>OZ014493.1:6392166-7764499 GCA_963966045.1 Xestobium rufovillosum
AAGGCGATAACGCACATCCCTGCCTCACGTGCATATTATAAAACAAAATGTCTTCTAAATTATGTATGTTCTTATTTTCTTTTTTAGTTTATTTCTGATTTCTTGCACGAATCACATTCAAAGTTTTGCACATCCAAATTTTGTTTTATCGAGCACCTATTGTGGTAAGTGCGCTTGCAAAACTTACACTTCACTCGGGGTGAAGCACGAACTATATTCAAAGTGCGCATGAAGCATAATAATAATAATATAATATTTTTGCATCATCTTGGAAGGTACCAGTAATTTTTCATGATCAGCAGACGTTTTCGGGCAGCACGTGGAGGGTTTATTTATTAAAAACTAGAAGAGAACACATTTTTAAAGGTCGTGCCAATAACTGAAATTAGTTGTATATTGTAGCAATCGCAGTTATTGGCATAGGTGCCAATCATTCAAATCTATTACTTTTCCATTTTAGTTATTGGCACCCCAACATTTTTGCATTTAACGTAAAAATATAATTCACTCATATAAACTAAGGCACAATTGAATGTTTATGATTCAATAAAAAAATTCGAAATTAGTGTAACTTATCCAGTAGCGTTTATACACATTCTATGGCAAAGCACCTCTGCTACGAATTTCACTACCTTTCGGTTAGTAGACCACACTGTCACAGGAAGATTGATTTGGCGCCAAAACACTAATCTGCAGCGATGTTATATTAGCTTCATATTATTGCCAACATATCAAAGATGTTAGCAGATGTTGATTTTTATGTATTTAGTCTACCCTAAGTTAATGTATAATAAAAAGCTTTTGGGTGCCAATCACTAGAGGGGATGCCGACAACTACATTGTTTACCCTAACTGTTTCTATTCTACGCACTTCTAGAACATTTTCATTGAAAAGTTACATTTTTAACAAATAAAGCTACAATAAACTTTATTCTATAAATCAAAGTAGGCTTGAAAAAAGCAACGCCACGATCTACTATTTAAGATATTAAAAAATATGAAGAATGGAAATAATTCCCACACCCATAGCATGTAACCGTATGATGTGATGAACCCGCAATAAGGTGCGACGCGGTTACAGTCTCTGGTATTATACAGGGGTTTGAGTCACTATCCCAACTATCTTGGTTTTTGCCTCTAATTTGGAACAATCGTCTTTTACATGCCCCGCTCTTCTACAATACAGCAAACGACATTCTTTCAGTAGATCATTAAAATGATTCAATTTATCGCGAAGATCTTACCCCTGATTTGACGATGTAGTAGACCATACACCGTATTAACTTGAGTTGGCTCGCTAATAAAGAAGTCGCTTGACACAGGAAAATAACAGTAGGTGTAGTAAGTATGTAGTTGCTCCTTGTTCTTTGGCAAATAGCTCAGGGCAGATTCTGTGAGAAGGTTTTTGACGACTGAACGTAAATTTCTGTAAGTTTCTAACGTGGACTTCACACCTTTAGTATGGGATCTGGTCGACCGTACGATCCAATTTAAGAGAGGGGGTGTCGACTCGAGGGTATACAAAAACAAGAAAATACTGTCTTATAGAAAATTTTATGCTGCATCCGAATCTGCCGTTCGCCCCTTAATCCGGGCTTGCAAAATTTGAGAAAACACATATTTTGTGTTAAAACTCGAAAAAACACAATTAATTGACTTTTTTTGTTCATCACTCGATATCTCGCTTATTATTGCAGATATCAACTTCCAATTTTGTATTGTATTACCTGAGACCCTTGTTGTTGACATTATATTAACAAACTTTAACTAAACTTAGTACTTTTTATGTAATAAAATTGTTATTAATGCCTTGTTGCATTAAATTAAGAAAATGCTATGCAAATTATAGTGAGCGAGAAACTTTTTTATTTTTGAAGATAAATGTATCGTATATCGAAATAAACATGAAGGTCAAAGACCAAGGAAGTTTTAAAATATCTTAATCTGATGGGCGACTTCACTTAGTGACAAAAATGGTATTTAGCGTCGCACATTATTTGCCGCGTGATTATTTGTGGTATGAACGCTATTTATAATGCTGCGCTAGGAAGGTAAGAAAGGCAGTCTGGGCTGGATTTCGTAGGCTTTTTTATAAATTGCCACTTGCAGATAAGCCCTTTTAATATGAAACGGAACAACTGAAGAGCGTCTTCAGTCGGAGGTAGGTGTCTAAAATAACAGTAAAACTAAGATATATATCTAAGATATATATCTTAGTTTTACTGTTATTTTAGACACCTACCTCCGATAATACATAATGTATTATTCGTGTATTATCGAAAAATGTAAGTACTTTATATAGACGTACCTTATACATATCTGTCTTACAAAATGGAAATAAATGTGCTCTCAGTTCGTCCATGTTTCCTTTAAACGTTTAAACAGTGCTCGTCCATATAGAGCCTTGAAGAAAAACCTACATGTATCTAAATTATAAGTCTTGGGCAGTCAAAGAATCATTTCCAAAAGAAGTTAATTGCTTTAATTCATTTGGATGCCCTTTTAGAATTTTTAGTGCCGTTCGTGTCACAGTGTCACAGCCTGACGAGTAGTACACAGCCAATATAATGTTTGCCAACTCATTTTCATTGAATTTGTACGTGGATGCCCAATGTGTTATTATTATAGGAACGTAAATATTTTGTTTCTGAAGCCATATACATATCAGAATTCAAAATGGTGCAGTAATATATATAAGAACAATAATATCGGTAACTTCATATTTATTTTTGCTGCATATGATTGTTCTTTTGTTATCTTTGTGCATACTTGCTAAGATAATCTGGTAGTTTTCTTCTATGTCAAAATATTTTTTTTCAAATTCTAATGCCAAAAAGGTAAGCAACCGTTGTTTATTATCGGATTCAGATATACCTATAGAGATAATAAAAATAATTTATTAGAACATGTATCACAATACTACATCTAAAAATATTTGGAACTTACCGCAAAATGCCATATTGTGTGTGAATCTAGATCTAAGTAAATAATATGTATTATTATGTATTATAGGTAGTGAAGCGGAAATCCTAACAACCTACTCGCGACTGAAGTCACAACGCCACAAGCGACAACCCGCAAGCCAGTTCGGAGTGGCGAGCAGACAAACACCACAGAGTTGTCAGTTTTGTGGAAAAACTATTTGCCGTAGAAAAAAAAAATTGAAATAAAAAAACTTCCTTGGTCTATTGTCTTCATTTTATCCCGATATGCGATACATCTATCTTCAAAAATTTCTTAATTTCATGCAACAAGGCATTAATAACAATTTTATTACAAAAAAAGTTCTAAGTTTAATTAAAGTTTGTTAATATAATGTTAACAACAAGGGTCTGAGGTAATACAATACAAAATTGGAAGTTGATATCTGCAATAATAAGCGAGATATCGAGTGATGAACAAAAAAAGTCAATTAATTGTGTTTTTTCGAGTTTTAACACAAAATATGTGTTTTCTCATATTTTGCAAGCCCGAATTAAAGGGCGAACGGCAGATTCGGATGCAGCATAAAATTTTCTATAAGACAGTATTTTTATTTTTTGTATACCCTCGAGTCGACACCCCCTTGTCGATTTTTGTCCACCAGACTCCCGACTACTTGAACCACGAAGCCGTGAAACCGTCCAGAAGCACTGGAATGCCTTTAAGTGCATTTACGTCTTACACTAGAGCACAGTCTTTATAAATAACAATGGGGTCAATAAAAGCGTCTACGTTAGAGTCTTTCCTTCCGTCAAACCGCGAAACACATTTTGTAATATTTCCACCATAATATCTGAATTGGCGGCGGAGTTGCTGTTAATGCGGGAGCAGCCGCGACCATTGCTAGGATTATTCGTCTGTCAAAGTAATGCTTGTCAGTTTAGAGCGAATATCGGACCGACTACGAAGCCAATAAATAGTATACAGTGTGTCCCAGGATTGATGTTTACAAGAGGTATGATTAAGCGAAAATTTTGGAATTTCAATTTGGTATTTCGGAAATAAGCCCTGCTTTGTTTGAAACTAATCAGGAGGGCCATGACAGCTAATGAAAAACTATTTTCGCGCCAGGTAAACGACCTTATCGGTTCATAAATCAGCAAAATGTTATTAAGAAAAGTTTTTCAGAATGATGTTAAATTATGCTGCTGTGCAATTCAGGCATATCTGGCTACTTTGATGAAACCCTTTTTCGCAGATGGAAAGGTGCAATAATTGCTTCATTAAACAAATGGAGTATCACATTATAATTTAATAACATGTACAACTCGAAATAATATCAATACCTACACAATTTATTAATTATTCAATATAACTGCCACCGTTTTCTGCACATACCTCTATGCTCTACCTGAATTGTAGGAAGTAACCGGCGGATCTGCCTGAATGTTTGCACGGCGCGACGGCATAATTTATCATTCTGAACAACTTTTCTTAAGAGCCCGACACACCAATTTGCTAAGAATCGGGGGGTTGAGGGGTTCGGACCTAGAGCGGACGGCAAAAACTATCTGGATAAGCAGGGAACTAGTCGACCAAACTAACACTGAAAATGAACTTGTTGCGCGCTCTCCGTATTTCGGGATCGATTGACAGCTGAGCAACTTTGATCAGTAGTCGAAAGATAGACGAGAGCACGAGTGACGACGAGGTTCAGTCTACTATAATTGCTAATAACCAAATTCTGATATTTTCTTTTCAGGAAAGTTTTATTAGGTTCTATAAGAAGCAGTTTTTCGACCACATATAACATGCTCCTTCGTTTATTGTTTTCATGTTTTTTAACAAATTTCAAACTAGCAATAGTAGATTTGTATTTTAAGAACTATTTTCAAACAAAAACAACTTAATATCATTTATAGTTTTTGAAATATTTACAGACAGGCGAACGTCTACCGTGCTCCCAAAATTCCTGTGTGTCGGGCTCTTAATAACATTTTGCCGAATTATGAACCAGTAAGGTCGTTTACCTGACGCGAAAATAGTTTTTCATTGGCTGTCATGGCCCTCCTGATTTTCAAAAAACCGAAGTATACTAGAAATTAGTTTCGAACCAAGCAGGACTTATTTCCAAAATAGCAAATTGAAATTCCAAAATTTTCAGTCAATCATACCTTTTGTAACACCAATCCTGGACACACTGTATATGTTACGGTCAATAAGGTTAAATATTGTGTTGAAACTTGTAACAGAGAAATTTATCAAACGAAACAAACTTCTTTACTGACGGAAACATGACAAAACGCATTTTTAAAACGGCCCACTCAACTGACGGAGACCTGACATATGCATTTTTTGTAAAAAAAATATAATGTAGAAACGTAAGAAAAAATTAACCTCTACGGGAGTATAAAAATTGTTAGAAAAAATTAGTGCTCAGTAATTATTTTGGTGCTCATATAAAATATTCCCTTTAATATGACCACTAGTTGAGCGCCAATGCAACATATGGGTGAGTTTTCATAAATTAAATAATCACTGAACTATAGTAGTTTGTACAAAAAGAGTGGATATGATATCCATATCGCACGAACACGAAGTTTGAGCTCAAGCGTGTGATCCACCAAAGAAAAGCGGGAAATTTAAAAAAATTATAAACATGTATACTGACAAATTAATTTGACAGCTTACGCATTGATTTGAAATTTTCAAAAATAATAGTTGGCCGTGTACTCAACATGAACTGTTATTGGACGGGACGATTTCATATCCTAACAAGAGTGAATATGAAATATATCGGTTCAGTTAAATGGAATTGCCTACCTTTCCGTTCTATAGATTATAAAGAAAACAGCAAATATATATGTGGGAGTAGAAAAAACTTATTTTATTTTAAACGTACTCCACAAATGTGATTTTTCGTACGCTCTCGGACGCATTCGAACCGTCATGTCACTTAACTTAGCGCGTTACACACAGCATATCTCACGGGTGGGAGAGACATCACTTCCGGTCTGTCGGGGAAGATGGTCATAAGCAGTATTTATTTTTAGTTCCTTTACATAAATGGGTATACCTCCCAGAATTATTTAGCACTGATATTATGTCTAACATTATTTCAAATGGCTTCTTCAGATCCTTCTGACCGCTCTACTGCTTACACTATCTAAGGGTTCACATGTGCAGACGTTGTGAACTCATCTCAATACATTCGTTTTACATCTCCCGTTTCGAAATAGGAGCTAATTTAAGCTTGTAATTAACGGCCTGTAGATCTAACAAACTTAGATTAGGTGTTAAGTATCTATTTTTATTAACCCCCGACAAAAAAGAGGGGTGTTATAAATTTGACGTGTCTGTATGTCTGTGTGTCTGTCTGTGGCATCGTAGCTCCTAAATGAATGGACCGATTTTGATGCGGTTTTTTTTGTTTGAAAGCTCACGTGATCGAGATGGTTCTTAGCTATAATTTATTGCTTATTTTGCAATACCCAGTGGTCACCAAGCAATTTATTAAAAATTATTGCTTTTCAAGTACAACGTCAGTGATTTTGCATATTTACGGTGGAGAAACCTAGCAACACCGTCATCTAATAGAATGTTATAAAGGTACCTATGTCAAGGAGTATTTGATCTAGTAATTAATTGTGATGTTAAGTTTTCAAAATATTATGGTATGCACGTTTTTAATTACCCCGTAGCTCCTAAACGAATGGACCGATTTTAATGCGTTTTTTTGTTTGAAAGCTGACGTGATTGAGATGGTTCTTAGCTATAATTTATGAAGATCTGTTCAGGCGTTTGATGATGTGTCGGGGGTTACTTAAAAATTTTAATTTGATTATTCTTATGTTCGATGAAACATCGCCGCGTTAGAAAAAGTGAACAGATGAGAGAAGACGTCACGCGTCAATGAACCGAAGAGAGTTGAAAGAGAGGGTACAGGGAACGCACGCTGACAGATGGGAGGAGCCGAACCTCCGACGGGCCGTTCACGAAGTTTGGAGGAAGAATTTATAAAACGCGATGTCACCGGCATCCAAGGAACATTCACTCAGCATTCATTCGACAAACATTCACTCAGCATTCATTCGACAGACATTCATCCTGCATTCTTATACCAGACTTTCTCCGAATAACTTCCAGAATTATCGCGAGTACCTGACTACCTGTCCTGCATCGCGTGAAGTTATTAGCTGTGATACAATAAGTAAATGCCGTTATTTAATGATTGAGGCTGTGAGGCTGTCAATAATTAAATATACAATTAATTGATCCGGTGTAGAGGTATAATAGGCTAGTGAAAGCTAGTTCTAAAATTCTACGGGTAGCCGTGGATGTTCAAACCATAAATTAGCACACGCCGAAAGCAGACTGAAACATGCAGTGAAAATAGCATATGCCGTGAAAATAGCACGTCTGCCTTCGACCGATGCGATGCAGTGAGCGATTGACTTTCGGAGCAATTATACACCTGCTTACGTAACAATTAACGGTCATCCGATTAAGGGATCGCCGTGAGTGGCTGTAACGTATATTCCCGATCTACACATCACTTGGTTGCACACCTGTGCGGCAACGTAAACCAGATACCGAGTCCACAGTACAATTCATCCCACGGGACAACAGGCAGTTACCAGAAGACCGTCACGGAGAGAGTCGCTTGCGATACCTGGCTATCAAAACCCAGTACGGTTTGCTATTAGCTCATGTAAATAATAATAATAATAATAATAACATTAAATCTTTATTTGTTCAGGTAGGTAACAATAATAAGTATGAACATTATTAAAAGAAGTATATCACCTGGACAAAAGGGCGAAGTTCAGCTCACCATGCACTTAGAATTAAGTGCATAGCAGCTGGTATTCCACTTAACCCGAAAAATACAGAAAAAAAAATATATATGACAAAGTGAAAGCGAAATGTAAAAGAAGTATGCACATATAACGCCGTCACAGAAGGTAAATAAACTAAAATGAAACAAACAGCAATGAAAATGAAAATGCAAAAAAAAATTCTGAGCAGTATACAAGATAAAATCATCATAAGGTTCTCAGTCCGAAGACTGGTTGGACGCGTACCTCCATTCTTTTCTATCCTGAGCTAACCTACGCATTTCCCTAAAAGTAGAACATCCTACATCCCTAACTATTTGAGAGCAGTAGTCTAATCTAGGCCTACCCCTACCTCTTTTTATTCCTATCTCTGACTCTAGTATGTCACGAACTATTCCTTCGTGTCTTAGAAGGTGTCCTACCATCCTATCTCTCCTACTCTTTATTGTTTTCCATACCTTTCGCTTTTCCCCAACTCTTTCTAATACTTCCCTATTGCTAACCTTATCTATCCACGGTATCTTCATCATGCGTCTGTAGCACCACATTTCAAACGCTTCTACTCTTTTTCTATCCGCTTCTCCTATTGTCCAAGTTTCGCACCCGTATAATGCCGTACTCCATACATACGACGTTAAGAGTCTCTTCCTAGTCTCTATATTAACCGTTCTCGAGCATAACAGTTGTTTCTTTTTGTTAAACGCAACTCGGCCCTGCGCCATTCTTTGTTTTATATCTTTAGTGCTCCTACCGTCTTGAGTTATTTTACTTCCTAAGTAGCAGAAATCCGCGACCTCCTCTATCTTCTCATTTCCAATTTGTATTTCCATTTTAGTTCTATTTTCACATCCCCTACATACCAAAATTTTAGTTTTCTTTTTATTGATTTTCATGCCGAAGCCCTGTGTCAAAACTGCTTCCATTTCATTCAGAGCCGCTCCTAATTCTTCTTTGCTAGATGCTAACACTGCTATATCATCCGCAAATCTGAGCATGTTAATAGTTTGGCCCTGTACATTGATCCCTGAGGCTGTTCTTTCCTTAACAATATTAATCGCATCTTCGATATATAAGTTGAAAACTAGAGGTGACAATGCACATCCCTGTCTCACTCCCTTCCGGATATCTACTTCCCTTTGTTCCTGCTCACATTCTATAACTGCCTTTTGCTCTTTGTAGAGATTATGTATTATTCTTCTGTCCCTGTATTTCATCCCTACCTTTCTCAGCACTTCGAACATCTTCCCCCATTTTACGTTGTCGAAGGCTTTTTCTAAATCTACAAATCCTATATAGACGCTCTTTCTCTTTTCTATCGTTTTTTCTATAATTACTCGTAAAGCTAGAATGGCCTCGCGCGTTCCTCTATTTCGTCTAAATCCGAACTGATCTTCTCCTAATATTTCTTCCGCCTTTTTCTCCATCCTTCTTTGCACAATTCTAGTTAAAATTTTTGACGCATGGGAAGTTAAACTGATAGTTCTAAAATTTTCGCATCTATCCGCGCCTTTTCTTTTTGGCAAAGCTACTATGATGTTCCGTTTGTAATCTTCTGGAATCTCGCCTGTCAGGTATATGCGACTAACTAGTTTAAATAAACGATCTATTACCTCTTGACCTGCGCACTTTAAGATTTCTGCCTGCAAGCCATCTATACCTGGTGCTTTATTATTCCTTAAACTTTTTAGTGCTATCTCAAACTCTTCTCTCATTATAGGACTCCCTAGGTTATCCCCCTCTACACTGCTTTCGCTTTCTAATATATCTTGCACTTCCTGTCCCGCATATAAGTTTCCTAAATATTCTTTCCACCTATCTGCCTTCTCCCCACTTCCGATTAGGATATCTCCTGCCTCATTTCTAATGTTTTTGGTACTAGATCCAATTTCTCTAAAATTTCTCCTAATTATTTTATATGCTTCATCAGTCTTTCCTACTTCGAATTTATCTTCCACTTCTTTGCATTTATTATCGATCCATTGCTCTTTCGCTTTCCTACATTCCCGAATAATTTCCCACTTGATCGCCTTATATCTTTGTTTCCCTGTTTCATCTAACCTATTTTTATATTTTCGCCTTTCCTCTATTAGACTCACAATATGTTTTGTTATCCAGGGTTTCCTACTTTCATTCTGTTTATGACCCAAAATATCCCTAGCTGAGGAAACTAAACTATTTTTAATGCAATTCCATTCTGCCTCTATGTCCCTAACAATATTTCCATCCGTGCCCTTTAGTGCTTCGTTTGTCTTTTTCTCGAACTTATTGCGCATATCATCATCTTTTAGTTTCTCTGGGTCAAGATACCTTCTTCCGCTTCTTTTTTTCAAAATCTTAAATTTAAGATTGGCTTTCATAACGACTATGTTGTGATCACTATCTATATCTGCTCCTGGATAACTTCTACAATCCCTAACTTGATTTCTAAATCTTTGCCTAATGAGAATGTAATCTATTTGATATCTCCCTAAGTCTCCTGGCATCTTCCACGTATAGCATCTCCTAACATGATGGTGAAATAGAGTGTTCGCGACCGTTAAGTTATGTTATCGCAGAACTCTATCAGTCTAACTCCCCTATCGTTCCTATTGCCTAATCCAAAGGGGCCAACTATTCCGCCCTCTCGCCCTGTGCCTACGACTGCATTGAAATCTCCTGTAATTATTAAATTTTCGTGCCCTCTCACAAAATCTAGCACATATTCAATATCACTATAAACTGCCTCTACGGCCTCATCACTGTAGTTAGAAGTGGGCATATATACCTGTATTATTACTGTTTTTACAGGTTTCGAATCTAACCTAACCATAACTACCCTGTCACTTTGCTGTAAGAAATTTTCTACACTCTGTCCTACTTTTTTCCGCATAACAATTCCTACTCCCGAATTTCCTCCTACAGATCCTGTGTGTATTACTCTAAAATCTCCGCTCCAGAAGTCTCCAGCTTCTGGCCATCGCACTTCACTGATACCTACTACGTCTAATGCTAACCTATCCATCTCAATTTTCAAATTCTCTAACTTCCCTACTTGTTTCATGCTTCTAACATTCCACGCTCCGACTCGTGAGATGTTACACTTATCATTTCTGATGACTCCCCCCGAAGCAGTCCCCGCCCGGAGATCCGAATGTGGGACTATTTTACCTCCGGAATATTTTACTCCAGAAGGTGCCATCATCATAAATTAAAGTACGCTGTACTAGGGATAAAATAATGTGGTGGTTTCCCGTTGCCTTCCACATCGCAGTAGTGTGTATCACAGTGCCATACCAACCCTCACGATCTCTGCCACTATGATTACTGAAAGAGCTGCTGCCCCCTTCCAGGGACTTGATTTAGTCTGGCTTCTCAAATAAAAACCCCTCCAATATGGTTAAACCTATGGTTCGGCTCTTTATATCATTGAAGCGCGCAAGCCATCCCACCCGTCCCAGTATTACTAGAACTGCGTCAAGGTACAAGTCCTTTGGGATAGACAAGATAAAAAGGAAAATATTTTACATAAGCATAATTACCGTTTAGATTTTGCCGTATGGATCATATTTAATTTCCTGTAAATATTTTATACCATACCGTTTAACCAGTTTTAATGTACGTAGCTAACTATAATAGAATCATATTTATTTGTTTTCCGTGTGTATTATTTTCTCCGTATAGCAATAGAGAACCCAGCCCTTCTTCGACTGAAGCGAAGGGTATATATCTTTCGACGAATAAGTTTCCCAACCGAAACACCGGAATGCAACAATTCGATCGTTCATAAGCGAACGACCCGAAATAATTTCGTACACAGTGTGTCCCAGGACGCACGAGGGAAAGTTCGTTGCGAGCTCATGGTTTTGCAGTTAGTCGGTTTCGTCCCATAGGAGCTTCCTTCGGTCGCATTTGAAGCTCATTTTTCCTGTTCGTCAACCCATTTGCAGATTGACTCTATTTGTCTGGCCGGTCCTTCCAGGAGTTTGACAAAAGAAAGCAAAATCACGAAAAATATCCAACTTGACCTGGGAGCTACGAGCTCGTAAAGAGGATGCCGTGAGCTTGTTTCCAGTTTATTTCGTTCCACCTGTCTTACAATGGTGCAGATGGTTGATAGTTAACAGATTTACATCTGGTTTCGGACATCCAGTTACCAGTCTATAAGTTTGATTAAGCACCAGATCAAGCTTCTCTCCCTGGTCTGATCACTCCCAGATTTCTATGATAAACACAGTGAAACGCAGAGTGTGCGAACTTGCCGACCCCCATTTGGTGCGCGCTATCTTCTGAAATGGTTGTTTTTGGAAGTCACCTTTGATTTAGTCTTGGTAATATGCTGTTTGAAAGACAGCTCTGATTACCAAGTATTTAAATCAGCTGTTCTCGACCTGTGGGGCGCGCCCCCTTGGTGGGGGCACGACATAACGGAAGGGGGGGCGCGAAGACATGCGAAGAATGAAGCAAAAGTCATAAAAAAACTTTTTATTTAAATTAAATACAATTCGAAAGCATAAAATACGTTATAAAACACAAAACAAAATGTCACGCCAGTAGATATGTACATAAAACTAAAAATCAACAATAAATATAAGAATTAGTGGCTCCCTTGAGCTTGTCTCGCAGAGCAAAGCTTTTCGTAAGAAGGTGATATATTGGAAATGGACACTCTCAGTTCCCTTTCTATATTAAGCTGGGATCTGTATTTTGTTTTTAATGCAGCCACTGCAGAAAATCCAGTTTCGCAAAGATAAGATGTAGGAAATGGTAAAAGTATACGAAAAGCTCTTGCCTTCAGTGCCAGAAATTCATTATCCACACCAGACCAAAACTCAAATAGGGATTTATTACCAAACTGTCTTTTAATCTCGCCACTTGCCGTGAGGTCTATAAATTGTTCTTCTTCTTCGACTGAGAGACCTTCAGGAGTATTTTGAAATGGATCTCTAACCCACTCGTATTTTGCTATCAAGTTGTCGTCGGTTATAAAATACTTTCTAAAATTATTCGTCAACGTGGTTAAATGATTTTCCATGGTAGCAAATAAAACTTTGATGTGTACCTCTTCAGGGCTGTAGGTTTTAACAAATTCATTTACATTTGGAAACATTTCTATGTTTCTACGCTTTAAGTTTGTGTTCCATAATTCTAATTTTCTACAAAAAGCGTTCACTTTGTCTCTCATATCCAAGAGATGTGTATTTGTTCCTTGCATTTGAAGATTCAACATATTTAGTTTCTCGAATATGTCGACCAAGTAGCTGAATTTCATTACGAATGAGTGATCTCGAAAGAGGTTTGCTTCCTGGTGATTTTCCTCTTCTAAAAAGATTGCAATTTCATCTCTTAATTTGTAGGCACGTAGTAAAAACTTGCCGCGTGATAACCATCTTGTTTCACAATATAATAGTACCGCTGAATGTTCTGCTCCCATGTCCTTGCAGAGTGCAGAAAAAAGTCTTGATTTTAGAGGCCTCATTTTTATAAAATTCACTGCAGCTACAACTGTTGTTAACACAAGGTTTAGACCAGGACTCATTTCTTTTGCAGCAAGAGCCTCTCGGTGAATCATACAGTGGGTCCAGATACATTGTGGAGATTTTTGTCTCACAAGCGCTTGTAAGCTTTGGAACCTGCCAGACATTGTTTGAGCACCATCTGTGCATATTCCAACACAGTTTTCCCATTGAATACTTGCATCGTTTAAAAAACTATGTAATATATTAAATAATTCGGCCGCTGTTGCTCTATTTTCTATAAGTTTGCAAAACAATAGCTCTTCAACTGCTGATATTCCATCGCAAAATCGAACATACGCTATTAAATGGCAATCCTTGTTGCTATCTGTGGCCTCATCAAGCTGAATTGCGAATAGTCTGTTGTGCAGCTTGGACAAAAGTTGTTGCTGTATATCCTCAGATATATCACCAATTCTGCGAGCAACTGTATCATTTGACAGAGGAATAGACTGAAGTTGCTTGGAAAAATTTTCTCCAAGCATTATCTCTACAATTTGAATTGCAGCGGGCATAATAAGTTCTTCCCCAATGTTGTGGGGCTTTTTGCATCTGGCTATTTGATACGCAACTTTATAAGAAGCTAGTAAAGCTTTTTCGTTCACAGACAAAACTTTTTTAAAAGCAGATTTTTGTTTTTCATATGATTTTAGTTTAGCAACAAAGAATTCACGAGGTTTCTTAACGTTCTCACTGTGAACTGTTGTTTAAGCTTGTTAGGTTTCATGCTGTCTGCCGCCAAAATTTTTGAACAGATAACACATAGAGGCCGTTCTTCGTCGTTGGTCTCAGTCCATGTGAATCCAAAATTCAAATATTCCTCAGAATATTTCCTCGATTTTGCTTTCGAAACTACGCTTTTCTGTGCACTTGTTGATGGTTCGCAATCGTCCGATGATCGTTTACTCCCAGATAAAAATCTATACATGGTTTTACACTCGAAAATAGTACGTTTTTATACCGTGTATTTGAGTTGCTCCACAGCTACATAAATTACAACATCCACTATCGAGTGATAGTCATAATATGGACACAAGTCACAGGTGCATTTCCAGCATATTCCAGTACATTCGGGACGGATCGGAACTTCTCGTGAAATCACCGGATACCGCGGTGATTGAACATCGATGCATATTTTCACGACTAGGCGAGCAGAGTTGTCAGACAGGGCAAAATTTTGCAATTCATGGAGGAATCTTGGACTTGTAGCGACGCAGCAGTGGCAGACTTGAATAGGTAGTCGTATTTTATTAGTACTCCAATAGAACAGTTGGAAGGGGGGCGCGGTTAATATTAATTCAGAAAAGTGTGTCCCAAATACTAAAACGTTGAGAAGCGCTGACTTAAATTGATTATTGGGAGAAAGATACAGCGTGAACATCCCCGATCCCAGTTTGCCTCTTTACTTTAAACGCGGAGCAAACTAGAAAAAAAGAAGTCCATCTGTTACTACAACAACATTGCCGCCAAGCAGACTTACGATCAATTTAGATACGAACAGTAGACCCAGAAATTAATTTCGTTCTATTCTGAAGACGGAGACAGATAGTAAAGCGCTTTCTGCGTCTCTTTTCTGGTCTCGTGACATCACTAACCGTTGGGTAGGTATATACTAGAAATTTTCATTTAGCAGACTCTTCTTGTATAAGTAATCCACTTTGTGATGCTTAATAATAAAATAAAGATAATGTGAAATTAAGTACTGCACATGAGAAGATCTCGGATAACTTATTCGCATGGTCTGTGAAAATCAAAGTACAACTGGACATACTATTATTATTGCACGCGTATATAATAAGCATGTATGAAATGGAAAGAAGGGGATACTCGCAATGTATTAAATCTTGAGAACCAAAGACAGAAGCTATTACTAATCCGACGACCTTGAAATTTTCAGATCACAAAGCTTAAACATAAACAAATCGATTGACAGGGCTAGATTCTTGATATTTTTCTGTTTATGACCCTTACTACGCCCAGAGTTGAGCATGGGCCTCCCTCTTCTTTTTCCAGCTATCCCTGTTCTGCGCCGAGTTTGCTCGTCTCTACCTGGCAATCAAATCATCATACTATCCTGTAATTGGTCTCCCTTTGCTTCTCTTTCCATACCACGGCCTCCAGTAGATGATTTTTCTGTTCTATCTGTCATCTGTCAATCTTTCCGCATGTTCTGCGAAACCCCACTTCAGCAGAGTACCTAACTCTTTCAACTATGTCGGTGACTTTTGTTCTCGGTCTAATCCATTCATTTCTTTTTCTATGTCTTATTGACACGCCCATCATTATCCTTTCCAGTGCTCTGAGGGTGACTTGTAATTTGCGCATTGTTTGCTTAGTGAGTGTCCATGTTTGGGCCCCGTATGCTAGCACTGGAAGTAATTCATCGAAGATCTTGGAGTTATTATGTTGTGGAATCCTTTTATTCCTAAATATTTTGAACAATTTCCCGAATGCCGCCCTTCCAGCCATCGTCTCTTTTCAATTTATTTCTACTCCCTTATTTTCTTTCCCTATTTGCATTGTTTGCCCCAGATATGAATATTTCTTGACGTTTTCAATTTGGATCACGTTTAAAGTTACTTGTAAATTCTGTGGGCTCTTTATTTTTATTTTATTCAGGTCCATCCTTAGTTCTTGATGTACGTTTTAGATTTCAGTAGTAAAAATATATGTGAAAATTAAAATTGCGAAATTCAAAATTCGGTTTCTGTAATTCTTTAATAATTTTTAATATTTATAAAAATAAGCCCAGTAGAGAGTACCAAAGTTTGTAAATTTCAACAAACGCCGCGTCAACCCGGCGTAGCACTGTCACTTTCTTTTACACATAAGTAATTAAATAAAAGTAACGTGTTTCTTCCCTGAGTCACAAAATTTTAAAAATCCCATTAAGATTTTGATGCAACAAACGTGACGTGAGATACAGTGTACCTTGAAGCCTGGCTTACAACTAACTTAACTTGAAGGGGAGGTGTCACAGCAGAGTTAAAAAAATTAAGAGATTTTTGTATTATAATCGTGGGCACGAACATCTAGCATAAATAAATGTCTGTATACGGGTGTTATGCGTCAGGTGAAAAAAATTATTTCGCATAATGTTGGGGGAAAAACCAAACTTCGAAATGTGAAATTCACGTACTGCAGCCCGAAACGGACAATTTGGTGCTTCTGATAATTGTTTTGTCGGTTCAATTTTTGTTAAATATGCATATAATGTAGATATGTGGCTTGTTGATGTATGTTTGAACGACTGCAAATTTCGTTTTATGAACGACGAATCAAATTTAATTAAAAGCTGCATGAGAAATGTGACGGCACGCAAGTGGGACTTGAACCCATACTAAATCAAATTTAGAGGTTAGTGATAAGAAACTCTATGCATTTCAAAACAACCGGGAAAATTTGTTAAGAACTAAACCTGCATTTTATATTCCTGTAAGCGGGATATTCCTCCTATTCCGATAACCGGGCTGCACCGTATCTTTATTTTCGAAATATTAACATGACGACACATTGCATTCTCTACTTTTCATTAAATTTACTTTATTTCCGATATAGATACTAAGATTTTATTTTTCAATTCACTTATTCCTGTTTAATGAATTTGTCCCGTATAAGACAATAGTTTTTGGAAAACGCAATCGCAGTTCAGATCATGGAAAACGTCAAATTAATGATGAGGGTGCGCGATCTAAATGTGGAATAACAAAATATATTAAGCAGGTAATTGCGTAATTTACGGCTACTGCGATTCAAAGGGAGAAGGGAACTTACTTTGAGAATACTTTTCGTCGTGCAGGTATCATTGGAGAGTTCTGAAATCTCACAATAAGGGTATGTCGTTACCTACCAGATAACTTAGCTGATGTTGACGACATAAATAAATTCCTTTTAGACAATGTTTCAAAGCACATACTGATATATCTAGGTTGTTGTCTTATTATTCGTGTAACACCATTAATTTATGACCTGAGTAATAATTTCCATTTTCAGTTAATATTGTGAGTCTAATAGAGGAAAGGCGAAAATATAAAAATAGGTTAGATGAAACAGGGAAACAAAGATATAAGGCGATCAAGTGGGAAATTAGTCGGAAATGTAGGAAAGCGAAAGAGCAATGGATCGATAATAAATGCAAAGAATCATCATCATCATCATCATAAGGTTCTCAGTCCGAGGACTGGTTGGACGCGTACCTCCATTCTTTTCTATCCTGAGCTAACCTACGCATTTCCCTAAAAGTAGAACATCCTACATCCCTAACTATTTGAGAGCAGTAGTCTAATCTAGGCCTACCCCTACCTCTTTTTATTCCTATCTCTGACTCTAGTATGTCACGAACTATTCCTTCGTGTCTTAGAAGGTGTCCTACCATCCTATCTCTCCTACTCTTTATTGTTTTCCATACCTTTCGCTTTTCCCCAACTCTTTCTAATACTTCCCTATTGCTAACCTTATCTATCCACGGTATCTTCATCATGCGTCTGTAGCACCACATTTCAAACGCTTCTACTCTTTTTCTATCCGCTTCTCCTATTGTCCAAGTTTCGCACCCGTATAATGCCGTACTCCATACATACGACGTTAAGAGTCTCTTCCTAGTCTCTATATTAACCGTTCTCGAGCATAACAGTTGTTTCTTTTTGTTAAACGCAACTCGGCCCTGCGCCATTCTTTGTTTTATATCTTTAGTGCTCCTACCGTCTTGAGTTATTTTACTTCCTAAGTAGCAGAAATCCGCGACCTCCTCTATCTTCTCATTTCCAATTTGTATTTCCATATTAGTTCTATTTTCACATCCCCTACATACCAAAATTTTAGTTTTCTTTTTATTGATTTTCATGCCGAAGCCCTGTGTCAAAACTGCCTCCATTTCATTCAGAGCCGCTCCTAATTCTTCTTTGCTAGATGCTAACACTGCTATATCATCCGCAAATCTGAGCATGTTAATAGTTTGGCCCTGTACATTGATCCCTGAGGCTGTTCTTTCCTTAACAATATTAATCGCATCTTCGATATATAAGTTGAAAACTAGAGGTGACAATGCACATCCCTGTCTCACTCCCTTCCGGATATCTACTTCCCTTTGTTCCTGCTCACATTCTATAACTGCCTTTTGCTCTTTGTAGAGATTATGTATTATTCTTCTGTCCCTGTATTTCATCCCTACCTTTCTCAGCACTTCGAACATCTTCCCCCATTTTACGTTGTCGAAGGCTTTTTCTAAATCTACAAATCCTATATAGACGCTCTTTCTCTTTTCTATCGTTTTTTCTATAATTACTCGTAAAGCTAGAATGGCCTCGCGCGTTCCTCTATTTCGTCTAAATCCGAACTGATCTTCTCCTAATATTTCTTCCGCCTTTTTCTCCATCCTTCTTTGCACAATTCTAGTTAAAATTTTTGACGCATGGGAAGTTAAACTGATAGTTCTAAAATTTTCGCATCTATCCGCTCCTTTTCTTTTTGGCAAAGCTACTATGATGTTCCGTTTGTAATCTTCTGGAATCTCGCCTGTCAGGTATATGCGACTAACTAGTTTAAATAAACGATCTATTACCTCTTGACCTGCGCACTTTAAGATTTCTGCCTGCAAGCCATCTATACCTGGTGCTTTATTATTCCTTAAACTTTTTAGTGCTATCTCAAACTCTTCTCTCATTATAGGACTCCCTAGGTTATCCCCCTCTACACTGCTTTCGCTTTCTAATATATCTTGCACTTCCTGTCCCGCATATAAGTTTCCTAAATATTCTTTCCACCTATCTGCCTTCTCCCCACTTCCGATTAGGATATCTCCTGCCTCATTTCTAATGTTTTTGGTACTAGATCCAATTTCTCTAAAATTTCTCCTAATTATTTTATATGCTTCATCAGTCTTTCCTACTTCGAATTTATCTTCCACTTCTTTGCATTTATTATCGATCCATTGCTCTTTCGCTTTCCTACATTCCCGAATAATTTCCCACTTGATCGCCTTATATCTTTGTTTCCCTGTTTCATCTAACCTATTTTTATATTTTCGCCTTTCCTCTATTAGACTCACAATATGTTTTGTTATCCAGGGTTTCCTACTTTCATTCTGTTTATGACCCAAAATATCCCTAGCTGAGGAAACTAAACTATTTTTAATGCAATTCCATTCTGCCTCTATGTCCCTAACAATATTTCCACCCGTGCCCTTTAGTGCTTCGTTTGTCTTTTTCTCGAACTTATTGCGCATATCATCATCTTTTAGTTTCTCTGGGTCAAGATACCTTCTTCCGCTTCTTTTTTTCAAAATCTTAAATTTAAGATTGGCTTTCATAACGACTATGTTGTGATCACTATCTATATCTGCTCCTGGATAACTTCTACAATCCCTAACTTGATTTCTAAATCTTTGCCTAACGAGAATGTAATCTATTTGATATCTCCCTAAGTCTCCTGGCATCTTCCACGTATAGCATCTCCTAACATGATGGTGAAATAGAGTGTTCGCGACCGTTAAGTTATGTTTATCGCAGAACTCTATCAGTCTAACTCCCCTATCGTTCCTATTGCCTAATCCAAAGGGGCCAACTATTCCGCCCTCTCGCCCTGTGCCTACGACTGCATTGAAATCTCCTGTAATTATTAAATTTTCGTGCCCTCTCACAAAATCTAGCACATATTCAATATCACTATAAACTGCCTCTACGGCCTCATCACTGTAGTTAGAAGTGGGCATATATACCTGTATTATTACTGTTTTTACAGGTTTCGAATCTAACCTAACCATAACTACCCTGTCACTTTGCTGTAAGAAATTTTCTACACTCTGTCCTACTTTTTTCCGCATAACAATTCCTACTCCCGAATTTCCTCCTACAGATCCTGTGTGTATTACTCTAAAATCTCCGCTCCAGAAGTCTCCAGCTTCTGGCCATCGCACTTCACTGATACCTACTACGTCTAATGCTAACCTATCCATCTCAATTTTCAAATTCTCTAACTTCCCTACTTGTTTCATGCTTCTAACATTCCACGCTCCGACTCGTGAGATGTTGCACTTATCATTTCTGATGACTCCCCCCGAAGCAGTCCCCGCCCGGAGATCCGAATGTGGGACTATTTTACCTCCGGAATATTTTACTCCAGAAGGTGCCATCATCATAAATTAAAGTACGCTGTACTAGGGATAAAATAATGTGGTGGTTTCCCGTTGCCTTCCACATCGCAGTAGTGTGTATCACAGTGCCATACCAACCCTCACGATCTCTGCCACTATGATTACTGAAAGAGCTGCTGCCCCCTTCCAGGGACTTAATTTAGTCTGGCTTCTCAAATAAAAACCCCTCCAATATGGTTAAACCTATGGTTCGGCTCTTTATATCATTGAAGCGCGCAAGCCATCCCACCCGTCCCAGTATTACTAGAACTGCGTCAAGGTACAAGTCCTTTGGGATGCAAAGAAGTGGAAGATAAATTCGAAGTAGGAAAGACTGATGAAGCATATAAAATAATTAGGAGAAATTTTAGAGAAATTGGATCTAGTACCAAAAACATTAGAAATGAGGCAGGAGATATCCTAATCGGAAGTGGGGAGAAGGCAGATAGGTGGAAAGAATATTTAGGAAACTTATATGCGGGACAGGAAGTGCAAGATATATTAGAAAGCGAGAGCAGTGTAGAGGGGGATAACCTAGGGAGTCCTATAATGAGAGAAGAGTTTGAGATAGCACTAAAAAGTTTAAGGAATAATAAAGCACCAGGTATAGATGGCTTGCAGGCAGAAATCTTAAAGTGCGCAGGTCAAGAGGTAATAGATCGTTTATTTAAATTAGTTAGTCGCATATACCTGACAGGCGAGATTCCAGAAGATTACAAACGGAACATCATAGTAGCTTTGCCAAAAAGAAAAGGCGCGGATAGATGCGAAAATTTTAGAACTATCAGTTTAACTTCCCATGCGTCAAAAATTTTAACTAGAATTGTGCAAAGAAGGATGGAGAAAAAGGCGGAAGAAATATTAGGAGAAGATCAGTTCGGATTTAGACGAAATAGAGGAACGCGCGAGGCCATTCTAGCTTTACGAGTAATTATAGAAAAAACGATAGAAAAGAGAAAGAGAGTCTATATAGGATTTGTAGATTTAGAAAAAGCCTTCGACAACGTAAAATGGGGGAAGATGTTCGAAGTGCTGAGAAAGGTAGGGATGAAATACAGGGACAGAAGAATAATACATAATCTCTACAAAGAGCAAAAGGCAGTTATAGAATGTGAGCAGGAACAAAGGGAAGTAGATATCCGGAAGGGAGTGAGACAGGGATGTGCATTGTCACCCCTAGTTTTCAACTTATATATCGAAGATGCGATTAATATTGTTAAGGAAAGAACAGCCTCAGGGATCAATGTACAGGGCCAAACTATTAACATGCTCAGATTTGCGGATGATATAGCAGTGTTAGCATCTAGCAAAGAAGAATTAGGAGCGGCTTTGAATGAAATGGAAGCAGTTTTGACACAGGGCTTCGGCATGAAAATCAATAAAAAGAAAACTAAAATTTTGGTATGTAGGGGATGTGAAAATAGAACTAAAATGGAAATACAAATTGGAAATGAGAAGATAGAGGAGGTCGCGGATTTCTGCTACTTAGGAAGTAAAATAACTCAAGACGGTAGGAGCACTAAAGATATAAAACAAAGAATGGCGCAGGGCCGAGTTGCGTTTAACAAAAAGAAACAACTGTTATGCTCGAGAACGGTTAATATAGAGACTAGGAAGAGACTCTTAACGTCGTATGTATGGAGTACGGCATTATACGGGTGCGAAACTTGGACAATAGGAGAAGCGGATAGAAAAAGAGTAGAAGCGTTTGAAATGTGGTGCTACAGACGCATGATGAAGATACCGTGGATAGATAAGGTTAGCAATAGGGAAGTATTAGAAAGAGTTGGGGAAAAGCGAAAGGTATGGAAAACAATAAAGAGTAGGAGAGATAGGATGGTAGGACACCTTCTAAGACACGAAGGAATAGTTCGTGACATACTAGAGTCAGAGATAGGAATAAAAAGAGGTAGGGGTAGGCCTAGATTAGACTACTGCTCTCAAATAGTTAGGGATGTAGGATGTTCTACTTTTAGGGAAATGCGTAGGTTAGCTCAGGATTGAAAAGAATGGAGGTACGCGTCCAACCAGTCTTCGGACTGAGAACCTTATGATGATGATGAGTTAATTGACCAAATTATTGATAGCGCGTGTGGTAACATTTTGTTGCCCATTTATAGTAAATTTTATTACACGTATTGCAAACTTTTGCATGTTTGAAAATTATTTTCCTGCTGTGTGGAAACAAGCCATAGTAGTAAGCTCACTGAGTTGTGTTACCTCTGTTCGATAAGCATTTGACCTGTTTGTCAAAAATACTTCGACAATTTAGAGCTACCAGTTAAACGACTAGATAGAAAATTTTAAAATATTACCTAACACAGAGAAAAGTATTTGGTTAAAACAACTGAAATAATGTTTACCCCAAACAAATTTAAACATTAAATACAGCGAAGTAAATCTGTTTGTTAAACGAATTATTCCATTTATATCAGTGTCGAAATCGATTAGGTATTTGTTTAACAGAAAACAGAAACAGCCAAATCAACAAAACTAGATGTTTTAATACAAACTAATTATTCCCTTGAGTAAATCAGTCAGTATTAACTTAATTACTTACAACATAACTTGATTCAAAAACGCACAATTTTCATCCAAACAAATATTTTTTGCGAAATGCAAACTACTAATTCTTTGAAATTAAGAGCAGTTTTATTATTTCAAACAAATATCGGAAATTAATTGCGAATAAGTGAATTTCTTGTTGGCAAGAATTTCGCAAACTTGATAGAAACATACTTTTCTTGAAAAAAAAACTTTATTTGCATCAAGCAAAATCTTGTCAAATAGGCCGATTTGTCAAAATCAAGAGAACCGTTTTCTCAGCGAACCCACAATTTGGACTTCGTTCTTACCAAAAACTGCAATACTGGCTGTGACTGATTATAATTACTGCTACGGACCGGGAAAAAATCGCAGTATTGGCTCTATTAAATTTCACTGAGGCGCTTGACACCATTTATGTTTTGCTATGTGTCTTACTCTGTGTTGGTCTTGATTCTGAGACTGTCAGCCTGTTTAGATCATCTTATCTCACACTTAAGATGATCTAAACAGGCTGACACTTAGAATTCAGCAGGTTAAAATAGACTATGAATTCTTAGTAAATTAACCCCACACGCCAACAGAGAGGATGCTGATGCTGACGTCAGCGAAACACGTGTCAAGTTTAATTACTGTGTCACTGTCTTTTGGCGTGTGGGGTTAACTTATTAAGAATTCATAATGAATTTACGTCAAAGTTCTTGATCCAACTACTGTGTGTAGGTTAAAATAGCTCGTAATTATTCTCAGACTTCTTCTGTAAATGCAGGTGTGCCCCAGGGCTCCATCTTGGGGACCTTTACTTTTTACATATTCGCCAGCGTAACAAATTAATGCATTTAATTAAATTAGTTACACAAAATATCAACTATACTTGGGCCGCCCAACAGACGGAGTGATCACCCTGCAAGAACGTGCTCTAGGCGGGACCACTATCAATTTAGGACAACCGAACCGCTTTGATGCGCTTTCTTTAGACCCAACGAAGTCGCATCACTCCAATTCGGTCATCATAAATTACTATTGGCCCCGCTAGAGCACATTTTTGCAGGGTGATCACTCCGTCTGTTGGGCGGCCCAAGTATAACATGTTCTATTCTTGATTGTGGCCCATTCCAAGGACCTGATGTGTTCGCTAAATCCTGCAAGACGGACCTCTGCAAATTTCCTTTCCTTTCAATATAAATAAATAATAAGAAAAGTAACCGAAAAATTCTATGGGAAACTGGCAAATTTTGTGCCAAAGCTATCATAAGCACACACAAAAACAATACCTATGTATCGGTAAACAACCTGTGGCCGAAATTTCTGATCAGGAAAATTACATCCAATTTTATTGTCACATATTTTTAACAGTCGCATCAGGGCAAGTTAGTTTAACATACCACTTTCTTGGTCTACTTTAACACAATAAATACGAGTAGTTTTAAAGTTAAGAGTCCGGCAAACCCCTTTAAAATGAACCCGAAAACTGACTTCGTAGTGCTATGCTCATTTCTAAACGGTGAAAATTGAAGTGTTGAATTTTTGACAGTTTATAAACGAAACTTTATTTTATGTTTCCATTGGAAGAAAATTTAAAAATTTTATCTTAGAAAGTGTCAGTTTACTCATGAAGTTGACCAACTTCACGACTGCATAGCGCCAAGAGATTTACAGTTTTCGAAAAATTGTTTCAATGGCGACATAAAGTATACCTTCTTCTACCATAATCAGGCTTTCGTGTTGCTAAATTTACTAGGATGAAGGTGTAGTCATGGTAGAGCGAGAGCGCTGCAAACGCAAAATATGGCTTGGTATGTGCTGCCGCCCGGTGTCGACTGAGCGTAAACTCAGAGCGGCGTTGTCTCATTTACTAGGTACCGAACGCGCGGGCTTTGAATGTGCGTTGTTCTTGTGTTCATAAATGTGTTTAGCGCGACGTGTTGCAACACAGCTGATAGTTTGCTCCGATTTCTAACGGATACCTCACCGACCCGATGCCCCGCAGGTGTAACTTTTGATCTGCTTTGCCGGACTCTTAAACCTTGGCGTAAAGACGACCAGAACTTTTTTGAATACCCTATCAAGATCTATCACGCAAAGTTCGTAAAAGAACAGATCAACATCAGTTGCAAGTCATTTAGAGAGCCTTTCTTTTTACCATTGCTAATATTTATATGCGAACCAAAAATTTAAAATTTTGTATTCTCCATATTTTAGAAAATCAAATTTGTTTTCGGATAAGAGCGTGCCAATATTAAAACAGGAAAACTTATGTTTACTTACAAAACTAATCAACACCGTTAGGTGTAAGTACAAAGAACAAAAGCAGCAGCGGATGAGCTTGAGGCATAATGATCTACATGTTAAAAATAAAATCAGACTCGCAGACGCACGATTGTAAAAGAGTAACTGGTGTTAGTTTCGCTCAAGCTCACGTAATATTGTGGTGTAGCAGACTACCTGATTCCACATCCGGTCTGCCACCTAATACCGCATCCTCCATTCTTATGCTTGTAATAAATAAGGACGAAATGGAACTTAAGTACTCAGAAAGAGTTCTCACAGGTAGCAGTCGGATTGATTGGTTTTTTTAACTGAACAGAGTGAATGGTACTTAAATTGTGTAAAATTGTTCTTTGCGATATCCACCGCAGAGTTTATTTAGATTGTCAGTGAATAGGTGAAAATTACTAGGTTAAAGAAATACTAATCTCTTTCGTTTAGATTTCTTTAAGGTTAATGTATGAGGGTTCTGTGTGGGAATTTATCTCTTATTTTAGCTGTGTCATCCTAATATACTTACCCTCTCAAGGACGCCCAATTTTATTTGATTGCAGGAGAATAATAGAGCAATTTGTCCGCCTGATGGACTTCTTATAAAGTTTTCCAAATTAAACAAGTACCAGAAGATTAGAAGAACCGTATGCATTAAATACATTAAAATCTTTTGGTGCTAATTGGTAGGTAGGTACAAAACAGTTTAAGTTTAATTTACAGATTCAATAAGAATGCCCCCCTTCAAGAAGATTGGATAACCAGAATCCAGAAAATTTTAGCTAATTATATTTTTAAATATAGAGGCACAACGCAACCGTCTCTTCAACAGCTTTTTAAAGCCAATTACAAGACGGCACCTACTACAGTTTACCATGATTTGCGATGTAGCATACACTTACGAAACATACATACCAGTACCAAATCTCTCACATATAAGTAACTGGGCAACCATTATCGTAGTTTTGAAAATTAAATAATGAGACTACACAGTTATATTTTCAGATTGAAAGAACGTCCAACAGAAAGTGTTGCAGCGTTGAAAAACTGAAAGAGTTTTACAGAATCTTAGCGGTTATATGACTAATTTAGAAAATATTGAAACTGTATTTCTTCAAATGGAACCGTATAATTTTTATGACTATTGTTATCTATGCCAAATTTCCTTTGGATTACCGGGTACATAATAAAAAGGAAGAGATAAATTTATTAAAAAATGTCGTCAATGTCATAATATAGCTTTCGAAACTCTTCGCGATATTATTGAGGCATGTATTCTTCCATAGTCCTTCAAAAAATCAAAGTATCTAATTGCTATTCCGAAACCTGGAAAACCAAATAACCCATGAAATAGCTATTACCTCTAGAGATGCTGGTATAAATTATTAGAACAGATCATTTAAAACATGATCCAGTCTATAATTGATGAAGTAGGTAACTGCAACAGAGCAAGTCGTATTTCCTTCTGGGAGAAGCTGTAAAGTTAAGTTTTATCTCTAACAACGTTCATTCCAGAACCAATGCAGGAATCACTTCAACTTACACTCGTTGAACCAACTGCACCATGTGGAAGGAAGTCTTCTCATTAAAGTTTTTCATTGCAAGAAGTGCAATGCCTGATCAGCAGACTTACAGCAACGGAGACGTGAGCAGAAATAGAGACTTCAGTAACTGTTTAGCTCACAGTTTGGTATTAGACTACTTCTTTTCAATTTCGTAACGTAACAAAAGTGGGAGAAAAACAAATAAAGCTACGCATTATTTTTGATACTAAATTTCCGTTCATCTATATCTAATCATATCATAGTCACTTTTCCTCAATAATTTAGTTTTAAAACCCTCATTATTATAGCTATAAATGTAACAATCTGGTTTATAGACCCAAATACACTTAACAGCCTTGTGGAATATAACAATCTACCGCCCACTCGCTTCATTGTTTTCTCGGCAATTGAAATTCTAAACTACGTATATACAAAAATAAGTAACAGTGCTTTATATCTAACTATTGCAAATATAGATTTATTTGAAACATTATTTACAATTTTATTAACAATCCAGATATGTTTTAAGGTTGTTAAGAATTTATAACGGTAATCAATTGCTATTATTGGCATGTAGTATTATTTTGAAACTTCTGAGAATCAAAATAACTTTAAATTCATAGAAATTTTCATGTCTTCTTACCCATAGTGCAATTAGATATGTGTGCTGGATGGTGATTTCATTTTCGTCTGCTTTTGCGCAAAAAATTTTGCGGTTCAAATGTCAAAATATTCTGACTTATTTCATTATTTTATATCACTGTTGAGTGTCAGATAGAGAGGTGGGAAACCATCAACATCAATATTTCCATACTGGTCAGTAAGAAACATTGATATAATCGGTTTGGGACATAACAAAATTACAAATTTTAAACAATGCTTTAACCAATGATAAAATACACTAAAGATACGATATACGTACGCAGTGGGAGAAATTCCACCACGCCGCATAATGTACATAAATAAAATTATTGTTAAAACATCGATAATTCGATTGTTTCTTTACAGAACATCGATATTTCGATATTAACTATCAGTTTGACTTTGGGGGAACTTTCTGCTTCAAAAACGATGCAATATTCCCGCAATAAAAGTTTTCAAGCAGGCCATCCTTGATATCTGTCAAATTTCATATTTTTCCCAAAAACTGCGAACAAGGGGGTTATTTCTCTAAATTTCGAAAAACGTCAAATTGAAAAGTTGTTTCTTTTTCCATTTTATGCCCATGTACCAAATTTCAACAAATTTGAAGAATCTAAATTTTACCTGTAATTTTTCAATACCACTTTTTCTTGCTCATTCAAATTCAGCTAAAATAAATACGATTTTTAAATAAATATCGCGGTTTAATGATCTTTTAAACAATAACTGAAAATTAAATTAACATAATAAACAATAGGAATCAAGGGATATTAACACTAAATAATAACGAAGAATTTACTACATCTCTGTATATCGCTTCGATATAAATAATTGTTCGCCCTGAGACGTCTCTGCCTGGATTTCTTAAAAATCGGGGAGAAATATTAATTGCACACTATACCGAATAATTTTTTCCAAATAATCAAGATCACGAGAAGGTATGTGACGAGAAACAATTTGCTTCCTGTAACCCCGTCAGAAGAAGTCTTTTCCGAGATATTAATATTTGTATTGTTACAAAAAGAAATATTTTGTTCAGAGAAAAAAAAATTAAGTGGATAAATTAAATATTATTTAGGACCTGGAATGGCCCAAACGGCGTTTCGTAGTCTACACCGAAGTTGAAAAAAAGAAAATTGGATAAAAGGACCATAGAACTCTAAAATGTAAAAAAATACGGTTATTACCCTTCTTCGTCCTATCTCA
This sequence comes from Xestobium rufovillosum, assembly GCA_963966045.1. Lineage (NCBI taxonomy): Eukaryota > Metazoa > Arthropoda > Insecta > Coleoptera > Ptinidae > Xestobium > Xestobium rufovillosum. The sequence continues at coordinate 6,420,743 of OZ014493.1, forward strand.
TTTGATTCTCATGTAAGAAATAAAACCCTTCATTAAACAATTCACTCTTAAAATCCGTAAAATAGGTACACAGCATTCGACAGTTGCTTGATTTTAAACAAAATCTCTGTTATTTGACCACCACAATTTATATCGCCTCAGAAATTAGGGAACAGACAGTCGTTAAATCAAAATTGTGAAATCGATAAATTGCTGTCTCTAAATACTAAAATACATATGGTGGGCATAGCTGCATAATATTACTTACACTGACCACACTGAAAGCTCGTAATTTACGCACTGCAAAACATTGGCAACGTGAAATATGAAATTGCCTCGGCCTTATAACGAACACGAAGGTTACTTTTTACTCGAAGCTGATAGACTCATTTCGAGTTTTGCATCTGCAATTATAGTTATAATACGTCACATCCAACAGCGTTCATAGCTAATATAGCTCGGCAAAATGGTGTAATATGCCGGTTTTGCAGTGTGATGTATGCACAGAGAAGGAGCCCGGTGTGTATTTGAGTGATGTTAATTGCTTTCCCAGCGAGCTCGCGCCTCTGTCCAAGACTTTTATAGCTCCTAGTAATGATTTCTGTTATACCCAGAGTACTGGATAATGATTTGTTGGTATATGCAGCCGAGAATTTGTATCATTCCCTACAGCTTCCCGAGGAACACTTCGATAAATTGACTATTGTGGTGAAATGACATATGGCACTTGAGTAATTTAATTAATTCACACTGTTCATCGAGCATTTGATATTCTATTTTTAATTCATTGTCGTCCCTAGTTTCAGGTACTTACTGAAGGAATCCGGCGATCCTGACTCAATTTTATTTGTATGGGTAGTAAAGTTGCTTAAAATCGGCAGGCCCACCCGATAAGGGGGATGAACATACATGAGCCTGAAAAACAGATGTAAATTCTTTGTTTTAGAGGCATTCGACTTTTAACTGTAAAAGTGATCGCCAGTGTTTGTGAATTTGTATGTAAACAATGTAAATTTTATTATTAATAATTATTTTTTTAATTGTTTCCATGAATTACATATTTCGTATTGCTAAATATATTGCATTTTCTTTGTGTTTCTCCTTCATTTTTCGTAACTTATTTTGCTTTTAAATTATGTTTAATCCAGCCAAGATTATTTTGAGTTATTTGTGTAATCATTTTACTCCACCTGGATAATTATATTTCTGCTTTGCTACCCTTGGTATGTTGAAATCCCCACGATTGTAAGAGCCTTGGAGTATTTACTAAATATTTTCTACCGTGCGTTGAACAATACACATCGGAACCCAGAATCAGCACTTCAGTGTTGTTCAACACCATTCAGCTGAAGCCCAGTCGCTCCCCTACGGGACCTTAGGTACCTTCTGGTGAAAAGCGGCTAACTAACAAAAATTTCTTCAGTTTTATATATGAGGAGCTCGCCTATCAAGGTGCAACTAATCCAAAAAAAGAAAATTGTGCAAAATGCAATTTTGTGTATCTAAATTATGACTCATTATGCTGATGTGAAATGTTTACTACTTTAAAGCTATACATTTGTTAACATCATTCTATGCATTTAATCAAATATTTTTGTGAAAAATTTGCAAATTTTTGAAAAAAAGTGGAACACTTGTTGCATTTTGCTATTTTACTGTGGATTTGTTGCACTTTGTCTTAAGAATGCGCAAGCAAGACATTCAAATTTTTTTGTATTATTATTTTTCTTATGGTCACAGAAAGGCAGATAACTTGGTAATTTTATATCTTTGTTTTAAGAATACGCAAGCAAGACATTCAATTTTTTTTGTATTACATATTATTTTTCTTATGATCACATAAAGGCAGATAACTTAGTCATTTTATATCATTGTTTTAAGAATACGCAAGCAAGACATTCAATGTTTTTGTATTATTATTTTTCTTATGATCACAGAAATCAGAAAGGCAGATAACTTGGTCATTTTATATCTTTTGAGCATACCTAAAATAACAAATCTGTTCTATAATGTCGAGCGATACTTAATAACAACTTTGAAACTCACTTTTCATTTCGTTTTAACTTCACATTCTTTGTGTTCTTGGTTCGCTTTCTTATATCTCGGCCTTCAACATTTTCACTTACTCTTACTCCTTCTTCACCTTGATCCATGTTCATCAACAGTTAATATTATACTTTTATAGTATTTTAATCAATTTCACTTCACAATAATTATTAAGGGCTACACGCACCAAAAGATGCACATGTCAAATGGTCGGTAGTGCACTGGAAATACACATGTTGCGGTTTGAGAATAACACGGTTACGGATATGTTGCATTTTGAAAATAAAACTGTATATTGTACATGTATAAACAAGGGGATAAGTTTCACTTTGTCGTTTATAAAAGTCGCCAATAGATAGTAGAACGAAACCAGGTTGTAACGCCACCTCTATCTCAATTTTTGAATTTTTGGATTTGTTGCACTTTGATAGGATAGCTCCTCATATGTGATGAATTTATTTGGCGTTGCACGAAATATAATTGCAGTTTTTAATTTGCTTTATTTGAATCAGACGATCAGATGAAACAGGGAAACAAAGATATAAGGCGATCAAGTGGGAAATTATTCGGGAATGTAGGAAAGCGAAAGAGCAATGGATCGATAATAAATGCAAAGAAGTGGAAGATAAATTCGAAGTAGGAAAGACTGATGAAGCATATAAAATAATTAGGAGAAATTTTAGAGAAATTGGATCTAGTACCAAAAACATTAGAAATGAGGCAGGAGATATCCTAATCGGAAGTGGGGAGAAGGCAGATAGGTGGAAAGAATATTTAGGAAACTTATATGCGGGACAGGAAGTGCAAGATATATTAGAAAGCGAAAGCAGTGTAGAGGGGGATAACCTAGGGAGTCCTATAATGAGAGAAGAGTTTGAGATAGCACTAAAAAGTTTAAGGAATAATAAAGCACCAGGTATAGATGGCTTGCAGGCAGAAATCTTAAAGTGCGCAGGTCAAGAGGTAATAGATCGTTTATTTAAACTAGTTAGTCGCATATACCTGACAGGCGAGATTCCAGAAGATTACAAACGGAACATCATAGTAGCTTTGCCAAAAAGAAAAGGCGCGGATAGATGCGAAAATTTTAGAACTATCAGTTTAACTTCCCATGCGTCAAAAATTTTAACTAGAATTGTGCAAAGAAGGATGGAGAAAAAGGCGGAAGAAATATTAGGAGAAGATCAGTTCGGATTTAGACGAAATAGAGGAACGCGCGAGGCCATTCTAGCTTTACGAGTAATTATAGAAAAAACGATAGAAAAGAGAAAGAGCGTCTATATAGGATTTGTAGATTTAGAAAAAGCCTTCGACAACGTAAAATGGGGGAAGATGTTCGAAGTGCTGAGAAAGGTAGGGATGAAATACAGGGACAGAAGAATAATACATAATCTCTACAAAGAGCAAAAGGCAGTTATAGAATGTGAGCAGGAACAAAGGGAAGTAGATATCCGGAAGGGAGTGAGACAGGGATGTGCATTGTCACCTCTAGTTTTCAACTTATATATCGAAGATGCGATTAATATTGTTAAGGAAAGAACAGCCTCAGGGATCAATGTACAGGGCCAAACTATTAACATGCTCAGATTTGCGGATGATATAGCAGTGTTAGCATCTAGCAAAGAAGAATTAGGAGCGGCTTTGAATGAAATGGAAGCAGTTTTGACACAGGGCTTCGGCATGAAAATCAATAAAAAGAAAACTAAAATTTTGGTATGTAGGGGATGTGAAAATAGAACTAAAATGGAAATACAAATTGGAAATGAGAAGATAGAGGAGGTCGCGGATTTCTGCTACTTAGGAAGTAAAATAACTCAAGACGGTAGGAGCACTAAAGATATAAAACAAAGAATGGCGCAGGGCCGAGTTGCGTTTAACAAAAAGAAACAACTGTTATGCTCGAGAACGGTTAATATAGAGACTAGGAAGAGACTCTTAACGTCGTATGTATGGAGTACGGCATTATACGGGTGCGAAACTTGGACAATAGGAGAAGCGGATAGAAAAAGAGTAGAAGCGTTTGAAATGTGGTGCTACAGACGCATGATGAAGATACCGTGGATAGATAAGGTTAGCAATAGGGAAGTATTAGAAAGAGTTGGGGAAAAGCGAAAGGTATGGAAAACAATAAAGAGTAGGAGAGATAGGATGGTAGGACACCTTCTAAGACACGAAGGAATAGTTCGTGACATACTAGAGTCAGAGATAGGAATAAAAAGAGGTAGGGGTAGGCCTAGATTAGACTACTGCTCTCAAATAGTTAGGGATGTAGGATGTTCTACTTTTAGGGAAATGCGTAGGTTAGCTCAGGATAGAAAAGAATGGAGGTACGCGTCCAACCAGTCTTCGGACTGAGAACCTTATGATGATGAATCAGACGTGGTACGTCTGAACTCTAGCATCTTGGCTGTAAGAGCTAAACTCGAAGGTTTCTCTGCCGTCGCTCTTTTCCCTCGCTACTTCTAGGCGGAGTACGGCACGTTTAAACTCATTTGTTGATATAGCTACTATTGTCTATGTGTGCCGAATTTCATACATTTGTTAATTACACGGTATAGGTGCATAAAAGTTTGTTTTTTTTGTCTGTCAACACTTCCTAGATAAGTACGTGAGTAACCAGTATACAAAGATAATTCTTATTTTGCAAATAACACAACGAAGGGTAAATTAATCAATTAGATGCTAAAATTTAAATAAAACTAAGACGACCACGCATTCTCTTATCTCGTTAATTTTTAAAACAGGCCTGTGTTTGTTACACTACATTACATACAATTTCCATGTAGCAACATTCTTCTGTATACAGTTTAAAACTTTCGTGCTATAGTGAGAAAACCACTACATACCGCTAGATACAAAATAAATTAATATTATTGTTGAAGCAAATTCAAGTAGGGAAGAGCCCGGCATGGTATGTTGGGCGAGTTAAGGAATTTCAGTCCTAGTCATTCAATTTGTTAGCGCGACTTATTCTATAGCTTCTATAGCTTCTATTGCATTGCATGATCTCGTAAAAAGCTTAAGATATAAAGTTTTTAAAAATATTTCATGTACTTAAATTTTAACTTCCCCAATACCGCTAAAACATAGTTAACATTTTTAGGGTCAAAGCGTTCTTTGTTTACATCAGGCTTGAGTTCCAGACGACATAAGATTTATTATGTTAGAAAAACTTTCTTCGACTAGGGAAAGTGGAATTAGTTGATTTTGATATCGATTTCGGCGCAAAGAAAAAGTTCATTTGGTTAGTAATCATGAAGTGGTTAACTTTCAGTGTTTAATTGTTCAATAAAAATTAAATGGAACCCTACAGCTTTTCTTACTCTGTCTGGTATGCCATTAGTTGAGAAAAATAAATACATATAAAACCCGAAGATTGATATATATTTTCGTTTTCAAACAATTGCAAAAATAGTGGATGAGGGTCGAAGGATCCTGTCTTTATTTAATTTATATGTATAGCTTAGGTACGAAAAATACGGCACAATTTGCGTAATAATAATTAAAACAAAATTAACTGAAATACATCACAATCACTTATAAAATTAACAAATTTATTGAAAATGTTCAAATGGTCTTCCATGGATCGATTTGAATGCTGCAATTTAGCTGCCTCCGAATGGAAAATACAGCCGCTTTGATTTCCGCTCTAGATATGCTACTTTATTGTAATAGATCACGGCCCGCTTTGATATTATAGAGTATTTATATTTAAATAAATAATGCTACGATGCCCTTTTTAATTAAACAATAAAACACTCCAATTAGGTACTTAAAGATACTCATACGAGAAAGAATAATTACTTATGGATAAATTTGGATAGTTTTAACATTTATTGTTCATTTAGAACAAGTTAATTTTATTTAGGGAATTAAAAAAGACGGGCCCTCCGATCCTCATCTACTATTTTTGCAATAATTTTAAAACGAAAAAAGATATGCACTTCTGGTTTCCAAATTTGTTTATCTCAACTAATGGCCTATCAAATAGAGTAAAAAAAGCTGTAAGATTGCATTTAATTTTTAGACAAAATCAGATGAAGTATGACATATTTTTAATAGCGCCAATTATCATTTAACATATACCTAAATAAATTTTTAAAGTGCTTATAACAAAGAGTCCTTCAAAATGAGCTATAGTTTGTTAAATTCGGTTAAGCCAAACGCAAATTACCATTTAAAAAATTTTTAATTGCACTTCTTCGCCCTGCCGCTGCCGTGGTAAATGGAGAAAAATTGTTTAAACAAAATTTATAGAGGATTTAGTAGAGATTCTGAAAAGTGCATTTCCGACGTACATTATATCCAAGCTATTTGGAAAAATTAAAGATTTCTTGAAATTCCACAGTAAATACAACCCCTAGGAATGAAGTTAGGAACTTAAAAATATTTTTAGCTGAATTCTTTCGGCTACATTTGTTAATAAATTTTTTACCCCAAAATTGTAGCGTGAACAGTTTCCGTGATATAGCCGCTCTAACTGATCACCCTGTATATGCTGTTAGAGTCTAAGCAATTTATTTAATAAACACCTGTGTTGTCAAGTTTATGTGTTCTGTCTTTACTGTTAAATAAAATATGTGATAATATATTTGATGGTTTAAATGTGACTTGTATGTTGTTTTTTCATAAAATACTCTCAATCTTTTCAAAATATTCCCAACATTTGTTTACATATTTGGACTTCCCATAAAATTTCATGAAAGTTGATATGCTACACAATGGGGTTTAGAGTAAGCGATGTTAAGATATGGCCATTTTAGTACCAGTGTGAACCCAAATTTGTGTTGCTACTGGCGTCTGCTGGTCAAAGCTAACTATGATTTTTTTGTTGGATTAGGTTCAGAGGATACTCTATTTGTAAAATCCATTAACACTTTTTTCAAAATACTTCAAATTATACAGAGTGGCCAACTTGCGCAAAATGGAGCTTTTCTCGAAAATGTATAATGGAACACCCCGTATATTATTTGCAGGTTTGATAGCCAGTTTATTAAGCTTTTGACTGATGCAGATATTGGCAGGTCTGCGACTGATCATTTAGGCAGAAATAAAGATTGAACTTTAAGAATTGAGATTCTTATCGTAATCTTGTATCATTTTTGGGGAATTTCCCCCATTTCGCCACCCAAAACTCAGAAAAATGGTTACACTTCGTTTTTACAGAAAATTTAGCGAACAGAGTTTACACCGACACAAGAAATCTAATTGCAAGATTACTTTTTGAAAGGACGGTTTTCTTCCATGGCACTGCCTTGTTTCAATTTATACCTACAGTTAATAAGCTACCTTTTATTTAAGAATATGACCTTGAAGAAGCAATCTGGCGATGAAATTTTTTGTCTCAATGTGAAATCAACTTCCAGAAACAACATGGAAATCATATTTTGTGTTTTGACAGTAAAATATAGGAGAAACGAATAAACTACCAGTCAAATTACTACATTTTAAAGTTCAATTTTCAATTCTACCGAAACCGTCAGTCGCAGGCCTAACAATTCAAAAGCTTAGTAAACTGTCTGTCAAATATGGAAATAATATATGGGGTGTTCCATTTGAAACTTTGAAGAAAAAATGCATATTGCGTAAGCTGTCCATCCTGTATTATATTAAGTTTTGTCACAAAAGTACTCATGGATTTTACAAATAGAGCAGTCTGTGAACCTAGTCCAATAAAGAAATCGTAAATAGTTTCTACCAGTAGAACTCAGCAGTTCCTCAAAGTTGGGTCCACACTGGCACTAAAATGGTAATATCTTAAAATCACTCACTCTAAACCCCATCGTGTAGTATATCATCTTCCATAAAATTTTATTGGGAATTCAAATATGCAAACAAATGTGGGGCGTTCCATTTAAAAAAACATAACTTTGGTTTGGTGCTTAGAGGGTGAATACCCTGTATACACCAAAATAATTTTATCGGATGCTTCATGGGGTTCTCCACATACGTGTAAAGTTTTATTTTGATACCTTGAATAGAACCAGAGATATGGGCCGACCACCCACTATTGGCCCAACCTGTATATCCTAAATTATCTATTGATAAAATTACCAAATTTTGCAGGATTACTTATTTTGGAAATATTTCTGAAAAGACTGCCAGTATTTTAAGAAAAAACAACTACAAGTCACATTTAAACCATCAAATATATTATCGCATATATTTTATTTAACAGTAAAGACAGAACATACAAACTTGACCACACAGGAGTGATTATCAACTAAATTGCTTAGACTGTAACAGCATAATAGCGGAAAAACTGGCAGATCTATACGTATTAGGTTTAATGAACATTTAAGACCTTTTCGTTTAAAAAATGATCATTCAAGTTTTGCTAATCATTTCTTTGATAACAATCATCAATTCCCTCCTCCGGAGAATACTAAATTATTGTTTAATTTTGTAAAGAGTTATCAATTAGATATATTAGAGTCTAGAAATTTATAAACATAAAAATGATACAAATTATAAATTACTTAATGACCAAGTCAATTTAATACAATCTTTTTTATTCAAACTTTCGTAAATATCTTTTGATCAAAATAATTCTCAGGTATCGGTATAACAGATTCTCTCATTGCCATTATGACATTTATTGACATATTTCTCTTTTTTTAATTTTTATTACAATACTAGCAGTTGGCAGTTGTCAAGACATAACACAGACTTGACCACACAGTTTATTACAAGATTAGCAGTTGGCGGTTGTCAAGATTCCATGGATATTTTGTTTATTTAGTTTTTCTGTTCTGATATTTCACTTGAAGGTTTTTCAATTGAATTTACTTTTTTTCCTATATGGTTTTCTTTAAATTCATTGTTTTTTCCCTTCAAGCTACGAGGTATTCGATTTTCCTTTGTGGTAAATACTGAAATTAAGTTAATTTATTTCATGGATTATTATTAATTTGTATTGTTTTGTCAATTTTAGTTTCCTTGTCAACTGTCATAATAATTTGTTTACAATTTTGAGATCGTTGTAAATCTTGAAATCGGTCAGTAAAATAATTTGTTATACATATTGGTAGTACGCAAAGTACTTTTCTATTTCATCATGGATTTCTTCCAAATAGCCAAGAAAGAAAATATTAACTGCATAATATGGTTTAAATATGAAATCATAAAGTATTATATGTATTTTTGAGAATTTGTTTTAATTAAACAAATACAATGCATTCTGTTGAGTATTGAGCAGAGATGCGTATGGAAATGTTTTGAGCTTGTGATCGTCGAAAGGGGTCCTCACTTACTTGTGTGGCCAGCCAGAGAATATCTTGCATCGATAACACATGTGCAAGTGAAAACTTAGTCAGGGGATATTGGTTGAGGAAAACATGGGCGATCATCGGTACATACTATGAGAGTTTAAAATGAGGCAAGTAAAGGTGGATGCGATTGTTGAAGGCGCAAGGAATCGGAATGTAGGTAAGCTGAAAGAGATAGCTTTCAGTGAGGCAGGCATTAGACTTACGGAAGGAGAGGAAGTAGAAGCTCCCGACCAATAAATTGGTACGAATTGCGAGCGAGGCGTATGACGAGGCGATACCAAGGGTCAGGCCGACGGGCAGGAGAAAGCAGGTGTACTGGTGGAATGAGCAGAGGAAGGACTGTACTATCGTCAGAAGAACGTTAACCAGAATGAATAAGAAGTAACAAAGGACGGAAGAGCAGTTATAGAAACAGCACTAACATAGGGAAGCTCGAAAGCAGCTTTAGTGCCTAATAAGGAGAGCCAAGGAAAAGAAGTGGGAGGATCTCTGTAGGGACCTGGAAAATGACATCTGGGGTGCAGGGTACCGCTAGTGCTGAAGAAGATCGGCCCACCTAGAATTCCTCTGGACGGTGACTTTGCCGAGAAAATAGCGAACCAAAACAAAAAGAATTCACATCAGAAGAGATCCAGAATGTCGCAAAGAGAGTGATGAACGAAAGGGCGCCCGGACCGAAGGGAATCCCGGTCGCGAATGATAAACCCCTCGTCGGAAGCAAAGAGGAGTTATTGCTGGAAGTAATGAACAGACAAATGAGTAGTACGACCTTTCGCAAGAAGTGTCGGAAGATCGCCAAACTAATATTAATCCGGAAACCGAATAGACCCGAGGAGGACACAGGGTCCTACAGACCTCTATGTATGCTAGACACCAGCAGCGCAGGAGGCGTTAAAGATCGCAGAAGAGGAAAACAGGAGAACACCAAAGACCCGAAAACTGGCTGCACTCGTAACAATTGACTTAAGCAATACCATTATTCAAATATTGCATGTTTTGAATGTGTACGGAAAACCGCAGACCAACTGGTCTTGGAAACTGATCTTAGCGGAGCTGATAAAAAGAAATATTTCGGAACCATTATGGGATCAATAATTCAGGTATGCCCATATAATATTTTATTATGTTCGTTTGTAATTTGGCGAAGAGGAAATACCATGCGTAGAGTCGGATATAATTTATTGTCTGAATTACAAATTACGTTACATGCTGGTCTATTTCTGAATGTTATCTGTTCGGCGTTTATACAAGCTAGTATATTTTATAGACTAAGTCGAAAGTTACAAATATAGTATTTACAGGATGTATACTCGAGAGGAATTCACTGAGGTTGCTTCTTGGTCAAGTCGTTCCAGATAAGTGCTAAACTGGGACAGCAGTGTTCCAGTGGCGTAGAATCGCCACACCATTAATAGGAATAGCGTAGAAATACCTAGAGAAACGTTATATTAGAGCGGAAGGGAAGCGTAAACTTAAAGTGACCGCGGGTGTTCCACAGGGCTTCCTTGTAGGACCGCTGCTGTGAAATATATTATACGACGAAGTCCTGGGTCTAGAGATACCCTTTGACGTGACGCTAATTACATTATGCTAACGATCTAGCGATGGCGGCAGCAGCGAAAACCCAGCAGGAACTGATGGAAACTGCCAACGAGGCAATATCCACCATGACGAAATGGATGATAAAGAGATCCCCATTCATAGCCATGTTCCATTATTGGAACACTGCCTAATTTCACTATTTTAAAATAGATTGCACTGAAATTTGACATAAATCATTGCTACACATTCTGTAGAAGCTTGTGAAACCAATGTCTCTACAGTTATCCACTTTGTGCTGTTTTTGTGTTTTATGGTAAATAAATTATGTTTTCGCTTCGCATATCTAAAAATGAATCATAGCAACCCTAAAAAATAGCCGAAAGCTAAATTTTCTGCCTTTGGGCTTCTAGATTCAGATCGTCCCTACTTTATAGTTTTTCATCACAATATGGACACCTTTGGCTATCGTTTGTGCACTTTTTTAACGTTTCACATAAATTTTTATTAAACGTCAGTTTAAGTCAAAACAGGCAAGACAAGTTTTCAACAATTTCAGTTATTTATCTAATTTGGTTTAATGCGAAGCGAAAAACAGTTGTGTGTCACATAGGCAGAAAGGCATTTGCTGGCCCTTAGCCGCCTGCTGCCCTCGCTGTCGCTCGGGCATCAACCAGTCGCGGGTCAGCAAATGCCCACTTACTGCCCTTACTGCCCTTATGGCACAATATACTATTTTCGCATATCTGAAAAGGAACCCTAAAAATTAACCGAAAGCTAGATTTTCTGCTCTTGAGCTTCTAAATTCTGAACGGCCCTACTTTATAGCTTTTCTTCACAATCTGGACACCTTTGTTTGTCATTTGCGCACTTTTTTGACGTTTCACATAATTTTTTATTAAACGTCAGTTAAATCAAAACAGACAGCAAGACAAGTTTTCAACAATTTCAGTTATCTATCTAATTTGTCAAAAAGTAAAAATGAACCAAGAGTCAGACGAAGAATTATTTACAAGTACTCCAACGGAATTGCACGAACAAGCTAAGAATATTTTAAGTGATTGTTACCCATGAAATCAAGAGAACGATACGCAAAGTGCTACGAATAGACCTTTTCATTTCATTTGTGCGCATGTGCAGAAGTACACTGACAATCAGCTATTCTTAGTTTTTCTGATGGATGTCAACAAGGAGGGTGTTTGAAAGACGGAAAATTACAAATATTAGTTCCCAGCGATATCCCTCGTAAAATTGTGAGACTGAATCCCGAAGGCGTGCCTGGCTGTTGCTTGAAATACGGGAATGTTAACCAACATACTTCAATCATGCACGTTTTTAATATGTAGCGGTGAAAATAGGATCTAATAGACAGGTGCGTATTTTTCTGCAATGCATGTATGCAACTACAAATAATTCTTATTTTAAAGACCTAACAAATAATGACGTAAAGCCTGGAAACGTTCGATACACTTTTCTATTTCGAATCTTGCCTCTTATACATTTTCAATTTATAAAGGTGGAACAAGTCCTCACATGGTCACCGGCTCAGTTATTAACTTCGATTTTCCCCAGTGTTAGGCAGGGTTTGTTAAATGGATAACATCGTAATCCCAAGCGATAACTTGGCATACCCGCTCTGCTATCACCGTTGCAGTCACCAAAAACACAATGTTTGGATGCTCCATACTGTTTTAGTTCCGAACTATTACTAATTTTGGACGTGTCCAATAACATTTTACTGTATAGACCAAAGAATTTAAAATAAACACTTTCAAACAATACAAGACTTTGACATTTGTCCGAAATTATCATGGCTGGGGCATCAACCAGTCGTGGGCCAGCAAATGCCTACTTTCTACCCTTGTGACACAATATACATGTATTATAGTTTTGTACATTTACGCACCCCGTTTATTATAATCAGATATTATGCTTCCCACTTTCACCATAACTTCTGTTAGATTACATTATTGTTGGTATTATGCCTAACTTCAAATAGCAAAATTGCGGGAGTCAATGGTAAGACGTCATATGCAAGGCGCGTTCCAAAATTGGAACTTGGCCACAACTACACCCCGATCTACACCCAACAACTTCTATACAATAGCTTCGCTTAGAAAGTACTTATTCTGCTATATCAATAATTAAAAGTACCGATGTACCTTTAAATTTAAAGAGAAAATTGAATTCGCACCATGGTAAAAAATGATAGTACGTCGTCATCAGCCTGTTAGAAGAAACACGTGGGTAGCAAACGTTAATGAGAGACCAATCGCACTTTCTCAGTTTTGGATTACCATGTCAGGGAAGGTCATTTTACTTATAAAAAAATCATTAAAAATGTTGTTAGGTAGGTACTTATTCTTTTATTTTACAAGATTGAAGAATACATGTTTGATTTGTTTTTGCGTAGTCACTTCTGTTGTATGATTCTAATAATTTTATGAAATATGCAACATGTTTAATAACTTCATAAGTAATTAAATGTCTGTTACAATCTGCAAAGCCCTCTGTTTAATAACAATGTCTAAAACGTGTTGAATCTTCGTGTAGAAGAAATGATGTAACTGTAAAAAGAATTGCATTGTCAAAACAAGAAGATTATTAGTATAAGGAACTGGTAAAGTCCAATCATAATTATTTTAATAGCGGTTGGTAACGCTCGGCATTATCCTCGCTCTGTCAGTCATTTGTTTCGAACCATGACGCCACGAGCCACAGAAAACTACTATAGTTCACCTGTTATCTCGGAATATCTTAGATGCGCCACTTCTGTCTGATTTATTAAAGCAGTTACGTAAATTATAAAACGTTATTCCAATATATTCGCTCATAGGTAGAAATCATGCACTCTTACAAGGAGGATCAGCTGAAGAATCTTTTATTTTATTGTTATATAAGGATTAGTAATTATTATAAACTCGTTCCTGATTTCACTTAATTAAGAAGCCAATGATATTCCATTCCCTATTACAAGCAATATTTGAAATTCTTGTCAATACACAATGGCCGTTTTAATCAAACGCATGGCATCTCATTAAGAAAACGACGCAAATTCCCGAGATCAAAATTTGCCATTGAGCTAAATATCCAGCTTTAGTAAAAAGTTGCTCGTTTCTAAGATACAGGGCGTTTATTTATAAAAATTGTTTTTTTACTTTATGCAATAATTTGAAAAACATTTCACGCGCATCAGTCGCTAAATTCACAGGAATCTCTAATTTGTTATGATAACAGTGAACACACAGCAGTTGGATCGGGAACTTTGGCGTAAATTTACTACGGATTCTTTATAAGTTTATTCCACACGAAAAAGAAACAGTGGCGCAGTAATTAAACTCGACACGTGTTTCGTTAAAAACGTCAGCATCCTGAGGAGTTTCATTGCTGTGTCACTGTATTTTCTAAACTGTGTCACAATTTTCGTTAAAATTAATTCTGGCACTACAACTCTCTTGATAAGAATCATCTAGAGCTAGAGTATCTACGGAATTAAAATCAGACAAAGCAAAGCTTTAGTGACAAAATTAACAAATTTTAGGATACCTATACTACATATAAAATTTGTTAATTTTACCAAACAGCAAAGGAAAATTAGAAATGATTTTGCAACAAACGGAAACAGTTTTGACAGCGGGCTATGATATGAAGGATTAACAGAAATAAACCCAAGATCTTATTATGCAAGGGACGCGAAAATAGGACTAAATGTGTATGAACCGGAAGCGTGAAATTAGTTGGTCCCATACTTTTGCTATTGGGGAAGTGAAATAACCCTCGATGGTAGAAGCAGTGGGGACATAAAACAAAAAATAATACAGAGCCGAGTTTCATTTAACTAAAGGGAACAACTACCATGTTCTTAAACAATAATGTAGAAACTCCGAAGAGACTCTTGAAAACGTGCGCATAAAGCACTGCATGTTCGGGATGAAATTTGGGCGATTGGAGAAGAAAGAGCCAAATAATTAGAAACGTTTGAAATTTGGTGCTAGAGACGCATGATGGACATACCGTGGAAAAATAACGTAAGCAATAAAGAGTATTAGAAAGAGTTAGAGAAAAGATAAATATATGGAAGAAAATACACAATAGGAGATATAGAATTCTAGGACATCTGAGATACGAAGGATTAAGTCGCGTGGTACTAGCAGCAGATATGAAAGTAAAAAGTAGAAATGGGCCCAGATTAGACCACTGTTCACAAATAGTTTAATTGTTGGCAGCCCCACGGCAGCAATAATAAATTAACCATCGGCTAATTACGTAGCAAGAAACTTTCATTCAATGTAGTTAATATTTTCTGACTTTACTATTTGGTAGAAATTCATGATGAATTGAAAAATTACTACGCGTACTACCAATATAACGATTTATTATTATAAATTGACCGGTTTCAGAATTCACAACGATTCCATCATCAGAAATGTACAATTATTTTCTTTATACATTTCTGATGATGGAATCGTTGTGAATTCTGAAACCGGTCAATTTATAATAATAAATCGTTATATTGGTAGTACGCGTAGTAATTTTTCAATTCATCATAACTTTCATTCAAGGTTTTCCAGCGGCCAGGAAAGATTACCTAGTCAGTCGAGAATTGGATTCAAAAAAGAATTTCTTAACTAAATACATACAGGTTACATGAATATTTATTTATTTACAGCAATACCATACGGTTGGGTTTCGATTGGTATATTGCTAAATGGTCGGTCAGGTCAGGTACGGATAGTGTTTCACAAAGCAAGACTTCTTGTTCTCCAAGTCAATTTCTTATTTCTTGTGCAAGATAGGAAAAAATATTTCTTCTTCTTGCATAAGTACTTCTTCGAATCTCATTTCTTGTCCTGCTGCAAGACTCTTGCAAATTTCTTACCATAGTAATAATAATAATATTAACAATAGCATTTAGAGAACATTAATCCAAATAACCATATGGCCCAAAATTATATGTTATAACTTTAATAAACTACAGAACACGTAAAATTAAAATTAATAATTTAAAATTAAGAATTCAACTTTAGGGGTGAATATCTCCTCAGGGATGAATACTAAGGTGATTCTTTCAAATCGTCATATTGTTGTGTGACGATTATGCTCCTAAGAGATTTCCCACCTTCACTGGGACACTCTGTATATGTTTACCATTTAAGAAATAGAACTTTGGAATGGTATTCAGCATGTGAACATCATGTATTCACATACCAGAATAATTTTAGGAGATGCCTCGTGAAATTACCTGTGTAGGTAAGTGTGAAAAGTAGTAAGAAAGTAATTATTCCTGGAGAACGTTCGGAAGTTAGAGCTTAGAGGGGATTGCATTTTATTTAGAAGCTTGCATGCAACCGAAGAAATAATAGAAAGGTATTACAAAAAAGACAAAAAACAATGAATATATATTAAATGCCACACAATCAGAATAAAAGAGCGCGAACAATGGCGATATAAACAATGTGTTGTCCGAATTAAAAATGGCGATCGGAGGCAGAAAATAATATGTATTTGTCGTGACTGTTGGAAATATTTTAATCTGAAAAAATCGTTGCTTTATACTTTATATTATATATAGCGCCTAACCACTGTTCTGTTATTACAAAACAACATAACATTGTTCTACACATACCTATTTAATTTATGTACGCTGAAAAATGTTCAAAATAGGTTGCGCTGAAAACGGTACACAATTTAAGTTGTCTGTTATATAAATTATTTACCTACCTTTAACGTTTGCATTACGAAAATACATTTATGGTTTGATGGCTATTAGTTTAAAATGAAAATGTCTCACAGCATCAGTGATTTGCTAGTTAAACAACACATATCGCTGTATAAAGCAGGCCCTCGGTCCTTATTAAGAGGAGGAAGAATTAACTATTTTATTATCACATTTTTTAATTTCTAATTAATTTTGAATATACGAAAATACTGGCAGAAAAAGTAGGTAGTTGCAAAGTTTTTTTGTTCATTGTTAAGGAACTTGGGACGTGAGACGGGTGCACACAATCAAGATTTCTTACTACGCTGTCCAAAATGTATCACCCATGTAAATCAAATATAGCGATACCGCGAATATTGTTTATAGTTCTAAGTCAGCAACTTTTGTAAGACGAAAAATATTCATGGGCAGTTCAGTTGGAATGCTAGAAATAAGTAAGTATAGGTTGTATTAAAGATTAAAAGAACTATATTCTCTTATGGAAGACGGTGTACCTATGTCTTTGTTTTTGTGCATTACCCTTACATAACTGTTACAGTCTTAGGTATAAATGGATGAATAGAAAGAAGGCGTGTAAGGTCGCCGGTTGCTCAGTTGGAGAGCAGAGGGCTTCGGAGCACGGGGACCCGGGTTCGACTCCCGGTCGGCGGCGGCAAGTTATGCGCCGTGTAACATTTCAGAAGTGGGATAGGCAACCCGCGTGATAGAAGAGAGCACGGCGGGTGGTGTGCACAAGAGGTGCGTTGTGCGTAGCAGGTTCGCGTCGCGGGCGCTGAAAGTGGCCAGTGGCTGGGGTAGCCGAGGACGGCTAGCTTGTCAGGACGGGCCGAACTGTTACATGGATGAATAGAAAGAATAGAATAGAAAGAAGGCGTGTAAGGTCGTCGGTTGCTCAGTTGGAGAGCAGAGGGCTTCGGAGCGCGGGGACCCGGGTTCGACTCCCGGTCGGTGGCGGCAATTTTGCGCCGTGTAACATATCAGAAGTGGGATAGGCAACCCGCGTGCTAGAGGAGAGCATGGCGGGTGGTGTGCACAAGAGGTGCGTTGTGTGTAGCAGGTTCGCGTCGCGGGCGCTGAAAGTAGTCAGTGGCTGGGGTAGCCGAGGACGGCTAGCTTGTCAGGACGGGCCGAACTGTTACAATCATAAGTATATACAGGGTGTGTTTTTTAAGCGTCCGCGGAAGATTATGCCTAAATGACGAAAAATATAAAGAAAATATTTTAACTAACCCCACCTCATTTTTTACGCTCTATAATCTAAAAATGTTTTTACTTATACCAGGTTAGTCCAAATATTTGGAATGATGGTCAACTTTGTTTTTTCTTATGGAATGTGCATTATTTAATTTTTTACTTGATTCAGAACAATATTTTAATGGCGCTTTCTTAACATAATATTATAGTAATTTTCTTTCTTTTTTGAGATATTATTTTTTTTCTCGATATTTTGACAGTTACATCATACATTTTAAAAATTCATATTTCTGCACTGGTTGAAGATGGAATAATGATATTTTTGACAGCGGTCCTCATGATAATCATGATTAACACTGTTTGCTCAAATTTTGTATAAAATATACGAGGAGCATTCAATAATTTATCAAATAAAAATCAGAGAAAACCATCAAGAAGTCAGTTTTTTCAAATGACACGGTATATTTTTTATTGCTCCAATGGAAAGAGCAAAAAATTTCGCTTGGGCTCACCTAATAAAACAATATTGTTCCATGAGCATAATTTTTAAATATTTACAATATTGAAATTTTCATTTCAAAAATCAAAAATAAAGTTAGCCTTGTAAAAATACAGCCACAGAATATAAAACCCTATAGTAAAACAACAACAAAACTGTAGACATTCCAAAGCTACTTTATTTTTGATTTTTGAAGTGAAAATTTTAATATTGTAAATATTTAAAAATTATAGTTATGTAACAATATTGTTTTATTGGGTCAGCCCATGCGAAATTTTCCGCTCTTTCAAATGGAGTAATAAAAAATATACCATGTCATTTGAAAAAGCTGACTTTTTTCTGGTGTTTTGTCGCTTTCATATGATAAATTTTTGAATGCTCCTCGTATATTTTATACAAAATTTGAGCAAACAGTGTTAATCATGATTATCATGAGGACCGCTGTTAAAAATATCATTACTTCATCTTCAACCAGTGCAGAAATATGAATTTTTAAAATGTATGATATAACTGCCAAAATATCGAGAAAAATAATTTTATCTCAAAAAAGAAAGAAAATTACTATAATATTATGTTATTACAGTGCTATTAAAATATTGTTCTCAATCAAGTAAAAAATTAAATAATGCACATTCCATAAGAAAAAACAAAGTTGAGCATCATTCCAACTATTTGGACTAACCTGGTATAAGTAAAAACATGTTTAGATTATAGAGCGTAAAAAATGAGGTGAGGTTAGTTAAAATGTTTTCTTGATATTTTTCGTCATTTAGGCATAATCTTCCGCGGACGCTTAAAAAACACACCCTGTATAGACGGTTAGAGAGAAGGCGTGTAAGGTCGTCGATTGCTCAGTAAGAGAGCAGAGGGCTTCGGAGCGCGGGG
The DNA here is from genome assembly GCA_963966045.1 of Xestobium rufovillosum. Lineage (NCBI taxonomy): Eukaryota > Metazoa > Arthropoda > Insecta > Coleoptera > Ptinidae > Xestobium > Xestobium rufovillosum. The sequence goes on from OZ014493.1 coordinate 6,439,875, forward strand.
ACCCTGATTCGACTCCCGGTCGGCGGTGGCAAGTTTTGCGCCGTGTAACATATCAGAAGTGGGATAGGCAACCCGCGTGCTAGAGGAGAGCATGGCGGGTGGTGTGCATAAGAGGTGCGTCGTGCGTAGCAGTTTCGCGTCGCGGGCGCTGAAAGTAGCCAGTGGCTGTGGTAGCCGAGGACGGCTAGCTTGTCAGGACGGGCCAAACTGTTACAATCATAAGTATATATAGACGGTTAAAGAGAAGGCGTGTAAAGTCGTCGATTGCTCAGTGGGAGAGCAGAGGGCTTCGGAGCACGGGGACCCGGGTTCGACTCCCGGTCGGCGGCGGCAAGTCTTGCGCCGTGTAACATAATGTTCAAAATGTCACTGAACGTGTTAAACTTTCACTTCAGTTATTATGCATTTTTTCCAACTTCAAGCGTGGAACATTTTAGTCATTCACTTTAGAAAATAACGTGAGAAAATTAAGGTGAAGCATATTTGGAACGCAAATATTTAGTTTCAGTTACATACCATTAATATTCTTATATTCTTATATCAGTGACCTAAGTTGATCAATTCATCTGTACAAAGGAAAGTTAACAAAAAAGTTTCTGGCTAATAAAAATACACTCTGCACAAAAATTATCGCATCACCTAATGTTTGTTTGATATTCTCCAAAAAAAATATTCAAAGGGATACATAAGTGTATAAAATGGGTTCACAGGTTTAAAGTAGTGATAATGCAATATAGTAAAAGGTTGGGAGTCAAGTTTGGTAGACGTAATCTTCTTCTAATATATAAAAATCTCGTGTCACGGTGTTTGTGGTCGCACTCCTCCGAAACGGCTCGGCCGATTTTTATGAATTTTTTTTTGTACAGTTGGTAGGTATGAGAATAGGTCGTAAAGTATTTTTCCTACGACCCCCTAGGAAAGCGGCACGTTGCATACAGAATAGTAGGCCGGAAACTTGACAATTGCGTTACCCGTACAGTAAACTCAAACCTGTGCTGCAATTTTTGAAAATCGCACAGTTCATTCATATTTTGTAGCCGGCTTTGAGGTTTTGACGTTTACTGAATAAATATCCTATCGCGTCTCTTTTTAAATCTAATAATTTTTTATCGGAAAAATCTCTTGAAAGGTGCGGCAGTTGAACATTTTAATGGCTACTCCGTTTAAGACCTTAATATTTTATATAGGTACCTACGAACTGGTCATATTATGAATTGGCGGACAAGAGAACAAATCAACGTGTCATTCATGAGCTGGTCGGAATTATTATAATACTAGCTGGTACCCGGCGCGTTGCTGCCTCAGAAGAAATAATTGTGGTAAAATCGTTTGAAACATGATAAACTGCGAATGACAATGCCGTTTGACGTTTGCTGTCAATTTTCACTTTATAAATTATTAGCTGCCCGGTCCCGGTACCACACGCGCGGCACCTACTGTAAGTTAATCTTCAGATTAGCCCAGCGAGTGTTCCTGTGAAGTTTGGTAGCGATCGGATCAACAGAATTTTAGTATTGAAAATACTTCTGGGCTCGTGTACATGGGACTCATCTTAGGAAAAATGTATCGACACCCGACAGATTCTGTTGGCGGCGCCCGCAGTCGAGGTCGCTAATAAATTGGATGGAGAGCGCTAGCCAGATGTAAGCTAAGGTACGGCGAGCGCGAGTACGAAGGATATCACGTTGCAATAAAAGCGAGAATAAAAGTCCAAACTGTACAAAATGGATGCGTTAATATTTTGCAACGTATTGCGTCAGTTTGACTATGTGTCTTGTGCTTGTCACAAATCATTTCTTTTATTTTATTGTATCAATAGGTAATATACCAACTTGAAACGGCACAGATCACTTTTGTTGGACATCTTAGAAACCGAGCAGTTGTGTCGGTATTTTCAATACGCCTATGATACTTGCGTAAAATGCGAGGTCTGTGAATTTTTTTTGTTTTTTGCGAAGCCGGGGCTTGATATGACACATATCAACTGTCAAATTTGACAAATAAAATTTATTTAATACTTTCTGACGGTCTGAATTTGATTTGTCAAATCTGACAGTTGATATGTGTCATATCAAGCCCCGGCTTCTCACAAAACCAAGGGAAAAAAATCTGTTGATCCGATCGCTACCAAACTTCACAGGAACACTCGCTGGGCTAATCTGAAGATTCCCTGAAAATTTCATCAATATCGGTCCAGCCGTTTCAAAGTCTATAACGGACATAGGTAGGTAGGTAGAAACATTTTTTGTGTTTTATATATACAGGGTGTGTTTTTTAAGCGTCCGCGGAAGATTATGCCTAAATGACGAAAAATATCAAGAAAACATTTTAACTAACCTCACCTCATTTTTTACGCTCTATAATCTAAAAATGTTTTTACTTATACCAGGTTAGTCCAAATAGTTGGAATGATGCTCAACTTTGTTTTTTCTTATGGAATGTGCATTATTTAATTTTTTACTTGATTGAGAACAATATTTTAATAGCACTGTAATAACATAATATTATAGTAATTTTCTTTCTTTTTTGAGATAAAATTATTTTTCTCGATATTTTGGCAGTTATATCATACATTTTAAAAATTCATATTTCTGCGCTGGTTGAAGATGAAGTAATGATATTTTTAACAGCGGTCCTCATGATAATCATGATTAACACTGTTTGCTCAAATTTTGTATAAAATATACGAGGAGCATTCAAAAATTTATCATATGAAAGCGACAAAACACCAGAAAAAAGTCAGCTTTTTCAAATGACATGGTATATTTTTTATTACTCCATTTGAAAGAGCGGAAAATTTCGCATGGGCTGACCCAATAAAACAATATTGTTACATAACTATAATTTTTAAATATTTACAATATTAAAATTTTCACTTCAAAAATCAAAAATAAAGTTAGCCTTGTAAAAATACAGCCACAGAATATAAAATGGAACAATATTGTTTTATTAGGTGAGCCCAAGCGAAATTTTTTGCTCTTTCCATTGGAGCAATAAAAAATATACCGTGTCATTTGAAAAAACTGACTTCTTGATGGTTTTCTCTGATTTTTATTTGATAAATTATTGAATGCTCCTCGTATATTTTATACAAAATTTGAGCAAACAGTGTTAATCATGATTATCATGAGGACCACTGTCAAAAATATCATTATTCCATCTTCAACCAGTGCAGAAATATGAATTTTTAAAATGTATGATGTAACTGTCAAAATATCGAGAAAAAAATAATATCTCAAAAAAGAAAGAAAATTACTATAATATTATGTTAAGAAAGTGCCATTAGAATATTGTTCTGAATCAAGTAAAAAATTAAATAATGCACATTCCATAAGAAAAAACAAAGTTGACCATCATTCCAACTATTTGGACTAACCTGGTATAAGTAAAAACATTTTTAGATTATAGAGCGTAAAAAGTGAGGTGGGGTTAGTTAAAATATTTTCTTTATATTTTTCGTCATTTAGGCATAATCTTCCGCGGACGCTTAAAAAACACACCCTGTATAGATTATGTTCATAGTAAGTTAGTAGGCTACTTGGAAATTTTGACATCGGTTAATATCGACAACAAATCCTTAAATAAAGTTACTGTTTTATGAATAAATTTATCTTTTTAAGGGGTCGTAGGAAAAATAGTGTACATAACTCGATGGAAAGTGTATTTCCTATAAACTCGCGTGACTTTCTGCACTCGGCTACGCCTCGTGCATAAAATTTCACGCTCGTATGAAATTTGTCACTTTCCATGCTCGTTACGTAAACTACTATTTCACCCTCCTGCCCCCACCCCCCATTTTTGAATCGCGATTTTAGTATTTTTGCATGAACAATATCCAAATAATTGAATTTTTTTTGTACATTTGGTAGGTATGAGAATAGGTCGTAAAGTATTTTTCACCCTCCTACCCCCACCCCACATTTTTTAATTGCAATTTTAGTATTTTTGTATGGACAATATCCAAATAATTGAATTTTTTTTGTACATTTGGTAGGTATGAGAATAAGTCGTAAAGTTTTTTCACCCTCCTACCCCTAACCCCCCATTTTTTAATCGCGATTTTAGTATGTTTGTATGAACAATCTATATATATATAAAAAACGGCTGGACCGATTTTGATGAAATTTTTTGTGTGTGTTGGAGTGGGTCCCTAGATGGTTTACATTCACAATTGGACCCTGTAGGTGGCGCTGCAATCGGGTTCCAGGAGTTTTTTGAACGGCTGGACCGATTTTGATGAAAATTTTTGTGTTTGTTGGAGTGGGTAGTGGGTACCTGAATGGTTTACATTCACAATTGGACCCGGTAGGTGGCGCTGCAATCGGGTGTTACTGAACTCCTAAACGGCTGGACCGATTTTGATTAAATTTTTTGTGTGTGTTGGAGTGGCTCCCTGGATGGTTTACATTCACAGTTGGGTCTGGTAGGTGGCGCTGCAATCGGGTTCTAGGAATTTTTTTGACGAAAATTTTTTTAATGTATGAAATTTTTTGTGTATGTTGGAGTGGGTCCCTGGATGGTTTGCATTCACAATTGGACCCGGTAGGTGGCGCTGCAATCGGGTTCTAGGATTTTTTTTACGAAAATTATTTAATGTCGGGCAGGACAACGTCTGCCGGGCCCGCTAGTTACAATATAAGTATACAGGTGTTAAAAATTATAAAAACTTTTATGCGACAATTTATTTAAAAGAATTATGAACAATAATTTTTATCACAATATTGATTCTTAATATCGAGTATTTCACCCTTCTGCTCTTATTCCAGCTTGCATTCGCCCTGGCATACCGTCAAAGATTCTGTAGGTACATATCGTTGGTCATAGTGTTCCAAATAACCTCGAACTTGCTTTGCAGATCTTGTAGGGTTCTACATGGAATTTTTTGTTGCTGAATTGTTCGTCCTAAATGGTCCCATACGTGCTCGGTGCTCCCAGGCCAATTCATTCTGGCTATATAAATATCACGGTGGTAGTCGTTTACTATCCTGGCCACGTGTGGTCATACATTATTGTTCTTAAAAATACAAAAGGATCATAGGTGACTCCATGAGGATCATAGGTGACTCCATGGGGTTCATGAATGTCCCTTATGCATCCATCGGCTGTCAGTCTCCCACCATTCACACCCACTAGTTCCGTGAGCCCATAAATAGAAGTTTCTCCCCCTACCATGATCGACCTACCTGTAAAATTTACTTTTTGTCGGATGTTACATTGAAAATAGCGAGCACGCGGCCGTTTGTAGACCGGCATACGTCTTTCTGATGCATATAAACAAAATCGCTATTCATCCGTGAAGCGCACATTGGACCATTCTTCGATGCCCTAGTCGGAAATGCTCCCTGACAAACTGTAATCGCGCAACTCGATGTTCTCTGGTGAGGCATGGTCCAGAGGCAGAAATCTTTGGCCATATATTGTCTTCTCGGAAACGATTTCTGATTGTGTGAACACAAATTTCGACATTTTGAGTAGCTAAGAGATCATTTTTAAGCATTAGAGCAGTACAGTGACGTGATCTTAAAGCTGTAACTCGCAAAAACCGATCGTCTATATCTGTGGTAACTCTCTTGTGGTCTGTCCTGTCCTTCGAAAAAATTCTCCAGTTTATGTGTAATGCCTAACAACTCTTAATACAGCACTCTGTTGCACACCTAATGCATTAGGCACATACCCTTGACTTCGTCCATCTTGAATCAAAGTTACTGCTCTCACGGCTTCTTCTTTTTGTCAAATGACGTCTTTTATGCTGACAACCTTTCATAGGGGACAAACAATCGCTAAATTATCGCAAACGAATACAAACTAAACACAAACAAACAATAAAAATAATGGCAACTGCAAAAATACATAAATCGGAGTTGATACTTGACAACGTTTAACATAAATGAACTAAAGAAAATAAAGAATGCTGTTTGCCGGGGTTCCAAATATCTCTTAGAAGAAACCACCTTGGAAACCAAACAAGTAATTTTGACAAAAACTGAACTATATTACCAGAAGAATTCATAATGCTACTGATGCGATAATTTTTGTGCAGATTGGGGGTTTTCGACCACGAAGAAATTCCTTGGTAAGCGGAATAGGGGCAGTGGCGCGAAGGTCTTAAACAGTAAACTAGTTTTAAAAAAGGTGAAAATTCAAAAGTAGGTAACTGCCAAATAACTCTTTTATTTCTTATCGCCTCAAATTTTCATTCAGAGAAAAACAAATCTTGTAAAAAGCTCTCCTTGAAAACACAGTCTAATATATATATCTTATACGAGGAGTGTTGAAGACAAAAAAACTGTTTCGGTTAAAAATGGAAAGTGATTCCACGTCGAATCGAAAAAATTCATTAAGAAATTTTGCTCAGAATCCCAAAATATGGGCTCACGCAAAAAATTGTCACGATATCAAATTGTTTATTTCCCTGAACAAATTGTCCCAAAAAGTACTATAACAGCCAAATATCTCTTTTATTTCTTATCACATCAAATTTCCGCTTTTATAGTAATAAGTACCTAATAAACTTACCTTTTGGGACAATTTGTTCAGGAAAATAAACGATTGATATCTTGACAATTTTTATTAGCTTCCTAGCTGAGCTAGGTAGCTATTGTGATAGTCGTTTTTTGACCATGGTGCTTTTTCATCAAATGTGTACGTTTCAGGTCATTCTAAGACTTTTTGGCAAGGTGGCACATTTCCGTCCGTATGGGTGTGTGTGCGCGTGTGTATGTCTGTTGGCACTTTTACGGGAAAGCAGCTCGACAGATTTTGCTGAAATTTTGCATACGTATATCAGAGATGGTCCATAGGAAACTGACGGGGCGGTTTTTTTAAAGCACTTTTGAGCCGAGATATGACGACATCGAACATTTTTTTCAATGAGACCGTATATATTTTTGTATTGCATCGGATAGAGGGTATTCTTCTCTACACGATGTGCGAAAATCGTAATAGGTTGTATAAGGAAAAAATTGAGAAAAAAATTACGAAAAGAAGGCGCGCGCCAAACGCGCCGTCCAGTTCAGTTGTGGCTGTAGCCAGGAAGCTGTTCTGTCAATGCATTGACAACTAGTTTTAATTTCTTCTATTCGACGTAAAATAAGAAAACTTTCCATATAACCGAAATAGTTCTTTACGTCTTGAACACTCCTCGTATAAGATAGAATGTATTATATTGAGTTTACAAGGAGAGCATTCTACAAGATTTTTTTTTTGTGAACGAAAATTTGATGCGGTATATCTATATAAATAAAAATCAATAGACCTTTTCATTTCGTTCTGTGTTCGTTAGTGCGCATGTGCTGACAATCAGCTGTTCTTAGATTTTCGGACGGGTGTCACTGTCAGCTGTCAGGCGTTATAAACTTCGTGTGGAATATTCGTAAGTAAATAGTAGAATACCAAATAAGGACGGTTTTTGAAAGACGGAAAATTATTACAAATGTTAGTTCCAAGTGATATCCCTCGTAAAATTGTGAGGCTGAATCCCGAAGGCGTGCCTGGCTCCTGGCTCTTGCTTGAAATACGAGAATGTTAACCAAGATACTTCAATCATGTAGGTTTTTAATATAGCCCTGAAAATTAATCAATTTTTTAAAAGAAAACGGAGAAAAATGATCTAATATAGGTACAGGTGCGTACTTTTCTGAAATGTATGTATGTAACTACAAGTAATTCTTATTTTAAAGTCGTAACAAATAATGATATAAAACCTGGAAACGTTCAATAAACTTTTCCATTTCGAATCTTGCCTCTTACACATTTTTATCCAAGCAACATCATTTATAAGTATAGGTGGAACTAATTCTCACTTCCTCACATGGTCACCAACCTAGTTATTAACTTCAATTTTTCCCAGTATTAGGCAGGGTTTAGGAAATGGATAAAATCGTAATCCCAAAAGCGATAACTTGGCGTTCCCGCACTGCTATATCACCTTGGTAGTCACCAAAAGCACAATGCTTGGATGCTCCATAGTGTTTTAGTTCCGAACTATTACTAATTTTGCACGTTTGCAGTAAAATTTTACCAAAGAATTAATAAACACTTTCAAACAAGCAATACCGCCTACCCCTCTAGGGGATATTGATACAAGACTTTGACATTCGTCCGAAATTGTCATGGCGCGTTCGCGCATGTGCCTCAGCATTTTATTATAATGAAAAGTCCTATTGCCACATGTATGTAAGATCATCACTTGAGAACGGCTCGACCGATTTGGCTGATTTCTTTTTTGTTGTGTTCGTAATTGTCAGGACAAGGTTTGTATGAAGGAAAATTTTGGAAAATCCACCAGGAAAGTCGAAAATTTGGATGGTATGTTTGTATAAAAATCTGTTTGATAAAAAAAAATGTGACGTTCACTTTGACAGTTCTAAAAATTGAATTGTCAGTGTGTTATCGGTGGTGATAATGTATTTGGTGTTTCTTTGGAAAAAATGCCACCAGTGAGGCGTCGAAATATCGGTCGGCGTACGCGCAATGCAAGCCAACTACATGATCGTCGAGTCAATGAGACTGACGAAGAGCGTAGACAGCGTTTGGAGCCAAGCCGAATAAGAATTTCTCAAGCCTCAAGCGCGATCCATTATGACTCCGGAACAACGGATACAGTCGAGTTCGACGCGCTCAGTTGGAGCTTACGCACAAAATAATTTGGAACGTCGACAAAACAGAGGCCGAACATGGCATTAGGGAACGAAAAATTGGAAAAGTTGCCCGGAAAATTGGAAAATTCGGGAAAAACTGAAAGTGCTTTTTTCTATGAGATTTTTGTATGATATGGACTTGGTTTAGTATAAAACCTGGTTGGCCATTACGCAGCTTTTGGGGGCCACTGGTATGGGACATACTGACGTCAGTATGTGGAACTCTGGGGTGTTTTGTCGCGAACTACTGAATTTTTCTAAAATTGCCGGTTACCGTCAGCCGTCAACGACCCTACGAGCATTATTTGCTCGTAGCAACAGTATAGTAGGATTGTGGAAGATCAAAATTTTTGGTTGAATTTGAATGTTGTTTTGCTTCAATGTGAGAATAAATTATGGAAAAATCAAAAGAATAACATACCTGAAAGCGTAAATTACAATTTAAATAATATTTGGAATAGAAATTGAAAATTTGTGACCAGGTCATAAACTTTAAAATTGAAACTTCAAGAAATCTGGAAATCCGATCTGGAAATTAGCCATTTTGCAGTTGACGCCTATTTGGGCATTACGTAAAAACCAAAATAGTTCATACAAGAACACTTTCGTGTTCAAACACTTTATATTAACGAAAAACTTGGGAATTAAATCCTGAATTTTATTTAATGACAATCAACTGACGTTGCTAAATTGACATATTGGCAGTGTTAAGGGCCCCACACACACGCAATTTAGAATTAATTCAAAACTGTACATTCAAAAGTTTTGAACGGAATGTTGCGCGACGGTTCTCCACACACGCACAATTATCACTTCGCAGTTTTATAAAACATGGCCTCCAGAGAAGAATTAAATTTATTATCAGTGGCGTGCTTAATTATTTTGAAAAAGAAAAATAAACAAAGATTCAGTCGGAGTAGATGGGAGAAACATTGGTTGCTGAAACGTGATCACTTTTCAAAGTTATTATATAATAACTTTGATCACTTTTCACATATTAACACGTTGACTACCGAAGAGAATTTGCTAATAGAGAACTGTACCCCAAATCCATTTCTTGCATATATGCTTACATAACCTGTGAGTTGCCTTATATTGAAGGTTCTTTTGACTAGTTTTGAAAATTTTTTCGAGTTTGAACACTGACTTGTTAACTAATCTTCGGTGTATATGATAATATTTTATAACAGTACCCCGAGGACTAGTTAACTTGTCAATTTCTTTTCTCAGTCTTTTTTATACTGTCTTCCGAAACTTAGATAACACTTCTCAAACAGGCTTTCAAATGCACTAACCTACACATTCAGATACAAAACTATCACTGTTTATTTCCTGGAAGAAAACCAGAACGTGGCATTTTTATAGCGACATCTAGTAGTTGGTACCCGATTTCGAAAACTGTCACTAAAGCCCGCAGGACTAGTAAACTAGTTTATTTGGAAAGCCTTGGGTACCAAAGAAGTCTACGGATCACTTCCAGGGACCCCACAATAATATGAAATGTATAGAACCATATACAAATAACGACTAGTTAACTAGTCTCGGGGTACAAGACGCGCACGCTTGGACTAGTAAACTCAAAGACTTCTAGAAGTCTTTGAGTAAACTAGTCGTCGGTAGTCAACTTGTTAATCTCTTAGAAGAGTTGCACTCGTCGGGGCGGTCTGTGAGAGTCACCCCGAACATAATAAAATACGCAAGTTCGACGAAAAATATGACAGGCGGGTGTCTGATCTTGGAAGATTTCGCGATCGCCGGAAATTTTTGTTTGCCATTTTCTAATGCATTTTTCTACCCTTAAACGTTGACCGATCCAAACTTAACACTCTTTGAACTTTCCCCGTTCGAACCGTACCCCGATGGACTTCCCTCTTCGACCTCCAGGGACGAATTTGGCCCCCGTTTTGCATGCCTTTTGCCCGAAAATTTTGCATTGCTTCGGGGAAAAAATATTTCCCCCATCAACCTCTGTGCGAGGGAGATGATTTTTGAATATTTTCGGTCCGATCGACTGGCATGTCGGAATCCGCGTTCAAATTTACCAGGCGACCCCCAGCTTGGCCGTTATAAAAAACTACCCTTATTTTGAGGGCGCCGTATCTCACTGGCGGTTCGACTCCCGCGTTCGAGATCGCCTTATGACCTACAACTTTTGTCGGCGGAAGAGCGGACAATGCCTGTTTTTTCGCCTTTGAACTTCTCAAATTTCATCCCGATCGAAGGTGTTTTCGTTCTTTAAAAAATATTTTCGATTTTTCACGTTTTCGCCGCTATCCGGGGCGAAGTTGACGATTGTGGGACGGGTGGACGGGTGAAATTATAGTCGAATTGTTTGTTTTGTTAAAAAAACATAATAATGTTCAAAAATACGTTTAGAATAAATGAATATAATAAATTACTTATCTACTTCTATTATATTAACTACTCAAAATCAAATACTTAAATCCGTTAAAACTATGTCACCTGCTGCGCGCCACTGTATTAAACAAAACTTTAGGTTTTGACCACACACGCACAATTTTGAATGCGCAATCGTCGGTGTACAGTTAAAATTTCAAGACAGACTTGAAATGAACGGTTCAACTGCGCAGTTCAAAAAAGTCTTAAGGCTTGCACCACACACGCACAATTTTGAATGCACGTTTTTGCCTGTTCATTCAAAACTTAACGCAAGTACGTGTGTGAGTGGGCACCTTAACACTTCGAAAAGAATCCGACACTCCTGACTAGTGTTGGGATCACTCGAGTGAAAAATAACCTTTCATCGGGTTATTGGAATAACCTACAACATTCGGTTGTTTGACGAAGCGACACCGACTACTCGCAAGTCGCAAGTCGCAACCTCTGGCGCAACCGTATACTACGAGTCCCGAGAATTCATTTCTCATTCGAGTGATCACTCGAGTGATGATAAACCGGTTTTTCAAATCACTTGAATACTCAGTAGTCGGTTATTGAAATAAATCGGTTTTTCCTAACACTACTCCTGACTACAGAGGTTCTCAACAAGTTTGTCCACATGCGCAGAAAGCGACGAAAATCGGTTCTCGGAGTGTCGAACCATTATCTATACTAAACCAAGTGATATGGATATGCGTAAGTCCGGAAATTCGGACAAACTGTAAAAATCATAATTTTGGAAAATCCAACGGAAAATTAGAAAATTCGGGAAAAACTAAAAGTGCTTAACGGCTGGACCGATTTGGCTGATTTTTTTTGTTGTGATCGTAATTGTCAGGACAAGGTTTGTATGAAAGAAAATTTTTGGAGAATCCACCGGAAAATGTGAAAATTCGGGAAACACTGAAAGTGCTTAACGGTTAGACCGATTTGGCTAATTCTTTTCAAAAATAGGGTTTTTAGGGAACGAAAAATTGGAAAAAGTTGCCCGGAAAATTGGAAAATTCAGAAGAAACTGAAAGTGCTTTTTTCTATTGGATTTTTGTATGATATGGATAGGCGTAAGTCGGGAAATTCGGACAAACTGTCAAAATCATAATTTTTTGTATGCACTCGCGATCATAACTGACGATAGGAACGACATATTTGGTTGAACATAAACGTAATCAGAAAAATGTTTCACATTGAATAAACGATTTGGTTAATGAATCAAAAGTTCAATACGAAAAATAATTTTAGGCATCAGGACAACGTCTGCCGGGCCCACTAGTAAGTAATAAAAGAGATAGTTGGCTGTTACGTACTTTGTGGGACACGCTGTGTGTAATAAAAGCACGAAAGGTTTTTGGATCCATTTTCGCTCACCCTTTTGCACACGGAATAAAGAAAAATAAAGCGATATTAAGGGGATATTACCAGTGTAAGACTAAAATTTGAAACGCTAGATTAGCAGTTATTACTAACAATTTTGATATATTCAGAACACGGACTTTAGTTGAAGCCTTTAGATTTATGAACTTTTTAAATTTTCCTTAACAAAAAATATGAAATTGAAATTGCGAATTGCAAAATTCCGATCCGGTCATTCAGTTAAACATTTTTTCTACTTTTCTTTAATATTCAAAAATAAGCCCAGGGGAGCGTGCCAAAGTTTGTAAATTTCGACGTGAACCAAAGTATTCGACATAACTCAGTCACTTTCTTTTGCACATAAATAAACAAACGGTATTTATACCAAATACATAGTTGTAAAATTTTCTTCGACTGTATTTTTGGCATTCATGTTACTATAGGAGGTCAGTTTCTTTCAAGCCACAGATACTGTGTAACGTTAAAAAAACCAGCATTAATAAAAAGATGACATATATGTATATAGATTACAGTTACTTCATTGTGTTTTAGTTTTTTGTCTTTACCAAACTGGATAGTTGAATGAAACAGCAATTTACAATTTATCTGCCTGCAAGTTTTTTCAACTAACAATTTTAATCATATAGTTTGAAAACCGTTTATTTATAGGCGGTATCTGCCTGATGTTGGGAATAGAAATCACTTGATTTCAGAACACGCGTGTGTTCTTTTGAGTAATAGCTTACACCGCCTTTATTTTTATTCCTAACAAGGGCTATAAACACTACTGTTTGAATCAAGAAAATACTGGGACTGTATTATTGGTAACAGTTTTAATTTTGCATGTTCTTTATCCTCTGTCCTGTCTGAAAATTCTCAAAATAGAATTAAATAATTGCTCAGTGCACTTACTTTACTTTAATGAGTAGTACTGGACCGTTCGAACAACTACTCGAGCAAATACCCCGCCAGACATTGAATCATAGAACGAATCCAGATTTTATTGTACTACGAGATATCACAAAATGTTACTCCAGCTAGCTGGCATTGAAACATTCATAACGTATCCCAACGTACATTATTTCAACGAACAAGGTCATATTAAATATGTTGCGTTCAAATGATTACAGAAAATAGCAGACCACTGGTTTCGTCCTTGTGGGACTCGATAGTGCAGTGCTTTTGCATTCATTTTATACTCCACTAACTTGCTTATATGCTAAGAATAAAATTTGGATTAATTCTATGATTCAATGCCTAGAGGGGTATTTGCTCGAGGAGTAGTTGTTCGAACGGTCCAGGATTACTCATTGCTCAGAAATCATCGACATACGTTAGCATATAAGCAAGTTAGTTGCGTATAAAATAAATGCAGAAAGCACTGCACTGACACAAATTATGAACCATTCATCGACTTCATCAACAGATTAACATTTGATTCATACCATAGAATGGAAAATCACGAAAAGCTACTTCTCGCTCTGCCGCCAATTGAAGACGAAGACCCTCAACCAAAGTTCAAGAAGCCCCGACTGATGCTAAACATTTAATTATAAATAGCAACTAATCATAAATGAATCAATGAGATCCAGAGTAAAGGAGTTTCTCCGTCTCTAATAAAAACAGAGGATCCCATACTGCACTGACGAGTAAAGGAGTTTCTCCGTCTCTAATAAAAACAGAGGATCCCATACTGAACTGACGAGTCCCATAAGGACGAAACCAGTGGTCTGCAGTTTTCTGTAACCATTTTGAATTGCATATTTTATACCTACTTTACTTTGCTTTCATTTAAAATTTGATGATACTCTTTGTGTTTGTTTTGTTTTTAGGAAGTATTCGACGCTTCCGACTAGTAATAATTTACAAAGTTGATTTCAAAATATAATAAAAATAGGTACATATATTTTTCAATATTAATACAGCACCTAAAATATTTGTACATTACAAAGCAATGCATTGGATCCCTCGTTATTGCAAGAAACAAGAACGACCTAGAAAAACTTGGAATAAGGTATACGGAAGGCGATTAGTGAAAGAAACCTGGAAGAAAACCAGTAGCAGGATCAAGGCACCTATACAGGGTGTATCAAAAGTGCCAGGCCAACTCTGAGTCCGTGGTAGATGAAGTCAACGGTACCCCAAAAATGCAAACAATTTTTGCACGTCTGCGTTCAAGAGATATAGCTCTTGAAGTATTTAATCTTCAAAGATTAAATACTCGCATTCAAATGCGATTTCTATTCATTCAGACAATGTGTTTTCGACAATATGTAACTGAAACGGTAGATTACCTATATGATGCAGATTATTCCCCATTGATAAAAATCACAAAATTTGCATAATAAAATACTACATTCACCAAAGAACTAAAAACCACCGGCAAGCACTAGAAATGGTAGTTATGGTTTCAAATTAATTTCTTTACATTTGCAAGGATTAAGATGATAAATACTGTGGTTAAATAATTAATTCAAAAATCAATTAGACTCCTAACCACACAAATCAAAAACACAGAATTTGAAACACAATAGTGTTTCACATTTTGCGTGGTTAGGGGTCTAATTAATTTTTGAATTAAATTTGCATCATAACTTACAATACAATAAATGTTAGTAGTGTAATATTTTTTGGCAGTGCTTTCGGTTGACTTTGTTTTCAGTTTAAAAAGTATGCATTGCACGAATAATTGATTCTGGACGAATGTCGCGGGAACTTAAGAGCTGCTGCGGTCAGATACTCTGAGCGATATCCTCGTCGCCAGCATCCACACAAAAACGTTTTTCAACGCTTGGATCTGCGTATGCGTAAGGCGGGCCAATATTGGACATTATTGTCGACATTCCCAGGAGACCACGTACAGTAAGAACTCCGAAGGCAGAAGAAGCAATTCTTGAGAGGGTAGCAGAAAATCCAAATGCATCCATCCGAGGATAAGGATAACAATTCAATTTGAATCCTAGTGCCGCCGAACGTGCTTTACAAGCCGAGCGTTATCGCCCCTATCAAGCTCTGGGTGAAGATGATTTTCCACTTAGAGTAAACTTTTGCCGATGGTTGTTGGAAAGAATGGAGGCGAACGAAAATTTTACCTGACCAAATATTCGGTAGGCAGGCATAGAAGATTGACGGTGATGTTATCAAAATTCTTGGGTGCGTCGTGGTAAAGCCACATGCACATAGCATATATCACAAATGCGTTCTTATTTTGGCCTGCGCAGCCGTCTGCAAAGAATCGTAAGTGCTTGCAATTTTCCGGAATTTCTAATTCACTTAGAAAGTCGCCTATAGATGAAGCAACCTCATTGGCCCCTCTACTTATTTGGTTACAATTGAGACCTTTTGAATTGTGACTACAAAGCCTTTCGAAGTCATCAATTAAATTTTGTAAATGAAACCCGTATCTAAAAACACAAAAATTAAACAAAGTAACATAACCTCACATATTTCATTATAACTTACCTTAGTTCTTTGGCCCTCTCTCTTTTGTTTTTCTTCTTTTGCTTCTTCATACATCCATCATTCTTTTCAGAAATTTCAACAGTATCAATATCAAAGTTCATCTTAATTCTTAATATTTTCAAACAGGTACACACAACACCAACAGAAAACAAATTGCCATGTAGAAATTGCACTTTGGAAGAACATTGCAGAAATTGCAGTTTGAAATATAATTATTTCGCAGAAATTGCGTTTTGAAAGAAAACTGAAAATTCAAACATTATTTTACCACGCAAAAATTGCAATTTGTTCTTCTGTGCAAGTGTTTGCTTTTAGCCGACAGATCGCAACGCCACCTCTAACTCAATAGCTGTAATTTTGCAGAAATTGCGTTTTGAAATGAAGCTCCTCACTTGTTGCTCCTCACTTGTTGCTCCAGCGTTTTCCATACTCAATTCGTTAGGCAAGAGGGACCGCCCAACCAATCCTTAAAGCGAAATGAGAAATTAAACTTGAACAATATAGAAAATGGTTGATACAATCTACAGCGTAACTTATAGAAACTATCCTGAAGTTATGCCGTTAAGCTGTGCTCTCTTCTTGTGTCTGCAATGTTTAGCTCGCTGTTCTTGTTCAGCAGCTGGTGTACCATATTCAAGCATTTTCAAGCAAAGGAACTACATACCATAATGGATCGGCAATGAAAACTGATCCTGAGATGAACCGTAACCTTTTATTGCAATTTCAACGTTTCTCTCATCTTCAATAATTGTTTCTTATAGGGCATGTTCTAATTTCGATAATACTTTTGCAGGTAAACGTATCGTGCATTTAAGTAAACCTGCAGAGGTTTCAGCCAGCGTAAAATAACTCGCTTAGGTACCGTTTTTATGCGATAGTTACTCCCACAGTGGATGGATCAAGAACTTTGACGTAAATTCACTATGAATTCTTAATAAATTAACCCCACACGCCAAAAGACAGTGACACAGTAATTAAACTCGACACGTGTTTCGCTGACAACGTCAGCATCTTCAGGAGTAGAAGATAATCTAAATTCTAAACTTAAATTACGTTGCTAAAAATATCCAACCCACACTCACCCACCCTCCACTACTGAAGTGAGAAGGATCGATAAACCTATAGGGTTTCTCAGAACTAATTTGAACATGAGAGCAATAAAATTGTATTCTTAAGTGAAAGGGATCAATAACCTATAGGGTTTCTTAAAACTATTAGAGCAATAAAATTAGGGTCTGAAGGGTAAATATTTTTGGCTAGACTTAATCTATCTACCTGATAAATCTATACAGGGTTGAGTTACTGTTAAGACAACTACGTTTATTTTTATATATCTCTATACTTTCCAATGCGTTTAAATCAAATTTATTATTTCCTGGTTTTAAGAGTTTGAGATTATTGCTATTGAATTTATGGCCCGTTTCCAACGCGTGTGACGCCATGCTAGACTTATCAGTGCGGCCGTATTTGTAATGAGCTTGATGCTCCTTAAAGCGAGTTAAAATAGACCGAGTTGACTGCCCGATATATTTTTTGTCGCAATTTCCACATGCTATTTCGTAAATTCCCGCTTTATGAATGGGTTCCGTTTTATCTTTCGCATTTCCTAGTAGATTTTGTAAATTGTTGCTCGAAGTGTGAACCACTTTAAAGCCCGCTTTCCCGAAAATAGTATTCATACCTCTAGTTATTTGCGGTACGTATGGTATTTTTATAAATTTAGTAATTTTATTATCCCAATTTAAAGTGGTGGAATTTCGCAATAGCATTTTAAATTTTCGTTTCCTAATTAACCTATTGACAATCTCTGGATCGAAACCATTACATTTCGCTATATCTTTGATTGTATTTACTTCCTTGCGGTATCTTTCAACGGATAACGGTAGACTCAACAGTCTATTAACTAAAAAACCAAAACTAGCCTCTTTGTGTTGACTACAGTGGTTCGAATCTGCAGTTATATACCGAGCTGTACTGGTTTCTTTCCTATAGATGTCAAATTCTAACTTACTGTCTTTCCTAATTACCAAAATGTACAAAAATGGAAGCTGTCCTTCCCTTTCTATTTCATGGGTAAATTTGATAGAATTGAATCTACTATTTAAGTCGCTCAAAAAATCTTCAATGTTACATTTACTAGTGTCAAAAATGGCAAATATATCGTCTACATATCTCACCCACACCTTTGGAAAATATGTGAGCTCATCTTTCAGTTGGGTTTCAAATTTGCCCATGAAAATTTCTGCAATGAAAGGAGAGAGGCAATTTCCCATGGCTGTACCTTCACTTTGTTGAAAAAATGATCCACTGACTTTGAAATAATTCTGCTGCATACACAGATTTGTTAAATTAATGTATTCTTTGGCAGTTTGTTCATCAATGTTATTTTTATTAAGGAGTTCATACAAGTACTCCAATGCCTTTGGTACAGGTACACTGGGAAAAAGTGAGCTGACGTCGAATGAAATTAATAATTCGTTATCATGCAGTGTGATGTGTTGAATTTTGTTTATAAACTCTAAAGAGTTCTTCACTGAAAAACTTGACTGCTTGATTTCGAGGTTATTAAATTCATTGACTAACCATTTGGACAGTTTGTAAGTAGGAGAATCTATAGCTGAAACTATGGGCCTTAAGGCTTTCCCTACTTTATGGATCTTCGGTAAACAATACATGCGTGGTACTTTTGGGTTAGACACATGTAGCTTACGTTTGATATCCGCGGTAATGAGGTTATTACATAGTTTAAATGTTTTCTGAGTATCTGAAATCATTTTTGGCAACGGATCTTTGTTAATTTTCACGTATGGACCGTTTTCTATTAAATTATTTACTCTTTCGTAATAGTCACATTTATCCAATATAACAACCTTGTTACCCTTATCTGCCTTAAGATAAAAACAATCTTTCTCTCTCAGTCCTTTGATAATTTTAGAGTGGTTTGTGTGACGGGGAAGAGAACCATGATATTTAATAATATTTTCAGATAATTTTTGTGCAACTGTTCCCCTAATCATACTTTTTTTGGATTCAGTTAAGTACTGAATTGAGGATTCAATACTAGCTATTACATTTTCGGTGCCTACGCGACGAGATTCTGGCAAGCTAAACTTCAAGCCTTTATTTAATAAGTTAAGTTCGGCTTTATCAAAGGTTTGAGAAGATAGATTTTCTACAATGTCGATCTTTTTCTGAGGGAAATTAGTCGCATCTAATTTCTGACAGGGGTTTATTCCCAACTTTATTAACTTCTTCTTATTAGACATAACTTTTTTCAGATATTTAGCAGTATTTGTGACCTCCATTCTCCTCAAAAAATTATCCCATTCTAGATTTCCTAAACTGTCTAGCTTATATGTAAGTTTTTGGTACAGATTGTACGCCTCTACTTCTAACATACTACGTTTACCGTAAAAATGATTGAGTTCCATATTCAACCATTTCTCTTTTGCAACTTTATTAACTACATCATTAATTCTTTTATTATTACACGATATTTTAACATGAATGAAATTTGGGAATATTCTGTTAAATTTGCAAGTTTTGAGAAATTGAATATCGGCACTCAATAATTTAATCTTGGTACTAACCTTATGATACAAATTGAGATCCTGTGACCGGGAAGCCATTTCGTACACACAGTGGATGGATCAAGAACTTTGACGTAAATTCACTTTGCCATTTTTGACACTAGTAAATGTAACATTGAAGATTTTTTGAGCGACTTAAATAGTAGATTCAATTCTATCAAATTTACCCATGAAATAGAAAGGGAAGGACAGCTTCCATTTTTGGACATTTTGGTAATTAGGAAAGACAGTAAGTTAGAATTTGACATCTATAGGAAAGAAACCAGTACAGCTCGGTATATAACTGCAGATTCGAACCACTGTAGTCAACACAAAGAGGCTAGTTTTGGTTTTTTAGTTAATAGACTGTTGAGTCTACCGTTATCCGTTGAAATATACCGCAAGGAAGTAAATACAATCAAAGATATAGCGAAATGTAATGGTTTCGATCCAGAGATTGTCAATAGGTTAATTAGGAAACGAAAATTTAAAATGCTATTGCGAAATTCCACCACTTTAAATTGGGATAATAAAATTACTAAATTTATAAAAATACCATACGTACCGCAAATAACTAGAGGTACGAATACTATTTTCGGGAAAGCGGGCTTTAAAGTGGTTCACACTTCGAGCAACAATTTACAAAATCTACTAGGAAATGCGAAAGATAAAACGGAACCCATTCATAAAGCGGGAATTTACGAAATAGCATGTGGAAATTGCGACAAAAAATATATCGGGCAGTCAACTCGGTCTATTTTAACTCGCTTTAAGGAGCATCAAGCTCATTACAAATACGGCCGCACTGATAAGTCTAGCATGGCGTCACACGCGTTGGAAACGGGCCATAAATTCAATAGCAATAATCTCAAACTCTTAAAACCAGGAAATAATAAATTTGATTTAAACGCATTGGAAAGTATAGAGATATATAAAAATAAACGTAGTTGTCTTAACAGTAACTATGGTCCGATTCCGAACTCAACCCTGTATAGATTTATTAGGTAGATAGATTAAGTCTAGCCAAAAATATTTACCCTTCAGACCCTAATTTTATTGCTCTAATAGTTTTAAGAAACCCTATAGGTTATTGATCCCTTTCACTTAAGAATACAATTTTATTGCTCTCATGTTCAAATTAGTTCTGAGAAACCCTATAGGTTTATCGATCCTTCTCACTTCAGTAGTGGAGGGTGGGTGAGTGGGGGTTGGATATTTTTAGCAACGTAATTTAAGTTTAGAATTTAGATTATCTTCTACTCCTGAAGATGCTGACGTTGTCAGCGAAACACGTGTCGAGTTTAATTACTGTGTCACTGTCTTTTGGCGTGTGGGGTTAACTTATTAAGAATTCATAGCGATAGTTACTATTTACTTACTCCTTGATTTCTCATAGAAATCGATGAAGCCGGCGTTGGGATTCTTCTAGCCGTTGCTTGTACCAATTTTCAGATTTACAATAATTTTTTCCTCAAATTGCTAAATTGTTTTCGTACAGCCTCTTATGTTTAGGACCTGTCTTGCCTATGATCATATCAGCACGTGCCTATTCCCAAAAACGTAATTTGGTTGAGTACTTCAAGCTGTTCTTATAAGCTTCCTAATGATATATCTAACGATATGACGAAGATATTCCACTTCTTGTCTTGACAGTGTTGTTTGTAAGAGGGTATAAGGTGGAGTTCGACTCCAAGCTATCTTGTGATTCAACTATATCTTGACTTCTCTAGATTTCTCTACACTATTTTATTTTTCTTGCTTTCGCATCTCTACATCGCATCTCAAGTCTATGTACAAATCCGAGGATTTCAAGAAGTATTTCTGATAGTCAGAAGTCGCCAAGAACTCTAACAAACTTTCAGAAAAAAAACTCTTTATAGGTACTATGACTTCTGTTTTACCATCGCAGATGAAATATTTCATGTCCGCGTGGATTGGCTGGCCGTTTAAAAAAGTTATACATCAGGCGCACTAGGATGCTTTCTTTAAGCCAGCTCGTTTTCCAGTCTCTCCAGCAGCTGACTTTGCCTTGAGTTTTAAAACAGTAACGCCGGCTTCGAAGCACCCACATCAAGTAATTTAGGTTATTAAAAAATACGTGATCTACTAAATTTTAAATTGATCATTTTTACAAAAATGTAAGGCAGCACTAAAGCTATATGTATTATACTCTCGATTCCATGTAAGTAATATATTACCATGTCAAATGAGAAAATTCTTATCATATGCATACATAAGTTGTCTATTCTCTTATACCCACTTGTAGACAGTATTTGCATGGTTAATAAATTTTAAATCTCCTTTCTATTATGTTTAGACAATTTATTTGCTTTTCGAAACAACTATTAATTGTCAGCTGCTAATTAATTTCTAATAAATATAACTTAACAAGTATAACAGAGCAGATCAATTAGTTCCTAAGCTATTAACTGCTGAGTGCTGAACGGCTCTTGTCCTCTTGTAACAATTACGTTGACAGAGTTATATAAAATGTACGTTCTTTTTCAGACTAAGCACAACGTGCAAAACTATGAAAACTTGCATGAAATAAACAACTTCGATAAATTCTGTGTTACATTGAACGTGATTTATTCAATTAATTTTATATGTTTCATAAATGACTAAAATTCATTGTCGAATTTCCAAACATATAAAATAATTTAACATGAACGCGCGTTTCTTGTTTCACAATATGGTAATACCCCACGACGGTACTCTATTTTTCAGGCTGCCGTAGTAGAAGTATACGTTGTACTCTAAGGATAAAAAAACAGATTACAGCAAAGATAATTTTACTCCTAGGTAATAATTATTTTAAAATTATGAGGGTACAAAAGTAGTAGAATCCAGAATGCAATTATATGCGATATACAAAATCGTGAGAAAGGTTAAAAATTAGATATGTATAGTTACAAACAGCCACATTATAAGTTTATTTATTATATGGCATCTTACGAATGCGGACATTAATTAAGGGCAGAATGTGATATTCCTAGCAAGTTAATAGCTAAATAGCAAAACCAGCGACTTCAGCATACCTGGTTTTATCACTTGTACATAGATAGGTAACAAATAACGATTTTATTCAAAATTTACAAAAAAGTGTAACAGAGGTACGGATGCTATATTTGTTTCAAGATTGGGCCGAAACACCACAGCCTTAAATCGTGCAGTTCCTATCATAATGCATAATGTCACTCTAAAATATGTGTTTTCTTGAAATTTATACAGATTGCCAATTGTCAGTTTTGAACTATAAGAAATGCAGAATATTCCATAAATTACTAAAAAAAAATATCACCCATTACAAATTTACTTACCTTACGTACCAATCAAAAATGCATTGGTATAGGTACTCCAAAAATTGCCCAAAAACTTTATGATATATCAGGTTCAATCCACCTTTAGCATTTTCCCCACTTTTCATTCAAATCCATACGGGATGAACTATGCAGTGAATCGATTCGAATCGATATCTATTGAATCGATTAAACGGAACATCGATTCAACAAGGAAAATCTATTAAGGTAACGGTTTCGAGCCACGTGCTGGATTTAAAATAATTTCAAATGAAATGGCCCAATTTTTATGAACGATCTGCAATCCTGATACAATTTTAATGTTATGTTCCTTATTAAGCATTGTTTCTAAAATTAACCGATTTCGAGATATTTCAGTTCAAGAATCAATTGTACCCCTAACCACATAAATTTTGAAATACTATATACGCATTTCGGCAGCTAAGCTGCCATCTTCAGTAGCAGGGAAAAACCTATACCTATAGTAATAAAAATAGCAATAACATTAATGCAAAAAAAAACAATTATTTAAATGACAATAATAATAACAACAACAATGATGATGTGAAACAATGATAGTGACAATAACAATAATATAGGTCAGGTAATTTCCGCTCACCACTCCTAAAGAATCGAAGTGAACTCGATCAGCTCTCAAGCTAGAATGAACCAGTGTTGGTAGATAACTCTTCGTACAGCTCCCTCTAGCGCATGACTTTTTTCCCTCTTTCTGACAAGTTTTCCCTCCCACTGTTTTTATCGAGGTTTTTATATGACAGGTCGTAATAGATTTCTTTATGTAACCAGTATTCACATGGGTGACCCGCTCGGCTAAATATGGGTGACCTGAGGTATTATAAATCAAAAATAAATTGTTTTTTTTGGAATGTGATTCCGTTATCTGACGAGGCACTAGAAACACAGATTCTTAGCTGTAAAACTTCAAACACAAGTTCGGAGATAACGCAAAAAAGCAACAAACGAAAAAATCGACAATAAACTAGGTTTGTTCCGCGGATATCGTGATTACGAAGCCAGTACATTATAGCCATTCGGGCACTGAGGGACTTACCTGGCACCTTCGAATTCACATAGAAATAGTTAAGAGCACGTGTTGAGGTGAATAAATTGACTGGAATCTAGCTGCGCGAGGTTCCATAACCCATACTGGTTACATAAAGAAATTATGCACGTAGCGCACGCATTTCTACCACATACTTAGATAAATATACCGCCTTTGGACCATTGCGCATCAATTCCGGTCATGCAATAAAAAGGGATAGAAAATTACGCCATTTTTACATACTCGCGGTTGATTGGTGGATGTGGTCCAATCAAATCTGGAGTTGCTTGCTGGCTCAACAACTGACAAGTGTCAAGTAACATAACCAAAGAAAATATTGTTTGTTTAGTTACTTATGTTCTTTGGTTTCACGTTTTGAATGTGGCTTAAAATCCCATACATTTATTATTCTGATCAGTTGGAATAGTTTAAGTGTTCTTTTTTTGTGTGAAGTTTTCATCTCCTAGTGCACCCATATACCTGCTGTTCCTTTTGGAATCAAACTCGTTTAAAACTAATATAATTTTGAGGTAAAAATATAGATTGTGAATGTTTCCTGAGTCAGCCTTTTTATTCCACGTGATTGGAGCCTGATTTTTTGACTTGGAAGCACAGTTGCTGAAGCCACCGAGACCCAGGTTGCGGACATACAAACAGAGCACGGGATCATCGTGATTTGTGCGTGGAACTGGACTAGTTCATTTTTATTTGTATCAAACATGCACAATAAATTGTGATTTTTATGTAATTTGTCGAATTTTTCAATTGCTATTCTTACAAGGTCAATAAAAATACAGTGGAACTCCCATAAGTCAAATCTCAACCTCAAGGGACGCAAAAAAATTGAGTTAAAGAAACTTCGAGTTTAAGAACATTTTATTAAAATTTCCATACATTGCATTATTCACAAAATAACATATAACGTAACTATACACAATATACCCATACAAAATGCAGGTTATTACAATTCTGTAACCAATCAAATCATTGTTTAATAAAAAAGTGTAATTTTGCACTGTTTTTGATGACATAACTGTTCATTTTCACAAAATTGCTGTACAGACCTTCACATGCACACAAAAAATTAAAAATGTTACAAACTGTCACCTAACTGCTTAGTTGTTGGTATTGTTATCCCAGTCTCAACGCCTTCACTTTCATTTTCTTCGTTGCCTTCGCTGTCGGACATTTCGCAATTAGACGAGTGACATTTGAAACTAGACAAAATGTCATCATTAGTTGGAAATTCTGCAATTTGGATGTCGTCGTCGATGGCAATGTTCTTCTACGTCAATATCTTCCATCTGTACCGATTCCCTGTATTTCGCAAGCGTTGCCTTTAATTAATATCTTCCATTTGTACCGATTCCCTGTATTTCGCAAGCGTTGCCTTTAATTCAATAAGACTAAGATCATCTTCATCCAACGAATGATCTTCATTTTCACGAATGTCGGGAGAATCCGGCTTTCTTAAAACAATTCTGAATTGTTGTTGCTGAGACATCTGTATCCCATGCTCTTGATATTTCTCTAATAGCATCTAAAGTTACCGCTAATGTTCTATGATCCTCCATGGCAGCGATAGTTTGTTTGAGAATCCATTTCCGGTAATTCATCTTCAGGTTCAAAGTACGAGAACTTGATTGACTGGAAACTCTCATAATGTACTGCTCAGCGAAGTTAATGAGTCTAGAGCTCTATATGTACATACCTATAATCAAATTGTTAATATAATAACAACTTTGTACGACTAGACACAAAATTTTCTTCTTACAAAAGAAAATATAAATTCATGTCCAAAATACCTGCTCTTACCATATATTACAAAGTTACATTCGCCGTGACAAGAAGCTTTATTAACAACAATGTGCTTATCAAAATATTGTGGTTTCTTCTTACTGAAAATTCTTGGGTTATGTTGTTTGACAGCTAAAGTAGGTAAAAATGGCGCCAAGGTCAAGTTTCAATTTTACAAGTGTAGTTGCACTCTCTCAAGCGATATAGTGATCTATATATGTGATTTCTACAGACTGCTCGTTTGAATTTAACCCCATCCCCCTGATACTCGCTCATAGATCTAGAACTTGACTAAATGACTATGCAGTTATAGAGAACAGAAGCAATACGTACATAGAATAGACAGAATTTCAACTAGAAATAACGCATGGGATATGCGCTTTTATGAGTATTTTAAGTATGTGTAAAAATCCCTCTTTTGACTTTCAATTTCCCTTTTTCCCACTTTCGGCCAAAATTCCCTCAAAAAAGGGAATTTCCCTCCCATATACCATCACTGGAATGAACTCCGCACGGAGACAATCCCCAATATATACTTAAAGTGACGTAGCACTGACGTTACTTGTGACATCAACATTAATCACACTAGGATAGAAAATTCAATATCCGAGCATTCGCTCATTTTTATACCACTCTATTCTTATTTTCACTATCACAAATGTACAAAAAGGTTGCCATTGCCTTCTTTACTGCAGTTTCAATTAAAATATCCTATCTTCAGGATAATTGACTTGAATGAAACAAAAATAGAAAATGAATCCCATATTACCAAATAACCTCGAAGGTCCATGGCTTATATGGGCTAGCAAATAACTACAGTAAACTGCAATAAAGAAGACCTTGACCCCTGCACCCTTTCATTTTTCTGGTTAAACCCTACACGCCTACACATTAACGACATCTAACAATACGAAATCAGAAATTGGACCTAAATCTGAATTAATAAGTTTACCTTCATACTTGCGAATAAACATACTCTCATAAGCGTCTAATTCCCTATTGTCCGATACCGACCTCATAAGCCGAAGATCCTTCTCATGTACAGGGTGGCCGGTATCAAAGATATGTTGAGCAACACTTGACTTCTCAATTCTATTATATCTAAAATGTGCCATATGTTCCTTAAACCTAGTGACGATTGTACGCCTTGTTTGCCCAATATAACTCTTGTCACAACTACTACACTTTATTTCATAAATTCCCGATTTCTGCTTGTCCTCTACTTTATCCTTGGGATTTCCCAACAGCTGCTTGATGGTATTCTTAGCGGTATATGCTACACATAAATTTTGCGACTTAAAAATAGGTTCCAAGCCTCTGGTATGTGCCAAACTATACGGAATTTTAACATATTTCTTATTCTCAGTAGGTGACATGGAGAAAGTCGTGGAATCCTTAACAAACTTTTTGTGTCTAATTCTGCTTATCAATCTATCAACTAAGACAGTCGTGTACCCATTGTGAATCGCAACATCTTTTATATATTTTAATTCTTTTTGATATCTTACCTTTGACAGAGGAAATGACAACAATCTGTTGACCAGAAAGTGCAAAGCCGAAAGTTTATGTTGTATTGAATGTTGTGAATCATTCACAATAAACCTACTTATATTAGTATCCTTCCTATACACATCAAATTCCAATCCGCCAATGCTGTTCCTAATAACCAAGACATCCAAAAAAGGGATTGAACCATTTTGTTCCATTTCAAATGTGAATTTCACACTATTATAACGTGAATTTAAATTATCTAAAAAATCCTCAATTCTACTCCTCTTGGTATCGAAAACAGCGAACACGTCATCCACATAACGCAACCATACTCGAGGGAAGTACTCACTGTCTCTTTTAAACAACACTTCAAACCTACTCATGAACAGATTAGCCAAAAACGGAGATAAACTATTGCCCATAGCAGTCCCTTCCTGCTGTTCAAAAAACTTACCATTAATTTGAAAACAATTCTGGGACATACATAATGAGGTCAGTTTTAAATATCCATCCACCACAATTCTGTCCACTTCATTTTCAGTCAGTAGCTCCTCCAAATATGCAAGCGTGGTAGGTATAGGTACACTTGGAAACAACGATACAACATTGAAAGAAACCAACACCTCACCCTCATCAAGTACTATATTTTTAATTTTATTAATAAACTCCAACGAATTCACAACTGAAAAACTTTCCGGAGCTGTGGGCAATGCGGTGAATTCCTTCGTTAGCCATTTAGAAAGCAGACAGGTTGGCGAGTTAATACCGGAAATGATGGGTCTCACCGATCTACCTGGTTTATGAATCTTAGGAAGGACATACATCTTAGGAACTACAGGATTAGACACACTTAACCTAAATTTGTTTTGGGGGGTAATAAGATTTGGACAATCTTTCATGGCATTCTTAGCCGAACTGACCAATTTTGGCAATGGATTTTTCTTAACCTCTTTGTATGGACCATCCTTCAAAAAAGTTTCCACTCTATTGAAGTAATCTGCTTTATCTAATACCACAATCTTATTTCCCTTGTCCGCTTTCAAATAAAAACAGTCTTTTTGTCTGAGTCCTTCAACGATACTATAATAGTGATTGTTTTTCACTGTGCTGTTACTTTTATATTTATTATCCTTTATGTTCTTAGTAATTTGTATTTTGCATGCGCTCCTAATAAAGTTCCTATCCAAGTTATCCAATTTCTGAACAGAACTCTCAATACCCGCTACCATATCCATAACCGGCGATTTTCTAAAAGGCAAATTAAATTTTAAACCTTTATTAAGGAAGGCAATTTCTGTATCATTGAAAGTCTCGGACGATTCATTAACAACTATATTTTCTTGAATCGGATCATTCTCCAGCCGCGACGCGGGAAAAACCAAAGAACGCAATTTTCTAGCATGAATCTCATTAACTTCTTTAATTTTATGTAAATTTATCTCCCACATATCACTCTGGACAATCATCCATTCTCCAAACTCAATTGAACTCAAACCGTAAACGAGTTTCAAATGCAATCGATATTTCTCTACATCTAAAAAACTACGTTTTTGGTACAAATATTTCATTTCCAAATCCAACCATTTTTTCTTGGCACATGTTTCTATGGCATTATGAAACCTCCTACTACTAGTGTTATTATACCTGAAACCGAAATCTATAAAATTTGGAAAAACCTTATGAAACTTGCATTGTTTAAGAAAGGAAATATCTGCACCTATTTTCCAAATTTTAAAACTTACCTTGCGAAACCTGTTCAACTCTTGTGACCGGGAAGCCATTTCTCAAGGATTAAGATGTAAGAGACTGTGGTTAAATAATCAATTCAAGAATCAATTGTACCCCTAACCACATATATTTTGAAATACTATATACGCATTTCGGCAGCTAAGCTGCCATCTTCAGTAGCAGGGAAAAACCTATAGTAATAAAAATAGCAATAACATTAATGCAAAAAAAAAAACAATTATTTAAATGACAATAATAATAACAACAACAATGATGATGTGAAACAATGATAGTGACAATAACAATAATATAGGTCAGGTATTTTCCGCTCACCACTCCGAAAGAATCGAAGTGCACTCGATCAGCTCTCAAGCTAGAATGAACTCCGCACGGAGACAATCCCCAATATATACTTAAAGTGACGTAGCACTGACGTTACTTGTGACATCAACATTAATCACACTAGGATAGAAAATTCAATATCCGGGCGAATGCCCGGATAGTAGAATTGAGGATTTTTTAGATAATTTAAATTCACGTTATAATAGTGTGAAATTCACATTTGAAATGGAACAAAATGGTTCAATCCCTTTTTTGGATGTCTTGGTTATTAGGAACAGCATTGGCGGATTGGAATTTGATGTGTATAGGAAGGATACTAATATAAGTAGGTTTATTGTGAATGATTCACAACATTCAATACAACATAAACTTTCGGCTTTGCACTTTCTGGTCAACAGATTGTTGTCATTTCCTCTGTCAAAGGTAAGATATCAAAAAGAATTAAAATATATAAAAGATGTTGCGATTCATAATGGGTACACGACTGTCTTAGTTGATAGATTGATAAGCAGAATTAGACACAAAAAGTTTGTTAAGGATTCCACGACTTTCTCCATGTCACCTACTGAGAATAAGAAATATGTTAAAATTCCGTATAGTTTGGCACATACCAGAGGCTTGGAACTTATTTTTAAGTCGCAAAATTTATGTGTAGCATATACCGCTAAGAATACCATCAAGCAGCTGTTGGGAAATCCCAAGGATAAAGTAGAGGACAAGCAGAAGTCGGGAATTTATGAAATAAAGTGTAGTAGTTGTGACAAGAGTTATATTGGGCAAACAAGGCGTACAATCGTCACTAGGTTTAAGGAACATATGGCACATTTTAGATATAATAGAATTGAGAAGTCAAGTGTTGCTCAACATATCTTTGATACCGGCCACCCTGTACATGAGAAGGATCTTCGGCTTATGAGGTCGGTATCGGACAATAGGGAATTAGACGCTTATGAGAGTATGTTTATTCGCAAGTATGAAGGTAAACTTATTAATTCAGATTTAGGTCCAATTTCTGATTCCGTATTGTTAGATGTCGTTAATGTGTAGGCGTGTAGGGTTTAACCAGAAAAATGAAAGGGTGCAGGGGTCAAGGTCTTCTTTATTGCAGTTTACTGTAGTTATTTGCTAGCCCATATAAGCCATGGACCTTCGAGGTTATTTGGTAATATGGGATTCATTTTCTATTTTTGTTTCATTCAAGTCAATTATCCTGAAGATAGGATATTTTAATTGAAACTGCAGTAAAGATGGCAATGGCAACCTTTTTGTACATTTGTGATAGTGAAAATAAGAATAGAGTGGTATAAAAATGAGCGAATGCCCGGATATTGAATTTTCTATCCTAGTGTGATTAATGTTGATGTCACAAGTAACGTCAGTGCTACGTCACTTTAAGTATATATTGGGTATTGTCTCCGTGCGGAGTTCATTCTAGCTTGAGAGCTGATCGAGTGCACTTCGATTCTTTCGGAGTGGTGAGCGGAAAATACCTGACCTATATTATTGTTATTGTCACTATCATTGTTTCACATCATCATTGTTGTTGTTATTATTATTGTCATTTAAATAATTGTTTTTTTTTGCATTAATGTTATTGCTATTTTTATTACTATAGGTTTTTCCCTGCTACTGAAGATGGCAGCTTAGCTGCCGAAATGCGTATATAGTATTTCAAAATTTATGTGGTTAGGGGTACAATTGATTCTTGAATTGATTATTTAACCACAGTCTCTTACATCTTAATCCTTGATATTTCAGTTGTTTAAAAAAAAACCGTTACGAGTTGTTGCAATCAACTGTATTTCTAAAAACTGTACAGTACAGATCTTTTAAATTTTGGAGAAATTATTTTTGAAAGCCAACATTACCAAATGTCGGCATCAGTACCAGGTATTTAGAAGAAAATGTCAAATTCATAATTCCGGAAATACCGATATTTAATTATTTTTAAATAGCAGTCCACATTTTATCAATTTCATTGCATTAAAAATTAGTTATGGAATGCAGGTACTTCCATTTATCTAAAGTTCGAAATTTCAGAGTTATTTTAGAAAATACGTAAAATATTCCATGAAAATTTTTATTTTATTTTATTAAATACCTACATCATGAATAAAAGATAAAAAAATAACCTATGGTGAATATGGGATAGTCGACAAAATACGTCGAGTTCATGTGGAGAAATATCCAGATCGCCCAAACCTACCAGCAATTTTCTAAACAAACTTCTGACAAAATGATCCGAAGAAAAGCCTTTATGATCCGAAGGAAATACAATTTAATTACATTTAAAAAACGGCTAGAAAAGTAAGCCTGTTACCGATAGTGATGTTGCGCAGGTAATAGTTATTACCTACTTTACCACTCTCTGCGAGCTGCAGAAACAGAATCAGCTGTATCCAAAAAGAGTATTCAACGAATCTTACAAACCAATAAGTGACATCTTTATAATTTCAACGAATTCACCATTTAAAGAACCCGATTCTCAGGGGTGCAGTTTTGTGAGTGTCTTTTAATAAATTTGTTTGTACAAGAAGACTTCCCTAGGCGCGTGTATAGGCAGACAAGGCAAAATTTTGTAAAAATAGACTGTTCAATCGGTTCAATAGCCGACCCCAGAGTAGTTCGACAACAGAATTTCCATGAATCCTGGAGTCTCAAGATAAATATATTGAACAATTAAGAATAAATATTTTTGCTTTGTACCCATTTTGATATATTATTCCACTCATCTAATTTTAAATCAATCAAAGTCATTTCTGAATATATTGGTGTATTTCAGTGGAAAAAGTACCTGTTAAAATTTTATAGGGGTTACTCAGTCAATGGACTGTAAAGATTCAGCAAGTTAGAGTAAGTAGTATTAAAATTGGATGCAGCCGGCAATAAAAATGTGCATTAGACAGATTTTAGCGTTCAGTCAGATTAAGGGTAAATATCGCTTAGCATCTCATTTCATACATAAACCAAATCAGCATTTGACATCGTTAATAAAATATTCAATTACATTTTTCTCACTTAATACGTTAATGTTCGAGTTTTGTGGTCTGTTTCCTGAAATAGTCCTGACGGATTTCATTCGAGTTTAGATTTTACTTGGCAAAATTTATCGTCTCTAGACTCGAGGTGCCCAGTTTGGCTCGTGACATTGTTAAAGAATTACTCGACTAACGTATCGTAATTTTTATACATTGTCACTCGTAAAATTGCTGGGCAACCTCTCGTTACAATCGAAATCTAAACCCTTTTGATATTACTTATGATAATCTGAATAGTGAGCGGTACATTTCAATTTTACGAAATATCATAAGTTTGCATACTCTCAATGAAAACGAAGCTCCTAATGCATGGTATTATATGGATTTCGCACTAGCACATAATACTCGTACTAGAGCTGATGGGGACGTATTAGAAGAAATGGTTCTTGGTTCACAAATAATGGGCCAGATTTAATACCGTCGCTTCGTTTTATCAGGGGATATGTAAAAGATTGGGAGACAGAATGCGAGGTGTGTTTAATGCGCTAGATGCTGACACAATTTGGTGTGACACACATTTGAGCATACATGAAAGAAGTCTAAATGGTGGCATTTCAATATTTGTTCTTTGTTTTAGTTTTCTGTGGTCGTGTTAAGAGTTGTTTGTATTTTTAATGTTCTAGATGTTAAAATTTACCTTTTAATAAATAAACAGTGATTTTAACTTGTTATTTTAACCGACTTCAAAAAAGGAGGTGGTTCTCAATTCGACTGTATTTCTTTATGTGTGTTACCTCAGAACTTTTTTCTAGATGAACCGATTTTGATGATTCTTTTATTTGAAAGCTGGTGCTTCTCATGTGGTCCCATATAAATTTGATCAAGATCTGACCAGTAGTTTTTGAGTTATCCTTAATAATGCGTATTTAATTGACTTCGACTACATTGATGATTTTCTCGTTGTATATTGAAGTCGGTTTTCTATTTTGTAGGACAAAAATATTATCAGGTATAAGGCCTACTTCTTGAAAAAAACATCCCCAACTACCTATGTGAAATTCATTGTTCGCCATAATAAAAAAAAACTGTTACTTCGCTGAAAAGGCAATTTTACTGCTATAACACTTACGCAAAGTGAAGGAATCCGAACCCAATTTTATCAGATCTTAACTTGAAGATCCTATTTCCTCTATGGAAATTGTGAACTTTCATAAATTTACTAATTGATTTCCCACTTTTGAGTTTTAAAATTCAGGCTTTATGCCTCTTTCTTCTCCTTTTTTCCAAAGTTGTTTAAGTAATGTGTACTAGATTTCATTCCTTGAGAAGCGCATGAAAACTTAAATTCGGATTTGTCTTCACCCAGGAAGAGCAATTTAGAACACAACAATAGTGATTCATATTGTTTTCTTTCTAAAAACCACTTGCCGATTTCACCAAAACCAAAGTGAATAAATTCAGCAAAAAGGCATCGGAGGCGTATCGCTTATCTTTAATCGCTAATCAATTTTCGATCGAGGCGTGGTGAAGTGATCTTGTGGCATACAATTAATAGAACTTTGGGATGATCTTTCAGGTATCCTAGTAGAATTCTTCCCGAGATGCACATGTCACAGTTGGAAATACGTGGGCCGGCATATTTTCGCAGTCGTCGTTCATCCGGTATTCTTTAGAGCACGCATGTAAATTTTGTTCAGAGAAACCACATCTTTCAGAAAGCTCTTGAGGCCAACAACTTTACCCTGCCCACCTCCGCCCCGTTGATTTCAAAGCGAATTTCATCAAATTTGAAACTGAGGACTTTATTTGTTAGTGCTGTATTGCCTCTTCTCACTTGATGAATCTACATTCTATGTGTAAACAGTTGAGATGTGGTAGTACATAAATGAAATGATTAATTGGTATACGAATCCCGTCGTTGGCATTGAATATTTTTGACTCGAACGACTGATGTACGTGCACCTTGAAGCAGGTAAGCGGCTCTAAAAATTTGCCCAGCTGAAAATTGCGCCACCAAGTTGCAACAGAATTGTAAACATCCCATATTATATTTGTTCTTATACTCTGGACATGAAATATTTGCATAATCATTCCACTTCCGCATTCTAAAAAGCTGAAAACTATTATTATATAAAATGGACCAAAAATCCTGCTGTCACAAAGTAAGTAGTACTTATAGTAGCATAAACAGAAGAGAGTGCCAGTCTCGGAGATGTTCTTAAACATAAAATGCTTTATGCCGTATGCGATACCCAAAAATGAACTCTTTAATAGTGGAACTTGCGGCATTGAATCCCATAATACGACAACGTTTAACAAATGGGGAATCCATCAACATATCAAAGAAGTTTGGTAAAGTGCGTTGTAATATTACTGAATAAACCAATTTAAACGAAAATTACTACTAAAGGCATGGTAATTGTGACTTAATTGTCGAAATCTCAAATTATTTCATCCTGTGACAAAATCAATATCCTACATAGATCGCTTGTTGGTTATAAAAAGTTTAAACGATCTTTTGAAGAACTTATAGCGTATATATTTTTTCTGATAACGTTCAGATCTATATTCACTCTCAATGTGTGTAACGCTCTTAATTTAACGTATTCTTAAAGCAAATCGAGTTCTAACAGAAATTTAAAAGCACGTTTCTTCTTTGAATGGTTTCCAATAATAAACTACTTGTATTGTCAGAAAGTAACATTTTAATTATCCAGCTAAATAGAAATAGTTCAATGGCGCTCCGGTGATAAAGACTCAAAGACAACAATAAATTTTTTTAGAAAACAGTAATTACATTTTTTTCCTGAAAATTCAAACCTGTTGCACAACAAATGTTATGTAATAAGACTGGCAAATACGTCTACATTTATATAGGTAAAGATACGTCATGACAAATATTTCATAATCTAAGTTTTGCTAGTATATCTCCTTCATTTTCAACTTAATTTAGTTAAATGTACCTAAGTATCTTGAATTTAAAAATTCGTTGATACTGTAATGTATTTGTTCAAATATTGCATGTTTTGAATGTGTATGGAAAACCGCAGACCAACTGGTTTCGTCCTTCTGGGACTCATCAGTACGGTGCTTTCCCCTACACACTCAAACCATGCAATTTAATCTTGCTATATATACTGCCGCGCTCTGGACAGATATCAGCAAGTGACAACTACTTTGAGTAATTATCTAGTATCAATTAGTGGTACTGGACCGTTCGAACAACTACTCCTCGGGCAAATACCCCGCCAGGCATTGAATTATAGAACTAAATCCAGATTTTTTGTACTACGAGACGTTTCAGACTGCTACCCCATCTAAGATGGCTTTGAAACAATCCTAATTTGTCTCCATGTACGTACGTGCTTTTAAGCAGGTCTTTGTTCAAATATTGCATGTTTTGAATGTGTATGGAAAACCGCAGACCAACTGGTTTCGTCCTTCTGGGACTCATCAGTACGGTGCTTTCCCCTACACACTCAAACCATGCAATTTAATCTTGCTATATATACTGCCGCGCTCTGGACAGATATCAGCAAGTGACAACTACTTTGAGTAATTATCTAGTATCAATTAGTGGTACTGGACCGTTCGAACAACTACTCCTCGGGCAAATACCCCACCAGGCATTGAATTATAGAACTAAATCCAGATTTTTTGTACTACGAGACGTTTCAGACTGCTACCCCATCTAAGATGGCTTTGAAACAATCCTAATTTGTCTCCATGTACGTACGTGCTTTTAAGCAGGTCTTTGTTCAAATATTGCATGTTTTGAATGTGTATGGAAAACCGCAGACCAACTGGTTTCGTCCTTCTGGGACTCATCAGTACGGTGCTTTCCCCTACACACTCAAACCATGCAATTTAATCTTGCTATATATACTGCCGCGCTCTGGACAGATATCAGCAAGTGACAACTACTTTGAGTAATTATCTAGTATCAATTAGTGGTACTGGACCGTTCGAACAACTACTCCTCGGGCAAATACCCCGCCAGGCATTGAATTATAGAACTAAATCCAGATTTTTTGTACTACGAGACGTTTCAGACTGCTACCCCATCTAAGATGGCTTTGAAACAATCCTAATTTGTCTCCATGTACGTACGTGCTTTTAAGCAGGTCTTTGTTCAAATATTGCATGTTTTGAATGTGTATGGAAAACCGCAGACCAACTGGTTTCGTCCTTCTGGGACTCATCAGTACGGTGCTTTCCCCTACACACTCAAACCATGCAATTTAATCTTGCTATATATACTGCCGCGCTCTGGACAGATATCAGCAAGTGACAACTACTTTGAGTAATTATCTAGTATCAATTAGTGGTACTGGACCGTTCGAACAACTACTCCTCGGGCAAATACCCCGCCAGGCATTGAATTATAGAACTAAATCCAGATTTTTTGTACTACGAGACGTTTCAGACTGCTACCCCATCTAAGATGGCTTTGAAACAATCCTAATTTGTCTCCATGTACGTACGTGCTTTTAAGCAGGTCTTTGTTCAAATATTGCATGTTTTGAATGTGTATGGAAAACCGCAGACCAACTGGTTTCGTCCTTCTGGGACTCATCAGTACGGTGCTTTCCCCTACACACTCAAACCATGCAATTTAATCTTGCTATATATACTGCCGCGCTCTGGACAGATATCAGCAAGTGACAACTACTTTGAGTAATTATCTAGTATCAATTAGTGGTACTGGACCGTTCGAACAACTACTCCTCGGGCAAATACCCCGCCAGGCATTGAATTATAGAACTAAATCCAGATTTTTTGTACTACGAGACGTTTCAGACTGCTACCCCATCTAAGATGGCTTTGAAACAATCCTAATTTGTCTCCATGTACGTACGTGCTTTTAAGCAGGTCTTTGTTCAAATATTGCATGTTTTGAATGTGTATGGAAAACCGCAGACCAACTGGTTTCGTCCTTCTGGGACTCATCAGTACGGTGCTTTCCCCTACACACTCAAACCATGCAATTTAATCTTGCTATATATACTGCCGCGCTCTGGACAGATATCAGCAAGTGACAACTACTTTGAGTAATTATCTAGTATCAATTAGTGGTACTGGACCGTTCGAACAACTACTCCTCGGGCAAATACCCCGCCAGGCATTGAATTATAGAACTAAATCCAGATTTTTTGTACTACGAGACGTTTCAGACTGCTACCCCATCTAAGATGGCTTTGAAACAATCCTAATTTGTCTCCATGTACGTACGTGCTTTTAAGCAGGTCTTTGTTCAAATATTGCATGTTTTGAATGTGTATGGAAAACCGCAGACCAACTGGTTTCGTCCTTCTGGGACTCATCAGTACGGTGCTTTCCCCTACACACTCAAACCATGCAATTTAATCTTGCTATATATACTGCCGCGCTCTGGACAGATATCAGCAAGTGACAACTACTTTGAGTAATTATCTAGTATCAATTAGTGGTACTGGACCGTTCGAACAACTACTCCTCGGGCAAATACCCCGCCAGGCATTGAATTATAGAACTAAATCCAGATTTTTTGTACTACGAGACGTTTCAGACTGCTACCCCATCTAAGATGGCTTTGAAACAATCCTAATTTGTCTCCATGTACGTACGTGCTTTTAAGCAGGTCTTTGTTCAAATATTGCATGTTTTGAATGTGTATGGAAAACCGCAGACCAACTGGTTTCGTCCTTCTGGGACTCATCAGTACGGTGCTTTCCCCTACACACTCAAACCATGCAATTTAATCTTGCTATATATACTGCCGCGCTCTGGACAGATATCAGCAAGTGACAACTACTTTGAGTAATTATCTAGTATCAATTAGTGGTACTGGACCGTTCGAACAACTACTCCTCGGGCAAATACCCCGCCAGGCATTGAATTATAGAACTAAATCCAGATTTTTTGTACTACGAGACGTTTCAGACTGCTACCCCATCTAAGATGGCTTTGAAACAATCCTAATTTGTCTCCATGTACGTACGTGCTTTTAAGCAGGTCTTTGTTCAAATATTGCATGTTTTGAATGTGTATGGAAAACCGCAGACCAACTGGTTTCGTCCTTCTGGGACTCATCAGTACGGTGCTTTCCCCTACACACTCAAACCATGCAATTTAATCTTGCTATATATACTGCCGCGCTCTGGACAGATATCAGCAAGTGACAACTACTTTGAGTAATTATCTAGTATCAATTAGTGGTACTGGACCGTTCGAACAACTACTCCTCGGGCAAATACCCCGCCAGGCATTGAATTATAGAACTAAATCCAGATTTTTTGTACTACGAGACGTTTCAGACTGCTACCCCATCTAAGATGGCTTTGAAACAATCCTAATTTGTCTCCATGTACGTACGTGCTTTTAAGCAGGTCTTTGTTCAAATATTGCATGTTTTGAATGTGTATGGAAAACCGCAGACCAACTGGTTTCGTCCTTCTGGGACTCATCAGTACGGTGCTTTCCCCTACACACTCAAACCATGCAATTTAATCTTGCTATATATACTGCCGCGCTCTGGACAGATATCAGCAAGTGACAACTACTTTGAGTAATTATCTAGTATCAATTAGTGGTACTGGACCGTTCGAACAACTACTCCTCGGGCAAATACCCCGCCAGGCATTGAATTATAGAACTAAATCCAGATTTTTTGTACTACGAGACGTTTCAGACTGCTACCCCATCTAAGATGGCTTTGAAACAATCCTAATTTGTCTCCATGTACGTACGTGCTTTTAAGCAGGTCTTTGTTCAAATATTGCATGTTTTGAATGTGTATGGAAAACCGCAGACCAACTGGTTTCGTCCTTCTGGGACTCATCAGTACGGTGCTTTCCCCTACACACTCAAACCATGCAATTTAATCTTGCTATATATACTGCCGCGCTCTGGACAGATATCAGCAAGTGACAACTACTTTGAGTAATTATCTAGTATCAATTAGTGGTACTGGACCGTTCGAACAACTACTCCTCGGGCAAATACCCCGCCAGGCATTGAATTATAGAACTAAATCCAGATTTTTTGTACTACGAGACGTTTCAGACTGCTACCCCATCTAAGATGGCTTTGAAACAATCCTAATTTGTCTCCATGTACGTACGTGCTTTTAAGCAGGTCTTTGTTCAAATATTGCATGTTTTGAATGTGTATGGAAAACCGCAGACCAACTGGTTTCGTCCTTCTGGGACTCATCAGTACGGTGCTTTCCCCTACACACTCAAACCATGCAATTTAATCTTGCTATATATACTGCCGCGCTCTGGACAGATATCAGCAAGTGACAACTACTTTGAGTAATTATCTAGTATCAATTAGTGGTACTGGACCGTTCGAACAACTACTCCTCGGGCAAATACCCCGCCAGGCATTGAATTATAGAACTAAATCCAGATTTTTTGTACTACGAGACGTTTCAGACTGCTACCCCATCTAAGATGGCTTTGAAACAATCCTAATTTGTCTCCATGTACGTACGTGCTTTTAAGCAGGTCTTTGTTCAAATATTGCATGTTTTGAATGTGTATGGAAAACCGCAGACCAACTGGTTTCGTCCTTCTGGGACTCATCAGTACGGTGCTTTCCCCTACACACTCAAACCATGCAATTTAATCTTGCTATATATACTGCCGCGCTCTGGACAGATATCAGCAAGTGACAACTACTTTGAGTAATTATCTAGTATCAATTAGTGGTACTGGACCGTTCGAACAACTACTCCTCGGGCAAATACCCCGCCAGGCATTGAATTATAGAACTAAATCCAGATTTTTTGTACTACGAGACGTTTCAGACTGCTACCCCATCTAAGATGGCTTTGAAACAATCCTAATTTGTCTCCATGTACGTACGTGCTTTTAAGCAGGTCTTTGTTCAAATATTGCATGTTTTGAATGTGTATGGAAAACCGCAGACCAACTGGTTTCGTCCTTCTGGGACTCATCAGTACGGTGCTTTCCCCTACACACTCAAACCATGCAATTTAATCTTGCTATATATACTGCCGCGCTCTGGACAGATATCAGCAAGTGACAACTACTTTGAGTAATTATCTAGTATCAATTAGTGGTACTGGACCGTTCGAACAACTACTCCTCGGGCAAATACCCCGCCAGGCATTGAATTATAGAACTAAATCCAGATTTTTTGTACTACGAGACGTTTCAGACTGCTACCCCATCTAAGATGGCTTTGAAACAATCCTAATTTGTCTCCATGTACGTACGTGCTTTTAAGCAGGTCTTTGTTCAAATATTGCATGTTTTGAATGTGTATGGAAAACCGCAGACCAACTGGTTTCGTCCTTCTGGGACTCATCAGTACGGTGCTTTCCCCTACACACTCAAACCATGCAATTTAATCTTGCTATATATACTGCCGCGCTCTGGACAGATATCAGCAAGTGACAACTACTTTGAGTAATTATCTAGTATCAATTAGTGGTACTGGACCGTTCGAACAACTACTCCTCGGGCAAATACCCCGCCAGGCATTGAATTATAGAACTAAATCCAGATTTTTTGTACTACGAGACGTTTCAGACTGCTACCCCATCTAAGATGGCTTTGAAACAATCCTAATTTGTCTCCATGTACGTACGTGCTTTTAAGCAGGTCTTTGTTCAAATATTGCATGTTTTGAATGTATATGGAAAACCGCAGACCAACTGGTTTCGTCCTTCTGGGACTCATCAGTACGGTGCTTTCCCCTACACACTCAAACCATGCAATTTAATCTTGCTATATATACTGCCGCGCTCTGGACAGATATCAGCAAGTGACAACTACTTTGAGTAATTATCTAGTATCAATTAGTGGTACTGGACCGTTCGAACAACTACTCCTCGGGCAAATACCCCGCCAGGCATTGAATTATAGAACTAAATCCAGATTTTTTGTACTACGAGACGTTTCAGACTGCTACCCCATCTAAGATGGCTTTGAAACAATCCTAATTTGTCTCCATGTACGTACGTGCTTTTAAGCAGGTCTTTGTTCAAATATTGCATGTTTTGAATGTGTATGGAAAACCGCAGACCAACTGGTTTCGTCCTTCTGGGACTCATCAGTACGGTGCTTTCCCCTACACACTCAAACCATGCAATTTAATCTTGCTATATATACTGCCGCGCTCTGGACAGATATCAGCAAGTGACAACTACTTTGAGTAATTATCTAGTATCAATTAGTGGTACTGGACCGTTCGAACAACTACTCCTCGGGCAAATACCCCGCCAGGCATTGAATTATAGAACTAAATCCAGATTTTTTGTACTACGAGACGTTTCAGACTGCTACCCCATCTAAGATGGCTTTGAAACAATCCTAATTTGTCTCCATGTACGTACGTGCTTTTAAGC
This sequence comes from Xestobium rufovillosum, assembly GCA_963966045.1. Lineage (NCBI taxonomy): Eukaryota > Metazoa > Arthropoda > Insecta > Coleoptera > Ptinidae > Xestobium > Xestobium rufovillosum. Next base: position 6,481,351 of record OZ014493.1, read on the forward strand.
AGGTCTTTGTTCAAATATTGCATGTTTTGAATGTGTATGGAAAACCGCAGACCAACTGGTTTCGTCCTTCTGGGACTCATCAGTACGGTGCTTTCCCCTACACACTCAAACCATGCAATTTAATCTTGCTATATATACTGCCGCGCTCTGGACAGATATCAGCAAGTGACAACTACTTTGAGTAATTATCTAGTATCAATTAGTGGTACTGGACCGTTCGAACAACTACTCCTCGGGCAAATACCCCGCCAGGCATTGAATTATAGAACTAAATCCAGATTTTTTGTACTACGAGACGTTTCAGACTGCTACCCCATCTAAGATGGCTTTGAAACAATCCTAATTTGTCTCCATGTACGTACGTGCTTTTAAGCAGGTCTTTGTTCAAATATTGCATGTTTTGAATGTGTATGGAAAACCGCAGACCAACTGGTTTCGTCCTTCTGGGACTCATCAGTACGGTGCTTTCCCCTACACACTCAAACCATGCAATTTAATCTTGCTATATATACTGCCGCGCTCTGGACAGATATCAGCAAGTGACAACTACTTTGAGTAATTATCTAGTATCAATTAGTGGTACTGGACCGTTCGAACAACTACTCCTCGGGCAAATACCCCGCCAGGCATTGAATTATAGAACTAAATCCAGATTTTTTGTACTACGAGACGTTTCAGACTGCTACCCCATCTAAGATGGCTTTGAAACAATCCTAATTTGTCTCCATGTACGTACGTGCTTTTAAGCAGGTCTTTGTTCAAATATTGCATGTTTTGAATGTGTATGGAAAACCGCAGACCAACTGGTTTCGTCCTTCTGGGACTCATCAGTACGGTGCTTTCCCCTACACACTCAAACCATGCAATTTAATCTTGCTATATATACTGCCGCGCTCTGGACAGATATCAGCAAGTGACAACTACTTTGAGTAATTATCTAGTATCAATTAGTGGTACTGGACCGTTCGAACAACTACTCCTCGGGCAAATACCCCGCCAGGCATTGAATTATAGAACTAAATCCAGATTTTTTGTACTACGAGACGTTTCAGACTGCTACCCCATCTAAGATGGCTTTGAAACAATCCTAATTTGTCTCCATGTACGTACGTGCTTTTAAGCAGGTCTTTGTTCAAATATTGCATGTTTTGAATGTGTATGGAAAACCGCAGACCAACTGGTTTCGTCCTTCTGGGACTCATCAGTACGGTGCTTTCCCCTACACACTCAAACCATGCAATTTAATCTTGCTATATATACTGCCGCGCTCTGGACAGATATCAGCAAGTGACAACTACTTTGAGTAATTATCTAGTATCAATTAGTGGTACTGGACCGTTCGAACAACTACTCCTCGGGCAAATACCCCGCCAGGCATTGAATTATAGAACTAAATCCAGATTTTTTGTACTACGAGACGTTTCAGACTGCTACCCCATCTAAGATGGCTTTGAAACAATCCTAATTTGTCTCCATGTACGTACGTGCTTTTAAGCAGGTCTTTGTTCAAATATTGCATGTTTTGAATGTGTATGGAAAACCGCAGACCAACTGGTTTCGTCCTTCTGGGACTCATCAGTACGGTGCTTTCCCCTACACACTCAAACCATGCAATTTAATCTTGCTATATATACTGCCGCGCTCTGGACAGATATCAGCAAGTGACAACTACTTTGAGTAATTATCTAGTATCAATTAGTGGTACTGGACCGTTCGAACAACTACTCCTCGGGCAAATACCCCGCCAGGCATTGAATTATAGAACTAAATCCAGATTTTTTGTACTACGAGACGTTTCAGACTGCTACCCCATCTAAGATGGCTTTGAAACAATCCTAATTTGTCTCCATGTACGTACGTGCTTTTAAGCAGGTCTTTGTTCAAATATTGCATGTTTTGAATGTGTATGGAAAACCGCAGACCAACTGGTTTCGTCCTTCTGGGACTCATCAGTACGGTGCTTTCCCCTACACACTCAAACCATGCAATTTAATCTTGCTATATATACTGCCGCGCTCTGGACAGATATCAGCAAGTGACAACTACTTTGAGTAATTATCTAGTATCAATTAGTGGTACTGGACCGTTCGAACAACTACTCCTCGGGCAAATACCCCGCCAGGCATTGAATTATAGAACTAAATCCAGATTTTTTGTACTACGAGACGTTTCAGACTGCTACCCCATCTAAGATGGCTTTGAAACAATCCTAATTTGTCTCCATGTACGTACGTGCTTTTAAGCAGGTCTTTGTTCAAATATTGCATGTTTTGAATGTATATGGAAAACCGCAGACCAACTGGTTTCGTCCTTCTGGGACTCATCAGTACGGTGCTTTCCCCTACACACTCAAACCATGCAATTTAATCTTGCTATATATACTGCCGCGCTCTGGACAGATATCAGCAAGTGACAACTACTTTGAGTAATTATCTAGTATCAATTAGTGGTACTGGACCGTTCGAACAACTACTCCTCGGGCAAATACCCCGCCAGGCATTGAATTATAGAACTAAATCCAGATTTTTTGTACTACGAGACGTTTCAGACTGCTACCCCATCTAAGATGGCTTTGAAACGTCTCGTAGTACAAAAAATCTGGATTTAGTTCTATAATTCAATGCCTGGCGGGGTATTTGCCCGAGGAGTAGTTGTTCGAACGGTCCAGTACCACTAATTGATACTAGATAATTACTCAAAGTAGTTGTCACTTGCTGATATCTGTCCAGAGCGCGGCAGTATATATAGCAAGATTAAATTGCATGGTTTGAGTGTGTAGGGGAAAGCACCGTACTGATGAGTCCCAGAAGGACGAAACCAGTTGGTCTGCGGTTTTCCATACACATTCAAAACATGCAATATTTGAACAAAGACCTGCTTAAAAGCACGTACGTACATGGAGACAAATTAGGATTGTTTCAAAGCCATCTTAGATGGGGTAGCAGTCTGAAACGTCTCGTAGTACAAAAAATCTGGATTTAGTTCTATAATTCAATGCCTGGCGGGGTATTTGCCCGAGGAGTAGTTGTTCGAACGGTCCAGTACCACTAATTGATACTAGATAATTACTCAAAGTAGTTGTCACTTGCTGATATCTGTCCAGAGCGCGGCAGTATATATAGCAAGATTAAATTGCATGGTTTGAGTGTGTAGGGGAAAGCACCGTACTGATGAGTCCCAGAAGGACGAAACCAGTTGGTCTGCGGTTTTCCATACACATTCAAAACATGCAATATTTGAACAAAGACCTGCTTAAAAGCACGTACGTACATGGAGACAAATTAGGATTGTTTCAAAGCCATCTTAGATGGGGTAGCAGTCTGAAACGTCTCGTAGTACAAAAAATCTGGATTTAGTTCTATAATTCAATGCCTGGCGGGGTATTTGCCCGAGGAGTAGTTGTTCGAACGGTCCAGTACCACTAATTGATACTGTAATGTAAGTATTTCGTATTTACATAATTTATTTACAGTGTCTTTATGTACAAATATTTACAAATAAAAGTGATTTGAGAACAAGCAATTTTAGAATGAACACTAAGCAGCGAAATATACAAGCAACAAGCAAATTAAATAATTACCAGCGAACAATTAAATAGTTAATTATCTAACCTAAACAATCCACAGTTCAAACTTCTCTACAAACAACGGTTATTCACGTCCGAGAACGCCCCGATACACTTAAAAACACAGAATTCGCAATCATACCGTACCGACACCAAAACAAGCGTATACTCGTATGTCGTATAGGTTCTATCGCTCTTCTTCGCTTCTTATACTCGCACAGGTCTATCGCATCAGAATACCAAAACTACAAACTTCCAAACTAAACTTCGAACTGTCCTCCCAGCTTCTTGCTTCCTAATTTATAGGCGTCTTAGAACATACTCTTATTGGAAAATTGTTCCAGTATTTTCGGTAGTCATAAACAGACGACAAGGTCACGCCGTAATAAATCAGCGGCGGCTGCAGACAGATAGCATGGCTCATAACCATGAGCGTCGCTTGCGGGGCAAAAATTCGTAACACTGCCTCCTCCCGAACAGCCTCATGAATTGCCTCGAGTCGTTCTGCCAATTAGCGAGAATATTCATCTACAGGCACCGGCCTATATTAAGGATGCCCGAACAACACATCCATGGACACATGGACAGCCTCAATTCCCTTCCGAATAGCACACTGGCAGGTGGTCTTCCGGTTGACTCGTGCACAGCCGATCGGTATGCCATCAGGAACAGTGGAATATGTCGGTCCCAGTCTGTCTGGTGTTCGTTTACCATTATCCTCAGATGGTTTTCTATGGTCCTGTTGAATCTCTCAACCATACCATCCGACTGGAAATGTAATGGAGTGGTCCTGGTCTTCCGTATTCCCAGCAACTTACAAACATTTTGGAACACCGCAGACTCGAAGTCTCGTCCCTGATCAGAATGAAGCTTCATGGGTATACCGAATCGGCTGAAGAATTTGTTCACCAGTACTTCAGCTACAGTAGTGACTTCCTGATTCGGTATCGCATATGCATCAGGCCATTTACTGAAGTAGTCCGTCCAAACCAGGATGTACTTATTTCCATCAGTTGATGTAGGAAATGGACCTGCCACGTCAATTGCAATCCTCTCATTGAGAGGATTGCATTTGACGTGGCTCTCAAACGGAGCTCCCACATTATACTGGCGCATTCTGCCACGGCTCCTTGTCTTGGGTCCCTTCCTTGACGCGCAGTCATAACATCTCCGGCACCAGTTCATTGTCTGTTCTGTAGCCCAGCCAATAATACCTCTCTCTGACCTTCATCGTTGTTTTATTGGCACCTAAGTGTCCTCCACTCACTCCATTGTGAGCCTCTGCTAGGACTTCCGGAACCTTGTCCTTCGGCACCACGACCTGGGGCTTTCTCTCTCTTCCGTCGGTGCCCTCCCACATTCTCTTCAGAAGACCGTATTCGATCATAAGAGAATCCCATTGTGCCGAGTATGATTTCAGGGCCATACTCTTGTCAGAAACTTCTATCCATGCCAGTCTTCTAACAGCTTCCTTCCATCTTAGCAGAGGTTCCAAGATCTTATCTTTCTGCTGGGCGTCTTTTTCAACTTGAATCCGGGTTTGATGGCATCTGATGGGGTGTACATGCTCTTTCAACTCTTGCCTCACGCAGTACTTGCAATATTCCAGCATAAGCATTGCCATGTTTTCTTCCAATCCGATGTTGTATGATGAAGTTGTACTGCTGCAGCCTCACAATCCAACGGGCTAACTGACCTTCTGGGTTTTTAAATTGCAGCAACCACTTCAAGAAAGCATGATAAGTGCTCGATGGTCCTCACAATTGCTAACAGCTCCCTCCTAGTGTCGCAGTAATTATGTTCAGGTTTCGACAACGCCTTGCTGAAATAGGCCACAACCTTTTCTTCCTCATTCTCATCTTGGGATAATACACCGCCTATGCCCACATTGCTTGCATCGGTTTCCACAACAAACTTGCTTCCAGGCCTCGGATACGTCAAAACAGGAGCAGAACACTGAGCCCTCTTCAACTCTTCAAATGCTCCTTGGCACTCCTTCGTCCACTCATACGGTCTTCCATCTTCGGTCAACCGATGCAGGGGCTTCGCAATGTCTGCACACCCTTTTACGAAACGGCGAAGTTGATGTTTATCTTTTGGAAAGGCCAGTTCCTCACTGCGTCTGTCTTCTTTGGATCTGTTGCAACTCCTTCGGTGAAAATTATATGTCCCAAAAATTTAACTCTTAAATAGCTGGCACTCCCGCTAACTTAATTTCAGGTTAGCTTGCGTCAATTTCTCGAAGACATCGCACAAGTTCTTCAAGTGCTGATCGAAAGTCTTCCCCATCACGATGATATCGTCGAGGTATGCCGGGCAAGTCTTCCAATGCATTCCTCGCAGTACTGTCTCGATCAGTCTCTCAAAGTGGCGGGTGCATTGCAGAGCCCAAAAGGCATTACCGTGAATTTCCACAAGCCAGTTCCGGCAGAGAATGCTGTTTTCTCCTTGTCTTTGGGATGCAACTCGACTTGCCAATAACAACACTTCAAGTCGAGGGTGGAAAACCATCTGGAACCCGCCACTGTATCTAGAGTATCGTCGATTCCGTGTAAGGGGTAATTATCCTTCTTAGTGACATCATTCAACAGCCTGTAGACTACACAAAAACGAGTGGAATCATCTTTCTTGATTACCAGCACTACAGGCGAAGTCCGCGGGCTCGGCGAAGGTTCAATTACCCCTTGTCTATTCATGCTTTTAATCAGGTTGTCCATTTCGGTTTGCATTGATAAGGGTACTCTTCTAGGAGCTTGCATAATGGGAATATGATCACAGGTGTTGATGGTGTGTCGAATTACTCCCGTTCGTCCTAGGTCACCATCTTGCAATGAGAAGACATCTTGGTATTTCATCAGGAGTTGAGTCAGCTTCTCACCCTGTGTTTGGTATACAATCTTTTCCAGAGGAGTTTATAAACTGGTCGTTGACATCTTCTGATCTTCTCCCTTCTTCTCATTCTTCTTCGCCATGGAAATCCTAGATACTGGCTCAAACATACCAACTAACGTACCTGTGATGTTTTGCATTCGGCTCGTTTCCTTTTCTATTATGAGAAAATGAAAGAGTGATTTTAGAAGAATAATTTTATTCCCACAATACCGTACACCGCAAAACATGAACTTAAACTGTCCTTCAAACAGATCACTTTTTCCCATTTCCCCAAAATCGTGCAAGCGCACTACACTACAACTCAACAAATATACCACATTTCCCCCCTAAAAATATTATAATATTATTCATATGTTAAACGTTCCACCGGTTTTACATTTCGCTTAGGTCTATTTATCATTAAGTCTTCGTTAACTTCCGGCTTCTGTGTTTCTTCATTTTCTGTAACGTCAGAAGAGCTTCCACTTTCATTTAACACCCTTTGTTCACAATTTTTAACATTAACATCTACTTTTGTAGTTGCGTCCTCTGAATCAACTGTAGTGAATTGATCAGGTAGTATAAAATTTTTACTAAGGTTTATTTTATTTATTTGATTCAGATGGCGCTTCCACATTACATCATCTACTTTAACTAGATAAATTGTTCTGCATACCTTCCTTGCAATTAATGCTCTGGTCCACGTTGTTTTTTTAACATTATGCCTATAATCTTTAACATATACAACTTCACCAACTTGAAATTCAATGTTGCGATTGCCTTTGTGATATAATTTTTGTTTACTCTGTGCTTTAAGCACACGTTGTTTTAAATTTATGGCGATCTGACGGTTTTCGGGCATTAAACTATCAAATCTGGTACGAAGTTTCCTACCAAACATGAGTTGTGCTGGGCAAACCCCCGTAGTGCAATGAGCGGTGTTCGAATAGTCAAACAAAAATAAATTTAGTGTTTTTTTAATATCCGAATTTTTGTTTTCATTTACAGCACGTTTTAAAGCATTTTTCACCGTTTGCACTGAATTTTCAGCAGCACCGTTTGATTCGGGGTTAAAAGGGTGATGTCAAATGCAACACATTGTTTTTAACTAAAAAATCCTCAGTTTCTTTCGAAAGAAACGTAGTTGCATTGTCGGTTACTACGGTGCGTGGTAAACCGAACCTTGCAAATGTTGTTCGAAGTGCTTCGATTGTTATTTTAGAAGTTATCGAATTAACGGGGAACACTTCTATCCATTTTGAGTGGGCATCTAGTAAAATTAGGAACTGCTTATTTAAAAATGGACCCATAAAATCTAGATGAATTCGCGACCATACCTCTGCTGGATACGGCCAGCTGTTTAAAACTGATTTATTTGGTGTCTTTTGAAGACGCATACAATTTTCGCAAGATCTGCAAGTATCCTCAGTCTGCTGATTGATCCTTGGCCACCAGAAATAAGACTGAGCAATGCATTTCATCTTCACCATCCCCATGTGAGATGCGTGAAGCTTATTTAAAATATTATTTTGTAATATTTCCGGTATTACTAACCGAGAGTTCCAGAGCAAACAATCGTCCTCCACGGACAGATCATTTTTTACTCTGTGGAAGGAGTTTAACGCCTCATTTACATTTTTTGGCCAACCTGTGCGTACAAATTGGATAACCTGGTGTAATGTTTTGTCATTTCCAGTAGCCTTCTGAATATCCTCAAAATTAATCGGGAAATCCGTATTTGTAGAGAAATAATCTATGAAATTAAGATCGACGTTCTCCCATTGTTGCCTGATTGTGTGGATTGTGGGGAGAATGATGAAGCTGTTGCGGGTTCGGGTTTTTTATAGATGGGGCACCGACGAGCCATGATAATTTTGTCATTGGGGAGACTGGAACAAGTTTGGGATTTCACAGTTTTGTTTATTTGAATGCCCAAAGCTTAATTGCTAATTTTGATCTAGTACAATCTTTTGTCGTTTTAACCAAACCTATAGTACTTAGTGTAAGTGAAACACATGTGATGGGAAACATATTTGACAGTGAAATAAAAATAGATGGTTCTCTTACTTTTAGAATGGACAGTCTTAGTAGAGACACGGGTGGTGTAGTGATGTACGTGAGGAGTGATGTGCAGATTGTGGATGTTGTTCAATTAGTGTTGCCTGTGAACTGCTGGTTTTTGGGTGTGAAGATGTTTTTGAATAGAAAACTTTGTTTGATGTGTACATTATATCACTCACCCAATGGCAGTAACGCTCAGTTTTTGGACTTTTTCGATGATTTTTGTGATAAATATGTATGTGATGTTAAGTTACATGTTGTGATTGCAGGTGATTTTAATTTGAACTGGCTGGATAACTCATTTTACATTAATAGGCTTAAGCGGAGATCGAGAGATGTTGGTCTTAGGCAGATAGTCACTGAATGTACGCGCCCAAATTTATGTGGGAAAGATTCATTAATTGATTTATTTTTTTCCAATAGGGATTACGTTAAAAGTATGGTATTTAAAACACCACGTATTGGCGATCATTACATGATAGGTTTTAATTTGAATGATCCAAATTTATCAAAACGTCATTCCCGTTTTTTAACAACCAGGGGCAGTAAATTGAATTACGAGTTAATAAATAGACACCTATCCGGGATTTATTGGAATTATAAAGTTAGTGATATAGAGGAAAAGTTCATTTACTTCTATAACAACTTATTGCAGGCTCTTGATTTGGTCGCTCCTAAGAAAGAGGTTAAAATATGTACTCAGTTCAGGCCATGGTACAATGACATAGTTCAGGAGGCATTGAAGAATAGGGATGACAGTTATAAATTATATAGAGAGTTTAGGACTGAGGAAAATAAAAAATTATATAGGGAGAGCAGAAATTTATGCGTTAAAAAAATTAGAGAACAAAAGAAGTTGTACTATGAAAACAGGATAGATTGTAGTAAGGGGAACAGTACAAAAATGTGGTCCACGTTGAAAACACTTATGCCTAAAAATGAAAGCATTGTTGTTAATAAATTAATTTTTTGTTCGGCGGATGTAGAAAGTGATGCAAATAAAATTCCAGATAAATTAAATAATTTTTACATAGACAGTATCACTGACATTATTAAAGACATAGATCATGATAATACTAGTTTCGGTGAACTTGGGGTAAGGAAGGTTGAACTGACTTGTAATTTTAGAGATTTTAGACTAATCGATGTCGACGAGTTGAAGGGAGTGCTGTTTGAAATGGAAAGTAAAGGCAGTTCTGATGAAATAAATACAGAGTTCTTGAAACGGGTTTTTGAGTCTGTGAAATTGCCTTTGCTGAATTTGATTAACACGATTTTGGAGTCAGGTGAATTGCCAGGTGCATTGAAGTTATCGACGGTGGTGCCCATTCCCAAGGTTAAAAAGGTGCAAAGGGCTCGGGATTTGAGACCGGTCAACGTGTTGCCGTCTTTAGAGAAATTGATCGAAAAAATAGTAGCTGGGCAGTTGGTCAATTACGTTGATGCTAATTGCTTGGTAAGTCAAAATCAATCGGGTTTCAGAGCCGGACATAGTTGTGAATCGGCGTTGCAGCTGGTGATTGATCAATGGAGACGTGCTATTGACGGGGACATGATGACGGGTGCTGTATTTTTGGATCTACAGCGGGCGTTTGAGACAGTTGACAGGGGTCGACTGCTTGAAAAATTAAAGCAGTGTGGTATTGGCGGAATCGTGTTGAACTGGTTCAGTAACTACCTGCGAGATAGGAAGCAAACAACTAGATTTAACGGCATATTTTCAGGCGAACGGATTAATGATCATGGGGTGCCGCAGGGTAGTGTTCTGGGCCCGATTCTTTTCTTGTTGTACATCGATGATATTGTGGAGTCGTTGGGGGGTTTGTGCGAGATATTTATTGGAAAAATTTTAAGTCGGGGGGTTACGGTATTTTCGTGAATGATATACAATTGGAGGCAGTGGAAAGCGTTAAGTATTTGGGGGTTTTAGTAGATCGAGATCATGCTGTGTATATTATTAATAAAATTTCAAGTAAAGTGGGTTATTTGTTTCGATGTAGTAGTTTTCTTTCAAATTGGTCTAGGCTTGTTGTTTATAACACTTTGATTTTGCCACATTTCAATTATTGTTCAACTATTTTGTTTTCTTTGAATAAGAACGAAATTGAACGATTGCAGTTACAGCAGAATAGAGCTATGAAAATTATTTTGGTATTTAATAGATACGTTCCCATAAAAAGCATGTTGAGAATTATGGGATGGCTACCTGTATGCGACTACATTGAATTTCAAGTATTTGTTTTCATCTTTAAAATGAAGGCTGGTTTAGCTCCAGATTATTTAAATGCCAGACTAAAATACACTACGGAGATTCATAAGTATGATACAAGGTCTAGAAATAAGTTTTATGTTCAGCCTACAACAAAAAAGGTTTGTGAAAATTCGATTTTTTATAGAGGGTTAATTGAATACCAGAAACTCCCCCAGACGATTCCCTCTAGTACTCTGCTGGCCACGTTTAAGAGGAGATTAAAGTTATATATGCTTGAGAAAATTTGAGTTGTCCAGGTGTTGCTGAAGTGAGATTTCTTAATGTACTCATGTGCTGTTTGCACTTAAATCTCCATTATTGTTATGGATAATTTTAATTAACTAGTGTTTCTCCTCCATGATGTTTCTTGTTTCTTGTACTGTTTTCGTTGATGGGTTTTTTGGTGTGTATTTTGTGAATTTTGTTGATGCGTAATGCATTTTGTGCTCTTTGTCTAGATTTAGATTTTTATTGCTATTGACAATGTTATTGAATAGTTTGCCGCTAGGTTTAAGTATATTATGTGTTGATATAATTGCATTTTGTATTAGCTTACGCTAAATATAGATACATATATCTTTCACCCTCAATCGGCAACCGTGATAACGAATCTGCGTAATTTTCTTTCGATTTAACAAACTCTATCGGGTACTGATAATTTGAAAGTATTACCGCCCAGCGACGTAGTCTGTTTGCTGAAAACTGCGGTATATTTTTTTGGGGGTGAAAAATAGAAGTTAACGGTTTACTATCTACTACTTGTGTAAATTGTTTTCCATAAAGATATTGATAAAATTTGCATAATCCAAAAATAATCGCGAGACCTTCTTTTTCGATCTGGGCGTAATTCTTTTCGGCTGTCGAAAGTGTACGCGATGCATACGCTATGGGCTTTTCTGTCCGATCCGCAATAATGCGCGATATGACCGCTCCAATACCGTAATTTGAAGCATCCGTGGTTAGTCGTATAGGTAAATCAGGGTTGAAATGTACCAGTACTTCGGCAGATGTCAACAACTTTTTAATTTCACTAAAGACTCGATTGCAATCTTCTGTCCAACTCCATCCAACATCTTTTTTTAATAAATTATACAATGGATGCAATAATGTCGACAAATTAGGTACAAACTTGCCATAATAATTAATCAGACCTAGAAAAGATTGCAACTGAGTGACATCTGTAGGAGCGGGTGCATTATTTATAGCCAAAATTATATCATCTGACGTGTGAAGTCCAAATCTATCAATGTTAAACCCTAAATACGAAATACTAGATTTAAAAAATTCACACTTATTTAAGCAAATCTTAAACCCAGAATCCTGTAATTTACGTAAAATTTCGTCTAATCTTTCAAATGTTCTTGCCTATTCCGACCGGTAACCAAAATGTCATCTAAGAAAACTACTGTTCCCTCTAAACCTCCCAAGAGAGTATCCATAATTTTTTGCAATTTCGCGGGGATACTAGCAATACCAAATGGAGAACTGTTGTAGCGATACAAACCTTTATGGGTTGAAATTGTCACAAAATTTTTACTTTTTTCATCTAAGCAAATTTGCTGATAGATCTAATTTGCTAAATTGCACACCACCTTGTAATTTTACGAATAATTCCTCAATTCGGGGAAGCGGGTATTGGTCAATTTCAATAGACGGGTTTAAAGTAACTTTAAAATCACCACATAATCTTACCGTACCATCCTTTTTCATAACCGGTACCACAGGGGTACCCCATGGACTGTAATCAATCGGCTCTATTACTCCTAGACTCTGTAACCTGTCCAATTCCTTTTCCACTTTCTCTTTCACTGCGAAAGGAAGCGGTCGAGCCCTGAAAAATTTTGGAGTCACCGTATCGGACTTCAAATTGATAGAAATAACACCTTTTTTGAAGGTGCCTAATCCTGGCTCAAAAACATATTTGTATTTTTCAACCAGAAATTGCAAATCATCTGGCATATCGACAAAATTTAAACAAGAAATAGCTAATTCAAATAAACTGAAAAAATCGCGTCCTAAAAGTGGAGGACCAGAGGCATTTTTAATTACATAAATATTTAGATTAGCGCTCTTGTTTTGAAACAATACATTGCAGGTAATATAACCTATTGGACGAATATGGTCTCCATTATACAAATTAAACATTTTATTTGTTCCCGTCAAAGATTTATGTTTAAAATTCGCTCTGTAAAATTCTTCGGAAATAACACTGTAGATTGCTCCTGTATCTAAATTAAATGTAAATTGCATTTTATCAATAGACAAACTAATTAAAATTGGATTGATTTTGCCACCCAAGTTAAAAAGAGAATTTTCATCAGTTACTTCTAAAAAGTTTTGCCTATTTTTGTTTACAAACTTTTTATTTGTTTTGAATTTCCGTGGGCACACTGAAGCGAGGTGACCCTTTTTATCGCATGAATGGCAAAAACATTCTCTAAAGGAACATTTATATGACGAATGGTTTTTTCTTCCACACACGATGCGCTTTATTATTTGCCTGTTATTGGTACCACTATTTTGAAGACTTCTTGCACCTGCGCTCGTTCCTGATGTTCCGTGCGCACCATGACCATGAAGTTGCCCTCTTCCTATACGTTGCTTAGCATGCGCATAATGAAGAGTTGGCTCCTTTTTGATGAAAATGGCCTCTTCTCCTCCGGAATGAGAAGATGCCGTTTGCGCAGCTGATTTTGCAGATGCGATTTCAACTATCTTTTGAAAAGAAACATTTTTCTTTTCTTCAAATAGTCTATCACGAACACTACCTTGCTCATACCCAATTATGAAACTGTCGCGAAGGACCATTTCCAATTCCACGACCTCGAATTCACATAACACTGCCAAACTTCTCAAACGTGCAGCCCATTCGCGCGCTGTTTCATTTGGCACTTTTCTGGCATTATAAAATTTACTTCGAGCAGCAAATACCGTCAAACTTGGTTTAAAATGTTCTGTGAGGAATGGTATAAGCTCGGAGTATTTTTTGCTCTCCGGCTCCACTGGCAAACACAGATTGTGAATTAATTTGTATGCTTCCTCACTTAAAACATTTAGTAGAATTGCGGCTTTTCTTTTATCATCAACGATCGCGTTCGCGGTAAAATAATTGTCAATACGTCTTTTAAATATCGACCAATCTGACGTTGCCGGGTCGAACTCGCGTAGATAACCAACGGCATCCGACATTTTGAAAAATTTTCGTGGGCACTTACTTAACTCAATTTAAATTTGTAAATTATTAGTATGACTCGTCGCCACTGTGATGTTTTGCATTCGGCTCGTTTTCCTTTTCTATTATGAGAAAATGAAAGAGTGATTTTAGAAGAATAATTTTATTCCCACAATTAACTTAAACTGTCCTTCAAACAAATCACTTTTTCCCATTTCCCCAAAATCGTGCAAGCGCACTACACTACAACTCAACAAATCTTGGTGTCCAGATTGTGATGAAAAACTATAAAGTAGGGACTTTCAGAGTTTAGAAGCCCAAAGCTGACCGCACACTATCAATATTATTGTCAATAATATTGATCGTGTGCGGTCAGCTCAAGGGCGGGATATCTAGTCGGTTATTTTTTTAGGGTTGCTATTATTCATTTTCAGGTATGCGAAAAAACTTGTTTGTGCGCACACTACGTGAAACGAATTATAAAAGAAATTGGCACAAATTGGATACCTAATAACTTATTACTTTTAATAATGCTGGTGTGTGAAAAATTATTGGAACCAGCACATCATTTTTGCTAGTTTACACCCATAATTTTGTCTCCAACATATTTCCGTTCCAGTGTTGCATTTGCAAGTATAATATTGGGCCGCAACACTGGCTAAAGGAAGTGCCAAAGGATCGAAAGCCCGACTTATTGAATTTAGTATTGTTGCAGTACCGCAGTTCATCGTAATTTTCTCTTGAGTTTTCATTTTTCTTGCAATCGCTAATTATCTTTCTAAAGAATGGTAATAGTTTTCACCTTGTGTCGATTGTAAAAACATGAAGTAGCATCATATATATCCTGATACTGCATGTGCAATAAGAATAATATTTCAGATCTCGCCCAAAACAGTCTCCTATCAAGAAACACACTTTGTTTTGCTTTGAAAACGGACCATAGAAGAAGACTTTGTCAGTGATGGATGCCTTTGCAGTAAGAAGAACAAGTTATAGATCAGTGTCCCGACCAAATGGCGTCACTTAATTAAAGGCATCCTTTATCAACTTGATAGAATGTTGTCCCTTGTTATTGCTGTGCTTCAGAAGACCTCCCTTCGTTGCTATTGTGGAAGAATTCGAATTTATTTTTATGTTAACAGTTCTCTTTAGTGGTCTTGTTCGGATAAACCAAAAAATACGATAGTACATCTTTTTGCGTAACGTGATTTCACCTACGAAATATAACCCCTAGGACGTCCTCATAAAAGGCAGGTCGAGTGAAGTATATGCCCACCAACATTGGGAAAAGGTAGAGTCCTCACATTGGAAAGCTCTAGCTAGCGATAACACTATTAAATAAAGCCGATAGTTTTGTAGTAAGCTCATGCTGGAAGCACTCATTCGACTCCTGAGGATCATCTACACGAATAAAATTATTCTGCTGAATAGTAGCCGCGTATTTAACGGGCACTAACTCGTTCCAGTGCTCATTACGTAGTTGGCCAAATTTAAAAAATGGTAATTACTAAAATTAAAAATAATCAAATGCTGCGCGGTTATTATTTCTTTGTAAAATAATGGACGGTTTCAGAAAATGACCAAAAACAAAATTTCGGTAGCGATTTTCTAAGTTGGCGATCCATTTACTAGTTATATACTTTTTCATATTATTATGTTATGACACGGCATTTTATTTTATAATGTCTGCCTAAACGCCTAAAGTATTTTATCATAATATTTAACAAAAAACGTAAACTTGCTTCTATGGAGGATACTAAATAACATTTATACTGTGGCCACCTACAATCTCACGCTTACAGAGAAACTGGTTGTTACGATTGTAACTAAGTTCCGTATGCTGAGAAATGGTCTAGCTGCTGAAACGACCGTTCTTGAATGTATATCAAATACGCCGAGGCTTATTATGTAAAACAGAGTTATTAAGAGGACATTTATCATACAGACGTGCCTTATTGATATCCTGAAGTTGTAGATTCATGTAAAATGCCCTAAGATACTTACGCCATACATCGAATTAATTTTGATAGGCGCATTATTTGAGAAAGTGCGGGTGGTATTCTCAAGACACGTTTGAGAGTCATAATTAGAAAGCTATGATTTATTTATTTGGATTAATTGTTAGTTCCACGACTAATAGTTACTTTATAAATATGGCTACAGTAAGAACAGGTCTATCTTCGTATTTCGGCAAGAAATGTCTTTGATTGTTATCAAACTCTGATTGAGATGTTGTAGCCATAACGTGGTTTAGAATTTCGTTTTAAAATGTCAACAAATTCGGGCTCTATAATAAAAACGGCCATTTTCAATTTTTCTCGACATTCTCCAGAACTTAAATAATTGCCGAATTTCTCATCGTAATGTTGAATTGAATCTATAACAAGCAATAGGTATTTCTTTCTTATTTGAGCAAGTTTTTAGTTAGTACAATTTCTTCATGCTAAACAAGTTAAGTGCGACACAGGGTATACAACAAATGAGGAACCTCTAGTGTACTGGAAGTGAGACGCACACATCACCATTCAATTCAATTAGCCAAAAAATATTTATGGGTCCAGGGAACCAGTATTCTGTAAGAATGACTTCTGGGTAAGAATGTTCTGATAGTTTCGGACTTCATCAGGAAATATAACAGAAGATTATGCTCCTCAAACTAATATTCACCGCAATGAATAAATCTTACGTACCCACCTAGGGTTTATTCTATGGTTATTAAATCCTCGATTAACCGATTAACGTATGGTTCGTTTTGGTTATTTTGTATTTTGCTTATATTTTTGCATTAAATGCTTACATTTATGTGCATAACTGTATTGATATTAAGATACCTACTTACTCCATCTTCCTTAATCAAGACACATACAAATCTTGTACCTATATTGCGGTTTGACACTAATTCCATTAATCGAACAATAATAATAATCACACGGGCCTGGCGCAGAATGGAGGTTACACAAAGTCCTAGTTAAGATATTTGTGATGTTCTGTATTAATGGTAAGATTGTGGTTTAACTTAAACAAAAAAAGGAAACAATTTATGTCCACTTTAATGTACTCGTAGTAGACAGGTGCTCCTACGCAATCTGATTGATTTCAAACAAATTTAGGATAATAAGTGAACGTCTATGTTCAGTGAGCTATGGAATCACGTTTCCCGCAGGTGGTTCCTTAAAACTCCTTTGATTAAAGATGAGCTGCCGAATCATTATCTATAATCCAATATTAAATTGTTTATTTTTGATCTTCATCATGAGTACAAAATACGGTTACTTCCCAGGATACAATTACTTTATTTTATCGGAGGCATAATTATTGAAATAGTGTTATGAAAATAATGTCTAATGTAAGCTAAAACTTGTAACTTAGCCTATTCTATTGCGTTTTCTTCCGTGTAGCTATGGTTCATATTAAAAAGATTAAATGAACGCAACTAATTAAAAAAAAATACAAAATTTGGCAACTTTCGTTATGGCATTGAAAATAAACTTTGCATGAAATTTGCAAAATCTGAAAAATGTATTTCCCCATTTTTAAAAGAATTTGAAATTTGCTAAAACGTATAACTTTACACCCCTATAATCTCGCCCCCGTGCACCGTGTACTCCAAAAACCAGCTCACAGGAAGTGGAGATATACGTACCAGAAAATTTTACTATAAACTAGCAACTGTAAGGAAGTTTATTGGATCTTTTAAATCAATTTAATTGCCCTATATGGTCAGGAAAAATCTTGCAGACAGTACTTAAGCGGCGATTTCTCTATTATAAAAATGTGGAAGACATACATTTCGAATACCGAAGGGCCGCTTAAAGTAAACTACCACTATTTTAGAAAGGTCGTTGTCATTAATTATAACATTGGGTTTGATATGCCGGCAACAGATACATTTTCAAAATGTATAAACTTGAAGAATTCTATCAAGAGGTCTAAAGAACCAGTAAAAACGAGAACTTCATCACTGAACATAGTTTACATACTTTGAAATATCGGTTATTTTAACAATTTCTTAAATCAGATGAGTTTGATGTCTTAAAACTTTCATTTGACTGCCACTGCTACGTGTACCTGATCAAGCTGCTTACTATCTACTATAACTGACAACTCTATTGTTTTAATTTTACAATTTGCAAATATAACTCAAGAGCAAATCAAAATAAAGACCCAGTTTTTATTTACACGACTGGAGTCAGAAATGGCTAGAGGTTTAAACCAAATCTCTTCAGCTTTTTTCCATTACCTGTCTGATTTTACAAACTTAGAGTGCTGTCGTATCCTTAAATGTTTCTGTGATGGATGTTACGGTCAAAACAAAAATGGGACAATGATTGGGAGGATCACAATGTGGTTAAATAGCAGAGCCCCACAAAATAACATAAAGGAGGTTCAAGTAATTTTTCCAATGCCAAGGACATTCGTACCTATCAGTGGCGGCTCGTGGGTTAATAACCAGGGGGGTCATTTTGGTTTTGGAGCTTATAATTAATACTAAAAATACCTATTATACATATACGTACAAAACTTCAAAAATATAAGAAAGGGAACATATTGTTAAAATAAAACATATCCTTAAACGTGCTTGTATTTCAAGTCAATTCTCCTCTCCGTCTGTTCTGCAAAATGGTCTATGACTTTTTCGTTGAAGTTTGGAATGCTCTTGACAAGCGTTTTCTCGATGCTCACCATAGACAAATCCCTAAGTCTAGACTGTCCCATATTGTATCCCGTAAAAATGTTTTTAGCCGTTCCAAAGTTGAAAAACATCTCTCACTTTCTAAGGTTGTCATCGGTACTGTACACAAGATATTTAATAAGTTCGCAACTTCAGAAAATGTTTGAGACAAATTCATGTTAAGGCTGCCGTTCAGTTGCCCTTGACAAATTTCGCCACCAGAGGTCCTGAGTGTGGAATTTATCCAAGTTTTACTCCGATCTTAGTGTGACTAAAATATACTAGATGGAGCAACATGAGAAACTAAGCAGTCAAAGCTACTTTCCTTATCTGTCGATTTCCAATTATCACAAATGATAAATTTTTAAAAACTTTGGTAAAGTATTTTATGAATTTGTCACTTTCTTCAGTACCGATTAAGTGTGGCTTCTGTTTTTGTATTATTTTCCTAGTTTTTTTCTAGAGATAAAGAAACTTATTCAGAAAAAGGCGTTTCTTTCTTACCAATTTGTGTAGCTCACTGTCGCGAAACTATTAAAAGCTACATGAATCGTTTTTTGGGAAATATTTATGCTCATTTTAATCATTTTCCGTACAAAGAGTCAAGAAATTTACACCAACGATAAACATTTGACATTTGAGTTAGAGGTTATATTTTTATTTTAAACTAGCTGGTACCCGGCGCGTTGCTGCCTCAGAAGAAATAATTGTGGTAAAATCGTTTGAAATTTGATAAACTGCGAATGACATATGCCGTTTGACGTTTGCTGTCAATTGTCACTTTATAAATTATAGCGACCCGCCCCGGCTTCACATAAACGTATAAAAAAAATTCTGTTGATCCGATCATTACCAAACTTCACAGGAACACCCGCTGGGCTAATCTGAATATTACCTGAAAATTTCATCAACATCGGTCCAGCCGTTTCGGAGTCTATAACGGACATAGGTAGGTAGGTAGGTAGGTAGGTAGGTAGGTAGGTAGAAACATTTTTGTGTTTTATACCTATATATAGATTGGATGTTGGAATAGTTTTCTAAAATATCAAAATCGCTTTCTTCGAGCTCTGATTGGTCTTCCGCACATTTGTTTTTGTTGCCCTCTAGAGGGATTTGTCAGAACTTCCATTCTATAATTTGCGGTTTGCAATTTTACAACCTTTATGAATTACGGTGTATCATTGGTAGATTTTATGCGTCATTATTCAAAACGCTAGAAAAATGATGAAATTGAACTTCAAGTCTTTTTCGAAAACGGTGTACCTACACTAAACATATGATCTTTTGCAGAAATATCGTGAAATACTGCATCTTAAAGAAGAGTATATTTTTAATGAACAGAAGTCAACATGTTTGGAAATATGCTTTATTTTTTTTGTTTAACCAATTTTTTTCACGAAAGCAATCTCTTCCACAAGATACATTCATTTCAAATAATTGTGCAAAATTTGAACATCGTAAGTTTTACCGTTTTACTTCCATGTTCCGTATAAGGAAATGGAAGTATTGTATTACCGACAAAAATTCGTGTCCGAGATAAGATCAGATTCGTATTGTACTAACTTCGGAACGTCGAGAAAAAGTTTTTTAGCTTCGTGTCTGTGCGTGGGTGTGTCTGTACGTGTATGTGTGTGTGTGTGTGTGTCCGGATTTCTTTGGCGTTCGATAACTGCCGTAAAAACTAACCGATTTTAATGATTTTTTTGAAAAGTGCGTCTCGACGAGGACTCCAAACCTATTGATTTTGGTAATAATTAAAGTAGGCGTTCATTTGTTATTAACATTTTAATTCTTCAAGAAAATATTGTGGTCAAACTATTAGAGATATTAGAAAAAAGTTTGAATAAAAAATGTTGCGTATTTTAAGGCCAAAAAATTTTGTTGCTCGTACTACCAATTTTTCTCTAACTCAATTATTTATTAAGTTATTTGTTAAGTTATTAACCATTGCAGTAGCTTATCCAACGAGCGAGTTATAAACGTTGTCATAGAAACACCCGTAGAAACATATAGGTAATATACTAATACGCTCTCTTGAATTTCTGACACTTCTGTGGCATAGCAACCTTGATGCTGTAACCGAAATAATGAACATTCTTAGGCTTCAGGAAAAGCAGGACGCACATGTAATGAAGATGTTATTTGATCAGAACAAATAAAATTTATCTACTTAAGTATTTTCGTATTTAAAGAAATTTTGCAAAAATGTTTCTTCTTTAAGATATGTCGATATAGTTTATACTCTAGGGTTTATAATTATTGTAGAAAGTTGGCAGTAACCTACGATAGCGTCAATTTGATAGATACTCGTGATTACTAACAAATTTTTCGTAAAATTGCTGATAATAAAAAATAGATAATTGAGGAGTCTTCTTAATTGCTCCATATTATCCAGGTTATTATTGAATTGGGGAAGGAATTTTATCCGTTTATAATCCTCGACACTTAGATAATTGTTTTAAGTGTTCTTTTGTTATATACAATGAACATGGAAGTCGTGTATGGTTCTCCATACCGATTTTTTGAATATGACTTGAAATTGTAATTTTATGCACTGAACGGCGGCCTTAATACAAAGTTGAAGTATGGCAACTGCACCGGCATTGTTGCGAAAATCCTAACGACAATATATTCCAACCGGGACAATATGCACCTCCGCCCGCTGTCTGAGAAGAACTGAGAACCAGTCTGGTTCAATCGGTATGGAGAACCAGTCTGGTTCTCAGTTATTTTCTTTGGTTCTGGTTCAACCAGAACCAGAGAAAATATCTGAATACTGACCTATTAACTTGATTCTGCGCGGTTGTCATCGGGACATTGACCGTATTAGAGATATAGGAGTAAAAGGTGACTCTCACTTTCACTCAAGAATTCGCTATCTGCTGTCACTGTTCTTCTTTACATGCATTTCTCCATAAGTCATATGTAGGTAACATTGTACCATATACATAGGCTGTTCTTGTCGTTGGAGTGGCTGGGGCCTGCAGAACTGATGAGCTCTGCAACATGTTTACGGTAGATATGGACGTTCGGGACGACATAACCGTCATAAATATTCTAAATAATAAGAATGGATCTTCGAGGAAGTTTGTCTTGATAGAACCGCTCTGGATTGGAATTTTGAAAAAATATTTGGGTAATAGGCCCTCTCAAGACATGCAAAAAGTTTTCATTGGTTTTCGAGGTGTCAAACCTACAAGGCAACACATAGGGCACAATACAAGCAGTAAGATGCCAAAAACAATTGCAAAATTCTGAAAGTTATACCGGGCATACATTCCGCCGAACTTCCGTTTCTATTTTAGCAGAAAGTGGCAGAGATATATTATCTCTGAAACGACATGGGGGTTCTAAGTCCGCCACACTGGTGGAGGGGTATATAGAAGAATCCATCTCGGATAAGAAAAGGATTGCAGAAATGGCCCAAAGGACTTCAAGTCAAACGTCTAATTTGCTACAAGCGCATCTACTGCCACTGCTAGTCAGTATCCCTTCTACTTTCTTCCAGTACAAACACTATACCTCATCCAATGTCAATGCAGCCAGAAGTTCATGCTCTAAATTCATAAATAAACATCCCTGCACTTCGTTGACCAAGGTCCGTGAAGTTAGCCTCGTTATTTTCGATTTTCTAATAGATTTTAGTCTGAATAATTAGTATCTAATTTGTAATAATTTGTAACCCACAAACTACAATTTGTAACTCTCCCGTTAAGGAGTTATTTAAAAAACTACTTTTAGGGGCCAACTTCTCGGGAGCCCCGCAAGTTTGGAGTTTCCGATTTTTTTCTTTGCCAATATTTAGTAACTAATTTGTAATAATTTGTAACCCATAAACTAGAATTTGTAACTCTATCGTTGAAGAGTTATTTAAAAAACTACTTTTAGGGGCCAACTTCTCGGGAGCCTCGCAAGTTTGGAGTTTCCCATTTGTTTCTTTGCCGATATTTAGTAACTAATTTGTAATAATTTGTAACCCATAAACTAGAATTTGTAACTCTATCGTTGAAGAGTTATTAAAAAAAGTATTTTTGGCGGCCAACTTCTCGGGAGCCTCGCATGTTTGGAGTTTCCGATTTGTTTCTTTGCCGATATTTAGTAACTAATTTGTAACCCATAAACCAGAATTTGTAACTCTATCGTTGAAGAGTTATTTAAAAAATATTTTTGGCGGCCAACTTCTCGGGAGCCTCTTAAGTTTGAAGTTTCCGATTTTTTCTTTGTAAATATTTAGTAACTAATTTGTAATAATTTGTAACCCATAAACTAGAATTTGTAACTCTATCGTTGAAGAGTTATTTAAAAAATATTTTTGGCGGCCAACTTCTCGGGAGCCTCTTAAGGAATTTCCCTCCCATTTACCATCACTGGATTGAACTGAACAATTAAGTATAACTAGATGAACCCGTGGGCTACGCTCCACGACTTTTAAGTAGTGGAGAATGGGTGTAGTAATTATACTTAAAACGTAGGTTCATCGCAGGTGCACTACAAAATATTCTCATAGAATTATAGAATATTCTTAAATAATTAATTGCGTTTAATTTAATACAGCAAAAAACCATTCTACGGGTGCAACGTTGAAACCCAGGTTGAACTATGACTGCGAACAGCGCTGAGCAGATCCAAGCGTCCATCGGAATGATGCCGAGTGCACGACCTCACCCATACGATCTCCGCCAGTTGAAAAGAGACCGAGCGATCGATATCCCCACCCGTAATGTGTTGTGTCAGTTCGCTTTTAATATTAGGATGATTGGTCTTTTTATGTCACTATCAAATAGTAATGCACACACAAAGATGCGTTGATATAATTGTAATTATTATCTATTTGTAAATCTTTAGCTGGCGGACAAAAGATAGGAAGTACATAGAACTTTATTATATCTTAAATCTTAACGTATTTAAATAATATGGAGCGCCGCGCCGTTTGGGACAAAATTGAAACTTATTTTTATAGCAAGTAAAATGATATTTACAACTAAAAACGAAAATATAAACCAAATATTGAAATGTGGCAAGTTAGAAATATTTTAAGTAATAAAAATACAACTAGAAAAAAATTGCAACTAAAAAATATTTTGCAAGTAAAAAAATGCAACTAGAAAAAAATGCAAGCAAAAAAATATTGCAACTAAAAAATATTTTGCAAGTAAAAAATATTTCAACCAAAAAGTTTTGCAACCAAGAAATATTTAAACCAATGGCAAGAGAAATGTCTCCGAAGCGTTTATTTATATCCCAACTAAGTTTTGCCGAATTGGTGACTTCCATGTTCACGTGCTTTAAATAAAGAAACGGACCCATGTTCATGGGAACTTTCTTGCTTAGAATAATCTCTAGAATACACCCATTAAGTGGCGGGAAAGTACGTTTTAGAACTGCATGCATTTTGCGTTTTTGGAGTTTACTCCTTAAGAATCGATTTTCAGTTATAGCCCGCGGTACGGAAATTTTATGAGTAGTAAAATCAAGCGTTACGTTATCTGTCACATTGAAATTATGTACGTATCTATGGATATGGATATGGCTGTTTATGTCTGACTGCATAGAGCATGGAAATAGTGAAAATAGAGTGGCATAGAGTAGATATGACAGTTGGCGTTGTAAAGTTAGCATTTGCAGTGCTTGTTCGTTCCTAAATTTGTTGAATCTTTTGATTTAATATGGAAAAACCTAATATTAAATACTCCAAATATTGCTTAGTGCCGAAATGTGAATCAACGCCTATTCGAACACCAGGAAAAGTATTTATTTCATTGCCAGTGGGATTGACGTTTAGCAGATTGTCACTTAATTACTGAATTTATAAACAATTTATATTTTGATGTAGTTAGACATTTTCGAACATTAACCATCTGATAAATACACATTTGGGTATAAAACTGACATTCGCGTGTACCCTATTATCAACTATCAAGTGATTGAAGTAAAAATAATCGTTCGTAAGGAGTAAACTCCAGTCGTGCATCCGAGCTGACACACACAAGTTTCTTTTTCCAGTTTCTTAGAAGGAGAAGACTTAGTAGAGCATGTGTAAAAAAGAAAATTTGTGCGAACCATGCATTTTGGTAGGTATAGGACTTTTGGCCGGGGGGATAACTTTTGAATTATTGTTATGTACCTATACTCTCTCTGAATTGGAATTGAATTGAAGACTTCTTTTTTGTATTCCACCATTTATTTTTTACATAAAAAATCGGTCAGGTCAAAAGGACAATTGAGCGGAGGCCGTTAGGCCGGAGCGAATCTGTGTCATTATGTAAGATAGACTTTTATTCATTATCACTTGGAAACTTAAAACCGGCAGTCTGCTCTGCCGCTTGGGATCGGTCAATATCAGGACTTTCACATGGCTCAGGACCGGGAGCGATTAGGGGTGCTTGGCGGGGTAAAAACTAGCAAAGTAGATTATAGATACTTACGTGTTATTTTCATTTATAAGGAAGTATATAATCCGTAGAAACCAGTCAAAGACGAAAACTAGCCGTATTGAATGAGAAAAAAATCCGATGTGCAGTAACCATTTGGACTGGAGAAACGCGTAAGACGTAGCGTGTAGTATATTTATATCACACATGCGTTTGTTTATATCCCAACACTAGGGTTTGCCAATGCAAAGTTTTAGCGTTCTATTTATTGTCTCCTTGTTTTCATTAGTAATAGTGGAATAACCCCAGAATTGATTTATTCATTGTTCTATACTTATTTTATCCCAACAACTGAAATCATAGGATGCGTGCGTTTGGGGGGGGGGAGACTGAAACGCTCCGCTCGACCTTAACCTGAAGATACCGTGCAAGTCATTTTCGCATTGAATTTGTAGATAAGTGTGGTACGAACAAGAAAAAAGTTATTTCCACGAACTGAATAATTATTTTGTTTAGAAGTATGAAATCGTGAATTTCCCAATAATATGGATAATTTTGCTGGAAATCGAAGTCCCCACAGCAGAGAGGAAGCCAAAAACATCGCTGAATTCCTTAGGGTACCGTCGACTCCTACAACGCTCGATCTGTTGCAGCAAATAATGATGCCCCTGCAATTCTGGCAGAAAAATAATATCATCAGCATTAATGAATGCAAACAATTCGGAAATGTCCGTGACCTCCAGAAGGTCCATTGTTTACTAATACAAACTTAAAGAACAATTCGAACGTGACGCGCTAACCTGACGAGAACAAGCAGCTTTTATTTATATCCCAACTAGATTTTGCCAATGCGCATATATCAAAAGTTTTAGCTTGCTAATTCCCTTGTTTTCATTAGTGATGGCGAATTTTATTAAAAAATTATATTTTCTGACGGGAGATCGGACACAATACATCGAATGTAAAATTCTGTAAATTACAGTGAACTTTAGAAGTAAAAAGATTCTCTAGGATTCGAACAAAAGTCCCTATGCATTTTCGTATTGAGCCACGACTGTTACTTGCGGAGCACGTGAACATGGAAGTGACCAATTCGGCAAAACTTAGTTGGGATATAAGTAAACGTTTCAGGGACATTTCTATTGCCATTGGTTTAAATATTTCTTGGTTGCAAAACTTTTTGGTCGAAATATTTTTTGCAAAATATTTTTTACTTGCAAAATATTTTTTACTCGAAAATTTCGAGGCTCTCCAGAAGCAAGTTCATCAAGTTTATTTCTGAAATAAATCTTCAACGATAGAGTTACAAATTTTAGTTTATGGGTTAGAAATTCTTACAAGTTAGTTACTAAATATTGGCAAAGAAAAAATCGGAAACTTCAAACTTAAGAGGCTCCCGAGAAGTTGGCCGCCAAAAATATTTTTTTAAATAACTCTTCAACGATAGAGTTACAAATTCCAGTTTATGGGTTACAAATTATTACAAATTAGTTACTAAATATTGGCAAAGAAACAAATCGGAAAATCCAAACTTGCGAGGCTCCCGAGAAGTTGGCCCCTAAAAGTAGTTTTTTAAATAACTCTTCAACGATAGAGTTACAAATTCTAGTTTATGGGTTACAAATTATTACAAATTAGTTACTAAATACTGGCAAAGAAAAAATCGGAAACTTCAAACTTAAGAGGCTCCCGAGAAGTTGGCCGCCAAAAATATTTTTTTAAATAACTCTTCAACGATAGAGTTACAAATTCTAGTTTATGGGTTACAAATTATTACAAATTAGTTACTAAATATCGGCAAAGAAACAAATGGGAAACTCCAAACTTGCGGGGCTCCCGAGAAGTTGGCCCCTAAAAGTAGTTTTTTAAATAACTTCTTAACGGGAGAGTTACAAATTGTAGTTTGTGGGTTACAAATTATTACAAATTAGATACTAATTATTCAGACTAAGATTTATTAGAAAATCGAAAATAACGAGGCTAACTTCACGGACCTCGTTGACCAGGGTAATTGCAGAATTTCGTGTGAACTGCCACAATTGTACTAATAATTACTACTTTAAACAATTAAGAACTACCTGCCTCATATATGTTATTTGAATGAAATAGTTAATAAAAATGCTTCTTTTCATTAATAGCACCTTAATTCTATTCTTACCTGAGGAAATTTCAAGACTTTTGATATAATTCAAAAAAATTACAACTCCAGAGTCAGTTTTCACTATTTACATAGATTAATAACGAATCTACACAAATCGAAAATAAGTTCAATATTGACCTAGGTCAATAATGAACCACTCACAGACCATTATAAGTAAGAGGTGGAGAAAAACAATTTCGCGGCATCAATATCGGTCAATAATGACATGTTTTAAGGCTAGTAGTGAAAAAAATATATTTGTATTGATAGTGGATGAAACGCTTTAAAGTTGAAAACATTTATTTAAAGCCTGGAAAAAATTCTTAATTTTCGAATTCCTTTTTGCTTGCCAATTGGCTATATTCCTGCGTTTTCTTTTGTTGACGACACTGGTGAATTCTAGTTCCAGCATTGTCGAGAGTTCGAAAAGTCTAGCAGCACTGCGCCTGTAAACATCCTAACTTTGCCGACGTATTCAAAATACTACAACTCTTGTAGCTACAAAAACTTACGAAGTTTCAAAAATATAACTAATAACCCCGTGCGTGTAGCAATTTAATTTTCGGACATATACTTGGGCCGCCGAACAGATAGAGTGATCACCCTGCAATCACGAGCTCTAGGCGAGGCCACTACTAATTTATGACGACCGAACTGCAGTGATGCACCTCCTTTTGACCCAACAAAGTCGCGTTGCTTCAATTTGGTCGTCATAAATTAATATTGGTCCCGCTAGAGCACATACTTGCAGGGTGATCACTCTATCTGTTCGGCGGCCCAGGTATAGCAGCATTGCAGTAATAAATTACTAAACGAGACTTAGCCTTTGCAAGTTTTAAATAAAAACTTTTGTTGTTAATAAACTTCCTTACTACTTATAGAATGAAGTTTCTTTAAAATTTATAGTTTGCTAAAATACAAAGTGATGTAATTCTAATTCTAATATTGTCTGGTCTTACTGTAACTTCTGTATCCGAATTAAACTGTACTTTTGTATTTATCTTTTTATACAATTAGGTTAGATGTTCAGCTGGACGCATGCATAATCGTGTCATATTGCAGAACAAAGTTAGTTATTCATATTTAGAAACATGTAATTAGACCTATTACAAGTGCAAGTAACTAAATTCGGCTTGGCCTCTTTTAGGAATTTTGTATAAAAGGTTCCTTAATACTGAATAGTTGTTTACTAAAATGCAAAAAGTGATGTAATAATTATTTCAGCATTCTAATACTATCTGGTTTTAAAGGTAAGTATTTTAATCTCCGTTTTATAGGGTGAAGTTGTTCTTTATCATGGCGCACTGCATTATACAATGCGCTGCAAAAGTATGGAACAAATTCAATAAAATTGAAACCAATGCAATTTGGAAAAAATCCTCGGACACGTCGATTTTGTTTGTTTTTTGCGCATAATTTCATGTATCGCACTTTGAATTTGCACCGGCCACGTGACCGCTGTGACGTCATCGGCTTTTTTTAAATAGCACCCCCCATTTTTTTGGCAGAATCTTCCTGATTACAACGACATACCACATTCATATTTTTTCTTGAACATTTTGGTAGAAATGAAATGAAATGATACAAATTTCACCTGACGTTATTGAAAATGTTCAACAGGAGTTTGTCGCACGCCTTGCATACTGCCAGGTAGCAAATGGCCAGCATATTGAACATTTATTGTAATGCCTAATTGTCTCTTTTGTTATTGTTTATGACATTTCCTGTATTTCTGGAATGACATTTTTTGATTCGATTTTCTTTTTATGTAAGAAAGGCATTTTATAAAATTTCGACATTTAATCTAATTTTTAATTTTTTCTACCAAAATGTTCAAGAAAAAATATGCATGTGGAAAAAGATATGCATTTCAATTACATCTTTCTTATTTCAATTAATTCACGGTCAAATGGTTCTACACCAGTTGTCGCTATTTACCTGAACAAATCTCACAACTCTTCCCACCTGCTGTTTTAAACAATGGTGATATACCTGCCTACTTCACTTTTTACTCAAGTTTAAGATGGCGTGGCTACAGTAATGTCCTGTCACTTCATTGGACGTCAATCAACCGTCAAACAATCGCGATTTTATATTAAATCTGTGTTGTACAACTGTGATACTTCGTTTGTCATCGGGTTATTTTGATTTGCAGCAAAGGACTTATCGTTTTGCGGAGCTTTGAAACGGCGCGGCGTGATTATTCGTATAAAGACGTCCATTTCCATAATCCTCATCACTAAGGAGACACAGCTGTCTGTACATTTGTTTTCATTTTATTGCATGACACCTTACACAAAAGGAATAATTAATAAGAATTACTTCGGTCTCATACTCTAAAACGAACTTTTATTGTCATTTATCAATTATTGTAAAATTAATTTGATAACTATAGGTACCTACTATTTTCTATTTTACCTTTCTACTAGGTGAAACACGCGCACCCAGCTCTTTCAAGATGCAATATGCAAATTTTAAATTCTTTACTACTGCAAACTATTAAATTAACAAAAAGACTATAAGGTAAGCGAAACAAACAATGAAAGTGTAGATTGAACCATTCCCAGTATAGACCAGAACAAGAGTGGCAATGGGGCATAAGTGGCAGAAAAAAATTAATCATTCAAGACAGAAAAACCCAATGCGCAAGAAGAGACATAAAAATACTTTAGATAAAAACAAAAATTCGAATTTATTACTCATTTCCAAAAAAACAAGAAAGAACGCTTAAACCTCATAAAACTAAATTCTCAGATAATGTTTTCTTTGACTATGGTCCAATTTACTGCCCCTGAAAATAATTTGTTAATAAAGGATTGAATTACAATATATACAATCACCACGTTTAGATCACAATAGAAAAGGTAGGTGTGGAATGAGAAATGGTTTTCATGGCAGAAAATATTTAGTCACAAATATTATTAACCATCAAGAATTTTTACATAATAACTCTATAATTAAACAACAATTACATAATAACGAAATGCATATTGCAACAACAATCAAAAATAAATCTGTATAACATATTATATTCAGTAGAGTAGACAAAGGAAACAACATTTTATTAATAAAACAGAGTTTCAGAGTTTATAGTTCCAGATAAACAAAAAATTTTAAAGAAAGATCCAACAGACAATTTTCAGAAAACAGTTAAATCAATAATGATTATAAATGATTCAAAAAGTATCTTTAATGACAATGAAAAGATTAAACTCACAAACATAAAACCCCACGTTCCAAAACTGTACTCTTTGATTAAACTGCACAAAACCTACTACCCGATAAGACCTGTCGTTTCTTATACATATTTCGGCACCTGCCTACAAAGTTTCCAATAAACTTATAAATATATCTATACCTAAATTTCCAATATCTATAAGTTAATAGGAAATTTTGTAGATAATTAAGACTTTTACCATTTTTAACCCAATTTATTCTATACAAAAACTCATATCAGTTAATAGATATACACATAGGTACCTACTAATGCAAGATGTACCTACTAATGATGTACAAAATTTATTTCCAAGCATTCCTCATTCCTCCTCAAGATACCATTCAATTAGTCAAAAAATTATTATAAAATAACCATAATAAAAACCCATTACAAAATTCTGAAATTTTAAATTTGCTAACCACATATTTAGATCAAAACTATTTTCAATTTGATAACAAAGTATACAGTTGCAAAGGTCTTGTTATGGGAAATCCCATGAGCCCATTATTAGTTGAAATATTAATGAACCAGTTAGAAATTGATTAATACTATAATACTATAACTGCTAAATTAATATACACGGTGTCCCAACGAAAACTTGTATAGCGTTAATGTGCTTAGACATGATGGTAGTATAACAGGTAGTAAAGAATTGCAAATGCCAGATGGGTAGGGGTTTGCTTGTAGTGGAAATATATGTCATAGCTTCCTTCACCAATTGAGTCGGAATTAGAAGAACAGGAAGTTTTCAAAAAAGGGGACCAGAAAGTAAAAACTTGTTTCAAGATATTTGGTAAAACTATGTGTTTTTCAGTGAATCACGCTCACATTTCTTGATTTACTGGAAGAGAACGCAATTTTTTCTAAGCTTTCTAAACATTTTGATTAAA
Organism: Xestobium rufovillosum; assembly: GCA_963966045.1. Classification (NCBI taxonomy): domain Eukaryota; kingdom Metazoa; phylum Arthropoda; class Insecta; order Coleoptera; family Ptinidae; genus Xestobium; species Xestobium rufovillosum. The sequence goes on from OZ014493.1 coordinate 6,512,561, forward strand.
GTTACTGGTTCCGGGTCTTCAACTAACACCACACCTTCAGACAGTGAGTTGCATGGGTTTTTTAAGAGAGCAATTAAAATTGTTTTATCGTGATATGTATGACCTCCCTGACCCCCTAGGATACACAATATTATTACTATACACAAATTATTAATTTGTGTAAAATATTATATATGACTTGGAATCATTAAGGACACTATGAATTCTTAATAGTTAACCCCACACGCCAAAAGATACGTGTTTCGTTGACAACGTCAGCATCCTCAGGAGTTGAAGATTAATCTAAATCTAAACTTACACTATATTGCTATAAATACCACCACTTAAGTGAAATGAATCGATAAACCTATAGGGTTTCTTAAAACTTTTAAAAAGTAGGAGCGATAAAATTAGTTTTTTAGAACTGGAGGGTAAGTATTTATGGCTAGTCTTAATTCTTTCTACCTGATAAATCTATACGGGGTTGAGTTTGGGATCGGACCGATTGGTTTCTTACAACTGGCAGGTAAGTATTTGTGCCTAGTCTTAATTCTAACTACCTACCTGATAATCGGACCGATTCCAAACTCAACCATCTATAGATTTATCAGGTAGATAGAATTAAGACTAGCCATAAATATTTACCCTCCAGTTCTAAGAAACCAATTTTATTGCTCTTATGTTCCAAAAGTTCTAAGAAACCCTATAGGTTTATCGATTCATTTTATTTCACTAGTGGGGTGTTGGCATTTAGAGCAATGTAAGTTTAGATTTAGATTAATCTTCAATTCCTGAGGATGCTGACGTTGTTAGCGAAACACGTGTAGAGTTTAATTACTGTGTCACTGTCTTTTGGCGTGTGAGGTTAACTATCAAGAATTCATAGTGAATTTACGTCAAAGTTCTCCATCCAACCACTGTGTGTATTATGGACACAATCTTTGCAAATAGCTAGTTTGGAATCTACTTTCGGTATAACCGGAAGTAACTCCTGGATAGAATTTCAAAATGAAATTATCATGCAAACCAGTTACGTGTATGTATAGTATATACTTCGACTTTCTGTGCCACAAAGTCACCCTTAGCTTAACTTTTATCCAGTGCAGCCCTTAAAGGCCATCTTAGGCGCAACTTTCACAAGTTTTCAAAGTTTTTGATATCACAGTATGTTTCTTTGCGTGAAATTATAATATAATTTTTTTATCATTTGCGTTTCTCAAAATTCCTGTAGTAAGAAAAAAATTTAAGTAATGCTGTACGCAAGGAAAAATTGATTCGCCCTATTTTTCCAACGCGCACAAATTAGGGTTTACGTTTATTTTCTAGATCATATACTTTTCAAATGACCTAAATAGTGTCTATTCTCTTTATTGTTCTAGAGAGATTAATGGGGATATTAGGTTGTAGTTTTTATCATGTTTGTTATTATTAATAAATAGATATAAATAAATATGACAGGATGAATGACGTGTACTTAATTCAATGAATGGCGAATGGCTCCACCTATCAGAGGTTAACAATGAAATTGCCCCACTTTACCCTGCACGACTTCCGTTTGTGTTTGTCATTCAAGCCGTTGCCTATGAACAAGCCTTTTCTAATGAGGTATATGAAAGCTCGTTAATTTTAATTGGCGCAAGAAAATCATATTTTTTGTATATATATTAGAACATATCAAAAATGTTCAAGTTAATGTTCGCAGGCAAGCAATATTAACCACAGAAAGTGTTATTGGAAACATTTAATAAAGCCACTTTCCGGCCAATAATTTAAACGAAAAAGTTCCCAAATTTCGTTAATATGTAAAGGACTTTATTTTCCTTAAATAAACAACGGCCGCACCTGAAATGAGGTAATTTAACCCTACATTCTCACACCAACCTGTAGCTAATGTTCTAAATGAAATAATGACATGCACCACTACCTATTTACCTGTCGGAGTTAAATGCACCGTAACCGTGAGGGTGCAACCAGAGAAAAATTTAAACTGCTATTATACTAACGTATTTTGTAGCTACAGCCAATTTTCTGAAACGGAAAAGTTTATTCATAAATAAATCTTGTCGTTAAATAACTGAGTGACATCATGTAATTTGTGGATAAAAAAATCGTACAAAGAAGACATAATTTTAATTGCTTCGTTTCCGCTGACGTTACAACGGAAATCACGAAACAAAAGCCTGTTAAATGCTGTACAGTGTGATACAGCAGGATTCAAATTAAAATCAGATAAAACACCACAGTTTCTGGTTTATAACAGATTGTTTTAATAATTCAGCTATAAATATTAAACATGTTTGTTAGATAAAAGTTTGTATAAATTTGGCAAAAAATGTAAGCTATGGAAATGTGAAATTTACCAGCAGGATTTAAATTTAAATTTATTTATTTCAGAGATTTTTCTGCCACCACAAAAAATTAAGTTGATGTCTTAAAGTTAAAATAATAAAAATTGCATGCTACGAAAAACAGGCTATGGAAGTGGTAAATAAAAACCCATTTACCTAGTTTAAAATGAAAGAACATGAAACGCTTCTTCGGTTAGTTTAAAAAAATTGCTCGTATAGCACCGTATACGTGATAGAAGTGAAACTTCTAAGAGAGATGTGCGGTGAGAGAGAGAGAGAGAGCATTTCATGGGAACGTTCAGTCGTCTTTTTGACGATATATAAGCATACAAACGTCACTGTCATTAAAATTTTAATATTTTAAATATACTTACATAATAACTGTTCACGGATATAATCGAATATTCACAGGACACAAACGGAAAAAACGTAAATAATCACAAAACGCCATGGTAAGTATTAATTATACAACGCCTGGTATTTCAGCTACTCATGCATGTATAACTCTCTTTCTCCTTCTCTCAACGTTATACCTTTCGCCTCTCTCGTGTAACGAAATGCTCGAAAACGTGACGCGACCTTGAAATTTTACTCTCAATTCTCGGGAAATTTTAGAGGTGCCGCTAAATAAGTTTCACTTCAAAAACGAAAAAATTTCAACATCCCTATACTTGGGCCGCCGAACAGACGGAGTGATCACCCTGCAAGAACGGGCTATAGGCGGAACTATCAATTTAGGACAACCGAACCGCAGTGATGCGCTTTCTTTAGACCCAACGAAGTCGCATCACGCCAATTCGGGCGTTATAAATTACTATTTGCCATGTTTTTGCAGGGTGATCACTTTGTCTGTTGGGCGGCCCAAGTATAGACGGAACCACTCTAGAAAAATTTGCAAGAGTCTAAAGTGGCAAGGAAACCAAGAGTATGAAAACTGCATAATTATATGAAACAGCAGCTTAAAATTCCATTTTGAACCTTATGCCGTATGTATCCGTATGGGGTTACAAAGAAGGATTTTTTAATTTATCAGAAAAAAATCACTCTTTACAAAGAACTTCTTGTTCTTAAACTCCCATTGCAAATAATTAATATTTTTTATCCAACTGTTCCAAGAACTATTTTATTAATTTTTTATGCGTTTTTTAACTTAGAAAATTTTCATTAATGTTGACACCACAGCAAAAAATTATTTAATTCAGTATCGTATGTGGTGCTGGTGAGGTATGCTACCTTCTAGTAATTCCAAAATATTCAGAAAAAAATGAAGAAATAATAGTATATTATCATATGAGCGATTATGACAACCATTATTCACGAAGATGATATTTGAGCCCACGAGCCGAAGGCGAGTGGCTCAAATCATCTGAGTGAATAATGGTGATAATCGCGAATATAATACTATACTTTTTCTACACTTATTAAACAAATAATTAGACTCAAATTTGATAACTTTAATGGAACACTATCATAATACATTAATTTTTATTTTTCAATAAATGGACTACTTACGAGGAATATATATTGAAATTTGTGCAGTTAGTAATTTATAAATTTGGAGTTGTCCCTTCCATTGTTAAATTCTGGCAGTTTTAGTAGTTGAATTGTTAGTTTGTACGGATTAATGGGTACCTACTCGACCGAAGTGCATACGTTGGAAAACGTAAACAAGTAATATGGCGAGATACACTTGGCTGTCCCCCGAGCGGTTGTCAGCTCCAGCAAGAGTTGATCGCGGTCGATATAAAATATCATTGGATCAGGGAAAGAGTGATTATTGAATCTATATTTGTGATTGGCCGAAATGCCGTGAATTATGATTTCATAATTCACTGCAGTGAATTATGGGTACGATATTTCACGAAGAAAATCCGAATAATTGCCATATAATTAAATAGGTGTACAAAAATGTTTTCATGTCGGTACGGAAATTAGTAAAAACATTTTTTAGAAATTGATTCTTTTAAATTTAAAAAATAAACAAAAATTAACTTAACGAAAATGAAACTATTTCTAATTGATATAAATGGTGCACTATTTTAATGGATAAATATTAATGAAAATGTTTTTTTGTAGATTTAATATTTTAATAAAAAAATATTCTAAGTCCAAAAAATGCATAAAAGTTACCAACAAATTTCCGATACTCCACAGTTGAATAAAAAATTATATGTGCTATGAGAGTTTTATAAAGTGTGATTTGTTTTAAGAAGTTAAAAATAATCATTTTTTGTTCACGTTGTAACCCAATTCAGGAACATACTGTATACCTTCAGTATTGCGTGTTACGTGATACTTTTTTTAGAAGCAACTTACATTTCCAGGGCATATGTTACCACGATCTTCAAAATGTCGTTTTGAAATTTTAGACCACCAATCTTATTTATTTATATGCAGACTATTTTTGTTAACAGGCGTTGTTGATTGGATTAATTTGTTAGATACATCCGCCCTTCATTGCATGACTCTCCGTCGAGATAATGTAAATCAAGGCATAATTATCTGCTTCCAAAATTAGAGACGGCTATTGCATATTCAACGGTTTCATCAATTTAACATTTTAACCTTAATACAGCCGTGGGTTTCTTCCTATTGTTAAATACAATCTTTATTATAACGAAATTTTAATTGTCCTTATTGACCTTCACATAGAATAATGACTTATACTGGCCACGTAATAATAAATTTATCTAAGTCAAAATAAAAACTGCCATAAGAACTTACAGTCGTTTTCAATTCCCTTTACGAGAACTTTAATATCTTACCGCTGATCTAACAATTAGTGGCTCGTGTCTAATTGCCGCTTCCAATTGGCGTTAGATGTGGCAATCTCAGGCACACGCTGTGATGCGCACGTATCTAATTAGACAAGAAATTGGCGTTATTTTAGTGCATTTTCGTCCACAGAGCGCTAGCTGATATATAAGGAAAACCATTATTCTCCAACTACTTCTGGTTGTAGTTGCGAGACGCTTCAGCAACCTCCTTACGAGCTTTTAATGCGTTAACTTTCTGTTGGATGGTTGCGGAAACAAATGCTTTTCTCCAAGTGAACTTAAGATAATAATGACAATCGCTTTGTTATTATTTGTTAAAAAGTACATAATTCGTGTTCCTACCGAAAATTGGAATAACAAGAAATAAGTAACAAATCATCATAAGAAAGAATACGATACTGAAACATCTATAACTATTTAACTAATGTTGTGGTTTATACCGTGTTAGAGTATTATTAATTTCTAACGTTCTCGTTTTGAGCTATAAAAATAATTATTTCAAAAATATATTGTGTGTTTAATTTTTTGGGTATCTCGGTAGTTTAAAAAATCTCAACAAATGTGAGCAAGAAGAAGGGGTGTTCTAAGCAAGCCACAAGGTTTTCATTCAACTTCAACGTTTAGTTTTTTAGAAAATTATAAGGAACGATAAAATAAATATATATTCTATTTTCATACATGTAACAGCTTTATTATATGATTGATAACCATTCATGATGCATCTTATGATGGTTTTGTGTACTTTTTACAATAAACAAACAGTTTTTGAAAATATAAATAAAAAGGCAATATTTTGCAATAAATGCCTGAGAGCAGACAACAATAGAACAGGAGCAAACAATATTCGAAAGAACCTGTAAAAGGTGGTGTGATTTTGTATTTTCCATTAAAAAAGAATATGCTGGATAAATAAAATACAATTTGAACATATAACAAGCGCTGTTTTGAGCTGAATTTACAAAGACGCACAAATGTTGGTACAATAATTCTTGATTATTTTATTATTAGGAATATATTAGAAAGCGAAAGCAGTGTAGAGGGTGTCTTATAAAGAGAGAGGAGTTTGAGCTAGCACTAAAAGTTTAAGAAACAATAAAGCACCAGGTATAGATGGCTTGCAGGCGGAAATCTTAAAGTGCGCAGGTCAAGATGTAATAGGTCGTTTATTTAAATTAGTTAGTCGCATATACCTGACAGGCGAGATTCCAGAAGATTACAAACGGAACATCATAGTAGCTTTGCCAAAAAGGAAAGGCGCGGATAGGTGCGAAAATTTTAGAACTATCAGTTTAACTTCCCATGCGTCAAACATTTAACTACAATTGTGCAAAGAAGGATGGAGAAAAGGGCGGAAGAAATATTAGGAGAAGATCAGTTCGGATTTAGACGAAATAGAGGAATGCGCGAGGCCATTTTAGCTTTACGAGCAATTGTAGAAAAAACAATAGAAAAGGGAAAGAACGTCTACATAGTATTTGTAGATTTAGAATAACCTTCGACAACGTAAAATGGGGGACGATGTTCGAAGTGCTCAGAAAGGTAGGGATGAAATATAGGGACAGAAGAATAATACATAATCTCTACAAAGAGCAAAAGGCAGTTATAGAATATGAGCTGGAACGAAGAGAAGTACATATCCGGAAGGGAGTGAGACAGGGATGTGCATTGTCACCTCTAGTTTTCAATTTATATATCGAAGATGTGATTAATATTGTTAAGGATAGAACAGCCTCAGGGATTAATGTACAGGGTCAAACTATTAACATGCTCAGATTTGAGGATGATATAGCAGTGTTAGCATCTAGCAAAGAAGAATTAGGAGCGGCTTTGAATGAAATAGAAGCAGTTTTGACACAGGGCTACGAAATGAAAATCAATAAAAGGAAAACTAAAATTTTGGTATGTAAAGGGAGTGAAAATAGAACTAAAATTGAGATACAATTAGGAAATGAGAAGATAGAGGAGGTCGCGGATTACTGCTATTTAGGAAGTAAAATAACTCGAGATGGTAGGAGCACTAAAGATATAAAACAAAGAATAGCGCAGGGTCCAGTTGCGTTTAACAAAAAAAACAACTGTTATGTTCGGGAACGGTTAATGTAGAAACTCGGAAGAGACTCTTAAAGTCGTATGTATGGAGTACGGCATTATACGGGTGCGAAACTTGGACAACAGGAAAAGTGGATCGAAAAAGTGTAGAAGCGTTTGAAATGTGGTGCTACAGACGCATGATGAAGATATCGTGAATAGATAGGGTTAGAAATAGGGAAGTATTAGAAAAAGTTGGGGAAAAGCGAAAGGTATGGAAGACAATAAAGAATAGGAGAGATAGGATGGTAGGACACCTTCTAAGACACGAAGGAATAGTTCGTGACATACTAGAGTCGGAGATAGGAATAAAAAGAGGTAGGGGTAGGCCTAGATTATTTTACTGCTCTCAAATAGTTAGGGATGTAGGATGTTCTACTTTTAGGGAAATGTGTAGGTTAGCTCAGGATAGAACAGGATGGAGGTAAGCGTCCAATCAGTCTTCGGAGTGAAAACCTTATGATGATGAGGGATATATATTCTAATTTTTTGGTTTAGGTAATAAATATTATTTCACTACATAGAAAATACTCAGTGTACGTTGATGAGTTGGAACAAAAAGAGACATTTCCGGTTTTTCAGTTTCACAGAAACATAAAATATCGTTTATATCAAATTTACAAAACAAACAAGTTCCAGGTTTTGCTAATTAATTTCCAAATTCAGCTGCATTTCTGTGGGTCTGTCACAGCATAGTTTCATGCTGTGGTTTCATACCTCAAATGCAGGACTTTTCAATCAACGACTAGAGGTAACAACGGAATTTCGTTCTCTGTCATGCCTGCCTGCCTATACCTGTCTGTCTGTCACAGGCTAACCTCTCCGAAACTATTGAATCTACGAACACCAAATTTAGCATACAGTTCCATTTGTATGACCCCCACAGTGTTGTAATGTAACCAGATAAAAGTATCTAGTTACAGTATCTAGTTACATATTGAGTAACTGTTGCTGTTTCTAGTTACTTTTATCATTTTTATCTGTAACTGTAACTAGTTAGTTGTTTGGAAGTAACTGTAACTGAAATTCAGATATCTACATAGGATGAGGATGGTAAAGTAAAATTCGTCGCGAAGTTTGTTATAGTTGGCATGTCAGAATCGGAACGCTCCTCGCGCAATCTATTGGCAAGTGCAAGTAGTTGCGGAACGCACGCTGTGCTGCCTTGGCTTAAAACCTGAGGCACGCTGGTCAACGCAAGTGCCACACCAGAGATTCCAGCGTTGCAATTGGTTGAAAAATTTTCTTCCACCAATCAAAAAGTAACTAGTTACATTTAGATACATTTCTGAAGTAACTGTAACTGTAACTAGATCCATGCATAGAGATTGTATCTGTATCTACATACAATTACACATATGTATTTTTATCTGTAACTAGATATTTAAATAGGAGTATCTATTACAACACTGGACCCCCAGATATTTGTGTTCTTAATGTAAAATCAAAGTAATTTGTTTTGTACCATCGAGGGTTTAACGATTTTTTTTCCATTTCCTTAACCCCAAATGGCATGGCATATTATGTCCAGTGTAGGCGCGTGCCATAGTTTAAAAATGAAACAACATGATCCCGTAACAAATAATAAATCGTTGGCAACATTGAAAGCAGCTGCTTTCATTGTTCAAAGACAGCCAGTCAGGAGAACATTTAACTGAAGAGTGCTTATGGGCTATTTTCACTTATGTCATCTGGATTACTGTAGCAACGGAAAAATGTCTATTTTGCACTACTGTCGAATTTTTTGCACAAAATGTCATTTCCAAGATTGTTCTTTTCAATTTTAATTTCTTTTTAACAAATTGTTCTTTTTGGGCAAAAAATTTTCTTACCGAATAACCCTCGAGTCTTGATAATTCGAAATAACTTGATAAATTTCATCAAGCGGGTTTCTCTGTGGCAACATACCTCCGCCTTCGGCGTCGGGATGTTGACGAGCAACCCGCTTTCGAAAATGTATCAAGTTATTTCGAATTATCAAGACCCTTGGGCTATTATAAGTGATAATATTACATAACAAAATTAAGTACATACACGTGTGGAACGCCTCGGCGGAACTGCAGGACAGTCGGACTGCTGCCGATCACTGATGCTAACGCTGGTTCAGTCCGGCCAATCACGTGGCGCGAGACGCGGCACTACCGGAGGCTTACACGCGCGCGGTAGTCTTCCGGCGCGGGTTTAGCGGGACATTTGAATACCGCTACACCAGAAAGGTAGAGTAGATTCCAGAACAATGATTTTGAAAAATAATAAATATTATTTCGGTGTAACAAAATGTTAATTGAAAATTCACCACCCTTCTTAAACATCTGATCTTAATGAGACGACAGTTATCTGATAGTTTCATAACTTATTATTTGAAGCATCTCAAATTTCAAATTCCCATGTTTTCAAATAACTGGAGTAATGTGTCCCAACTCGCACTTGCCGGATTTTTTACTCATGTGTATTTCCAAGAACGAAATTAAATTACGTAGTAACTACAAAAAGTAATTTGGAAATATGCCTTAGTCTAAAACAGTAAAAAGTTTCACGGCTTGATTTCAACCAGATTGTAAAATTTATAAAGTAAACAAAAAACCTAAGAAAATAAATATTACTCGGTACGTGCCTAGGTATTTCACAAACAATCTGTCGCTCTACATCGCAAAAAATTTCTTAGCCGACTGGGAATGCAAACCTTTACTTACCAGGTACACTCATTGGGTACACTATAGGTACATGGTAACCAAAGGAAGTGTGCAACATTGTTAGATTTGTTATTATTAGGTCTAAAGGGGCCCACACACTATGCAATCTGTTGTACGACAAGTTGTACTACAAATTGGACAGACAATCGGTGCAACAAGTTGCTTAGTATTTTGCCCACATACTCAAGCGATATGAACATCAATGTGTCGTGAAGATTATTTGTAACATTACATTTGTATAGGTACAGTTTGTGTTATGGCACAGTCTATTTCGGAGAAAAATATGGCGTCATTAGTGATCGCTTTATTTGATGATATAGGAAAATTCAAGTGAATTACCAGAATTTGCATCCCACAAACTTGCCTGTACACGATAAATTTCAATAGTCAGCCCAAAATTTATGATCATTATCTATATTATTTTTTAAATAATATTACTACCCAGCAACGTGTCACCGATCGACGGTTTGAATTTGAAATCGTTTCAAACACACACGACGTGCACCCACACTATGCAATCTGTCGTATACCAAGCGCGGTTGTACAACAAATTTTTCACTGGCCAAACTTCCATACGATCCAACCGTGTCGTACAACTTGTTGAACGACAACGCCGCAGACTATGCAGTTATCGTTTCGACGATCGAATCTACTTGGGTTGTACTACTTGTCATACAACAAGTTGCATATAGTGCGTGGGCCGTTTAAGACTACGAGATCGGTTGTAAACAAAACAAAAGAAAAACGTTGAACATGGCATTTTCGGATTATTCGCGGAAACATTATTTTTTAACTAGGATAGTCAGTAGGTTTTTTGGATCTAGAAAGAAGATAAAATTTTGTGTAAAAAGTCTGAACGGACATTTTTTCATAATTTAAAACAACCTGACTTTTGAAGGACAAAAGCTGTTCGGAGACATCCCAATAAGTAACCCATGAAACAAGTTTGGTTACGTCCTATATTTCAAAATAACACACTAACCTGCCGACAATGTATACTAAGTTTGTTTCTTAAGGGGGCTTTACGAAGTTTCAACTGACTCGCGCTCGAGGACGTTGATTGTTCCTGAGAACTAGGCGTTCATTCTTCAAAGATTACGCATATGACACGGAAAATGAGTAACCTGGGTTCTAATCCCAGTTGCATACCGTCGGCGTCGCATGTTTCGTGCAGCGTCTAATTAAACATGTTCACTTATGGCGAGAATAAGCCGAAAATTATAATACTTATTTCAGTAAAATGCTCTGCTGGATTATAATCTGCAGAGCATACAATTTTTCTCTTGCTTAGAATAACTCATAATAATTTATAATAATAAATAAATAAATAAATAAATAAATAAATAAATAAATAAATAAATAAATGGCCCTGAAAATGGGTAACATGGGTTCTAATCCCAGTTGCGTACCGTCACATTTTTCGTGCAGCATCTAATTAAACATGTTCACCTATGGCGAGAATAAAGAATAATCCAAAAATTATAGTACTTATTTCAGTAAAATGCTTTGCTAGATTATAATCTTCAGATCATACAATTTTTCTCCTGCTCAGAATAACTCATAATAATTTATAATAATAAATGCTTATTGGTTCCTATTTTGTCCTCGTCATTGTGGGTACTCGTATATGGTTTATTTGACATTTTTCTAAAGGATTATGAAGCTTAAATAACATAATATTCAAATTACACAGATCATAGGTATGTATTTAAATTGTTTTACATATTCAAAAAGAATAAAATTATGATTTTACAAGTAACACAAAAGGGTGGTTCGATGAAAACAATAATTATCGTAGGCTATACCATCAGAAAATTTAAGTATAAGTAGATGTACCTACCTATACAGTGCCCGTCTAAAGTCCGTTCCCCCCCTACTAATTTTTGAACCATTTTTGACGTATGTACATCAATGAAATTCGGCACAAGGTAATCACAGGATACAACTTATTTTTTGACGTAACAATGACAGCTGTCAATTTCAAGATGGCGGTCGAGCGCCATTTTGAAACAAAATTTTAAATGGGAGGGAGGGTCATGTGACACCTCGTTTTAAAGGTCTTATCGAGTGCAATATCATACTAAAACTTGGCGTCGATGTCTTTTGTTCAATTTTTAAATTTTAACATTTTTCTAACGAAATTTTATTCTAATTTGTAGTGAAATCTCTTAATGAAGTCGGCCAATAAGAGGAGAAAAGAGAGTTTATTAAGGAAAAACTACCGCTAGATGGTAATTTCTTCCAGCTTTTCCAAAAATCAAAACCGCTTCAAATTTATCGTCTAAGCTACGAGCCATGGTCACACTTTTCCTAAATGAAGGAACTAAACATGCCACATTTGACAAGTAGAAAACAAGATGTTACCGCGACAACGAATTTTGTTTCCAATACAAACGTAATTGAGAGCTACATTCATGGTTATTTAGAAATTTGATTAGCCACCATTTTGTAACGTTTTCAGGTATCGACGCCATATTTTAGTATGATATTGCACTCGATAAGACGTGGTGTCACATGACCGTCCTTCCAATTTAAAATATTTTTTTTAAAATGGCACCCGACCGCCATCTTGAGACTGACAGCTGTCATTAATACGTCAAAAAATATCTTGTGACCTGTGACTACCTTGTATCGAATTTCATGGATGTACCTCAAATGGTTCAAAAATTAGTAGGGGGGGAACGGACTTTTGACGGGGTTTTGAGGGAATCTTCGAAGGACCAGTCAAACTTCCACTTTGCTTGACACAATTACGTATATTTTAACACCAAAACATATTATTTACACATTTAAACAAATTATTAGAAAAGAATCAGAACAGTACAGAGAAAGCGGTTGTACATAGTGTGAACGTGTTACTCAAGATGCTGCCCCAACTCCCCAACATCCTTCCCCCGTTGAAGCAAATTTCAACAAGGTAAAGGGCACAGTTTAGTGACTGGCCGCACAAATATGCCTCGCTCTGTTTTTACTCTGACTACCCTAACTTTATTATCAGGACCAGGCATAACTTCAATTATACGAGCAAGAGGCCGTGTAAGTGGGGGGACGTTATCCTCTTTGATTAACGCAATAGCATTTTCTTTCAGATTTTCACAATTTTTGTACCACTTGGGACGGTTCTGTAATTGATTGAGATATTCGACGGACCATCGTTTCCAAAACAGTTGCTGAGCTTTAGTACATTGTTGCCAAAATTTCAATCGATTTTCAGGAATATTGGAAAGATCCTTTTCAGGATAAGAAGTTAACGGTTCGCCTATCAAAAAATGACCGGGAGTTAAACAGCTCAAATCCGAGGAGTCGTTTGAAATGGGGCAAAGAGGTCGCGAATTGAGTATTGCTTCTATCTGTGAGAGAACTGTGCTCAGTTCCTCAAACGTAAAATTTGAGTTACCAACAACTCTACGGATATGATGTTTTGTGCTTTTTATGGCCGCTTCCCATAGGCCACCCCAGTGTGGACTGTTCGGAGGTATAAATTTCCATTTAATTTCTTGCTGAGACAGGAAGTTATGAATAGACATTAAATTCGCCTTTTCCTTAAAAAATCTGGAAAATTCCGCCAGCACTATACATATGTATAGTGCTGGCGGTGAAAGAATGGCTAGGCCGTTGCTTGAATATCATTACTATAGAGACAACTTTTAAAATTTACATTTTCATTATTGATCACTTTAACCATTATTGACATGTAAGAACAAAATAATGACGAATTCCATATAGTAAAAAAAGTTTAAAATAATAACCGTCAGACTTGACTCAGCGCGCTACTGAACTAATGAACAGTACCTATTTTCACTAAAGGTGTTTCTCAACCTTTACAAAAAAAATAATTCCTCTTTAATAAATTCCGTTCCAAGTCCTAAAACTAAATTGCTTTATATTGCTCGAAAATTTATAAAAAATTTCTTCTAAAACAACTTGGGTTGCTACGTAAGTACCGTCAAACGGTACTCCATATTCGCGAGTTCTATGCGGTTTTCGCGCGATTTTCATAATGTTAAAATGTTTACTGCTGCAGGGGGGAAGCGTCGCGCCGATTCCGAAAACAGGTGAGCCGTGCATGAACGTATTATTTTAAAGGCGCGGTTTGTTCCACGAGCAAAAGTTGAAAACGTTTAGTTGTAGGAAAAAGGGTGCATGTGTTGGGGGTATATCACTGATGAGAGGTGTAGCATAGTCATCTAGGCAACATATTCCAGAAGTTCTTATTTTATTTTAATTAACGGTTCCATGACTATGAATTTTTTTACTTAAAATGAACAAAGTAAAATGAATCAGCTGTAAAAGGAAATAAAAATTAATTTTTAGAGGAATACCGTTTAGTACCATTCAGGGGCGATAACATGGAACGTATTCTCTAAAATCACTTCAAATATGGGCAGGGTGGGAGTTTCCTTATCAGGGGAATAGTACAACAGTCTCTAAACAAATTAGGGGTAACTGAAAGAGATTCAAAGACAATCTTCCAGGCCTGGACTGGTTTAAAACATTCATGAAAGGACATCTAGAACTAACCATGAAGGTTTCTCTTGTAAAACAATGTGTTTTTTGCGTTAATCCATTTTTTTATCAAAATACACTTTTTAAAAACTTTCTAATTCATTCATTTTACCTATTATCAGTATAAAATGAATGAAACGCAAATTTAAACGGGTGATTCACTTTACCCCACAATGGTGGGTAAAGTGAATCACACTTTGTCCAAAAAAGGGGGCGGTTCCCATACTTAAAAAGGGCCAATATATATCTTAAATTCTTTGGAAAGGATGCTAGAATATACATTATTTTTTGCATATTTTACCTTTTGCTGGTTTCGGAGATAGCAACAAAAACATTTTTTCATTCACTTAACCCCATTTGACGGTACTAGTGGAAAGCAAATATTTAACTATTTCAGATTTCCCCGGTTAATTTGCCTTCCATTGGTTCTAGAGCGATGAAGTATACAATATTCGAAAACACACATCAATAATTAACTCTATTAAACGCATTCATGCGTAGCTTTTCTAAATTTTCTGGTTCCTTTTATTAACTACATTTTCAGCGTATTCTAGAAGTATTATATTCTCAGTGTAAATGGAACTAAAAACTACTGTTTGTAGACTTGTTTCGTCTTCCAATTAATATATAAAAAGAATAATGTTCAAGAAATTCTACTAAAATTTAGAAGGAAACTTATAACGGTGTACTTAAACTACCGTTAAATGGTGGGGTACTAAAATGCAGTTGTATTTTCTTCTTATATCCCGACTTATATACTATTTTTGTAGACGTTTTTGCCACCACACGTTCGTGGCTCACCGGTTGAAGTCTCATTCCACCATGTCGTCACGCTGGGGGTTCGCACCTCACCGCAGTTCTTTTTTTGTTATGATGATTTTTTCTTTTGAACAAAAAATCGGTCAGGTCCAAAAGGACAAATAGGGGTCGCCATCACGCCAGACAGACATCCACCCATTTGAGTTTTTAATTTTAATACCCGACCGTTTAACGGCAGTTTAAGTCCAGCCAACTTATAATCATGATTCATTTCGTGATAAAATGAAATGTTTTACCTCTCTGTTCAGTATTTTTTTTCAAAAATAACATCTTATATATATGAAGAATACAAACAATTATCTAGAACGTACTTACTTACTTACTATTAACGTAAATACTATATTGTTAAATGCTAAAGTCATCGGCCCAGATAAGTAACGGAAGCTATAGACCGAACAGTGTCTTACGGGTGGCTGCATTTTTCATGACTTCCTCAGCTGCATAGCATGAGCCATTCTTCATCTTAAATATCATTAAAAATGTAGACAACTTCAAATCAGAACACTTTAATGATTGTGAATTAAGATAATAAAAATATTCAGGCTATGCCTAAAATTTATAGAGGAGGAAATGGGTCATATTGATCCCTTGAGGTCAAATAATCGTCAAAATATTGAGAAAATTAGTGGTGCTATCCAAATCATGGTGGCAGGATATTATGGTTCAAACACGCTCGGATGGTTACTTTCGGATGTTTTTGTGACACTCTGGTAAATGCTCTTTAAATTTTGTATTAAATCTGTGTGTGGTTATTGAATTTGGTGTGAGCACACCTTGTAATGGTACTAAAGGTTTACACGCATACCTGCCCATTAAAATTTTTTAGGATAAGTGAAAGTCAGACAGCGTATTTGGGGAAAAACTAACTCCTATGAGTGGATCAATTCAAGAATCAATTGTACCCCTAACCACATAAATTTTGAAATACTATATACGCATTTCGGCAGCTAAGCTGCCATCTTCAGTAGCAGGGAAAAACCTATAGTAATAAAAATAGCAATAACAGCATTAATGCAAAAAAAAAACAATTATATATATATATGACAATAATAATAACAACAACAATGATGATGTGAAACAATGATAGTGACAATAACAATAATATAGGTCAGGTATTCTCTGCTCACCACTCCCAAAGAATCGAAGTGCACTCGATCAGCTCTCAAGCTAGAATGAACTCCGCACGGAGAAAATCCCCAATATATACTTAAAGTGACGTAGCACTGACGTTACTTGTGACATCAACATTAATCACACTAGGATAGAAAATTCAATATCCGGGCATACGCTCATTTTTATACCACTCTATTCTTATTTTCACTATCACAAATGTACAAAAAGGTTGCCATTGCCATCTTTACTGCAGTTTCAATTAAAATATCCTATCTTCAGGATAATTGACTTGAATGAAACAAAAAGAGAAAATGAATCCCATATTACCAAATAACCTCGAAGGTCCATGGCTTATATGGGCTAGCAAATAACTACAGTAAACTGCAATAAAGAAGACCTTGGCCCCTGCACCCTTTCATTTTTCTGGTTAAAACACGTTGACTGCCGCGCCAATTTTCGAAAAAGTGTCACTGGGGCCATGGCACTTTTTTATTGGTAATGGACAAATTAATGTATCAAATTAATAGGCATGATTGAATTTCTTCATATTTCCTTAATTTTTTGGTTTTATTTCCATGTGCCAAAAAAATACACGCGGCGTAGTAGTAAAAAATCATTTTCTCATGCCACGTGTATGCATACGAATATACCGATTATTCTACATTTTCCTAATTCTATCACGACTTTTATATCACAATAAACTTCAAAATAACTACCTATATTCATTTATAGACATTTTTCTGTAATCCATTGGCTAAGGTTATGTATGTGTGTAACTCTGCGCCGCACTTACCCTTCTGATACATAAAAAGCGTTATAATCGTGCTCCCGGCACATACACCCGGCTTGATGTTGGCAGACGCATGTGTATTCAAAAACATACACGCGGCGCGGCGGACCCACTTGGCGTGTATTCAAATGGATACACGCGGCAGTCAACGTGTTAAACCCTACACGCCTACACATTAACGACATCTAACAATACGGAATCAGAAATTGGACCTAAATCTGAATTAATAAGTTTACCTTCATACTTGCGAATAAACATACTCTCATAAGCGTCTAATTCCCTATTGTCCGATACCGACCTCATAAGCCGAAGATCCTTCTCATGTACAGGGTGGCCGGTATCAAAGATATGTTGGGCAACACTTGACTTCTCAATCCTATTATATCTAAAATGTGCCATATGTTCCTTAAACCTAGTGACGATTGTACGCCTTGTTTGCCCAATATAACTCTTGTCACAACTACTACACTTTATTTCATAAATTTCCGACTTCTGCTTGTCCTCTACTTTATCCTTGGGATTTCCCAACAGCTGCTTGATGGTATTCTTAGCGGAATATGCTTTAACAAAGCATAATTAACCGCCTGGAGATCTAACAAACTTAGATTGTTAGATCTAACAAACTTAGATTAATCGTTATCTATTTTGTTCGAGAAACATCGCGCATCAGAAAAGTGCACAGATGAGAGAAGACGTCACGACGTCAATGAACCGAAGATAGTTTAAAGAGAGGGTACTGGGTACAAAACGAGATGTCACCGGCATTCACGGGACATTCACTCATCATCCATCCGACCGACATTCATCCTGCATTCTCATACCAGACATTCTCCGAATAACTTCCAGTATTATCGCGAGTACCTGACTAGCTTGCTTACGTCGTGTGAAGTGATTAGCTGTGCTACTATAATTAAAAGCCGTTATTTAATTATTGAAGCTGGGAGGCTGTCAATAATTAAATATACGTTAGTTGGTCCGGTGTAGAGGTATAATAGGCTGATGAAGGCTAGTTCTTAAATTCTACGGGTAGCCGTGGATGTTCAAACCATAAACTCGCACAAGCCGAAAGCAGATTGAAACATGCGGTGTAAATAGCATATGCTGTGAGAATAGCACGTCTGCCTTCGACCGATGCAGTGAGCGATTGAACATCCCGTCCGGTTGAATTTCGGAGCAATTATACACCTGCTTACGTAACAATTAATAGCCATCCGATTAAGGGATCGCCGAGAGTGGCTGTTACGTATATCCCCGATTTATACATCACCTGGTTGCACACCTGTGCGGCAACGTTAACCAGATACCGAGTACACAGTATAAGTCATCCCACGGGACGACAGTCAGTTACCAGAAAACCGTCCAGGAGAGAATCGCTTACGATACCTGGCTATCAAAACCCAGTACCGTTTGTTATTCCCTCATGTATATACCTAATTACCGTTTAGACTTTACCGTATGGATCATATTTAATTTCATGTAAATATTTTATATAATACCGTTTGACCAGTTTTAATGTACATAGCTAACTATAATAGAATCATATTTATTTGTTGGGAGTGACTACTGCACAGTCCGGCCGCTTGCGCATTACAGAATGTAACCTATATTTGGCATTTTGGAAGTGTAAAAAAACTAAAGCTGAGAGAACGCTTTTTTAAAATAGACCCTTACTTGCCCTTTCGCACCAGACACACGCATTTTTTGGCAAAAAGATGATGTAGAAACAAGCAAAAAATGCGGACCCGAGCGGGCGCAGAACTCGTGTGGCCGTAGAAGAACAAAATGGCAGCTTTGTACCATACCCGAACACCCACCGAGACAGTTGGCGATGTGTTTTAATAACGAAGTTCTTAAATGTCATTTTACTGATATTGTGTCGACTGTCCTGGAACAAAATTTAGAAGTGACCGGCGGACTGTTCAGTAGTCACTCCCTTATTTGTTTCCCGTGTGTATTATTATCTGCGTATAGCAATAGAGAACGCAGCCCTTCTTCGACTGAAGCGAATGGTATATATCTTTCGACGAATAAGTTTTCCAAACGACCGACCGAGATGCAACAATTTGATCGTTCATAAGCGAACGACCCGAAATAATCTAGTATACAGTGTGTCCCAGGACGCACTTGGGAAAGTTCGTTGCATAGATAAATGGCGCCCGAGCAGGGACAACTTGATTCGTCACTATTGCATCCAGACCAGTGGAAGAATTGATTCCAGAACCAGAACCTGAACCGTACAAAAATTTTGTAAAAAGCAAGTAAGTTGTGTATTCTGTTTTATGTTCACAGCCTCCAAGATGAGCGAGGAAGAGAATGTGGCAGGTACCACTAGAGAAGGAGAGCCGACCGCTGTCAGGCTTCAGCCGCCAGCTCGACCACCGCCACCGAAAACCCCATCGCCAGGCCCGCTGATGGAAGACCTGGTGCAGAAGTTCGGGGAACTCTTCGGACCATCCGATTCTCCGCCAAGTTCCCCCAGTCCTGAAACTTCTGAGGAGTTCATGAGATGGTGGGCCGAGGTAGGCTCCCCAACTCCAACCGTCGTGATGGAGATTTCACCAATCCGGGTAGTTACCAGTCCCGAGGTGACCGGGTTACCACCGACCCCCAAGACCCCCATACGACGATTCTGTCCGGAGTTGGGCAGATACCGGTACGTGTGCGATGTCCCGGAGGAAATAGTACCAGGAAGTAGCGGCTCGACACCGCTTCAAGACCTAGTACCTCTCCAGGTGCTCCAACCCGTCAAGAAGGCTACCCGAAGAGGCGGGAAGAAGAGGACGCGTGTGTTTCTCCCTAATGGCACATTCATTAGGATGAGGAGGACGCTAGCCCAGGAACTCGGGGTTTCCTGATACCCGCAGCACATAGGATAACGGGGTAAACAGAATTTTTATAAAGCCGTAGAATTATTGTTTTAGAAAGAAGCATCTTCTTTTCCCGAAGAAAGGGGGGTGTGTAACAAAGCATAATTAACCGCCTGGAGATCTAACAAACTTAAATTAGGCGTTATCTATTTTGTTCGAGAAACATCGCGCATCAGAAAAGTGCACAGATGAGAGAAGACGTCACGACGTCAATGAACCGAAGATAGTTTAAAGAGAGGGTACTGGGATCGCGCGCTGACAGTGGGAGGCGCCAAACCCCCGACCGGCCGTTCAAGAAAATTGGTGGAAGATTTGACAAAACGAGATGTCACCGGCATTCACGGGACATTCACTCATCATCCATCCGACCGACATTCATCCTGCATTCTCATACCAGACATTCTCCGAATAACTTCCAGTATTATCGCGTGTACCTGACTAGCTGGCTTACGTCGTGTGAAGTGATTAGCTGTGCTACTACAATTAAAAGCCGTTATTTAATTATTGAAGCTGGGAGGCTGTCAATAATTAAATATACGTTAGTTGGTCCGGTGTAGAGGTATAATAGACTGATGAAGGCTAGTTCTTAAATTCTACGGGTAGCCGTGGATGTTCAAACCATAAACTCGCACAAGCCGAAAGCAGATTGAAACATGCGGTGTAAATAGCATATGCTGTGAGAATAGCACGTCTGCCTTCGACCGATGCAGTGAGCGATTGAACATCCCGTCCGGTTGAATTTCGGAGCAATTATACACCTGCTTACGTAACAATTAATGGCCATCCGATTAAGGGATCGCCGAGAGTAGCTGTTACGTATATCCCCGATTTACACATCACCTGGTTGCACACCTGTGCAGCAACGTTAACCAGATACCGAGTACACAGTATAAGTCATCCCACGGGACGACAGTCAGTTACCAGAAAACCGTCCAGGAGAGAATCGCTTACGATACCTGGCTATCAAAACCCAGTACCGTTTGTTATTCCCTCATGTATATACCTAATTACCGTTTAGACTTTACCGTATGGATCATATTTAATTTCATGTAAATATTTTATATAATACCGTTTGACCAGTTTTAATGTACATAGCTAACTATAATAGAATCATATTTATTTGTTTCCCGTGTGTATTATTATCTCCGTATAGCAATAGAGAACCCAGCCCTTCTTCGACTGAAGCGAAGGGTATATATCTTTCGACGAATAAGTTTTCCAACCGACCGACCGAGATGCAACAATTTGATCGTTCATAAGCGAACGACCCGAAATAATCTAGTATACAGTGTGTCCCAGGACGCACGAGGGAAAGTTCGTTGCAATGCTACACATAAATTTTGCGACTTTAAAATAGGTTCCAAGCCTCTGGAATGTGCCAAACTATACGGAATTTTAACATATTTCTTATTCTCAATAGGTGACATGGAGAAAGTCGTGGAATCCTTAACAAACTTTTTGTGTCTAATTCTGCTTATCAATCTATCAACTAAGACAGTCGTGTACCCATTATGAATCGCAACATCTTTTATATATTTTAATTCTTTTTGATATCTTACCTTTGACAGAGGAAATGACAACAAGCTGTTGACCAGAAAGTGCAAATCCGAAAGTTTATCTTGTATTGAATGTTGTGAATCATTCACAATAAACCTACTTATATTAGTATCCTTCCTATACACATAAAATTCCAATCCGCCAATGCTGTTCCTAACAACCAAGACATCCAAAAAAGGGATTGAACCATTTTGTTCCATTTCAAATGTGAATTTCACACTATTATAACGTGAATTTAAATTATCTAAAAAATCCTCAATTCTACTCCTCTTGGTATCAAAAACAGCGAACACGTCATCCACATAACGCAACCATACTTGAGGGAAGTACTCACTATCTCTTTTAAACAACACTTCAAACCTACTCATGAACAGATTAGCCAAAAACGGAGATAAACTATTGCCCATAGCAGTCCCTTCCTGCTGTTCAAAAAACTTACCATTAATTTGAAAACAATTCTGGGACATACATAATGAGGTCAATTTTAAATATTCATCCACTACAATTCTGTCCACTTCATTTTCAGTCAGTAGCTCCTCCAAATATGCAAGCGTGGTAGGTATAGGTACACTTGGAAACAACGATACAACATCGAAAGAAACCAACACCTCACCCTCATCAAGTACTATATTTTTAATTTTATTAATAAACTCCAACGAATTCACAACTGAAAAACTTTCCGGAGCTGCGGGCAATGCGGTGAATTCCTTCGTTAGCCATTTAGAAAGCAGACAGGTTGGCGAGTTAATACCGGAAATGATGGGTCTCACCGATCTACCTGGTTTATAAATCTTAGGAAGGAAATACATCTTGGGAACTACAGGATTAGACACACTTAACCTAAATTTGTTTTGGGGGGTAATAAGATTTGGACAATCTTTCATGGCATTCTTAGCCGAACTGACCAATTTTGGCAATGGATTTTTCTTAACCTCTTTGTATGGACCATCCTTCAAAAAAGTTTCCACTCTATTGAAGTAATCTGCTTTATCTAATACCACAATCTTATTTCCCTTGTCCGCTTTCAAATAAAAACAATCTTTTTGTCTGAGTCCTTCAACGATACTATAATAGTGATTGTTTTTCACTGTGCTCTTACTTTTATATTTATTATCCTTTATGTTCTTAGTAATTTGTATTTTGCATGCGCTCCTAATAAAGTTCCTATCCAAGTTATCCAATTTCTGAACAGAACTCTCAATACCCGCTACCATATCCATAACCGGCGATTTTCGAAAAGGCAAATTAAATTTTAAACCTTTATTAAGGAAGGCAATTTCTGTATCATTGAAAGTCTCGGACGATTCATTAACAACTATATTTTCTTGAATCGGATCATTCTCCAGCCGCGACGCGGGAAAAACCAAAGAACGCAATTTTCTAGCATGAATCTCATTAACTTCTTTAATTTTATGTAAATTTATCTCCCACATGTCACTCTGGACAATCATCCATTCTCCAAACGAGTTTCAAATGCAATCGATATTTCTCTACATCTAAAAAACTACGTTTTTGGTACAAATATTTGATTTCCAAATCCAACCATTTTTTCTTGGCACATGTTTCTATGGCATTATGAAACCTCCTACTACTAGTGTTATTATACCTGAAACCGAAATCTATAAAATTTGGAAAAACCGTATGAAACTTGCATTGTATAAGAAAGGAAATATCTGCACCTATTTTCCAAATTTTAAAACTTACCTTGCGAAACCTGTTTAACTCTTGTGACCGGGAAGCCATTTTTCAAGGATTAAGATGTAAGAGACTGTGGTTAAATAATCAATTCAAGAATCAATTGTACCCCTAACCACATAAATTTTGAAATACTATATACGCATTTCGGTAGCTAAGCTGCCATCTTCAGTAGCAGGGAAAAACCTATAGTAATAAAAATAGCAATAACAGCATTAATGCAAAAAAAAGTCAATTATCCTGAAGATAGGATATTTTAATTGAAACTGCAGTAAAGATGGCAATGGCAAGCTTTTTGTACATTTGGGATAGTGAAAATAAGAATAGAGTGGTATAAAAATGAGCGTATGCCCGGATATTGAATTTTCTATCCTAGTGTGATTAATGTTGATGTCACAAGTAACGTCAGTGCTACGTCACTTTAAGTATATATTGGGGATTGTCTCCGTGTGGAGTTCATTCTAGCTTGAGAGCTGATCGAGTGCACTTCGATTCTTTCGGAGTGGTGAGCAGAGAATACCTGACCTATATTATTGTTATTGTCACTATCATTGTTTCACATCATCATTGTTGTTGTTATTATTATTGTCATATATATAATTGTTTTTTTTTGCATTAATGCTGTTATTGCTATTTTTATTACTATAGGTTTTTCCCTGCTACTGAAGATGGCAGCTTAGCTGCCGAAATGCGTATATAGTATTTCAAAATTTATATGGTTAGGGGTACAATTGATTCTTGAATTGATTATTTAACCACAGTCTCTTACATCTTAATCCTATGAGTGGTGTAAATTGATCCCAGGATTATTCTACCTCCATTTATTAAATGCACCGCTCCCTTTGCTAGTCATCCTCTTCCAAAAATTACTAATAAAAGAAGCGATAAGAAGCACAAGTCAAGTGACGTAATTCTAACGAACGCTCTCTTCAAAAACAATATCGAAAATAGAAGATGGGAAAAAATACAACGGCAAAGGGGAAGAGTCTAACAACAAAGCAATGAAAACCTCAAAAAACAACAAAGTAACTTAAGCGAATGGAAGAAGTAGTAGGGTAGGTAGCAATGAAGATGCTGATGACAGTGAACGCATATTATGTTGCTGAGAAATATTAAATGTTCAGTTAGGCACATTACACATTACACGCATTACAGATGTGTATTTCAAGTTCTATAAATAACTTTTCGTCATAAAAATAGATGCCCAAGTAAATGTATTCAATTTATCGGCGAATAAAGCATTAATTTGTAAGTTTTTACCGGACATGATGTTACAATAGAAACAAGAAAGTGCACCCTCAGCCGTAGGCAAAAAATAAATCGAATAAGCTGGTCAAAGAGTTGTCAGAAATACTTTTCAAGAGACGCGACCACTTATTATTACCTATATTTATGCGTGAATCCGCTAAATATATCGTTTGTGTAATTATATATATGGCGTATCTTTCCGTTACGCGTACCTAAATAAAAACATTTGTTTCTCTAGTCACAAGAAAAATGGGGAGTATATTCAAAATTCAAGCATAAACAAAGCAAGCGTTCTAAAACATACACACAACACGTTTTGGAAGATCAGTAATAATAAATTGTAGGCAGCATACCTATAACCTATACTATCTGATCTGTTGTACTGTTGTATTATCAACAGGTAGCCTGGGATAGCAAATCGATTTTAGACGATACTGTCAAAAACATTAGCTGCCCATATACGAAGAGATTTGAAACGCCGCGGTTCAAACGTGCGTATATAACTGGGCAACCGGCGTGCCACATTCATCCGACACATATTTATCTGGTAGTCCACACTGCCAGTTAAAGTCGCAGTAGACCACTAACAGACAGTTTTGTTGACAGCTCGTTTTCGTCATGTCTTCTAAAGGTGTTGTTTAAAAAAATATTACGGCGCATGTTTCTGGCATAAAAAATCCCAGTGCCTGTTACCTGTGCAGAAATTCCCACAGAATATTTTAAATCTTCATAATGATCTTCCTATAGCTAGAAAACGCAGAATAGCCATTAAACGTTCTTCCGGCGTAATTGATTCTCTCGTTATTGTACCTTATTTTGTAAGAGCTCCCCTTACTAAAATTAACAAAAGGTCCGTTCTCAAATAATAGAGGAATATGAATGTTACAAGTTTTTCAATATTGCATGTTTTGAATCTGCATGGAAAATCGTAGACCACTGGTTTCGTCCTTTTGGGACTCATCAGTACGGTGCTTTGCCCTACACACTCGAACCGAGCAATGGTGCTTGCTGTATATATACTTACAGGCTTGGTGCAAGTATTAGCAAGAGCTAATTATTTTCCCAATTATGCGGCGGACATGAGTGGTACTGGATCGTTCGAAGAACTACTCCTCGGGCAAATACCCCGTCAGGCATTGAATTATAGAACTAAATCCAGATTCTGTACACTAAGAAATCTCATACGGAATGCTACCCCAAACATATCGTTGCAAAAACAAATTGTTTTCGAAAAGACGAAAGAGAAGGAAGGAAGCACTTTACCAACAAACCTAGTTGGTGTCACGCGGAACTATGACAATTTGTACAGAAATCGCCCCAATTGCTATGTTTGAGTTACCTATCACAAATAATTCTTCTTGTTATCTAAGAATGTTCATGCACACTAAGTCATTGATACTACATTACCATCATCAAGATTTAAATCCGAAGGCTGGTCGAACGCGTACACCTCAATTCCTTCTCTTTATTGATTTTACGTAAGCATTTCTCCCAAAAATATGACATTCTACGTTCTCAACTATTTTAGAATAGTAGCCTAATCTGTGTCTACCTCTGCCGCTCTTTATTTCTATCTCCGAATCTATCACTCAGCACTGCGACGCTAATGCAAAAATTTTGAACTAAACTTAAAGGTGCTGCCTGGGATTCGAGAATAAAATTGAACTAGTTTATTCACGCACAAAGTGAATTCGTACAGAATATGTCACGTGAATTAACCATATTCACAAGAATAACATTTTTGTGTAGATCTCTAAAAATACGTCAACCTATCTGTCAGTATGTCAATTTATTATTTTAAAATAACTTACTTGGTTATGAATAATTTCCTCTACAAGAGCTTAGTTCTATGGTAAATTTTAGATAGGATAACATAAATACATAGTATAGTACATTCTCCTCCTATTGTTCCCCAAGTTGCAAAATTTATAATCCGGCGTTTACCTGATTCTGCCCGTAAAATGTGTTCAATTAAACCGCGCAAACGAGTACCGTTGCCGCAAGCCCATTAAAATCATAAAACCCATAAGAGTATTAGAAAGGTTCATAAACTCTTCATAGTCCCGGAGGCGTGTGTAACCACTGGCACGGCCAGCCTCTGGAACCAAGTACCACGCACATCCTGTAGCACGTGCCTTATTCATTTGCTACGTACAGTAGTCTTGTTTCAATTCAAAGCGTTTTTTTAGTACTACAACAATTTCATTGTATTAGAATAGTAATGAGCGTAGCTGCGAATATTGTATATTATGGCTGAAACTCATTCATGTCGTATGAGTATAAGAATATCCAGCTTCGTGTCATTCACAACGTGTCAAGTGGTATGACTACATGACTAGGTTTATTATTGTGAAAATTTGTAATCTGTCTGGAAATTTATTTAAGAATTGTTTAAACTGGTACAGATTAAAAATTGCATACAAACATGCACATATTTTATCAAGACTAACAAAATAATTAACAACCCCTACATTTTCGTATTAGACTCCAAGATTTCTTGTCGCATCATGGATTAATACTAAACACAAAAGAGAAAAAGTACTAAGAAAGATTATGAAATCACGCAAAAATAAATAAATATCTGCAACATGCTGAATAATTTTTTGGCGTGATACAGCGTTTCATTTTCTGAATCGATGGATGCTTGCCAAAATAACACAGATAAGTCGGCAAGTAACGACCTGATTTGAGATATAAATAAGTTAGTATGTATATACCGGGTGGGGATTTAGTGTGTAATCGGTTCATATCTCTGGTACTGCTTAAGATATCAAAATGAAATTTTACACGTATGTGGGGAACGACATGGAGCATTTCGTAAAATTATTTACGTATATACAGGATGTTCACATTCTGAGTACCAGACCAAAGTTCTATTTCTTTAAATGGAAACCCCACACGTATTTGCGTGATTTCGATTACCCATAAAATTTCATGAAAATTGATATACTACATGATGTGGTTTTGAGTAAGGACTGTTAAGATATTGACATTTTTGTGTCATTATGGTCCCAAAGTTATGACGCTACTGGCGTCTACTGACCAAAGCCACCTAATTATTTTTTATTGAAAGGGGTTTACACACTGCTGTATTTGTGAAATCTATAAATATTTTCACCATAATACTTAGGATTATACAAGGTGGTTAAGTTATGAAAAAGGGATTTTTTCTCAAAAATTTCATATAGAATACCATGTATATTATTTGCACAACTAACAGTCAGTTAACTAAGCTTTTAATTGATGTAGATTTTGCCAGGTCTACTACTGATAGTTTCGGCAGATATTACGATTGAACATAAGAATTTTTGAATTTCATTATTAGTTTATACTCTTTTTGGCGAATTCCCCCTATTCTGTTGCTCAAAACTCACAATAATGTTTATATTTTGTATTTGCAAATTGGTATGAATATAAAGACAATAAATCTTATTGTAAAATTGTTTCCTGATGGTTATATTCTTAAATGTATGTCTTTTTAAAGTCGGGTATATTGTTCAAACAAGGAGTGCCATGGAAGAAAATATTATCTTTTAAGAAATAATTTTGCAATGGGATTTTTTTGTGTTGATGTAACTTAATTTGCTAAATATATTATAGAAACAATATGCAGACCATTTTTGTAGTTTTGGGTGAGAAAATAGAGGAGATCGTCAAAAATAATGTAAAATACTAAGGAGACTACATTTTTATAATTCAGTTGTACATTATGTCGAAACTTTTACTGGTAGACTTGACAAAATCCACATCAATAAAAAGCTTAGTAAAATTACCATCAATTGTACAAATAATATACATGGTGTTCCATTTGAAATTTTTGAGAAAAATTATGTTTTGCATAACTTAACCATCCTGTATTATCTTAAGTATTATGATAAAATTATCTATAGATTTCAAAAATACAGCAGTGTATGCAGGGGCGGGTTGGCCAACGGGGATTTCGGGAGATTTCCCGAAGGGCCAGTTGCTTCGGGGCCGGTCTGGTCCGACCGATGTGAAAAAAACATGACATACAAAAATTGGCGGCCAGTGCAAAGTGAGAAGCCGAAAATGCGATTATTTTGGAACTTGAAAGCGGCCGGTCTAATCGGTAATCGCCCGCACCGCACAGCGTGCGTGCTTATTGTTTTTTCGGCTTTCGTCGCCCCATTATCGAGTCTCACCAGGTCGTTCGTCGTTAAATTCTCGAGATTTTAAGTTTAGTTGTACTTTTTGAAATGTTTTGTATTAAAAACCTTAAAAAATCCGATTTGTAAATAAAAAAAGTACATGTACAAAGTATAAAAAAAAGGTAAAAAAAATGGGCCGGTCGATGCCAATGGTTTCCCGGGCCGGTAAAACCTTCCCCACCCGCCCCTGAGTGTATGAACCTATTTCAATAAAGAAATTTTAGGTGGCTTTGGTTCGTATGCGTCAGTAGCGTCATAAATTTGGGTCCATAATGGCACAAAAATGTCAATATCTCAACATTCCTTAGTCAAAACCACATCATGTAGTATATCAATTTTCATGGTATTTTATGGGGAATCCATATTATGCAATGACACGTAGGGTTTCCATTTAAAGAAATAGAACTTTGGTCTGGTACTTAGAATGTGAACATCCTGTATATACCTAAATAATTTTGGAAAATGCTCCATGTGGTTCCCCACATTCGTGCAGAATTTAATTTTGATATCTTAAATAGTTCCAGAGATATGAGTCGATTACGCACTAAATCGAAACTCTTATGGATTTACGGGTTGCAAAGTGTGCTGGTATTGATATCAGAACAGTGCTGATAAAAACGTCAGTCACAGCAATGTCTTGATAGAATATTGTGGCCATATAGCATTCTGGAACATGCATCCTTTTTAGCCAGAAGCACCATATATGTAGTTTATTATGAACGGTTCATTGTATACGTACTATCCTGGTGGTAGGTTTTGGCATATTTGTCATGATATAAGGTTACCGTGAACGATATCAGTC
Source organism: Xestobium rufovillosum (assembly GCA_963966045.1). Lineage (NCBI taxonomy): Eukaryota > Metazoa > Arthropoda > Insecta > Coleoptera > Ptinidae > Xestobium > Xestobium rufovillosum. The sequence continues at coordinate 6,542,012 of OZ014493.1, forward strand.
CTGGCTAAGCCTCTAAAATTATTGTTCAAATTGGTTTTTGTTCACCAAGAAATTGACCTGGCGAGATATATCGAAGTAAAGAGACAAGTCTTCGGTTAAGAGAATAGCAGACGTATGGGAGATTCTAAACTTTGGCTCCAGTGAATTGGTTTTAGAATCACCCTATTCACATAAGCTCAAAGGCATGTAGATGATTCAGTAACGGTACATACATCACATACACCCTCATTTCCAAGAAATGCAACACATAATTATATACATATTATGCTGACAAATTACCACACACGGGGTAATTTTTGCTTCATTGGCCCCAAGGTACAAAATAATACAAATGCCAATTATCTCTATTTTATTCAACAACCCAAATATCTCCAGGTCTTAATAGTGTAACGTGTACTAAATTTGGCATCTCATGTTGGTGTAATCTGCAATCTGTTATAGACGGGCATAGATGTCTTCTTAATACAAGGTTTCCCTTTTTTATGTTTATACCACTTAAAATAGCAGTGGTCATCCAGAGCACAGGTATAATAGAATTTTTGGGATTGAGGGATTGAGGGATTGAGCGAGAAAGTATCTTTTAAACTAAATAGAAGTGTTTTCACTTTTCAGTATTTCTGGAATATGGTCCAGCGAGGAATTTTGCGTACCGGGAAGCATCTAAAATGCGAAAAATCTGCTCTTATAAATGAAATGAAAGAAATCTACGAAAAAAGAGGTTTACTTAATATTTATGTCGGCTGTGTTCCACATGACAAAACAACAATGCATTATGACGGATATCTTCGGTGTAAACTCATAGTAATGAATATTTCAGACATTTTTTCTGTGCCAGCAGAAAGAAGATTAATTTGTTCACAAATCCAGCAAATCAAATTGTGAAGAAATATATGGTAGGAGGTGACTCTCGTTTTTTAGAAATGGGCTTATTGTCGAAGAAAATTTAAAGTAGCTTTTCTATTTTCAGTCTAAATGCATTCAAATTTGAAACGCATGCAATATAATGTTCATATTATACATTGAATTCAGATTAGTTTTCCAGGAAAATTTCACGCCTCGTTTCTATAATTATTTATATAGTTTTTCATAATTTGGTTTGTCGGAATTGTAGAATAAATATTCTTCTTTCTGACAAAAAAAATCTGTAAAATATTCATTACTATGAGCTGTGCGTTTCGTAACTTAAAGCTTGATATCGGCGCTGTTTACATCGCATCGTACGTATTCCCCTTAAAATCGTGCAACAGTGAAAGTAAATTCAAAACACGTGAAATGAATCGATTCATTCACGTCGGTCTGGGAACAAACGTTGCACGAAACAACCGAGTGCACGAGTCTGAAATCAAAACCAAAAGATTCAGTGACTCAGATAATGATCCAGAATCGGTCTAGTCAGTTAATTCACACATCAGCTGCATCGATAGCGACGAGGATTACAGCACCCTTGATCGCTCTACGGTGACCACACACTAAACTGTTAGTTTACACCAGTAGTTCACACGCTGCGGATGGCTGGTGATCCGAACTACCCTCGACCCTGACCTACCCGATTTGCCGGTTTCACGCCAAGAACCACCCGAGTGATTCCATACGAGAAGCGGCATTTAACTTACTTATTTAGATTGGACCTTTGTTTTTTTTGCTATGTGCACTTCATGAATTTTATTAGTTGTAACGTTTTTGAATTTACAATAATTATGCATTCTGCATTAACCAATGGCAGTTCCAAAGTCAAGTGCATGAAATTGAATTTATTCGTAATGAATATGTCCGAAACAGTCAATATTATTTATTAATACAATTTTATTAACAGATATTATAATTTAAAATTAACACACTGATCAACTTTCCTGTATAGAAGGTTATTCTCAATTGTTCGAGTAACTTCATGGAATTTACATATTTGCAAAATATAGTACAGCAATGAGTGGTACTGTTACACCTCAGGATTGTGTGTTTGGGCGTATCTTCCTCTTTGCAGTAGGTGCACTGGCTGCTGTCAATGATCCCGAATCTCTGTAGGTACGCTCTAAAGCGCCCGTGGCCTGACAGGAACTGCGTCAGGTAATATCCAGTTTCCCCATGGTAGCGTGTTACCCAGGGTGCAATTTTTGGTATCAGCTTCTTTGTCCACTGTGCCGTGGTGGTTTCTTGATCCCACTCATCCTGCCATCTTACCATCGTGATTTCGCGCTTCTTTATCTTTTCTGCTCTCTTGTTCTTCTCTCTTCCATAAGTGCGCTCCATTATCAGTAAGTGCATTGGCACAACCCCTGCAATCACCTGCATCGCTTTTGTGGATACAGTTCTGTAGGAGTGCTATATGGGCCGCGACTTTCCTTTGTACACTCTCTACCATTCTCCTGTATTTGTACATCTCCATCCAATTCCTCCATATAGGTGCACCATAGAGGACAATGGAATTCACTACGCTGCTGAGGATCCTCCTTTTCCCTGCTTTCGGTCCACCGACATTTGGCATTAATTTGCTTAGGGCCGCTGCCGCTCTATCTGCCCTCCCGACTACGCCTTTTATATGCATTCCCATATTCATATTAAGGCCCAGTTTTATGCCAAGATATCTCAGGCATCTACCAGACGTGATGTCTAGGCCATCTAATCTGATTATGACCGTCTTCAGGGTTCTTCTGCCTAACAGTATCACGATTTCTGTCTTTTGGGGGGTCAGCTGCAGCCGTCTCTTCTCCATCCAGATGTCGATTCTCCCCATTGTCCGTGTTATGTGTTCCTCTATTTCTTCCTTGCCTTCACCTCGCACCACCAGCGCCAGACCATCGGCATATCCTATGATATTCGTTCCCTCCGGCGCGGCGTATCCATTCTCAGCACGTCGTCATAGTACAGGTTCCACAGCGTCGGGTCCAGTACCGACTCCTGTGGCACGCCATATGTCATGCTCATTGTTACGCTATTTCCAATCAGAATTTTTCTATCTTCTAAATAGCTACATAGGTACTAACTTTATTAAATATGGTGCTACCTTCCCTTTTTGTAGTTCACTAATAATCCCGCGCCACGGTACTGCATTAAAGGCATTTTTAACGTCCATTGTCACCATGACCACATATTTACGCCGATCGTCTTTAGATTCGTTAACTATGCTATATACAGTCTGTATGGCATCGATGGTAGGCCGCCCTTTTCTAAATCCAAATTGGTTATCTGAAAAGACCATTTTCTTCCTCGATCTCTTCTATCAACCGATTGTTTATTATTTGTTCAAACAGTTTGGCTATTACATCTAGTAGGCACAGAGGCCTATATGATTTATCTCCGCATGTCTTGCTGGGTTTTTCTGTGAGGACAAGTCTTCCACTCCTTAGGGAAAGTTCCATTTCGGATGAGTGCATTGATGGTTTCCAGGAGCAATTGCTTTTATTACTTCCGGGGGAATGCCATCCGGCCCCGCCGCTTTACCTGCCTTTATTTTCTGCCCTGCGGCCTTTATTTCCTCTGTTGTGCATAATGGTATGTCGTAGTTTTGAGTACGCATATCAGGCCATCTACTTATCTCGTACTCTGACCTACCTTGTAGGGTCATGTAAATGTGACGTGTAAAATGTATCGAAGGCGCCAAAATATGCGCCAAATAAATTTCAGAACTGTTAATCTGGTTTTTGTTGTACACTACCTAAATTACACAGGAAACATTTTTTAGTTTGAAATAAAACTAATATATTCTTTGCTGAGATGCCTCCTCTTTCACTGAGAACTTTAAACACTGGAACATTAACTGGAGCAAATCTGATTTTTCCTTCTGCTGCCAGTTCCGCATATTCGTGAACATTGAAAATAAAAAATCAGCGCTGAGCTCTGTCGTACACTCATGCAGTTTAAGTAGTGCAGTTCATCAACTCCTGTCCAGCAAATATGCAATTGTAGCATTGCAGTTATGGAATGCGCTCGCATGTGTGTCAGGTTAAAGGCCATCAGCTAGCGGTCTCACGCTTGCCTGCTAATCAAGCGCTTTATTATATCTGTCACATCCTCTTTTACGTCAATATTTCTTCGTCGGCTTCTGCAGATGTCCTCCGAAGGACCTCGTTTATATAATAGCACAAAGCATAACGACTGTAAGCTTCGAAGATGTTTATTTTAATGTGGTATTGTTTTTAAAATCAAAAATGTAGAAGATAATCTAAATAACAGAAACATTAAAAACAACTAATATTTTTTCAAGCTCTTTTCTACACTGTGAATTCTTAATAAGTTAACCCCACACGCCAAAAGACAGTGGCACAGTAATTAAACTCGACACGTGTTTCGCTGACAACGTCAGCATTTTCAGGAGTTTAAGATTAATCTAACTCTAAACTTAAATTACATTGCTATAAATACGCAACCCCCACTCCTAAAGTGAAATCTTGATAACTTCTAGCAGTAAGATGTTCGATTTTTTATGGTGGCAAGACGAGGTGTTGGAATTACTAATTTACTAATTACAAATTTTCAAAATGTACTACATAAAATTTTCTAATCAACGACATATTTATGTTGATCACACAAAAGTAGCAAAAAGTCATTTTTCTTAAATTGAATGATAATGATAGGTACCTATTTAAAGAAACCAATTAAAAAAAGTGAAAAAATGCGCATTTAACAATGTATGGTGTTTCTCTACCTTATTCATCGATCAAAATTGAAGAGCGCCGCCTTCTAGTAAGTAGACCTTGGCTTGTAGACAAAACAAAATATTCACAAATTTCACAAATAATGTCTAATAAAAGCAATCTGTATTTTTTAGTAATTTAGTACGGATACACTTTATCCTTTATACGGCCCCAAAGATAAAAATCCAACGGTGTAATGTCTGGAGACCTGGCAGGCCAACTCCATGGACCCAAACGCCGTATCCATCTATCTTTAAACATCTCGTACAATTCGTTAGTAACTGCTGCAGAACAATGACCTGGCGCTCCATCTAGTAGGTATCTAAAATACTATTCATTTTGGGTAGAGAAACATCATACATTGTTAAATGCGCATTTTTTCACTTTTTTTAATTGGTTTCTTTAAATAGGTTTCATTCAATTTAAGAAAAATTACTCTTTGTTACTTATGTATGATCAACATATGTCGTTGATTAGAAAATTTTATGTAATAGATTTTGAAAATTTGTTTGCCTGATTAGTAATTCCAACACCTCGTCTTGCCACCATAGAAAATCGAACATCTTACTGCTAAACGTTATCGAGATATTAATTTTTACATAATCTACCACAACTGTCAAAATAGGTATTGAAAAAAAAATTCCTATCTCCGAAAATATTAATTTTAGATATAGCGAACCTGTATAGAATTAACATTAAAATTTTCCGTGGAATCTAAAAAACAATTAAAACTCGTATCATTCTATTTAAGAAAAATGACTTTTTGCTACTTTTGTGCGATCAACATATGACGTTCATTAGAAAATTTTATGTAATAGATTTTGAAAATTTGTTCGCTTGATTAGTAATTCCAATACCTCGTCTTGCCACCATAGAAAATCGAACATCTTACTGCTAGACGTTATCGAGACATTAATTTTTACATAATCTACCACAACTGTCAAAATATTGAGAAAAAAATTTATATCTCCGAAAATATTAATTTTGGACACAGCGAACCTTTATTGAATTGACATTAAAATTTTCCGTGGAATCTAAAAAAAAGAATAGAAAATGGTAGCATTCCATTTAAGATAACAAAGTTGGTGTCAACTTCCGGTATTTCCGGAAATGCCATCATTTTGAAAATATTTTCATTAAATAGATCCGACCCGATTTCGGCCACAGCGAAAATTTCAAATCAATATCTCTTAGATACTTCTAATAGACGGTCAAAAAAAATCAACCTGTATATAAAATATTGACTTTTCAGACCCATTTGTCAAGATTTACGTAAAAAAGAAAAAGTATAAAAAGTGATAATTATTTGTCTAATAAAATTTGTAAAAAATAGCGTCAAAAGAAGCTATGGAAATGTCCCTATTAATACCTTAAAAATTAAATTATCATTCAGTTTGTGCCAGTTTCTTTTAAATAGTTTTCTTATTTGGTGAATTGCTGGTATGTATGTATAATAAGTAAAATAAAAACTTAGTAAATTCGACGTTTCGGCCCCATGTGGGACCTTTGGCTAGGTTTATTTAGAAATGTATAAAAAATGACAAATTAGTTCCGTCTAATACAATTTTTAAATAATACAAATTTTTTATGACGTAACTCTAGAGATTTAAAACATAGGAACTATAATTTAGCCTATTTGATTTTGATAACATTTATTTTTTTTAATAGAAAGAAATGTACACATGAATATTATTTTTAACAATAATAATTATATATTTATTAAAACATGTGATCAGTCCACCAAATTAGAAAATTATTCAAAATACTAACAATACTTTGAAAATCACACTCACGTAGTAAGGACAACATTTAATAAAATAACAAAGGACTGTTAAAAAGTACTAAATCTAACAAAGAATAACTGCAATACAATATAATCCTACCTTCAAATTAAAAAGAGTAGAGTTAATTTAATGGAAAATATTAATTTATTACTTGTTAGACTTGCATACCTACTATATACAGGGTGTCCCGCTGAAGGTGGGAAATCTCTCGGGTGCGTAAAGACTATACGAAAATAACACCCCAAGTTCATATAAAGTTTTCTTCTACGATCTTCCCCTACCGAGATATTCCCCCTTAAATTGGAGAAATAAAAATCATTTTTTTACATAAAACTTTTATTTTTAATTGTATTTCGATAATTTTCTTGGTGACGTATGTAGTGATTGAATGTCGATAAAATAATGCCGCCCGTTTTTTGATAGTGCATCAGAAGAGCAAGGGGTGAACTACGCCTTACCTTCTTAACGTCATATTTTTTAAGAGGCTGGATATTTTTAATTTTTAACCGCATTTTTTGTTTCCCCGGACATTTTTCTAATAAAAAGTTACTCTTGTTAGGTTTCGATAAAATGAAGGGTTTTCGAGAAAATAAAACTCAACGAGCAAGACGTACAGTGTATCTACGATTTTCGTTTTTATTTTTTCTGGCATTATTTTCACAGATATCAAAAATTCGAAAGCTCTTTTAATAAATTATTTCTTAGGACTTTTTTAAGTATGATTTGACCATACATTAGCTATTTCTTTTGAAATTCATTAAAAATTGTCCAGGTCCGTATTAAGAAAAAAATATAATTGACGATGTAGACAACAGACGAAACATCGTACAAAAATAACCTTAGGTAACAGTTTGCAAAAAGTAGTGAGAATTTACATAAAAAAAATTGCTTTCGGTTTTTCGAATACCAGAAAAAAATGAAAACGAAAATCGAAGAAACACGGTACCTCATGCTCGTTGTGTTTTATTTTCTCGAAAACGCTTCATTTTATCGAAACCTAACAAGAGTAACTTTTTATAAGCAAAATGTCCGGGGAAACAAAAAATGCGGTTAAAAATTAAAAATATTCAGCCCCTTAAAGAAGGGTAGTTCACCCCTTGCTCCCCTGATGCAGTATCAAAAAGAGGGTCGCATTATTTTATCGGCATTCAATCACTACGTACGTCACCAAGAAACTAATCGAAATACAATTAAAAATAAAAATTTTATGTAAAAAAAACGATTTTTATTTATCCAATTTAAGGGAGAATAACTCGGCAGGCCAAGGTCGTAGGAGAAAACTTTATATGAACTTAGGGTGTTATTTTCGTATAATCTATATGCACACGAGGTATTTCCCACTTTCACCGGGACACCCTGTATAGTGGCAAGGGGCAAGTTCCCAGGGATAGATTTATTGCAGTTATTTATGTTCAATAACCATCAGTACTTAATAAGTTTTGTTTTCTTATAAACACTATGGATTTGTAAAATTGGCAGTAACGGTCAAATTTGCTCTTACTTCGCGTATCACGGAGCATATTTTTTGTATTTTGAGATTCAAGAATCTTTTTGTTTCTTCCTTTGACAAACTACGAAATTAAAATATGTAATAAAAGAAGAATTTATGGAGGGATAGTAATAAATATAAGTTTAAAGATTTATAAAATTCAAACAAAAACTAGAAATAGAAATAAATGAAACCTCTAGAGTAAGTGTTCGAAATGTAGCCTTTAGGATGTAATTGTAAAGTAACATACTCTTGAATAGTGTTCTCGTATTTATATTATATGTATTTAAGAAACAAACGTACCTACCTAGATTGAAAAATACCGAAATAATCGAATTCACGTCGCGTTTAGACTTTCAACGACAATAAAAGTAGCAGAGTTTTGAATAATTGGATTCAGTTTTAATAAATAGTAATAATAGGTGATCAGTGGTGGAAAATGCAGGCAACCTGATATTTCTTCATTCTTTTCAAAAATTGGCAAACAACAGCTCCTAGTTAGACTTTTCTTACAACTTCTACAGATTTGTGTCATCTAAAGACCAGGGACAATTGGATAACGTTGGATTTATCGAACCAATTTGCATCACAGGAACTATGGAAAACAAAAAAAAAATATCATTTTTATAACTACATCACCTATAACTAAATAGACATCGGGATCTCCCTCAAGTCGGAAAGTCCGTCAGAGCTCATATCTTCCTTAGAAAGAATCAAATAAAAACGTTTTTGCTACACTCATCTAAACTGATCGCAGAAGATATTTGAACTTATCAATTCTCAGCTTTTTCAGGTAATCAACGGACTTCCTAAACCAAATTAATCAGTTTTACAAAAATCCTATCATATTTTCTATTGTCGAATTTTAATTTTTCAGTTTCCATAAAAAATCTCTTCTGTCTCCACAGTCGGCTAACAAGAAATGCTTTCATATAAAGGTAATCTTACATGATTTATTTAAGAAAACAGTTAACAACGAAATCCTGTTAGTCTTGCTTCGGTAAACTAAATGAGCACTTAACAAAAATAACTTGCATATGCAAACTCATTAAAACTGACCATAAACAATGCAATTATTTAATTAAGATGCACATTATAATCTTGATTTGCATTGCTCTATATTCAACTCACACAACGAACTATTTAACGTACAGAGCTAACAACGGTAAAGGAAAGTGACCTAAAACAGTAAGTATACTTGATGAATTACTTTTCGTGATTGTCAGCAACAGAGCAGGTTGGTAACGAGCTCGTTTTAAATTAAATTAAAACAATATCAAGTTCACCAATAACATGCCATTGTTTACACAGTCTGAAAAAATTATGAATCTGACAAGAATTTATTAATAACTTAATTCGTATTGGACTAAACATTCAGACAATAGCTTATTAATGATAATTATTGCCTGAAATGTTCCGGTATAATCAGATTAGTTTTAATACACTGCTCAAAATTGTCTAAGGAACAAAACTATTATTTCAAAAATATTTTCGCCAACAATTCGTAGCAAATTGAAAATGCGCCATGTATATGTATATCATACCACAGCATGATAAAAAAAGGACTTGATTTGTTCGTTTTCTTTATCCAAAAAACTGAAATTCAAAGAAAAGTGGACGATAAAAAATTTCGCCTTTTATGATGTTTTTGTTTCACATCATCTCTGAGCATATATGGTCAGTTTAGTTGTTTGTGTTGAACATAAGACAACAACTTACAATACAACGACGACACTTAGCCCGATACCAGGAGACTGGCGATGTGACCGAAAGGCACGAAGTCTGTAGAGATAAACAACACCTGCCGAAGACCGATTTATGATTATTTATTATTTACCAGAAGTCTCTCTGGAAAATCTGGAAGTAAAGTATTTCCTGCTAGGACATACTATAAGGACTTTGCGTTTTAAGAAAATGTTCCATATAAACGAATAAAACAGACAATACCTACAACTGTTTTTCGAAAACGATGCAGACACTTATAAATAAAGATTTTTAATAAATATCTTTAAGGCAATCATAGAAATGATCATTATTATAAACAAAAACCACGATTAATGACCGCGTAATTACCCAAAACAACGTAATCGTCAATTTTAAAACTTTTTTAAAACCTACACAATAATTTTTATGTATGATTGCGAGCTGTAGGATAAAGTAGAGAGGAAAGCACCTGTCGCGAAGCACAGGAAGTATCGTCACAGTACACGATTCCTCTCAATGGATGCGTCCAATCTCCACCGGAACTGCTCGGCCCTCGCCCAACATGCACCGGGAGAAGGAAGAAATATTGTTACTTTATTTGTGAGGAAGTACCTAATTGTAGCATTACAGGAAGTTGTACAAATTCAAGGAGACTATGTCCAGTTTTTTACGCAAACTATAAAGAATAATTTGAGAGCTATTCTTAAAATGGAAATGAATTTGAAAAAGAATATATTTAGAAAACAATGTTCAAGTGAAAGAACTTGGCAGGTAACCATTATTCCAAATACTATGAACTTGTAATACTAGAAGGACATAGTCTGCCGGCTCCCTAAATAATAAGAAGATATGACTAGTTGTCCGTTTTTAACCCAAATATTCAAGAAAATAAAAGCTTTATTTATTTATTAAGTTCCCTACACCACTGTGTGATAAAAGGGTTTATGATTATATATATATTTATTTATTAAGTAAAACAGATGAATATCTGCAACAGACGAGATATTTCTTACATCAGTGTCCATTAAAGAAAGTTTTGAAACCGAATTAATAGGCTGGAATGTTTTAGTACCTACTAGATATCTACATTCCTACTAAAATAGTTTGCCATTTTTTAAATTTTGAATATTATCATTTAACAAGAGCATCTTTACCGCTTGATGCCGAGATATTTTTGTTATACATGGTGACTGGTGTAGCACCTCGGGTCTTCAACGGAAAACTTTATAATATTTTAATGAAAATCGCATTGAATCTTATATAGCTGTTTTCTAAATACGAATCAAATATATTTACAGATATTCCAATTTAGCAACCTTCGTTAAGTTTCAAGTATACTCAGTATAGATCAACGTAACAATTTGTAAAAAATGAGAATGATAAAATTTCTCGAAATCGAAACAATGACAGACACTGCAACAAACAAAACAGTGGAGAAGGTGCTTTTAATTTTGTTTAATTTGTACTGGTATTAAAAAATTCATGATAAATAATGTTATTATTATCAAAGATAGGAATAAAATGAGGTAGGGGTAGGCCAGATTAGAATGCTCCTCTCAAATAGTTGGGGATGTAGGATGTTCTGCTTTTAGGGAAATGTGTAGGTTAGCTCAGGATAGGAAAGATTGGAGGTACGCGTCCAACTAGTCTTTGGACTGAGAACTTTATGAGGATGATTATTATTATTGTTATGTTGTTTTTCTCATCCGGAGATTATATAATTATCCATCCCAAATGGAAATTTGAAATTTTGTCATTTACTAACATAAATAACAAATCATTAAATAAAGTTAGGTACTATTTTATGAATATTTTACTTTCTTAAGGGGCCATGGAAAAAAAGTGTACATAACTCTATGGAACGTGTAAAAATATACGGGGTGTCTCATAAGCAATAAAAAATGGGTTAACACCCATAACGGAATGTAGTTCGTAAATGGTCAAAGTGATTTTCATTATAATGTTAAAAGGCTTTCCTTTCAAAGATCGAGGCGCGTGAAGTAGGGTAAACGTCCCAGTTATCGACAGTGTCCCAGTGATAGACACAAATTGGCGGTTTATGGAAAAAATAAGAAATTGTGTGATCAAAACCGTTAAGTTTCATATTTTTATGACTCTTTATTATGTCAGGTGTCTACAGAAACAACATAGGCATTTAAAAGTTTGCGGGGAGTAATAAAAATATTGAGAGTTGAAGTGCTTTCCACATGTAAGTTGAAAATACAATTACCCTAGATTTGTAGGTTAATGGCTACCTCATAGAAAGAAGTGTAAATTATCTATTATTTGCATATGATCAGTGTATTTGTATTATAATTGTTGTTGTATATACTATCAGCTTACCATTCAGTTGCAAATAATTAATATTTTCTCAAAGTTTAATTAAAAATTCAATGTGTCAATAACTCGAACAGTAAAAACCTTGACTGTACCAGTGATTGACAAACATGTCAATTACTAGTGCAGTGGAGTAATGTGTTGTAAGGTTGAATACTCTCTTATTTTCTACTGAAACTTTAACAAAATTGGTTCTTCTTGGCCCCAAACTATTAATACTCCTTCGTACCAGTTATTGACACTAATTGAGGAGAGTTTTTACATAAAATTCAGATGTTTGTAGGTGTCTAACATTAGTACATGTAGGTGTCAATTATCTGTAAAGGAGGATGATTATTAACAAAAATGCTTAAACTTGCGTTAGGAATTGTGTCAGATGCGATGTGGTGGAGGTTCAGGCAGTGTGGTACTTGGGCACATGCAGACTGCACCAGATGCAGCCTCTGCTGCAGATTACTTTTGTAAAGCTTGTTTGATGCAATAGCTTGTTCTTCTATTTAAAAAATATTGTAAACAAATACTTAGTACTTACTCGTTTTTATTTTTTAATATTGGTGTCAATATCTGGGTCCACCATGTCTATTACTAGGACCACGCAAATTTTAAAGTGTCAATTACTGGACAACACCACCTTTGGCACAATTTTTATTTATTACCAACTAGCGGGCCCGGCAGACGTTGTCCTGCCTAAAATTACTTTTCGTATTGAACTTTTGATTCATTAACCAAATCGTTTATTCAATGTGAAACATTTTTCTGACGTTTATGTTCAACCAAATATGTCGTTCCTATCGTCAGTTATGATCGCGAGTGCATACAAAAATTATGATTTTGACAGTTTGTCCGAATTTCCCGACTTACGCCTATCCATATCATACAAAAATCCAATAGAAAAAATCACTTTCAGATTTTTCCAATTTTCCGGGCAACTGTTCCAATTTTTCGTTCCCTAAAAACCTCATTTTTGAAAAGAATTAGCCAAATCGGTTCAACCGTTAAGCACTTTCAGTTTTTTCCGAATTTTCACTTTTTACGGTGGATTCTCCAAAAATTTTCTTTCGTACAAACCTTATCCTGACAATTACGATCACAACAAAAAAAATCAGCCAAATCGGTCCAGCCGCTAAGCCCTTTTAGTTTTTCTCGAATTTTCAAATTTTCCGATGGATTTTCCAAAATTACGATTTTTACAGTTTGCCCGAATTTCCCGATTTACGCCTATACATATCATACAAAAATCAATTGGAAAAAGCACTTTCAGTTTTTCCGAATTTTCTAATTTTCCGGGCAACTTTTCCAATTTTTCGTTCCTTAAAAACCTTATTTTTCAAAAGAATGAGCCAAATCGGTTAAACCGTTAAGCACTTTCAGTTTTTCCCGAATTTTCACATTTTCCGGTGGATTCTCCAAAAATTTTCTTTCATACAAATCTTATCCTGACAATTGCGATCACAACAAAAAAAAATCAGCCAAATCGGTCCAGCCGCTAAGCCCTTTTAGTTTTTCTCGAATTTTCAAATTTTCTGATGGATTTTCCAAAATTACGATTTTTACAGTTTGTCCGAATTTCCCGAGTTACGCCTATACATATCATACAAAAATCAATTGGAAAAAGCACTTTCAGTTTTTCCGAATTTTCTAATTTTCCGGGCAACTTTTCCAATTTTTCGTTCCTTAAAAACCTTATTTTTCAAAAGAATGAGCCAAATCGGTTAAACCGTTAAGCACTTTCAGTTTTTCCCGAATTTTCACATTTTCCGGTGGATTCTCCAAAAATTTTCTTTCATACAAATCTTATCCTGACAATTGCGATCACAACAAAAAAAAATCAGCCAAATCGATCCAGCCGTTAAGCACTTTTAGTTTTTCCCGAATTTTCAAATTTACCGGTGGATTTTCCAAAATTGTGATTTTTACAGTTTGCCCAAATTTCCCGACTTACGCATATCCATATCATACAAAAATCCCATAGATAAAAGCACTTACAGTTTTTCCCGAATTTTCCAATTTTCCGGGCAACTTTTCCAATTTTTCGTTCCCTAATGCCACGTTTGGCCTCTGTTTTGCCGACGTTCCAAATTATTTTGTGCGTAAGCTCCAACTGAGCGCGTCGAACTCGACTGTATCCGTTGTTCCGGAGTCATAATGGATCGCGCTTGAGGCTTGAGAAATTCTTATTCGACTTGGCTCCAAACGATGTCTACGCTCTTCGTCAGTCTCATTGACTCGACGATCATGTAGTTGGCTTGCATTGCGCGTACGCCGTCCGATATTTCGACGCCTCACTGGTGGCATTTTTTCCAAAGAAACACCAAACACATCATCGCCCTCCACACGTAGTGGCGTAACTGACAAATTTTGAAAAATCGAGATACGCCGTCAAAACATTTATAAACAAATTAACATGATCACCACCGATAACACACTGACAATTCAATTTTTAGAACTGTCAAACTGAACCTCACATTTTTGTTTGTCAAACAGATTTTCATACAAACTTTTACCATCCAAATTTTCTACTTTCCCGGTGGATTTTCCAACATTTTCTTTCATACAAACCTTGTCCTGAAAATTACGAACACAACAAAAAAGAAATCTGCCAAATCGGTCGAGCCGTTCTCAAGTGATGATCTTACATACATGTGGCAATTGATTTTTATTTATATGATAGTCTACGATATGTGGACAGTTTTTTAGTTTTTCCACATATTCTAAACAAATGTAGCTATAAGTCATTGGTAGTAAATGTCCAATTCGAAGTCGCTATGGAAAGTGCTTCATTTTCGAAATCCAAAAAGTTGCTTAAGATGTCGATAACTCGGACATTTACCCTAAGCCACCCCGTATAAATAACTCAGTCACCAAGAAGATAAGTGTCACTTGTTTGTTCAAATATTTCCTTCGCTGAACAACTGCAAATAAATAAAGCTTGCTGGTTTTTGAATGGCACTATTAGACAAATGAGAATCGTGCATTGACTCAACACGTTGCTGATCAAACGAACAGATTGGAAGCTACGAAGTGACATTAAAATCCATCGCTGTCTATAGTCTTTGTAAATTGCTACTTGGGTTTTTTTTTCTTAGACTGTGCATCATATTTATGAATGCATTCAAACTCATATGAGATGAATTTTTAAAGTGCTTCAACTCCCTAAAATCTAAAATAAAATGTGTAAATTAATACCTGTTTATTTAGTATTAAAGTGCCTTTACGCCGACGGGTGAATCGACTAGATGTAGGTGTAAAGCCTAGTGGAAGTCGTTGGAAGTATTTTGAATTATTGGAAGTAGTTTCATGGAATTATCCGGAAATACTTACATGGAATTATAATTGATAGTGAATATGTCATTATAAATTCAAATACGGAATACATTGGTTTAATTTTATTAAAGACTGTGCGTACTTCTTGTTCAAAAACTTTTTGAACGTTTACCGGGCGCATTTAAACATTACGGTATACACGAGGCATAACAACTTCAAAAAGTACCTACGTACAATTCAATTTAAATTCAATTCAATTCAAATAATTCAATCCAATTCAAATAATTCAATTCAGTTTATACAATTCAATTCAGCCACTTCAAATTAATTCAAAAATGCAAATAATTTAATTCAATTCAATTCAGCCAATTCAATTAAATTCAATTCAGGTATAATTAAATTCAGTCAATTCAATTCGTTACCGTAAATGTGATATGAATAATTCTAGTAATTTTGCATAATAACCAAATATATGAGGCAAATGTGATAAATTCTGTTCATGTATTCTCATTTTCTCAGATTTACCAGTAATTGAGGAAAGGTTCCAAGACGCGCTGGTAATAATAATAAATTCTTTTATTTTCTTCTACTTTCTGTTCAAATTATTAAATTTACTGGTAATTATGAATAATTCCCAACCAGTTTAAGTAAAAATAATAAATTCTATACCTGTTCAAACTTGTAGAGCGTCGTTTACGCTGTAAGTTATTTAGCTGTAGCAGTAATAGGGTGAACTCCGTACAGTGCAGTTCTATTTGTATTGTGTCAATTGTTCCTTGTGTTCACTTAAATTATTTGTACTTAGAAAATGAAAGGTCAAGGAAACAATATGAAAGACAAATTTAATGAAAAATTGTCAGTGCTCATTCAAAGTAAGAATGGAAATAGCGGCTTGATGACAAAAGAAAAATATAACGACATACTTACCAAGGTAAAAGGAAGTAAACTTAAAACTAGTGGTAAAAAACCAGAAGACTACCAAAGGTTGAAACGTTATGATGTGTGGGCGACGCTGAAAAACTAGTGGTGCCTATGAAAGATGCACCAGTCAACAGCTCGCAGGTACGATCATGATGAAAAAATGTATGATTCCATTCATGAAACTCATTTGGCGATTGGACATGGAGGACGTACACGAATGTTGAAAGAGTTGCAGAAGAAGTACAAAAACATAACTGTTGAAGAGATCATGCTGTACCTGAATTTGTGTAAAACTTGTCAGAAGAAATCAAAAGTTGCTAAAAAGGGACTCGTAGTAAAACCTATGGTTTCCAAGATGTGAACTCTAGATGTCAAATCAATTTAATTGATGTGCAGAGTCAACCAGATCGAGAATACAAATATTCATCTTCGTATATCAAGATCACCTCACAAAATTCGTGCAGTTGCGGTCGTTGAAGAGTAAACGAGCTGAGGAAGTCGCTCACGTGTTGCTTGATAGTTTCACGACTTTTGGAGCTCCCACTGTTTTACAGAGCGTCAACGCCTGTGAATTTTATAATCGAGTAATTGAAGAAATCTGCGCAATGTGGAATGAATTGAGGATTGTACACGGTAAACCCAGGCACAGCCAGTCACAAGGCTCGGTCGAACGCGCATGTTGAGTGGCTGGTTAGAAACAAACCAAACTGTACGCTGGTCAGAAGGATTGCGCTTCGTTCAGTTTGTGAAGAATCGAGCATTCCATGAAGGCATCAAGACCAGTCCGTACGAAGCCATGTTTGGTTGTCCTGCAAAATTTGGTCTAAAGACATCGTCCATACCGAATGGAGTCATTGAAAATATTCGAACCGAAGAAAATCTCGAGGAACTAATAGAAAATTTAGAAGGTAGGTTACTTACTTCCTTGTAGCGGCATCTTAATATCTATGCGAACTGTTAAACCTTTGATTAAATCGGAATAAAAGAGTGCTTCCGTACCTACGGCATTTCACTATCCCGAGTTTAGATTTTTTTAAAATACGCCTTCTTACTTAAAAAGTACTAAAACAGTTGAACGTTTTATAATCTAGGTGACGCTGAAGCCCCACAAGAACATCCAAATGTTGCTGAACCTAAGGATACTTCGAAAATTGAAAATACTGACGACCTGCCGAATAATGTTATAAATGAAGAAGAGTATAGAATGCGTAATATCTAAGAAAAAGTGAGGACATTGAAAACAAGAGACGAGATGCTAAAACTGCACTCGAAGCCCAAGCCAAGAATATGAAAAGAATGTCAAACAAAAAATTTCCCGACGCTAAAATTGGCGATTCAGTTACAGTTCGCGTTCCAGATGTGGACAGAGAAAGAGGAGACTTCAAAAATGTTCTGGCTGTAATCCTGAAAGTGGAAAATGATTGCTACTAACTGTGGGGACTCAAAAAGGAAGACTGACACAGTTATATGCCAGAAACCAATTTGAAGTTTTTGATGAGAAATTTGTTCCTGCAGACAGCGTACCAGAGCAAACTGTATCGTTGCGAGAGTGTGCTCGTAAAAATTCACTTTTGGGTGGTCAAGGCTGCACAAGATGTAATTGTTCAAGAAAATGTAAGTCTACAAAGTGTAGTGGCAAGAAAAAGGGAAAATTGTGCAATTCGAAATGCCATGATAGCATGCCATGCGGAAATAAATAGGCTATATAATAATAATAATAATCTTTATTTAGCATAATATTTGCTACATATACCAACAATTCATAGAAGCGTTGCCTTTTACAAACGCACCCATACATAACATAGCAAAAGATCTGACATTAGGTAACGATTTTATATATTCAGGAAGAGCATTAAATAAACGCAAACCCTCGTACAGCAATGATTTTTGTAGTGCACTAGTTCTCACAAATTCTGTATCATAATCATTCTTATTCCTAGTCGAATATCTGCGGTCTCTTCTGGTTATAAAAGCTGAAAGATGTTCATTCATTTCATAGTTATTTACCGTTTTATAAATAAAAATTAAATTACACTTTTGTATATTCTGTTCTACGGTTATAAACCTTAAACATTTCAGCATATCGACAATATGAGTACATCTGTCACAGTTCAATATTATGCGCATACACTTGTTCTGTAAAACTTGTAACTTATGGATCTCGTCCTTTGTACAAGATAAAAGAAGTGAAATACAGTATACAAAATGAGGACGTATAACAGAATTATAAATTAGCATTCTGCACCATTGAGACACACCATTCGATATCCTTCTAAAAAATCCAACTCTTTTTCCAATTTTCTTGCACATAAAATCAATCTGCATCGAAAAGTTCAAATGTCGATCCATAATAATCCCTAAATATTTTATATGTTCTACAAATTCCACCCTATTATTATTAATTTTTACAACTGGTTCACTAGATAAATATATACCTATCTAATCCATTTTTAGAAGCTATGACCATACATTTCGTTTTCTCGGCATTGAGTTTCAATCGATTTAAATTTAGCCATTTTTGCAATAACAGGAGTTCACCATTCATAGTTTGCGTTACTCTTGTGACGTCATGATCTGATACAGTTATTAATGTACCGTCTGCAAAGAGATTTACCCAAGCGTTTTCAAAGTATAAAGCAATATCATTTATATATATTATAAATAGGAGGGGCCCCAAACCACTTCCTTGGGGAACTCCATAATTGCTCTCTATAGGTATTGATAATTTAAATTCCACCATACAACAATGTCTTCTATCACTCAGATAATCCGCCAACCACTTCAACGCCCCACCCTTAACACCATTCAGTTCTAATTTATGCAACAGTCTTTTGCGGTCGACAGTTTCGAAAGCTCGTCGCAAGTCCACAAACACACCCAATGTAATTTTACCCTCACTCATGTTCTTCCTCCATTTAGCGCACGTTAATTGCAAAGCACCCTCACACGATCGCCTGGACCTGAAGCCGGATTGTCCTTGATACAAGAGTTTATTTTTTTCGAAATATTCACCAAGCTGCTCGCGCACCACCATTTCTAAAACTGCCGACAATAAGTTTATTGGTCTGCAGTCTGAAGCATTTGTTGGCGCCTTTACTTTTGGGATTGGAACGATTGTACTCATATTTAGCCTTGCTGGAATAGTTCCGTATCTCAAAGAGGCATTAATTAAATTTAGTAGCGGATACCCTATTACTTCGAATAGCTCTTTCAACATTTTGATCCCCAGCAAACAGTCACTTGTAGCTTTGTTTTTAAGGCCGAAAACAATTTTTCTTAATTTATTAAAAGTTATCGGTTTGAAGGATTCCAAAGAGCAAATCGTTTTTTCAATTACATTGTCTTCAATATCTGCCGCAACTCTATCTATACCGTCCACAATACCTTTAATGCTACTCTCATAATACTCGTTGAAATTGTCCTCACGCGGTTTATTATTATTTTCAAATATAACCTGATCAAGTTTCGAATTTCTTCTATCACTGCCCAATATGCCTTTTAGGGTCTCCCACATTTTCCTTGAATTTCCTTTACAACGATCTATACTATTTTCATGAAACTGTTTTTTTTTTCCTTTCTATTTATCGCAGTACATGTATTCCTGTTTATTATATAGTTATCCCAGTCTTCTTGTGCTTTGGTGAAACAAAAACGCTTGTACGACATATCCCTGTCCATCTGTGCATTCCTCACCTTTTCATTGTACCATCTGGGCTTAGCAGTCGCGTGATTTATTTTTTCCTGAAATGGTGCTATCGTATCCACCACTCTTTCAATTTCACCAATAAAGGCATCATAGATACGCGTCACATCCACACCGTCATACCCCCATTCCGCAGATATCAGTTCCCTTTTTATTTTTTCAATATTCTCCTGACGAAGATCTCGAAATCTAATTTTCAGATTGCCTGGAATATTTCTATTTATTGTGTCGGAGGTCAAAGTCGTTCCTATGATCTCGTGATCAGTGATAGCCCTATAGTTTCTTGGAAGAGGTATCAAACTATAATCGTTCGTTATAATTAGGTCGATAAGGGTGGAGGAAACATTCGTAACCCTAGTATCGTTTGTGATGATCTGCTTGCACCCAGCAGATCTAATAATGTTTTCCAGAGTGGCGGCTCGTGGATTGCTCCTGGGCCTGTAATAATTGATGTTAAAATCTCCCATAATAAGTATTTTACATTGTGCAATGTCATCTCTATTCAGCACATCGTCAAAGTGGGTTAAGAAATTTTCTTTATCTATCCGGCTTTTCTTTAGTTGCTAATAATTGTAATTTATCTTCTGTTTACTCCTTTCAACTGCATTTAAATATGACTTACAGTTCCTATCGAATACTGTATGGTTATGATCAACGTTTGGAACTCTAAGAACTTCCCGTGCATACTGACAATTAATGCATTTTGCAAAATTCGCTCGACACTGATTTTCCTCGTGGTTACCTGCACATCGGGACATACTGTACTCTCATGCTTTCAGTCAGCAGCCCTATGCCCATATTTCCAGCAATTGAAACATCTCAAAACCGACACAAGCTCATAAAGCGGATAACTCTCCCAACCTACAGACACTCTCTTTCTTCGTATTAAGTTTGTAAAACATTTAGCCGAGACTTCTAGTATAACATTACTATCTTTCCTTCCTCTGGGAATGTAACTGCGGATACATGTTACGTCTTCACCCTGCAGGTCATTCTGCATTTTCAGGTTGTTAACAAAATCGTCTTTATTTACCAATTGTTCGCTACGGGCTCTAACAATAACAATCTGTGGTTTCCTCAACATTGGGGTTTCTATTTCGTATTCGTTTCCAAGTTCACTGACCGCTCCTGTTTGCAGTTTTTCCAAAGATTTTTTGTCGCTACATTGTATGAGTACATTTCCTCCACTCAGCTGTTTCATTCTTGCAACCGAAACAGACAAATCTGCCGGCTTAATTTTTTTGTACAATCTCCGTTTTTGTAGTTTGGCTGTTTTGGTTTTTGTTTCTAGGTTTTATTATCAGTGCTGGAAATCCTTGCTCTCTTTTAACTGCCCCGGAGAACGTTTGTGGTCTTTGATTTTCAATATAATCATCTTCCGTTTGCTGTGATTTTTGCATTTGCTGTAATACTTGCCCCATACCCTCCAGAATGTGATTTGTTTTTCACTAATTTCTTCATCAGTTCTCTTCAACTTTACCTTGACTAAATCGACACAACCGTCGCAAAACCACAAAATATTAGCAACTTCACTGATCACTTTACTCACAACATCTTTGATTTTTACACATTGACAATGATACTTTTTATCGCACAAAAAAACATGAAACGCACCTCGAATTAACAATAAAATTGTCAGAGCAGCGATCGCATACCTGTGCGCTCGCCATGCTCAACCATGTGATATAGGAGCAAGATGAGGAAAACCGAGTTTTCTGGGACAGTGGTTCTCATAGTCTTTTAGAATTCTTTTTGTTGCGTTTCTATTTGTACGGTAGAGTGTTTTTGTTCAATAATAATTTTTGTTATGGCAGTTTATATAAATTTTTACGAAATCCTTCAACTTTCAACAAATAAACTGAAAAGCACTGTTCACCAACCTCAGCTAATACTTCATTGTGTTCAGATTTCAAACTTTTAAGAAATTTTTGCGATGACAAAAGAAATTATAACAGATATTATTTCATTGGCGTATCTGAAATTCATTAAGTTTACCCTATAATTACCGGTATATTTGATAATTTGAACAGAAAGTCATCATCATAAGGTTCTCAGTCCGAAGACTGGTTGGACGCGTACCTCCATTCTTTTCTATCCTGAGCTAACCTACGCATTTCCCTAAAAGTAGAACATCCTACATCCCTAACTATTTGAGAGCAGTAGTCTAATCTAGGCCTACCCCTTCTACAGAAAGTAGAAGAAAATAAAAGAATTTATTATTATTACCAGCGCGTATTGGAACCTTTTCATAATTACTGGTAAATCTGAGAAAATGAGAATACATGAACAGAATTTATCACTTTTACCTCATATATTTGGTTATTATGCAAAATTATTAGCAATTATTTATACTTCCCGAATATATCACATTTACGGATATACATAATTAAATTCAATTCAGCCAATTCAACTCATCATCATAAGGTTTTCAGTCCGAAGACTGGTTCGACGAGTACCTCCACCCTTTTCTATCCTGAGCCAAACTACGCATTTCCCTAAAAGTAGAACATCCTACATCCCTAACTATTTGAGAGCAGTAATCTAATCTGGGCCTACCCCTACCTCTTTTTATTCCTATCGCTGACTCTAGTATGTCGCGAACAATTCCTTCGTGTCTTAGAAGGTGTCCTACCATCCTATCTCTCCTATTCTTTATTGTATTCCATACCTTTCGCCTTTCCCCAACTCTTTCTAATACTTCCCTATTGCTAACCCTATCTATCCACGGTATCTTCATCATGCGTCTGTAGCACCATATTTCAAACGCTTTTATTCTTTTTCGATCCTCTTCTCCTATTGTCCAAGTTTCGCACCCGTATAATGCCGTGCTCCATACATACGACTTTAAGAGTCTCTTCCGAGTTTCTACATTAACCGTTCCTGAACATAACAGTTGTTTCTCGACCCTGCGCTATTCTTTGTTTTATATTTTTAGTGCTCCTACCATCCCGAGTTATTTTACTTCCTAAATAGCAGAAATCCGCGATCTCCTCCAGCTTCTCATTTCCTATTTATATTTCAATTTTGTTCTATTTTCACTCCCTCTACATACCAAATTTTTAGTTTTCTTTTTATTAATTTTCATGCCATAGCCGTGTGTCAAAACTGCATCCATTTCATTCAAAGCCGCTCCTAATTCTTCTTTGCTAGATGATAACACTGCTATATCATTCGCAAATCTGAGCATGTTTATAGTTTGACCCTGTACATTAATCCCTGAGGATGCTCTGTATCGCATCTTCGATATACATATAAGTTGAAAACTAGAGGTGACAATGCACATCCCTGTCTCACTCTCTTCCGGATATCTACATATCTTCGTTCCTGCTCAAATTCTATAACTGCCTCTTGTTCTTTATAAAGATTATGTATTATTCTTCTGTCCCTGTATTTCGTTCCTACCTTTCTGAGCACTTCGAACATCTTCCCCCAATTTACGTTGTGGAAGGCTTTTTCTGAATCTACAAATTCAAAAATAATTCAATATAGTTCAAATGATTTGGTTCATTTTAAGTAATTCAATTCAATTCGGACAATTCAATTCCAATTCAGAGAGAGTGTACATAACAATTCAAAAGTTGTTATCCCCCGGGTATTATACATTTCGGCACCCGTGCTTCTATTTTTGGCCAATTTCAATTTTGCCGCCCAACAGTAAGCGGAATGCGAAATCGATACCAAAATGTTGGACGGTGCTGAAACACAGGTCGGAATGTTGCATGGCGAACTTAATGAACAATGGAAGCTTGCAAATCAACAAGGAAAATTATATGACTGAAAGTCTGTTTCTCTGGCGTGATGGGGATATCCTGCCTGACAGGCTCTTGTTTAAAAGAACAAGACGAAATCACCATAGCGAGAATTAATCGCGGCGAGCCACGAACCCCTAACCTTGCGTATTTATTGAGCGACGCATTATCCACTGAGCCACTGACTGTTGACAATCCCATTTAACGAAACAATATTTAAGTCTCGCTTTATTGCATGCAAATCAAATTGCAACATTCCGACCTGTGTTTCAGCACCGTCCAAAATTCTGATTCTGGTAGCAATTTCGGCACTCCGCTTACTATTGGCCGCCAAATTGAAATTGACCAATAATAGAATCACTGGTGCCGAAATGTATACCATAATGTTAAAATGCTTACCGTACAAATAACAAACTAAGCAGTCGTGTAAAGAAGGGTAAAAAAGTGAGTAATACTCATTTTAATAATCAAAAAAATTAGTTTTGGACTAAAATAGATACTTAAAAGAATAGCAGAATGTATGTAACTTAAATTAGGCCATACCATTTTAAAAAATAAATGAGAAAAAAATAATTAGGAGAAGAGGCTCTAAATTAAAAGATTTTCCCAGTGATGTAGTGAAAGTTGCAGGAAAAAAATTTTTGAGGCACTGCGACAGCTAGCGGCGTCTTTATGAATTCTTTATTTGTACACTAATTTTGAGCGATAGTCAGTGAGAGTATAAAACTTTTTGCAGAATGTAAATTCCTTTACTCGTTTACGAAAGAAACGTATTTCTCCTGATAAAAGAAGCATCCCGTGCATGGGTGCATAGCAGAATACGAGCTAGCATGGAAAGAAGGTGAGGCAAGGTGCAATATTTATTTCAGAAAAACATGTTGATGGAACGTTGTTGAATCGTATTGAATAACCCGATGTCCATACTAAACGTGTCAGAAAAATGTGTTGAAAATACGAGGAAACTGATGTCTGTTCTGTGAGATTATATCGATAGTTGAATTCATATTATGTAGTATAAAATCTCATAAGCAGTGGTGTTTTTGCCAGAATGACAGCGGAAAAAGTTAGCCCTAACTATTACGGCGATAGTTATATTGTTTACCTTTCGCTACCATGACGACGTTGCAAATTGCGTATTTTTGATTGTAAAATGTTTAAAAGTCGAGTCTCCTTTATGCGTATTCTCATATTCACTCAAATATCTAATCGAATTAGACTCTAGATTTTTATTTCGTCTGGACAAGGTTAGCAATAGGGAGGTATTCCTGTTTTGTAAACTCAGTTTTGTTGATAGGAAAAAAAATTCGTTCAAAATAGAAATTTATCGGGCAAAATAAAAAGCTCTCGTCTAATTATATTCGAAAATTATTAAATCATCGTACACCAAACATCACGACGGGTAGATTATTTTTAGTGGAAAATTGTTATTGGAACCAAGTTAATGCCAAAGAATGGTATAAAAACATGGCAGTTGGAAAGAATTAAATCGAAAAATTGACAAAACAAACAGTTGCAAAAAGTGGCCTGGATATTCATTCGAATAAAATACAAACCACTCCAATAGATCTGGTGCAGTCTCAAATTATGCTAAAGCTGAGTTTGATGAGCAACAGCTATGAAAAATGAGAGGGCACGGAAATATAAAGTAGCTCACTTTCTATTTGGAACTAAATAAAGAATACCATGCTATTTTAGTGTCAAGCCTTAGAAATTGTTCAACAATAACGCAAAAATCTCAAGAAAAATCCAATGAGAATACGCAAGAAATTGAAGAAGGATCGAATTCGACCATACAGAAATTGAAAAAATATTCTTAACAGCAATAACAATAAAATCGTTTATAGTAATTGTATCGTATGTGCGTATGGCCGGTTCTTATCAATTCAAATTAATAATTACTAATTATTATCAATTGTTCAATAATTGTTAATTAATGCAAACACTAGATTATGACAGTTTCCTGTTTTTAGTTCATACCCTTTCCAGGTAAGTCAGATTAAACGGTCTTTCCAATTTTGTTTTTCGCTGCAACAGCAATGTTGAAAAAATGTTGACATAACTCGTATACCGTTTAAGATAGAACGAATTTCCTAACGGTATGTTAATAAGAACCAAGTTTTGCAAAAGTACTGAATTTGAGTCTCCTCTACCTTTCCCAGTACCCGAAATCCCAATGGTAACCCTGTATAGAACTTTTGTACTTCTTTGCTCAGATTTTGACGACGGATCTAAAATTTGAAAAATATGCAGAGTGCTCCATTTAAAACAATATAAGTTGAGTCTGTAACTTTTTTGAATCACCATGTAACTGTATCTATATTAGGAAAGTGGTACTTAAAAGGAAAAAGGAAAAATAAAATAGAAATGTCAGTCGATATTCGCTGAAAATACTGCTTTTCAGGACGAATTTCAATTCGCATGTACCTATATTTCAGGATATGCATGCATATACTGAAAAAATAAAAATAATAAAAATCTCGCAGTATCACCATCACCCTTGTCTATGTGCCAAAGAAGTTCGAATTAGAGTTTTGAATGCAGCACATAATTATAAAGAAAGTAGGAATCTTTTCCATTAACTAATAACGGATATATGACATATGAGTTATGCCATTCATATTCAGAACCTATAAGGCATATGCAACACACATAAAAATTTTAGCAGTAGATATCAATTTAAATTCAGTTTGTTGTTAAATCTACCTGGATAATGTCCGTTGTCTCTGTTCTCATTTTTACACATATAATTAATATGTACATACTACATGAGCTGGACGTTGCCTGGACGTTCCGGTATGCGACTTCGGAATATATTTAAAAATTATCTTTGTTACCACTTCATTGTCTCATTCTTTCCTATATGCATGAAAATAGAGGAACCCCCTTTTTATAATTATGATTGTCCGCAAACGACATAGATTGCATAAAAAGGGGAAGAAGGGTGCATATAATATGGTGGATTATAAATTATCTGATTTACACAGGATACTCAGACAAAATTTTTAATTTTTATAACGTTTTGTTTCTAAAAGTATCGTAAGTTAAAAATTGCTGCAAGTAAAATTTCAATTGATTTAGAATATCTGAACCAACAAATTTCTGCTATAGTTATAAAAAGGTGATCGACAAGGATCACGAAACTGATGATTTCAGAAAGGCTCACGTTGCACACTATCGATAACGAATGTTTGCAATCGCTTTGTTTAAATATTGTAGTATTGATCAACTTTTATGCTTTAATAACAATAAACAATTAATTCAACCTTTACCACAGTTCCAACCGATAACGGCAAAAAGAAGGTTCCATTTGCTCCTGCACTCTACTAATTCGCCAGATATTCCACAACCGGAGTACTATCAGTTTTCAAAATTTAAAGTGCTTCGCGAAGTAGAGAATAGTGATCCAGTTTCGGTCGTGGGTGCTCATTTTGACGATTTGCCAAAATACTAGAAGGCATAACTAAATTAGAACATCGAATTCAAAAACATTGATGTAACCAAATGGTGATTATGTTGAAAAATTAATATTTTTATATTTGTTTGTGCCAATTCCTTTTATATATTAATTTGTTGATTTCGTGAAATATTGGCATGTAATAAAAACTATTGTCTTTACAATAGTTATACAGGTTGACCCACATAGGAGGGCCACTATTGGTATCTTGAACACGGTGAGAGGTAGAAGGTCGGTTAAATGAGACGAAAGTTGCCTATTTCGTTGCACAAAAACAAATTGATAATGTCTGTTGGTTACTGAAATATTCTGAAAAAACTGAAAATCGGTATTTTTTAAAAACTTCGATAAATCCGTTATTATTTCACCTAGTTAGCTGAAAATTGGCATTCGGGCATTATTATGCATACAGATTTCAAATCTGTAATCAGAATTTGTATCGCTTACTCCCTTACTGAGATGCGATAGTCAACTTTTTTTTCTTATGGCCGCCATATTGGATTTTTGTATTATCAATTACCTACTTCAATTCCATTTACCCTGATGCAAAAATCCAATATGGCGTCCATAAGAAAAAAAAGTTGACTATCGCATCTCAGTAAGGGAGTAAGCGATACAAATTCTGATTGCAGATTTGAAATCTGTATGCATAGTAATGCCCGAATGCCAATTTTCAGCTAACTAGGTGAAATAATAACGGATTTATCGGAGTTTTAAAAAAATACCGATTTTCAGTTTTTTCGGGATATTTCAGTAACCAACAGAGATATTATCAATTTGTTTTTATCAACTGCTCGAGTGCTTGTGCATCGAAATAGGCAACTTTAGTCTCTTTTAACCAACCTTCTACCTCCCACCGTGTTCAAGATACCAATAGTGGCCCTCCTATGTGGGTCAACCGGTATATCGACGTTTCGACTCCGTTAGGAGTCTTTGTCAAGATTTTATTGAATGAAATAGTTTATAAAATTATAAAAAATGACATAATTTTTTTTAAATTTTTTTTTCTTAATAAAATTAATTATTAATTAATAATTATTAAGAAAAAAATTATGTCATTTTTTATAATTTTATAAACTATTTCATTCAATAAAATCTTGACAAAGACTCCTAACGGAGTCGAAACGTCGATATATCCTTTACAATAGTTTTTATTACATGCCAATATTTCACGAAATCAACAAATTAAGTAGTTAGAAAATGACAGCCTCAGATACGAACCCGTTCGGAGCACATAGCGCCATCGAGTTCTCCAGGTGCCATCGAGTTCTTCGGCAGTGACCTTGAAAGAGACCAGAGGCTGCTGAAGGAGTCGTTGAGTCATCCGAAGAAGTGTCTTCAGCAGCGGCATCTGCTGCAGCCTCTGGTGTCTTTCAAGGTCATTTCTGAAGAAGTGTGCATGTCTTCAGCAGCCTCTGGTGTCTTTCAAGGTCATTGCCGAAGAAGTGGGCATGTCTTCAGCAGCGTCTGGTGTCTTTCAAGGTCATTGCCGAAGAAGTGGTCTTCAGCAGCGGCCAGGCGCATGCGCCGGGGCTATTCCTCAGATCAGTCCATCGAGTTCTCCATCCACTTCAAGTGGGCGTGTCTGCAGCAGCCTCTGGTCATTGCTGAAGAAGGGCCTCTGGTGTCTTGCCATTGCGCACCCAAGCCGCCATTTTGGGGCCTTTGGTTGTGGCTCAGGCGCCTGCGCCGGGGCTCCGCCTTCAGCAGCTTCTGGTCATTGCTGAAGAAGTGGTCTTCAGCGGGCCCCCTGGTGTCTCTCATTCTGTTGGGCCTTTGGATGTGGCTCAGGCGCCTGTGCCGGGGCTGTCGCGTACAAAGCACGTGTTGCTCACTGTTCAGGCCAGTCCATCCTGGCCCCATCCACTTCTTCGGCAATGACCAGAGGCTGCTGAAGGAGTCATGTCTTCAGCAACGGTGTCTTTGGGGCCTTTGGCCGTGGCTCAGGCGCATGCGCCGGGGTTTTCGCAAACGTTCTGGAAATGACGCCGACCGGGATTCGAACCCGGGTCCCCACGCACCGGAGCCCTCGCTCCAACCAACTGAGCTAATCGGCGGCCCACAAGCCCGTCTTTCAAATCATCCGTATATACTTATGATTGTAAACAGAAGTTACAGAATTAATATTTATTTTCTCGGAAATTTACAATTGTTTATACTAAATAAATATTGATATTAAAGTTTAAGAAAAAAGCACGTTCGCCGCCGATAAGAGATGTTATAATTGTTTTTATTATGGGAAATAACCTTTCATCTTGCCGATAGGATATGTTTGTTTAGGTTTGATCCCACGCTCTGCATGTGCATTTAATACGTTGTAGACATTACAAGGTGACCCGTTTGTTTGTTTGTATTATTACAATAAAATAACATTCTAGAATATTCTTCTGATTGTTTATTTGAAATTACTTGTTATCTTAATGCGTTTCGGACACGTGTGGGAAAAAACATTCTAGAACATTCTCCAGTTTGTTTATTTGAAATTACTTGTTATCTTAATGCGTTTCGGACACGTGTGGGAACCATCTGATTGGTATATGCAAACATCTTAGTTCTCGGTAGTAGAACATTCTACATCGCTAATTATTTGAGAACAGTAGTCTAAATTTAGGCTAACCCCTACGTAAAAACTATGTCACCTGGGGTGTCAAATTAAAGGACTCGACTAGAGGTATCGGAATATTGGGGTGGATTTTAGGGGTGGTTTTTGGGGGTGGTTTTTAGGGGTGGTTTTTAGGGGGTGGTTTTAGGGGTGGTTTTAGGGGGTAGCTTTTAGGGGTGGTTTTTGGGGGCGGTTCTTGGGGTGGCTTTGGGGGGTGATTTTTGGGGGTGGTTTTTAGGGGTGGTTTTTAGGGGTGGCCACTCACTGACCGCGCCCCCGGCCACGCTCCTTGCCCCGCCCACCTAGATCATGTAGGGTATCAAATTAATCAGCTCGATGAGACAAAAAGGAATCTATAGTTATTCTCCTACTTCCGAATTCTTATCAGTAGTTGTCCGTCTGTCTGTCTGTCTGTCTGTCTCTCCGTCTGTCTGTCTGTCTGTCTGTCTGTCTGTTTGCGAATACAGCTGTCTGTTGACACAGACAGCTGTATTCGCAAACACCATGGCTGATGACACGAGCAAGAATAAGACTGCGCATGCGCACGGTTGTATGGAGAGTATTTAAGCAAGAAAATTAACGGTGCTGTCAGTTAGTACTTGTGCTTCAACAAGGGAACCGCATTTGAATAATGACACACATAAACGTAGACACGTTTCGTGTTCTGGACGGTGCTGTTTTGGATGAGTCAGCACGCCGTGTCGAGGTGCACGTACATCAGCCGTTCGTGACAACAACAACATTCAACGCCAATGACGAAATTCGCATACCAATCCACCAACAAGACGTTTACGTACTGCCGCATCTAAGCAGCATCTACATAGAGGGCAGGTTCATCAAGGGTGCAGGAGGCGGAAATGCGGCTTTAACAAATAACGCCCTCAGTTTCCTCTTTGACGACGTCCGCTATGAAATAAACGGGGTGGAGGTGGATCGAACAAAAAACGTGGGCATCACGAGCACACTGAAGGGTGTAGTTTCTCTGAATGAGGGTGAGGTAGGTGCCCTGGAGAATGCCGGCTGGACGAATACGGGAGACTCACCGAGCCACCTTATCGACGCGAACGGGAACTTTAACGTGTGCATACCGGGAAGAATCCTGCTGGGATTCTTGGAAGATTACCCCAAAATTCTGTTAAATGTGTGTCACGAGCTCATTTTGACTCGATCGAAAAACGATAGGAACGCTTTCGTGGGTAACGAGGACACCAGAATTGAGTTGAGCAAGGTTCATTGGAGGGTGCCGTACGTCTATCCATCGGATGCTGAATACCTAAAACTTCTCAATATTGTCGAGGAAGAGAGAACGTTGCAGATATGTTTTCGCAGCTGGGAGCTGTACGAGTATCCGGTGTTGCCGCAAGCTACGAAACAAACGTGGGCCGTCAAGACTGCAACACGGTTGGAGAAACCCCGCTACGTTATTGTCGCCTTCCAGACGAATCGCAAAGCGAATTTGGACACGGATTCAAGCAAATTTGACCACTGCAATCTGACAAACGTCAAACTGTACCTGAATTCTGAGTGCTTCCCCTACGAGAATTTAAACTTGGATTTCTCCACGGGGAAATACGCCCTGTTATACGAAATGTACCAGAACTTCCAGAGTTCATACTATGGAAAAGTTGGCGAGCCGTTATACGGCAAGGAACAGTTCAAGGATCTAGCGCCCATCGTGGTGATTGACGCATCAAAGCAGTCGGAAAGCATCAAGCCTGGACCCATAGATATGCGTCTAGAATTTGAGTCGAGCGAGAATTTTCCGCCCAACACAACCGCATACTGTCTCATCCTGCATGACCGCATCGTTGAGTATACACCGGGTAATGAATCGGTCAGAAGAGTGGTATGAGAAGCTGCAGGGCTTCGATTTGCCTAGAAAATACACGCATGCCTACTCTGTATACAGATTATAGTTTTAATTATATTGATGTAAAAATATATTCAACGTTTTTATTTTTGCGAAAACCCCGGCGCAGGCGCCTGGGCCACATCCAAAGGCCCAACAGCACCTAACAACAAGATCAGTTCTGATTGGATGCTGCCCACAACCACTCTCATTGGCTGTTGCCCCGCCCACTCTCATAGCCAAAGCCCGGCGCATGCGCCTGAGCCACGGCCAAAGGCCCCAAAGACACCGTTGCTGAAGACATGACTCCTTCAGCAGCCTCTGGCCATTGCCGAAGAAGTGGATGGGGCCAGGATGGACTGGCCTGAACAGTGAGCAACACGTGCTTTGTACGCGACAGCCCCGGCGCAGGCGCCTGAGCCACATCCAAAGGCCCAACAGAATGAGAGACACCAGGGGGGCCGCTGAAGACCACTTCTTCAGCAATGACCAGAAGCTGCTGAAGGCGGAGCCCCGGCGCAGGCGCCTGAGCCACAACCAAAGGCCCCAAAATGGCGGCTTGGGTGCGCAATGGCAAGACACCAGAGGCCCTTCTTCAGCAATGACCAGAGGCTGCTGCAGACACGCCCACTTGAAGTGGATGGAGAACTCGATGGACTGATCTGAGGAATAGCCCCGGCGCATGCGCCTGGCCGCTGCTGAAGACCACTTCTTCGGCAATGACCTTGAAAGACACCAGACGCTGCTGAAGACATGCCCACTTCTTCGGCAATGACCTTGAAAGACACCAGATGCTGCTGAAGACATGCACACTTCTTCAGAAATGACCTTGAAAGACACCAGAGGCTGCTGCAGATGCCGCTGCTGAAGACACTTCTTCGGATGACTCAACGACTCCTTCAGCAGCCTCTGGTCTCTTTCAAGGTCACTGCCGAAGAACTCGATGGCACCTGGAGAACTCGATGGCGCTATGTGCTCCGAACGGGTTCGTATCTGAGGCTGTCATTTTCTAACTACTAAATTAATATATTGAAAAATTAAGTTGCAACTCCTTGAATTTCTCAATTATGGTAGTTAGGTAAGTCAGTTCCCGCCAGTCATTGGTCTAGCATTGTCTACAGTGCAGGACTCGGGTAGTAGTTGTGGACAGACTATCAGGTGTGTTGTGTTATGAAGTTCTCCACAATCGCACAGCGTGTTCATTTTTGGTATTCCTTGATTGATCTGTTAGAAAGATCAGCCTGTGAAATCAGTTCCACCGTTTCCAGGGCAAGTCCGATCGTGGTTCTTGTTTGTGAATCCTTTATTCTATATCTATCTTCGAGGAGGCTTCGTCTGTGTACCCCAATTCTTTAATTGCTTACATCCGATCCTATGAATTACTCCACCCACAACAGATAACTAATTATGGTTTATTTTGTTTCTTACCTTCAATCAAAATATGATTGTTGATTGTAATCGAGTACGACCTTATGGCCCTTCACAAATCACAATTTGCAAATTTTTCTCATTCGATTTCTTACTGCGCTGCAATAAGTTCGGTATTTGCAAGAATTATCATTCTGCAGTGTATCTAGGTAAGTATAAGTATAAAATTAGCTCTTTATCAAATAATTCTAATTCGTAACCACATATATCTTATGTATGTAAATACATGCATGCTAATTTCTGCGCTTCCGCTAATTATATCTAAAAGTTAAATAATACGTTAATGAAAATTGTAAGAAAAACAATATATCTTATTTTCCTTAGTAAGGCATATGTCCAAATTTTTAAAGCAGTATGCTTACTGATACCTGAGATATGCTTAACGTAAGTTTAATTTGAGACATCATATAGGTACCTAACGCAGCAAACAATTTTTTTAATATTATAAATGCTTTTTACAGAGAACATAAATAATAATACATTTTTGGAGTATTCTTTTCAGCCTGAAATTACTTGCTCGATTTAAAACAGATCTGATGGTGCTTGTGTTCGATGCCACTTTGCACTCGCTTTTCTTTTTATTGCTAGAAGTTTTTAAGTTTTTTGATCTTCATTGATATATTATTGTTTGTGTGTTTGAGCATATCTGATGAGCCGTGGCAAGTTGGGCTACCTGTTTGATAGTATTGGTTAGAATTGTTAATGCTGCTAAACTATACCAATAAATATTCTGGAATAAGGAAAATATAATAAAAATTTTCGAAACATCGCACGGACAAAATGAAGGGGGCTCTGCTCATAGTGCTACAAGCAGAGCTAGCTATTTCTTGTGCTGGTGACATTTTTCTGCCGACCCAGTTGTATCCAGTAATTAGACTGACTCGACGTAAACATCCCTATAAGATTGTTGCTATGAACTGGCAAGATTTTATAGATTTTAAAGATCTATCCAAGAATCTTAAAAGTCTGTCAATTAGAACTAGCGACACACTTCTGATGATGTCGATGTAGTACCTCAAGATTCGGAAGGCGAGGATCCTCAGCATTCATCATTGACTGAACTTTTCCCAACTCTCGAAAAAAATTGCTAATCAAAGAGCTCAAGGTCCTCGACCACCGACGTCTCAAGAGCATCATGCACTAGTGAATCATGGTATTGTCACTTATGCAAAGAGGATCTTCAACTATTAATGAGGCAGTGCTAATTTTGTAAAATCTGGGAACATGCGGAATGGTCGGTCTGACGGTCAAAGATGTGTTGAAAGCCTTCAAATGCCCCATCTGCTGAATCTTATATGAAAGCCTTGTTATCTTTGTTGTCTGAATGCTAGTTACGAGTAAGTTTCTCATTTCAATTTTTATTTAGGTAGGTATGTATTTTTCAATAAACTTGCGACACTCATTTTTCTAATTTATAATCACTTTCCGATCTAGCACTGAATGCGGTACCCACTTTTGGACCATGGTGTACTCATAAAGTACACTCCCTGTTCAATATGGGCAACTAAGGCGTTAATAGTTATTTTTGAACTCACCGCTCTCAAAATGACATTTCGCGAACAAACTCAAACATAGTGTTCGCGCACTAGTGCGCGAAATCTAGCAAAAAGCACTGGCCCTTTCAGGCTTTCTAGAAATAATTTGACTTGATAGTAATAAAGTTTGGTTAACAAAACGCCATTTCTCCAATTTGGATGTTGAAAATAGTGAAAGAATGAAGATAAATCACTATTAATTCGATTGACACTTTGACAACTCAATTCAATAAATTAAACCAAATGTCATTTTCTACAATAAATTGTCAAATGGAAATCTGTCAATGTAACCACTTGATTTTTTTTAAATTTTAAATTGGAAACGTATTAGATAATAATTAAAAAATTATAATGTTCGTTTCAAAAAATATTGTACGAACCTCGATGCGCGAAGACGTCTTCGGCGCATTCGCGCAAATGCGCGAAAAATGTCTTCTCGCACTCGTTTCGTAAATAACTATTACGATATAAGTGGGATATGAGCTTGATTAACGTACGCAATTGCAAAAGCACGTTAATAAAGCGTTATCACACGTATTTAGTACAAATTTTTATATACGCCCCTATAAAAAGTGAAAATAAACGGTAATTATAATTTGACATTTATCATGACGTATAGAGAAAATCAGAACATTGAAATTACATGGCGACACATCGAGATGGCGGTTGTACAAATTGACATAATTAATATATTTAATGCTACTGTCATTAACTTAATTTGATTGTTTGAAAAGCAGTGCGATAAGAAAAACGAGTGCGGTAATAAACTCCTTAACTCACCCAAAATGAGTGCGTTAAGAAGTTCTTAACTGACGGGCGTAGATAAAGAAATATAATATGCTATAATATATAAGAATATTATTCTTCCTGAAGCAAATATAGTCAGTTTCGCCAATTATGTATTTTTACCATGCCATTTACGTCCTTCCACATACACGTGTGTTAGCTTTTATTCATTGAACCTGAAAATATGATTTTTGGAGAAAAAACTCTTAGGGGTGCCAATATTTGGTCACTTTGCCTTATATCGTGCTTATATCCCAAAGGACTTGTACCTTGACGCAGTTCTAGTAATACTGGGACGGGTGGGATGGCTTGCGCGCTTCAATGATATAAAGAGCCGAACCATAGGTTTAACCATATTGGAGGGGTTTTTATTTGAGAAGCCAGACTAAATCAAGTCCCTGGAAGGGGGCAGCAGCTCTTTCAGTAATCATAGTGGCAGAGATCGTGAGGGTTGGTATGGCACTGTGATACACACTACTGCGATGTGGAAGGCAACGGGAAACCACCACATTATTTTATCCCTAGTACAGCGTACTTTAATTTATGATGATGGCACCTTCTGGAGTAAAATATTCCGGAGGTAAAATAGTCCCACATTCGGATCTCCGGGCGGGGACTGCTTCGGGGGGAGTCATCAGAAATGATAAGTGTAACATCTCATGAGTCGGAGCGTGGAATGTTAGAAGCATGAAACAAGTAGGGAAGTTAGAGAATTTGAAAATTGAGATGGATAGGTTAGCATTAGACGTAGTAGGTATCAGTGAAGTGCGATGGCCAGAAGCTGAAGACTTCTAGAGCGGAGATTTTAGAGTAATACACACAGGATCTGTAGGAGGAAATTCGCGAGTAGGAATTGTATGCGGAAAAAAGTAGGACAGAGTGTAGAAAATTTCTTACAGCAAAGTGACAGGGTAGTTATGGTTAGGTTAGATTCGAAACCTGTAAAAACAGTAATAATACAGGTATATATTCCCACTTCTAACTACAGTGATGAGGCCGTAGAGGCAGTTTATAGTGATATTGAATATGTGCTAGATTTTGTGAGAGGGCACGAAAATTTAATAATTACAGGAGATTTCAATGCAGTCGTAGGCACAGGGCGAGAGGGCGGAATAGTTGGCCCCTTTGGATTAGGCAATAGGAACGATAGGGGAGTTAGACTGATAGAGTTCTGCGATAAACATAACTTAACGGTCGCGAACACTCTATTTCACCATCATGTTAGGAGATGCTATACGTGGAAGATGCCAGGAGACTTAGGGAGATATCAAATAGATTACATTCTCGTTAGGCAAAGATTTAGAAATCAAGTTAGGGATTGTAGAAGTTATCCAGGAGCAGATATAGATAGTGATCACAACATAGTCGTTATGAAAGCCAATCTTAAATTTAAGATTTTGAAAAAAAGAAGCGGAAGAAGGTATCTTGACCCAGAGAAACTAAAAGATGATGATATGCGCAATAAGTTCGAGAAAAAGACAAACGAAGCACTAAAGGGCACGGGTGGAAATATTGTTAGGGACATAGAGGCAGAATGGAATTGCATTAAAAATAGTTTAGTTTCCTCAGCTAGGGATATTTTGGGTCATAAACAGAATGAAAGTAGGAAACCCTGGATAACAAAACATATTGTGAGTCTAATAGAGGAAAGGCGAAAATATAAAAATAGGTTAGATGAAACAGGGAAACAAAGATATAAGGCGATCAAGTGGGAAATTATTCGGGAATGTAGGAAAGCGAAAGAGCAATGGATCGATAATAAATGCAAAGAAGTGGAAGATAAATTCGAAGTAGGAAAGACTGATGAAGCATATAAGATAATTAGGAGAAATTTTAGAGAAATTGGATCTAGTACCAAAAACATTAGAAATGAGGCAGGAGATATCCTAATCGGAAGTGGGGAGAAGGCAGATAGGTGGAAAGAATATTTAGGAAACTTATATGCGGGACAGGAAGTGCAAGATATATTAGAAAGCGAAAGCAGTGTAGAGGGGGATAACCTAGGGAGTCCTATAATGAGAGAAGAGTTTGAGATAGCACTAAAAAGTTTAAGGAATAATAAAGCACCAGGTATAGATGGCTTGCAGGCAGAAATCTTAAAGTGCGCAGGTCAAGAGGTAATAGATCGTTTATTTAAACTAGTTAGTCGCATATACCTGACAGGCGAGATTCCAGAAGATTACAAACGGAACATCATAGTAGCTTTGCCAAAAAGAAAAGGCGCGGATAGATGCGAAAATTTTAGAACTATCAGTTTAACTTCCCATGCGTCAAAAATTTTAACTAGAATTGTGCAAAGAAGGATGGAGAAAAAGGCGGAAGAAATATTAGGAGAAGATCAGTTCGGATTTAGACGAAATAGAGGAACGCGCGAGGCCATTCTAGCTTTACGAGTAATTATAGAAAAAACGATAGAAAAGAGAAAGAGCGTCTATATAGGATTTGTAGATTTAGAAAAAGCCTTCGACAACGTAAAATGGGGGAAGATGTTCGAAGTGCTGAGAAAGGTAGGGATGAAATACAGGGACAGAAGAATAATACATAATCTCTACAAAGAGCAAAAGGCAGTTATAGAATGTGAGCAGGAACAAAGGGAAGTAGATATCCGGAAGGGAGTGAGACAGGGATGTGCATTGTCACCTCTAGTTTTCAACTTATATATCGAAGATGCGATTAATATTGTTAAGGAAAGAACAGCCTCAGGGATCAATGTACAGGGCCAAACTATTAACATGCTCAGATTTGCGGATGATATAGCAGTGTTAGCATCTAGCAAAGAAGAATTAGGAGCGGCTTTGAATGAAATGGAAGCAGTTTTGACACAGGGCTTCGGCATGAAAATCAATAAAAAGAAAACTAAAATTTTGGTATGTAGGGGATGTGAAAATAAAACTAAAATGGAAATACAAATTGGAAATGAGAAGATAGAGGAGGTCGCGGATTTCTGCTACTTAGGAAGTAAAATAACTCAAGACGGTAGGAGCACTAAAGATATAAAACAAAGAATGGCGCAGGGCCGAGTTGCGTTTAACAAAAAGAAACAACTGTTATGCTCGAGAACGGTTAATATAGAGACTAGGAAGAGACTCTTAACGTCGTATGTATGGAGTACGGCATTATACGGGTGCGAAACTTGGACAATAGGAGAAGCGGATAGAAAAAGAGTAGAAGCGTTTGAAATGTGGTGCTACAGACGCATGATGAAGATACCGTGGATAGATAAGGTTAGCAATAGGGAAGTATTAGAAAGAGTTGGGGAAAAGCGAAAGGTATGGAAAACAATAAAGAGTAGGAGAGATAGGATGGTAGGACACCTTCTATGACACGAAGGAATAGTTCGTGACATACTAGAGTCAGAGATAGGAATAAAAAGAGGTAGGGGTAGGCCTAGATTAGACTACTGCTCTCAAATAGTTAGGGATGTAGGATGTTCTACTTTTAGGGAAATGCGTAGGTTAGCTCAGGATAGAAAAGAATGGAGGTACGCGTCCAACCAGTCTTCGGACTGAGAACCTTATGATGATGATTGGAATGTGTAATATTATCTGACAAGCTAAGGGAAAAATGAGTGGTACTGGTTCGTTCGAACAATTACTCCTCGAACAAATACCCCGCCAGGCATTGAATTCTTATAGAACAAATCTAAATTTTTATGTACTGAGAGGCATCACAGAAACAGAATATTCGATCGACTCAGGTTAGTAATTATACTGACTTGCGTATAATATAGCATAATATACTGACCTGTCGACCAGATATTCTGTTTCTGTGATATCTCATAAAAAAATCTAGATTTCTTCTATAATTCAATGCCTGGCGGGGTATTTGCTCGAGGAGTAAGTAAGTTAGTTGTATATAAAATGAATGCAATGCAAAAATCACTGCACTGACGAATCCCACAAGGACGAAACCAGTGGTCTGCCGTTTTGTGTAATCATTTTGAAAGCAACATATTTAATCTAAAGAACGAGGGTACATTATTATTGTACTGTAAAGTACGGAAGCGAAATAATCACTCGCTAGTGAGACAATTCACACTCTTACATATTGAAAGAAAGGATATAAAAGAAGTATAATAAGCTCTAGAAACTGAAAGTAGAGTAGCAAAGTCAGCCGTTACTAACATTGTGCATGCGTGAATCAAATAAATGCAAAACTTTAATTACTCCCATTTGATACACGATAAATCTAAAAACTTAGCCATATCTTATACTTCATATAAAATAAATAAATAGCAGGAACATTTTCTCTGCATTCCATTTTCAACTGTTTAATGAACTCTCGTATGCTTCTCCAGTTATTGCCTGCGCCATGACACGTAGTTTGTAAATCTTCGCGTAATATGGCTTATATGCCCGGTAAAAGCACTAAATTTAAGTCTGCAACACAGCAACATATATAGCGGGCGACCTGTCAGGACCTTGTTTGCGTGATCACGGACCGCCAGCGGCAGGCGATGTTCTTTTTCCATCTAACGTATACTAATTATCCAGGATATAGCTTTATATTAATTTTGATGCAAGTTGGCGTATGTGGAACAATTTGCAATGCACACGCTAATTTTTTTATAGTTGTGTGAAACAAAATGGTTTCAGTACTAATTTGCTTATTTTGCAATATCCAGTGGTCACCTAGCAATTTATGAAAAATTATTGCCTTTCAAGAAAGTATAACTGTCAGTTTGATTGTCAGTTGTAAAGATACCTGGAAATGTTTTTATCAAACAGTGTCGAGAAGTTTTACGAAATATTTTTAAATAATTTACTCTAGAGAAGGAAAATAATGGTCCCCTATTGCCTTGTGCACAGGAGCGATTAGCCCATGCATCAAAAGTAAGTCTACGCAGCATGTCGCGCATAGTTCGAGAGGAGAAACGAGGTTTGTCTGCTGCAACGCCCTGAGAAAGGCACCGCAAATCAAAATTAAAAAGTGAAGATGTAACTGACAGCATTAAAGCCGAAGTAAGGAATGCTATTTATTCCATGAAAGAAAAGAAATAACACATTACATTAAAAATTTTAAATGACGAATTAAAAACAAGGGAGTGCCTCCGTAACCAGCGCAGGCCTTGCGTATAGTTGCCGGCGCGATTCTATTTGGGAACGAAGAAGACTGATACAACACATACGCATTTTAAACAGACCCCTTAGCTGCCCTCTCGCACCAGACACACGCAGGCGCCGGCAACAATAATCCTATAAAACTGTAACCGGCGCCGGTTACGGAGGCACTTCCTAAAACCAAAACAAACATTGGATATTTCTGACACAAGTTTGTGGCGTTTATAACCAATAGCGGATTTACAAACTAGAAAATAACGGATGTGTTTTATGTGAACGGGCTAATGTTGTGGGTAAAAGAATACATTTCTTGAGGGAAAACGTCAAAATGTTCATTGCCGTGTGCCGTGTCCAGAGTCGAGGCGCACACCGACTCCTGCAGGGCAACGCTCGCTTGTCGCGGTTCCTAATAACAGCAAAATTTTGGAAACTACTGAACTGCTGGCGGTTGCTTGGATAATAGAATATGGCGGCGCAAACGCCATTAAATCTGAAAAATACTATAGTACTTTTGATCGTGTTCATCTAGGATCTAGGTTCAACGCTCAGGAAAGTCATCCTATTTATAGATTTCAAATCGATTGAGGAAAGGCCATAAACATTATATCATTCAAGACTTATATTCTTCAATAAAAACACCAATTTGGGATCTTTATTGGATAGCCACAGAGTCAGTTTTAAAAGATGAACTAATGTAAAAAGAGAACATGTGATGGCAACTGCATACAACGGCATAAACCAATCCAGATAACCACACTGTTTGTTTACGTGTAAGTGCGATATTACAAGGTGCCCAGAACCCGCGATTCTTGTAAAACGTAAAAAAAATAAATTTCTTATGTCCAGGTCAACTCTCGTGCGCAGAATAGAAAACGATCTAACTCGTTTCATGCAAACCCCGTCGTTGGACAATAATTGGCCGAAATTATACTCATTTCATCGACGTGTAGATTCTTGCGACTTCTAGCAACAACGTCTAAATTTCATAGTTTCTTATATAATATTTTTGTCCTACAAAAGAGAAAACCAACTGCAATATACAATGAGAACATCATCAATGTAGTCGAAGTCAATTAAATACGCATTATTAAAGATAACTCAAGAACTACTGGTCAGATCTTGATGAAATTTATATGGGGCCACATGAGAAGCACCAGCTTTCAAATAAAAAAAGAATCATCAAAATCGGTTCACCTAGAAAAATGTTCTGATGTAACACACAAAAAAAAATACAGTCGAATTGAGAATTACCTACCTCCTTTTTTGAAGTCGGTTAAAAAAGCAGGTTTCTTTGCATAGTATCCTGTAGTTTCTTTCTAAAATAGATGTTAATGTTATTATTTATGGTGGTTGATAAATTTAAAATTGATTTTACTTTAAAAGAGTAAGTTGCATCGAAAAAATTCAAGACAATTTTTTTGAAAGAAATTGAAATATTGGATATCGTTGCTAAAAGTGGTATGAAACTTCAGCCAAAATAGTTATGACACTTTTTACCCCCACACCCGCCCCAGTTTACAACATCACTGACTAAGAAATTTTGTTTTTAGAATTCGTAATATTATTTTTAACGGTTTTTGAAATATTGGGAAAAAGCCATTAGCAGAAGCACGGCTTTTATGGGTTGTTTCTCGCTTACTAGGCATTTTTCGGTACATGCTTAAAGCAAACATCATAATATTAAAAGCGAACTGGCACAACACTTGAAATACGGGTGGGGATATCGGTCGCTCGGTCTCTTTTCAACTGGCGGAGATCGTGTGGGTGAGGTCATCCACTCGATCAGGTGTTTCTTAAACGCAAATAAGAAAATTGCATCGGCATTATTTCGATGGACGCTTGGATCTGTTGAGCGCTGTTCGCAGTCGTAGTTCAACGTCGCACCCGTAAATATAATGGTTTTTTTGCCGTATTAAATTAAACGCAATTAACTATTTAAGAATATTCTTTGGGAATATTCTGTGGCGCACCTGAGATGCACCTACGTTTTAAGTATAATTACTACATCGATTCATCACTATGTAAAAGTCGTGGAGCGTAGCCCACGGGTTCATCTAGTTTTATATAAAATTACACATTCTTCCACCGTCTATTGATATAGTTAGAGAGCTAGTGTCATTTGTGGTGACAAAAACATGTCAGGTTGGAGCTTTGCCAATCACTATTTCAGAGGGTGGCAGACACTTTTTCTATGTTACAAAATTTTCGCTTGCAGTCATTTATATTTTTGGTTTTTAATAAAATCTAAAATCTAAAGTTTGTTTATCGGCGTAAAATGGGTTCAATTTAATTAAAAGTTTTCAAGTTTAAACTTCCGAGAATCACAGGTACATGGTTACGTTATTTCAAAAAAGTGAAACTAATAAGAGAAAGGAAAGACAGAATAATAGGTAGCTTAACAGTTATGCAGATAGATCAGGAAATGAACTCATTAGTAAAAATTGCACAAAGGGTCAAAGGGGAGAATTTAGTAAAGAAATTCATGCATAGAAACATTCGCGGCCAATTGATAACACATAGTAAACTATTAAGTTTGGCCCATTTTCTTGATACAGGCCATATTTTACGTGCAGGGAGGAGATTACATAACTATAATTTATAATTTGAAATATGATCACAAATTTTCGATGTTGCTTCACGCTTTGCATGGAAGAATCGAACAGTTTTATCAGCAACTAGGTTACGATTTTGGCTGGTGAAATGCAGAAACTCTATAAGGAAAATATTGAGAAAATGCGTCGTATGTTTTAAAACAAGACCGCAAGGTTTTTCCAATGATGGAACGATTGCCGGCGCCCCTTTTTATCATGCGGTATTGACATTGCAGTATCATTTTTAATTAAGGAAGGTAAATTACGAAATCGGAAATTAGTAAAAGTTTACATATTTTATTTATATTTCTAAACAAAGGCCATACATTTAAAATTGGCAGGAGACCTTTCAGCTTGAGCTTTCTTAAATGTTTCCCCAAAGGCCCCACGAAGAAAATACCAGCAAATAGGCTTAGCAAATAGGTACCAATAGATTCAGCAGATCACACAAACATTTTGGTGTCGATGGTCAACCGAATATTTGCATAATCTGCAATAAAGAAACGAAAGGATGCTGAATAATCCAGGACTTACATGGTTTTTCTTCGTAAAGACAACGTTCTTTCATTGCATTTTGGAAAATTGGTCGCATCACAGAAGTTCTTCCAGGTAACGACGTAATCATCAGAGTGATCAGTGTAGAAACTCACAGCGGTTTGCTAAAAAAGTGCGTCTTGCCCATTGAAAATTGCAAAGACTTTTGACAAATGTTTGCTAGAATTCAATTTAGAATACAAAATACAAGGCGTCACCATAGACATCGCAACAGCAAATACCAAATTAATGACTGAACTAGCAAGCTACC
Source organism: Xestobium rufovillosum (assembly GCA_963966045.1). Taxonomy (NCBI): domain Eukaryota; kingdom Metazoa; phylum Arthropoda; class Insecta; order Coleoptera; family Ptinidae; genus Xestobium; species Xestobium rufovillosum. Next base: position 6,585,704 of record OZ014493.1, read on the forward strand.
CTCAGATTTCGATTCAAAAGATTTTCGCTGCATAAGATGTAATGAAAATTCTGGCATTGAAAAGTAATAATGAGAGTGAAGAAGAGATAAATAGTGAAGATGAAGGGGGTCAAGTCCGACTCGACCATGGCCATTAGGAAATTGGGCTCTATTGGCAATAAGGTAAAAGTAATAAGTTTCGTTCGGCATGTGAAACAGCTGGGGTACCAACAACTTTAACTCCAATACTGGACTGCCCAGCGAAATGAAGTTCGACTAAATATAAAAGTTATCGCGTACTTTCAAAATTCTCACGACGAAACTTGTGGGAAATAAATAACTCTCCCCCTTGCCATTGTTTCGTTTAATCTTTTAGCCGACACATAAAGCAGCTAGTCAGCTAGATGAAAAAATCGAGAGCACTGAAGTGCCAAGAGACATATTCTCGGATTTAAGGCCTCTTGCACATGATATGGATTTTGTCCGGCAGGGTTTTATTGTTTTTTCCGCACGTTCCAATGGCGTATTGGTTTAAATACGGGCCATACGACTGCAACCATCGGCGTGTCCGACTGCCGTGTGCGGCAACGGTTGTCGATAGGTGAACACGGTCGCCGTGCCGTGTAGAAAGAGACGGAAGTTCCAATGAACAATAGGAGCATAATGGTGTCTTGCAGACAACACGGCTATATTACTTGTGCCGGACCCGCTGAGGTATTAAGGAAAATTGTAGATAATAAATTTAACTCAGTTATCAGTAGTACAGATACAGAGACAGGAGCAACGTGGATGTCCATGCAGAATTACTAATAACTTTAAGTGGGGGAAGTCTTGTACTGTGGTATAAATCCATTGGAGAATATCAGAACAAAAATTTGACGTCCGAAGCTTGGGCATAAAACAAAGGATGTACCTCGGGATGTACCCAATACATTCTTTCGTACCTATCTACATCTTCGACGAAGGTAGCGTAAACTTTTTTCTTTCGATCCATGATTCTTTTTTACAGCACACAGGTGCGGTGAATACTGAATAAAATATGTCCCTGTTTACTTCTTCGAAAACAAAAAAATCGTATCATGTGCAAACGCTTAAAAATCGTGTCCGGCAAAAACAATAAACCGTATCGGATGGAATCTGTATCGTGTGCAAGAAGATACAGGTGTTAATCTGCTCGGTACAAGATGCTAAAACATTACAAAATGGTCAACTGAATTTACTGCACAACACTTATGCTGGATCCAAGACATACGTAAAACCCGAATCTTCAATTTAACCCCATGGGAAGCGGAGATTAAAACAAGGAAGCCTATGGAAATTTATAACAATCTATGGAGAGTACCGAAGGCAAGAGCCAGTGCCAGAGTTAACAGTGGAGGAATGTCGGGACTGTCAGAGTAGTGACGAAGACATCATAGATTAACAAGTTATATTCAGCAGCTCCATTTGCTTCAACAGTTCATAACATTCCAGGAGAGAATTAGAGGGATACCTAAGTCAGCCGAGAGCTCCAAACGGAGAAGACATTTTACAGTGGTGGAGGTGAGATCAGTTGCAATTCCGTAGCTTGACCAAGATACGGAATTAGTAATTCGCAAGTACCTACCGTAAGAGGTTGAATAAAGAATCCGTGCGATGGTTATTTTGTATTAATTTTGGCGACAAAAATGCAATAAATTTAATGTGTTCACAATGCCTATTGTTTCACTTCTTTCTTTCTGACCCCGTTTATGACTAATGATTAAATTTTGACGAAATTATTTTGTATCCACTTTGGAAACCCATAAGTAATGCATTTGTCGTGGAAGAGACGAGAGGAGTCGGTTGCGACCAATTCTGTCCACCGCACTACCTACAGGTGTTAGGACCATACAAATTATTATTAATTTTATTCATAAGAACTATTGTAAAAGTTTAAGCAGTATCTTTTCAAAATTTTGCTACTGTTAAGTTTTAACAGGATGCAGGCACTTTCTAATGCGTTTTTCGCACGAAATTCTGTAAGATTTTTTAAAAAACCTAAATACTGATCGAATTTGCAAATATATAAAGAAGTTCTAGTCGAATGGACAATGGATCTTAAACCTTCTAGGGCTTTCCAATTTGTACAAATTTTTTATGTTGGTGCAATTATTTACAAATAACACGTGCGTCAAACTTGTAAAAAAACAGTCTCACTTTGAAAATGTGGTAAAAATTTGTTCAAAAAGAAACTATAATATTAAAAGTTCTGATAAAGTGTTAACTTGTACCATTTTTGAATTTAGTAGAATCACCTCTTCCATGTTTCGCTCATAATTTCTATATTCCTTAATTTTGTAGGTATTTAATGTAAAACCTTCTCTAGTAAGTTTCTAGCATGGTTGTCAAAGGAGAAAAAAATGAAGTTGTTAATCAATAATAGTTATCTAACGAACAAGTATATTAATAAAGGCGATTAATAATCGAGACATTTTCACTCACGAGCGCAGCGAGTGAGTTCATTGTATAGAACCTATGTTTGGTTGCCTAGGGTACTAAAATCGTTTATTAATAGAAATCGTTCATTAATAGGGGTCATTAACGATCTGTTTTGCGTTTGTTAATCATATCTATAAATACACTGTCGACGGAAAAAAATATTAAAACATTGTGTAAAAATAATTCATCACAGTCCACATATCCAACATTGGTCTCTTTCGAGCAGGATTGAGTCATTGGTTATTAGAATAACATCATCCAGATAAGAACTGCATTTGGCAGCCATATCATTCAGAAGCAAGAACTGCATACAAATTTTATTAGAAAAATTATTGCACTTTTTACACTTTTTCTTTTTAAATAAATCTTGATTTTTTTATTTGTCGTACTCGATATTTGAGCATGAAAATTGGAAAATATTCAAGACTATTTTTTTAAATTTTGATTTACTAAAAGCTCTCTCTGACCAATGAAATTTTCACTTTCACAATAGTTATTTATCATAATATCCCTCAAAATCTTGAGGGTGCTTTTAAAAAATATTATAAGTATTTTAACAAATTTATCACCTAATTCATTTGTTAACTCTTGAATTTCATTGTGATGAAGTACTGTTTATTCCGTCGTACCTAGATATTCTGTTTACAAGCCGAGAATCAGCCATTAGCAGGTATTAGCATGTAATTCCGTATGTTCATCAGATCTGCAGCTACATTCCTGTGGGGCTATCGGGGTCATCTCTCGGTCACGGCAGCACCCCCGACCCAACTTGCAGGCCGCGGACATCGGACCGACTCGTTTGTGGCCCGCCAGCGCAGGTGTGAAATTGATGAAGATACTGAAACAAGATTTATTGCTTCGAATATAATTTACTCTTGAGAATTTTTATTAGGTTAATCCATAGGTAATATTATGTAATTTAAATGTCCACAAATATGATATCTATTACAATAAATCTGCGAAGTTATCAATTATTATTAATGATTAGGGAGATCATTTCAAAAATATTAATTGCAGAAAAGGAAGAAGAAATGCATCAGCCGGTACTGTATAAGCATTTGAACCTTGCACCTTATTTTGACCCTATAATAGGCATTAATTAGTATCTTTTGTGTCAAATGAACTAAATGCATATTAGATAATAAGTTTGGTCCTGCAGCAGGCAAAAGCGCCACGAGCCTGTGCAGTATAATTTTCAGGGTATTCATCACGAGAGAAAGTTGCTGATTGAAACATTTTCTGGATTCTTTGTAAACTTGCGATCAGGGCGCTATTTCACTTCATTTCTTATTTACTTTTGTTTACTGGTTTAAGGTTATAATTTTAATGCAGTATTGTAATTAAATTAATCATCTGTTTTATGGTGAGCAATATTTCGGATTATTTGTATGGTACATAATTATGAATTTCGTGAAGATAATTATCTACAAGAAACTGGTGGACTGAAAAACAAAAGCAATATTCGTTAATTAAATCCTTTACTGGACGAGCATGGTTTACTAAAAGTATGGGAGGAAGATAAACTGATATTAGCAGGAACATGAACGTTTGCTGCATTGTGGCCATACGCAGTTGTTACCATCTATTAGGCATAATCATTGGCCAATATCCATGATACAAAGAAAGAAAGATCAGCTATTAGGCATGCAGTCTGTGTATAATGTGTTTGTTGGCGAGTTAGTTGTGTCGTAAACATGCGTTGTGCCGTGGCTGAGGAGTACCCACTTTTCAGATTCCCAAAACGTGATTAGAAAACATGCGATATTTGGAAAAATGCCTGCAAACTGGACGACAATTATATCTTGAAAACGGCTAGGATTTGCACGACTCCTAAAAGAACAATATCATGATGAAAATATGCAATAATATATTAAAATAATTCACTTATTTCAAGCACAAATTTTACACCCCACGAATTAAGTACTTTTTGGCCACCGAACTTGTGACTCTTTCAAATTATTGAACCCACCATTATATTTCGACTGCGTATTAAGTCTCCACGATTCCTTATGTTACATAGAACAATCGCAGAAGAATTGAAAAATATTAAGAAGATAATTGAAAAAAGGAAAAATTCATGGCTCTGAACAGTTTTATTCTAAATTAAATAGCATAGTTTATAAGGCGACTAAAGCCTAAGACTCGGGCAGAACCACTCTGGTCGGAGTGAAGTTTATTGAGGACAACTTCCGGATCAAATGGATAAAGTCCCGTAGCATGGAAAGCACTTAGCAAGTTGACAGGAATCTTTGAAGAAATCGCACACGACAGTCTCTGTCCAGGATATTATCCAGTTGGAATCCTGCCCCTTCGTCTCGACTCTTGCCTCTATTTATATAAAATTCTACGCCTAATTGGTCATTGTGGATTTGAAGGATTTTTACGGTGAGAAGTTCTATAGAAAATGTACTGTCAAGCTTCGACGAGTTTGTCTCACTATTAGAGCTGCCAATTACAAAGGAGGACACAAATTTATGATGTAACTAGCAGTGTTGTTCCTGTTGGCACAATCGTGCCAGATTTAGCACAGTGCCATTAGTTTTGGCACTCCAGCACCCCTTTCCAATTTTCTAGCACAATTTTGAAGTCCGAAACTGAAGAAGAATAGAGGTAAAATGTGTACACGTTGGTGTGTGGTGTGCTTTAAAATATGTTTTAATGGGGAAAGTTTCGGATTAAAATTCTGAATTTACCAGTATGTTATGTAGTTAGATTTTTCCTTTCGTTGTGCCGCAATTTGAAACGTGTTTATTGTGCAACTTCCTTATATTTGGAGTGTTTAGATAGTAATTCATTGAAGTTAAATCCAAATAAAAGTGCACAAAAAATTCTACAAAATAAAGTGTTCGAACTAAACCGAAGAAAAGTGTACAAAAAAGGAATAAAATTATTTCAAGCAGAGTGCTTCTTGTTCCGAATTTATATCCAATTGAGAAAAGAAATAAAAATGTCTGTAGCTTGTAGCGTGTGCGATATAAAGATAACCAACCAAAGGAAGGCCGTAAAGTGTGCCGAGAAGAGTTGTTCTAAATTATTCCATCAGGATTGCGTAGATTCGTCCCAAACTCCTGATGATTAGCGATGTGAAAAATGTGTGGAACAGCATTCATCATTAGAGATACTAAGGGAAATAAGAAAGCTGCATACACAGTTGGGGCAGTCGCTTGATTCAGCACATGAAAAAATTGACGAGACGAATAATATTGTTAAGGTGTTGAATATTAAAGTTTCTGAATGTTTTGAAAATATTGACTCTCTGTCATCTGAATGTAAACAATTGAAGTTGGAGAATGCTGAACTCAAACTGGAACTTAATCGATAGGAACAATATTCCAGATCGAATTGTGTGGAGGTGTTTGGAATTCCTGAATTTGAAAATGAGAGTATCCTTACGACTATAGCCTATTTGTTTCGGTCACTTAGAGTTGAATTTGATGAGTGCAGTATTGATGCGTGTCACAGGCTGGGTCAAAAGTCCGATGCATCTAAATCGAGAGGGATAATAATCAAGTTTATTTCGAGATTAAAAAAGGAAGAATTGCTCCGTGCACGCAAAGTAAAACGTAATCTGTGCCTTACGAATATCTGCCCTCAATGGGTGCCCGTGGGCAACACACCTGGTCAGGTGTACGTTAATGAATCGCTCACAAAGTTAAACAGGAGTCTCTACTCATCATGCCGTGCATTTAAGAAGGAGAACAGTGTTAAGTACCTGTGGACAAGGAACGGGCGGATTCTGATGCGCAAATCAGAGAAGTCAAAGGTTTTTGTCATCAATTCTCTAAATGACTTGAATGATTTTCATTGATTGTTTCATTGTTGTTGATTTATTTAAGTTCGATAGTATTGTAGTTGTTGCTTTATTATTATTTTTTCTTTTTGATAATGACACATCTTAAGGTTGCTCATTTAAATGTACGCTCGTTGATGAATCGCTTCGATGAATTTAAACAACTGATTTCTGACTATGATTCATAGGTATCACTGAGACCTGGCTGTCACCTGGTGTGCCTGCTGGGGTGGTAGACATTGATGGATTTTCGTTCGTCAGATCAGACAGAAATACAGTTACACGTGGAGGTGGTGTGGGTATATACATTAAAAATACTTTGTCTTTTTCACTTTTCCAGCAAAGCATTGGTGGTGCCATGGAGGGTGTTTGGGTTGCAATTGATGTCGCTGACTTCCATATAATTCTAGGGACCATTTATAGATGGTGGGAATTTCCATTTAGAGAGTTTTCTGATGCACCATACCAACCTGTGATATTGTTTTGTGTCTTGGGGGCTTCAACCTAGATTATTTAAAACAAAATGATCCTAAATTTATAACGTTCATGTCTTTGTTGGATTCCTTGGACCTTAAGCAAGTTGTCTCTGAACCTACAAGGGTTGACTCGTTTTCCTCAACGCTTATTGACTGGATAATTGTTCCGAAACAATTAAATGTCGTTGGGGAACGTGTAGTTGATACCCATGGTGTATCCGATCATTCTCTGGTGTATTCTATTTTACCTATCAATGTAGTAAGAGTTTCACAGTTTTTTTATAAATTTGGGAGCTTTAAAGCATTCATTTATAGTAATTTTTTGTCAGATCTTCAAGCTATTCCCTGGAAAATAATTTATGATTTTGATAATGTTGATACCATGGTTGAATTTCTGACCAATTCTCTTCTTACTTTATTTGATTTCCATGCGCCTCTCCGTACAGTAAGAATATCTAGGCCGAGTGCACCATGGCTCACCCCTACTTTAAAATTCATAATGTCCATAAGAGACAAAGCACTCAGCAGGTATAAAAGAACTAAGCGTCTTGAACACTGGAATTATTATAAGTCCATTAGAAATTATGTTACTTATAATATTTTGTTATTTTCGTGAAATATTGTCCTAAAGCCTGATAAAAGTAACAAAACCGTAATTATGGACTCACTTGATTACGAAAATAAAATGCTTAATCTACTAAATGACCAGCTAACTTATATACCTCTTCCTAAAGATCCCACCATAAATTTACAAACTAAAAATAACAATTTTATTTCTAAATTATTAAATGAAAATAATATTTCTCCTAATCTTAGCATCAAACTTAAAATACAAAATTCTCTCCCCCCACGTATATATGGCCTTCCAAAATTGCATAAAAATAACATTCCGCTTAGACCAATAGTATCATGTATACAAAGTCCTTTTTACAAACTGTCAAAATATTTAGCTAACATTTTATCTAACATTATAGGTCAAAATGAATTTTATGTCAAATATTCTTGGTCATTCAAAGAAAAAAGCAAAACCTTTACTATTCCCGAAAATTACAAATTAATTTCACTAGATGCTGTATCACTCTACACTAACATTCCAATAAATCTAGCAATTACAACAATTAAAAAAAACTGGAATAAAATCGAACCTTTCACATCACTTACTTTAAAAAATTTTATTACTGCAATTGAACTTACATTAACTACAACTTATTTCAAGTTTAAAAATAAAATTTACAAACAAACTGATGGCTGTGCTATGGGTTCTCCTATTTCAAGTACTATTGCCCAATTAGTTTTAGAAGATTTGGAAACCACCGTTATACCCAAATTATCATTTAATTTACCATTTTTTGTGAGATATGTAGACGATTGTCCGACTGCTATTCCTCCTGACAAAGAAAATGAAATTCTTCATCAATTTAACAATTATCATCCCAAATTACAATTTACTATAGAAGTTTCAAATAATAACCAAATTAACTTCTTAGATTTAACACTTTACAAAATTAATAATTCAATACAAACAGAATGGTACACTAAATCCACTTGGTCCGGCCGTTACATTTATTTTAACTCTATACAACCAACTTGTCACAAAAAAAGTATAGTTATATGTTTAGCCGACCGAGCAATAAAACTTTCTAGTCCACAATTCAGAAAATCTGCACTTGACAAAGCCACAAATTGTTTAATAAAAAATAACTACCCAAGAAATTTTATTAACAAAATTATAAAAAACAGACTTTATCAATTTTATAATAATAACAATATTAATAAAAAAAAGGAAAAAGAACCAAAAAATTACATTTCCTTACCTTATATAAAAGATATTTCACATAACATTAATAATCTATTATTAAAACATAATTTTGTAATTGCCCACAAAAAATATAACAATCTGCAATTTTTATACTCTAGTCTAAAAACTCCAATCCCAAAATTAATGAAAACTCACACCGTATACAAAATTAACTGTAATAACTGTAACAAAACATATATTGGACAAACCAAAAATCATCTTGAAACTAGGTTAAAACAGCATACATACCAAAATAGCAATTCAGCTATCAGTAAACATATGAAAGAAACTAAGCATAACTTCAACTTTAATAATACAACTATTCTGGAACAAGAAAAAAATTTAAAAGCTAGACTCTTCTTAGAAATGATACACATCAGAAAAGACAAAAATTCATTGAATGACAGATCTGACATCCAAAATCTAAGTCAAATTTACAGTGACATAATAACCTAAATCTAGTTCTCTACCACTTGATCTAATTTAATACATGTACATTTTATATTGTTATAAAAATCAAATTTGCTATGTATAATTCCTATTTCTAGCAGAGTTACCATTTATTTACATTTTTATTAAGAAAAAACATGTCATTTTTTATACTTATTCAATAAAACCTTGACAAAGACTCCTAACGGAGTCGAAACGTCGATTAAATATTATACAATTCCTTTTATTTGCCAATAACAAAATATTATTAAGAAATTGGCACTAACAACTATAAAAATATGTTACTTATATTATTAAACAAGAGAAGAAAGGCTTTCTAGAGTTCCAGTTACATAATAATCCTAATTCAATTTGGCAGTCTCTGAAAAAGTGTGAAATTCTGCGATCGAGAAGGACATCTGATATTCCAGCTAATCTGAATGATCCTCACAGGATTGGCGACTCCTTTTTCAACTTCCAGAGACCTCAGAATTTGAATAAACAAAATACGCTTGATTACTATAATAATAATCTATTTTCTGAACAGCTTGTGAACAATACATTTAATTTCAGTTCCTGCAGTGAAATCGATATTTTAAAAATCGTTAATGGCATATCAACTAAATCTGTGGGCTGTGATGGACTTAGTATTTACATGATCAAGCTGTGCTGTCCTTTCATTCTTCCATTTTTCACCTATATTATTAATTTCTGTTTGGTTCGGGGCCTTTTTCCCGCCTTGTAGAAGTCTGCGAGTGTAATTCCTATTCCGAAAGTCAGTCCACCTATTGAATTTAAAGACCTTCGTCCGATTAGCATTCTACCGATTTTCTCTAAGGTCATCATCATCATAAGGTTCTCAGTCCGAAGACTGGTTGGACGCGTACCTCCATTCTTTTCTATCCTGAGCTAACCTACGCATTTCCCTAAAAGTAGAACATCCTACATCCCTAACTATTTGAGAGCAGTAGTCTAATCTAGGCCTACCCCTACCTCTTTTTATTCCTATCTCTGACTCTCTAAGGTATTGGAGAAAATTATGGAGATGCAGCTTAGACCATTCCTGCAAAAATATGATATTATATTTGAAAATCAATCTGGCTTTAGATCAGGTCTGCGTAACAGACAATATCTTTCATGCAACAAATAATAGCAAAATGTCAATTCTTATTACTCTGGATTATTCTAAAGCGTTTGACATGATTGATCACGATATTATGATATCTATTCTGAAATACATTGGTTTGGATAAACTATCCATTCAAATATTTAATGCATATGTACTAGGGAGAAAGCAGTGTATTTTGTTGAACGGTAGAATGTCTGATACAGTTCCTTTAAGAAGTGGTGTGCCACAGGGATCTATTTTAGGTCCACTTCTATATACAATTTACACTTGCGACTTCCACAGGTCGGTGAGAAATTGTAGTTACCACTTATATGCGGATGATACACAACTTCTCTACCATTTTAAGCCGAGTGACGTATTATTGACAAACAACATTATTGAGAGTGACGTCGCCGGTCTTGTGAGGGTATCTGAGGCGCACGGTCTCATGATCAACCCCGGCAAGTCCATGGTGCAGCTGTTTGGTAAAGAGAAATTTCTTAATAGGACTCGGGAGAGTGTGTCTGTTCGAGTGGGGGCGAGTGTCCTGAATTATAGTAATTGTGTAAGGAATCTGGGCATTCATATTGACAATGACTTAAGATTCAATGTGCATGTTTCCAAAATGTTACAGAGGGCTTATGTGAACCTCAAACTTATTTTTAATAACAGATATTATTTAACCCAGAAGGTTAAAATTCTGTTGTGTGATGCACTGGTTACTTCTCAATTTAATTTTGGTGATTGCATTTATGGACCATGTATAACAGCTGCCGATTCATATCGAATACAAAAAATGCAGAACTCTTGCCTCCGACTAATTTTTGGTATAAAAAAGTATCGAAGAATATCACATAAATTGATGTAAATTAAGTGGTTGAATATGCGGAATAGGCGCATTTTCACGCTGCCACTCTCTATCATAAAATCATTCTAACTAAAACTCCAATATACTTGTTTAAAAAATTATCTTACAGATCAGATATGCACAATTTTAATATTCGAAATAAAAACTTATTAAATGTACCCACCCATCCGTCACAGTTATTTAAAAGATCATTTTCTTATCAAATAGTTAACGTGTATAACAACTTACCGGATATCATGAAATCAATGTCTATTGCTAGATTTTCGTCTCATCTGCGTAATATTCTTTTTGCGTCTCAACAGGGTTAATGTTGTTATTTTTTTTGCTCTTGATTCTTAATTTCCCCGCACTGTTTCATATTTAATTCTTTATTTTTGCCTCGTTTATGTTTATATTTAATTGTTTTTTCGGGTTAAGTGGAAGAACAGGATGTGTAGCAATCACTTGCTACACGTGACTGAACTTCGCCCAGTTGTAACTGATATATATTTTTCTTGTATAATTGCTGTCTGCAAATATTAATTTTTGTAATTTATTGGTTACAATAAAAGTCATTTATTATTATTATTATTATTATTATTCCTGTATTCCCAGGAAATTAAGAAAAAATCTCCATCCCAGGGAATACGTGCTCCACAACCGCAAGCGTACTTTCTACTCGAGGACTTACTTGGTGGATAGGGTTATTTGTATTTTTGGGTTACTTTAAAGGTTTATGTTTCAAATCATGTGGCCGAATGTGTCATTTATGTTACCACTGGCCGCTACCAGGAGTATTGATTTTGTTACCACGGACAAGTAAGTGAAAGTAAAATAAATTTGTTCAATCCTGCCATAGAAACATGTTCTTTCACCGTTAGATACTAAGCGAGAAAGCATTACTTTTGTCTCACTCACTTCGTTTCTTTGGCAACGGGTGGACGAAAGCAGTGAGCGAAAGTACTTTCGTTCACTCTTATTACTTTCACCCACTCCATTTCTCGGGGGTAAATACATAAGAGATCATTTTTTATCGATAAATACTTGTTTAATTGTATGAAAGTTTTATTGTCATGGCAAATAATCGAGATTTTTTGCCGAATAGCAATAAAATTTAAATACAATTTGAAATGTATTTATCTTATAAGAAAATGATCTCGAATGTATTTTAGGGAGATTAATACACAACTACATCATACGGACAATTTAAAACGACGCTGCAAGAAAACTCGAAAATAATATGACAGTGCCAGTTGCCAAGGTAGAAATTTCAAAACTAGCATTCACAGCATAGTTGATTCAAAGCAAGGCGCATATTTATCAGTTATTGGGAAAGCTAGGTAGGTTTTTATCGTTTAAAATGACAGTTGATTGGTCGATTTTGAGAAATTGAAGAAATCTCATTGGCTATTAGAATAGGCGTGTATTAATCAATAAAATTACAAAAATATTCAAAATCAATCAGTCAAATTGACATGGCAATTTATGATGGTTTCTGTAAATAATAAACTAGCTCAATTGTCAAAAAATTTTATTTGTGTGCGTTTTAATAAATTTGGGCATACATTGAAAATTAATTAGATATTTATTTAATATTAAGTAGGTACTGCCAACATTTCTATTAGGTAATATGAAAATTTTTACAGAGTTAAAGCCAATACTTTTAAAAAATATAGCACTATGAAACTTACTTGCTATGTAATATCTACTTTTTCAAAAACAAATACAATTGTCTTCAACATAGAATATGTCGACCACAAAGAAGATGGTTCGTAATTTTCTACCAATCCATTAATAGGCTAAGATCACTTCCTCCGTTATAAGATGAACTTTCTTTGTATGCATCAAATCACGGAATTTTGTCAGCTCATTCATATACCTTCCTTTCAGTGTTGCCAGGTCTCATGATTTAGCATGAGAACTCATGATTTGAAATAAATTCTCATGATATCATGATTTACACGCCGAATCTCATGTTTTTTTAAAATCCCGGCAACTGCGGCCTGCTAAAAATTACTTGAGTAGGGGGGGTTATTTGTTAGCTTTCTAAAGATTTCAAAATTCAAACTGTAAACGGTTGGCGCTTGGCGGGTTGGCTCGAGGCACAACTGATATTCGCGAATTTTGGCGAAATGTTGCATCCATTCAATCGGTTGACAATATCCTAAAATTTGCTAATTTGTCTAAATTTGTATTTTCCTTGTTGTGTTTGCCACATTCTAGCGCAAACGTGGAAAGAGTCAGGGACGTAGCATGTCGAAACCGGGCCCTTGTGCAAGACCACAACGGGCCCCCCTTTATCCTTTCACAAAAAAACGGTAGTACCAAATGCTTATACTCGTATTATTCATAAAGAATAAGTTCAATTTGAGATTGCTATCACAGTTTTATAGTCAATCAACGGCTGAAGCCAACAAAAAAAAACAATTTGGCCGAGGGGCGAGGGGCCCATCGGGGCCGGGCCCTCGTGCACGGCACCGCTTGCACGCCCTGTTGCTACGTCCCTGGAAAGAGTATTTTCCCAAATAAAATATAAACAAAACAAAAATTAGAAACATACTAAAAACTTCAACTTTAACAGCCTTATTACACACAAAAAGCTTAGTGTCTAAACAAAAACATCATTGCTATAATTTCCCAATACCACTCCAATCAGAATATATATATGATGGAGATTCTGACTGACAAGTTTCAGAGTATTTTATTCTTTTAATAGTATTATACTACCAGCTATACTTATAGTATATTTTTTAGTTTATTACTGTTTTATTTGTGGTAAAAAGCTTATTTTATTGTTATTCTGAATACTTTTCTCATGTGAAATTTATTTCCCACCTGGCAACACTGCTTCCTTTAGACTTCTGAGGCAATTGTATGCAGCGGCATCAGCTTCTATTAATATCCTCCGGTAAAATTAAATCGTAATTTTTTCCATATTTTCTCAGTAAAATCTTATTTTAGGTACAAATTTATAGTAGAGGTCACGAAGCCTCAAATTGTGATTTTCGTTTGCACTTTGAGGTTAAAAGCTGAAACCAATTTTAAATGATTTCTCATCATTAAATATATCGAAACCGAGAAGGCGTCAAAAATCGTCCTGTACGGGGTGGCTGTAGGGGGTAAAATGTAAAAAACACCCCAAATTTTTTTTCTTACAATCTGAATCTTCACAATGTGTAGGTTGCACTTACTACAGCTCAGGTGTGTATGACCGAGAAAACTATATATTTTAGCATATTTTGTACGACCGAAAAGCATGGCATTAAATGGACAACCCCAACCTTTGCCGGGCCCTATTGAAATAGACCTTAATGTTTAGACAGATTAGCGCTCTACACCGTCATATTTGTTTTATTCGCACTCTGATCGAAAATTAGGCATTAATAACGTTTTAGGGTGTAATCTCAGCATTCTAACGCACTGATTATTTTTTATTTTACTTTATTCTATAAATTTATATCAATTTTTTCGTGAGCGCGCGCATAGGGTCGAACAAGGTCGACTATCGCGTGCGTTCACGCTTAGGCGAGGTTCATTACGGTCGAAAGTCGCCTATTAATTGCTCTCTCGTGGCAGTGCTCGTATAATGTATAGGATTTTATTGAAACTAATATTACACAAACTCCAACTTTATTAATAGGTACCTACTTAACTAAATAATAATAATAATAATAAGTTTATTTTTGCATTAACATACGTATAAGGTGCAGTGGGGCAAGAGCAATTTTGGGGAAAGTGCGACAAACTCAGTTTTTTTTAAATTTGTGTGTGTAAACTGGGCTTCATCTCACTTGAATTCAATATTATATCGGTACGCAACCGTTAGGGGAACATCATTAGCGCCACCTATCTGACACGCATAATGTGGCTGCAAGGCTAAACTGCCAACGGTTCTATTGAATTTCGTCAGTCAAAAGTGCAGGTGCATACTCATCGTAAATTAATGACCTTAAAAATAAAATCTTTTAGTTTATTATCAATAATTGTAAAAGAAACCTTGAAGAGTCAACATGCCTTTGGTCAGCATTAATGAACTTTAAGATATATTTTTATCAAAAAAAGTTGTGGGTCGCAATTGCCCCCCAAAAATTACGGTCAAGGGTAAGTGCGCAGGGCAAGTGCGACTTATAGGTCTGTGCCATAACTTTCCACCTATCGCAGATACGAGAAACTATCAAACACCAAGTACCTAATTCAACTTTTGATGTACAACACGCTCTTGCCCCAACAGACACTCTAGTTATTTACATGAGCTATAAATCAGGTGGTGTGCACTTGCCCCACATTCTTGGGGTAAGTGCGACCCAATGACGAAAAAAAAATTGAGGCACATTTATCGTTATTTAGTATTCGAAATGAACAGAAAACATTGTCAAGATTACTATATTAAAAAGCTGAATTCCTATTTTAAAAAATCACAATCTGACAAGTACCAAAAGTCAAAAATATGAAAAGATAGGTCGCACTTACCCCACTGCACCTTAAGTAAAAAATATAAAAGATTCATATTAATATCATAATGCAAAAAAGGAGCTGAAAACAATTAAAATTGATACAGTTCAGCCCCTAATCTACTACTAATCTACTACCGCATATACAACAATATTGATACAAAGAACAAGAGGAAAAAAGAGAACAATCGCCAACATTACATACTCAACAAAATACCACAATTAATTACGTGCAAATCAGACTCTGCATCACCTCTTTCTAGACACATACGAAGCCACAGCTAGTTAATAATTACATCAACTCTACGAAACACACGATGCAGAGGACACACTGCTCAAAATTGTCTAAGGGACGCAAATAATTTTCATTGTATGATTTTGATCATACAAGTCAAAGTGAGTAGGTTACACTATTTACTCGTATTTGACTAGCTTGTTTAGTACAAAATTGGCTAAAAATAAACTTGTAATGTTTTGCATTATTTGTTTGATAATGAAAATAAACATTTAATTGGCAAGAGGGCTCACTGCTCTCTCAGTGCATTTTCAAATTCAAAACGGCCTTGAATCTTTGCCATAAGGCATAAGTGGAAGAAGTTGTCTCTGCAGCATGTCCTGCACATGTTCAATGGGGTTGAGGTCAGCAGACTGAGGAGGCCATGGTAAAAGGGCAATGCTCTCTTCTTCAAACCAATTTTGTACCTGATGTGCAATATGAGGACGAGCATTGTCCTGCATTTAAACCAAATCTGGACCAGCAGCATATGGATATGGTTGCACAATGCACAACAAGTACAAGAACTTGTTCAATACAACGCCGCTGGTTCATGGCTCCATCCAGACAAACGAGGTATGAGGTCCGTTCTATGGTGCAAATCGATTCCAGCCCATACCATTACAGACCCTCCTCGGTAATTGTGAACTTCCTGGAAGTGCCTAGTCATCTCCAAGGCTCCGCTTCTTCGCCACACTCTCGTTCTTTTGCTATCAGGTTGAAATCCGAACCGAGATTCGTCGGTAAACAGAACATTGGACCTTTGTGTATGCTCTTCAGCCCATTCAAGACGAGCATCGCGATTGCCGTGGCGAAGTGCAGGTACTCTAATTGGTCAACGAGAATGAATACCAGCTTCATGGATACTATTTCTGATGGTTTGGTCAGAAACCGCTACGGCATGTACATTTTGGAGATTCGCAGAAAGTTCTCGTGTCGGAATAGATGCACGCCTGGCTTGAAAAATAATAAATCTTTCTTGGGCAGGTGTTGTTTCTCTTCTACAGCCTTCGTGTCTTTCGGCCACATTGCCAGTCTCCTGGTATCGTCCCCACAATCGACAAACTGATTTTAAGTATTTTAAGTAGCTGTGGCTTCGTATGTGTCTCCACAAAGAAGAAAGAAGTAATGCAGAGTCTGATTTGTACATAATTAATTGTGGTATTTTGTTGAGTATGTTTTGTTGGTGATTGTTCGCTTTTTTTCCTCTTGTTCTTTGTATCAATATTGTGGTAGATGCGGTAGTAGATTAGTAGATTAGGGGCTGAACTGTATCAATTCTAATTGTTTTCAGCTCCTTTTTTGCATTATGATATTAATAATTTTGATATTAATATGAATCTTTTATATTTTTTACTTATACGTATATTAATGCAAAATTAAACTTATTATTATTATTATTTAGTTAAGTAGGTACCTATTAATAAAATTGGAGTTTGTGTAATATTAGTTTCAATAAAATCCAATACATACGAGCACGGCCACGAGAGAGCAATAGGCGACTTTCGACCGTAATGAACCTCGCCTAAGCGTGAACGCACGCGATAGTCGACCTTGTTCGATCCTATGGGCGCGCTCACGAAAAAATTGCTATAAATTTATAGAATAAAGTAAAATGAAAAATAATCAGTGCCTTAGAATGCTGAGATTTCACTCTAAAACGTTATTAATGCGTAATTTTCGATCAGAGTGCGAATAAAACAGATATGACTGTGTAGAGCGCTAATCTGTCTAAACATTAAGGTCTATTTCAATAGGACCTGGCAAAGGTTGGGGTTGTCCATTTAATGCCATGCTTTTCGGTCGTACAAAATATGCTAAAATATATCGTTTTCTCGGTCTTACACACCTGAGTTGTGGTAAGTGCAAACTACACATTGTGAAGATTCAGATTGTAAGAAAAAAATTTTGGGGTGTTTTTTACATTTTACCCCCTACAGCCACCCCGTATAGGACGATTTTTGACGCCTTCTGGGTTTCGATATATTTAATGATCATCATCATAAGGTTCTCAGTCCGAAGACTGGTTGGACGCGTACCTCCATTCTTTTCTATCCTGAGCTAACCTACGCATTTCCCTAAAAGTAGAACATCCTACATCCCTAACTATTTGAGAGCAGTAGTCTAATCTAGGCCTACCCCTACCTCTTTTTATTCCTATCTCTGACTCTAGTATGTCGCGAACTATTCCTTCGTGTCTTAGAAGGTGTCCTACCATCCTATCTCTCCTACTCTTTATTGTTTTCCATACCTTTCGCCTTTCCCCAACTCTTTCTAATACTTCCCTATTGCTAACCTTATCTATCCACGGTATCTTCATCATGCGTCTGTAACACCACAGTTCAAACGCTTCTACTCTTTTTCTATCCGCTTCTCCTATTGTCCAAGTTTCGCACCCGTATAATGTCGTACTCCATACATACGACTTTAAGAGTCTCTTCCTAGTCTCTATATTAACCGTTCTAGAACATAACAGTTGTTTCTTTTTGTTAAACGCAACTCGTCCCTGCGCCATTCTTTGTTTTATATCTTTAGTGCTCCTACCGTCTTGGGTTATTTTACTTCCTAAGTAGCAGAAATCCGCGACCTCCTCTATCTTCTCATTTCCTATTTGTATTTCAATTTTAGTTCTATTTTCACTCCATCTACATACCAAAATTTTAGTTTTCTTTTTATTGATTTTCATGCCGTAGCCCTGTGTCAAAACTGCTTCCATTTCATTCAAAGCCGCTCCTAATTCTTCTTTGCTAAATGCTAACACTGCTATATCATCCGCAAATCTGAGCATGTTAATAGTTTGGCCCTGTACATTGATCCCTGAGGCTGTTCTTTCCTTAACAATATTAATCGCATCTTCGATATATAAGTTGAAAACTAGAGGTGACAATGCACATCCCTGTCTCACTCCCTTCCGGATATCTACTTCCCTTCGTTCCTGCTCACATTCTATAACTGCCTTTTGCTCTTTGTAGAGATTATGTATTATTCTTCTGTCCCTGTATTTCATCCCTACCTTTCTCAGCACTTCGAACATCTCCCCCCATTTTACGTTGTCGAAGGCTTTTTCTAAATCTACAAATCCTATATAAACGCTCTTTCTCTTTTCTATCGTTTTTTCTATAATTACTCGTAAAGCTAGAATGGCCTCACGCGTTCCTCTATTTCGTCTAAATCCGAACTGATCTTCTCCTAATATCTCTTCCGCCTTTTTCTCCATCCTTCTTTACACAATTCTAGTTAAAATTTTTGACGCATGGGAAGTTTAACTGATAGTTCTAAAATTTTCGCATCTATCCGCGCCTTTCCTTTTTGGCAAAGCTACCATGATGTTCAGTTTGTAATCCTCTGGAATCTCGCCTGTCAGGTATATGCGACTAACTAATTTAAATAAACGATCTATTACCTCTTGACCTGCGCACTTTAAGATTTCTGCCTGCAAGCCATCTATACCTGGTGCTTTATTATTCCTTAAACTTTTTAGTGCTAGCTCAAACTCTTCTCTCATTATAGGACTCCCTAGGTTATCCCCTTCTACACTGCTTTCACTTTCTAATATATCTTGCACTTCCTGTCCCGCATATAAGTTTCCTAAATATTCTTTCCACCTATCTGCCTTCTCCCCGCTTTCGATTAGGATATCTCCTGCCTCATTCCTAATGCTTTTGGTACTAGATCCAATTTCTCTAAAATTTCTCCTAATTATTTTATATGCTTCATCAGTCTTTCCTATTTCGAACTTATTTTCCACTTCTTTGCACTTATCATCGATCCATTGCTCTTTCGCTTTCCTACATTTCCGAATAATTTCCCACTTGATCGCCTTATATCTTTGTTTCCCTATTTCATCTAACCTATTTTTATATTTGCGCCTTTCCTCTATTAGACTCACAATATGTTTTGTTATCCAGGGTTTCCTACTTTCATTCTGTTTATGACCCAAAATATCCCTAGCTGAGGAAACTAAACTATTTTTAATGCAATTCCATTCTTCCTCTATGTCCCTAACAATATTCTCGCCCGCGCCCTTTAGTACTTCGTTTGTCTTTTTCTCGAACTTATCGCGCGTATCATCATCTTTTAGTTTCTCTGGGTCAAGATACCTTCTTCCGCTTCGTTTTTTCAAAATCTTAAATTTAAGATTGGCCTTCATAACGACTATATTGTGATCACTATCTATATCTGCTCCTGGATAACTTCTACAATCCCTAACTTGATTTCTAAATCTTTTCCTAACAAGAATGTAATCTATTTGATATCTCCCTAGGTCTCCTGGCATCTTCCACGTGTAGCGTCTCCTAACATGATGGTGAAATAGAGTGTTCGCGACCGTTAAGTTATGTTTATCGCAGAACTCTATCAGTCTCACTCCCCTATCGTTCCTATTGCCTAATCCAAAGGGACCAACTATTCCGCCCTCTCGCCCTGTGCCTACGACTGCATTGAAATCTCCTATAATTATTAAATTTTCGTGTCCTCTCACAAAATCTAGCACATGTTCAATATCACTATAAACTGCCTCTACGACCTCATCACTGTAGTTAGAAGTGGGCATATATACCTGTATTATTACTGTTTTTACAGGTTTCGAATCTAACCTAACCATAACTACCCTGTCACTTTGCTGTAAGAAATTTTCTACACTCTGCCCTACTTTTTTCCGCATAACAATTCCTACTCCCGAATTTCCTCCTACAGATCCTGTGTGTATTACTCTAAAATCTCCGCTCCAGAAGTCTCCGGCTTCTGGCCATCGCACTTCACTAATACCTACTACGTCTAATGCTAACCTATCCATCTCAATTTTCAAATTCTCTAACTTTCCTACTTGTTTCATGCTTCTAACATTCCACGCTCCGACTCGTGAGATGTTACACTTATCATTTCTGATGACTCCCCCCGAAGCAGTCCCCGCCCGGAGATCCGAATGTGGGACTATTTTACCTCCGGAATATTTTACTCCAGAAAGTGCCATCATCATAAATTCGAAGTACGCTGTACCAGGGATATAATAATGTGGTGGTTTCCCGTTGCCTTCCACATCGCAGTAGTGTGTATCATAGTGCCATACCGACCCTCACGATCTCTGCCACTATGATTACTGAAAGAGCTGCTGCCCCTATTTAATGATGGGAAATCATTTAAAATTGGTTTCAGCTTTTAACCACAAAGTGCAAACGAAAATCTTTTGTAGACGACTTTGACTTTGACTATTAGCTGAAACGTACCTAACTACAAAAATTTACTTCTAGCTTGTTTATTATTTATAGTAACGGTAACCATAACAATGATGAAACACGATCTCTATGTTATTATGTTGTATACTTACCTGCCCAGTTGTCAGCCCAATTTGAATTATTAATTTTGAATATTTTTGAAATAATTTTAAGATCAGTGGCAGGATTGAACAAAACGTTATACAGCACTCGTGGAGAAACCATTTCGCTCAATTATTTGCCTTTGCACACTCCCCTGGCGGCTCGTGTGCAAATCTGGCAAATTGCGTGAGCGAAATTTTCAGTTTCTCCACTTGTACTGTAATGTACTATTAATAGAGATTTTTCACCCCATTCTCTACCTTTGTTTTCGATAACTAATTGAAGTAGTACCTTCCACATCTACTGCCTCTACTGGCTACTGGTCATGTTGAAACTGAAATTATGAATACTGACTCAGATTCAGATGCAAATAACTCGTGTAGTCAAGATCAGGATAAACGTCAGGATACTAGTGACAAAGACAGCAGTAATTGTGTTGCGAAAGATTATGTTGTAATATACTATTAATAGAGATTTTTCACCCCATTCTTTACCTTTGTTTTCGATAACTAATTAAAGTATTACCTTCCACATCTACTGCCTCTACTGGTCATGTTGAAACTGAAATTATGAATACTGACTCAGATTCAGATGCAAATAACTCGTGTAGTCAAGATCTGGATAAACGTCAGGATACTAGTGACAAAGGAAACAGTAATTGTGTTGCGGAAGATTATGCTTCATCGAATAAAACGCCAATCGATGAACCATCTCCAACAAAGAAAATAAGAAAAAGTACAAACAAAAATTTAGAACTGCCTGGGCCACAGACTTCAACTTCATTGAGGAACAATTTTCTTATATCTATTGTAAAGTATGTAATATGAAAATTATAGGTGGGATCTATCATATTAGGCGTCATGGGAAATCTATTCACCATATTAAAATGTATAAAACAAGTAAGTCGACTCAAAAATTTCAAATTTATTGCCACCGGATCACATATATATAGCCTTTGATGAAAAAAATAAAAAAAGCTGAAATTAAACTCACAGCATTCTTAGCTGAACATAATTTGTCTTTCCGGTTAATGGATCACTTACCGCTATGTGAGCCTCAGCTTTTCCGGTTTCACAAGTAGCCAGAACTTTGAAAAATAAAACGAAAAAAGTCATCACAAATAATGTAGGGGGTATTAGGACCTGCAGGAAAAGCTAGTGTTATAGAAGTAATTAGAAACTTGCCGTTCTCTTTAATAGTTGATAAGTCGACAGACATTAGCTTAAAAAATGTCTAGTTGTTGTAGTAGTGAGATTTTTTTAAGAATAAGATTCATGACGCTTTTTTAAATCTCATTGGAGTGGAAGCGGCAAATGCGGAAGGCTTATATCAGGCCATAAAAATCTTGCAATTCCGTATGAGAATTTATTGGGTTTAGCGGCTGATAACGCCAGTGTTATGCTAGGACAATTTAACAGTGTAAAAAACCGTTCTCAAAAATAACATCAACCCTCATATTGTAGTTGTTGGTTGTACACGCCACACATTTCATCTATGTAGTTCATATGCTTGTAAAAAACTTCCAGCCTTTTTAGAAAAATTTTTACATGATGTTTGTATATTATTTCTCAAAGAGTTCAAAGAGAAATGTAGAATTGGCAGAATTTCAGATCTTTTTGGAAGAGATGCCATCCAGAATTAGTAAAACTCGTTGGTTATCGTTAGGAAACGTCATTTCTCGGATTATAAAGAATTGGAATTCCTCAATTTTATTCTTTCAACATGAAGCTCTTGAAGAAAAAATAATTCATGCACAAGATATTCTGAATGGTTTTCATTCAAAGCTAACCAAATGTTATTTACTTTTCTTATCGTTTGTGTTGGAGGTAATAAACAAATTAAACGTTGAGTTTCAAAGTGGGTCGCCGAAAGTGTTATACATAGTAAGTTTTACCAATACAATTCTAAAGAATATTTCTATTTTCATTTCACGTTGGCTGCGCAAAAGTTTGTTATCGTAAAAGTCGCACTATATTTATTAGTTTACAAATGGTCCAGACGGTCCTTGAAAATATTGCTCGCTAAAGTTTTAATACACATTGGAACTAAAATAACTAGCCAAGAGCCGATATTAAATTCATTCTCATGTTGAAAGTGCGTGCAAGTATACAGATCAGGTGTGTGTGTGTGTGTCTTTTGTGATTTTACTGAAAAACAGGTGAGTGGGTGAGTCTATACTCACTAAGTGTCTAGGTCTATATTGTAGCTAGTTAGAGTAGAAATTGATAAGAATTGGTGATGAGAAAACGTACGTAAACAATTAGATTAGCATATACAGTGATACAGGGCGTAAAGCCGCAGTACATAGATTATGAGTAGTTGAGTAAAGGAAAGCACAATGAAAAGAACCACATGAACGTTTAAATGGGGGTAACGATGCAACCGTCTCTGACAATTAGTTCTTTAAGTAAATAATATAAAGGCTGCTTATGAATATGCATTGTAGGGTCAGAAAAGGGTCTTAAGGTGCGGTGCTATGCATTGTAGGGTCAGAAAAGGGCCTGAAGGTGCGGTGTTTTGCATTGTAGGGTCAGAAAAGGGCCTGAAGGTGCGGTGTTTGCATTGTAGGGTCAGAAAAGGGCCTGAAGGTGCGTTATTTGGAGAACGGAATTAGAGCAGTGCCTTTGAGTTAAAGTTAAACAAAAAGCGAAATGTTGCTGGATGCTGAGACGGTGGCGTCGGTACTAGTTGGTGTAGACGGTCTAGTTTAAGTTACCAAGGCTAGGCCAGGGCCTACTACAGTACAGGCCGGAACGCTCGAAACGGGAGTGGGGGATCGGAGGCACAAAAGCGCTCGATTATAATGCGGTTTGCAATGTTTCCAGGCATATATTCTAGAAATATTAATATAATTTACTAATAATCTTCAGAATTTGTGACAAGTATACATGTTGGTACTTCATGAATTGTTTATTTGCAATATTAGATACGAAAAAAGCAATTCGGTACGAGTTACCTACCTATAAAGCCTTTGATTATTCGCCAACGCTAATAGACAAAATATTACAAAATTACAAAAACAAGGAGAATAACGGAGAAAAACGGTTTTATTATAAATAGTGAATAAAAACAAACTTACAAATTTAATTTTAAGTAACACAAACATAAAACTCTGTAAATATAACGAAATAAAAAATATGCATTCTAAATTTAACATACATGGTGAGTGTAAAAAAATGAAGTTGGTGATAGAGGATGTCAAAATAAGAAGAAAAGTTTATGTGAGCACACACACGTCCTAAAATTACTTCCAGCAAAGATACATGCTGTAGAAATTTCTCGAAAAAAATGATTCTTTGTAAAATCTTGGAAACCAGGAAAGCTATTGAATTGATGAAACAAATAATATTACTTTGCGAACTACCAATTATTATTATTGGTAGTTCGCAAAGTAATATTATTTGTTTCATCATGAACTTCTACCAAAAAGTAATTGAAGATGATATTAACTATTGAATTGAAATTTTGCGTGCGATTGTAGATTTCTGTTCTAAGAATGTTTGCTTTTTTACTGCAGCCCGTGGCGCCTCCGCAAGGAGGTGAGTTCGATCATTTCGCTTAAACAATGATACGTCACTAATTTTCTATTCTGCCCTGTTTCTACAAATGAGGCTGAAATTTTTGGATTTTGCATTCATTTTGGAAACAAAAAGGTTCCTAGTAGTCTGCATTTTTCATTAAACAGGTGATCGTTCTAAAACTACTTGCAATGCCATTAGACATTAAAAAAACAAAAGTTTTTAGAACAATAGATGTAGGATTATAGAGGACAATCACCAGCAAAGATTTAATTCTATAGCTTTCGCAGTTAATGGAATATTTATATACAGGGTGTTCATGGAATCATTCTACAATGGCTAACTTTTTTATTTGAAATCGGAGAAGGTTCGTTAAATGGACAGAGTTTAATAACTTTTCGAGAAGAATTTGATGGTGCTGGCAGAAAAACAATCGAGCATCGCATCTTTGAGATATCGCTATCAACTTCCTTAACTTAAATAGAACGACCAACTTTCAATTACACCATCGCATTTAAAATTAAAAAGTACGTAAAAAATTATAAGGTGACCCGCTACCTGCTGTCAACTGTTTTGGAGTTGCCGACAACTGTTCACGGAATAATTCTACAATGGCTAACTTTCTTATTTGGAACCTGAGAAAGTTCGTTAAATGGACAAAGTTTAATACGTTCTCGAGAAGAATTTGATGGTGCTGGCAGAAAAACAATCGAGCATCGCATCTTTGAGATATCGCTATCAACTTCCTTAACTTAAATAGAACGACCAACTTTCAATTACACTATCGCATTTAAAATAAAAAAATACGCAAGAAATTATAAGGTGACCCACCACCTACTGTCAACTGTTTTGGAGTTGCCGACAACTGTTCACGAAATCATTCTACAATGGCTAACTTTTTTATTTGGAATCTGAGAAAGTTCATTAAATGGACAAAGTTTAATAACATTTCGAGAACAATTTGATGGTGCTGGCAGAAAAACAATCGAGCATCGTATCTTTGAGATATCGCTATCAACTTCCTTAACTTAAATAGAACGACCAACTTTCAATTACACTATCGCATTTAAAATCAAAAAATACGCAAGAAGTTATAAGGTGACCCACCACCTACTGTCAACTGTTTTGGAGTTGCCGACAACTGTTCACGAAATCATTCTACAATGGCTAACTTATTTATTTGGAATCTGAGAAAGTTCGTTAAATGGACAAAGTTTAATATCTTTTCGAGAAGAATTTGATGGTGCTGGCAGAAAAACAATCGAGCATCGTATCTTTGAGATATCGCTATCAACTTCCTTAACTTAAATAGAATGACCAACTTTCAATTACACCATCACATTTAAAATCAAAAAATACGCAAGAAGTTATAAGGTGACTCACCACCTACTGTCAACTGTTTTGGAGTTGCCGACAACTGTTCACGAAATCATTCTACAATGGCTAACTTTTTTATTTGGAATCTGAGAAAGTTCATTAAATGGACAAAGTTTAATAACTTTTCGAGAAGAATTTGATGGTGCTGGCAGAAAAACAATCGAGCATCGCATCTTTGAGATATCGCTATCAACTTCTTTAACTTAAATAGAACGACCAACTTTCAATTACACCATCGCATTTAAAATTAAAAAGTACGTAAAAAATTATAAGGTGACCCGCCACCTACTGTCAACTGATTTGGAGTTGCCGACAACTGTTCACGGAATAATTCTACAATGGCTAACATTTTTATTTGGAATCTGAGAAAGTTCGTTAAATGGACAAAGTTTAATATGTTCTCGAGAAGAATTTGATGGTGCTGGCAGAAAAACAATCGAGCATCGCATCTTTGAGATATCGCTATCAACTTCCTTAACTTAAATAGAACGACCAACTTTCAATTACACCATCGCATTTAAAATTAAAAAGTACGTAAAAAATTATAAGGTGACCCGCTACCTGCTGTCAACTGTTTTGGAGTTGCCGACAACTGTTCACGGAATAATTCTACAATGGCTAACTTTCTTATTTGGAACCTGAGAAAGTTCGTTAAATGGACAAAGTTTAATACGTTCTCGAGAAGAATTTGATGGTGCTGGCAGAAAAACAATCCAGCATCGCATCTTTGAGATATCGCTATCAACTTCCTTAACTTAAATAGAACGACCAACTTTCAATTACACTATCGCATTTAAAATCAAAAAATACGCAAGAAATTATAAGGTGACCCACCACCTACTGTCAACTGTTTTGGAGTTGCCGACAACTGTTCACGGAATCATTCTACAATGGCTAACTTTTTTATTTGGAATCTGAGAAAGTTCGTTAAATGGACAAAGTTTAATAACTTTTCGAGAAGAATTTCATGGTGCTGGCAGAAAAACAATCGAGCATCGCATCTTTGAGATATCGCTATCAACTTCCTTAACTTAAATAGAACGATCAACTTTCAATTGCACCATCGCATTTAAAATCAAAAAGTACGTAAAAAATTATAAGGTGACCCGCCACCTACTGTCAACTGTTTTGGAGTTGCCGACAACTGTTCACGGAATAATTCTACAATGGCTAACTTTTTTATTTGGAATCTGAGAAAGTTCGTTAAATGGACAAAGTTTAATAACTTTTCGAGAGGAATTCGATGGTGCGGGCAGAAAAACAATCGAGCATCGCATCTTTGAGATATCGCTATCAACTTCCTTAACTTAAATGGAGCGACCAACTTTAAATTACACCATCGCATTTAAAATCAAAAAATACGCAAAAAATTATAAGATGATCCACCACCTACAGTCAACTGTTTTGGAGTTGCCTATAACTGTTCATGGAATCGTTCTACAATGGCCAACTTTTTTATTTGAAATCGGAGAAGGTTCGTCAAATGGACAAAGTTTAATCACTTTTCGAGAAGACTTTGATGGCGCTAGCAAACAAACAATGGAGCATCAACTTCCTTAACTTAAATGGAGCGACCAACTTTCAATTACACAGTGTTGACTGTATGTGGTGGGTTGATTTTAAATGCGATGTGTAATTGAAAGTTGGTCTTTCCATTTAAGTTAAAGAAGTTGATAGCGATATCTTAAAAATGCGATGCTCGATTGTTTTTTTGCTAGCACCATCAAATTCTTCTCGAGAAATTATTAAATTTTGTCCAGTTAACGAACTTTCTCCGATTTCAAATAAAAAAGTTAGCCATTGTAGAACGATTCTGTGAACAGTTGTCAGCAACTCCAAAACAGTTGACTGTAGGTGGTGGGCCACCTTATAATTTTTTACATATTTTTTGATTTTAAATGCGATTGTGTAATTGAAAGTTGATCGTTCGATTTAAGTTAAGGAAGTTGATAGCGATATCTTAAAAATGCGATGCTCGATTGTTTTTTTGCTAGCACTATCAAATTCTTCTCGAGAAATTATTAAACTTTGTCCATTTAATGAACTTTCTCAGATTCCAAACAAAAAAGTTAGCCATTGTAGAACGATTCCGTGAACAGTTGTCAGCAACTCCAAAACAGTTGACTGTAGGTGGTGAGTCACCTTATAATTTTTTGCGTATTTCTTGATTTTAAATGCGATGGTGTAATTTAAAGTTGGTCGTTCTATTTAATTTAAGGAAGTTGGTAGCGATATCTCAAAGATGCGATGCTCGATTGTTTTTCTGCCAGCACCATCAAATTCTTCTCGAAAAGTTATTAAACTTTGTCCATTTAACGAACTTTCTCAGATTCCAAATAAAAAAGTTAGCCATTGTAGAATTATTCCGTGAACAGTTGTCGGCAACTCCAAAACAGTTGACAGTAGGTGGCGGGTCATCTTATATTTTTTTACGTATTTTTTGAGTTTAAATGCAATGGCGTAATTGAAAGTTGGTCGTTCCATTTAAGTTAAGGGAATTGCTAGCGATATCTCAAAGATGCAATGCTCGATTGTTTTTCTGCCACCACCATCAAATTCTTGTCGAAAAGATATTAAACTTTGTCCATTTAACGAACTTTCTCCGGTTTCTAATAAAAAAGTTAGCCATTGTAGAACGATTCCGTGAACAGGTGTCAGCAACTCCAGAACAGTTGGCTGTAGGTGGTGGGTCACCTTATAATTTTTTACATATTTTTTGATTTTAAATGCGATGGTGTAATTGAAAGTTGGTCGTTCCATTTAAGTTAAGGAAGTTGATAGCAATATCTCAAAGATGCGATGATCGATTGTTTTTCTGCCACCACCATCAAATTCTTCTCGAAAAGTCATTAAACTTTGTCCATTTAACGTACTTTCTCCGATTCCAAATAAGAAAGTTAGCCATTGTAGAACGATTCCGTGAACAGTTGTCGGCAACTCCAAAACAGTTGACTGTGGGTGGTGGGTCACCTTATAATTTTTTGCGTATTTTTTTATTTTAAATGCGATGGTGTAATTGAAAGTTGGTCGTTCCATTTCAGTTAAGGAAGTTGATAGCGATATCTTAAAAATGCGATGCTCGATTGTTTTTCTGCTAGCACCATCAAATTCTTCTCGAGAAATTATTAAACTTTGTCCATTTAACGAACTTTCTCAGATTCCAAATAAAAAGGTTAGTCATTGTAGAATAATTCCGTGAACAGTAGTCTGCAACTCCAAAACAGTTGACTGTAGCCTGTAGGTGGTGGGTCACCCTATAGTTTTTTGCGCATTTTTTGATTTTAAATGAGATGGTGTAATTGAAAGTTGGTCGTCCCATTTAAGTTAAGGAAGTTGATAGCGATATCTTAAAAATGAGATGATCGATTGTTTTTCTGCTAGCACCATCAAATTCTTCTCGAGAAATTATTAAACTTTGTCCATTTAACGAACTTTCTCAGATTCCAAATAAAAAAGTTGGCCATTGTAGAACGATTCCGTGAACAGTTGTCGGCAACTCCAAAACAGTTGACTGTGGGTGGTGGGTCACCTTATAATTTTTTGCGTATCTTTTCATTTTAAATGCGATGGTGTAATTGAAAGTTGGTCGTTCCATTTAAGTTAAGGAAGTTGATAGCGATATCTTAAAAATGCGATGCTCCATTGTTTTTCTGCTAGCACCATCAAATTCTTCTCGAGAAATTATTAAACTTTGTCCATTTAACGAACTTTCTCCGATTTCAAATAAAAAAGTTGGCCATTGTAGAACGATTCCGTGAACAGTTGTCGGCAACTCCAAAACAGTTGACTGTAGGTGGTGGGTCACCTTATAATTTTTTGCGTATTTTTTATTTTAAATGAGATGGTGTAATTGAAAGTTGGTCGTTCCATTTAAGTTAAGGAAGTTGATAGCGATATCTTAAAAATGCGATGCTCGATTGTTTTTTTGCTAGCACCATCAAATTCTTCTCGAGAAGTTATTAAACTTTGTCCATTTAACGAACTTTCTCCGATTTCAAATAAAAAAGTTAGCCATTGTAGAATGATTCCATGAACACCCTGTATATATAGGTACATATTAAAAATATTATTTTTTTCGAAATCTACCACCATATAACCTTGTTGGGAGTAAATTTGGAAGAAATGGACGGGAACGCATCATCCGACAGTTTCGGTATTTTTCTTTTGCAGACTAATTCTGACCCATCGTCGTGCCTCAATTTGTCTTCTGTTATTATGAAACGGTTTTCAAAATGTTTAATGCAGATAATACTGTCTTTATTGGGATTAAAGTCTTTCCTGTTAATATTTCGGGCCCATGTAGCTAGTAATTGGGGTTTACGCAAGGGGAATCTAAACACACTACAATTCCTCAGGCTTGTAATTGGTTTTACAATTCGGTACGCAGCATCTTCGTGGCATTGTGTGGGTTACAAGCATTAAGTCTTGAAAATTACTTATAAACTACAGTTGACGAGATACCTATCAATAAATTAAGACACAATAAAAAGGCGCGGGATACCTATTCACCAAAGTAAGTAAACGCGGGAGATGCTCTGGCGGATGCCTCCGCGGATGACGTCACACGCTAAGCTCCGCCTTACGCTCCGGCCTGAACTGTAGTAGGCCCTGGCTAGGCTAAAGGAACTAGGCACTTACAGTGGTTTTTGTTTTATTTAGAGCGAGAGGACGGGCAATTAGAGTTAATAGAGGGAGAAGTGGTAAGTTTTAATTTACCTTAAACGAAAGATGAATCCTGATTTAGTTTTGTTTTTCTACCTCCCGTCTTACAAAAGGGTTACCAACTTCTACAAAGTTATTTTAAAATGTTATATAAAGAGAAATGTTTTGGATAGGTATAAAGATAAAATAGGAGAGTTATTTGTTAGAATTAAAAACCATGTACTTTGGGGCAGAAGTAGAATTATTTTTATCTTTCGAAGACGATGTGATTTACGCCTTCCACGATCATCCGCTGGCCAGCCACCTACGTGCAGACGAAACAACGCGGGCCATCCAAGACACGTTCTACTGGCCTAGTATGACAAGCCATGTCCGGCGTTTCGTCAGGTCCTGTTGGTTCTGCGCCTGCACCAAGAGGGGACCGAATTAGGCAGACGCCCCTTTCCAACCGCATCAGCCCACCGAGCCATGGTTCACGGTGGCGATTGACATAATGGGACCATACCTAGCCTCTACAAAGGGAAATAGATTCATTCTGGTGGTTACTGACTTGTTAAGCCGGTAGGTGGAAGTCACTATGTAGAATTATGCCGACAGATTAAACAACGATTTAATTTTAAAAATGAAACTTTTTTGTTTGCATCTCTTTTTGAACCCAGTCAGTGTGGTAAACTGGTGAAACACTTTATATAGCAAAAGCAAAAATAGTATTCCCTACTTTATCAAACTCTATTGACTTGGAGGAATTAAATATAGAGTGGCAATTAGCAACAGAAGTTGGGAAGAAATATGAAAATTTCGCTACTGTAGATTTTTGGATTGAGTTAATGAAGCAAAAAACACTCTAGATGAGATGATTTAATGATAGTTATACAGCATGTCTTTGCTTTGACTCATTCATCAGCAGCAGCTGAACGCATATTTTCTCAACTTAGCCTAATAAAAATAAAGAATAGAAATAGGTTAGCTGTTGGGACTGTTGCTACTAAACACCAAAGAATTACTTCATGATAATACGTGTCATACTTTCAACCCTTCAGTGGAGTTGTGTGCTTATAAAAGAAATATAGAAGATCTTGAAGTAACAAAAAAATTTAGTCCTCTATATTAATATTATGAAAAGTAAATAATTTTGATAAACTAAATTCTACGGAAGCCTCGACGGAAGTAAATGATTAAATAATTGGATTTGTTGGTTTTTCGCTTTATGTAAGAAAGATTATACCTAATATATGTATTATGTATATTTATTTTGTTAACGAAGAGATGTTGTGTGTCAAAAACGTACGCTATAAAATTCGTTTGATCATAATCGGACGCAAGTCCTAGAGTAGGGCTTTTGCTCTCTAAAGTTTATGTTTAAATATTGCATGTTTTGAATGTGTATGGAAAACCGCAGACCAACGGGTTTCGTCTTTTTGGGACTTATCAGTACGGCGCTTTCCCCTGCACACTCAAACCATGCAATTTAACTTGCTATATGCTGGACAGATATCAGCAAGAGACAATTACTTGGACTAATTATCTGGGAGCAATTAGTGGTACTGGACCGTTCAAACAACTACTCCTCGGGCAAATACCCCGCCAGACATTGAATTATAGAACTAAATTTGTACTACGAGACGCCACAATTACATGGTGCTCTTTTGTTCTATATTTATCCACTCCCCCTCCCGTGTGACGTCGCGTAATTTGTACACCGCATTTTGTATCTACGCATCATTATTATCAGTACCAGTTTATGATAAGATCAATTTATAACTGAAATTATCTCTGAAGTGGTTTATAGCATTCTGCATCAATCTTTTTGTCCGTCCGTTATTAATAAGGTCGTTAGCGATAAATTTAAAAACCTTCTGCTGCTGCTGCTTTAATTATACAATTTCTTATTCAATAAAATTTTCTTTGGTATTTGCTTCATTTGTTACACATATTCCTGTTGCAAAATAATTTAAATTCCTCAAGCTTCTTACGAGAAATGAAGATTGCAGTTTTACAAAACACAGAATTACAGAATACAAAGAACACTGTTCGCTTGACAGGCGAAAATGAATATCAAACAGCTCATTTGTGTAACAAACTACTCGCATGTTTATATATCTACCACTTATTTACCACGCTGATATGAATTGACATATTCTAAATAGGTTATTATTAGTTAGGTATCGGAAAACTAAAGTGTATCCTCTTTAATTTTTAGGTTTCCTTACTCGGAAATATATAAAAACGAAACACTTATGACAAGACTTCGATGTCTGTCTTTTGTACGTCTGCCTGTCACAGGCCAATTTATTTCCGAAGCGATTGTACATAGGGACCAAAGTGACCAATATTTGTATGGATGATGTAAAATAATAATAATTTGCGCTTGCACCATGGAGGTCAAAGAAAAAAAGATTTATTTACCCCGTAGTCATACCTAGTTTTCAATCCAAAGATTAGTTGGACGCATACCTCCATCCTTTCCTTTCCTATCCTGAACTAACCTTCCCTTTTCCCTATAAGGAGAACATCCTACATCCCCACTATTTCAGAACACTAATCAAAATTGCACTGATTTCGTTCAAAGTCATCCCTAGTTATTATTTACTGGGTGCTAAATCCGCGAATTTAAGCATATTAATAATTTGTTCCTGTACATTAATCCCGTAGGTTATCATATATTTTTAAAAATATTAATAACATCTTCAATATATGAAATGAAAATTAGAAGTGACAACGCACATCCGTCTCACTCCCTTCCGAATATCTATTTCACTACGTTCCTGCTCAAATCCTATAACTTTCGTCTGCTCTTTGAACAAATTACACTACTCAAAACCGTACAGGGATATTGAAGAAGCACAAGGTTTTTTAGGTAGGTATATTAAATATTTTAGCTATTATATTACATAGATTTAATAATAAACAACTAAATTCAAGTAATTTATATCCAAATTTAAAACAATTAATGACAAGGGTAGAAACAAAACGACAAACAAATCAAGGGTTGAAAATTGAAGAACATTGGAAACAATGTTAACCTTTGTACAAAAAGGGAGAGTTAAGAAAATGCCACTAGGTATGGTTTTCAATATCTGGTGTGACCTCCACCGGCATTCAGTAGTGCCCTAATGCGATTAGGCATGCTAAAAATCAAATGGTCCAGGTCGCGCTGAGGAATCGCTCTCCATTTCCTCTCAAGAACTCTAAAGAGGCCTCGAGAGTTGTTGACGTGGTAGTCCGCCGCTGAAACTCTTCTTTGCAATAAATCCCAAGAATGCTCAGTCGGAGTCATATCCGGCGGTTGAGCGGACCACGGAAACAATGACGTGATGAGCTCGTCTAGTGCATCCGTTACAAGCCGTGCTGTATGAAGGCGACCGACGAGCATTATCTTGCATGAAAAGAAAATTTCCACCTACAGCTCCTGCGTACGGTTGTACGACAGGCAAAATAATCTGGTTTAGATAAATTTGGCTCGTCATATTGCCTTGTATCCAAAAGAGGTCAGTTCTTCCGCCAATGTTTATTCCGGCCCACACCATTATTGAACCACCTTTGTAAGCATGCACTTCCTGGGGAGCGTTTAGAAAATTTTAAGTGCCCCGCCTCTCTCCATGCTCTCACTCTTCTGGAATCGAGTATATACCGTATAGTGATTCGTCAGAAAAGAGGACAAATGACCATTGTTGATTTGTAAAATATTGGAATTCTCGTCCCCATAACAGTCGCTCTCTTCGATGTGGAACGCTCAATGGTTGTCTAGACTTCAAATTAACTTCATGCAGCCTGTTTCGCACAGTTTGGTCACTAATAAGCACACCATGGGTACGATTCAAGACACCTTGAAGTTGACGAGCCGCACATGTTGGATTACGTAGAGCATTCTACGTCATAAAACGGTCTTGTGCCGGTTTTGCTTTCCGACCATTTCCGCGATGTTGGTTTCGAACATTCCCATTGGTTTGATAAGGTTGATAAGTGGCTTATGACACTTCGTGACACTTGAAATTCCCCCGAAACCTCAACTTGGCGACGACCGGCTTGTAACATGCCTACTGCTTGCAGCATTTCGCCTCACGCCAAGTGACGACGTTCCATTTGGAAAAAGACTGAAATAAATGAAAATGAAAAACTTAAATTTATCCGAAATTAACTTCACTGTACTCACTGAATGTAAATTTCTATTAAAAACGAAGTTTTTCTAGAATGTAGCATTCGTCCTGTGGCAAGTTATGAATAAATGTCAAAGTAAAAACTAAGGAAGCGACGGGGTATCATGGGTAATGTTATAAAAGACCCTTCATAACTGAATACGTAAAGTGCATGTATATGTTACAGGCCCCATATGAAATCAGACCGTATGTATATGGTCTAGGTTGTATCCATACGAAGCCACTGTAATATAGAAAGCCTGTACCCTGCTCTGGTGACGTCACACTTGGTTGTAGATTTCTGTATGGCGAGCTTATGCAGCGGCCAGAGTTTCTCGGCTTAATATTGGGAAATAGTAATTTTTATGTAATGAATTGTAGTTTCGTTATTATATTAGTGTTAATACGTTATGGGAATGCATTTATCTAGGTAAAATAATCTATTAATAGTTAAAACTTAAGACAAAACGGCACTGCAGAGGTTCAACAGCTTTGTTAAAAGAGTAGAAGTAGGTCACCAATTTTTTTTTTCTTATTTAAGTATGTGTAATAGTATTCCCAAAGTCAATGATTGTAGGGTTTACTAATTATATTGCATCGTCTTTTACCCAACTAGTATATTAAAGACAAATAAGAAGCCATTAAATAAAAAACTAATTTCAAGTTGGGTAAATGACCAAATTAGCATATTCGGTGAATACGTATTTTTTTAAATATCAACCCTAATTGCATAACATTTTCTACACAAACATTTATTTAATTTGAGCGACTAATATCATAAGTTTAAACATATCATAAATGGTTCACTATTTTCCCTAATTTCAACCAGCTATTTATTACATAGAGAACTATGCCCTGCCCTAACAAACGCAAACATAAGAATTGTTATAAGTAATAACTAAGCGCAAATCTGAGAAAAGTTTTATGGAAAACTTAAAAATAATGCCTATTTCTGCACTTCACTTAACCGCGTTTTATAGTTGTTCTTTATGACGTTAACTTTCATTTTTATCTTGATAAATATTAAGGTGCTTGACATATTTTCTTGCTCGTTCGTCTGTATTTTTTCGGGGCTTTGGGCGTAATGCAGGACATATTTATATATACTTCGACTGCTGTTTAAATAAATTGTATAATTATTTGTGCCATTTTTTTAATAATTTTAGTAATATTTGTGAATTTATGGCAAATGAAACACTATGTAAAAATATTATCGACGTTTCGCCTCTGGTTAGAGGCTTTATCAAGATTATATATTTAAAAGTTTACAAAATGTATAAATGTGACAAAATTTTTTCTTAATATAAGTTCTTAGTTACTGTTATTTACATTTTTATTAAGAAAAAATTTTGTCACATTTATACATTTTGTAAACTTTTAAATATATAATCTTGATAAAGCCTCTAACCAGAGGCGAAACGTCGATAATATTTTTACATAGTGTTTCATTTACCATAAATTCACAAATATTACTAAAATTATTAAAAAAATGGCACAAATAATTATACAATTTATAAACAACTTGAAGAAATAAGTGAATTATTTTATTTTCAAGAAGCATAAATTCAGAAGAATATAAAAACAAGAAAATTCTAAGAAAATTAAATAATCTAAGAAGCAAAATTTAGAAGAATATATAAACAAGAAAATTCGAAGAAAATTAATTTCTCAAAGAAGTTTAGTAAGAAACCCTTGATTTAAGAAGATATCCACACACTGAAAATTCCACAATATCTCGAAAATGAACAAACTAAATTTTTATGAAGAAGTAACATGCAAATTTGGTAATTACACCACAAATATTCTTAAACAATATTCTAACTTAAACATTAAAATTGCACAACTTAAAAACAATAGAATATTTTTGTTAAAGTGTAGAGAACACGATTTAATCCCAAATTTTTTAAATTACCTCGCTCCCAAAAATATTCATATTGAAAATTCAAAATATTCTTATAAAATACATGATACTATTTTAAAATGTCAAAAATCTTGTTTAGACATTCTTATTTCCGATCATTACACCAGCATACAAAAAATTACTAAAACCCTTCAATACCTCGAAATTCAAATTAATAGAATATTACCACAAACATATAACAACTTTTTTAAACAATCACAAAACCAAAAATTTTACTATAAATTTCTTAACATAAAAAATAAACAACAATGGAAATTAATAAAACTTACTAATAAACATACTAATAATAATGATTGCAATCTCTCTATTAATAAAGAATGGATACATAACATTTCTACCACCGACATTCCAACTAATGTACAAAAAATTTTACAATTAGGCCCAAATTTTACTATAAATACCCGTAATACTGAAATTCCAATTAATAATATCATTGCCACTATTGAAAGTGGTATAACTTTACTTCCATCTGAAGAAAAAAATTATATTAGAAATAAAATTTGCCAAATTATTAAAAAATTTAACAATTCTTATACAAAAATTAACAAAAATGAAAAAGAACTATTGACTAACATTAAAATTACAAAAACTTTCCTTAAAAACAACCCACAAATTATCATCCTAAAACCTGATAAAAGTAACAAAACAGTAATAATGAATTCCACTGATTACGAAAATAAAATGTTTAATCTATTAAACGACAAATTAATTTATATGCCTCTTTCTAAAGATCCCACTATTAGTTTACAAACTAAAAATAATAATTTTATATCTACATTATTAAATGAAAATAATATCTCTTATACACTTAGCACTAAACTTAAAATACAAAATTCCCTACCCCCACGTATATATGGCCTCCCAAAATTACACAAAATTAATATCCCACTTAGACCAATAGTATCATGTATACAAAGTCCTTTTTATAAATTATCAAAATATTTATCTAATATTTTATCTAACATCACAGGTCAAAATGAATTTTACATCAAAGATTCTTGGTCATTTAAAGAAAAAAGCAAAAATTTTTATTTCCCTGAAAATTATATATTTATTTCACTTGATGCTGTATCTCTCTATACCAACATTCCAATAAATCTAGCAATTACAATAATAAAAAAAAACTGGAATAAAATTGAACCTTTCACGTCACTTACTTTAAACAATTTTATTACAGCAATTGAACTTACCTTAACCACTACATATTTCAAATTTAAAGATAAAATTTATAAACAAACTGATGGCTGTGCTATGGGTTCTCCAATTTCAAGCACTATTGCCCAATTAGTTTTAGAAGATTTAGAAACCACTGTTATTCCTAAATTATCATTTAATCTACCTTTTTTTGTACGTTATGTAGATGATTGTCTTACTGCTATTCCTCCCGACAAAGAAAATGAAATTCTTCATCAATTCAATAATTATCATCCCAAATTACAATTTACTATAGAAATTTCAAAAAATAACCAAATTAACTTCTTAGACTTAACACTATACAAAATTAATAATTCAATCGAAACAGAATGGTACACAAAACCCACTTGGTCTGGCCGTTATATTCATTTTAATTCCAAACAACGCACTTGTCACAAAAAAAGTATCGTTATTTGCTTGACTGACAGAGCAATCAAACTCTCCAGTCCACAATTCAGACAATATGCATTAAACAAAACCATAAATTGTTTAATAAAAAATAACTACCCAAGAAATTTTATTGACAAAATTATAAAAAATAGACTACATCATTTTTATAATAACAATAACGACAATCAAAACCAAAAAGAACCTAAAAATTACATTTCTTTACCATATATAAAACACATATCACATAACATCAATAAATTATTAATAAAATATAATTTTGTAATTGCTCATAAAAAGCATAACAACTTACAATTTTTATATTCTCGTTTAAAAACTCCAATTCCAAAATTAATGAAAACTCATATTGTATATAAAACATACATTGGGCAAACCAAAAATCACCTTGAAACTAGGTTAAAACAACATACTTACCAAAATAGTAATTCAGCTATCCGTAAACACATAAAAGATACTAAACACAATTTCGATTTTCACAATACTACTATTTTAGAACAAGAAAAAAACTTAAAAGCTAGACTGGTTTTAGAAATGATACACATCCAAAAAGATAAAAATTCCTTGAATGACAGATCTGACATTCAAAATTTAAGTCAAATTTACAGTGACATAATAACTTTTTTTTTTTTTTTTTTAGTAATATTTGTGAAATTTATGGCAAATGAAACACTATGTAAAAAATGTTATCGACGTTTCGCCTCTGGTTGGAGGCTTTGTCAAGATTATATATTTAAAAGTTTACAAAATGTATAAAAGTGACAAAATTTTTTTCTTAATAAAAATGTAAATAACAGTAACTAAGAACTTATATTAAAAATATAAATTATACGTAGCACACATGATTTTGTAAAAAATATGAAGGAGGAAAGAAATGTACATAAATTATAATCAAGTGGTAGAGAACAGATTTACGTTATTATGTCACTGTAAATTTGACTTAAATTTTGAATGTCAGATCTGTCATTCAAGGAATTTTTATCTTTTTGGATGTGTATCATTTCTAAAACCAGTCTAGCTTTTAAGTTTTTTTCTTGTTCTAAAATAGTAGTATTGTGAAAATCGAAATTGTGTT
The DNA here is from genome assembly GCA_963966045.1 of Xestobium rufovillosum. Classification (NCBI taxonomy): domain Eukaryota; kingdom Metazoa; phylum Arthropoda; class Insecta; order Coleoptera; family Ptinidae; genus Xestobium; species Xestobium rufovillosum. Next base: position 6,624,919 of record OZ014493.1, read on the forward strand.
TAGTATCTTTTATGTGTTTACTGATAGCTGAATTACTATTTTGGTAAGTATGTTGTTTTAACCTAGTTTCAAGGTGATTTTTGGTTTGCCCAATGTATGTTTTATTACAGTTATTACAATTAATTTTGTATACAATATGAGTTTTCATTAATTTTGGAATTGGAGTTTTTAAACGAGAATATAAAAATTGTAAGTTGTTATGCTTTTTATGAGCAATTACAAAATTATGTTTTAATAATAATTTATTAATGTTATGTGATATGTGTTTTATATATGGTAAAGAAATGTAATTTTTAGGTTCTTTTTGGTTTTGATTGTCGTTATTGTTATTATAATAATGATGTAGTCTATTTTTTATAATTTTGTCAATAAAATTTCTTGGGTAGTTATTTTTTATTAAACAATTTATGGTTTTGTTTAATGCATCTTGTCTGAATTGTGGACTGGAGAGTTTGATTGCTCTGTCAGTCAAGCAAATAACGATACTTTTTTTTGTGACAAATGGGTTGTTTGGAATTAAAATGAATATAACGGCCAGACCAAGTGGGTTTTGTGTACCATTCTGTTTCTATTGAATTATTAATTTTGTATAGTGTTAAGTCTAAGAAGTTAATTTGGTTATTTTTTGAAATTTCTATAGTAAATTGTAATTTGGGATGATAATTATTGAATTGATGAAGAATTTCATTTTCTTTGTTGGGAGGAATAGCAGTAAGACAATCATCTACATAACGTACAAAAAAAGGTAGATTAAATGATAATTTAGGAATAACAGTGGTTTCTAAATCTTCTAAAACTAATTGGGCAATAGTGCTTGAGATTGGAGAACCCATAGCACAGCCATCAGTTTGTTTATAAATTTTATCTTTAAATTTGAAATATGTAGTGGTTAAGGTAAGTTCAATGGCTGTAATAAAATTGTTTAAAGTAAGTGACGTGAACGGTTCGATTTTATTCCAGTTTTTTTTGATTATTGTAATTGCTAGATTTATTGGAATATTGGTATAGAGAGATACAGCATCAAGTGAAATAAATATATAATTTTCAGGGAAATAAAAATTTTTGCTTTTTTCTTTAAATGACCAAGAATCTTTGATGTAAAATTCATTTTGACCTGTGATGTTAGATAAAATATTAGATAAATATTTTGATAATTTATAAAAAGGACTTTGTATACATGATACTATTGGTCTAAGTGGGATATTAATTTTGTGTAATTTTGGGAGGCCATATATACGTGGGGGTAGGGAATTTTGTATTTTAAGTTTAGTGCTAAGTTTATAAGAGATATTATTTTCATTTAATAATTTAGATATAAAATTATTATTTTTAGTTTGTAAACTAATAGTGGGATCTTTAGGAAGAGGCATATAAATTAATTTGTCGTTTAATAGATTAAACATTTTATTTTCGTAATCAGTGGAATTCATTATTACTGTTTTGTTACTTTTATCGGGTTTTAAGATGATAATTTGTGGGTTGTTTTTAAGGAAAGTTTTTGTAATTTTAATGTTAGTCAATAGTTCTTTTTCATTTTTGTTAATTTTTGTATAAGAATTGTTAAATTTTTTAATAATTTGGCAAATTTTATTTCTAATATAATTTTTTTCTTCAGATGGAAGTAAAGTTATACCACTTTCAATAGTGGCAATGATATTATTAATTGGAATTTCAGTATTACGGGTATTTATAGTAAAATTTGGGCCTAATTGTAAAATTTCTTGTACATTAGTTGGAATGTCAGTGGTAGAAATGTTATGTATCCATTCTTTATTAATAGAGAGATTGTAATCATTATTATTAGTATGTTTATTAGTAAGTTTTATTAATTTCTGTTGTTGTTTATTTTTTATGTTAAGAAATTTATAGTAAAATTTTTGGTTTTGTGATTGTTTAAAAAAGTTGTTATATGTTTGTGGTAATATTCTATTAATTTGAATTTCGAGGTATTGAAGGGTTTTAGTAATTTTTTGTATGCTGGTGTAATGATCGGAAATAAGAATGTTTAAACAAGATTTTTGACATTTTAAAATAGTATCATGTATTTTATAAGCATATTTTGAATTATCAATATGAATATTTTTGGGAGCAAGGTAATTTAAAAAATTTGGGATTAAATCGTGTTCCCTACACTTTAACAAAAATATTCTATTGTTTTTAAGTTGAGCAATTTTAATGTTTAAGTTAGAATATTGTTTAAGAATATTTGTGGTGTAATTACCAAATTTGCATGTTACTTCTTCATAAAAATTTAGTTTGTTCATTTTCGAGATATTGTGGAATTTTCAGTGTGTGGATATCTTCTTAAATCAAGGGTTTCTTACTAAACTTCTTTGAGAAATTAATTTTCTTCGAATTTTCTTGTTTATATATTCTTCTAAAATTTTGCTTCTTAGATTATTTAATTTTCTTAGAATTTTCTTGTTTTTATATTCTTCTCAATTTATGCTTCTTGAAAATAAAATAATTCACTTATTTCTTCAAGTTGATTATAAATTGTATAATTATTTGTGCCATTTTTTTAATAATTTTAGTAATATTTGTGAAATTTATGGCAAATGAAACACTATGTAAAAAATGTTATCGACGTTTCGCCTCTGGTTGGAGGCTTTGTCAAGATTATATATTTAAAAGTTTACAAAATGTATAAAAGTGACAAAATTTTTTTCTTAATAAAAATGTAAATAACAGTAACTAAGAACTTATATTAAAAATAGAAATTATACGTAGCACACATGATTTTGTAAAAAATATGAAGGAGGAAAGAAATGTACATAAATTATAATCAAGTGGTAGAGAACAGATTTACGTTATTATGTCACTGTAAATTTGACTTAAATTTTGAATGTCAGATCTGTCATTCAAGGAATTTTTATCTTTTTGGATGTGTATCATTTCTAAAACCAGTCTAGCTTTTAAGTTTTTTTCTTGTTCTAAAATAGTAGTATTGTGAAAATCGAAATTGTGTTTAGTATCTTTTATGTGTTTACTGATAGCTGAATTACTATTTTGGTAAGTATGTTGTTTTAACCTAGTTTCAAGGTGATTTTTGGTTTGCCCAATGTATGTTTTATTACAGTTATTACAATTAATTTTGTATACAATATGAGTATTCATTAATTTTGGAATTGGAGTTTTTAAACGAGAATATAAAAATTGTAAGTTGTTATGCTTTTTATGAGCAATTACAAAATTATGTTTTAATAATAATTTATTAATGTTATGTGATATGTGTTTTATATATGGTAAAGAAATGTAATTTTTAGGTTCTTTTTGGTTTTGATTGTCGTTATTGTTATTATAATAATGATGTAGTCTATTTTTTATAATTTTGTCAATAAAATTTCTTGGGTAGTTATTTTTTATTAAACAATTTATGGTTTTGTTTAATGCATCTTGTCTGAATTGTGGACTGGAGAGTTTGATTGCTCTGTCAGTCAAGCAAATAACGATACTTTTTTTGTGACAAATGGGTTGTTTGGAATTAAAATGAATATAACGGCCAGACCAAGTGGGTTTTGTGTACCATTCTGTTTCTATTGAATTATTAATTTTGTATAGTGTTAAGTCTAAGAAGTTAATTTGGTTATTTTTTGAAATTTCTATAGTAAATTGTAATTTGGGATGATAATTATTGAATTGATGAAGAATTTCATTTTCTTTGTTGGGAGGAATAGCAGTAAGACAATCATCTACATAACGTACAAAAAAAGGTAGATTAAATGATAATTTAGGAATAACAGTGGTTTCTAAATCTTCTAAAACTAATTGGGCAATAGTGCTTGAGATTGGAGAACCCATAGCACAGCCATCAGTTTGTTTATAAATTTTATCTTTAAATTTGAAATATGTAGTGGTTAAGGTAAGTTCAATGGCTGTAATAAAATTGTTTAAAGTAAGTGACGTGAACGGTTCGATTTTATTCCAGTTTTTTTTGATTATTGTAATTGCTAGATTTATTGGAATATTGGTATAGAGAGATACAGCATCAAGTGAAATAAATATATAATTTTCAGGGAAATAAAAATTTTTGCTTTTTTCTTTAAATGACCAAGAATCTTTGATGTAAAATTCATTTTGACCTGTGATGTTAGATAAAATATTAGATAAATATTTTGATAATTTATAAAAAGGACTTTGTATACATGATACTATTGGTCTAAGTGGGATATTAATTTTGTGTAATTTTGGGAGGCCATATATACGTGGGGGTAGGGAATTTTGTATTTTAAGTTTAGTGCTAAGTTAATAAGAGATATTATTTTCATTTAATAATTTAGATATAAAATTATTATTTTTAGTTTGTAAACTAATAGTGGGATCTTTAGGAAGAGGCATATAAATTAATTTGTCGTTTAATAGATTAAACATTTTATTTTCGTAATCAGTGGAATTCATTATTACTGTTTTGTTACTTTTATCGGGTTTTAAGATGATAATTTGTGGGTTGTTTTTAAGGAAAGTTTTTGTAATTTTAATGTTAGTCAATAGTTCTTTTTCATTTTTGTTAATTTTTGTATAAGAATTGTTAAATTTTTTAATAATTTGGCAAATTTTATTTCTAATATAATTTTTTTCTTCAGATGGAAGTAAAGTTATACCACTTTCAATAGTGGCAATGATATTATTAATTGGAATTTCAGTATTACGGGTATTTATAGTAAAATTTGGGCCTAATTGTAAAATTTCTTGTACATTAGTTGGAATGTCAGTGGTAGAAATGTTATGTATCCATTCTTTATTAATAGAGAGATTGTAATCATTATTATTAGTATGTTTATTAGTAAGTTTTATTAATTTCTGTTGTTGTTTATTTTTTATGTTAAGAAATTTATAGTAAAATTTTTGGTTTTGTGATTGTTTAAAAAAGTTGTTATATGTTTGTGGTAATATTCTATTAATTTGAATTTCGAGGTATTGAAGGGTTTTAGTAATTTTTTACACCAGCATACAAAAAATTACTAAAACCCTTCAATACCTCGAAATTCAAATTAATAGAATATTACCACAAACATATAACAACTTTTTTAAACAATCACAAAACCAAAAATTTTACTATAAATTTCTTAACATAAAAAATAAACAACAACAGAAATTAATAAAACTTACTAATAAACATACTAATAATAATGATTACAATCTCTCTATTAATAAAGAATGGATACATAACATTTCTACCACTGACATTCCAACTAATGTACAAGAAATTTTACAATTAGGCCCAAATTTTACTATAAATACCCGTAATACTGAAATTCCAATTAATAATATCATTGCCACTATTGAAAGTGGTATAACTTTACTTCCATCTGAAGAAAAAAATTATATTAGAAATAAAATTTGCCAAATTATTAAAAAATTTAACAATTCTTATACAAAAATTAACAAAAATGAAAAAGAACTATTGACTAACATTAAAATTACAAAAACTTTCCTTAAAAACAACCCACAAATTATCATCTTAAAACCCGATAAAAGTAACAAAACAGTAATAATGAATTCCACTGATTACGAAAATAAAATGTTTAATCTATTAAACGACAAATTAATTTATATGCCTCTTCCTAAAGATCCCACTATTAGTTTACAAACTAAAAATAATAATTTTATATCTAAATTATTAAATGAAAATAATATCTCTTATAAACTTAGCACTAAACTTAAAATACAAAATTCCCTACCCCCACGTATATATGGCCTCCCAAAATTACACAAAATTAATATCCCACTTAGACCAATAGTATCATGTATACAAAGTCCTTTTTATAAATTATCAAAATATTTATCTAATATTTTATCTAACATCACAGGTCAAAATGAATTTTACATCAAAGATTCTTGGTCATTTAAAGAAAAAAGCAAAAATTTTTATTTCCCTGAAAATTATATATTTATTTCACTTGATGCTGTATCTCTCTATACCAATATTCCAATAAATCTAGCAATTACAATAATCAAAAAAAACTGGAATAAAATCGAACCGTTCACGTCACTTACTTTAAACAATTTTATTACAGCCATTGAACTTACCTTAACCACTACATATTTCAAATTTAAAGATAAAATTTATAAACAAACTGATGGCTGTGCTATGGGTTCTCCAATCTCAAGCACTATTGCCCAATTAGTTTTAGAAGATTTAGAAACCACTGTTATTCCTAAATTATCATTTAATCTACCTTTTTTTGTACGTTATGTAGATGATTGTCTTACTGCTATTCCTCCCAACAAAGAAAATGAAATTCTTCATCAATTCAATAATTATCATCCCAAATTACAATTTACTATAGAAATTTCAAAAAATAACCAAATTAACTTCTTAGACTTAACACTATACAAAATTAATAATTCAATAGAAACAGAATGGTACACAAAACCCACTTGGTCTGGCCGTTATATTCATTTTAATTCCAAACAACCCATTTGTCACAAAAAAAGTATCGTTATTTGCTTGACTGACAGAGCAATCAAACTCTCCAGTCCACAATTCAGACAAGATGCATTAAACAAAACCATAAATTGTTTAATAAAAAATAACTACCCAAGAAATTTTATTGACAAAATTATAAAAAATAGACTACATCATTATTATAATAACAATAACGACAATCAAAACCAAAAAGAACCTAAAAATTACATTTCTTTACCATATATAAAACACATATCACATAACATTAATAAATTATTATTAAAACATAATTTTGTAATTGCTCATAAAAAGCATAACAACTTACAATTTTTATATTCTCGTTTAAAAACTCCAATTCCAAAATTAATGAATACTCATATTGTATACAAAATTAATTGTAATAACTGTAATAAAACATACATTGGGCAAACCAAAAATCACCTTGAAACTAGGTTAAAACAACATACTTACCAAAATAGTAATTCAGCTATCAGTAAACACATAAAAGATACTAAACACAATTTCGATTTTCACAATACTACTATTTTAGAACAAGAAAAAAACTTAAAAGCTAGACTGGTTTTAGAAATGATACACATCCAAAAAGATAAAAATTCCTTGAATGACAGATCTGACATTCAAAATTTAAGTCAAATTTACAGTGACATAATAACGTAAATCTGTTCTCTACCACTTGATTATAATTTATGTACATTTCTTTCCTCCTTCATATTTTTTACAAAATCATGTGTGCTACGTATAATTTCTATTTTTAATATAAGTTCTTAGTTACTGTTATTTACATTTTTATTAAGAAAAAAATTTTGTCACTTTTATACATTTTGTAAACTTTTAAATATATAATCTTGACAAAGCCTCCAACCAGAGGCGAAACGTCGATAACATTTTTTACATAGTGTTTCATTTGCCATAAATTTCACAAATATTACTAAAATTATTAAAAAAATGGCACAAATAATTATACAATTTATAATCAACTTGAAGAAATAAGTGAATTATTTTATTTTCAAGAAGCATAAATTGAGAAGAATATAAAAACAAGAAAATTCTAAGAAAATTAAATAATCTAAGAAGCAAAATTTTAGAAGAATATATAAACAAGAAAATTCGAAGAAAATTAATTTCTCAAAGAAGTTTAGTAAGAAACCCTTGATTTAAGAAGATATCCACACACTGAAAATTCCACAATATCTCGAAAATGAACAAACTAAATTTTTATGAAGAAGTAACATGCAAATTTGGTAATTACACCACAAATATTCTTAAACAATATTCTAACTTAAACATTAAAATTGCTCAACTTAAAAACAATAGAATATTTTTGTTAAAGTGTAGGGAACACGATTTAATCCCAAATTTTTTAAATTACCTTGCTCCCAAAAATATTCATATTGATAATTCAAAATATGCTTATAAAATACATGATACTATTTTAAAATGTCAAAAATCTTGTTTAAACATTCTTATTTCCGATCATTACACCAGCATACAAAAAATTACTAAAACCCTTCAATACCTCGAAATTCAAATTAATAGAATATTACCACAAACATATAACAACTTTTTTAAACAATCACAAAACCAAAAATTTTACTATAAATTTCTTAACATAAAAAATAAACAACAACAGAAATTAATAAAACTTACTAATAAACATACTAATAATAATGATTACAATCTCTCTATTAATAAAGAATGGATACATAACATTTCTACCACTGACATTCCAACTAATGTACAAGAAATTTTACAATTAGGCCCAAATTTTACTATAAATACCCGTAATACTGAAATTCCAATTAATAATATCATTGCCACTATTGAAAGTGGTATAACTTTACTTCCATCTGAAGAAAAAAATTATATTAGAAATAAAATTTGCCAAATTATTAAAAAATTTAACAATTCTTATACAAAAATTAACAAAAATGAAAAAGAACTATTGACTAACATTAAAATTACAAAAACTTTCCTTAAAAACAACCCACAAATTATCATCTTAAAACCCGATAAAAGTAACAAAACAGTAATAATGAATTCCACTGATTACGAAAATAAAATGTTTAATCTATTAAACGACAAATTAATTTATATGCCTCTTCCTAAAGATCCCACTATTAGTTTACAAACTAAAAATAATAATTTTATATCTAAATTATTAAATGAAAATAATATCTCTTATAAACTTAGCACTAAACTTAAAATACAAAATTCCCTACCCCCACGTATATATGGCCTCCCAAAATTACACAAAATTAATATCCCACTTAGACCAATAGTATCATGTATACAAAGTCCTTTTTATAAATTATCAAAATATTTATCTAATATTTTATCTAACATCACAGGTCAAAATGAATTTTACATCAAAGATTCTTGGTCATTTAAAGAAAAAAGCAAAAATTTTTATTTCCCTGAAAATTATATATTTATTTCACTTGATGCTGTATCTCTCTATACCAATATTCCAATAAATCTAGCAATTACAATAATCAAAAAAAACTGGAATAAAATCGAACCGTTCACGTCACTTACTTTAAACAATTTTATTACAGCCATTGAACTTACCTTAACCACTACATATTTCAAATTTAAAGATAAAATTTATAAACAAACTGATGGCTGTGCTATGGGTTCTCCAATCTCAAGCACTATTGCCCAATTAGTTTTAGAAGATTTAGAAACCACTGTTATTCCTAAATTATCATTTAATCTACCTTTTTTTGTACGTTATGTAGATGATTGTCTTACTGCTATTCCTCCCAACAAAGAAAATGAAATTCTTCATCAATTCAATAATTATCATCCCAAATTACAATTTACTATAGAAATTTCAAAAAATAACCAAATTAACTTCTTAGACTTAACACTATACAAAATTAATAATTCAATAGAAACAGAATGGTACACAAAACCCACTTGGTCTGGCCGTTATATTCATTTTAATTCCAAACAACCCATTTGTCACAAAAAAAGTATCGTTATTTGCTTGACTGACAGAGCAATCAAACTCTCCAGTCCACAATTCAGACAAGATGCATTAAACAAAACCATAAATTGTTTAATAAAAAATAACTACCCAAGAAATTTTATTGACAAAATTATAAAAAATAGACTACATCATTATTATAATAACAATAACGACAATCAAAACCAAAAAGAACCTAAAAATTACATTTCTTTACCATATATAAAACACATATCACATAACATTAATAAATTATTATTAAAACATAATTTTGTAATTGCTCATAAAAAGCATAACAACTTACAATTTTTATATTCTCGTTTAAAAACTCCAATTCCAAAATTAATGAAAACTCATATTGTATACAAAATTAATTGTAATAACTGTAATAAAACATACATTGGGCAAACCAAAAATCACCTTGAAACTAGGTTAAAACAACATACTTACCAAAATAGTAATTCAGCTATCAGTAAACACATAAAAGATACTAAACACAATTTCGATTTTCACAATACTACTATTTTAGAACAAGAAAAAAACTTAAAAGCTAGACTGGTTTTAGAAATGATACACATCCAAAAAGATAAAAATTCCTTGAATGACAGATCTGACATTCAAAATTTAAGTCAAATTTACAGTGACATAATAACGTAAATCTGTTCTCTACCACTTGATTATAATTTATGTACATTTCTTTCCTCCTTCATATTTTTTACAAAATCATGTGTGCTACGTATAATTTCTATTTTTAATATAAGTTCTTAGTTACTGTTATTTACATTTTTATTAAGAAAAAAATTTTGTCACTTTTATACATTTTGTAAACTTTTAAATATATAATCTTGACAAAGCCTCCAACCAGAGGCGAAACGTCGATAACATTTTTTACATAGTGTTTCATTTGCCATAAATTTCACAAATATTACTAAAATTATTAAAAAAATGGCACAAATAATTATACAATTGACATAATAACGTAAATCTGTTCTCTACCACTTGATTCTAATTTATGTACATTTCTTTCCTCCTTCATATTTTTTACAAAATCATGTGTGCTACGTATAATTTCTATTTTTAATATAAGTTCTTAGTTACTGTTATTTACATTTTTATGAAGAAAAAATTTTGTCACATTTATACATTTTGTAAACTTTTAAATATATAATCTTGATAAAGCCTCTAACCAGAGGCGAAACGTCGATAATATTTTTACATAGTGTTTCATTTGCCATAAATTCACAAATATTACTAAAAAAAAAAAAAAAGCTGTTTAAATATTGTGGGGAAAAGAATGATTTCTAAATGTTTTGCACATACCTACTAGGTACTGAAAATTTCGTTCGCTGGAAGCGTTGATTGAGGACTTCTCAATCAACGCTGGAAGTCTTTGCCTAACTTTGTCTTTGGGAAATCGAAACACGGACACTTTCTCACTTGTGCGATCCTAATTGTTCCTACACAAGGGAACGTACCTAACTATATATTGGCATCTAAAGTTGTATAAGCAAAATTAGTTACCTACTTGTTCTGTTATAATAAATGTAAGTAATATGTTACCGTTGCATTATTATCGCATTCTAATTCAGCAAAACGAAGCACTAACAAAAAGCACGCGAATAGTCGCAACTGGCAGCGCCTGGAGAACCATCACCGTTTGTGACGTATCATTCGAGAAGTGGGGCGATGTGCTATACTTGGGCCGCCGAACAGACGGAGTGATCACCCTGCAAGAACGTGCTCTAGGCGGGACCACTATCAATTTAGGACAACCGAACCGCAGTGATGCGCTTTCTTTAGACCCAACGAAGTCGTGTCACTCCAATTGGGTCTTCATACATAAATTACTATTGACCCCGCTAGAGCACGTTCTTGCAGGGTGATCACTCCGTCTGTTGGGCGGCCCAAGTAGGCTTTCTATATTACGGTGGCTTCGATCCATACGATCCATACGGTCTAAATGACATGGTATTTCATATACGGACTAGTCCGTTAACATACGGACTACTGCGACTCAGACTCTATGTTCTTGGGTGATGTTTACATTTTTGCCAAGTTTCGCTGTAATTTACAAAGTATTTTGTAACAAAATAAGCACAGTTGTGACACCCGTTAACATTTAAGTGTTTTCATTGTTAAATGCGATAGATTTCAGGAATGGAATTACGAAAACAAAGGTAAATAATTTACCTTTACATTAATTATTAATGTAGTCATTAGTAACATAACCTCAAATTAAAAAATGTAGGTTTTACGAACCACTATATGAGCGAAGGAAAGACGTTGCTGACAACAACCGCGGCTTAACGAGAGAAAAATACTGTGCTCTTATTGAAGAAGTAAAAAGTACTAAGGTTTCCGAAAGAAAAAGTCCAAGAATACATTGGCTTCTGAAACACTATGATGTATTATCTGCTCAGGGGTTGGAAAAACTGATAGTGCCTCTTAACAATGAATCAGTTGATGTAAAATATTACCTCCATGACGATGAATTGTTTAACACTCTTCACGAGGTACACATATCTACAGGTATATGCAGTAGTTTTGAGGAAATACAGAATATTGATAATGTCACTATTTTTTTCTTGTAGGTCATGGAGGTAGAGATCGTATGATGAAAAGAACAAAAGAAAAATACAAGAATATAGTACGTACTGAAATTTTATTGTTTATTAACCTATGTGCGCCATGTCAAATGAAACAGAAAAGGGAAAAGAAGGGAAACGTATCAAAACCTATGATTTTCAATGATTTGAATTCCCGCTGTCAAGTAGATTTGATAGATTATCAATCTCATGCTGATGGTAAATACAGATTTATCCTTGTATATCAGGATCACCTGACAAAATTTTTTGCTATATTGCGAGCACTTGAAACTAAACGTGCAGAAGAAGTCGCTTACCACCTTGTGGATATTTTTACCATTTTTGGAGCACCTGTAGTTTTGCAATCTGACAATGGCCGTGAATTTTGCAATAGGGTTATTGAAGAATTAAAAACTTTATGGCCTGAACTAAAGCTGGTACACGGAAAACCACGCCACAGCCAGAGTCAGGGCAGCGTCGAACGTGCCAACCAAGATGTGGAGAATATGCTAACTGCCTGGATGTTGGAAAACGAAACAGAGCATTAGAGCCAAGTTCTAAGTTTCATACAATTTATGAAGAATACTTCTCTGCATTCTGGAATAAAAAGGTCTCCTTATGAAGCCGTGTTTGGGGGCAAACCAAAAATTGGATTGAAAACTTCAAATATTCCGTTAGAAGCCATCGATAGTGTAACAACTGAAGAAGATTTAGGAAATGTGGTTAAATCTATTTGTACTGACAACGCACAAACCGAGCAATTGCAATCGCAGCAACCAGCGATGGACAATGTTACAACTGAAGAAGATTTAGAAGAGCTGGTTACATCCATTGGTACTGATGATCGCAACCGCAACAATCGGCAACAAGTGAAGATGTACCGCCAGAAAATGCAATATGCAGTATTTGTTTTAATCCCACAAATTATGACGCTTCAGATGTTGAAAACATATTTTCGGAAAATATTTGCAATTTGTGCAGTAGAAAGAGGAACATATCAAATGCCAGAAAAGGTGCCTATGATGGATTAAAGGTACAGGCAAAACGAATGAAAGTAATATCAGATAGCACCCACCCAAAACCGAAGATTGGATCAACTGTAAGAATTCCCGTTCCAGACGTCGATCGTGGCAGGGGAGATGCTCGGTCTATTTTAGCGGTAGTGCTAGAAGCTACAGAAGATGGCTTCTACCGCTTAGGTACGAAACAAGGAGTAATTTCGAAATACTATAGCCGTTCAGAATTTAGTACATCTCCTGCCAACATTCTAAAAATTGAAGAAGTCTCCAAAGACAAGGAAGTTCCTCTTAGATCGGTGGCTGCAGCTCAATCTACTGGACATGGGCAAGGTTTTAAAAAATGTTACTGTAAGACTAAATGTCAATCGAACAAATGTGCTTCTCGAAAAAAATGTATTATGTAACTCTAACAAATGTCATAATAGCTTAACTTGCACAAATAAATAAAAAAAATACATTCTGTCTTTGGGCCATATGAATAAAAATGAAGTAAATGCTCAGAAGTAGAAGGTAGGAGTATAAGCAAATGCTCCGAGTAAAAGGTAGAAGTATAAGCAAATGCTTCGTTTTGTATGAATAATGATTACCTTATACTTGCAAGCAAATGCTTTCAAAAATGAAGTAAATGGTATCGAATTTCAAGTTGAGCTTGTAGAGGCACACCCCGTTAACCGGGTGACTAGTGTGTTTTAAGAAAAATCGGCAGTTATTCCCAAACGTGATACTGTGTGCTAGTTATAAATAGGCGATTCTGAAATGTCATCTTCTGATACTGACACTGAACATGCTGAACATAGAGAACACAGCAGCAATGAACTGCAATTTATAGCTAAAGCAATACATACGAACCCGGAAATATTAGCGAAGTCACAACTTCTAACAACAAAAAAGAAAAAGGAAGTTGCTATCCAAAATGTAATCGAGAAATACAGTATTATTTGATCGCATCATCACCTGTCGCACCGAAGAATTTTTCCAAATTCTGCTGTCATAAACAGATCCTGGCCAACTAACATCCACACTTGTAAATATATATCTGGCGTCACAGGTTGCATGTATATTTAGTGTACACTGATTCTTTCGATTCATATTATACTCATCACCGTGACGTATTGGTTTTGGTATTTTCACATGTGTACAGTCAATTGCACCAATTGCAGTAGGAGCTGTAAGTACACTTATTTAGCCATACCTGCTTTGCCTCCATGATTTCTTGTTCAGTCTTCGGAAATTTTATCCAATGTTCAGCCTGAGCACGTATGCTTCTTGTAATATTTCTGACAGTTATTGAAACTGTCGATTGTTCCACGCCCTGTTCCTCCCTAAATCCCTTTTGGAATCCTGGATCCGCCAAATTATACTTTAAACAAATCTTCATTCTATGACTGCAGAGCTGCAAACAGAGCAGCACCTCGATTTTCGTTATCAACGCCTAAAAATTAGCTGCCAACCACTCCACGTCTTCCTCTTCAAAGCGAAATGAAACTTTTAAAATTTGTACTTTGAGGTGATTTTCTAGGTTTATAGTTTATAGTACATTCATAAATTCAGCCATTCCAATAGTAACTACACAAACTGAAATCATTTTAGGTGGTGCACTTTCGGAATTATCGTAAATTAAACTTACTTCACAACTGTGCATCTACTCTGGACTAGATGTATTTTTTCCGAAGCAAATGCTCGTATGTTTGAAAGAAAACTTTCTTTTATTCATACCAAAAAAGTAAAACCTTTTTCTTACTAAAAGCATTTACTTCGTCCTCATGAGCAAAAGGTTTTACTTCATTTTTTATTCATGTTCATGGGGACAGAAGCATTTGCTTCAAATTTTTCAAGTATAAGGTGATGCTTCTCTTTATTCATATGGCCCTTTTTGTTTAAATCTCACAGTGATATATGGCCCAGTTGCAGATGGACCGTATATAAATGGACTAGCCCTTTTGCAAACCGACTAGTCCGTTTGTTGAAGGACAAGCTTCTTACATATGGACTAGGCCTTTTGTATATGGCCTGTCTTACATATACGGCCTGTAACATATACAAGCTTTTAATAGATTTTGTAAAGATTTTTCAGAATATCCCTGTACGGTTTTGAGTAGTGTATGTAGTAAGACGTTTTTAGCGTTCTATATTTCCAAAACAGTTTGAAAACAGACTATTTTGGCGTTTAAACGGTGACGTCATGAACGAAAACTTTTGTAGCAGGCTCCTTCTGTTTCAAACCGTCCTCTGGAGGACGTTTTAAACACATATCATGGTAGTACGGTACTTTTACTTTGACGCCAGTACATTGAATTTGTTATGGGTTGTTTTCTTGTCTTTGTTGGTGGTTATTAAAGAAAGATGTAACATTACCAACAGTATTTAACTTATTTTTTTCATTATTGAAGTCGTGATGCAAGTGCAATTAGAAGACCTTGTGGTCACTGTAGACGTAGAAACTACAGAAAGTTTGAAAAGTATGTAATGAATAATGAAAGAATATAAGTAAGCAGGTACATACCTAAATTAGTTTGTTATTAGTTTATTATTACAGATCCAGTCATGGCCAAAAATTATTTTAAGCTTATCAGAGAGCAAATGGAATACTAAGGAAACATGAGAGAAACTGTCACGACAGGTGTATGGGAAAGTTCGAAAAGGCAAACTGCAGAAGATCATGAAGCAACAATTTCAGTTCTCGAGAAAAGAAAACAATTTAATGATGATTTTGCTGATAAGAAAATATAGTTAATAACGATTTATAGTCAAAAATAGCAGAAAAAACTAAAGAAATTAGCTATGTTGTTGGAAATGGTGTTAAAAGAAGAGAAAGATGCCGACAAAAATTATCAAATGATAAAATGAAACAAACGGGCCAGAGAAAAATTAAGAATCCTCCATATTATGAATTGCTGCATCTTATATTAAATGACAAACACAAAGCAAATCCTGTCCTTATGACTGATTCCTTAAATAACAGTGAAGCCTAAAAGATTTTTCTGTCTCAGAATACTCTGATGCTCCTACAGTGCAGTCACCACAAGAAAGAGATACGCCTTCATCGTCGACTACAAACCGTTTCACAACATAAATCGCACAGTGAAGCCCCGAAATGAAGGACACGATGTACTCCAAGAAATAATCGAGATTCAGAAGGAAAATCAGACTACAAGAAATGCAGAATTTTAAGCAATGATGGACTTCTTGGAACAGCAAAGTAGGCAAGACATTGATTGCGAAACCTAAGAAAGGAAGGAAAAGGACTGTTCCTTTACCTTTTAATAGTGAAGAGAGCGACTAAAAATAAATTTAATGCGTAACTGCCTCACCGGAATGCTTATTAACATCCCTTTACAGACCTACATCATAGGAGCATAAATCAAGAAAGCGAGTGCTTAAATAATATTATTTAGTTAAATGCGAACGGCAACACCTTCATGGCTCATGTTGATAACGCGTCCTCAACGAAAGTGCGAGTCTGGGGATTCGCGTTTTGCCGCGGTGGATTTGTTTTGTTCTAGTGATTCAGTTTTTCTTATAAACAAAAAATCGGTCAGGTCAAAAAGGTCAGATAGGGCATCGCCATCAACGCCAGACACAGTTTCACTCAATTCACTTTTATTGTTGATATATAAGTCCCCTTGTTTATAAGTCTCTAGCCCGTTGTTGTAGGTCTGTAAGGAATGTTATTATGCCACTGGAACAACGTTAAGTTTGTTAGGTATAGTTTTTGAAAAATTTGACTTAATAGCTTAAAGCTAGGGAACTTAAGGAGTGCGGTGCCGCAATGCTATTAACGGAACGAAATAAAAGTTGCGGTGAAAATTTTCCGTCGAAATGTGCGGTCATACTTTTCGGCTGCGTTCTTGGAACTTAAGAATTCCATTTGCGTTGATCAGTTTTGTTTATTTGGCTTCATAAATAGATAAAAAGTAGATATTTACCACTTTTGTTCAACTTTTGGGCTATTTCGATCCACAACTTCTTTTTTAATTGTGAGTTTCTGTATTGCTTTTCTTTAACATTATATAAAACTGAATTTTCTTTTACAAAGTCTATTAATTTTTCCTCCTCCTCAGGAGAAAAAGTCACTATCCTTTTGTTCATTTTTAATGTAGGTACGTACAACTGACACGTGTGTTCAAAACATAACCTAAATTTGGTTTTTGGTGAAAATTGCGACTAGAATCCACCGGAAAATGCCTTCAATGTTGCGGCGTGAAGAAATCAGTTTTTTCACACCGCAATTCGTTGCCGCACACCTCAACGGAAAAAAGAATGCGGAGACAGAAAAATTGCGGTACCGCACTCTTAAGTTCCACTCTTGTTAAAAGCTATAGTATTTTAAAATGACAACGTAAAATAAATTCCGGTCCGTTGTAAAATTGCGGCACCGCACTCCTTAAGTTCCCCAGCTTAAGAGAAGTATAAAATAAGTGTTTGAAAACATATTATGTTTGAATAGTTTATTAACATACTTAGGTATTAAAATAAAAATATGAAAATGTAAATTTGCAAAATTAAAGATTTTTAAATCAAACTTTCTTGAAGCATCAAAATGAAATTACTTAGAAGGAGAAATCGAAGAGCCAAATAAAGTTTTTCCATAGACGTTATGGTTACTAAGATATTTGCAATTAAAAATATCCATATTGAAAATATTTCATATCTTAATAGCGATTATTATTTTTGAAGTGAAACTTCTTTTGTCGCGATAGAGTAAGTTCCTGTGTTGACAAATGCGAGTGTTAACGAAAAGTGAAACGAAAGGAGGGGAGCAGTCTGAAAGACGGGCAGAGGAGAAAAGGAATATCGAACGCCCCACTCTTTAGTCACGTTCTGTCTCATGCTTCGCGCAGTTTCTCTCAGGCAAGCGTCAGTAAGGCGAGGACACAGCGTTTCAGTACTCGTAACACCACAAAGCGCTTGTTTAGAAGCATTAAAATTCGATTTACTCTTTCGTAATTATTATTTTGATACGGACAATATTTATTATCGATTTTTGTGTATTCAAAGTGCGATTGGCAGTTTATAAATTAATGAGTATATTCCAGTGTTAGGAAAATTACAATAAACGTTTAAAAGAGTCTTGCTTAATTTGTACCAGTTCAAATTTTAATTTTTTAAGTGGCATGTAGAAAATAGATAACTGTATAACTATATATGTAATAATATCGACGTTTCGTTCCCGTTCGGGGGCTTTGTCAAAATTTATTAAAAACGTGTGAAAAGATATAAAATATTTGACATTCTATTGTTTTTTTTCGTTCTTTTTGTTTTTTTTGTTTTTTGTTTTGTTGCTTTCGTTTTTTTTGTTTTCGGAGAAAATCAAACCGCTCATAGGCCTATCATTTCAGTTTTAGATTTGAGTGAAGACACGTAACTTTTACGTCGTTTATTCGGGTTTTTCACATCTAATACAAATAGGAAGTGAACATAAACTGAAAACTTGACGTTATTATTTTTATATATTTTCTGGTACCTACTGTTATTTTTTGCAACCGCGCAACTGAGCTCCTGCCTACTTCTGTACATTATTTCCGATATATCCAACTTGGCATATCGTTACATGCTCCCCCTCTGGTTCCAACGACGACCCGACGAGGAACCAGACGAAACGTTTCTCTTTTTACGCGGACGACCTCGCTTTCGTATGGGCACCTCAGGTTGCAAGTCCTCTTCCCCATAAGATCTTGATAATGAAGAACAATGATAGACGCCCAGGGGTTCGTCAGGAGTATCTGGATTCGCTATGTCATAAGTCGTATCAGACGCCCTCCGAGTGATAAGATAAGGTCCATTTCTCTTTGGATTGAACTTAGACATAGTCTTCTTCTCTAAGTTGCTGCGGGTATGGGTGGTAACCCAAACTTTGTCTCCAACGTCCAAGACAAGGGACGGTCGTCGATGAACATCAGCATATTTCTTCTGACGATCTTGTTGCTTAATATTGGTAGCTTTAGTTTCAGCGAGAGTAAGAGCTATTTTATCCAGATATGGAGTAATTTGTATGGCGGACGTAGCTAACAGCTTATCGAGTTCACATTTCAAAATTTCTTTTTTAGCCAGCGTCATACAATAAGGTGGAACGAAAATCGGTGCATGGGTACCTGTATCAATTCTGTGTTATGCATATATGGGGTCGGTTCTCCCCCTAGTTCAAAGATATCGCAATTACTTTCCAGTAATGCCGATAATCGATTTTTGTCAGTAATGTGTAACATGGTTGTTTCATCACCTCGCAAGAAATTTGCGGAACGTATAGCAACAGCTGTCGGAATACCAACTTTCTCCATGTCAAGGACAAATTTAATATCAGGACTATCCGAAAAATTCCAAGATTTTCCTTTGACATCTAATACCAACTCGGCATTAGCAATAAAATCTATTTCGAATAAGGTCACGTCAGCATTGGGTAATGCTATGAAGTTCGTGGAAAAAGACTTTCCTTTGAGTTCAACATCCACTCTCGTAACAGGCACTTATTCTTCTTTAATACTGCCATCCGCTAATCTAGTGCCTGTGCATTCTGCCGTAAATTTTTGTCCTTTGTCAACCAATACTTTGTACAGTGAAGAACTGGCTATACACTGGCGAGCTCCTGTGACAATCAACTCTGTACCATTGGCATTTAGAATTTTTATTGGCAGCACAGGACGTGGTTTCAGTGCTATAAGAGGATTCATGTTATCCACAGCACAAAAATCAACTGATGAACTAGCAACTAAAGTGCAAGAAGGGCAATTAGAACGAATGTAACCGCGTTTATCGCACCCGAAACACTGGATGGATGATTATGCGACTGGTTTCTGATTGGAAGATGATTTACTAGGAATAGATGTTTGAACCGGCGCGGCGATGGTATAGAATTGGACGGCGATGAATTTTTGTCCTGCACCATAAGTCTCCGGCACTTATCTTTGCTGTGTCCATGGTATTTACAATGAACGCATTTTACGCGTTTAACATAATCGGCGCGAGGTTTTTCTTCAAGTCGGTCAGTAAATGTTTCTTCTGCTAACCTACATTCCCTTAATAAGTCAACAAATGTCGTGATTCTATCACGATGGACCTATTCCCCAATGCGCCTGTGTAATAATCAATATATGTCAATATATGTCTAGTTGTATAGATTCCCGTAGAGTGTCCGAGGGTAACTGCGCAAGAGTCGCGCGCGCCTGACAAATAAAAACGCCACTACTTGTTTTTGAATCTTGTTCTTTAGCGAATAGCTCTCGGAAGATCTTATAGATCGGTTTCTTTGGACCAAAAGTTAGGCATAATAGATCTACAGCCATTTTCTATGAATCAACGGTATCTTTGACCCCTTGTTACCAAGGAGCTGCAAAGTCATCCAAAAGCATCGATAACCCGCGTAACGCGTTTTCATCCGACACTTACGAACACTCTTTGTAAGTTTCTATAGCATCTACAAATGCGTTAACATCACAGTTTTTAGAACCGCTAAAACGTGACGAACAATCGACGAAATTTCCGGTTCTTACGTTCACAGAACCGATTCTCTGCAAAAGTTCATTAAATTGTTCTTGGGTGAGCGTCACATTATTTGTAGCCGTAGTCATTTTTGACTGTTCAGCAGAATATTGATGTTGCTCCGTGGTGACACATATATTACTGGTATGCCAGTTATTATAACGTTCCACGACCGGATGCTTTCATAAAATATTCTAACTTTATTGTTAACTCGACTCCAGTTTTTTCTTACGTTTTTACATTATATATATATATATATATATGCAAATATTAATTTATCGACTGAATATATGAAAATAGTAATGAGTTTTATCGGCATAGCAGTCAAGAGAACTTGATAGCTCAATTGGTTAGAGCAGTCGCCATGAATGCGATAGATCTGGGTTCGAATCCCGGTCGGCGCCTGCTTCACATTTTTCGTGAGAGAGAGCCTCCTGTGTAGTTCTCTTGACTGCTATGCCGATAAAACTCATTACTATATATATATATGTATATATACAGAAATTAGGTAAGGGTAACATCGACTTGGGAGTCGTTTAATGAGAACTCTTTTTCATTAAGCCAAGCTTTCGATACATTTCATATCATCTTCAGGGCAACTACAATATTATACAACATTATTGAAAACAATCTGTCGTTAATTAATTATCTACTTACACAAATTTGAGGTTAAAAATTATAAGCATCTAATTTTCCTTGATCAATTGCAATCATCACTTAATAAAACTAAACAACAGTGTACAAAAGTACTCACTACATTTAAACAGTCAAAAAATAAAATTTAATATAAAATCCATGTGCAAAGCACATGTCTTCTTCAAACAGCTGATTTCAAAATGGCCAACAATTTTCAACTTCCCTTGTCAGTGGAGTGGGAGACTGTCACTATCTACCAACCCACCGGCAAAGAATACACCAAATACAAAATTTAACTATAATACAGGGTCTGTATAAACTCTTCCCAAGGAACTATTTTTCTACGCCCACTCGAATTTCTAAATCTAACATTGGATAAGGTACATCAGACAATACCATGATGTCACTGGATATTTATTCATCCACTGGGCCATCATAGTACTGCCTTTTTGGCAACGTTAATAAGTATGTGTAAATATCTGAAAGACCCTGAGTGTCTGTCTTCTTGTTTATTAAACTATTGGAAGTGTGAATATAGTACATTTCTAAAAAGAGTCTTTTGTTATAATTACTTTCCTGTTTTAATATTCTCACGCTGTCAAATGTGACATTGTGATCATTGTCATTAATATGGGTAGCTAAGTTACATCTATCTAATTGTTTTCTTGCATCACTCTTGTGACCCGCTATTCTAGACTTCAGCCACTGACATGTACCTGATGTACCTTATCCAATGTTAGATTTAGAAATTCGAGTGGGCGCAGAAAAATAGTTCCTTGGGAAGATTTTATACAGACCCTGTATTATAGTTAAATTTTGTATTTGGTGTATTCTTTGCCGGTGGGTTGGTAGATAGTGACAGTCTCCCACTCCACTGACAAGGGAAGTTGAAAATTGTTGGCCATTTTGAAATCAGCTGCTTGAAGAAGACATGTGCTTTGCACATGGATTTTATATTAAATTTTATTTTTTGACTGTTTAAATGTAGTGAGTACTTTTGTACACTGTTGTTTAGTTTTATTAAGTGATGATTGCAATTGATCAAGGAAAATTAGATGCTTATAATTTTTAACCTCAAATTTGTGTAAGTAGATAATTAATTAACGACAGATTGTTTTCAATAATGTTGTATAATATTGTAGTTGCCCTGAAGATGATATGAAATATATCGAAAGCTTGGCTTAATGAAAAAGAGTTCTCATTAAACGACTCCCAAGTCGATGTTACCCTTACCTAATTTCTGGATTTATTAACAAGTCGACTGTGACTTCTTGAGTGTTTTAAAATATATATATATACATCTCTCTATCATTGCCGCGTCCTTTCACTACCTCCCCAATCCCGCGTCCACATGAACTAATGGTGTATATACAATTTTAAACAAGGATAGAGAGTCACATACCACTGGAGAAAAGGAAAACCGCCAAAGATATTTCAAAATCTGTCAGATAACGGAAAGTTTACTATTCATGTAGTAAGACGTCCTTTTATGAGTAGGGTTTTAAGGCGTCCTCCGTATATTCCAGTTCACCGTCCACCTCTTTGAGCGTCCGATTGTATATTCAGTTTTACTTAATGGCGCAGCTGAACTCCGCGACGTTGCCATTTAAATATTCACCAGTTATTAAACTTAAGCTCATCGATTGGGTTAAGTAAAGTGAGAGGTTGAATCTTCAGCGCTTTCGTACGGATGATCGCTGGAGAAGCAAGAGAAAGATATGTAGGGATATGAATAATTGTTGTGGAAGCCGTCGAAGATTCTAATCCAGAATGCCAACACTGGTAAGTATAAGTAACTTTTTTGTCTATTCCTCTGCGAAGTGGTGCCAATGATAGGACAATTTATTGGAACTCGCAAAAGTAAGTAAAACAAGACTTCTTCTACTTTGGATAAAAACGAAAAATGTATTTTTTTAAATGCTTCTTGCCACGCATTTTCTATTTCAGGTTTCTTAAATTTTTCCCGTAGGGTAAACCCAGTGCGTAATTTATTTAATGTGACTAATAATATGCAGGAGAAGATAAGAGTGTTAAAATAAATAAGAGGCGGGGAAGAGGTGGTGAAGAACATATTAATAGGAGGCCATTTCAATACAAGAACAGGTGAAAGAGGAGGAATGATGGCAACAGTTGACGAAGAGGAAGAAACAGCAAGGAAATCCAAGAAAAACATAAACAAAGACGAAAAGTTAGTGCTGGAATTAGTGGAAGAGGAAGGTTGGGGAATAATGAATGGAATGAACAGAGGAGATATGGAGGGAAAATTTATTATGTGGAAGGAAGAGGAACCTCTGTAACTGATTATGTCATTGGAAATATGGAAGCTTGGTAAAGATAGAGTCTGAAGGTGGGAGACAGCGTGGACTCGGACCACTGTCCGACAATTGCAGAATTAAAAGAAGAATGCAACATGACGAAAAGAAAAAAATGAGATCAAGAGGAAAAAGCAGTGATAGGTTGGTCGGAGGAAGGATTAGAGGAGTACAAGAAGAACATCAGAGGAAAAGAAGTCAGAGAAGAAAATACAGATGAGATGGTGGAGGAGATAGAACAGATAATAAGGGGAGCACCAAGATGGAAAACTATCCAAAAGGATGTAAGGGGGGAGGAAGGATAAATAAGTGGAGGGACAGGGAGTGGGGAGATATAGAGAAGTAAGGAAAGCAATGAGATGTCGAAGAGGAGATGAGCCTGGAAGAGTAGGTATAGGTAGGTCAGAAAAAAATGCCTACAAGAACTTATGCCGAAAGAAAAGGAAGGGGCAAGTATCAAGCTATTGCAAAAAATAGGAAAAGTGAAGTCAGAAAAAGAAGTATGGAATATAATAAGTAGAGAGAGGAAACGAGGAAGAGAGATAGATGAAAGAATTACAATGGCTGATTGGAAGAGGCACTTTATAAAAGTACTGGGGGGCGGGAATCCAAGAAAAACATAAACAAAGACGGAAAGTTAGTGCTGGAATTAGTGGAAGAGGAAGGTTGGGGAATAATGAATGGAATGAACAGAGGAGGTATGGAGGGAAAACTTATTATGTGGGAGGAAGAGGAACCTCTGTAACTGATTATGTCATTAGAAATATGGAAGCTTGGTAAAGATAGTCTGAAGGTGGGAGACAGCGTGGACTCGGACCACTGTCCGACAATTGCAGAACTAAAAGAAGAATGCAACATGGCGAAAATAAAAAAAATGAGATCAAGAGGAAAAAGCAGTGATAGGTTGGTCGGAGGAAGGATTAGAGGAGTACAAGAAGAACATCAGAGGAAAAGAAGTCAGAGAAGAAAATACAGATGAGATGGTGAAGGAGATAGAACAGATAATAAGGGGAGCACCAAGATGGAAAACTATCCAAAAGGATGTAAGGGGGGAGGAAGGACAAATAATTGGAGGGACAGGGAGTGGGGAGATATAGAGAAGTAAGGAAAGCAATGAGATGTCGAAGAGGAGATGAGCCTGGAAGAGTATAGGTAGGTCAGAAAACTAGTTGTCAACGCATTGACAGAACAGCTTCCTAGCCACAGCCACAACTGAACTGGAAGGCGCGTTTGGCGCGCGCGCGCGCGCGCCGTTTCGTAATTTTTTTCTCAATTTTTTCCTTATACAACCTATTACGATTTTCGCACATCGTGTAGAGAAAAATACCCTCTAGCCGATGCAATACAAAAATATATACGGTCTCATTGAAAAAAATGTTCTATGACGTCATATCTCGGCTCAAAAGTGTTTAAAAAAACCCGCCCCGCCAGTTTCCTATGAACCATCTCTGATATATGTATGCAAAAATTCAGCAAAATCTGTGGAGCCGTTTTCCCGTAAAAGTGCCAACAGACATACACACATACATACGGACGGAAATGTGCCACCTTGCCAAAAAGTCTTAGAATGACCTGAAACGTCCACATTTGATGAAAAAACACCATGGTCAAAAAACGACTATCACAATAGCTACCTAGCTTAGACTAGGAAGCTAAAAATGCCTACAAGAACTTATGCCGAAAGAAAAGGAAGGGGCAAGTATCAAGCTATTGCAAAAAATAGGAAAAGTGAAGTCAGAAAAAGAAGTATGGAATATAATAAGTAGAGAGAGGAAACGAGGAAGAGAGATAGATTAAAGAATTACAATGGGTGATTGGAAGAGGCACTTTATAAAAGTACTGGGGGGGGGCGGAGGGGGAGAGAGAAAATTATGAGAATGACATGAACGAAGAAACAAGTAAAGAGGTACAAGTAGAGACAATAAACTGGAGGAAGTCGGAGACGTGGTAAACAGATTGAAAGAGCACAGAGTGGTTGAATCGAGAACTTTGACGTAAATTCACTATAAATTCTTAATAAGTTAACCTCACACGCCAAAATACAGTGACACAGTAATGAAACCCGACACGTGTTTCGCTGACAACGTCAGCATCCTTAGGAGTTGAAGATTAATCCTTACTGTCTTTTAGCGCAATGGAGCAATGGATCGATAATAAATGCAAAGAAGTGGAAGATAAATTCGAAGTAGGAAAGACTGATGAAGCATATAAAATAATTAGGAGAAATTTTAGAGAAATTGGATCTAGTACCAAAAACATTAGAAATGAGGCAGGAGATATCCTAATCGGAAGTGGGGAGAAGGCAGATAGGTGGAAAGAATATTTAGGAAACTTATATGCGGGACAGGAAGTGCAAGATATATTAGAAAGCGAAAGCAGTGTAGAGGGGGATAACCAGGGAGTCCTATAATGAGAGAAGAGTTTGAGATAGCACTAAAAAGTTTAAGGAATAATAAAGCACCAGGTATAGATGGCTTGCAGGCAGAAATCTTAAAGTGCGCAGGTCAAGAGGTAATAGATCGTTTATTTAAACTAGTTAGTCGCATATACCTGACAGGCGAGATTCCAGAAGATTACAAACGGAACATCATAGTAGCTTTGCCAAAAAGAAAAGGCGCGGATAGATGCGAAAATTTTAGAACTATCAGTTTAACTTCCCATGCGTCAAAAATTTTAACTAGAATTGTGCAAAGAAGGATGGAGAAAAAGGCGGAAGAAATATTAGGAGAAGATCAGTTCGGATTTAGACGAAATAGAGGAACGCGCGAGGCCATTCTAGCTTTACGAGTAATTATAGAAAAAACGATAGAAAAGAGAAAGAGCGTCTATATAGGATTTGTAGATTTAGAAAAAGCCTTCGACAACGTAAAATGGGGGAAGATGTTCGAAGTGCTGAGAAAGGTAGGGATGAAATACAGGGACAGAAGAATAATACATAATCTCTACAAAGAGCAAAAGGCAGTTATAGAATGTGAGCAGGAACAAAGGGAAGTAGATATCCGGAAGGGAGTGAGACAGGGATGTGCATTGTCACCTCTAGTTTTCAACTTATATATCGAAGATGCGATTAATATTGTTAAGGAAAGAACAGCCTCAGGGATCAATGTACAGGGCCAAACTATTAACATGCTCAGATTTGCGGATGATATAGCAGTGTTAGCATCTAGCAAAGAAGAATTAGGAGCGGCTTTGAATGAAATGGAAGCAGTTTTGACACAGGGATTCGGCATGAAAATCAATAAAAAGAAAACTAAAATTTTGGTATGTAGGGGATGTGAAAATAGAACTAAAATGGAAATACAAATTGGAAATGAGAAGATAGAGGAGGTCGCGGATTTCTGCTACTTAGGAAGTAAAATAACTCAAGACGGTAGGAGCACTAAAGATATAAAACAAAGAATGGCGCAGGGCCGAGTTGCGTTTAACAAAAAGAAACAACTGTTATGCTCGAGAACGGTTAATATAGAGACTAGGAAGAGACTCTTAACGTCGTATGTATGGAGTACGGCATTATACGGGTGCGAAACTTGGACAATAGGAGAAGCGGATAGAAAAAGAGTAGAAGCGTTTGAAATGTGGTGCTACAGACGCATGATGAAGATACCGTGGATAGATAAGGTTAGCAATAGGGAAGTATTAGAAAGAGTTGGGGAAAAACGAAAGGTATGGAAAACAATAAAGAGTAGGAGAGATAGGATGGTAGGACACCTTCTAAGACACGAAGGAATAGTTCGTGACATACTAGAGTCAGCGATAGGAATAAAAAGAGGTAGGGGTAGGCCTAGATTAGACTACTGCTCTCAAATAGTTAGGGATGTAGGATGTTCTACTTTTAGGGAAATGCGTAGGTTAGCTCAGGATAGAAAAGAATGGAGGTACGCGTCCAACCAGTCTTCGGACTGAGAACCTTATGATGATGATGATGATGTCTTTTAGCGTGTGGGGTTAACTTATTAAGAATTCATAAATTGAAATTAGGAAAAGCTGCAGGAGTGGACGAACTACAAAATGAAGTAAAGACACATGAAGTTGAGGAAACACTGGAGATGATAAGGAAGATATGCAGTGGAATATGGGAATGTGAAGGGAGGGACTGATACTGCCAATAAGAAAGAAAGGAGATGGGAGGGAAACGGCAGATTACGGAGGAGTGAGACTGACGCAAACATATACAAAAAATATGCACCAGTACTGGCAAATATACTGGAAGAAAAGTTAGAGGAGAAGAAGGGCAATCAGGATTCAGGAAAGGGAGAGGGAGGTACGATTGAAAATATTTACGCACTGAATCATGTAATAGGGATAGAAACGAAAAGGAAGGGAGGGAAAATAATGACATACTTAGTGGATCTGACGGTAGCATTTGCCAAAATTAACAGGAAAAAAATTGTTGGAGAGAAAGAAAGTAATTAAGAGGGAATACAGGGCAAGAAACATATAGAGCAAGAAACATAGTAAGGGTGGGAGGACGGCTAAGTGAAGTATTTTGGACGGGTAGATAGAGAAGTCATATTTAGAAGAGGTAATGAGGGGCAGGCGGGAGGAGTGATGATAGGGAAAAAGGAATATTAGGCACCAGCATATGCGGATGATATAGTCCTCTTGGCAAAGGAAGAGAAAGAACGCAATTAGATGCTGATAAGAATGGAATGTTTGGAGAGGAAAGAACTAGCATTGAACACTGAGAAGACTAAATTATGAGATTCAGGAAGAAGTCGCATAGAGAATTGGAAGTGGGAAGAGTTGGAAGAAATGAGAGTTTAAATACCTTGGATTCACCTTACAAAGTGGGCGACAAAAGAAGCATGTAAGAGATGTAGCAAGACAACAATAGCGATGAAACAGGTAGGTATGGGGATTGGGAAAGAGGAATGTTTGAGGGACTGGAAGAGAATAGTAAAGTGGATTGACGCATTAGTGAGGAGCGTAGGAATGTATGGAGCGGAAATTTGGGGGTGAGGAGAGAGAGAGAGAGAGAGAGAGAAAATAGAGTGGCTCCATGAGAAGTACATAAAGATCGACACTGGATTTAAATTGGATAACGACAGGGTACATGATAAGAGAGGAGACAAACAGAGATAAATTGAGAATCAGGGCAGGAACGAGAACAATGAAATACGAAGAAAAGTTAAGGTGGGTGCTGTAACGAGTTAGCCAGGCAGTGTTAGGAAGAGGTACGGAAGAGAGGAATTGAAAGATCGAAATGGGAAGAGAAGCAAGAATATTTTTACCAGGAGCGAGGGTAGACATCAGCAGAAGTGGGGAACTTTAGAACATCAGGATGGAACATAGTGAGAGAGGTAGAGGAGAGAGACAGGCAAATACAAGAACAGGATAAAGAAGAGAAGACGATCAAGATACAACAATAAATACAATGAGATAAGAGCAGAGGGACTGCCAGGATATTTACAAAGAAGCGGAAGGGAGGAGAGGATAATAAGGGTGGCGAGGTTTAAGCTGGGAAATGAGATGAGAACAAAGGAAGAATAGAAACTGTTTGGTTTGTTTGCATACAGCAACCGCATATCATGATTTCACTCTTATTAGAGCTCATCAGTATGGAGCAGCTATGTACAAACAAACCAAACCAGCATCTATTCTTAAAGTCGAAGAGCAAAAATATAAAAATTCTACCCGGATTTGCTCCAACAACTATTTCCCGGGCAAATACCTCTACATGCATTGAATTTGCTCTGTAATTCAATGCCTGTCGGGGCACTTGCCCGGAAAATAATTGTTGGAGCAAATCCGGGTCGAATATCTATATAATGAGATGAGAGATGGAAGGTATTTGAAAAGCGAAGACAGAAGAATGTGTAGGGTATACGAGGCGGAGGAGACATGAGAACATGTGTTAGAGAGGTGCTGGTGGAGAGAGAACTCCGAAGAAGTGAGAGTGGAGATGATACTGGAGGAAAGCGGAGGGGAGAAGTGGATGGAATTGATACAGAGGGGAAGAAAGGAGATGGAGGGTGAATTACACATGAATGGGAGTTGAGATATGCTGAAATGAATTGTGAGAATAATTTTATTTTACTTTTATTTGTTCCATTTGTTTCTTTATTTTAAATTGTAATCCCAAATGGGAAGCAATAAATTCATTATTCAATATTAGATTTACATATTTCTGAAATTTAGTTGCGCGCGGCTGAGGCAAGATTATTAAAAGACTTTTTCCACCAGCTCCTCATAGACAGATGATAAAGAATAAAAACCCTGTTGCCACTCTCTTCGGTAGCAGTAACCACCACATCGTGAAAGTAAGTATATCGATCGGACGCAGAATACGCGGAAGCATAAATTATGTATATACGGAATCGTGTATATAGAAAAATTCCGCAGCGCCTCGCAGCGGAAATTTTGTGAACTTCATTATACTGATCAATTTTATTATACCGACAATTTGACGTCCATCTGATTTTGTTTCTGCAGGCTGCTACCCCTCCCCGCCATCGTTTACTATGGGCAGGCAATCCTGCGTCCGTATATGGACGCAGAATTACGGTGGACGCAGGATTGCATGTAATTGCACAATATAGGGACGCACGATTGTAGGGAGAACAAATATATATATATATATATATATATATATATATATATATACAAATATTAATTTATCGACTGAATATATGAAATAGTAATTAGTTTTATCGGCATAGCAGTCAAGAGAACTACACAGGAGGCTCTCTCTCACGAAAAATGTGAAGCAGGCGCCGACCGGGATTCGAACCCAGATCTTTCGCATTCATGGCGACTGCTCTCACCAATTGAGCTATCCGCACCGCGACACATTAATCGTGAGAGAAAGGCCTTATATAGGTAGCGAAGGAAGATGGAATAACAATTATTAAGAATCTCATAATTCACCAACAACAACCCACTTTTGGATCTGATGCAGTAGTCGCACTTATTTGAGTGCTTCGTACAGACAAATGATCCTGGTAGGATAAATTGTCAGTAAGAGAAACCTAGCCTAGGTAATTATACAAATATTAATTTATCGACTGAATATATGAAATAGTAATTAGTTTTATCGGCATAGCAGTCAAGAGAACTACACAGGAGGCTCTCTCTCACGAAAAATGTGAAGCAGGCGCCGACCGGGATTCGAACCCAGATCTTTCGCATTCATGGCGACTGCTCTAACCAATTGAGCTATCCGCACCGCGACACATTAATCGTGAGAGAAAGGCCTTATATAGGTAGCGAAGGAAGATGGAATAACAATTATTAAGAATCTCATAATTCACCAACAACAACCCACTTTTGGATCTGATGCAGTAGTCGCACTTATTTGAGTGCTTCGTACAGACAAATGATCCTGGTAGGATAAATTGTCAGTAAGAGAAACCTAGCCTAGGTAATTATACAAATATTAATTTATCGACTGAATATATGAAATAGTAATTCGTTTTATCGGCATAGCAGTCAAGAGAACTACACAGGAGGCTCTCTCTCACGAAAAATGTGAAGCAGGCGCCGACCGGGATTCGAACCCAGATCTTTCGCATTCATGGCGACTGCTCTAACCAATTGAGCTATCCGCACCGCGACACATTAATCGTGAGAGAAAGGCTGCTCAAACAAACAAACAAATATGTATCTTTTTTCGATCGGTTAAGTGGAAGAACAGTTATTGTCTTCCGCAAGGATAGCCAATAACTGAACTTCGCCGTTTGTCTGCTATGTGTACTCTTCAATTTTTGTTGTTATTTATGTTGTATGTTATAGCAGATAATAAAGTCGTTTATTATTATTATTATTATTATTAACTATTTTTTACAAAAAATACGTGTGTCAAGTCTCCGCCAGTTAAGTGGTGTGTTTCAAAAATGCGTTCTGTCAGGTTTCCGTCTGTAAAGGGGTCTATTCCGTTTGATAAATTTCTTTGTTACACGTTTCAAAGAGTTCATTCAAAAGAATGCTTAAGTGTTAATACACATAAGCAGGCTGGTGGAATTTATGTGTTGAACTCGCAGAGTGTTTTAGCTCACGTTGATGAATTACGACGGTTCGCCAAAACTTTCTATCCACACGTGATGTGCCTAACAGAAACACACCTAACAAGTGACATAGAAGATTTTGAAGTGCAGATAAGTAATTACCTATAGTGTAGTAAGTGTAAATTCGACAAGTAGGCACACCGGTGGTGTAACGTTTTATGTAAGGAATAACGTAAGTCATAAGGAAATAAGTTCGTTAGTATATAGTTGGAAGAAATATGTGGTTGGTATCTATGAAAATGGTCTTGGGTGGAAAATCAATTTTATTAGATGGATATTGACTTAAAAAATGTGCAAGAGACTGGAGATTACAACAGCTGGTTCAATATTATACACGAAAAGGTAGAGAAAGTGAAATACTGATAAAAATAGTTATGACAAATGAAAATTTACATTTGACTGTGAAGTGTTGGATGAGCCGAATATAGCAGACCATAAAATAGTGAAGGTACATGTAGATAATCAGAAGCGTATATGGAAAAAATCTGGGAGAACCAAATTAAACGATTCCAATTTACTTAAGTTAAAAATATCCGAGATAAGGTACAATTTTGTGAACTATGACCCAAAAGATAAATTTAACCGTTTTCTTAAAAACATTCAAATGATACTTGATGAATTAATGCCAAAAAAGGAAATTTATTGTGATAAATGATAAAAATATGTGGTTCAATGGAAAAGTGTTACAAGCTATAAAGACCAGACTTCAAATACAAACGCTGGAACTGGGCGAAGGAACTGGATGATTGGGAGGAATATAGAATTAGTAGAAACCAAGTAATGAGCTTTTTTTTCCTCCCCTTAGGGCCTGCCTGCCCGTAGGCTCAGATGCACTGAAGCCACAAAATGGGCTTATTGTGCTCACCGTAATTCTAAGTCACACCCATTCCATGATCTTGGTACAAGTCAAACATTGAATGCGTGGAAAATTCTTCCGGTTCCATCAGACATCGCCCGAAAATTCGCTGCCTCTTCTGGTCTAGAGCTTCACATCTGCACAAGATGTGCATAGCTGTCTCCCGTTCCTTATTACACAAGCGGCAGTTAAGGTCTCCGTAATATTTGCCAATCTTCCACAGATGTTCTTTAACGGTCGTGTGTCCCGTTAGGAAGCCTGTTACGATTCTAATTTGCATCCTACTAAGGCAAAGTAGTTCTGAGCATCTTGTCCTGCAAGGTCCCTTTACATACAACTTGCTGTGCCTGTGTCCTGATGGAATCATGTTTCAGTAATTATGATGTTGAGCGCGAATCCATCCGTTTACTTGGTGTCTGACTACACTCTTAGTTATGCCTAGGGCGGGTTCTGGTCCAACGAAAAGATCGTTGGAGCCCCGCTTTGCTAGTTTATCGGCTTCCTCGTTCTCTTTCAGCCCACAGTGACCTCGAATCCAAAGCAGTCTCACTGCGTTCCACATGGCTAGGATATTAAGTTGCTCGAAGCATTCCCACACCAGTCTGGAAGACATCTTTGGGCTCATAAGAGCCTTCAAGTAATAAGCTTAATTAAGAGAAAAAATATAACTACTTTAAAAAGAAAGTAGAGGATTGTAAACATAATTCAAAGTTGATGTGAAAATTGAGATGGATAGGTTAGCATTAGATGTAGTAGGTATCAGTGAAGTGCGATGGCCAGAAGCTGGAGACTTCTGGAGCGGAGATTTTAGAGTAATACACACAGGCTCTGTAGGAGGAAATTCGGGAGTAGGAATTGTTATGCGGAAAAAAGTAGGACAGAGTGTAGAAAATTTCTTACAGCAAAGTGACAGGGTAGTTATGGTTAGGTTAGATTCGAAACCTGTAAAAACAGTAATAATACAGGTATATATGCCCACTTCTAACTACAGTGATGAGGCCGTAGAGGCAGTTTATAGTGATATTGAATATGTGCTAGATTTTGTGAGAGGGCACGAAAATTTAATAATTACAGGAGATTTCAATGCAGTCGTAGGCACAGGGCGAGAGGGCGGAATAGTTGGCCCCTTTGGATTAGGCAATAGGAACGATAGGGGAGTTAGACTGATAGAGTTCTGCGATAAACATAACTTAACGGTCGCGAACACTCTATTTCACCATCATGTTAGGAGACGCTATACGTGGAAGATGCCAGGAGACTTAGGGAGATATCAAATAGATTACATTCTCGTTAGGCAAAGATTTAGAAATCAAGTTAGGGATTGTAGAAGTTATCCAGGAGCAGATATAGATAGTGATCACAACATAGTCGTTATGAAAGCCAATCTTAAATTTAAGATTTTGAAAAAAAGAAGCGGAAGAAGGTATCTTGACCCAGAGAAACTAAAAGATGATGATATGCGCAATAAGTTCGAGAAAAAGACAAACGAAGCACTAAAGGGCACGGGTGGAAATATTGTTAGGGACATAGAGGCAGAATGGAATTGCATTAAAAATAGTTTAGTTTCCTCAGCTAGGGATATTTTGGGTCATAAACAGAATGAAAGTAGGAAACCCTGGATAACAAAACATATTGTGAGTCTAATAGAGGAAAGGCGAAAATATAAAAATAGGTTAGATGAAACAGGGAAACAAAGATATAAGGCGATCAAGTGGGAAATTATTCGGGAATGTAGGAAAGCGAAAGAGCAATGGATCGATAATAAATGCAAAGAAGTGGAAGATAAATTCGAAGTAGGAAAGACTGATGAAGCATATAAAATAATTAGGAGAAATTTTAGAGAAATTGGATCTAGTACCAAAAACATTAGAAATGAGGCAGGAGATATCCTAATCGGAAGTGGGGAGAAGGCAGATAGGTGGAAAGAATATTTAGGAAACTTATATGCGGGACAGGAAGTGCAAGATATATTAGAAAGCGAAAGCAGTGTAGAGGGGGATAACCTAGGGAGTCCTATAATGAGAGAAGAGTTTGAGATAGCACTAAAAAGTTTAAGGAATAATAAAGCACCAGGTATAGATGGCTTGCAGGCAGAAATCTTAAAGTGCGCAGGTCAAGAGGTAATAGATCGTTTATTTAAACTAGTTAGTCGCATATACCTGACAGGCGAGATTCCAGAAGATTACAAACGGAACATCATAGTAGCTTTGCCAAAAAGAAAAGGCGCGGATAGATGCGAAAATTTTAGAACTATCAGTTTAACTTCCCATGCGTCAAAAATTTTAACTAGAATTGTGCAAAGAAGGATGGAGAAAAAAGCGGAAGAAATATTAGGAGAAGATCAGTTCGGATTTAGACGAAATAGAGGAACGCGCGAGGCCATTCTAGCTTTACGAGTAATTATAGAAAAAACGATAGAAAAGAGAAAGAGCGTCTATATAGGATTTGTAGATTTAGAAAAAGCCTTCGACAACGTAAAATGGGGGAAGATGTTCGAAGTGCTGAGAAAGGTAGGGATGAAATACAGGGACAGAAGAATAATACATAATCTCTACAAAGAGCAAAAGGCAGTTATAGAATGTGAGCAGGAACAAAGGGAAGTAGATATCCGGAAGGGAGTGAGACAGGGATGTGCATTGTCACCTCTAATTTTCAACTTATATATCGAAGATGCGATTAATATTGTTAAGGAAAGAACAGCCTCAGGGATCAATGTACAGGGCCAAACTAT
The DNA here is from genome assembly GCA_963966045.1 of Xestobium rufovillosum. Classification (NCBI taxonomy): domain Eukaryota; kingdom Metazoa; phylum Arthropoda; class Insecta; order Coleoptera; family Ptinidae; genus Xestobium; species Xestobium rufovillosum. The sequence continues at coordinate 6,659,935 of OZ014493.1, forward strand.
TAACATGCTCAGATTTGCGGATGATATAGCAGTGTTAGCATCTAGCAAAGAAGAATTAGGAGCGGCTTTGAATGAAATGGAAGCAGTTTTGACACAGGGCTTCGGCATGAAAATCAATAAAAAGAAAACTAAAATTTTGGTATGTAGGGGATGCGAAAATAGAACTAAAATGGAAATACAAATTGGAAATGAGAAGATAGAGGAGGTCGCGGATTTCTGCTACTTAGGAAGTAAAATAACTCAAGACGGTAGGAGCACTAAAGATATAAAACAAAGAATGGCGCAGGGCCGAGTTGCGTTTAACAAAAAGAAACAACTGTTATGCTCGAGAACGGTTAATATAGAGACTAGGAAGAGACTCTTAACGTCGTATGTATGGAGTACGGCATTATACGGGTGCGAAACTTGGACAATAGGAGAAGCGGATAGAAAAAGAGTAGAAGCGTTTGAAATGTGGTGCTACAGACGCATGATGAAGATACCGTGGATAGATAAGGTTAGCAATAGGGAAGTATTAGAAAGAGTTGGGGAAAAGCGAAAGGTATGGAAAACAATAATGAGTAGGAGAGATAGGATGGTAGGACACCTTCTAAGACACGAAGGAATAGTTCGTGACATACTAGAGTCAGAGATAGGAATAAAAAGAGGTAGGGGTAGGCCTAGATTAGACTACTGCTCTCAAATAGTTAGGGATGTAGGATGTTCTACTTTTAGGGAAATGCGTAGGTTAGCTCAGGATAGAAAAGAATGGAGGTACGCGTCCAACCAGTCTTCGGACTGAGAACCTTATGATGATGATGTGAAAAACGTTAAAATCGCTGATAACAAAACCTAAGGGAGAAATATACAACGGCAGAAATTTTGAAGGGGAGATAGGGTTGACAGACGCCCCGATTTGGGCGGGATTGCCCCGATTTTTCAGTAGCTGCCCCGCGCCACGCCGAATTAACGAAATGCCCCGATTTGAGAAATTCGTTCCCGATTATCCCGATTTACTGGGACAAAAAAGGATACAAAGATACAATTGACAACATTGCATAGGTACCTATTTATCATCTAAGAGACAGAAGCTATGTTTACGTACCGCTCCATCACACCCCGCCATAAAAAGTGGGTACCGCCTCTAGACGCGTGAGGGATCCTTTTATATTTTGGGTGCTTTTTCCTAATAAAAAGTTTATTTCCACCTACCTACAAGACATTATTTCTATTCCTTCGTAAGGTATTCAACAAATTTTTAAAACACTTCCAAAGTACGCCATTTAAAAAATCCGGACACACTTCTTGTGCCCCCCCCCCCCCTGTCTCCCGCCCAGGCGCCACGCTTTTCCAATTTGAATATCTGGCAACCCTAAGGGGAGACAATATAGTAACATTAGTAAAATTTCGCACGGGTTTAATATTTTCTTCATCCAAAGCATTAATGAAATAGTAAATAGTATACCTCAAGCTACTAGTCAATTTGATGTGCAATTCACATGCTCCAGAAAATTTGTAGATTTTAAATTGCTATAGAAATGCATGATCTCAATGGAATAGTGTTTAGGAATGTGCAATAAAAATAGGCCAGATGAGGTACATATGAGTATACCTATTCAAAGACAATTTCAATGAGCTGGCTCCGATTTTGTTAAATTTAATTAACTGTACCTGACATTTTAAAAACCGCTAGTGTCATTCCTATTCGAAAAGTGAATAATACAAGAAATGCTAGTGAATTTAGAACGATAAATATTAGGGTGGAGAGAAATAAATACAAAATTCTTTTTTTTTGGAAATCGACCTAGCACTACTGCCAAAACTTTTTCTAGTCTACATTACTTCTATATTTTACTCTTTTGAATTCAAAAAATGTCCTGAGGGTCCGCCCCACCCTTGAAATGTTACTCTTTCAATTTTTTTAAATCAAACTAGCACTAGCGCAAAAAAGTTGATTTTTGTGATCTAAATCACTATTATGTTTTACTTTTTGAAATAAAAAAATGTCTTGAGGATCCGACCAACCCTTGAATTTTCGCTGTATCAATATCTGAGAAAATTGATTGGTATTCTTAGCAGTTCCTCGCTTATTCTGATTAATTTATCAAAATAACCCAGAACTCACCACGTGGAGGTGACTGCTAATCGAGCTCCTCCCTACACCACCCAACCTCCCACCAATGCTGGTGTAGTCTTAGCATTTATATTCTTTTTTTGTTTCAAATTTTGGCCGTAAACTCTGGGAATGAATTTTCGAGCGAATAAAGCCGTCTCTTCTAATGTGGCCACACACTGATGTCGAAGCCTGCGTCATAAGCTTAATATGTCTTTCCACAATTTGTGTATGACACGGAAACATCGGAATTTCTGGCGATTCTCCAGTTTCTATAAAACCTTTTATACTTGGGCCACCCAACAGACGGAGTGATCACCCTGCAAGAACGTGCTCTAGACGGTACCACTATCAATTTAGGACAACTGAACCGCAGTGATGCGCTTTCTTTAGACCCAACGAAGTCGCATCACTCCAATTCGGTCGTCATAAATTAATATTGGCCCCGCTAGAGCACGTTCTTGCAGGGTAATGACTCCGTCTGTTGGGCGGCCCAAGTATAGCTCTTCGTCTGAGTATTTTGCCAATGTTGGTGGATCGGTTACGTCAATGTTTTGCCATTCTAATATTTCGGTGTAGTCTTCAGCCTCAAAATTGAGCGGTGGTATTTTGAAGATTATTATAGCTGTCCTGTTGCTTTTCGCTTTAGCGCTTCTAGCTTTTAGAATACGGCGTAAGGCAAGCTCCCTAATATGTTGCCGTTGATCATTAACCATACAAAGAAGTACATTTTCTGGATGCGCGAAATATGCATTTCTTTCAATCGCAAAGTCTATGCGTTTTCTGTTACACTCATCTAAATATCGCGTAAGTTTTATTAGATGAAACAGGTTATTTGCACGATCTGTACACAAATTATTTTTTTATACGAAACCAAATAGGAGCATACACTCAATTTTTCTCTTCTGTAATTCAATGCCTGGCGGAGTATTTGCTCGAGGTGTAGTTGTTTGAGCGGGTGTATTAGTCGGCAGCTGTTCAACAATTTACGTTCTAGATGGCGTGATTTTGGCTCTCCCTTATGGATGACTATCGCAGTTATTCATAGGGAGATCGTTGGGCAGGGTGTGTTTGTGCATAGCGGCGCCGTACTGAAGAGTCCCAATAGGACGAAACCGGTCTGCGGATTGCTGTGCACATTCACACCATGCAGGCTTCTAGCTTGAATAGTGAACCTGGTTCACTGTGGTACGATGGGGCACGTATGGAGGCTTTCAAGGCCAGCTTTGCTGGGGTAGGCCTCTTGTGTGCATCCTAATGTACATTCTGCCGACGTAGGCCCGTTCTGTAATTCAATGCCTGGCGGAGTATTTGCTCGAGGTGTAGTTGTTTGAGCGGGTGTATTAGTCGGCAGCTGTTCAATAAGATTTAAAGTTAATCCAATATGCATTTTGTCTTTGTTCCTAATTGTGTTCTTATTATTTTTGTTGTCAATGTAAATAGCAGAACATGCTAAAAAATGATATTATTATTATCATCATTATATAATATTTCAGTTGCAGTCGCAGTTCTACTGAATAGCTCGTCTACCACTTTCCAAACTAATCTAATCTAAAGCAGTACTAAGACTACTAGAACAGGATTAAAGTAACTGAAATAGTATTTTAGAGGATCAGAAACAGCATTATCAAGAAACTCCCACTTATGCAGAACCAGAGTGGTATTCTGTTCCTTGAGCGGAGTCTTTCATCCCTGCTCCCACTAGCTGTCTTAACTTACGTAAACATGGGAAACTTAAAAATTCCTATAAAAATACTCATATCTTGCCCTGAGAAATGCATACTGTTATTAAATGTTCACAACTTTGTTGAAAAACAATTACGGGATGAGTCTAATAGTTCTACGTGTTATTAAAATTATGAGGATACATAAAGGATATCAATAACTTGTCTGTAATGTGCACACCTGCGAGGTATGAAACTTTTACAGATTCCTAAAATGCCGATAGTTAATACAGTCTTCAGAACAGACTCCTATTATTAATTTCTACTCGTACCATACATTCCAACCATTTAATAATATCGATTGGTATTCAATCTGTGATGCTTTCATAAGGAATTAACCAGTAAACTGCGGATTTCTTCAGTGATTATTTAAAATGTGCTAAAGTAATCACCTACCATGATACAGGTGAAAAGGTTACCCGGAAAGTTGCAATTTAATGATTGTTCAACTACGGTCAGTGTGAGAATAATAAAATAAAATATAAGAAATTGCATTCTATCGATGTATTACGATAACAATTAAGATAGCCATAATTAATAACTAATGATGATAAAATGAGGTGCCTACCTAACTGATTTGGCAGATATTAATTATAACCCAAAAATGGATAATTATGCAAAATAATAAAGTTGTGACAATTATAATATTTGACTCGCAATGTATATAGAAAGTTAATTAGACAACGCCGTAACGATAATTAGAAAGTGGAGAAAGAGCTACCTACTGATTCTAATTGATGACTATCTTTAACACAAGAATGCAAACATCCTATTAGAAACTCATAACATGATGAACGATTTTTTCAAATTATTTAATGTAAAATATTGCGTAAGAGGATGAAATAAAGGTCTCAAATGACGCAGCTACATTCGTACGCCAAAACACTTATCAAAAATACAAACGCAAGAATTATGGCGTCTATTATACGTACCTACATGATGGTCAATTTATTCAAAAATCAGTGCTCCAAAATGTTCTGAACTTGCCAACTTGAATGCATCATACTAATAACTACTTCACTCGGGTTATTAAGTAATATAGCTATGCCGATATATTGGAAGATTTTCAATGACGAAAGTTATCCAACTCTCGCCCAGGTTTGCATTTGGACGGGCAGTAGATTAAAAAATTGTGAGCCTGTTCAATGTGGCATGCTGCCATGAGTGTACTCACTCGGGTTTTAAATAAACCAACGATCTGAATATTTAGTTATTTTACTGACAAAAGAATACACAACATGTACTATCACTTCTTGAGTGCATACTGACCCCCTCTTAACATATCAGCTGATGGTATAAAATTGACATGCAGTGTAAACTCAATATACAGGGTAAATATGGAACATCCCGCGCCCCTTGAAGTAACACACTTCAACAATAAAAATGAAAACTGCTGCTTGAGATAACAATGTGGATTAACAATATGTACAATAAGAAACAGTTATCAGAAACATTAGGTAAGTATCCAAGAAATAAAAATAGGTAAGTAAATATCTTTTACAACAAAAGCAGGTAAGTAAATAAACAATTATATACTAAACTAAACAGAAATTTGCAGTAAAAACAAAACTGAAGAATTTTCTGAAAATAAACAAATAAATTTTTATTGGTAAATTGGTAGCGCATACACCTTTTTTGCACTTCGTTTATAAATACCTCGGCTTGTTTTTAGTGACACAACCCGCACAACACCGTCACTGCCAGGATGCACTGCGATGACTCTAGCAAGACTCCACTTCATGGGCGGCAAGTCGTCCTCTTCTAGAAGAACCAGGGTACCTACGACGATGTTCTTTTCCTGGTTGACCCATTTGGATCGGGGTTGTAGCAGATGCAAGTAGTCACGGCTCCAGCGTTTCCAGAAATGCTGTTTAATTTGTTGTGGGTGCTGCCATCTCGATAACTGGTTGCTTGGAACTCCGAGGAAATTATTCTCTGGTGGCTGCAAAAGTAAGTCCCTGACGAGGAAATGGGCAGGAGTTAGGATGGAAAAATCGTTTGGATCAGACGACAATGGTATTAGTGGTCTCGAATTTAGACATGCCTCAATTTCAGTCAACAAAGTGTAGCATTCTTCATAGGTGAGTATCTCATTATTAGTTACTTTATAAAAATGTCTCTTTGTTGATTTGACAGCAGCTTCCCATAATCCTCCATGGTTAGGTGCTCTTGGCGGTATAAAATGCCAATTGATGTTGGACTGTGCTAAATTTGTAATTATGTCATCATTGTTTTCTGTTAGGTACTTATAAATTTCTTGTAACTCATTGTTAGCTCCTATGAAATTGGTACCGTTGTCGGAGTAAATATCGGAACAAACCCCCCTACGGGATGTAAATCTTCTTAAAGCTGCTAAAAATGCTTCCGTACTTAAAGAACTGACTAACTCTAGATGAACAGCTTTACTGGCTAAACAGACGAATATTATCGGTATTCTTCCTCTTCTTCTGTTCTCGCGAATTTGTATTGGTCCCGCGTAGTCCAACTCACTCCGTGCAAACGGTCTTGAAGGTTCGCAAACTCTAGCAGACGGGAAATCTCCCATAAGATAATTAGTAGGTCGGGGCTTGAAATGAAAACATCGTACACAATTCCTAACTGTTTGTTTCGCTATGTTTCTCCCAGCTATTGGCCAATACTTATGCCTGATAGAAGACAATAATTGTTCATGTCCACAATGCAATAAGCGTTCGTGTTCCTCTTTAAATATCAATTTAGTCACGTGGTGATTAGAAGGTAGTAAATAAGGATGCTTATGATCGTCAGAAATATTTGCGTTTTTTTAATCTTCCTCCTACTCTTAATAAATCTTGCTCATCCAGGAATGGATTTAAACAACGAATATTACTTCTGCTTGGCACTCTTCACGAAATACTTCATTCTGTACCATACTTATAATGACCGTTGTCGCCTTTTCTAATTCAGATGCTGTAATAGGGCCTACGATTCTTTTGCCTTTTCTTAAGTTATGGACATATCTGAGGCAGTAGGACATCACCCTTCTAAGTTTCTTGAATGATGAGATTCTAGCAAAAAGATCAGATTTTACGGTGGCAAAAGTGTAAGAAATCATAGGTTTTGTTTCTAAATCAACTTCCTCGTGTTTAGTCCAAAAATGTTTGGGCCATTCGTTTTCGCGATTTAACCACTCTGGGCCGAACCACCATAATTTGTTGTCGATTAGGTTTCTTGCTATTTGTCCTCGGCTCAAACAGTCTGCTGGATTATCGTGATGGTACGTGTCTCCACTCTATTTGCTTATTCTGAATCAATCTTTGTATTTCGGCAACTCGGTTTGCCACAAACGTTTTTAATGAACTTGCTGTTTTTTGTATCCAAGTAAGTGTAATAGTCGAATCGGTCCAAAGGTAAGTGTGTTTGATGCGACTGGGTAAGGACTTGTGAACTAGGACCACTAATTTGGTAAGTAATAAGGCTCCACACAATTCTAGTCTCTGTAGCGACACAGTTTTTATAAGTGATACTCTGGATTTTGAGGTGATTAGATATGTGACTGACTCGCCTCTTCCGTTGGTACTTGTTGCGTAGACGGACGCTCCATACGCCTTCTCGAAGGCATCACAGAATCTATGAAGGATAATCTCGGTGCTCGCGTTTTTTGGGTTAACATTTCTGGGAATTCTTATTTTGTGAATGTCCTCTAAACTCTCGTAGTAATTCTTCCACATGCTATAAATGTGTTGTGGTACTGACTCATCCCAATGTAACCTTTCTATCCACAGTCTCTGCATTATAATTTTTGCCATTAGAACTACTGGCCCTAATAACCCCAAAGGATCAAATATCTGTGCTATCTTAGATAATATGATTCTTTTAGTGACTTTCTCATTGGAAATTAGGTTTATCGAATATTGTAACTCGTCTGTATGTGAATTCCAATATAAGCCTAACGTTTTTATTGCTTCGTACTTGTTGAGTATTAGTAAAGGATTTGACTCGCCTTCCTGTTCTAAGTGTTTAAGAACCTCTATATCATTAGTTCTCCATTTCCGTAGTTCAAACTTCCCCTTGGATAATAAACTCGTCAATTGTTGCTGCAATTCCTTAGCTTCCTCTTTAGTAGTTGTTCCTGTTAGCACGTCATCCATATAGAAATCATGGAGCAAGACTTCTTTTGCTTCGGGATATGCTTCTCCATCATCGATAGCAAGTTGTTTCAAGCATCGGGTTGCTAGGTATGGTGCACATGAGGTTCCATACGTTACAGTCTGTAACTCATAAACTGACACTGGTTCCTCGATATTTGCTCTCCAACAGATTCTCTGCAAGTGTGTATCCCTTTCTGAAACATTTATTTGCCTGTACATCATCGCTATGTCTGATGTCAGTACAAACTGGTGAATTCTAAAACGTATGATGATATGTATTAACTCTTCTTGTATTGCAGGTCCAACCATAAGAACATAATTGAGTGATGTGCCTGACTTCGATTGCGCAGATCCATCAAACACGACCCGCAGCTTAGTAGACAAACTCTCTTCTTTGACCACTGGATGATGAGGTAAGTAAAATATATTTTCATTTTCTTCATTAGGTTCTATATCTATTTTTCTCATATGATTTAGTTTTTCATACTCGGTTAGGAACTTTACATACTTTTCTCTTATTTTTGGTTGTTTTTCCAATCTATTCTCTAGTGCGTAAAATCTGCGTATTGCTGCTTGCTTCGAATCCTCTAACACTAACCCAGCTTTCTTCGGCAGACTAACAACAAATCTTCCGCCCTTATTCCTGCAATGTGTTACGTTAAAATGCTCTTCACATTCCATTTCTTCTGATGACAAGGGAATCGCATCACCATCTTCTTCCAACTTCCAGAATCTCTCCAGTTGTTGATCTACATGGCTGTCAGTTGACAAATAACAGTTGGATCTACTCTGCGAGGGTTGAGTTACATATAATCTTCCTGCAATTATCCAACCCAATAAAGTTTTATGCAGTATAGGTTGATTTTTTGCTAATCTTATTTGGCCTACTGACAGTAATCTCCAGAATGCGTCTGCACCGATAAGTAAATCAACTTGACCAGGAACGTGGAAGTTCTTATCTGCCAAATTTATATTTCTCGGTATATTTAAAGCTGCAATTGGTAACTTGACATGCGGTAAGAAATCCATAATCTTTGGCAATATCAAACAACTTAACAACATTTGAAAATTATTAAATTTTGATTTTATTTTTACTTCACTTCGCTGATTTATTATTTTTAAGCTTTGATTTATTCCACTTATGGGAACATTTATTTTCTTAATTGGTAGCCCTAATTTTTGCGATAACTCTGTTGTTATGAAATTACTCTGTGATCCGGAATCAAGTAACGCTCGACATTCTTGCATGTTTCCTTTCGCATCCCAAATGAGTACTAAGGCTGCAGATAATACGACTTGATCCGCTACTCCCTCAACACAATGTGTACTAATACTCGTTTTCACCTGGATGTTCCCTGTATTTTCTTCGACTTGTACCTGCTCCTCGTGAAGTAAAGTATGATGTCTTCGCGCACACTTCTTGCATCGTGATGATCTACAGTTTCTTACAACATGTCCTTTTCTTAAACAATTAAAACAAAGTTGTTTTTCCTTGATTAGATCTACCTTCTCAATCTTTGATAAGTTTGTGAATTTTTCACATTGAGTTAAGAAGTGTTGTTGAGAACAATATTCACAGCTATGCTCGGAGGATGACAGAACGACTCGCGAAGACGACCGAATTTCTGGTTTATGTATTTCTCTATTTGACTGGAATTCTCTTTCGGCCATCATCTGTAAGGTTTGACTACGATCTGTCAAGAACTCTAAGAACTTTGCTACGGTGGATACATCTTCTCTTCTAGTTTCTCTTTCCCATTCTTTCCTTGCTTCCGTGCCTATTTTCTTCGCTAAGGTATATAAAAGAATAGTGTCCCACTGTTTAACAGGCTGCTTAAACGACTCTAGTGCACTCAAATGGGACCTCACTTTATCTATAAATTGTCTCAATATGGCATGATTCTCTTTCGATATTGGTGTAATTTCCATTAATTCTTTCATGTGACTGTTTATTAAGAGCTTCTTGTTATCGTACCTCTGCATTAACAAATCCCATGCAATTCTGTAATTTTGTGGAGATGTTTCCAAAGATTGAATTATTTGCAATGCATTTCCTTTTAATGTGCTCCTTAAATATTGGAATTTCTGGATATCCTGCAGTTTATCGTTAGTATCTACTGAAGAAAGAAAATAATCTTTGAATAGTAACCACTGATTATAGTCACCATTAAAAGGAGTTAATTCTAAAGTTGGTAATTTTACTGATACTTCACTATCTTTATCTGTTCTAAGGCTTTGTCTGCGACTTTCTTCGTGATCATCTGAATCTTTCAAGAATTGTTTAGCATTAGCCACTAATTCGTAATAGCTATCTTCGAACCTTTTTCGTTCAACATTTTCTTCTAATTCTTCATCTGAATCTTCGGACATTTCTAGATACTCAATACTACTTGTACATCATCAAATTTATCGTATAATGCTACTATTTTATCCAATCTAACTTGTAATTCTGGTTTCTTTTCTACTTCATATTCCTTGTGGCGTCAGTTACGCCACTGGAAATATCCTCGACCCACTTTACTGAATTGGAACTCGAGTTAAGATGCCGACGCTGCACATTCTTTTCGTGTGTAGAAATTGTAGTATAGTAACCTTAATATAATGTAGAACGCTTACCTGGCACTATTGTATTATAACTAGAACACGCACTGTAAATATATATTCATTCATTCATCAACACATGTAACGTAACATACAGACTAATAAACGACTTAGTAGTCTACGTATTCTTCTTCGTTTCTCCTGCCCGTCGAACACGCGATATTATATGGTAACCGCCACCGACGTACCATAAATGGTGACTCCCCGACGTGATGGAAGGCCACCCTCATAAATGGTGACCTACAACGAAGAAAACTGCCGTCCTGCCGCCTGCCGTACGACCCAGTGATCGCTCCTCCAGAACCCACGAACTCAAGTAAGCAACGAATTTATTTTATCTTACTAATGGGCACTCCGCTTTCGAAGGAGGACAGAGAGGAGGTCATTATAGCGCAGACCGCTAGCGGCGTCGCGTCAGCCCGGCAGACGACTGCAAGCGATTGGTCCAGAGCTGACGCTTGAACAACACGGTCCACAGCATGCCACTACCCGCCGCCGCTCCCGCTGCCGCAGAACGTGTAGGGATACGAATCCCGCCTTTCTGGCAGTCCGATCCCGAGATCTGGTTTGCTCAGGTCGAGCACCAGTTCTCCCTCGCCGGCCTCGACAAAGACGAGACAAGATTCACGTACGTCGCCGGACATCTGGAGCCCAAATATGCCGCAGAGGTACGTGACATATTGCTTAACCCTCCCGCCAATAATAAGTACCTCAAGCTAAAAACCGAGCTCATTGCGAGGCTGTGCGCGTCGCAAGAGTAGAAAACGCGCCAGCTTTTAGAGCAGGAGGAGATTGGTGACCGCAAACCGTCTCAGTTCCTGAGGCACCTCCGTGCCCTAGCCGGAACCACCGTGCCCGACGCCATGATCCGTACCCTCTGGCTGGGACGCCTTCCAGCCCACATGCAACCGATAATGGCTACACAGAAGCACGCTGACCTGGATGAAGCCGCCGAACTAGCCGACGCTATCGACGACGCCGTTCCCCGCAGCACTTCATCCACTCACAGAGTTTCACTCTGCACGACATGGTAAGGGAACTATCTAATACCGTCTCCGCCATGCAACTCAACACAAACGCCACTGCCGCATCCCGCCTCCCCCGTTCCAGAGCACGTGTAGCGTCTTTCTCACGCTCACGATCCCCAGCATTTTCTCGACGCTCCCGATCTCGCTCTTCTCCACGGAACGAAGGCGCAGTTTGTTGGTACCACCGCACTTTCGGTACCAACGCGAGGCAGTGCCGCCCCCGTGCAATTTCCAGTCTTCGGGAAACGCACAGGCCAGTCACCCGTAACGGCAACCGATGACATGGCCAAGAAGAAGTCCTGCCGCCTTTTCGTCTTCGATAGAGATTCCCGAGCACAGTTTTTGGTTGATACCGGATCAGAACTCTGTGTTTATCCTCGAAACATCTCTCGTTCACCTCGCATAAAGACGAGCTACCTTCTTCGGGCAGCAAACGGCACACCCATTCACACATATGGTTTTGTCACGCTAGATCTCAATCTAGGCCTCCGAAGATCTTTCCCTTGGAGATTCGTCATTGCCGACGTATCCAAGCCCATTATCGGAGCTGATTTTCTTCACCACTACAATCTGGTGGTTGATATAAAAAATCAATGCCTACTAGATCCCCTAACTCGCATTTCTGCACGCGCTTATAAATGCAACGACAACCATACATGTATCCAAACCGTTTCTGGCACCTCGCCTCAGCACCCTCTTCTGCTGAAGTTTCCAGAAATTACCAAACCCATGGGACTTCCTCACAAACCGACGCATTCAACAAAGCATCATATCCGCACAATTCCCGGACAACCTGTATACTGCAAACCACGCAGGTTGCCCCCCGACAAACTGAGAACTGCAAGAAAAGAATTCGAGACAATGGTACAACTTGGAACTGCACGCCCTTCGGAAAGCAGTTGGTCTTCTCCACTTCACATGGTACCCAAACACGGTGACGAGTGGAGACCCTGTGGTGACTATCGAGCTCTAAACGCCCGAACCATCCCCGACCGCTACCCTGTACCGCATATCGAAGACTTCGCCCAATCTCTTCAAGGAAAGACTCACTTTTCCACTATCGATCTGGTCCGAGCTTACAACCAGATTCCCGTAGCTGAAGAAGATATACCCAAAACGGCGATAACTACCCCTTTCGGTCTTTTCGAATTCCCGTACATGTCATTTGGCCTACGCAACGCCGGCCAAACTTTCCAACGTTTTATCGACGAAGTTCTCAGAGGATTACATTTCTGCTACGCGTACATCGACGACATACTAGTAGCATCATCCTCAGCGGAAGAGCACGACGCACATCTCTCACAGATATTCCAGCGTCTCAAACAGTATAACATTCTAATCAATCCTCAGAAGTGTGTTTTCAGTTCCAAATCCGTCACATTCTTGGGTTACCAAGTCTCCGAAACTGGGACACGACCACTTCCGGCAAAAGTAGATGCCATCCGCAGCTACCCCCGCCCACAAACAGTGAAGCAACTCAGGCAATTTCTGGGAATGATAAACTTCTATCGTCGTTTTACTCCCAATGCCGCTGCACTCCAAGCTCCACTCAACGACCTTTTACACGGCAACGCCAAAGGCAAGACACAACTCGTCTGGAACTCCGCCTCGGCAACCGCTTTCGACGCCTGTAAAGAGAGTCTAGCCAGTGCAACGCTTCTTGCACATCCAAACCCCCGAGCAACGCTCGCAATAATCAGCGACGCCTCTGACACTTCCATTGGCGCCGCCCTGCAACAGCGTATTCAAGATGATTGGCAACCCCTCGCTTTCTTCTCTAAAAAGCTATCACCCGCCGAAAAGAAGTACGCCGCTTACGACAGAGAATTACTCGCAATTTACCGAGCCGTCAAGCATTTCCAGCACATGATCGAAGGTCGTGATTCCGTCATTTTCACAGATCACAAACCAATCACCTTCGCTTTCCGTCAAAAGCCCGAAAAATGCTCACCCCGACAATTTCGATACCTCGATTTCATTTCACAATTCTCTACTGACATCCGTCACATTTCCGGCAAAACCAATCTCGTAGCCGATGCACTCTCTCGCACAGAAGAGATAACTGCACCCATCGATTTCGAGTCACTAGCTAACTCACAAGCGAATGACTCCGAAATTCAAAAATTTCTTCGACCCGACTCTGTACTCCAACTCAAAGAAGTACACCTACCCTCATCTGGCATACCAATTTACTGCGACACATCCACGTCCAGCATCCGTCCGTTTGTCACGAAGTCTTTCAGAAAACAAATTTTCGATGTTATTCACGGACTTTCGCACCCCGGCATTAAAGCGACGACCAAATGCATAGCTCAACGCTATGTCTGGCCCTCTATCCGAGCCGACTGCAGAAAATGGACCCAAGCATGCATACAATGCCAGAGATCGAAGATTCACCGACACATCGCCAGCCCACTTGCAACATTTCCCGTAACATCCGCAAGATTCGAACATGTCCACATCGACATAGTCGGACCGCTGCCCATCTCAGAAGGTAAACGTTACTGCCTAACCTGTACCGACAGATTTTCCAGATGGCCAGAAGCTTTTCCGACCGACAACATCGAGGCAGAAACCATAGCTAGAACGTTCTACGAGGGTTGGATAACACGATTTGGTACACCCCTGCGCGTAACTACAGACCAAGGTCGACAATTCGAGTCACACCTTTTCAAGCATCTCAGTTACTTAACAGGCACCAACCGCCTCAGAACTACGTCATACCACCCTCAAGCGAATGGTATGATTGAACGCTTTCACCGGCAACTCAAAGCCGCCATTAAATGCCACGAAACCGACTGATGGACACAAGTTTTACCCACCGTCTTAATGGGAATACGAGCCGCCTGGCGAGATGATCTAAAATCAACAGCAGCAGAACTGCTCTACGGAGAACCCCTCCGACTCCCGTGTGAATTCATCACACAGCAACAATTCAAGCCATCCAGCGACCCCACAGAGTTCATCAAGGACCTCAGACGCCATTTTAATGCCCTGCGTCCTACTCCGGGGACACGCCACACAAATAATTCAAAAACTTTTATGTTTAGAGACCTTGCTACAGCAGACCATGTTTTCCTCCGCCGAGATGCCGTCCGAGCTCCGCTGCAGCAACCCTACGAAGGACCCTATCCTGTCGTGCGACGCCGTGACAAAACCTACACTGTCACAATCCGAGGCAAAGACGTAACAGTTTCCGTCGACCGTCTTAAGCCCGCATACGTCTTGAACGACGCCGACTACACCAGCACACCCCTTGCAGATCAAGAACCGCTCCACGTTCACGATCAGCCGACGCCTCCAGCAGCCGTCCCATTGACGACTCGCTCTGGGCGCCAAGTTCGATTTCCAGAGCGCTATCGTTAATCACTCCAAGGGGGCTCCTGTGGCGTCAGTTACGCCACTGGAAATATCCTCGACCCACTTTACTGAATTGGAACTCGAGTTAAGATGCCGACGCTGCACATTCTTTTCGTGTGTAGAAATTGTAGTATAGTAACCTTAATATAATGTAGAACGCTTACCTGGCACTATTGTATTATAACTAGAACACGCACTGTAAATATATATTCATTCATTCATCAACACATGTAACGTAACATACAGACTAATAAACGACTTAGTAGTCTACGTATTCTTCTTCGTTTCTCCTGCCCGTCGAACACGCGATATTATATGGTAACCGCCACCGACGTACCATATCCTCGAAAAATGTTCTAAATTTCGTGAATTGTGTTTTCATTTGACCTCTCTTCAAGCGAAGTCGTTTTAATGCAACATCATTTCCAGGCATTTTTACAGGAATAAATACCGTAAGGAAAGAAAAATAGACGGGACTTACCAACTAGTAAAAACGTGCGTGCTTCCGCTGCAGTGAAAACCAATACTGGACTGGACAGCTGATGGACACCAGTGGTATCGCGCAGCAATCGTCCCACTACTTGGAACTGTTTCTATGAAAATATGGATGCTGCCTCGTGCCCACAAAAATTTGGAAATTTAACACTTTATTTTAGTTTTAACTTGTAACTTTCACTGTTTAATTCAACTCTTATCCTGCTCAGAAGGACCAGATTTTGTACTCACTCGGGTTTTAAATAAACCAACGATCGGAATATTTAGTTATTTTACTGACAAAAGAATACACAACATGTACTATCACTTCTTGAGTGCATACTGACCCCCTCTTAACATATCAGCTGATGGTATAAAATTGATATGCAGTGTAAACTCAGTATACAGGGTAAATACGGAACAATGAGTTTAAGCAAAAAAGTTATACTGCATAAATGTCGCTAAAGTGAACAATTTTTTAGATGTTTGTTATTTAAATATTTGATACGAATCTTATTCAGATTAATTTGAGGTCATTTGACGTGGGAGGCGTCGGTTTTAAAATTTATTCGTTTTGGTCAGAAATCAGCGTCCGTGTTAACAAACAAGTATTATTTGGTTCTAATAGAATTGTAGAAATAGTAGAAAAACATTACTTATTCGTTTACAACAAATTTTCAAAATGACCAAGCATTAAGACTTAGCTTAATCTAAATAGCTCACTAGCGCCGTTTAAACAACATAACTTTTGCTTAATAATAGTATGACAGCAATTTTTTTATTAAGTTGCCGTAAATTTAAGGGTAGGAAATTTGAAGACTGAGATATTAGGTAATAATATATTACGTAACGAGCATGGAAAGTGACAAATTTTATACGAGCGCGAGTTTATAGGAAATACACTATTTTTCCCACGACCCCTTAAGAAGACAAATTTATTCATAAAACAGTAACTTTATTTTTAAGGATTTGTTGTCTATGTTAATAGATGTCAAAATTTCCAAGTAGCCTACTAACTTACCATGAGCATAATATTCTAATAATTCCGACCGGCTCATGAATGACACATTGATTTGTTCTCTTGACCGCCAATTCATAAATGACCAGTACTTCGTACCTAAAATATTTAGGTCTTCCACGGAGTAGCCATTAAAAGGTTCAACTGCCGCACCTTTTAAGAGAATTATTAGATTTAAAAGAGACGTGACAGAATATTTATTCAGTAAACGTCAAAATCTCAAAGTTGACTACAAAATTTTAATGAACTGTGCGATTTTCAAAAATTACAGCACAGTTTTAAGTTTAGCTAACGGGTAACGCAATTGTCAAGTTTCCGGCCTACTTTGCTGTATGCAACGTGCCGCTTTCTTAGGGGGTCGTGGGAAAATTAAAATTGTTGGCGGATTAGTACTACCTATCCCAAAATACTTCCATACACGAATTTTAAGGTCGATATTTCAAAAACTTTTCAAATGGCGGAAGAAAATTGAAATTGAAATTGTGACTGACACCCAGTATCTCTATTAATACCTATCAATTATTATTGGACTAAGGCAAGTTTAGTTAAATCGTAATATTTAAATGTCAGGAATACTGTTGCTCTGTGTCCCATTAGTTAAGGACCATCTGTACACAAGTGAGAAATAGTACAGAATAATCTGCAAGAAAACGCATATTGCCTATCCAGAAAGGATATTCGTCTTCAAACGTCATTTTCTTGGAATCGGGCTAAAGATGCAAGTAGTTAGAAAATGACAGCCTCAGATACGAACCCCTTCGGAGCACATAGCGCCATCGAGTTCTCGAGGTGCCATCGACTTCTTCGGCAGTGACCTTGAAAGAGACCAGAGGCTGCTGAAGGAGTCGTTGAGTCATCCGAAGAAGTGTCTTCAGCAGCGGCATCTGCAGCAGCCTCTGGTGTCTTTCAAGGTCATTTCTGAAGAAGTGTGCATGTCTTCAGCAGCGTCTGGTCATTGCTGAAGAAGTGGTGTTCAGCAGCGTCCAGGCGCATGCGCCGGGGCTATTCCTCAGATCAGTCCATCGAGTTCTCCATCCACTTCAAGTGGGCGTGTCTGCAGCAGCCTCTGGTCATTGCCGAAGAAGTGTGCATGTCTTCAGCAGCCTCTGGTGTCTTTCAGGGCCATTGCCGAAGAGTGCACACCCAAGCCGCCATTTTGTGGGCTTTGGCTGTGGCTCAGGCGCCTGCGCCGGGGCTCTGACGCGTGCAAAGCACGTGTTGCTCATTGTTGCGCAATGGAAGAATGTTCTGGAAATGCTGATGCAATAGTATGCAGATGTTGCAGAATTAATGTTTTTTCTCCTTCTACGTGTTTACCAGAATACGTTCTAAGTTTTGAAGGAAAATAAAAAACTGTTGAATTTATATTTTTACGCCAATATAATAATTAAAACAATAACTACAATTTGTATAAATAGTAAGCATGCATTTACTATAACGCTAAACATATTTAACCTATAAACAAATAATGTGAATATATTAAAAGGTTTAATCTTTTCCTGTTTTACAAAACTGGCAGTCTTTCTGTAGTGGAGGAGGACCATCAATAGTGTCGCAATCATATGTTGTTGACTCGAATCCCCAGTGATGGTAGCAGTAAGTGTATGCATGAGAACTTATATTTTTCTTCTGCTCTTCGGTTAACATACCCAGTTCGACACATCTGCGTAAGTCTGACGGATGTACGTAATATTCTAGGAATTCCTTGGGCAGTTCGGCTATGTGTGTGGGATCCATTAGCAGTAAATGCTCACCATTGTTAAAGAACTTGCCAATGGCTTTCCCCACACGTTTTCGCAGAGTTAAAGTTTGCTCTTCTGGTTGATGTTCTTGCAATTCTGGCGGTTCCAGGTATTTCAGGATCCAGTTCCGCAGCAGTTGAGCGTTAACTTCGGAACAGATGGCGCTGCTGTTTGCGTAATGCTGAATGCAAGGTTCAATAACACGGGAATTTTCTTCTCGAAGTTTCTTTAGCGAGGGGCAGCAGTTGAGCGAATCCAAGTCGAAACACTCGACGTTGTCGGGAAGCACGTTTTTCAACCAAGACACTTTATCTTTACCCTTCACGTAGATCCTATCACAATCGGCCACCGATGACTTTAACTTCGATCGGATGTCGTCGTAGTTCTCCGTGCCACAATTCCAGCTCAAGCCGTGGTAGAAACGTGTCAACCAATGAGCTTGACGTCTGTCACACTCCCTCAACTGGTTCAGGTCGAATGGTGGCTTGAATACCCAGTGGTAGTTGCTGCCGCCGCCGCCGCCTCGATGATTCAACGCAATGAGTGAAACTTCTTTGAATATGAATTCACCGACTGCAGTCATGAAACCCTGAACGTCTGCGACGTACTCCATGGTTGACATGCGAACAAACCCAACGCGAGACTGGCGCGCACGATGTGCTTGTGCGACTTTTATACCAGGCGTTTGACAGAGCCGGTGGAGGGGGTATACTCGACGATGCGGTCATGCAGGATGAGACAGTAGGCGGTTGTGTTGGCGGGGAAATTTTCGCTCGACTCAAATTCCAGACGAATGTCCACAGGACCGGACTTGATGCTTTCCGACTGTTTTGATGCGTCAATGACTGCGAGTGGGGCGCGATTCTTGAACTGCTCCCTGCCGTATAGCGGCTCGCCAACTTTTCCATAGTACGAGCATTGAAAGTTCTCGTACATCTCATACAGTAAGGCGTATTTCCCGGTGGCGAAATCCAAATTGAGATTCTCGTAGGGGAACGACTCAGAGTTCAGATGTAGTTTGATGTTTGTCAGATTGCAGTGGTCAAACTGGCTCGAGTCCGTGATCGCATTGCCCTTGCGATTCGTCTGGAAGGCCACAATGACGTAGCGCGGTTTCTCCAAGTGTGTTGCGGTCTTGATTGCCCACGTCTGTTTCGTCGCTTGCGGCAACAGCGGATACTCGTAAAGTTCCCAGCTGCGAAAGCACAGTTGAAGCGTTCTCTCGTCTTCGATGATCTTGAGGAGATTTAGACGTTCCAGATCGGAGGGGTAGACATACGGTACCCTCCAATGCACCTTGCTCAACTCGATCCTGGTGTTTGCTGCGTTACCCACGAAGGCGTTCCTATCGCTCTTCGAGCGATTCAGAATGAGCTCGTGACGCACATTCAACAGCACCTTGTGGTAGTCTTCTAGGAATCCGAGTAGGATTCTTCCCGGAATGCACACGTTAAAGTTTCCGTTCGCGTCAAGTACATGGGTCGGCGCATCACCGGTCGTCGTCCAGCCGGCATTCTCCAGCGCACGCGCTTCACCCTCATTCAGAGAAGCTATACCCTTTAATGTGCTCGTGATGCCCACGTTCTTCGTTCGATCCACCTCCACTCCATTGATTTCGTAGCGGACGTCGTCCAGCAGGGAAGTGAAAGCGTTGTTTGTGATGCGGCAGCGGCGCCCTCACCCTCACCCGTCACGAATCTACCTTCCATGTAGATGCAACTGAGATGCGGTAGTATGTAGGCGTCCTGTTGCTGGACTGGTATGCGTATTTCATCGTTGGCGTTGAATGTCGTTGACACGTACGGTTGATGCACGTGCACCTCTACGCGCCGTGCGGACTCGTCCAAAACAGCACCGTCCAGAACACGAAAAGTATCCACGTTTATGTTTGTCATCTTCAATAAAGTTCACGTGACAGACCGATGACGTAAGACAGTGAGAAGTAAATATACCCTTCAACCAAGCCCACAACAAACTCTTCTTGGTACTCAAGTCCTCTTCCTCCTTTGTTTCAGTCGATATCCCAGGGACGTCAATATTGCTTTGCTATCAGTGCTAAGCTGACGGATTTGTCGATGAGCTTTGTTCGCGTGGTGTACAGCTGGACTGTTGCTTGTCTGCTGTTGCTGCTGCTGCTCTGAATCACAAGTGATGCCCGTTCCAACAACGTACCCGCTTATATACCTGTTTCGAAAGGCTATGCCCATAATGCTCGCTTTAATGCGCCCACGCGAGTGTCCTCCCTCGCTATTTATAGTCTCTTTATGTGCAACCGGACAATTATCTCTTCACCGCGAAAATTCACCAGTGTGCCGTTTTGATCGACAGTGAGAGTGATGGGCAGGTATATTACGTTGCTGGGCACCTCAACAATCTTGTAACCGGGCGGCACGAGGGGGAAAAATTCGTGTACGGTGTGGACTAAGTTACCATTTACGTACGATCCGGTGGTGATGTTACACTCTACGCGTATCACGTCCACTTTCAGTATGCTGACGGGCAGGTCCGACTCGTGCCATCTATTCGGTGCAAGTATGCGTCTATTGAATCCAAGCAGAGAAGCCAAACAGTTGTCTCTGTCAAAGTTTATCTGTTTCCCGAACTTAATTTCGCACTTCAGGGTGCTGTTGTTGGCGCGCAGAATAAAGCTGGTATCACCCGAGGGTAAATTGTTGCGCAGGTACTCGTTCAGGTCTTCGATCTCATATGAACCAGTGGGTATGACGAGTTCCGCGTCACCGCTACCATAATAGAACTTATTGTTTGATTCGTCCACGTTCGGCACCGAGTTGAAGGTTTGGAACAGTACAAGCCCCAGCACGTAGTTGCCGTCCTCCAATTCGATAGGTGGGAAAAAATTGCTGCTCAAGACCGAACTGTTTCCCGTCAACGACACCGTCAGAGACTTGGTGGTGGTCATGATCCGCCGTTGTTGTACAAAAACTTTAAGCACAGGTGTCCACAGATGGGTGAGTTGAAGCTCTGCTCCCAGTCGTGATTGTACTGTATGGTGGTGGTGCGGCTACCGAGGTATTTAACGAGTTCTGCGGGCGGTCGCAGGTTGCCAAAACTGTCAAAGTAGAGGACGCGCGACCCTCGCTTTATGTACGCTACCCAGTGGGTGCCAGGACCGCTTGCGTCATCCAAATTGACGATAGCTGACTCGTTGCGTTTGGGTTTCCCAGCGGGCAAGCCGTTGCGCATGAACACTCCCCGGAAGTGGGGAATTTTCAGATCGATTGAAGCGTACTTGTTTAGATCGATGTCGGTGAGTGGTCTTCTCGGTAGCCTCAGTAGCGGTTTTTTGCCGGCGCCAAGTACAGACCCAAGCCTTTGCGGTATGGTTTCAGGTAGAGTCCGCTTCCCGGTTTACCCATAGCAATGGCCTCCATGGTCTGATTGTGGCGTTGATGTTCGCCTAGCTCTTTTCGGGCCTGTGAAGCATCGTTCACTGCCTTAGCTACACCTGCCGCCCCTCCAGCTAGCGCACCGAGAGCCGATAGACCCGCAAAAATTGGTATCAGGGGTAATATTCCGCCAGTCTTCGGCACCGGGATGACGCGCGGCAACGGCTTCCTCTCTTTGCGTCGAATTACTTGCTTAGCCGCTGCCAGGGCTCTGTTCACCGCCATAACCGTATCCTTGGTGTTCTTCACTGCAGCTCGCGCCTCTCTCGTCACTCTGCCGAGCGAAATACGATCTTTGACCGTCTTCTTCTTCTTCTTGGTGCCGACACCCATACCCAACTTGACTTTAGCTTTCATTGCGTTAGTTATGGCCCAAGCAGCTGCACGTTCACCCAGAGATGCGTCCTTTGCCAAAACCCTGTGCCACGCACTATCCGCCAGTCTTCGGTCAGCTTCGTGTCGTTTCGCGAGCTCCTTCGATTGCGAGTAGGCAATGTCGTGGGATCTGCACGCTTCGTCCGTGGGATTTATGCCCCGATCACCTCTTGCCAATCGCTCCTTAAGTTTTGTACCTGGACCACAGAAGTTGTAACCGGGCAGGTGCAATTCCACCGGCAGTTTTCCAATCAAATCGTTTAAGAGTCCTTTCCCCTTGCGTGGTTGTCGTCGTCGTCGAAGTGGTTTGACTGTCGGAGACATACTGACTGGAGTATAAAAGGTTTCGACGCGTCTATATATACTAGTTCGACGACGATGAAGTTCGTGAAACAATCGGAGAGTTTACCGGTCATGAATGTTTGCGGCGCAGGCTTCGAGCCACCCGCCAACAAGAGACTCAAACACGGACTCCTCTTCCCCGACACCGTGAGATCCATCATCTGCGGTCCCTCGAACTGTGGCAAAACGAATTTGATTTTGTCGCTGCTGTGCGCACCGAACGGGTTGCGTTTCGAGAACGTCTACGTCTACTCCAAGTCCCTGTACCAACCAAAGTACCAACTGCTGGGGGAGATTCTGCGGGCGGTGCCGGGTGTCAGCTACTTTGCCTACGGAGATTGCGCGGACATCGTGCCACCCGAGAACGCCCTGCCCAATTCCGTGTTCATCTTTGACGACGTGGCCTGCGACAAGCAGAACGTTATGCGCGACTATTTCGCCATGGGAAGACACAAGTCCACAGACTGCTTCTACCTCTGTCAGACGTACACGCACATCCCCAAACACCTGATACGCGACAACGTCAACTTTCTTGTTCTCTTCAAGCAGGACGACTTGAACCTACGTCACGTGTACAACGATCACGTGAACACCGACATGGACTGGTCGGTGTTTCGTTCAGCTTGCGCCGCATGTTGGACATCCAAGTACGGATTCCTGGTGATAGACAAGGACAGCGATATGAATCAAGGGCGGTACAGGAGGGGCTTCGATCAGTACCTGATCATATAAAAGGGAAGCTGTTGACACAGACAGCTGTATTCGCAAACATCATGGCTGCTGACACAAGCAAGAATAGGAAGAGAAAAAAGGATCGGATGCTTAGCAAAGAGATTATCAAATCAGCTGACGCCATTCGACGCAAGTACCGCTCGCTCAAGTCGATCCAAACGAGTGCCGAGGAGCGCCTGAGACGACGCTTCCAACCACTCACCGAACCGCTGCAAGAAATGACCCGCAAACTGGACTCTCTCAAGGAACCCTCAACGCTAGCGCCCGCCCTGACGCAGCCCCCTAGTTTCGCCAACGACCTCATCGATCTGGACGGTGAAGCGGCAGCAGCGCCATCTTTCGATGACAAAACTCCGCCGCCTACACCTACGACGCCCGGTCCCAAGGTCAGTTCACACATCGAGAGACTGCTGCGCAATGAGAATCGCAGAGATTTGGACACCGTGTACGGAGTCAGAAGACAAGCCGGCGATGTCGACGACTCGTTCATGATTGGAAACTCAGCCATTCAGTTTGTCGACGACGATGTCTACGTGCAGGACAAACGGTATCCGGGCACCAGCGGTCTCTACGAGCTGCTCTTCTACAAAGACCCGCACAATTACACCAAGCGTGATTTGAACGCGTACAAGAACATAATACTGACCACGAATGCTCACAAGGTGGGATACAGGGATCAAGCTCGTACTCGGGGCACCAACAGCACCAAGTACAAGAGCATCATCAAACGATTTACAAAGGAGGGTGGTGGTGGTGGACTGTTGATGCGCGTCACCGATAAAAACAGCGAGTACGTGTATTGGAATTACATAAATGAACTGGTTCAACGTTTGTACTTGCTGCATGCCTCCAGAGCGGCCGGCAACACCTCACACGACAACGAGATTGCGTCTATTGTGGAAGAGCTTATGGAGGAGGGGGTTATACTATAAGAAGGGGAGCAGCAGCAGCAGCGCGAGCCTCAATCATGTCCGTGGACAAGTTCGGACGACAGCTGGTTGGACGATCCAAGAAAGCATCTTCGCAGGCGTTTGTTCTGCGCGGACCGCCTGGAGTTGGTTTCCTGCTGACCCAGTCCGGGGACTATAACATAGACAACAAGCGTCTGACCAATGTTGCTAACGCAATCGAAGACCCCGACGCTACCAATAAAGCTTACGTGGACAGTTTATTTGCAGCACTGGGACTGTCAATTGATCACGCGGTGCGTACAGGAGCGGTGGCCCCTCTCGGCCGGAAACTAGAAATAGTCGAGCAAGATCTGGAAAAGGTCAGAGATAGTGTAGCGTTGCTGTTTCGCGAACACAGTGATAGACTGCACGCGCTAGAATTAGGTTTGGCGCAATTGCAAAACGACAAATATTTGGTGGGGGAATGAATGAGAAGAAGGGGCTGATTGACGAGTTACACAAACCCGCACGACGAAACTTCCCGAGGCGCAAGGTGATAATCCGCGGTTTCGACGACCTCTGGCAAGCGGATCTGGTGGAGATGATCCCGTACGCGAAGGTGAATCGCAACTACAAGTACATTCTCATGGTGTTGGACACGTACTCCAAGTACGGGTGGGCGGTGCCCCTAAAGACGAAGACGGCATCGGATGTGGTGCAAGCGTTCGCCCCTCTGCTGCAACGACAACGATCACCGAAGAATTTGCAGACCGACGACGGCAAGGAGTTCTTTAATGCACGCTTCAAGGCTCTGATGACCGAGCACGGCATCAATCATTACTCCACGTTCACGGAGAAGAAGGCGAGTTGCGTGGAACGCTGGAACAGAACCATCAAGGAGAAGATGTGGAGACTGTTCAGTTTACAGGGCAACCACAGATGGCTCCACATTCTGCCTCAACTGGTCGGCGAGTACAACAAAACAGTGCATTCTGTGACGGGAATGCGCCCCGCTGATGTCACAAAGGATACGAAACTCAATTTTGGAGCGGCGGCAGCGGTCAGGGTGCAGACAAAGTTTAAGCTGTGGGACAAGGTGCGCATTTCAAAGTATAAGCACGTCTTCAGCAAGGGGTACACTCCAAACTACACCACCGAGGTGTTCACCATCGTCAAGGTGAAGCATACGAACCCAACCACGTACCATCTTGAAGATTACCAAGGGCAACCGATTCGGGGATGTTTCTACGAACAAGAGCTGCTGAAGACCAATTACCCCGACACATACCTGGTTGAGAAGGTATTGCGAAGGAGGGGCGATCGCATGTTTGTGAAGTGGCTCGGATTTGATGACTCACACAATTCGTGGATAGATAAGGGTGACTTGTAATAAATAAAACAAGAGTTGTTTACATAGAACATTTTTATTGAAAATATAGATAATTTATCAAATACATGCGTTTATTTACAAACTATTCTGGTCCATAATACTATAGTACCCGAGAGGTAGTGTGTTTACACCATCATCGAGCGTGTGGCGTTTGTCATCTTCGGCACACAAACTTTTCTTGCTAATCTCGTACGAATAGAGCTCGTGATTTTTCGATCGAATCGAATTAAAGGTGGCCTGAAGTTTCAAATTGCCAAATAATACTCGTTTATAGTCGTTATGCGTCAACTCCTTGACTGCTGAACGGCCGATTCCCTTGGATTTTTTTAATTTCAATAGCGTCGTCCTCGCACAGAATAGAGTACATTTTCGGTTTTAGTGCTACCAACTCTGTAATAATTTTACCATCCAATTCATGCTTGAACTTGCCAATGACTTTTTTGTTTACCGGCGGAATATTGTAGGGATTCCCTGGGGGATAGCCGGAAGTGTCAAAATGATCCTTCGCATCGGCTCTAATTATTTCGTATAAATCGTCAGTGCAGCACTCGTAAATAAAACTGTCCGTATCCGTGTAACAAAGCGAGGCATTTAAATTTTTGTGTTCTTTTACATAGTCGTAGTGAAATTTGTACATCAGTTCTTTTGCCAACTCCAACACGCAAAATCCCACATAGATTGGCTTATTGAAGACTATTTCTGTCTTTTGTAATTCAATGGCCACCAAGTTCTCCGAAAATATCACGCAGTTCTTAAAATTGGGTTTTGCTATCAGAGACGACGCGCCACAATTACCATCCCAACGCGTCACCAATTTGATGTCGCGCCGTTTCCTAATATTTTCAATTGTTTTCCCATACACTGCATTATTCATGAATTTGTACTGATCCTTTTCAAATTCATCCTTGGACTCTGTTCGTAATTTCGTGTTCAGATCTATGTACGGTTTGAGCCATTTAGACTGCTTAAATCGCAAAACTCTGTGAACCTTTTTTAACAGTAAACCGTGATTTAAACATTGCTGTAGATTTCTATAATGGATAACGTATCGAGATTTATCGTGAAGGGTTAGCATCAGTTTCGATTGGTTAGATAGGTCTGTTGTGCGATGTTCTGAGCAGAAGGGGAAGTCCGCGTGATGGTCATGTATTGTTTCCGGATACTCCAGATCCACCTCTAGCGCATACCCATACTCTTGATCCCCTTCGAATAAGGTGTATTTTTTCTCCAATAGCTGTTGCTCGATCACGGCAATCTCACTGTCCTCCAACCACGAAAACCCTCCGTACGGCAGCGGTTGTGACAAACTGTGTCCGTACAGATTGTTTGCATCTATGTAGAAGAGAAATTTAGACGGTTTCGACGGATCAAAATTTTTCATATATTTGTTATTCGCTCTAGAAAATTTCTTGTTTGCCACAACCACTCCTCCTCTCAGTGAACGTTCGAAAAAATTTATCATTTCCACGTCTGTCAGCAGTTCGAGTTTGACCTTTGTCATCTTGAGCATTGCTTGAAACGTGTATCCCGCTAAAGTGAAACAGTGAAATGGATCCAACGAATACGTTTCCAAACACACGGAACGAAATTTATTCACTACATCTGTCAGAATTAATGTGTCCAGTTTGAGGTAGATGTCGGAGTAGTCTGCTAGAGTCTGACAACCAAATGTCCGCCAAACCTTCTGCGCATGTGCATAGTCCTCTTCCGTAATGTCGCTGTCGTTGAGTTTACTGTAAAAAGCATTCTTCGGTGGGAGTTCGGTTTCTTCCAGACGTTCCCACGAGTTCACGTAATCATATGGGAACACTCCCTTCCTACAAATCAACTCTAAATTTTCCGGATTGGAAAAGTATCTTCTGGTTACGTTGTACTCGTTTGGATTCAAATTCTGCGCCAATTTCTCTAAGGACGATGGTATGAAACGATACGAGTCTAAAAAGCGCATTTTAACCCCACCCATCTTTTTCGAAAACGAAATGTAATTTTCCATCGTTATGGGCAGTAGATCAATTGGTTCCGTGTCGTAGGCCAACTCCTTTATGATTAAATGTCCGTCGTAACCGCTCAAATTGTGAAATAATACGGGTACGAATCTGCAAGTTCGATATAGCAAATTGCATTGCGCATGCGCAGGTCCCCGGTACTTCCCCGTTATGTGATCGTGATCTTTCACTCGCTCTTCCAGTAAACCAAAAGGTTTCTCGCACATGTGGCAAATGTTGCACGTTTGAAATTCACGCAGCTGGATGTCATTCAATGGTTCCATACCCACGTCTCCGGTCACTATTGGCTCTATAACCGCAGCTATTTCTCGAAGTTTCGAAACAAACCAGCTGACGCAATCTTTTCCGCGATAAATCTCAAACCTTGACAGGCTATCGTCATAGTTACAAATCAGGTAAAAGGCAACGCTATACGGCTCGTGTTTCTGATATGCAAGCGTACTCGAAATGTCGGGATCATTTTTACATGCGGAAATTGGGCGGGTGAATGCTTCAAAATCACCGACGATGAGGAAGGGCACCGGCTCTTTAAACCAATAATGTTGAAATTGCAAAATGTCATTATTCCCCTCCGTTGGTAGCGTAATTTTGACGTGAGACTTTTTTGCCGAGCAATCTGGCATATGTCTATCGTACTTTTCCAAGGAATAAAAGGTGACTAAACACCGATCGCACACGTGAATCCGACCGTCGTGTCGTGAAAACTGAGGTGAGCATAGACGCGACATATCTTTAATCCACGCGTAATGCCCTATGCTATTATTCTCATTCGTAATGTATAATAAATTCACATGCCTTTCCCGTTTCTCCTCGGTATAATACAAAGGACCAATTACGTTACACTTATTGTCTAATCCAAACACATTAATAGATATGTTATTCTGTCTTTCAAACTTGGAAATGTCTGTCAATTTCACCGGAATGGAAATACCTGTGGTGTCCAAAACATCCGTATACTTTGGATAACTTGACACGAGACTAACATTTTGCTTTGCGGGATACATCGCACAAACTACAGCGTGGAAAAAACAAGCCATATCTGTATTACGTACATTGACAATGGCCCTTCGTGCAGCTATTACTTCTGGCAGTGGTAAATAGCTGGACGTTCCACCACGCAGTGGATTGTATTTATTAATATTTACGGCCAACGAAATGACTTGGGTGAAGGACCAGCCACTGTTTTTCGCAGAAAATTCCACTAGCTGCAATAGTATGAACAAAAAAATGTTAGTGACACGGCCCACACAAGAATTGATTTGTAAACAAGTGAGCTCGTATCGTTTTGAATTGTGAAGATGAGGTCACGCACTGGTTTCATGAAAAAATGTACGCTTATAATGAAACAATAAGAAACATTTTATATTGTAGTCAAGCCTTAAAAGCAAACCACCCCCATATTCCGATCCCCCTCGTCGAGTCCTTTAATTTGATACCCCACATCACGTAGTTTTCCGTACGGGTAGGCATTGATTAGACTACTGTTTTCAAATAATTAGCGATGTAGGATGTTCTACTACCGAGAACTAAGATGTTTACACATCAATAACTATATGGTCTCTTAAGATTATAAGTTGATTACGTACCTTGGTTTTAAGTTTATCCGTTACTTCCTTGTACCAATTTGCTATCTCGGACGAATCAGAGAAAGACGAAGCGGTAACTATTGTATTGCTGGAATTAAAATATTTGCACTCTTCAGCCGCAGTCTCTCCTTGTCCACACAGTTTAAATGTGCAACAAAGGCTAAAGTTGACCTTTGCTGCAGCCTCTCTCTTTAATATATTCTTTAGTCGCGTCTTAATGAGATGGTAACAATCTTCAATGAACGCATCTGGATCAGTATGACGCTTATTGATTATTAAACCGGTCCTTATTCTACTGGTAAAAGCCGAAGCGATGTCTCTCCAAATAATTCGACCAGAACGCTTCTTATTTGAATTTGATGCAATTCCAGAACCCAAGTGCCTCTGGTTTTGTATTATATTTAAACACACTTTAATATTTGATATGTTACACTCTACATGTCTGCGCTGACCGAGAGTAAGTTTATCACCAGTTTTCAAATATTTATAGTGGGTCCTGAGCATGCGCTTACATATCTTCGAAAAAGAATGAATTTGTTCCACAGACAAACTCCTTTTATTAGCACATACCTGTCAATTATTATTCGAATTAGCGCATGCAAGAATATGTGAAAACAAACTTACTTCAAATAATTTTTTCACCATATCTGATGATAGTGTCTGTATTTCAGATTGCGATTCCATCGTCAATACTGCCTAATCACTCGCACCACAAAATATTATGTCCTTTGTTGAAACTCAAAACGTAATGTCAACACTGCTTTATCACTATAGAACGGTCATAAAACAACTGGCGGATGCCACCCAATCTCGCTCTATTTATACAGATTCTTATCTTCGCAGAACATTCCAGAAGAATCCTTGAGTGTTATCAATTCTAAGAATTACTTTAGTGCCGCGTGCAAATAATTTATGTATGTGTCACGTCTTATCTCCTTGTTAATCGATTGTTCTAGAAGAAACCTTGAATTTTATCGCTTCTAAGAATTAATTGAGTGCCGTGTGCAAATAATTTACGTGCGTGTCACGCCTTATCTCCTTGTTAATCGAAAGTTCCAGAAGAAACCTTGAATTTTATCGCTTCTAAGAATTAATTGAGTGCCGTGTGCAAATAATTTATGTAAGTGTCACGTCTTATCTCCTTGTTAATCGAAAGTTCCAGAAGAAACCTTGAATTTTATGGCTTCTACGAATTAATTTAGTGCCGAAGCGGTGAGGAAGTCTTTGATCTTTATCAACAAATAACATAAATTTTTCGAATTGATAATCATGTTTATTTTGACAGGGTCTTTAAACACTCATGAGTTTATTTTTATAACGCTGTTTAATAGAATGTTCCAGAACAAATCGGTGAGAAAGTCTTTGATCTTGCTCGATAATCATTAATTATTCGAACTGATAACATTATGCTTAATTCGGCAGAACTTAAGTAAACATGACTTCCCAGAATTTTGTTTTTGTCATGGAGGGGAGGTGTCCATCATACTAATTGTTAATGTCAAAAAATCACGCTTCTAGCATACATTTATTGGAAAAAGCACACAACAAATTAATATTCTAACATAATGGTGAGTATTATTCAGTAATCAATTCATTAGTTCAGTTGATTTCCACGGAATACGGTAAATTATATAATATAATTTATTATATTAAAATACATTTTGTCAATTAAAATAATATAATAGTGTTCATAATATGATCCATTAAAATACATTTTATTCATTAAAATAATATAACAGTGTAATCAAGCTCGTGACGCTGCTTATACATCGTTGGCTGCAACAAGAGAAAAATATCATAGTTAAAAATTATACTAGTAAACAAACAAACAAACAAACACACAAACAAACAAACGAACAAACAAACAAAGATGAGAAATTATACTAGTAAACAAACAAACAAACAAACAAACAAACGGGCGGACAAACAAAGAAATGCATTCATTCATTATAAAAACAATTAATTTTCCACCACTAGAATAATTGTGAATCAGAAATCCCAATTTTCCACTACTAAAATTGCGAATCAAAAATCCCCAATTTCACACTACTATCACTGAATATTAAAAAAATCTAAATGCTTTACTTACGATCTACAATATTGACCCAATTGACCACAAGTTCACTGCACGATTCCAACAAAATTATCGTTGTTTCTTTCTCCATGAATAGGCCCGAAAATAACACATTTTCTGTTGTTGTTGACGCCATGTGTGGCACATTTCCACAAATTATCATTTTGGGTCTGTTCTAAATATAGAAAATAGTTTACAATTAGATAATATGTATGCTTTTAATTACTTATAATGAAATTATTATGAATGACTTCTATTATGAATGAGATTTATTAACATACTGCTAGGACAATAAAAGAAATGATTACTGCAAATGGACTTACTTTTATATTTTCCGGCAAGTTTTGCAGGATAAAATGGTACAATAAAATATCCCCAACATCGTCTTGGCTAATTACCGCATCCATATTGGGAAACTAACTTTTACCGCACCTATTCCGTGGAAATCAACTGAACAATTGAACTAACTACTGAATAAAATGCTCGCGATTAGATTCGTTCTATTTATTTCGCAGCTTTTGCCGAGTTTGGTAAATTTTGATAACATGTAGAAGTTATCAGAAAAAACAATCAATTGAGCATTGTTTATTTATCTGGCGGTAAGCTTCGAAAATGTTCTTATTTTATTGTAATAATACAAACAACAGGGTATAACATAATCTCGGTCATCTTGTAGAGTTTGAACATATTAAGTGCACATGCACTTATTGGCATGCAGACCGTGGGAGTCAAACCAAACAAATATACATATCCTATCGGCAAAGTTGAAAGGTTTTTCTAGAACGTTCTTAGCTATTAATATTTCATCATAATAAAAACAATAAATCATAACATCTCTTATCGACTTCGAATCTATTGTTTCTTTCTCAAACTTTGATAACAATATTTATTTAGTGTAAACAATTGCAAACGTTGGAATTTCCGAGAAAAAACATTAATTCTGCAACATCTGCATACTATTGCATCAGCATTTCCAGAACATTCTTCCATTGCGCAACAATGAGCAACACGTGCTTTGCACGCGTCAGAGCCCCGGCGCAGGCGCCTGAGCCACAGCCAAAGCCCACAAAATGGCGGCTTGGGTGTGCACTCTTCGGCAATGGCCCTGAAAGACACCAGAGGCTGCTGAAGACATGCACACTTCTTCGGCAATGACCAGAGGCTGCTGCAGACACGCCCACTTGAAGTGGATGGAGAACTCGATGGACTGATCTGAGGAATAGCCCCGGCGCATGCGCCTGGACGCTGCTGAACACCACTTCTTCAGCAATGACCAGACGCTGCTGAAGACATGCACACTTCTTCAGAAATGACCTTGAAAGACACCAGAGGCTGCTGCAGATGCCGCTGCTGAAGACACTTCTTCGGATGACTCAACGACTCCTTCAGCAGCCTCTGGTCTCTTTCAAGGTCACTGCCGAAGAAGTCGATGGCACCTCGAGAACTCGATGGCGCTATGTGCTCCGAAGGGGTTCGTATCTGAGGCTGTCATTTTCTAACTACTGATGCAGCAGTTCGAATCAAAATTCAGGGTTAATTTTTCGGAATGAACATGTGTCATATTTAACGAAAATATGGACCCACGATTTATTTTTAAAAAAGGGACTGCTCACAAAAACACGTATGAGAATTTTGCTAAAGAAGACAGCTTCAATTTCAAGAAAACAAACAGGACCAATCAACATGTGACAACTGAAGAAATTCCCACACCTAATGATAATATTTTATAGATGCTTCAAGTTAAATAGTATATTATACACGAGTTTATAATAGCATCATTATAACGAGTTGTATACTATACTTTGTCCACGACTATCAAAACAGATTCCCAGAAAGAATTTACCTTCATTTCCCTTCTCCAGTGTAAGAAAGATTCATACATATGCTCTCAGGTATAATTTTCTTGGCTTTTTGGGCAATGAATCTAATGAGGCAAGTTCTGCAGCTTCTTTTATTGTTGGTGCTGTTAAAGAAATCTCGTTTTCACTCTCACTACTCATTATATCTTCTTTTTTAGAATATGCATTTCAAATTAAAAGCAACCCATGCTGATTTGACGTTTCAATTTGAACTAACACATCGCGATCGCGGCCTACTAAATAAATGTAAAAAAGGGTCAAAGCGATGTTCCTATTGGTTTAGTGAATAATATTCATTAATCACTGCAGTGAATAATGTATCTAATTATGATTGAAGAAACACAAGTATAAAGAGTATGTTGTAAGATAGTCGTGGACAAACACATTTTATTCTCATAGACGCTACTTTTATCGAAATTAACAAATACTTCCAAAAACTTCTGTCATCCGTAATCCTCTGCTAGTATGAGCACTAAAGTACGCAGAGATCCAAAGATGTTCCAAGCCCAACTATATGTTTGGAGTAGCTTCCAGTACGAGATTTCGTAGTACACAAAAATCTGGATCTAGTTCTATAATTCAATTCCTGGCGGGGTATTTGCCCGAGTTCGAACAGTTCAGTACCACTCAAAAAATTACAAGAACATGTGCTGGATAGAAACAGCGATCCACTGGGGTAGACAAAAGGAAAATCTATCCAAATTTATCCTAAATAATGAAACATATACTTTGCATCTATATAGATCACTTACGTTTCTTCTGAACAGATATTTCCAAAGACTTGAGCGGATAAAGCAAGCCATCACCAGAGCAAGTTGACATATTGCTATTTTTAAATTTAAATATATATTTTCTTGGATAATAACAATTATTATTAAAGGGTACTAACAGAGATAAGTTTATAGTCAGTAGCCACATAAATTTGTGGGTTACGCTTAAAATAACTTTTATTCCTTTGTTAGAAGTTTTTCAATATTGCATGTTTCGAATGTGCATGGAAAATCGTAACCACTGGTTTCGTCCTTTTGGGGACTTATCAGTACGGTGCTTTGCCCTACACACTCGAACCATGCAAAATTGCTTGCTGTATATATACTTACACGTTTGGCGCAAGTATTAGCAAGAGCTAATTATTTGCCGAATTATCCGGCGGACAAGAGTGCTACTGGACCGTTCGAACAACTACTCCTCGGGCAAATACCCCGCCAGGCATTGAATTATAGAACTAAGTAAATCCAGATTTTGTGTACTACGAGATCTCATACGGGATGCTACTCCAAACATAATTATCGTTGGGCTTGAAACATCCTTGGATCTCTACGTACTTTCGTGCTCTACCAGCAGTAGTGGTATGTATTTTAGAAGTTTTTCAATATTGCATGTTTCGAATGTGCATGGAAATTTCCTTGTTTCCCTGTCATTTAGCATACCTCTACATCGTGTATATTTTTAGAGATAGCAAAAGATTACACTGCAATACCAAAAATTAACATTTCCTGTAAATGTCAAAATCACTGACTATTACCTAATTTTTTTGTGTTTACTTATCACGGTTTGTTGATTTTAAATAGAATAATTTAACTTTATAAAACTATCTAACAAGCGAAATTCCCAGCAACCCTTGTGAACGAGTCCCAAGTGTTTTTCCGAATTGTGGGCATAAATTCGTTTCGGCTGCTGCACTTGCCAGGTGGTTAAGATACTTGCGGAACTTTAAGGATATCCTGTCTGTTTTAGTAACAAAAATGTCTTGGGCAACACGGCCAAGTGTCACTGTTCTGTTAGAGAACATTGTTTCACCACTTGAACATGTATCGACTAACTTTACATGCACATAAGATAATCGTAGTTTCGTCCATTTTTGATAGGAACAATCATTCAATCATATGAGCCGTTAAAGAACTGAAAACACCTGAGTATCTGAAATATATTACAAAAGAGAGCTGAAGTCAAATTTACTCCGTTTATCTCCAACTAACAGTTGGCAAATTAAGACGGGAAATCGAAAATACGGAGTTAAATATTTATTTTCTTAAATAAATATTATTGCTTTACCTATGAGAAAATCTTCGTAAACCTTTGGGCATACCTGCAAAAGTTTAAGTCTTAAAACCGGAAACATTTTATCGAATAATCTGAACTCAACAATAGCAAGTTTGATAAATTTTTTTAAAGATAAAGTAATATTCCTATTTATTTAGTTTCGATGACATAGGAATCTTAGAAACGGTAGGAGTTACAAAACTGTTGCTGCCAAAAAATGTTTCTGGGACCTTATATCTCCGGACAGCATTTAGTCCTCCCGAGTGATTTCATCACTGTGCGATGAGTTTGTGCCCCTTTACACCACCATCTTCATTTTGTCGTTACCACGAAGACTACCTTCTTGGTATGATATGACTTCTGTCATGTAGTTAATGCGCAAGCTAGACGGTCCAATTAAATCTGAATGGCAGGAGTAGTAGATCTGCTCATCGTCTGCAAGCGAATGACACCTAGAATATTTTTAAGGATGACATATAAACAACAAAAAGCAATGATTTGAAAATAGAACCTGTTGACGGTCATGCAAGTGACTCTCTAGGGCACCCGTTGCGTTATCACCAAAACTTATAGTAGGTATAGTGTGACTGTATTAGTATTAGATCATTCTGTCGAATGCTCTTAACTAATCTGAGACAACCAAAGCTGTACCTATGTTATCGGGCGCTGTTAAGATATCGCCTACAACTGTCAAAAGTGCAGTGGTGCAAATGTGATTGCTGCAAAGACCAGATTGACTGTTTGGTAAAATTGGGTTATTATCATTCAAATATATCTTAATTCGTCGAAAAATATTTTATTATTTCTATACTTTTGGCAACACAGGCAGCACATTAATTTTTCGGACGAAGGTCTTTGACTCTCCTGGATCACGGACTTGAGTCAATTTTTCACTATATTGCAAGTGTAAAACTACACACAAGTTAATTATATGAGATATGAATTTGAAAATATCAGAAGAATCATTAAAACACTTATACTGTCAGCACCTACAACACTAGATTTAAAGTTCAGTTGAGAATTGCAAACATAAATTATTAAAGCTTTCAACATGCAAGGAAATTATTGAGTAGGTACCTACTTAAGTCTGTGTTTGGTTCGTAAATAGTCTGAGTTGGGACAATAAAATATTCATTTTTTGCATTTTGCTAACGAACCAGTTGCTTGAAAGACCCTGTATTGGTATATTATACCTAAATGGGCATGTCTTAAGGTTTACAGTTTTCGGATTACTTTTGCACTTTTATCATGTATAGGTACAGTATA
This sequence comes from Xestobium rufovillosum, assembly GCA_963966045.1. Classification (NCBI taxonomy): domain Eukaryota; kingdom Metazoa; phylum Arthropoda; class Insecta; order Coleoptera; family Ptinidae; genus Xestobium; species Xestobium rufovillosum. The sequence continues at coordinate 6,696,053 of OZ014493.1, forward strand.
GGTACTAGGTATATACTTAAATAAAAAATTTAAATAGGTACACAGTTTTATTATTTATTTATTTTTTACGATGAAAAAGACATCCTAGTAATTTTTGGCATTTTTTTTAATAATTGCTGAATTACCGATCATTTCTGTCAATAAATTTGCAATCTCTAATTAGGTAATCCCTTCCATTATGAAAAGCAATTTTAGTCATTTTTTCTTAACTAGTTTATAGTACCTATGAAAAATATACTACCCTCACCAACATAACGCCCCTAGAAACAATATAATTCACAAATATAGGCAGAGTTAACATACCTACTTCAATATGCCGTTTTGATTAGGTACTTTATCAGTTTAAGATAAGATGATCGTTGTATTGTTCAGTTAAGTTGGTACGATTGTATTGATGTGCAGATAGGTTAACGGTTTAAGATATGAGATGACATTCGATTGACAGCTGTATCCGAGATAACATGTACCTACGCATGTTTTGATATAATAAACGTGGGTTAAAACCTTTGAACAAAACATCACATTTTGGCGACGAGTGATGCAGTGAATAATTATTATAAAGGCTGGAAACAAACAAATCGTCAAAGAGAAACGTCAAAATCAATCAAAAAGCGAACAGGTACGCGGCAGGATGGAGGCACATGGTGAAGCGGTACCCATCGGACCATTTGACATCAAATTAGATGTCCAAAACGTGGGCTCTAGATGGAAAAAGTGGCTGGCACGTTTTGAAAACTATTTGGAAGCAACAGAAATAACAATACCAACAAGAAAGAAGGCGATGTTACTCCATCTTGTAGGTGAAGATATGTTTGATCTCTTTGAAAATCATAGGAAAGTAAGAGAGTATGGTTTAACAGAACGTCCCGATTTATTTAAACAAACTATTGGAAAAATCAAGAACTCTAGAAACAACCAATCAACATATTTTAGCCATTGAACAACAAACATCGTCACAGGTACAGAACATTCATTATACTAACATAGCACTTATTTTTGCAAATACAATAGTCAAAAAAAATTTGGAAATCACAGTCACTTATCACAAGAATGCAATAATTGTGGAAACGAGTGGCACCAAAATGGTAGACAGGATTGTCCTGCTTTTAATGTTTTTTGTAGGAGGTGTTCCAAAAAAGGCCATTTTGCAAAAGTGTGTATATCGACAGGAAGATATTTTAAAACAGATCATCATAAGGTTCTCAGTCCGAAGACTGGTTGGACGCGTACCTCCATTCTTTTCTATCCTGAGCTAACCTACGCATTTCCCTAAAAGTAGAACATCCTACATCCCTAACTATTTGAGAGCAGTAGTCTAATCTAGGCCTACCCCTACCTCTTTTTATTCCTATCTCTGACTCTAGTATGTCGCGAACTATTCCTTCGTGTCTTAGAAGGTGTCCTACCATCCTATCTCTCCTACTCTTTATTGTTTTCCATACCTTTCGCCTTTCCCCAACTCTTTCTAATACTTCCCTATTGCTAACCTTATCTATCCACGGTATCTTCATCATGCGTCTGTAACACCACAGTTCAAACGCTTCTACTCTTTTTCTATCCGCTTCTCCTATTGTCCAAGTTTCGCACCCGTATAATGCCGTACTCCATACATACGACTTTAAGAGTCTCTTCCTAGTCTCTATATTAACCGTTCTCGAACATAACAGTTGTTTCTTTTTGTTAAACGCAACTCGTCCCTGCGCCATTCTTTGTTTTATGTCTTTAGTGCTCCTACCGTCTTGGGTTATTTTACTTCCTAAGTAGCAGAAATCCGCGACCTCCTCTATCTTCTCATTTCCTATTTGTATTTCAATTTTAGTTCTATTTTCACTCCATCTCCATACCAAAATTTTAGTTTTCTTTTTATTGATTTTCATGCCGTAGCCCTGTGTCAAAACTGCTTCCATTTCATTCAAAGCCGCTCCTAATTCTTCTTTGCTAGATGCTAACACTGCTATATCATCCGCAAATCTGAGCATGTTAATAGTTTGGCCCTGTACATTGATCCCTGAGGCTGTTCTTTAAAACAGAACAGCAACCAAATATTGGACACAACAAAGGTGTCAATAAAGGAAGGATGATCAGGTCACAAAAACAAAAACAGAAGCATACTGCGCACGCTGTCAATGAAAATCAAGATTCTTCCAGCGAAGAAATATTTAGCATAACTCTTGAAGAAGGAAAAACGCCAAAAACAGTAGTGTGGGTCAATGAGTAACCAATTCAGTTCACGATTGACTCTGGCTCATCTGTAAATATAATTAGTATGACAACTTTTCGAACTTCAATTAACAGACCCATTGTACAGCAAAACAATTCTAAGATTTATACATACAATTCAAAGAAACATTTGCGTGTCTATGGTTCATTCCATGCAACATTTACGAATGGAACCAACTCGACAGAAGATCAAATAATTGTAATCTTTGGGGAAGCACCACCATTGCTCTCGTTTAACACAGCACTTAAATTAAACCTTATAAACATAACATTTTCATTAAATAAATTTTAAATAAAAGAAAAATATCCTGAGTTATTTAATGGTATTGGATTGTTGCACGATCATAAAGTACACTTATTTCAGGACAAGACCGTAGCACCAGTAGCACAACGTTATCGTAGAATACCATTCCATTTACGCAGAAAGGTGAAAGAAGAGCTAAGAAGGTTGGAACAAGCTGACATCATTGAAAAGGTAAACACTCCAACATCGTGGTTGTCACCGATAGTAGTAGTGCCGAAACTTCACGATCCTGAAGCAGTTAGAATTTGTGTCGACATGCGATGCTCGAACAGGTGCATAAAAAGAATCAGACACGTAACCCCTACCATAGACGACATCATTTTGTTGTTAAATGATGCTAAGGTATTTAGCAAGTTAGATTTAAAAGATGGGTATCACCAATTAGTTTTAGATGAGGAATCAAGGGACCTAACAACTTTCTGTACTCATGTTGGTCTTAGACGATACAAACGAGTCAATTTTGGTATAAACGCAGCAGCCGAAATATTTCAAGTTACAATTAGGCAAGTATTAACATACATAAAGAACATAAGCAGGAACATAATGAAGCAATGGAACAAGTATTGCAAAGGTTATTAAAATCTGGATTAACGTTAAATGAAAAGAAATGCAGTTTTGCTCAAGACCGAATCAACTTTTTTGGATATATATTTTCAAAGGACGGAATATCTGCCGATTCGGGAAAAATCAACTCGATAATTGAACTAACACCTCCAACAAATGTGCATGAAATGCGAAGTTTCTTGCGGATGATAAACTATGTAGGAAAGTTTATTCCTAACTTGACAAACACCAGCAAAATATTAAGAGACCTCGTCAAGAAAGAAACACCATGGGCATGGACGACAAGACACCAGCAACTTTCAACAAAATAAAACTACAACTAAGTGAAGCAACAAATCTTTTATATTTTGATATTAACAAGTTAACACATGTTTATGTTGATGCAGGACCACATGGCCTAGGAGCTGTGTTGTCGCAAGAAGCAGAAGATCGACATGTGATAGTAGCATATTATGGCAGCAAATCTCTAACAGACGTGGAAGAAAGGTATAGCCAAATTGAAAAAGAGATGTTAGCTGTATCATAGTCTTTACAATATTTTCATATTTATCTGTCTGAATCAGATTTTGTTGTTCACACAGACCACAAGCCCTTGGTCAACATTCTAAAAAATCCTAGGTCTGCACCTAATGCTCGTATTGAAAGATTATGTATAAGCATTCAGCAATATAAGTTCGAAGTGATGCACCAGAAAGGAGACACCAATACTTCGGATCATCTTTCAAGACATCCATTAAAATGTAACGTACAGAAAGATGATAAGGTTGAAGAATATACGAACTTTGTAACGAAAAATAGCTTACCCAAAAGTATATATAACCTTTAAAAGTATTCAAGAACATACCCAAACTGACAAAACAATGAATCTGCTTATTGAAGCAATTAATAGCAACAAGAAATCAAAATGGAAACAACCAGAACTTGCAAATTTTAAAACCATAAGAACGGAACTGACAAGTTTCAGAAATATGGTATTGCGAGGAACCAGAATTGTCTTACCGGATGCTTTACAACAGAAGGCAATTGAGCTAGCCCATAAAGGTCACTTAGGCATCGTCAAAGTCAAGCAGTTGCTAAGAGCTAAAATTTGGTTCCCATTATTGGATAAGAAGGTTGAAGAGAGGATAAAATCCTGCACAGCATGTCAGGCTACAGTTGAAATTAGAATAAGGGATATCAACACTTCAGTTTTACCGAACCGACCTTTTGAACTCTTACATGCAGATTATGCTGGACCCTTTCCAAATGGGAAGTATGTTTTAATTATTGCTGATGAATATACAAAATATCCATTTGCAGAGATCGTACCATCAACACAGTTTGTACATATGCAACCAGTATTGGAAAAAATATTTTCGATGTTTGGAAGATGCTCAAAATTTCAGAGTGACAATAGACCACCATTCAATGGGAATGAGTTCTCTCAATTCATGACAGATTATGGCATCAAGCATATCAAAATAACACCCTATTGGCCAGAAGCAAATGGCATGGTTGAAAGTTTTGTGAAGACAATAAAAAATCGTTGATATGTGCACATTTGGAATGTGGAGATTTTGGATCACAGTTGAACGACTTTCTTCAAAATTACCGAAATGCACCACACTCTACAACTGAAAGAACACCTTACGAACTGATGGTTAATTGACCGATAATGACTTTCCTACCGATTATTTCGAATGGAAATATAGATAACAACCTGAAGATAGCTTATAAAAAAAATGTTAGTAAATAGAAGAAGCTGGCTGACAAGATCAAGAATTCACTCAAGAAGAAGACGATCATGATTACGTTCTAGATGATGAAGAATACATAGAAGAGACAGCAGATGAAGAGAAGGGAGATATCTACCGGAAAGAAGCACAAGAAATAGAATACCAGAAAAGTTCAAAGATTACTTATGTTGTTGAAAAAGAATTTTGTGTAAACTAAACAATGTTTTTTTAAGTTTCATATTGTATTTTGTTATTATCGAGCTTGGGAGGAAATGTAATGTTCAGTTAAGTTGGTATGATTGTATTGATGTGCAGATAGGTTAACGGTTTAAGATATGAGATGACATTCGATTGACAGCTGTATCCGAGATAACATGTACGCGTGTTTTGATATAAAAGACGTGGTTTAAAATCTACTTTAATCTTGATCATCTTTGAACAAAACATCACAATCGTTTTGCCAAAGAAATTAAAAATAAGTGAGATTCCAGACATTAATATTTAATAAAAAGTACAAAGTTATAGAACCGTTATTTTATAAATCAAGATATAAAAACGAATTTTTGTCATTTCTGATGGGCTTCGGTATTTGCGACCTAAAATGATGACACAGTAAATAAAAATTTAAAGCAATAAATACTACTTTAGCGAATGCCCGTCCACAAATTCTGATAATTTATTAATTTCCGAACTCAATCATAAGTTCATTTCCTCCGAGGAAATAGAGGGCGAGGTACAATGTAAGCTCCACGGTCGGGCAGCCAACGGTGACTTCAGAACTTCCTGTGGGGCACGTGCGCTCCGCGCCATCTTACCTGAAGATCTCACCTAGTTGATACCATTCTTTATCCAACTCTTTCAAATATATAACTTTTTTTCTTTCTAATTCATCTTGACTGCAGAATCGTTAAATTAATGGTATAAGAGAAGCTCTGCAATTATTATTAAGTATGTATTATGAGTAATTCCTACATTTGTTCATTAGATTTCTAAGTTTACGGAAGCTTGCAGAACGTAATTCTAGTTATATCAGCAATATTTAAAAATCTATATATTACAACCTTTGTTTAGATTTGCAAGATAATATTACCAACATGCAAGTTAGTGATCGCAGTTTTGAAATCAAGTATTTTTACATACCTTCAAGTTTTAAAACACCCGCCACTGATGTGTGTTCAGAATGCATCAGATTGGCTTCGTCAATTGAATCTTGTGCAAATCAACAAGAAAAGCCTGAACTTATAGCAAAATATAGAGTCCACAAGCTTAAACCGAAAGCATTTTATGACTCGATAAAATGCGATGAACCACAAACACTAAAACTATCTTTTGATAATCAGAAAAATTTAGTTTTACCCCGAGTGCAAGATCAACCTGCTTATTATTTAAGGCAACTATACCTCTGCAATTTTCTTTTGTGCCAAGGTCATTCAAAAGCACCACAAAAAAAAAATTATGTATTTGTAGAAAATATATAGTTTAGAAGAAATACGTTTTTCTAATTTTGAGCTATACCAGTTTTGACGGATTTAGCAAGTTCTGCAACTACACGCCTCATTTGTTATAAAACTTTTTGGTGCTTGCTTAATAATCGTTGAATTGAATGCACAAGGTCGTGATTTAAAGTAAATTAATAATGGATAGAAAGATTCAACACCTGAATTTTCGAGTTGGTCTGTTATTTTTATTTACCGCGTTGTCCACACATTGCAAAGGTTTACAAAATACAATTTTGTGCTCCCAATTTTTAACAGATTTTAGCTTGCTGGCATCACAAAATTTGGAGCCTGTTGCCTGCATCAAGTTTTTTCTCATAAGTTTTCAGCAGTAACATGCAGTGGAACGTAAATGTGACTGAGATTGCGTAGTTTTGTGCATTTTAAAAATATTTTCTTGGTTTTACAGTGAGAAAATTGAAAAAAGCGGCATGTACCTACGATTCAATTCCAACCTCCTAACTATGCACTAGAAAAATTTGACATTTCTAACTTAAGAAATTGCTTAAAAATTTCTTTAGATTGGACGCGCTGTTTCTCGACTAAAACCGAGCGGTATAACTTCCTCTTAAGACTGTAAGGTGCTGTTTATAATAAATACATTGCATTATTAGTCCAAGGTAATTATATTAGATTAACTTGCTATATGTATATCATTGTGGCGGGTAGAAATAAAATGTTGGCTCTAATATGGAAGCTGTATAAAACTGTGATCCACTATGTTCTACGATCTATGAACTGCTATAGAGGATATCCCATTCATGAGTGGATGGAGGATAGCCCCTTACTCGGGCAATATACCAAAATTCTGTTTCCGCCAGACAGTAGTGCACATTTTAAAGTTATTTTCAATTACAAGGTGTTGCATTAAATTTAAACTTTTTTCATAGAACGGTCAGTATGTTTTGGAATTTTTTACCAGGCACTACTTCAGTGCTGATGAAATTGATATAATTATAAGAGACTATTTTCGACCACCGGAGAGAGTTATTGCAAAAAGTCCCTAATGAAAAAAATTATAGCGCTCCAAACTCCTATTTTTATTTATCTGATTTTAATGTCCGAATATTTGAATACGATTTATTCTACAATTATGGCACACATTCGTACTTTTGCTAAATCAAACCGGAAAAATATATTGTAAGAAGAAAAAGTGAGTAAATTTTAAATATAAATTTTACTGATGTAGTTAGTTAATATAGTATGCGCTTTGGGTGAAGCATAGATAGAAACTGTCTACTAGCGTCAAAAATTTACGTAAATATCCTTTAGCCTGACATCCACGACCAGAGACCTTTGACAACCTTCGAGCTCGGTTTGAAAAAAAATATAGTGCTAATTAGGGGACAAAATCTTATGAACTCCTTCATGCTACGGATCAGCATGCAGAATTACAGATCTTATTGGCAATCGAAAAAATCCACGAGTTCAAGACAAATTAAATAGGACCAGGGAATAAGCAAATCTTCTGTTAGGTAATATAATAATTAGAAAATACAAATATCACCCCTATACCACTTATGTCTCCACCAATTATATCTTCGATAAAATTTTCAAAATCGAATAAATTTTCGTAATATCTTCTTGCACAAAATTCAAGAAATTCCAAATTTGTACAGAATTTTACAGTGACGAAGCAACTTTGATAACATTGGAGTCGTTAACGAACACAATATGCATTATCATCCTCAGGAAAACCCATTTTGCATACATTTGGTGGACTTTCAGCATCAGTGGTCCCAGAATGTTTGGAGAGCAACTACAAATGACAAAATTAAGTATTGGGCAGTTTTTCTTTGAAGGGCGAGTTGATGGAGAACGGCACCGTAGATTCTTAGAAAATGAGTTGCCCATTTCAATGGAGGATATTTATCTTCAAACCTGCCAGTAAATGTCACATGATAGTGCTTATGTCCATTCCCGCCAACAGATGGCTAGGAAGCCCATATACTAGTCGAGAAACTGGTACTGCATGGCCTGTAAGATCGTCAGATCTAATATCGCTACACTTTTTTTCTTTGGGAATATACGAAGCAGAAAGTGCACGAAGTAGCCGAGAGGACGTGAAAAATCGCATCAGAGCAGCCTTTAAAAATATTGACAGTCAGATGTTGAAGTGTTGAGAAAGCTTTATACGACGCTTTCACCTTTGTATTCAAAAAGGTGGGAATGTTTTTGGACATTTAATGTAAGTCTCCATCATCATTTCTACAATTTAGTCTTTCTGAATAGGTACCTACCCTTTTACCCTTTAAATTTCCCATCCAATTTGAAAAATAATAATAATAATAATAAATAATTTTAAATTAATATACTCTCTGAAAATTGCATTTTATCCTGTTGTCTCAATTTTTACAGTTTTGCTTTATTTAATTATTTTTTAATATGAAAAAACATAAAATTTATAGAAAAATCAACTTAACGCACTGACAAAAACAAAATTTTGAATTTGACAATTTTAATTTTCACATTATTATTACCAAAAATCAAACACAAAAATCAAACGACTTGTTTGTTTACATTTCAGCTTCTGAAAATTTCAAGGCTGCCGGACTAGTAATATCTTGCCTTAGGTTCTCAAATTTTATTAACACATTGCGAATATCCCCTTCATTTCGATAAAAAGTCCGACAACTTTCCGTACTTAGACTTCAGAAGAAGATTATTGGAAACATTAACAATCAGTCTTATGGAACATTATAGCCGATTTCCCTGCAGCTAACAGGATTATGTCGGTTTCCTGTACCGCGAGGGAAAACATAGTTTCACTGCAACTTGGTCGAGATACATTGTAAGAACCTCATGTATACAGGGAGTCCAAAAAATAGCGGATAAACTCAACGGTACGCTGAAACAATTTGTCTGGATGGCAAAAAACTATTTTAAAGAATCTTTGTGCTTCGGTGACTCGTTCACTTCGATTTTAAAAGCAAGAAATCTTGCAACATATCAACGGTAGTGATGGGCGATATCGTGATTTTTCAATCACATTGTGAATTGTTAATGTGATTTTTCTATATCAGTGATTTTAAAACGTGACGTGATCACGACTTTAGTAGTATTATACCTACGAGCGTATACGTGATCACAACATTTCACTGCCTCGCTAATCTCGCTATCGAGCACCTCTGTGCGAGCGAGGATAAGGAAAAACGGAATGTCGTGATCACGTCACAGTTTTGTAGGACCTTTAGTAACAGTCGCTACCAGTGATTTTTTGATATCAGTGATTAAATCACAGTTCGTGAAATATCGTCCATCACTAATCAATGCACGATTTAAAGAAAATATCAAGTATCACATTGCTTGAAATTTATTTGATCTTAGTTACCATCCTAGTTACCTATGGCAGATTTATTGCTTGTCACGTAAATCTGTCATGAATGTAGGTAACTTCATCATAATTCCAAATTACTCTTCGCAAAAGAAAAAACTTATGGGGTAAGTGTGACGAATGCGGTGGCCAACGAACAGGCCCTCCCCTCCGAATTCATCTATTCGTGAATTCTTCATCTAGTCACTGTCGAACAGGGCAGCTCCATCTAGTTGAAAACACATATTGTTGACTGTTGCTAAAGGAAGATTGTCCTAAAAGTATTTCACTTCCGTTCGCAAAAAATTCAGACAATCTACCCCTGTAAGCCTATTCGGTATAATATGTGGTCCAACTATTTGGTTGCCCATAATATCGGCCCACATGTTTGCGCTAAACTGGTGCTGATGGGACCTCTCGAATAGAAGACTGGGATTGTCAACGCTATGTGTATTATGCGCATTAAAGTAACCACTCCTGCCGAATGTGACTTCATCCGACCACAGAATGTTTCTGGTGAAGAATTCGTCCTGTTCCACTTGCTGAAGGCATCTCCGACAGAAATTGGTCCGTCCAGCGAAATCTTCCTCTAGTAGCGCCTGGCACTTCGTGTAGTGGTACAGATGCAGATGCTCGGCTTGCAAAAATTCTCCCAACTTGACTTGGCTGCACCCCCAACTGGCCAGCGATATCCCTGACACTCCATGTAAGATCTTCATGTACTAATACGATGACATCTTCTTCTAGTTGGGGTGTTCGTATTGTCCGTAGGCGTCCGCGATTGGCATGTCTCGTTGAGAGAACACTGCCAGTCTCCCTCATCCGCTGGTCGAGACTTCGCAATAGGTTCACCGAAAGTTGCTGTCTATTGGAGTAGCGCTCGCGATAAAGTCGTTTTGCTGCTAATGCGTTTTTGGTGCTTTCTTTGAAAATTAATTACATATCTGCATACTCAATGTTAGTATACATTTTGTATACTTCAAACTACAAAGTATCCAAATTAGGTACAATTTGACACGTGCCACTTAATCACTTTATTATTTTTAATTTTCAATTCTGACATTAAGACAAATTCGTTTTAGCCACCTACTATTACTGCAATAATTCAGTAATGAATGCATTGTTGTCCTGTGTTGCAGCAATTCACCACTGCCCCAAAAATTCAAAATTGGTACTTTGTAATTTCCCAGATACACTTAAGTAAGTGGAGCTAAATAATGTTCCCTTGTGTTTTGAAATGATAACAGCAATGTGTCACAATAGTTTAAGATCAGATAATAGTTACCATGATGGCTGTAGCAGGAGTTGAGTAGGCGGACTATGGACCTTTTTCTGTTGGAGACTATACGGCACTTGGATTTTTTTTGCATTTTTCCCATACTGAGGTGACCATTCCTGACAACGTACTGACGAGTTTATCCGCTACTTTTTGGACACCCTGTATATCGACGAATAAGTATCCCATCCGACCGACCGAGATGCAAGAATTCGATCGTTAAAAAGCTGACGACCCGAAACAAATTGGTATACAGTAAGTCCCAGGACGCACGCGGGAAAGTTCGTTGCAGCACATGGCCAAACTATTAACATGCTCAGATTCGCGGATGATATAGTAGTGTTAGCATCCAGCAAGGGCGAATTAGGAATGGCTCTGAATGAGGGCTGCGGCATGAAAATCAATAAAAAGAAAATCAAAATTTTGGTATGTTGAGGGCGTGAAAATAGAACTAAAACTAAAATCCAAATAGCAAATGAGAATATAGAGGAAGTCGCGGATGTCTGCTATTTAGGAAATCAAGTGACTCGAAATGGTAGAAGCACTAAAGATATAAAACAAAGAATAGGGTCGAGTTGCGATTAACAAAAAAAAACAACTGTTATGCTCGGGAACGGTTAATGTAGAAACTCGGAATGGACTCTTAAATACGTATAAATGGAGTACGGTATTGTACGGGTGCGAAACTTGGACAATAGGAGAAGCGGATCGAAATATAATAGAAGCGTTTGAAATGTGGCGCTAACAGACGCATGATGATGAATATACCGTGGATAGATAAGGTTAGTAATAGGATGTAGTAGAAAGAGTTGGGGAGAAGCAAAAGGTATGGAAGGCAATAAAGAATAGGAAAGATAGGATGGTAGGACACCTTCTGAGACACTAAGGAATGGTGCGCGACATACTAGAGCCAGAGGAATATTATATTATTCAATAAAAAGAGGTAGGGGTAGGTCCAGATTAGACTACTGCTCTCAAATAGTTGAGGATATGTAGGATGCTCTACTTTTATGGAAATGCGTAGGTTAACTCAGAAGAGGAAAGGATGGAGGTACACGTCCAACCAGTCCTCGGACTGAGAACTGGATGGTGATGAACAAAAAAACGTCAAAATTAATTATCATCAAAATCAATAGCATAGATAATGAAGGACTGAAATTAAAATTAAAATCGGCCGATTTTGAAAGGAGTCAAATAATATACACAAACGCATGCGCAAGTGTCTGACCACACATCATACAGACGCCAATCTAAAAATAACTTTGCTCGACGTTTTGAGGTTAGCTCATCAATATGAATCTGATGTTATCCCGAACACTTTCCTTACGGAACTTGGAAGTAATAGTTATTTACAATAAAAGTATGATAACAGTTCATATTACGATAATAAATGGGAAAATTTCGGTTCCATTATTTGATAACCCATCAGGTATCGTAATATGAAGTTACGATAAGAGTAATGTATAACGGCTTATCTACTATCATTATGGCCACGACCATCGTATTATTTAGAGATATCATTTTTAAAAGAGGAAAAATATTATGGAAATAAAAGCATTTAGTAACATTTTTTAAGTGGAACTTCCTTAGCGGCACCTCGAAAATTTTCCGAGAATTGAGAGTAAAATTTCAAGGTCGCGTCACGTTTTCGAGCATTCCGTTACTCGAGAGAGAGTAGCTGAAATACCAGGCGTTGTATAATTAATACTTACCATGGCGTTTTGTGATTATTTACGTTTTTTCTGTTTGTGTCCTGTGAATATTCGATTATATCTCTCTCTCTCTATCTCCCTCTCAGAAGTTTCACTTCTATCACGTATACGGTGCTATTCGCGCAATTTTTAATTACAACTGTACTCGGCTGTACTTCTATGCTATAAATTTTTGTATTTTTTTCCATTTTACGTTGTTCAAGGATTTTCTAAATCCTATACATACATACATATATTATGTGTTTTTTCTATTTTCAATTTTCTCCATCCTTCTTTGCATCACAATTCTAGTTGAAATGGTTGCCGCATAGGAAGTTAAAGTGATCGTTCTAAAAATATCTTAACTATCATCCATTTTTGTCTTTGGCAAAGATACAATGGTGTTCCCTTTGTAATCTTCCGGAATCTTAGATGTCTGGTTCCTTATTGTTTCTTATTTTTGATTCCGAGCTCAAACTCTTCCCTCAACACGCACCGTTTTTAATACATCTCTTATTCTGGTCTTGCAAAGAACATCCCCAAATATTCCTTCCACCTTCCTATCTGCCTTCTCCAAGTTTCCGATTAGTATCTGCCGACGGTGTTTAAATTAACTAAGAAAGTTAATACGACTTCCGGTTAAATAAACATTTAACATAATAAAAAGCTGATGGAAATTTCAAATCCATACGTTAAGCGATTTCGTAGGCACCCCAAATTATTTTAATTATTTGTTCTTACTTCTCTCTGGTTACATTATTTCTTAATATTTGTCTAAGCAGGTTCATGGGTACATTAGGAAGGGACGTAAATAGTTACTAGGAAAAATATAATTTAAAATTAGGTTTAAAGAGAATTACTGTTCGTAAATCGAGAACTAAGGACATCGGGTGCGATAAAATCAAAGATTCGCTGGATCTTCTGTGCAACATTCTATATTATCCATATTGTGTACGCCGACACTGGCGGAGATCATGAGCCATATGTAAATCAGAAGTGGCATTTCAGCAGCCGCTATCTTATCTGCAACAATTATTTGTAGTTTACTACCGTGAGAGGGCATTAGTTAGTGCCATTCTGTGCAAATGGCGCTCAGAGGCGGCCTCATCCGGATCGTAAGATTATTTTAACTAGATATATTTAACTCCACGCTTTTCACTTTACCACCCGATGAGATCTGATTTAGAACTATTTCGTTCGTATTTATTTTATTGTTTTACGCGTAAATAGTATTCTGGATTTACAACATCCTTTCTTGTTTTCGTCACGTACTTCATATTACACGATTCAAGTAGCAAGAATTTGCTCTATGTTGGAGCGAAATGAGGAGGAGTTTTTAAGTTCCATTTATCCCCGTTCTGTACCTGATCACAATTTATCGCAGTTTCACTCACGCGCACTTGATCCACGGAATCATACGAAGTACAATCATTTACATACTATTATTAACTGTGAATTTTCGTAAGTTAATCTTCATACTCTTGAAGGTGTTGGTATTTTCTGTAATATAATACAATAAGTGGTCTGGAATTGTCGGAAATTTTACGAAAGCTGTTGATTTGCTTGGTAGCCACGAGTGTAAATTTGACATTTTTATAATTATTTGTGCCATTTTTTTATGATATTTCAATAATTTTTGTGAATTTAATGGCAGTTAAACACTTAGTAAAGAGTATCTCGACGTTTCGCTCCCGATTGGGAGCTTTATCAAGAGTTTATTGAAAAGATTTGTATAACGTATAAAAATGTGACTAAGTGTTTAACTGCCATTAAATTCACAAAAATTATTGAAAAAAGTAAATTTGACAGTTAAAAGATCATGCACCTACAAATTCGAAACTATGGCAATTTATCAACAAGTAAAATTATAGAAAAAAATTACCGAATGTAATCTCCCTAGTGCTTGAATTATTTCCGAAAATATTTCGAGGTCTCGAATGTTATGAAAATTATCCGGAATCGAAGACGAGGGATAATTTTCTAAGAACATTCGAGACCGAGAAAAGCACGTAGGGGATTCGGTAAGGAAATTTCACACCTAAATAAAATAAAAACTAATGGAATTAGTCCGACATTTTTGTCATCGAAAACACAATATGGAACTAAAATTGTAAAGAAGACTGCGTATGTCAATGAAAAGTGCTGTCAGTTGACATGCAATCGTCTATTATAGAGCATTTTTAGCAGTAAAGAATACCCTAAATAATTTAGGGGTTAGTTTGTCGTTTTTACCATGTCTCGTATTGGAAAAAATAACCAAAAAAGAATCAGAGAAGAAGTTCAGCATTAAAAATGAAACTTCAGTTTTTGAATCCCGCGTCATTATTTGACAGAAAAATTTCCGCTTATTAATTTCGCTCAGGGCACCGTGGAGGATGAAAATTTCCGGAAATTTTTTGCGTCGCCGTGGTAACGAAACCAAAAACAAACTTCTGATTGGCTAAAAAAGCGAGGTGTGAAATTTCCGAAATAATACACGCTTCTAGACCCAAATGCAATGTTCCTATTGGTCAATTTGACGATGAAAAAAAATAATCATCTCTAGAAGTGAAAATGAAAATGTCAAATGTATATTTTTAATAATGGATAAAAGAAACACTTTCATTTAGTAGCCTGCGAATCTATGTTACCTAGCAACGACTAAATAAACAATTAATAATTTACATTGTGAGGGTTCGCTTATAATTTAATAGCGTTTTAAATGGACTCAGAAAGTGAATACTGTGAATCATGCGGTTAAGAATGGGCCATACTTCCAATCTAGCTTCCTTGAGTCAAAAGAAACCGATCTGAACCAATTTATCATAGTACATTTCTGCTTCCTTAAAAAGTTATGGGCCTTCGAAGATCAATTTTTTATTTAATTTTTTTGTTATTTCTCGGGCACCTTTAAAGCTATTTCAGTGAAACTTGGTATAGGAGGGTTTTATGGGTGGCTAAACAATAATATGAGTAAAAAGTTGAGGGCGCTAACTTTCACCCCACGCCTTCTTTTGTTTTTGTCGTATTTTGTTCGCTGGTACAAATTTTAAAACAATTACTAGTTTTATGGAAAGAGCACTTGATTTACTGTAAAAAAGGTATACTTGTTCAGAGTCCCTAAAACGTACCGTTTTAGAGAAAAATGCAATTTAAAGTTAATGCTACTGTGGTAAGCCAATGATGCTGATCAGCAGAATCCTGCCTCCGTTTTAAGCCCATTAATCATGATAGACGTCAAACATACAGAACCATGAGACAGCCAACAATTTTCATACGAAAAAAATGAAATGAAAATGTTATCGAAAACCAATTTATTTTAGTATTTTTTGCTTCCTTATGGGGTTCCGAAGAATTTTTTATTTCTAATTTTACAAATGCAAATTGTTGGGTATCTCATGTTTCTGTATGTTTGACGTCTATCATGATTAATGGGCTTAAAGCAGAGGCAGGATTCTGATCAGCATCATTGGCTTACCACAGTAGCATTAATTTTAAATGCATTCTTCTCTAAAGAGGTACGTTTTAGGGACTCGCAACAAGTATACCTTTTTTACAGTAAATCGAGTGCTCTTTCCATAAAACTAGTAATTGTTTTAAAATTTGTACCAGCGAACAAAATACGACAAAAACAAAAGAAGGCGTGGGGTGAAAGTTAGCGCCCTCTATGTTTTACTCAAAAGTAAGTACATATTATTGTTTAGCCATCCATAAAACCCTCCTATACCAAGTTTCATTGAAATAGCTTCAAAGGTGCCCGAGAAATAACGAAAAAATTAAATAAAAAAATGATCTTCGAAGGAGGCCCATAACTTTTAAAGGAAGCAGAAATGTACTAATTGGTTCAGATCGGTTTCTTTTGACTCAAGGAAGCGATTTGAAGTATGGCCCATTCTTAACCGGACACCCTGTATATGTGTAGAAAAAATAGCATTTCCTATACTCGAGATGAAATACGTTTTTTTCGTTCGTGAGATTGCTCGTGGGCAAATTCTAACCTCACGAAAAAAACAGTATTTTCATCTCGTGTTGTAAAATCTTCTAATATACCTATAAAAATCTCGTGTCACGGTGTTTGTGGTCGCACTCCTCCGAAACGGCTGGACCGATTTTTATGATTTTTTTTTGTACATTTAGTAGGTATGAGAATAGGTCGTAAAGTATTTTTCACCCTCCTACCCCCACCCCCTATTTTTAATCGCGATTTTAGTATTTTGTATGAACAATATCCAAATAATTGAAATTTCTTTTGTACATTTGGAAGGTATGAGAATAGGTCGTAAAGTATTTTTCACCCTCCTACCCCCACCCCCCATTTTTTAATCGCGATTTTAGTATTTTTGTATGAACAATATCCAAATAATTGATTTTTTTTGTACATTTGGTAGGTATGAGAATAAGCCGTAAAGTATTTTTCACCCTCCTACCCCCGCCCCCCATTTTCTAATCGCGATTTTCGAATTTTTGTATGAACAATATCCAAATATGTAATTGAAATTTTTTTTGTACATTTGGTAGGTATGAGAATAGGTCGTAAAGTATTTTTCACCCTCCTACCCCCACCCCCCATTTTTTAATCGCGATTTTAGTATTTTTGTATGAACAATCTATATATAAAAATGAATCAATATTTCCCTTGGTCACGCCATAACTTGAGAACGACTTAACCGATTTCATTCATCTTTTTTGTGGTTTCTAATATTTTGTAGAAGGTTCTTACGGAACGGAAAATTAAGAAAATTGCGCAGAAAATTTGAGAAAACGTAACGACTATTTTAACTTCGCGCGTTTGACAGTCTGTACGTGTGTATGTCACCGAATTCCTCCTAAACGGCTAGACCGATTTTGATGAGATTTTTTGTGTGTGTTGGAGTGGGTCCCTGGATGGTTTACATTCACAATTGGATCCGGTAGGTGGCTCTGCAATCGGGTTCTAGGAATTTTTTTGAACGGCTGGACCGATTTTGATGAAATTTTTTGTGTGTTGGAGTGGGTCCCTGAATGGTTTACATTCACAATTGGACCAGGTAGATGGCGCTGCAATCGGGTTCCAGGAGTTTATTTTTAACGGCTGGACCGATTTTGATGAATTTTTTGTGTTTGTTGGATTGGGTACCTGGATGGTTTACATTCACAATTGGACCCGGTAGGTGACGATGCAATCGGGTTCTAGGAATTTTTTTAAAAACGGCTGGACCGATTTTGATTACATTTTTTGTGTGTGTTTGAGTGGGTCCCTGGATGATTTACATTCACAATTAGACCCGGTAGGTGGCGCTGCAATCGGGTTGGAGTGCATCCCTGAATGGTTTACATTCACAATTGGACCCGGTAGATGGCGCTGCAATCGGGTTCCAGGAGTTTTTTTTGAACGGCTGGACCGATTTTGATGAATTTTTTGTGTGTGTTGGAGTGGGTCCCTGGATGGTTTATATTCACAGTTGGACCCGGTAGGTGGTGCTGCAATCGGGTTCTAGGAATTTTTTTAAAAACGGCTGGACCGATTTTGATTACATTTTTTGTGTGTGTTTGAGTGGGTCCCTGGATGATTTACATTCACAATTAGACCCGGTAGGTGGCGCTGCAATCGGGTTCTAGGATTTTTTACGGAAATTTTTTTAATGTCGGGCAGGACAACGTCTGCCGGACCCGCTAGTATACTATAATACTGTCGCTGTTTTGGAGTATGAGGTTGACGTATGACAGAATTTGTAATGTATTTACGCTACAGTTCTAAAACATATCATCCCTTTAGTTACTATTATTGAAACAAAATAAAAATAAAGAGAAGTTAATGCTTCCGAATAACATTTAACATTTTAAATAGGTACCCTTAGTTTAAGATTTTAGAACTGTATAAGTATAGGGGTGGTCACCCAAGGATAACGTAAGTCAGTTGGCATGTCTGCAGACACTTTTGCAGCTGCACGATATGGTGGATGAACGCAACCTTCAAATTACTTTAAATACGACCTATCCACTTGAAAATAGTTCTTACAGCTTAGAATGTGTACATATAGCAGTCTCCGACTTAAATATAATATAAAGTTGTTGAGGATAACCTTAGAGGGATACGTACGTTGAAAACAGCGCCGATATCAAGCTCTAGTAATAAATATTTTGTAAAAATTTCTTCTTTGTCAGAAAGAAGAAGGGTTGTTCTACAATTCCGTCAAACCAAATTAAGAAAAAATATGCAAATAGTCATATAAACGAGACGTGAAATTTGCTTTTTGGTGTATTTTTAGCAGATAGAAACTTGGTTCAAAAAGTAACTACTGGAAAACTAATTTGAGCACACTATAATAATATGAACATTAAATTGCTTTCGTTTCAAATTTAAATGCATTTAGACTGAAAATAAATAAACTACATTAAATTTACTTCGACAATAAACCCATTTCTAAAAACGGGAGTCACCTCCTTCCACTAGCAGATTCTAACCTCCCCTCGGCAGTCGGTGACAGCCGAGTACGTTCGGGCCGTATCTGGCCGGCAGATATGTTACTCCTCGTTTTTCTCCTACACCGGCTGGTGTAGTGGGGGAGAGTATCACGCGACCGAGTGCTTATTTTTCTTGAGCAATGTACGTATCCCTCTTAATAGATCTGTGCGCAGACATATTAGTCGCAAAAATACCACCCACAGAACACCTCCATTGCATTAACAAATAAAAAGAAAACGCGTCTTTTGTAAAAAATGTGAATCCTGTATTTTTTCTAAAGGTTGCGATACGCCAAGACAAAACAAGAGACAGATAATACATGTGTAAGGCAGAAAGATAGATAGATAATAATTTTAATTATAATAATGGGATAAAGCAGTCAAGTAACGCAACAGCAGTAGGCCTTCTCTCACGAAAAATGTTAACAAGAGTCGACTGGGAGTCGAACCCAGGTTTTTCGCAAACCGGGCGACAGCTCTAACCAGTTGAACTATTCGCACATAGCCAAATTCACAGAGAGAAAAAGGCCTAGGGTAAACTACCCAATGATTGGCACTCTAAGGGAATCGTATTAATAAAACTAACTCTAAAATAATAAGGTGCATTCCATAAGGTTTATATGTATTTTTCCCGAATATCTATCAATTTAAGACCATTTATTTAAATTTTTAGTATCCATATCTTGACTGCTAAAGCTAAATTTAATTTAATTTGTTAAAAATTGCATTTTTCCAATTATTGGCACTCACGCTATTTATTGACATCATATATTTTCCAATTATTGGCACCAAATATTTTGTGGAAGATCCTATCTAGGTAGGTAACTGAATGTTAATACCTACTTTAAATGATTACCTACACTTCCATAATTAATGTTTTGATTTCAGTTCCTACCTAGGTATTTATATTTAAGATATAAAAACAGAATTAAAAAAAGCATTTATTTGAATCAAAATACTTACAAAATCATAAAAATGCGTTTTAAATTAGGTATCTAGGTACCTACCTAGGTACCTAAGTAGGTACCTAACTTTAAGTTCTATTGTTGGGGTGCCAATGTTAGGAACAATAAAGTTAACGGCAATTCTATATTTCGGCACCGATGCCAATAATTAGATTTCTTAAGTTGTGCTTTCCAAATGTTGGCACCCTATATATTGGTGCTAAATCGAAATTCTTATTACTGAAATTATGCTAAAACAAAACGAATAAGGTCACTAAAAGTGTGTAACAATTTGTGCTATATATAACAAGAATTACCATAGGTTACAAAGCGCTTAAACATTGCACTATCCTTACGAAAAACTTAAAATCTTACCTTGTTTGGTAACGTCACCACAACAAACACGCAAAACATAGTTTTAAGGAGCACGCGCAGTCGTTTACTAAAAAGGGGACATGTTGCCAAATTAAAAAAAATACGTTTTTTTAGATATTTGACTTATTGTCTTTATTAATACAGTTTAAAAGTAAGTGTGCCAATCGATGGTCGAGTGCCGACATTTGGGTGTTTTACCCTATATAACTTGCGAAGGGAGATGGAAAGCACAGGTAATCAATTAACTGTCAACAGCCAAATTTTAGACTTACTGTTGACGGCGTTTCGTGCAGACATACGACTCACAAGGGGAATTTTCGATGCGCGGTGTGGATGAACAGCAAAGACCAAGGGATACGCAAAGATAAATTCACATCAAATTAAACACGATCTAATTTCAAAGTATTCGAATATACGTTATTCTCATCGAATACAATTCCAAAACCTTCGCCGACAACAAAGTGCTATTCTGATATAGCGTAGTTGTGGTATTGTGTTACGGCGCGGAAAATTACGTTTACGTTTATATACAATGTGCTGTTCGGAAGCAATCAAATAATAATAAAAATCAAATCAAATAATAATAAAAATAAAGTAAATTGGCGGCGTCTCCTAAATTTAAACTTTTAACTTCTTAACTGTTATTAAAGTACAGTTCAATTTTTAAAAGAAGCAACTTTCGTAACGAATTTATTGTCGATTTACGACCAACGTTATTGTCGTGCATCACATATTGAAAAGAAACAGTATGGATAATCATGTCTTTCCCACCCTTTAATGGTAAGAGCGTAATGATGACAAAGACAACTGCTTAAATACCGTCGTAGCGCATATGGTCCGTGGCAACTCCAACTGTCAGTGTCAATCTGTCAATGTTAATGTCGGCATATAGCCATTATTAGCTACAGCGACGGCGCCGTGTGAATTTAGTTTGTTCCTCGACTGTGTTATATTTGGGGGTTTTGAGTTTATTCGAGTTGTTCTATAATATAACTGCCGTTTTGATTTGTTTTGTTGTTCCGTTTGCTGTTTAGAAATCTATCAATTTCATATTGGTTACAAAGAAAACTTAATCGGTAAGTTTTTAGGTTAAGTTCAATATTAAAAATTTTAAAAATTTATACATTTTACAGAATTTTCCTTAAGCATGAGAGGTCGTATGTTGAATTCGAAGTGCCAGGAAATAGTGCTATCCCTGCTCGATTATTTTAAAGCTGAAAAAGGAAACAGTGCCCTTTTATTGCCACTAACAGCTGTATTTTCAAATGAAGTGAATGACAGTGACAAATAATAATTTATTGACTGAACACCATACATTTAGGGATTATAATATTGTAGATTAGACAAAATCTTTTTTAATGTGGGTATGTGCAGAACCCTTCATGCGGGAATTGATTCCCACTTAACCAATTTTTTGTATAGTTTTATATTATTTTTGTGTTTGATATATTATTATGGTTAAATATTGCAAATCCATAGACCCATCGTATGTAATTTTGTAATACTACATAATATTAAAATCATTGCTTTTACATAATAGCTAACAATATAACATTCTTTTCTTTGTTCTTTACTGTATTCCCGAAGACCGAAGAACTTGGTTTCCGTTCTACAGGACCCCATCGACGCGTGAGACTCATCCTTACTGCTATTTGTACTTTTACTTATTGTTTAACTTCAAGACCGTTGAGTTCCTAACTCCCTACCTTACCTTCTAAGTTAATTTTTCTCTCGATTTTCCCTATTACTCAATTTTTCTTCATTTTAGTAAGTAATTAGTACCTCAATTTAAATTATTCATCACTTTAGGGCTTAATTTTAAACTTCTAACATTTTGCTGACATTTACGTTTCTGACGTTTGTTTGACAAGTATTTGCGTCGACGGTTACGTCTCAGAATGCCGTCATTGAGAGAAGAAACAACTACGACATACGCTTCGATCTTAATTCATACGAATATAGTCGATGACGAAAGATGCTTCTTTTAAAAATTGAACTATATGTGTATTATTATGCTTCGTTTACTTTAAAAGTGCCTGGCTCTTATTAAGATATTTAAAAATTCACGAATTTTTGAGTACGACTTTTCGTGACTATACCGCATAAAAATAATTCTCTAACTTTTCGAGGGGAGAGAAAACCCTGAAAATCTTAGGCAAATAGACGTAACAATTTTAGTTATTGAATTAATCGGACATAGCAAGACACGCAAGAGAGATTGGTTATTGACAATTACTTAATCAATTGTAGTTCCCATCTCCTTTCGCAACTTATATACAGTATGCCCGCGGATTGATGCAACAAGAGGTATTCGCGATTTTAGCTAAGAGCGGTTGTCCTCCAAATGCGTATAGTTTGATCTTGATCATCAAACTCAATGTTTTGGTACAAAAGAATTGGAAGCAGGTATGTATTTTGGTCTAAGTTATTTGAGTTTTGGCATATAAAATATATATCAGTACATATTTAAACTAATTAGGCTTACTAAAATAATAAGTGCAAATTTTATTTGAATAGTAATGCCCGTTTTTACGAAACTTCAAGATTTAATATTAATAATACTTTTCAGATTAGGTCTCTAAGAATGCCTAAAATGTCAAAAATTTATTGCCGGAATTGTTGTGTGTTTCAATACTTTTCAAAAGCTAGAAGAGAAACCCACTTAAGGGTGTAATGTTCCGTTATATTTGCAAGCGTTCACGAGATGACAAATTGAAACAAAACGCGTTGTTCGATTTTGGTCAGATAAGTTTTAAATGATAAATAAACATTAATTCTTTTTTAAATAAAATGCAAAAAACAATTTTTTTTGTGTTCTGAAAAATGCCGATATTGGAGAAGCAACATACCCCTACCTTTTCAGTTAAAAGAAAAAACTCCCTGTCGCACCATGTACGTAACCTTTGTCTATAACACCATCACTTTATTTTTTTGATATTTGCATTAATATGCAAGTGATTTGTCATATACGGCGGGGTGTTAGGGTAAAATTTTCAATACAATTGCCTACATTCAGGCGTTTTACTGGGATCGTCGCTAGCATCTAGCCCATATAAAACTTTATGCACGAATGTGCGGCACAGTCAGTTAGCAGAGCGGTCAACATGTATTTTCAAATGGACGAAATAATATGATAATAAATTGTTCTTCTTCTATGAAAGCGAATAATTTGTATTTTGTCTTGGGTAAGCTGTAAGCTCTCGCATTTGAAAATCAACACTATAAATAAGTTTATGTTCTTAAGTTGATATACGCTTTCTACATAATAGCTACATAATTAGTTTTTTAGGTAATGGGAATGAATGAAAATAAAATTATCATACGAAAATACAAGACAATACTTCTTCATTCAAGTATTTGAACTGATGCATATAGTGGCATTAAATTTAAGCTTACATTCCACATATTACCGCTATTAAGACAAATACCTACTAATTTGAAAAGTTGTATACTCGCCCAAGGTTAGGAGACAAATTCTCACACTTCGTCATCACAAAGTTCTCAATCCGAAAACTGGTTGGACGCGTACCTCCATCCTATTCCTATCCTGAGCTAGCCTATGCATTTCCCTAAAAGTAGGACATCCTACATCCCCAACTATTTGAGAGCAGTAGTCTAATCTGGGCCTACCCCTATACATCTTTTTATTCCTATCTCTGACTCTAGTATGTCGCGAACTATTCTTTCGTGTGTCCAGAAGGTGTCCTACCATCTTATCATTCCTATTCTTTATTCTTCCCCATACCTTTCGCTTTTCTCCAACTCTTTCTAATACCTCCCTATTTCTAACCTTATCAATCCGCGGCATCTTCATCATGCGTCTACAGCACCATATTTCAAATGCTTCTATTCTTTTTTGGTCCGTTTGTCCTATTGTTCAAGTTTCGCACCCGTACAGTGCCTACTCCATACATACGTCTTTAAGAGCTTCTTCCGAGTTTCTACATTAACCGTTCCCGAGCACAACAATTATTGTTTCTTTCTGTTAAACGCAACTAGGCCCTGCGCTATTTTTGTTTTATATCTCTAGTGCTCCTACAATCGCGAGCTATTTGATTTCCTAACTAGCAGAAATCCGCGACTATCTCTATATTATCTCATTTCCTCTTTCTATTTCTATTTCTATTTCAGTTTTAGTTCTATTTTCAACTTTCAAACCCTCTGCATACCAAAATTTTTGCTTTCTTTTTATTGTTGCCGTATCCTTCTATCAAAACTGCTTCCATTTCGTTTAAAGATATTATGTATTTCTAATTCGTCTTTGCTGGATGCTAACACTGCTTTATCATCCGCGAATGTGAGCATGTTAATAGTTTGGCCCTGTCCTGTCCTTAACAATATTAATCGCATGTTCGATAAGTTGAAAACTAGAGGTGACAACGCATATCCCTGTCTCGCTCCCTTCCGGATAGCATATTTTGAAAAACAGGACGCTATGAGTATGGCGTTTATGTATATCCCAAGTAGGTTTTACCAATGTTCAATGTTTTAGCGTGCTATTATTCCCTTGTTTTCAATAGTAATCGCTGATTTTCTTAAAAAAAAAAATACCTTTTCTGACGGGACACCGGACACAACACATCGAATGCAAAAGTCTGTAAATTACAATAAACTTTAGAAGAAAAAATGGAAAAGGATCCGCTTGAATTGGAAAACTACTCTTTGCGCATTTTGGCATTGAGCCACGCCGGTTGTTTGCTTTGCAAAAAGTTCAGCAGTCTATTAAAGCGCGTGAAAATGGAAGTAGACCAGTCAGCTCAGTTTAACCCCATCATGCTCCTAGTGTCCTCTGTTTCAAATTATGTTTCCGGATATCTACTTCTCTTCGTTCTTGCTCAAATTCTATAACTGCCGTTTGCTCTTTGTAGAGATTATGTATTATTCTTCTGTTCCTATATTTCATCCCTGCCTTTCTGACCACTTCGAACATCTTCCATTTTATGTTGTCGAAGGATTTTTTCTAAATATGCAAATCCTATACAGGGTGTTTCAGGAGGAATGGCATATACTTCAGTATGTTATAATAGTATCGCTCACTTTGAACAAAAAAGTTCATATGAACGCGTGTTCAATTCTCAATGGTTAGGTACTGAGTTACAACCAGCTGAATTATTGCATAAACGAGTTTATTACCTCATTAATTCTGGCAACTAACTTTTGATATGCAAAGTAAAGTTCATATAGATTTTAGAGGAATGGCCCAAAAATCCCACATCCAAACTGTACAGTTCTTCCTGGCGCTCCTTTATTTTTGTAGCACTGGCCATAATATGGGCGATTAATTCATCACGTGTGCCTAATTTTCTAAAATTTTCTATATAAACATCATTTTTCATCCTTCCCCATAACCCATAATCTAATGGGGTTAAGTCCGGAGACCTAGCTGGCCAATTGTTGGGGCCATCATGGCCGATTTTAATATTGCTAAATTACAAATTGCTGTGTAATGCGCTCTACTGCTCTACATTAAAATTACTGTGTCAGTATCTTAGTAACCATTGAGAATTGGATACCTGTTCATGAGCTTTTTTGTTCAAAATGAACGGTTCTATAACATACTGAAGTACGTACCATTCCTCCTGAAACACCCTGCATAGGTGCTCTTCCGCTTTTCTATTGTATATTCAACAGATGTTTTTTACATATAAGTGCTATTGTATTTACCAAATATTGCCTATATGTACCAAATATATAATTACTCGTAAAACTAGAATTGCCTCGCGCATTCCTCTACTTAGTGTAAATATGAACTGATCTCCTAATATTTCTTCCGCTCTTTTCTCCATCCTTCTTTGCACAACTCTAGTCAGAATTTTGGCGTGTGAGAACTGAGAAGTTAAACTAATCATTCTAAAATTCTCACACCTGTACTCGTCTTTCCTTTTTGACAAAGCGACTATGATGTTCCTTTTGTAATCTTCTGAAATCTCACCTGTGTCGTATATACGGCTAACTAGTTTAAATAGATCCTCTCTTACTTCTTGACCTGCACACCTTAAAATTTCAGCCTGCAATCCTAATTATTATTTTATACGCTCCGTCAGTTTCTCCTACTTCGAACTAATCTTCCGCTTCTTTGCATTTATTATTATTATTATTATTATTTCGCATTCCCACATTTCCGAATAATTTCCCACTTGACCGCTTTATAACTTTATTTCCCTCCTTCACCTAGCCTATTTTTCTATTTTCGGCTCTCGCCTATTAGAGTCACAATATCCCTTGTTATCCAGGGTTTTCTACTTTCATTCTGTTTGTGACCCAAAGTACCTATCTCTAGCTGCAGAATCTAATCTAATTTTAATGCATAATATAATAATATAATGTTTATAATATAAATTTTTCGACATATTTTGCCGAGTACTAACTACACAACATTATTTTTTAACACCCTGTATAATACAGAATAGAAAATTTAGTGGGGAGGGGTCTCTTATATATATGCTTTTTCTCTAAAATGTATTAGATGCAATAGAAGAAACGATACGCCTATCTCTAGGTGCCGCACTGTAAAAAAACTTATCACTTATTTTCGCAATATTGTCCCCGTGTTTTGTAAAGACATACCTACTATACATAATAAAAATAAATTGCACTCACAGACCCAACCCCGTTTTTAAAAAGGGTTAATTTTGTGATGGAGATTCCTAAATATGAAAAAAGCAGAACGCGAGGTATGATAAGATAATGCTGGAAATGAATATTATTGCATTCAAGCGGTATTTGCCGCCCCCTTGAATTATAGCCCTAACTCATAGCAGGTGTGTTTCGTGGCATAAATCGCACTTTTCTTTACACCACGTCGGCAGCGTACGTCTACAGTCCGAACTTGATGGTTTCTCCAAGTTTTCTCGCGCGTTTGCGACATTACACCCTTGTTTCCATTCATTTCCAAATATTTGCAGGCGAAAGTAAGGTTCGATGCGTTTGGCCAGGAGGAAACTGTTGGTAACAGAAAAGCGTGGGAAAAAGCAATTAAGTTAAAATAAGTTGATTTCTCCCTACATGAACTGAAGATTTTTATCCCAGTTTACCATGCGAGTAAGCTATATGACTATGGAAAATATTAGTACAAATGTTATTTGTTTTAGATGTGAAACGCAAAGTGCTTCTGAAAACAGCTGTACCTTCACAGAATTTACCATCCTCCAGTTTTGATTCAGGCACATCAAGCAGGAACACAATAACCAGTAAAGTAGCTGGTGGAACAGTGCTAAATGAATCAAGTACCAAAATGTTTGGTGCGGAAGAGAAAGACACGGTGCATCAAGAAATCAATTCCGAGGCGTTCATATCAGGACATAGGTGTACAGGTTGATGAACATTCATTCACAGAACCGTTTGTGTTGATGATAAATACCTGCCGATAAAAAAGTTAACACAATGACAAGTGTAAAAACCATTAAATTGATGGATGGTTTATTGAATATGCATCACAGATAATTATTGTTTCGAAACGATTTAGAAGATTCAGTGTGAGAGAAAGAGTGTTTCTAACTTTAATTAAATTGAAGTGGAACATGTTATTTACACTGCTAGCTATATTTTTAATTGTATTCCTGCAACGTGTAAGACAATTTTTGAAGAGACAATTGTTGCTTTATCGAGTATTTTGTCTTCGTTAATAATATTTGCCTCAAAAAGTGCTATTTTAGAAAATATGCATCCGTGTTTTTCAGGTTTTGAAAGACTAGTAGGTACTTGATTGTACAGAAATAGCTGTAAGTATTCCAAAATGTCTGTGTTGTCGTTTAAAAACATATTCTCACTATAGAGAAAAAAATGCCGTTAAATTTATAACTTATGTAAGTCCGGAAGTATACGGGGGCGAGCATCTGATAAAATAATTTTTGAACAAAGTGGATTCATCATATTGTTTGAGCTTGGTAAAGATGCATTAATGATTGGCAAGTGTTTTTTGATCAGGTAGCAAAAGAACATTTCATCAAAATTATTCGGCCGCCAATTTTTCGGAAGAAATTACGATTTACCACTACGGTAGCAAGTTTAACAAGAAGAATTGCTGCCGCAAGGGTCCATATAGAGAGAGTAAACCAGCGAATTAAGCCGTTCGCTCTGCTAAATAACAAAATTAATTATACATAATTATGATTCCGTATAATTGATCAAATTTTTATTACGATAAATGTGAGTTGGTTAATTTATCGCCACCTTTATTAAGCGGAAATAAATTTTAGCAATTTATTGAGAACCTATACTTACCCATTAAAATTTTCAATAAATGGGATACGAAAATTCTTAGTTTGTTTCAGATATTATTAAAAAAAGTTAATAAAAAAAATTATTGTTAAACCTCTGGAACGTTCTAAGTACTACGACCGAGACAAATGTTACGCAACATAAAATTGAAGTGGGTATATTTTACTTTTTCTTAACATAATTTTACAAAAAAAAATCAAGATCTATATTGATGTTCAAAAAGTAATGTTGTATTCGATGAGTAAACTAAAACACCACATTGTAGAATGTTCGTGATTTCTCTTCCCCAACTGCACTTGACCATAATGCTTATGTTTTTTGTGAATGATGCGTCGTTCGTCAAATTGTAAGAAATGGCAACACTTTATCAAGTCAATAGTCCGAAGTGTTGCACCTAAAACAGTAACGTGTATAGGTAACTTTGTCAGAGTAATAAAAATTATAAAACAACTGCAGAATAATTATTGCTGTATTGCCTTTTACTGGGCACTTGATCTCAAGTAATTTCCATGGCTTCCCATTTTCATTCAAACTATTCCATCTGGAGAGTACGCCAAATATGTATTTTGTGGTGATATCAATAATCCACATTCTGTTACTAATCTGATAGAATTCTGCAATTTGCAGATCTCGTTTTATTCCATATTTACATTTGAAAAATGTTTCGGCCAAAAATATTTCAATTTGCTTGCCAGTCAGATTTTTGTAAGTGTAAATGTCGTAACATCGGGAGCCGGCTATGCGAAACTGCCTTTCTTTCGGCCATTTTTTATATAAATTTAGATTGCACATTGTTCTAAAACAAAAATGATATTGTTATTAATCACATAATTATATACCTACTACAAATTTGAGAAACTTACCTGTAATCATTACAAATTATATGCTTATTATACACATTTTGACAGCATTTCTGCAAAGGGCCAAATATTAGATTTCCAATATCATTTAGTATAATGATGACCCAATAAATAAATCTAGGTGGTGTAAATTTGTAATCGTACTTTAGTTTGTTCCTTTTCTCTAAAGCCAAAGATAATTTTTGTTGTAATTAGATAGTCACTTGTGGATTTAAAGGATACCTGTGAATTGTAAAAATACATGTGGGAGCAGCGACAGAAAGGTGTTCCTAAACTTTTGTTGAACATCGTCATCCAGCTTGATCACGTTCAACACCTTAAAACATTGCGATTGTGAAAGAGCTTCAGGCTGATACTGCTCTAATGCTTTGTTTTTGGCTTTTGTCCAATAGTATTTCAAATTTAATGACTATATTTTTCCAAATCAGTAAAGACACGCCTGGAAATATACAGGGTTTTTACGGCCTCCTATTTTTAATATTTTTGATATTACATATCAAAAGAAGGCGAAAGACGCTAAAATAGGTTAGTAAAAGTTATATGAAAAAAGCTTTTTTTAAATTTTAATTCTTGTATTTATTTTTAATGGGCAATTTTTTACATGACAAAAGAATACGACAAACGTTAAAACACCTTAGTAAAGGTTTTATGATAAGACAGTAAATTAATAATTTATTAATGATGCTCACATCTGTCATGACTGCCGTTGGACTTGAAAAACAAAAAGTTGTTTTTTTGATTTAGTTCGTTATCAGGTATCACTGTTTGCTCTAAGTTGGAAACTCTTTGTGATTTTTGTGTGTTACTTGGAAACCCCAATGGATAGGAATTTCAATATTGAATTAGTTGAAATGAAGCTAATTTATGGGGAAGTGCATCAAAATTAAGCTGCAGCAAGCCGGTTGTACGCTGAACGTTATCCGAACAGACGAAGACCCAGCTCTCAAAAATTCACTGCTCTGGTAATGCGTGCTCGAGACACTGCTGATTTGCGAACTCATCAAGGTCGAGATGGGGGTCCTGGTCGGCAACAACGAATTTTAGATGTTGAGGAACAAATTTTAAACATTGTTGATGAAAATCCCCAAGGAGTACACGGCAAATTGCAGGCAAAGTATAAAAACATAAGCGGTATACGCTTAGGCAAGTAGAATTATGAATGCACAATAATTGTATACCTAATATTAGGCTTCTGTCAGAGGAACATAATTTAAAGCTCAATTCAGATAAATCAAAGCTAATGCTCTTTAGTAGAAAAAACATACATTTTTTAAAATGCAACCCAGAAATTAATATAGATGGTGTTCCTCTTGAAGTTGCTAAGATTACTAGAAATTTAAGAGTAAATTTTTACTCTAATTTACGATTTAGTGAACATATAAGGGATATTATATTGCGAAAAGCAAATGGATCATTAAAATTAATTTACAGTAATCGGCACATTTTAAATCTCAGTTAAAAAAGAATGTTATGTGAATCTGTTGTTCTTTTCCAGTTTAATTACTGCAGTTTTATTTACGGATCATGTGCTTACCAAGATGATAAAAACGGGATACAGGAGACTCAGAACTCGTGCTGTCGTCTTGTTTACAATACATATTAGAAAGTATGAGCATATTTCTCATAAAATCAGAGAATCAAAGTGGTTAAACATGAATAATCGCAGGCTGTATCACTTTGGCAATTTTGTGCATAATTTGGTCACAGCAAGTAATAATTCCTCTATCCTTAAAAATAAATTAGTATTACCATCAAATATTCATTCTAAAATATTAGATATAAAAGTAAATTTACGGTGCCCCACCATAGCATAACTTTGTTTAAAAGATATTTTATTTTCAATTCAGTTACCTACTTTATATAATTCGTTACCAGAACAGTAGTTAGAAAATGACAATACTGGGCCAGGCCATCGAGTTCTCCAGATGCCATCGACTTCTTCGGCAGTTGACCTTGAAAGACACCAGAGGCTGCTGAAGGAGCCGTTGAGGCATCCGAAGAAGTGTCTTCAGCAGCGGCAGCAGCCTCTGGTGTCTTTCAAGGTCAGTGCCGAAGAAGTGTCTTCAGCAGCGTCTGGTCATTGCTGAAGAATTGGTCTTCAGCAGCGTCCAGGCGCATGCGCCGGGGCTATTCCACAGATCAGTCCATCGAGTTCTCCATCCACTTCAAGTGGGCGTGTCTGCAGCAGCCTCTGGTCATTGCTGAAGAAGAGCCTCTGGTGTCTTCCAAGCCGCCATTTTGGCTGTGGGTCAGGCGCCTGCGCCGGGGCTGTCGCGTACAAAGCGCGTGTTGTTCAGGCCAGTCCATCCTGGCCCCATCCACTTCTTCGGCAATGACCAGAGGCTGCTGAAGGAGTCATGTCTTCAGCAACGGTGTCTTTGGGGCCTTTGGCCGTGGCTCAGGCGCATGCGCCGGGCTCTGGCTATGAGAGTGGGCGGGGCAACAGCCAATGAGAGTGGTTGTGGGCAGCATCCAATCAGAATTGTTGTTAGGTGCTGTTGGGCCTTTGGATGTGGCCCAGGCGCCTGCGCCGGGGTTTTCGCAAAAATAAAAACGTTGAATATATTTTTACATCAATATAATTAAAACTATAATCTGTATACAGAGTAGGAATGCGTGTATTTTCTGGGCAAATCGAAGCCCTGCAGCTTCTCATACCACTCTTCTGACCGATTCATTACCCGGTGTATACTCAACGATGCGGTCATGCAGGATGAGACAGTATGCGGTTGTGTTGGGCGGAAAATTCTCGCTCGACTCAAATTCTAGACGCATATCTATGGGTCCAGGCTTGATGCTTTCCGACTGCTTTGATGCGTCAATCACCACGATGGGCGCTAGATCCTTGAACTGTTCCTTGCCGTATAACGGCTCGCCAACTTTTCCATAGTATGAACTCTGGAAGTTCTGGTACATTTCGTATAGCAGGGCGTATTTCCCCGTGGAGAAATCCAAGTTTAAATTCTCGTAGGGGAAGCACTCAGAATTCAGGTACAGTTTGACGTTTGTCAGATTGCAGTGGTCAAATTTGCTTGAATCCGTGTCCAAATTCGCTTTGCGATTCGTCTGGAAGGCGACAATAACGTAGCGGGGTTTCTCCAACCGTGTTGCAGTCTTGACGGCCCACGTTTGTTTCGTAGCTTGCGGCAACACCGGATACTCGTACAGCTCCCAGCTGCGAAAACATATCTGCAACGTTCTCTCTTTCTCGACAATATTGAGAAGTTTTAGGTATTCAGCATCCGATGGATAGACGTACGGCACCCTCCAATGAACCTTGCTCAACTCAATTGTGGTGTCCTCGTTACCCACGAAAGCGTTCCTATCGTTTTTCGATCGAGTCAAAATGAGCTCGTGACACACATTTAACAGAATTTTGGGGTAATCTTCCAAGAATCCCAGCAGGATTCTTCCCGGGATGCACACGTTAAAGTTCCCGTTCGCGTCGATAAGGTGGCTCGGTGAGTCTCCCGTATTCGTCCAGCCGGCATTCTCCAGGGCACCTACTTCACCCTTATTCAGAGAAACTACACCCTTCAGTGTGCTCGTGATGCCCACGTTTTTTGTTCGATCCACCTCCACCCCGTTTATTTCATAGCGGACGTCGTCAAAGAGGAAACTGAGGGCGTTATTTGTTAAAGCCGCATTTCCGCCTCCTGCACCCTTGATGAACCTGCCCTCTATGTAGATGCTGCTTAGATGCGGCAGTACGTAAACGTCTTGTTGGTGGATTGGTATGCGAATTTCGTCATTGGCGCTGAATGTTGTTGTTGTCACGAACGGCTGATGTACGTGCACCTCGACACGGCGTGCTGACTCATCCAAAACAGCACCGTCCAGAACACGAAACGTGTCTACGTTTATGTGTGTCATTATTCAAATGCGGGTCCCTTGTTGAAGCACAAGTACTAACTGACAGCACCGTTAATTTTCTTGCTTAAATACTCTCCATACAACCGTGCGCATGCGCAGTCTTATTCTTGCTCGTGTCATCAGACAGCTGTATTCGCAAACAGACAGACAGACAGACAGACAGAGAGACAGACAGACAGACAGACAGACGGACCGACAGACATACAGACAGACAACTACTGATAAGAATTCGGAAGTAGGAGAATAACTATAGATTCCTTTTTGTCTCATCGAGCTGATTAATTTGATACCCTACATGATCTAGGTGGGCGGGGCAAGGAGCGTGGACGGGGGCGCGGTCAGTGAGTGGCCACCCCTAAAAACCACCCCTAAAATCCACCCCCAAAAATCACACTCCAAAACCACCCCAAGAACCGCCCCTAAAAACCACCCCTAAAAACTACCCCTAAAACCAACCCTAAAACCACCCCCTAAAAATCACCCCTAAAAACCACCCCCAAAAATCACCCTCCAAAACCACCCCAAGAACCGCCCCTAAAAACCACCCCTAAAAACTACCCCTAAAACCACCCCCTAAAAATCACCCCTAAAAACCACCCCCAAAAACCACCCCCAAAAACCACCCCTAAAATCCACCCCAATATGCCGATACCTCTAGTCGAGTCCTTTAATTTGACACCCCACATGACATAGTTTTTACGTAGGGGTTAGCCTAAATTTAGACTACTGTTCTCAAATAATTAGCGATGTAGAATGTTCTACTACCGAGAACTAAGATGTTTGCATATATCAATCAGATGGTTCCCACACGTGTCCGAAACGCATTAAGATAACAAGTAATTTCAAATAAACAAACTGGAGAATGTTCTAGAATGTTTTTTTCCCACACGTGTCCGAAACGCATTAAGATAACAAGTAATTTCAAATAAACAATCAGAAGAATATTCTAGAATGTTATTTTATTGTAATAATACAAACAAACAAACGGGTCACCTTGTAGTGTCTACAACGTATTAAATGCACATGCAGAGCGTGGGATCAAACCTAAACAAACATATCCTATCGGCAAGATGAAAGGTTATTTCCCATAATAAAAACAATTATAACATCTCTTATCGGCGGCGAACGTGCTTTTTTCTTAAACTTTAATATCAATATTTATTTAGTATAAACAATTGTAAATTTCCAGAACGTTTGCGAAAACCCCGGCGCATGCGCCTGAGCCACGGCCAAAGGCCCCAAAGGCCCCAAACACACCGTTGCTGAAGACATGACTCCTTCAGCAGCCTCTGGTCATTGCCGAAGAAGTGGATGGGGCCAGGATGGACTGGCCTGAACAACACGCGCTTTGTACGCGACAGCCCCGGCGCAGGCGCCTGACCCACAGCCAAAATGGCGGCTTGGAAGACACCAGAGGCTCTTCTTCAGCAATGACCAGAGGCTGCTGCAGACACGCCCACTTGAAGTGGATGGAGAACTCGATGGACTGATCTGAGGAATAGCCCCGGCGCATGCGCCTGGACGCTGCTGAAGACCAATTCTTCAGCAATGACCAGACGCTGCTGAAGACACTTCTTCGGCAATGACCTTGAAAGACACCAGAGGCTGCTGCCGCTGCTGAAGACACTTCTTCGGATGCCTCAACGGCTCCTTCAGCAGCCTCTGGTGTCTTTCAAGGTCAACTGCCGAAGAAGTCGATGGCATCTGGAGAACTCGATGGCCTGGCCCAGTATTGTTATTTTCTAACTACTCAGAACGGTTTAAGTTACTAAATATCAATAAATTTAAATTAAAAAAATATTTAATGAATAAGCAGTGATGGAATGAATAATTTTCTTTCGTTAATGTATATTATAGAGTGGGCTGTTAGTCATATGGTTATTGTTTTTTATTCTGTTAATTAGCAGTAATATATTGTGTTAATGTGCCTTGCGGGTATTGTGGTGGTTGTGGTGCTGAGATGGAATAGGATCTTTGATAGGATATATTTGTAGATTACAGCAGCGGGGGTTAAGTGGTAGAGTGGCATTAAGCCAAACTTCGCCTCCTCCCAGTGTGTTGTTGTTTTTTGTAATACATATGCTGAACGTACTTTCCTTATACTGTAAAGCTTTTTGTTTTATTACTAGTAAATAAAGACAATTTATATTATATTATTATATATGTATATTCGTCACCAAGTGACACTTTTTGGTCGAGAATGCAGTTTGGAAAACGAGGCGCCAATAATCAAGGCCACAAGTCACTTACACTTACAGTTAGAGGTAAATAGTTTTTTGCAATGTCAGCGTAAATTAGAGAAAACTAATATTTAAACACATTTTTAAAATTAAATATCAAAGCCGGTCAAAAAGAACTTGCATGTACGAGCAAAAATCGAATAATAAATACCTAGTCAAGTTTATGTTCCAAGTCTGCGCTGAATGTCGTTGCTATTAGACCTAAACAATAAACAAAACATAATACTCGTATCCTATTGCTCAAGTGGCACACTTTTTGGACACACTGAATAATAAGCCAACATTTGGTGAAATGATTCTCGAGATATTTAACTCTAAAATTTGAGAACAAAGAGCTTTTAAGTTAAATATCTCAAGAATCGTTTCTTCCAATATTGTCTTATTTTAAACCAGAAAAATTAAGGGATTCTGAATATTTCGCATTATACAGATTGGTTCATCAAGAAACCATATCGCAGTATTAGAATAATAGTATGAGACAGCTTGAAAATGATGGTACATATTGAGTAAAAGTGGTTTATAGATTTGCAATTTTTGAAAAAAAAACGAGAGATTTATAAAATTCCAATGTGTATTAGATTACTTTCTATATGTTTATACATACAGAATAGACGTCGAAATTATACGAAGAAATCCTTCTATTTCCGTCACTTCAAGAGTTATTTTTTCTCTAAATTGTCCTAGTATTGAACTAGTAATTTTTAAAGTATTCTAAACTTATCCTTAGTTTTGTTGAAATTGTCTGGAGCATTTTCGATTCACCAATGGCGGATAATGAAAAACTGTAAGTATACCGTAGTTACAACGTTACATTTCACGTTTCACGTTTCACTTAATTTAATTCATACAGGTGACTCGCAATGATCAAATAAAATTAAATTATATAGGTACTGTTTTTATCAACATAACATATAAAGCCAGACCATGGTGTATTATATACAATTAGTGTAAATCAAATTTCGTGATTATAATAACGCTAACAAGCAAGAAGATAATTATGAATTTCCAGTGTCTCTCTTAAGAAAACTACTTCATAAATTCAAACGCAAATACGGTGGGCTAATTGCATTCAATCGCCACGACATCGACAGAAGGAAAGACGGTTATATAATAACGTCTCGCACAACCGACTACGGGGTGTCTGCCCTTTCTTACATTTCCTTCTCGAACTTTTCCGGTTCCCGCCAAGAAACTACCCTCGAAGACCATGTGTTATGTGTGCTACTAGACACATGTAAAAAAACTTTTTCACCGTTTTAAACTTTTAATTGCTGTAACGAAATAAAATAAGGCATAATATTAGACTTTTTACTCTAGCATCCGGTATTTGAAATTTCACTTGTCTTAACTCTTTACACTCTCAATACCATAAGATACTGCCAAGAAAAGAATAATACCTTCGAATTTGGAAGAAACGGATTAGGGGTGTTATAGAAAAATTGCAATTAAAAAAATTAAAAAACTTGATTGGTATTGCTTCAAAATTTTGGATCCCAGCAAATTTTGTGGAATTCCAATAATTTTATTTTTCTGAAAACATTTGCTTATTTGGCATAAACTTATTTTAATCGAGTGTGAATAATCAAATAATAACATAGGTATAGGTAATAAGACACAAAGAAATATTGTATTTCGTTTACGTCTTTTCCAAATATAACGCACTACTTTGTATCTTAAGGCCCCTACAGACGGACATAGATACATGTCTTAAGCATGCATGTACATTCATCAACGTGCACGCATCACCATCAGTGTGTAGGTAAAATAACGTCACGTTGTTGGATGCACAGTCAGGAATAACGTCACGTTTATTATCAGTTTTCGCTAGAAGTTTTGTGTGCACCTGCATCACATTCCCAGCAAGTCTTAACGTATGGAGAGAAGTTTACGTGAGTTCAACAGGAGCGTCCGTCGGTAAGTGGATTTATTTGTTGATAACTTTCTAATGACAATGTATTATTTATTGTAGGCTAACAAATTTTGATATTTCCCCAGATTTTTTGATGGAATTCATTGAGCAATACAGGGCACAACCTTGCCTATGACAAACGAAATCATCAGAATATTTAGATGGAAATAAAAAAATGAGGCATACAATTTATTAATTAATAAATTGATGTTATAAACAAGATTAATAACCTGGGTGGCGGTTTTCAAAGAGAATACAAGAAGGTACGCAATTAAAAAAGGAGTGGCACTGGAGCTGACGACATATATATGTCCCTTCTTTATGGTACTTCGAATTACTACTATGCGTTAGAGATCAAGAAGTATCGAGAGAGTCCACTTCAAATATGCCAAGTGACGAAGGTGGGGTAGCATTCTGTGACGTCTCGTAGTAAAAAAAATATGGATTTAGTTCTATAATTCAATGCCCGGCGGGGTATTTGCCCGAGGAGTAGTTGTTCGAACGGTCCAGTACCACTAATTACTCTCAGATAATTACTCAAAGTAGTTGTTACTTGCTGATATCTGTCCAGAGCGCGGCAGCAGATATAGCAAGATAAATTGCATGGTTTGGGTTTGTAGGGGAAAGCACCGTACTGATGAGTCCCAGAAGGACGAAACCAGTTGGTCTGCGGTTTTCCATACACATTCAAAATATGCAATATTTAAACAAAGACCTGCTTAAAAGCACGTACGTACATAGAGACACATTATGATTGTTTCAAAGCCACCTTAGGTGAGGCAGCATTCTGTGACGTCTCGTAGTACAAAAAATATGGATTTAGTTCTATAATTCAATGCCTGGCGGAGTATTTGCCCGAGGAGTAGTTGTTCGAACGGTCCAGTACCACTAATTAAACCAAGGTAAGTGAAGAAAACCTATAGGAGATACCAACTAACAATAGGGAATGATTCTAGGCAGAATATAACTTAATTGAATGAAAGGCAAATGGAGAAAACAATGTACCAGCACAAGAACGGAGAAAGATCAGAAAACGAGGCAAAAATGTCTAAACGGAGAAACAAATACATGCGAGATAACAAATAAATCTACAGTAGGTATGTAGTGTCAGAGCTAGTACGGTTTGAGTGAAATAAATAAAACATTTGCTGAAAAATAAAACCCTAACAACGTAATGCGAAAGCCTCGTCTCCAGCAAACACGAACGGGGGTTGGCTTTGGCTGTTTTGTGGATTTGTCCGGGGTGGTACATGTAAAGTTCCATTTTTTAGTTTCTTATAAAAAGATGTATATTCAATAACTCCCCCGTCTGTTATTCGACCATTAATACCAAAATTGCACATTATACATTCGTAATTTGCATTACAAATGGCCATGAGGACTAAACTATTGTAGCTCTTATAGTTATAATAATATGCGCCACTACCTGTTGGAGATATAATACATTTTAACATGCTTCCCTTCCACCGCTCCCAAGCAGTTGAGAGGGTTACAACGTTCTTAAAATTCTGTAGCAATATTTTTCCATTCTGCTTCCGTTGTAGGGAACTGAAAATAACGTGTAGTATTAAAAGAAAAATTTCTTCATTGTTACAGATAGATGATAACTCTGGTACTGAAACTCAGGTTCATTCCGTACTTAGTCTGACTTCACCTTGAAGTTCTAGTAGAGCAACGATGAGTGATTGACATCCTTCATCGTATAGTTACTAAACAGGCAGGCAACACCTTCCATGCTAAGTAAGAGAAGTAATAAAAGAAAAACTCCTTCGGCAGATAAAGCCGATCAAACATTAGGCATTATGGGTGAATGCCCAAGTCATCTAGAGGACGAATTTACCATCATCGGAAAAAATTGATTTTAAGCTACGACTGCCAAGAGAAAGTTATATGCAGAAAAATTAATCAGCGATATGTTGTTCCAAGCAGAGCTTAGGGAACTCAATAAGTACACACAAATTACATCGGAAAACAATGCAGTTCCCCTGAAAACAGATTTGCAACCACTACAATTACAACCACAATCTAGTAATTGGTACCCACCAGCAACAAACAATCATTACCAAGTAAATCATTTACTAGTGCTGCTTCTACTTATTATGCGGATTACAATCCCTCACACGAGGTTCATAATGATTCTTAACTCATACTGTATATGTATTGTATAATGTATAGGAATGTTTTAACATTGAAAATGTTATTAGTATCGTAGTATAGTGGATCAAATTCACTGAAAAGCGTCTGATGCATTTGCCACACCACGTGAAGCGTTGAGAGGTTGAGACCCAAGCGCCAGCGGTTCAAAGCGAAGCGGCTGGTAGCGCGGAGCGCGCTCATCTGCTCATTCTTCCTCTTCTCTGGCTAGCAACGAGCATACAATAGTGTCGCATAATTATTTAACAGGCTATCGCGTAGGATGCGGAAATATCAACAGCAAGCATACTTTTGAATTTAACGATACCAACATTTTAGAACAAGAAAAAAATTCTCGACTGTTTTTAGAAATGATCTATATACAAAAAGAACTAAACTCTATTAATGATAGAATT
The DNA here is from genome assembly GCA_963966045.1 of Xestobium rufovillosum. Classification (NCBI taxonomy): domain Eukaryota; kingdom Metazoa; phylum Arthropoda; class Insecta; order Coleoptera; family Ptinidae; genus Xestobium; species Xestobium rufovillosum. The sequence continues at coordinate 6,736,025 of OZ014493.1, forward strand.
GATATACAAAATTTAAGTCAAATTTACTGTAATATAATACAATAAATCATACTCTTTGCTACTTACTTATTACTTAGTAGTATTATTGTTAAATTAAATACATGTGCATTTTTCTCTTTCATAAATTCAAATATCTCCAAAATCAAAAGTGCTAAAATTTTTATATTTACATCATAGTTACCGTATAAATACATACAGCATTCGTCAGACGTGATGGCGAGAGACAGAGATGCGCAGTTGAGCTATCCCCACTATTCACTCACTACGCTCTCGACCGGGATTGGTTTTCGGTAGACGCACGCAATTGACAGTGGCGCACGATTAACTTCATAATAAATTCATCTATAGTCGAGGGAACCTCGCGCCACTGCCTGAATCTGTTTTAAACTAGGGCGTGGCCTTACCTGCGCGGGCTCTCACCATCACGTTTGACGATTGCTGTAGTTCAGAGATAGTTGTTATTATTTGGAAAAAGAATTTTGTTCTTGTCAAATATTTTATTGACAATTTTATATTTTTAAACGTTTTGCAAACTAAATCTTCACAAAGCCCGCGAACGGGGGCGAAACGTCGATAATATGCTGTTATTTATTTACGCGTATGCCAGAAATTCACAAAATTTGAAGTATTTTTTTAAGGATTTGTTGTCTATGTTAACGGATGTCAAAATTTCCAAGTAGCCTACCAACTTAATATTCTAATAATTCCGACCGGCTCATAAATGATACGTTGATTTGTTCTCTTGCCCGCCAATTCATAAATGACCAGTTCGCACCTAAAACATTTAGGTAGGTCTTGCACGGAGTAACCATTAAAATGTTCAACTGCCGTACCTTTTAAGATTTTTGTGGTAAAAAAATTATTAGATTTAGAAAGATACGGGACAGGGGTGGTTTGTAGGGGTGCTTTGTACGGGTGGTTATAGGGGTGGTTTTGTGGGGTGGGTGTAGGGGGTGGTTTTTGGGAGTGGTTTTGAGGGGCGGTGGTGGTTTTTGGGGAGGTCTTAGAGATGGCTTTAGGGGTAGTTTTAGGAGTTGCTTTAGGGGTGCTTTTTAGATGGTTTCAGGGGTGGTTTCCAGGTGTGGTATGTAGGGGTGGTTTGTGTGCTGAGAGGGATACCTGTATTTTCGATTGACCTGACAATGGACGCGCGCAACGTGCTCATTTTTCCAAGTATTATACATTGGCGCAGGTGTTTCATGAATAATTATTTAACACGCTATCGCGTATGCGACAATATCCAGAATGCACAAGGGTTATAGTCTGCTTCGTCATTTTCAATGTCTCCCCCGGTTGCATCTTTGCGAAGGCTGTGAATTTTTTACTAATATTTTGTATTTATTTTCAACAATAAGCATGTCAGATCTTTCCTATAACTTGTAATAAAATGTTTTGTGTCCCTTTGTAGTAAGTGTAAAAAGTGAATTAAGAACTCCTATATATTTCCCTTACCTTCATGTATTTCTTCTGTAGTACTTTATAGGATGGCTTCACATGTTTCAGGATATTATAGTGGAGAATCGTAAGGCTTGATAATTTCGCCCAGTCGCTAAAAATCTAAGTGTTGCAGTTAACCGTTCGCGTGCAATTATTGCGGTCCTCATGACTGTGTCCCGACGTTTTATCAATGGTGTAACTAAGTTCAAGAGTTCTGTATAGGTGTCTTCATCCATCTTGAGGTAATTACGCCAATCATCTGGTTCCAGTTTCAGTTCTTCTAGTAGATTGATAATATGTGAAAATATTTGCCAAATGTGAGAATTCAGAATTTACATTTAAAGAAAATGATAAATCGTATGTTCTTTATGAGCAAATAATATCAATTACCCACTTTCTTTCAATTTATTCCATTCGCGGGAGCAAAATTTTATACAAATTTCAGAATAAGTAGAAATAACGTTTTTGAACAGGCCTATTAATGCCTTAAATATATGTGTTTTTTTGTGAAATTTCTTGACTGAGTCTTATATTTTTGTTCTGTATTATGTATAAAAATTAAGAAAATGTCATTCCTCTGCTCTGAATGAAGTTTTCTAAAAAATCTATTTTATATTCAGTAAAATAAAAAATCTAATGTATTCTTTCTGAATCTATGTCTATTTTAATTAATATTCCTTAATTAGAACCTTTTTATTGTTATTACTTAAAAAAAAATGCCCAAAAAGTGAGATGAACTCCCAAAACTAACTGCATTTTAAATTTTAATATTCTCAAATGAATATCTATAAGTAATTCAGGCATGGAACGAATCCATTTAAATGTTTGAAGTGAATTAAAGACGTAGAACAACAATAAATGTGACATATAAAGAATATTAAAAATATTAAAGTTCCCAATCATCCATTCTTTCTAGAGCAAATTGAAGAAAATTATAAAAACAGAACATTGCGTGAAATTAAACGGTTTTAATAAGTTCACTGCCACAAAACAGAAAACCCGGGAAGCAGTCTTACACATCATTATAAAGTAGCACGTGTCGTTTAAATACACCTGTCACGTGACACCTGATGCACCTAACGCAATCAAATTGGGCCGTTAATTCATGCATTGCTATCGCACTACTCTTCTGCGCTGCCATATGGACTAGCCGGTAAATATAGTAAAACAGGTGAATTTTTCATGCAACTTAATGAATTGAAATGGTTCCAATTTATTTGTCTGACTTCATGCAAACGACCGTCCTTAACGTTTGGAATGCGATGGCATTTAAGCGGGAAATAATAAAACATGAATACATATTTTAAGCCGAAGCTCTTTCGTTAGACTTAATTAATCCATACTTTTACCGCCGCGGAAGAAAACAGATATTAAGAAGGTTCATTAATTTTGTATCTTATGAATAGAAGTTTTATAGACGAATAAAAAGCTCAAACTATTCTTATTACAATCAATGATACATGAGCGACAGTGACCTTCCACCACTTTTGTCTCTGCAATGTTTAATTTGAGAGGGGCCTGCGGTAATTTAAGTTTAAAAAGTTACGGCGATACGGAAGTTTCTGCCAATAAGTTAGTGCGAAGTTGAAAATCATCGGCAATACCCTAGCGACAAATCTAAAGAAACCCTATCTTGCAGGATTGTAAGGATTTTAAAGTTTGAAGTGTTCGAAATTTTTCGAAGTGCGATTCAAGCGTTTAAAATGCATAAGCGGAAAAATTGGCTAACAAATTTTCAACAGTAATTTGACGAGTACTTTTTGTTTTGCCGGATAAATTTCTGTTTTGAACGAAATTTTGTTGCCAGGCAGCGCTCTTGGCTGTCAGTTTTATGAGTCGAATTGCCTTCTGACAACAAAATTGGGTTTGCAAAATAGGAATCTATCCAGACAAAATAAAAAGTTCGAGTCAAATTCGACTAGATAATTTAATAAATATGAGAATATAATTCATAAGTCACTTGACGGGATTTGCACCAATAGAAATTAAAAATTTGCTTGGTTACATAGCTATCACAGCGATAGTAAAAAACAAAAAATCTATCGTCTTATTTTGGTCCGTTGTTAGGAATAGGATATTATTCAGACCATCAGAAAGTATTAAATAAATTTTATTTGTCAAATCTGACAGTGATATACATATGTCATAATTCAAATGTAAATTAAGTTTCATTCTTTAAATGTTTCTTATTCATTATATTCTCTTGCCAAATATAATTCGTGCTATGATTAATTATCGAGGATATCACTCGTAAAACTGAAACAGGACATTCAACTCGTCCTTCGGACTCGTTGAATCTCCAGTTCGGTTTCAACTCGTAGATATCATCGATGATAATCATAGCAATTGTTATATTATCTACGAGAATAAGTGTATGGGAGATTCGATTTTTAAACATTTCACAATCAAAAATACGAAATTTGGAACGTCGTCATGGTAGCAAAAGGTAAATAAAAAAAATTATCAGTAGTAATATCACAAGAGAGTGAGAATAAGGAGCTCGCCACATAGGCCATGCCATGTCATGCTAAATTAAATTTAGCATGGCACAGCACAGAGCTGTCCACATAGGACATGCTATGTAAATTTGGGTAACCATAGTTATTTGTTTGAAAACTTATTTTTGTCAATTAGCAGCTGTCAATATTCATAAATTTAAATAATGGATGACGTTCATAGGCCCGGTTTTTCTAAGAATCCAACATCGGATTAAGTCTGACACCGGCTTCGTTGCTATGATACAACCAATCAGAAAGCCGGTAGCATAGCAACGAAGCCAGTGTCAAACTTAATCCGGTGTTGTTTTCTTTGAAAAACCGGACCATAATGTTGTTTTGGGGTTCATTTTACTCCAATTACTATTTTATTTCCATGGAAACGTATCCATAGAAACAGCATAGAAGTCAAGTTCGTTGCTATGTAAATTACTTTAAACATGAACAATGTGGACACTTCCATTTGAATTCCATTGTCTCTACGTCTGTGTTTTACATTGGCATAGCATAGCATGGCCTATGTGGCGAGGCCTTAACTTGAAAATAATTCGACAGATTTTCGAAAACTTGTCGGCAGGCAATAGACACGAGAGCCCGTAGGGCTCGAGTGGCTATTGCCGAAAGGCGACAAGTTTGAGTAGAATGTGGAGAATTATTTTCAGAGTTATTCTTACTCTTGTGTGGTATTCGAAAGATTATTTTTTGACGTTCAAATAAGAAACAACTTTCAATATTATTCTTTCAGTGTCACAATTTGCGATTAAAATATACAGTGACAGCCATAAAGTCTGCACCATATGGAAAACTTTTTTATTTGTAGGATTATTGGAAAACTGTTTTCGGCATTAGTTTAAGCATGATTAATAACTAGAAAATTGACAAAAATATTTGCCATGTCACAACTATGACACTGCCAAAATGTCATTTGAAATTTTAAAATGGCCCGAAATGCCTTTATTTATCAAAATATGGAAAAATGCGATAAGGAAAAGTTATTTGTAATTAGATTGAGATTCTAAATACGACATTTTGTGAGGCAATTTCAATGTTTTAGTTTTTTCCTTTTCTTTCCAAAAATATTTAACATTTACTTTTGTGTGCGTGTTATTTGTTTACAGTTGAGTTAATTTGAAATATTTCAATGCAAAAATACAGTACATTTATTTTTAAATTAATTAATTTCTTGCAAAATAACCTTTTTTACGAAAACTAGCAGTACAATTTTGGACTATTTCCAGCAATTTTAAACCCTTACAGTGGAATTTTGCAGGATAATGGGCGTAAATATTAAAAAACTATTAATCATTTAAATTACATTTAGTTCATATAAATAAAACTGAAAATTCCGATTAAAATTTATTTAAAGCATTAAAAGTGAATAATGCGGATTTATTTATACTAAAGATTTTTCAGAAACGTAACCAAATAATTTTTCAACAGGATAATAACATGTATGGAAAGTGAAGGAAGACATGCAGAAATGTAATATTTAATTTAAGAGAATATTGTTTGAAAATATGTTTAGGTATCTTAAATATAATTTGACGTTTTCAAAAAAAAGGAAAAATTAAAACATTGAAATTGTCACACCAAATGTCGTATTTGGAATCTTAATGTAATTACAAATAACTTTTCCTTATCGCACTTTTATACATTTTGATAAATAAGGGCATTTCCGGCCATTTTAAAATTTCAAATTATATTTTGGCGGTGTCATAGTTGTCACATGACAAATATTTTTGTCAATTTTCTAGTTATTAATCATGCTGAAACTAATGCCGAAAACCGTTTTCCAATAATCCTATAAATAAAAAAGTTTTCCATATGGTGCAGACTTTATGGCTGTCACTGTATATGATATATGTCAAAACCAGAAAACAAGTCGTTTATCAACAAAAACAAAATAGTAAAAAAAATTCTCGCTGGGAGAAGTTAAGTAAATTATCCTCACTATAATAATAATTTAATTGGACAGAATTAAACACGTGATCAAAAATACTGTAAATTTATTGGAAAATAGAAACGTAAAAAATGATCGGTAGTAATATCACAAGAGAGTGAGAATAACTTTGAAAATAATTCGACAGACAATAGACACGAGAGCCTGTAGGGATCGAGTGGCTACTAGGCCTGCGACTTTTTTCGATATATCGATATTGATATCGATATATGGAATAACGATACCGGAATGTCGATATTTCGATATATCGATATTTTTCTGTCGATATATCGATATTTAGATATATCGATATTTAGATATATCGATATTTCGATATATCGATATTTCGATATCGCCAATTAAAGTTTTGAAGGCGGATCTAAACAATTTTATTTGAATGACAACAAATGTGTTAACCTTGCACTAGTAAACAAAGGGCATTCATCAAAGTATCGAGATCGGATAACGAAAAATCACATCGTCTATGGGGAGCGGGGCTGACGAAAACATAGCAACGTCCGGCACTAACGATTCACATCGCAAACTGGAACTAACTAACACCACTTTTGCTGATAATAGTACATACGAATAGCGAACAAGGTTTGCTTAGAATAAATAGATCAGATCAAACATTATTTTGCTGTAAATGTACAGGGTATCACACGACGACCTTACACAGAAAAGTATATACAGTAGAATTACACAAATTTGCACAAATAGGTAATCGAGGATGCTCAATTCGACTAAAATATTTTTGACTTTCTGTGACTTCCGGTTATACCGGAAATAGGCACCAACTTCCTTATTTTAAATGGAATGCCCACACTTTTATTACGGATTTAGATTTTTGGTCGAATTTTAAGGTCACCTTATGCAAAACATCATATGTTTAAAGTGCACCCTCTTCGAGATAGTAGACGTTAAAAATCGTCATTTTTCAAATTTAATCAATTATAACTTGGAAACGGTACGAGACAAAGAAAAATGATTTACATGTCCCTATCCTAGTTTTTAATTCTCTATCTAATGGGCCTGGAAAATACTGCTTCCCGATTGGCAACTTTTTGTCATTTTTTGACGAATCAGGAGGCAGTATTTCCACACTCAATAGATAGAGAATTAAAAACTAGGATAGGGACATGTAAGTCATTTTTCTTTATCTCGTACCGTTTCCACGCTATAATTGATGAAATTTGAAAAATGACGATTTTTAACGTCTCGAAGAGGGTGCACTTTAGACATATGATGTTTTGCATAAGGTGACCTTAAAATTTGACCAAAAATCTAAATCCGTAATAAAAATGTGGGCATTCCATTTAAAATAAGGAAGTTAATGTCTATTTCCGGTATAACCGGAAGACGCAGAAAGTCAAAAATATTTTAGTCGAATTGAGCATCCTCGATTACCTATTTGTGCAAATTTGTGTAACTCTACTAAACACACTTTTCCATATACAGATCGTGTAAGGTCGTCGTGGGATACCCTGTACAGGACAGCCACCTGGTATGGTACTCGAACTTGCCCGAACATTGTTGGTACTATCCTGTCTCATTAGAATCTCATAAATAATTAATGAAGTAATTAGCTCTTACTGACATCTGACCGTAGGAAGTCGGTATATAAGTATGTTTCGTTCTTAATGTATAGAGCTGTACCGCACTGACGAGTCCAAAAAGGACGAAACCAGTTGTCTTTGGTTACCCTGGTCATTCAGAACGAAACAATGTTTGGTTTTATTTTTGGTTATATGACTACAATAAAAAATCGTAGCCATTTTTCAAACTAAGGGGCCTCCTTTCAAGTATTGCTGGCGGAGTGGGGAGATCCCAAATTCAAAATATGCCACTGAATTCAATATTGTTTGTGATCTGGCGTTTTCGCTTTGTCTTATTATCCCTCAACATACAATCAAGCCTTCAGGTGACAATAAATTACTCCCATCCTAAAATTTTCTTATTTTGGAGCAGAATTAATGGACTACTTACATCAAAATGGAAAGTGTGACTATTACAGGCAGAAGTAAGACGTTTCATAATGAGCAAGGAATATTTAATGATTAAATAAAAAATTACTTCGAGTACTACCAATAAGTATAACAAAATTATTTTATTTAACCGGTTTGTAGATCTTGAAACCGGTTAAATAAAATAATTTTGTTATACTTATTGGTAGTACGCGAAGTAATTTTTTATTTAATCATGGATTTCTACCAAATAGTGAAAAGTGAAAATATTAACTACATAAGGAATATTTCTTTCTGATTGATAGAGGCAGTGGCGGACATATAGGGTCTCCCCGCTGGGTAGGGGTAAATACATATTCTAAAACAGAAATGAATAGCTTCTTCCATAATGCATGCGGTCGTGTGGGAACCTAGCAACTCTGCCTAATTTTTGATATTATTCGTCTTACGTTTAGTAACAAACACCAACTTTTACGTAAGACAGTTTTCTAAGAAATCAATATAAGAGTTTTCCTCCTGTTGCACACTTTTTTGGACACACTGTATAAGTATCTACCGAAATATCGATATTTCGATATATGTATCGATATATCGATATTTCGATATGTCAATATATCGACATATATCGATATTTCGATATCAAATTTTCAATATCGCGCAGGCCTAGTGGCTACGGCCCAATGGCGACAAAATTTTGAGTAGAATGTCGTGAATTATTATCTAAGTTATTCTTACTCTCGTGTGGTATTCGAAAGATTATTTTTTGACGTTCAAATAAGAAACAACCTTTCAATACTATTATTTTATTGTAACAATTTGCGATTAAAACATATGACATAGGTATGTCAAAACCAGAAAATAAGTCGTTTGCCAACAAAAACAAAGTACTAAAAAATTCTCGCTGGGACAAGTTAAGTAAATTATCCTCCCTATAATAATGATTTAATTGAACAGAATTAAACACGTGATCAAAAATACTGTTAAATGATTGGAAAATAGAAACGTCAGAAAATAATCAACAGTAATTTGACGAGTACTTTTTATGTTGCCGGATAAATTTCTGTTTTGAACGAAATTTTGTTGCTAGGCAATTTGACGAATAAAACTGACAGCCAGTAAGAGCGCGAAGGCGAAGTGACAGTTGTCAAGGTAGAAATTTCAAAACTACAATTCACAGCATAGTTGATTAAAAGCAAGGCGCATATTTATCAGTTATTGGGAAAGCTAGGTAGGTTTTTATCGTTTAAAATGACAGTTGATTGGTCGATTTTAAGAAATTGAAGAAATCTCATTGGCTCTTAGAATAGGCGTGTATTAATCGCTTTAATAGTTAGGGCTAACTTTTCTCGCTGTCATTCTGACAAAAACGTCGCGGCATACGAGATTTTATACATATGAATTAAATTATCACTAGAATAATGTAGTATTAAAAATGTAGTACCTATTAATTACTATAGTATTTATTTTGTTAGTTTTTGTACAATTTTGTATAATTATGTATATTTTATTGTAGTAGATTTACTTACTTACAAGAATATGTGTAGGATTTGACAGCGAAGCGTTGTTCAAATATTAAATACGGTTATTCGGAAGGTAGATATCGAGTACTTTTAATTGATTATTTAGTTGTGAAACAGAAGAAAACTAACGCGGGGTGCGGTGCAGATAAGTGAAAGTGTAAATGATTAACAGTAAGCGCAGGTAAAGCTGGATAAATAAATACACTCAAGTGCCTAAGAACATCTGGCAGATGCCATTGTTTCCTAGAAGTCGATTCGAACACTGGAGACTGGCGCCAACGCGAATAGGCAACCAAGACTGCAGGTAAGAGTTATAAGAGGTAGTATAAGTAAGACTATTTACATGTCCGTCAACGCTGAAATACAACTAAGTGAAGACAGCGTATCCGATTACTCTACGGCCGACACAAGTAAGAGAAAAAGGGGGAAAACTCTGAAGAAGTATTTAAGCGTAGCGAAAAGGTCACAAGAACGCCAGAGAAGCAAACAAAGCGAGTGCAAATAAATGAGAACATAGATGAAAGGAGAGAAATGATAAAAGGTATATAGGACCAAATAAAGGAGATGAGGAAGTAGAACAGAGTATAAGGAAGAATTCAATCTCATAAAGCAAGAAAACTGTAAATTGCACTGGGAGTGGACAAATTGAAACAAAGAAAAGAGAAATTAGAGAAAGGAGAAATAACTTCTTGCTGTCAGGCATCGTAGTGGAAAACAATAGCAAGTCTGAGGAAAAAGAGGCAGTAGAAAGCTTATTTAAGAAACATTTTTTAAGGTAGAAATGGAAGTTAATAGTACAAAAAATTAATGATCGCATGTGTGTAATTGAAATGAACAGATGAGGCGAAATCGGGAATATTGAAAATGAAAGAAAAAGTGAGATACCTGAAAGAAAACAGAAAGTATATAAATAGCGACCTTAAAAAGACTGAATGAGAAGTACAGAAGGAAATAAGAAAGAAGAAATAGAGCAAAACGGGAAACAGAGAAGGGTAACTCTGTGAGAGATGGGTATCAAAAGCTGTATATTAATGACAATAAGTGGATATAGGATTCAGAAAAAAAATGGAATTAAGGCAGTTAGAAAGGGAAGAGGGACCAAAAAGCAGAACAACGGATGACGACAAATGCAAGGAAAAACTACTCGAAAAAGACAACGAATAATGAAAACACAGTTGAAGGGAAAAATTATAAAAGCAGAGTTATATAATATAATAGGTACATGAAACGTGAAGAGCATGAAGTGAAAGAGGAGGAAATGGTAGAAAAGATGATAAAACAGAAAATAGAAATACTGGGGGTTAGAGAAACCAACAAGAACGGCAAAGATATAGCAGGATTACAAAAGGGATATTGGTTGATGTGGTCGGGAGTGAATAAAAAGAATGGGAGAAAGAAGCAGTAGATTTGGTAGTGGCACCAGATAGGATAAAGGGTATAATTTATTAAAGAAAAGTGAAAGAATAATGAGCGTGTCAGTGAAACAAAATGACATCTGGATGCTAATTATAACAAACGGAGAGAACGAAGATGCAAGGAAGGAAGCAAAGGATAAATACTTCACTACCCTTCAGAGAGAAGTAGACTATGCAGAAGGATATATCTAATGGTGATGGGAGCTCTTCCGTAAGAGCGGGAAAAATAGAGGACTGGAAAACATAATAACAAAGGAAGGAGAACGAACAAAAAACAACAATGGGGAGAGAAAAATAGAAGTGTGTTTAGAAAATAAGTTAATTATAGCCAACACAACATTCAGACACAAGTATTCACAAATACGCACGAGTTATAAACATCAGAAACGAAAAGTCAGTTATACAGGGTGTTATAAAAAGTAGGTCAAGCCGTTAACCGCAGATTATCCGGCCGAAAATAATGGGACTTTGCTTATCCCATTTTTAATTTAGGCTTCCTTCTGTCAAGATACAAGGTGTTAAAGTTAAAATTGAAAAAAAAACGAATTTTATTAATAACTCGTTTGTTTTTTACGATATTCCGTTGAGATTGTGTACAACATTTTTTCGTATACCGGCACAATGTTGTAATTATGATCAAAAAAATCGATGCGCGAACAGAGGAAAGGGGGGTTGTAATACCCATTGACCTCCAACTTTTCCCTGCGCACGTCTATGGTTCAAAGATATTGTTTTTTCTATCAAGCGTTAATTTCTTTTTTTTCCTTCTTGCAAAATTTGGATTTAGGGTTTGTAGGATGACGTCACTTTTAAAAATAGCGGAAGTAGACGCCATCTTTGTTTTTTAAAATGACAATCGGCCACTTTGATTTCATATTTTAATTCGACATTTAATTCCTAGTACAACTAACCAAATTGTCACTACTTATCTGTCATAATAATACCTTCCAATTTACTCAAAAACTGCAAATAGCTCCAAAACGATTGGAGTTAGGTATAGCACATGCTAACATAACTCCCCTTAGAATTATATTTTACATCCAACGGTCACATAAAATTTGACACGTGCCATTAGAAAAAAATGAGTTTTTGACATTTTGCGATACTCGTATTCAAAAAATTGTAGTGGCCGCTGGCAAACTCGCTATGACTTCGGTTATCAATGAAAACATTCCTTGGAGCTTAGGGAATCGAAGTAAAAAAAAATCATGAGTTATGTTGTTGGAGACGACACAACAGTTTTTAAAAAAACACTTTATTACTTTAAATACAATTTAATTGAATTATGTAATATTCAAAAATACAAGAATGACGTGCAGCAACCTTCGTTGAAGATTCGTAGAAAATAGTTGCTGTTACAGTTCTCGCTGCTGTTATATATGATTTTTATAGCCGACACAGCTTGCTGGCTAACATAACTCCTCCCGGGTTAGATTGGAAAATAAAGGGGATGCGATGTTTTCAAAGTTCTCCCTTGTTGGGGTTGCTCCTCGATGGTGGTGCTGTTACGACACTGTCGAATTAAGAAAGTTCGGTTACTGTAACATACATAAATCAAAATTACCTAGTAACCCAAAGGAGGAAAATAAACCGTAGGTAATATACGAATGTTGCTTGTGTTCTTCGGTCAGCTCGTGGGTTTGCAATTGCGAAGTCTTTTGTACAACAACTTGTAATTCTTCTGGATGTATGACATCAAGGTGGAGAGGTTTGAGTCCAGCTGGTTTTGTGAACTCGATTTGAAGTGTTGGTAAAACTAGTCCTTGTGTTTTCAGAAATACAGGTTGGAGATTGATTGGAACGTTGTCCACCGTGGCGATGAAATTGTAATGATGCTTGGTCGTTGAAGGTATTGTTGTAGACGTGTAGTACAGTTGTTGCTTTCAATTAATACCTGGTTGGATGTAGGTATCACAATTACTTCTCGATCAGTGATTTGTTCGATAATATTTCGGGTGACTGTAGTTATGTAGGTGGAGCAGTTGTATGGTTTATGATTTCGCAGAAGTGCGATGATACAAAGGTCTTCACCCTTTACTTGTTGCTGTTGTCTGCAAATGAAGTTGTTTTCCACGTAGGCACATGTTTGATCTTCAAAGTAGTAGTCGGTTTCAGTGATCAGTAGCTAAGGGTATAATGGAACAATAATTATTTGGTTGTTTACTGGGATTGATAAAATATGATAAAAGGTATACGTCGAAGGGTAGAAAATGGGTATGTGTATTGCAAAAATTAGATGTTTATCACGTTCTATTAGTTGAACGCCTGCCAATTGATAATATAGATTTGCTGACTGTGGAATAAGTAACTGATTAATTGGATAAAGTCTTCGTAAAGTTTGAGAAATTTCTATTAGTTGTGCTGTTGGAAGAATAGATCTGTGTAAAATATTTAAGCGACTAAAAACAATTGTTTCCTCTAGTTCGTCTAAGTTAAAAGTAAAATACCGTAAATAAGCTGAAATTTGTCTTAATACTGATTGACATTCGTAGTAAATATTGAAATCAGACGTAAGGTTCCTTGTTTGGTTTTGCACTGTTTCTATTCGTTCTGCTATTTCCTGTTGAGCTCTTCCTAGTTTCAGGAATTGTTCTGAAGTTTTATTAGATAATATTTGAAGAACTGATACTGAATTTTTTAAATCGGCGTGTAAAATGTGTTGATTGTGTTTCAAATTAGAAAGAATTTTTGTATATCTTTCGTCGTCTTCTGTATCTAAAGTTCCGAAAAGCCATTTTGAAAGTTTACCTACGCCATCGAAAAAGGATCTTTTAACTCTGGATGGTAGTAAAATTGTCAGTTTGTCTTTAGTTCTTTCGAGTAATGTCTCTGTATCATTTGTACGTGACATTATATTTTCCTTAAATGAAATCTTTATAGAGTCTTGGTTTAAACTTTCAAGAATTTGCGTTCTAATGGACTCAAATTGATTACTAAAAGTTTCTATTTGTTGTTGGATGTGCGTTAAGTTTACTGTGTGTAAAAATGTATGTTTCGTAAAAGTCAGTCTAGCAGGGCCTAGTCTAACGGAAAATATAGGGTTAGTAATGGGATTAATTTGGATCTGAGATTTAACTTCAACAAATGCGTTTTTTAACACAAATGGTCGTTTCACGATGTATGAAGGGAAGTATTGCTCGACAATGGATGGTCTCAACAAGGAATTATTTGCTCCAGTATCAATAAGTACCTAGGTTTAGTGTTGGATTAGAAATTTTGATATAAGGAAGTTTTGAGTTATTTAAGATGTTCAGTTCTATTCTAGGTTTAGGAAGAAAAGTGTCCTGGTGAAAATTTGAAGAGTCGTCAGGGTGAAAGTTCGAATGATCTTGTTGTGAATCTTCGGGTACGTAATCGGATTCGTAAGGATAAACTTCAGTTTCATTTAGGTCTTGAGTTTCTTCGATGGGTTCAGAAATCTCAGTTTCGGATGATTCTATATTATGTAACTCTTGGGCATAAAAGTTGCGGGGGCCTGAAGGTTGAAAATGATTTCTAGTATTCTGGAAATTTGTTGGATTCGGTTGCCTGAAAGTATTCCTAGTACTAATCAACATTGGTGTTGGTTTAGGAGCAGATGGGTTGACGGAAGGTTTATAAACATTTTTCGGGTTTCCGAATACCTGCTGATTTGTGAAATATTTTTGTTGTACATGTCTGGGTTGTATATTAATAGGTTGACTGGGGAATTGGTTATTTTGTTGAAGAGGATATTGGGTAGGTGTTCTGGGTAAATAACCTGATTGATTGAAATTTTGTGTGGGTTTGTAAAATTGAGGTTGTTGATATTGTTTCGGCATTTGATTTGAAAATGTCTGCATCGTTGTATGAGGTTGTTGATAATAAGGTTTAAAATTTTGGTTCTGGAAGTGTTGTTTCGGCATTTGGATTGGGAATGTTTGCATTGGCATCCTAACGTTTAATTTTTGTGAAGTCTGTGGTGTTTGTTGCCTAAAATTTTGTTGTTTAAAATTGTATTGTTGTTGAATAGCACCTTCAATTTCAATTACCGTAAAAATTGCGTCGTCTATTGTTTGTGGTTTGTGAATTAATAAGGCAGTGCGTAAATCGCCAAACGTATTATTTTTCAGGACAGTCATCGCAGTATTATCATTATATTTGATATGTAACTGTTTCCTTTCATATTGTCATCAAGCGTATTATCAGACACAATTAGCTTCCTAGCCAAGCTAGGTAGCTATTGTGATAGTCGTTTTTTGACCATGGTGTTTTTTCATCAAATGTGGACGTTTCAGGTCATTCTAAGACTTTTTGGCAAGGTGGCACATTTCCGTCCGTATGTATGTGTGTGTGTGTGTGCGCGTGCGTGCGTGGGTGTGTTTGTCCTGCATTTGCTGTGGCAACTTGTGTGTGCACAATACACCATTGTGACATCTGTTCTACCTGTGGCATCTTACACCCTGATGCCACAGCAAAATATTAAATTTTGCAGTGATTTCTGAAGAGACCCACTTCAAATTCATATTTCCCGCCTTTGTGTTTGGCAACGTGTTATTTTATAGGCTCTTAAAACTGTCCAATAAGATTAGACCCTGAATCTGAATTTGTGTATATGATGCCACAACTTGGGATTTTACCTTATGAACTGTAGACCAGCTTGTGACATCATCCATATTTAGTGATTATTGCGCCATCTACGATACACAGTTGTCGTTTTTGGAACTAAACAGCGAGTGGTGTGTAAGTGTTTCTGGCGAGGTTTCTGGCGTTGTAATAAGATGAATATTTATTGTTACTTTCTCATTTTGGTAAGTACTGTTTTAGTGAAACCACTCTGTCATATAGTGTCAAAGATTAGTGTTAAATGATGTAAAAATCTATTTCTCATGCGATTCTGATTTCTAATATTAAAGAAAATACAAAATACAATTTTAAAATCTTTAAAATCCCCAATAATGTTGCGTATTAAATTTTCCATAACATGTAAGTATAATCTCGCGCCCACAGATTTATTTTTAATTTTCCCTAAATTTTAAGCAATTTAATGGAAGTAGTGGATTGAAAAATTCCCATGCACGAACTCTATCTACCACGTAAAATTATTTTTAATTATACAGGGTGGTTTATTTAATCGGCACAAGCCAAATTTATATTCGTTTTAATAGAAAGTGCATAATATGATTTTACGAATGAATTCGTTCAAGATTTGAAGTGAGAACAATAATATCTTCTCCAATAAAAATTGATTGCTTTGATAGTGATCTTGTGAGTCGCCGAAACCATTCAAGAGACCGAAAATAACTTCATACTGTTATAGGTACTGTGCATGTCATCAACATAAAGTTTTCAGCCCGAAGACTGGTTGGATGCGTACCTCCATTCTTTCCTATCCTGAGCTGACCTACGCATTTCCCCAAAAGTTGAACATCCTACATCCCTAATTATTTGAGAGCAGTAGTCTAAACTGGGCTTACCCCTACATCTTTTTATTCCTAACTCCGACAGCCCTCATGCCTCAGGTGTCCTACCATCCTATCTCTCCTATCTCTCCTATTCCTTACCGTCTTCCATAAATTTCACTCTTCTCCAACTCTTTCTAATACCTCTCTGTTGCTAACCTTATCTATCCACGGTATCTTCATCATGCGTCTGCATTTCAAATGCTTCTAATTTTTTCCTATCCGCTTCTCCTATCGTCCTAGTTTCGCACCCGTACAATGCCGTACTCCATACATACGTTTTTAAGAGCTTCTTCCGAGCTTCTACATTTATCATTCCCGAGCATAATAGTTGTTTCTTTTTATTAAATGCAATTCGGCCCTGCGCTATTCTTTGTTTTATATCTCTAGAGCTCCTACCATTGCGAGTTATTTGACTTCCTAAATAGCAGAAATCTGAGCCTTCATCTATCTTCTCGTTTCCAATTTGTATTTTCGTTTTAGTCCTATTTTCACGCCCCCTGCACACCAAAATTTTGGGTTTCTTTTTATTGATCTTCATACCATAGCCATCCGTCAAAACAGCTTCCATTTCGTCCAGAGCCCTTCTTAATTCTTCTTTCCTCTATCATCCGCGAATATTAATAGGTTGGCCCTATACATTAATTCCAGCAGATATTCTGTATTTAACAATAGTAATCGCATCTTCGATATACAGGGTGTCCCGGTGAAGGTGGGAAATCTCTATGCTGCGTATAGATTACACGAAATTAACACCCCAAGTTCGTATAAAGTTTTCTCCTATGACCTTTCCCTGCCGAGATATTCTCCCTTAAATTGAAGAAATAAAAATCTTTTTTTTACATAAAATTTTTATTTTTAATTTTATTTCGATAATTTTCTTGGTGACGTACGTAGTGATTGAATGTCGATAAAATAATGCGGCCCGTTTTTTGATAGTGCATCAGGGAAGCAAGGGGTCAACTACCCCTTACCTTCTTAACTTCATATTTTTAAGGGGCTGGATATTTTTAATTTTTAACCGCATTTTTTGTTTCCACGGGCATTTTGATAATAAAAAGTTACTCTTGTTAGGTTTCGATAAAATGAAGCGTTTTCGAGAAAATGAAACTCAACGAGCAAGAGGTACAGCGTTTCTACGATTTTCGTTTTTATTTTTCTGGCATTATTTTCAAAGATATCAAAAAATCGAAAGCTCTTTCAATAAGTTATTTCTTAGGAATTTTTTAAATATGATTTGACCCTGCATTAGCTATTTCTTTTGAAATTCATTAAAAATTGTCCAGGTCCGTATTAAAAAAAAATTGAAATTGGCGATGTAGACAACAGACGAAACGTAGTACAAAAATAACCTTAACAGTTTGCGAAAGGTAGTGAAAATTTACATTAAAAAATTGCTTTCGGTTTTTCGAATGCCAGAAAAAATGAAAACGAAAATCGTGGAAACACGGTACCTCTTGCTCGTTGAGTTTTATTTTCTCGAAAACGTTTCATTTTATGGAAACCTAATAAGAGTAACGTTTTATAAGAAAAATGCCCGGGGAAACAAAAAATGCTGTTAAATTTTAAAAATATCCGGCCCCTTAAAAAATATGAAGTTAAGACGGGAAGGGGTAGCTCACCCCTTGTTCCCTTGATGCACTATCAAAAAACGGGTCGCATTATTTTATCGACATTCAACACTACGTATGTCACCAAGAAAATGATCGAAATACAATTAAAAGTCAAAATTTTATGTAAAAAAAACTTTTTATTTTACCATTTTACCATCTCGGCAGGGGAAGGTCGAAGGAGAAAACTTTATATGAACTTGGGGTGTTATTTTCGTGTAATCTATACGCACCCGAGAGATTTCCCACCTTCACCGGGACACCCTGTATAAACTGAAAACTATAGGCGATAACGCACATCCTTGCCTCACTCCCCTTCGGATATCTACTTGTCTATGTTCCTGCTCTGATTCTATAACTGCCGTTTGCTCTTTGGTTAGATTATACTTCTATCCCTATACTTCATCCCTACATTTTTGAACATTTCGAACGTCTTCTTCCATTTTACATTGTCGAAGGCTTTTTCCAAATCTACAAATCCTATATAGGCGCTCTTTCCCTTTCCTATTGTTTTTTCTATTATTTTATTACTCGTAAAGCTAGAATGGCCTCGCGCGTTACTTTATTTCTTCTAAATCAGAACTGATCTTCTAATATCCCTTTCGCCCTTTTCTCCATCCTTCTTTGCACAATTCTAGTTAAAATTTTTGACTGATCGTTCTAAAATTTTCAAACCTATCCGCGCCTTTCCTTTTTGGCAAAGCTACTAGGATGTTCCGTTGGTAACCTTCTGGAATCTCGTCTGTATGCAAGCCATCTATAAATGGTGCTATATTGTTTCTTAAACTTCTTAGTGCTAGCTCAAACTCTTCTCTCATTATAGGACACCCTATTGGAATGTCCCCCTCTACATTGCTCTCCCTTTCTAATATATCTCCTACTTCCTGTCCCGCAAATAAATTTCCCAAATATTCTTTCCACCTATCTGCCTTCTCCCCGCTTCCGATTAGGATGTCTCCTGCCTCATTTCTAATGTTTTTGGTACTAGATCTAATTTCCCTAAAATTTCTCCTAATTATTTTATATGCTTCATCAGCCTTTTCTACTTCGAACTTATCTTCCACTTCTTTGCTTTTATTATCGATCCATTGCTCTTTCGCTTTCCTACATTTCCGAATAATTTCCCACTTTGTTTCCCTCTTTCATCTAACCTATTTTTATATTTTCGCCTTTTAGACTTACAATATGTTTTTTATCCAGGGTTTTCTACTTTAATTCTGTTTAATGACCCAAAATATCTAGCTGCGGAATCTAAACTATTTTTAATGCAATTCCATTCTGCCTCTATGTCTCTAACCATATTTTCACCCGCGCCCTTTAGTACTTCGAAGTACTAAACGATCGTTTATCTTTTTCTCGAACTTATCGCCTGTGCCATCATCTTTTATTTTCTCTAGGTCAAGTTACCTTTTTCCGCTTCATTTTTTTCAAAATCTTAAATTTAAGATTGGCCTTCATAACCACTACATTGTGATCACTATCTACAACATGTCCAAGATAAGGAGGGCCAGTATGTGGATATTGGAAATGATAAGAGATACGGATTTGGTTAAATGGGGAAAAAGTTGTGTAATTAAAGGACCAACAAAATGGGGCCTAGAAATCCTTGATAAGATTTTCCGTTTTTGAGTTATTTTGAAAAAACTGGATTTATTGATTTTTAACTGTATTTTTTTCTGACTAATATTAAAGTTAGAGCGAAACTGACAAAACGTCTTCATAGCAACTTTTGACGAAATTAAAGATTTCATTGCCATTTTTTTTATTATACGTTTCGTCTTCGAGCAACCATCATCAACTTAATTTTTTTAAATACGGTCCTGATTTTCTGATGTCAAATTTTATGAGCCCTTTTATTCTGAATTCAACAATGTACCACACATTATGGTTTAATTACGTCTCGACCCTTTCTTGGCCATCATCAAAGAATTTTTACGATACGGACCTGTATTTCTCATAATTTTGTAAAGATAGGTACATGCGGTATAGGTTGAGCAATTTTTAAGTACACCACAAGAGATCCTGTGTGTATTACTCTAAAATCTCCGCTCCAGAAGTCTCCAGCTTCTGGCCATCGCACTTCACTAATACCTACCACGTCTAATGCTAACCTATCCATCTCAAATTTTCTAACTTTCGCTCCGATTAAACTTATTATTGCTGATGACTCCCCCCGAAGCGCCCCGCCAGAGATCCGAATATCCAGAATATTTTACTCCAGAAAGTGCCATCATCATAAATTAAAGTACGCTGTACTAGGGATAAAATAATGTGGTGGTTTCCCGTTCCCGTTGCCTTCCACATCGCAGTAGAGGTCATCACAGTGCCATACCGACTCTCACGATCACTGCCACTCTGATTACTGCAAGAGCTGCTGCCCCTTTGAGGGACTTGATTTAGTATGCCTTCTCTAATAAAAACCTCTCCATATGGTTAATAAACCTATGGTTTGGCTCTTTATATTGATCATTGAAGCACGTAAGCCATCCCACCCGTTCCAGTATTACTAGAATTAATATGCTTTAATTCTGTTTAAGGTGAATACAGTCCGCAGCATTAATAATTTTAATGCGCATTTTTCTCTGAAACGGCGCACCTTATCAACCTAAAACAAGCATCCTTTTTTTAAACGAAACTGACTGCTGTTCGAGAAAAATGAATTAGTTTTTCAAAGTCTCTGCCCATGAAAATTAAAAAATTAATATAAATTAATGTAGTGGGTTTCTAAACTAAATCTGAATGAAGTAATTTCAAAAGGGAGCGAGTTTTACTAAATAAATGAATTTACTATAAAATGTTTCAAGGCTCATAACAAGTGGCAGAATTTTCAGACAATTTGGTCTGAATCGGCTTCTTTTGCCCCCAAGAAACTGTTCTTCAAGTACGACTCATTCACTATTGGACACCCTGTATACCAAATGTGCCCCTAAAATGTTCGTCCTTTTGCAAAAAGTCTACTTAATAATTTCTCACATTTGTTATATTCCAGCTTTAAAGGACTGTAATTTTATGGGGCGCATTTCGGCACAATGACAAACAAGTCTTCAGTTGCACTGTAGGTACCAGTTTGGCAGCATATTTTAGAGTCCCTTGCATTTATACCAAAATAATTTTACTTTTTTATGCATGTTTTTTATGTGATCTTATTAATTCTTAATAAGTTAACCCCACACGCCAAAAGACAGTGACACAATAATTAAACTCGACACGTGTTTCACTGACAACGTCAGCATCTTCAAGAGTTGAAGATTGATCTAACTACTGTGTATGTTATCTTATGTTTTATGAGTAGAGGAAGTCAATAAAGTTATTACTATATTTCCTGAGTGACTTGTTATTAATCCTGCTTAGATAGATTTACTGACCACTATTCGGTTAACAAATAAATTTGCAATTCCTGTCGCATCATCAAGCACACATATTAAATCGTTTATGCTGTGGCATCATCAAGCACACGTACAAAATCACTGATGCTGTGGCATCGATGCCACAAGTTAGGTTCATGCACGCCGATCTATCTAAATTATGAGTGTGTGTAAAGCAGAGCGGGTCGGTTTCCCATGTTGCCATATCTATTCTTTACGCTGCAGTATGCTTATTTCAGATGATGCCACAATTGGGTTTACTGCACGGATGTCACAAATATGTGCGTACCTGTATGTGTGTGTATGTCTGTTGGCACTGTTGCTGAAATTTTGCATACGTATATCAGAGATGGTCCATAGGAAACTGACGGGGTGGTTTTTTTTAAAGCACTTTTGAGCCGAGATATGGCGTCATCGAACATTTTTTGCAATGAGACCGTATATATTTTTGAATTGCATCGGATAGAGGGTATTTTTCTCTACACGATGTGCGAAAATTGTAATAGGTTGTATAAGGAAAAAATTGAGAAAAAAATTACGAAAAGAAGGCGCGTTCCAAACGCGCCGTCCAGTTCAGTTGTGGCTGTGGCTAGGAAGCTGTTCTGTCAATGCATTGACAACTAGTTTTTAATTGTAAGCGTGTTCTTATCTGTTTGATTCGTTCTATGAAATCTAACGTTTGCTCTCGCTGTATACGCTGAAGAAATGTGAGCCGTTGTTGCAAGGTCGCATAATCTGTTCTGTCTCCAAATTTTAATCTTAATTCTAATTTTACCGCTTCCCATGTTTTTAAACCTGGTCGACTTAAAATGCATGTGGCAGCGTCCCCCGATAATTGGTGAATCAAACAAGTAAAAACAAATTTGTTCAGAGTTTGGTCAACGGTCCTGCCAAAATCTGAATAAAACGAATAACATATTGCTAAAAATGTTTCTAACTTTTCTGGTTCTCCAGAAAATACAAGAATGACGTGCAGCAACATTCGTTGAAGATTCGTAGAGAATAGTTGCTGTTACAGTTCTCGCTGCTGGCTAACATAACTCAAGGACTTATCTTCAGCGGTTCAAGAGATATCAATTTTTTAATGAACCCTTGCATCTGCAAATTTGAAGAGAAAATGTGGCATATGTCAAAAAGTATGACAGACAAGTAGTGAGAATTTGGTTAGTTGTACTCGGAATTAAATGCCGAATTCAAATATGAAATCAAAATGGCCGATTGTCATTTAAAAAAACAAAGATGGCGTCTACTTCCGCCATTTTTAAGAGTGACGTCATCCTGTAAATATTTAATTTCGCCTCGGAATCGTCATGCAGAAGGACAAAATCAGTAAGAAAACAAGAAACTTTTCACTTGTTTTTACAGCACAATTCATTCGCTTAGAACGTGTTGAATTATTCAGGGGGACACAAACTATAAAATCTTATGCTGACAGTTACATAGTAAGTGCCGAAGGGATCCAGAATTTTGGCCAAAATACATCGTCTTTGACCTGAATGTGTGTACTTTAATGGTGCCTGTGTGTACTTAAGGTGAGCGAATACAACTTGAGTAGGTTAATGTAGTGTTGAATGCTTTTGGTGGTGTCGCATAGAGTAGTTGGTAACACTGGTAGGAGGTAGGAGTTATTTGTTACATAAGATGGCCGCTAGACAGACGCTTTGTTCAGAATTCCTGTAATAAGTTATTAATACAATAAATGTTCATATTCATTCTTTAGTGATGTTTATTAATATGCACATGCGTATACGAGTGTAGTAAAATTTTTCTGTAACGTAAATAATAATATCTGTCATACAAGTGGAAACCGTGGTTGTTTTGCTCCTGTTTCTTTCCCATCTTAGCTTATCTAGATTGCGCTTTTTGTGAGTTCACTTTAAGAAAGAAATTTATATCCTTTGTAGGGATATTTTGCTCTAAAGTTTAAATCATATAACTTGGCGTATGGGTTGACACATGCATGTGAACTAATTTGTTTCGACATTGACAGTACTGTGACACTAATACTAGTTTCCATGATAACATACGAAACAAGCAAAGACGTACAAATACATTGTTATTCAACATTATAAATAAGAATGAGTGAAATAAAGAGTTACAATGGGAAATCTTGATTATTTCACCTTACGTTAATAATTAGTGGCCTTATCAACTAGTTGCGTGCGAGAGAGACATCAAACTAACATGATGCGTAGATTATTTCAATCATACGCCAAGTTATATTATTCAAACTTTACGTATGCTTGTGAACATTTATTTTTGTTTCTGATTACCTGTTAGTTTCTTGTTGTTTGCTGCTTGATAATAAATTACATTTTGCACTGTTCTCACACGATATTAGCTATGTTTATTTTGACATTTTATCCTTCGTAATTTGGGTAGGTAATAATAATAGTAATAATAATATAATAAATGGCCTTTATTTAAGTTAAATAGCAAATATTTAAATTACAAAATGAAACGTTATCGTCCATGGCGATACAAGCATTCGCCCAGCTGTTCTTCCATCTAACCACAGAAGAGAAGTAAGTGGAAAATAGATATGGAGTAGTGGATAGGGGAGCGAAACAGACAGCAGAAGATAGATAGACAGAGAAGAAGGGATATAATATGACGCATTCCAAAACACAATTACAAATAAACCTGAAATGCTGCACATCTTACTCGAAAAACTTTCGATAGCACGGACAATTCTGATGAATACAGGTACAGAATTCAGAATTTTTGCAACGTTGTAGGAAAATGAGCGCTTAAAAATATTTTCGTGTGATGCTAAGGAATTGTCAAGATTCCCCTAAATCTCAGGTTCACGTTGTGCACATCGGTTCTAAATGAAATACGCTCAAACAAATAGGCAGGATGTTTATACAAAACAATGTTAAAAAATTTACGGGCCGAGTGTAACAAGCGTCTGTTCCTCATACTCGACCATTTGCTCTCTTTAAGTTTATGACTAACGTGCTGATATCGACGAATGCCAAAAATTAATCTAATACAGGAAATTTGAAGTTTTTGTAATCTGATGCAATCAAACGCAGTTAGACAAGAACTGTACACTCTATTATGCTGGCTCCACACATTGGCACCAACATTGGGACCAACGTTGTAGCACAGTTTCGTGAAAGTATCTACACATTGGTACCAACTCTCAGTTGCCATCGAGTAAAGCCAACGTTCGCATGACTACGCCAGAAGGAAGGACTGATATGGAAATGGCCTTAGGCGCATTTGTTGCATTAAGAGCCTACAAAACTAATAAACTCTTTAATTTCACCAAATTGTTTGTGATGCCATTGTTAATAAGCGCTACCTTCTGCTCGCTTGCAACATTCAAATTACTGATCTGTGATTCAAGCGGCCAACGTGTGGACGACTACATGAAGTTAACGCCAATCTCTTTGATGTTTTGTCAAAAAACCGACAAGCGACGGATAGCTACCAACCTTGGAACTAACGTTGGCGCCAAGTCAGTTTTATCGGTACACACGTTGGACGAACTCTATTGGCTCCAATGTTGGTTCCAATGTGTGGAGCCGGCATTACAGTAATTTACCTTAGACAGAACAAGAGATTCACAAAGCATCTTCTTTATCTGTCGATCGAGTACATGCCTGCTTTGATATACAGGGTGATTCAAAACGGGCGTGCCAAATTAAATTATATGAACATATGTTCTAAAGTGACTACAAACAAAGATACAGGGTGTAAAAGTTTTAATATTTTTTTAAATATCTTAATGTAATAATTGATGTCTTTTCTCGTTCTTCTCGTTAGTTTTGTTAGTGTTATTCTTAATAAACTATTTTTTTCAATTTTCACTTTTCTTGCATATCGGTGAAGCCATTATTGCAGTATGGAAAATTTCAGTGCATGTGTACGATTTCACAAAAAGCTATTTCATTGAAAAACTAAGCATTTTACGAAAAATTTTGAAGATACCAATTTCTTCCCAAATTGAACGTAGATTTCAAATACAGTAATATCACTTGCATTCGCCAGTGGCGTAACATTGGATTGGGGAAATAAATAAACGGCCTACCCCATAGCAACGCAGAGCAATTTTTTTGGAAAATTAGAACTTGGCAAATGAAAACGACACCTTAAATTTCAACTCAATAACTTTCCTAGTTACTAAGATAATAAAAAAATATTAAAACTTTTACACCCTGTATCTTTGTTAGTAGTCACTTTAGAGCATATGTTCATATAAACTTTTCGTCTTATTTGGAGTTCCTCTAGCACCCATTTTAATTTGGCACGCCCGTTCTGAATCACCCTGTATATTAATCGCAAGTTAGCGTAGGCCTTTTGCAAACAACTACTTAAATGAGAAGAAAATCTTAAATTATCATCTAATAAAAGACCCAGACTTTTTACTTTGTTATTGAATGGTATAACTGAATAGGGAGGTTCGGAGAAAAATAAGATATCTATTTTTGGCATGAAAAAGACAGAAAATTGTTATTGTAATTGATTTACGGCGAATTTTTTTTTTAATTTTTTGGGTAATAAGCGAAAGAAATTAGCTTATCACGCCCACATGCTAGTTCGCTTTGTTATTGGTTTGACGTCAGAGATTCGTAAGGCGCTCCTCCCACTTCTCTTGAAGTGCCCGTGAAGCGGTACCTATCTCATAACATACTTATTGGGACTATTTCGAGCGTGAATTTTTAAAGTAAGGTGTCAAGGAAACATAAAACAAAGACAACATAATCGATATAATGATGCAACAAGGGTATCAAAAGTCCGATTCACATAATTTGCCATATTTATGGAGTAGGTAGGTAAATGTCCCGGTAAATGTGGAAATGGTGTGTGATTCTTGCATCTAACCCCAATTTCATTCAACCTCAAAACAGTAGTGTAAAGGCAGACCGGTATAAGTAAAACAAAGTCAACAATTTATTAACTGTACATGCCTTTTATAATTCAGTATAAGTAGGTATGTAGATACCTGCTTACTTCTGTTTGTAAAATAGGTACCTACCTATATTCTCTAATACAATACAATACATACCTACTCATTTATGTAGGTATGTATACCTAAGTGATTGACAAGTTATCAAGTTAACAGTTTTATAACGGATTGGATTTTTTTAAAAAAAACCGAAACAAATACAACTCACGCGAATCAAAAAACTGCGCTACGTAGGTACTAGGTACTTGTTTAACAAAAAGAAACAACAGCTATATTCTGGAACGGTTAATGTAGAAACTCCGAAGAGACTCTTAAAGACGCATGTATGGAGTACGAAATTATACCTATGGGTGCGAAACTTGGACAATGGGAGAAGCGGATTGAAAAAGAGTAGAAGCGTTTGAAATGTGATGCTACAGACGAGTGTTGAAGATACCGTGGATAGACAAGTTAGCAATAAGGAGGAATTAGAAAGAGTTGGGTAAAAGGGAAAAGTATGGAAGGCAATAAAGAATAGGGGATAGGATCGTAGGATCGTAGGTGTCCTACCCCTTCTGAGACACAAAGGAATAGTTCGCGACATACTAGAGTCAGAGATAGGAATAAAGAGGTAGAGGTTGGAGCAGATTAGACTACTGCTCTAAAATAGTTGGGGATGTAGAATGTTCTACTTTTACGGAAATGCGTAGGCTAGCTCAGGGAAAGGTTGGAAGTACGCGTCCTATCAGTCTTCAAAAGAGAACTTTATGATGACGTACTATTTAATTATTATTGTAAAATAGTTAATAAAATTTCATTTATTAGTTCAGGGACGTAACGCTACGGCGATTCAGTATTTGGCTCCGTCATGCTCCTAGCATCCTGTGTCAAATTATGCTAACCGTAACACGTTACCAAGTACCAAGGGGTCCCAGAAAACTGTCGATAAATTACATTATGTTCGATTTTATTTAGAGTGGCTGCAATGGGGCATCCGATAATTTTATAAACTTTTGCAATGATAAACTAACTCGCGGAAATATCGATAATGCTGACCGATTTTCCTTCTGGCTCCAACGAACCACTTTTTCCGTTTTATTAGTGTGCTGTACGATGTATTAGTCTGGGTACAAAACAGAAAACGCCAGTTAGAACCAGTTAATAATATTTAACAATTTAACTACACATGCATATGCATAATACTTATGGGATTGCTGCGCGCTGAAGCTGGGACTTGTACGTTATACTAAGTTCTGACGTCACGCGGCCTATACTCTCGCTGCAAGGTACGATTTCTGGCCTCGCACCGACGGAAAACTTTTCAACGGCTTCACAGGCGAAGGAATTTTTTTTAACAAAAATTGGCAACATAACTGCCTTCAGTATAATAAACTCTATCAATTTTAATGAAATTTGAAAATTACCGAACCTGCCTATTATTGACTATTTTTTCTCCATATTTGTGAAGGAAATTTAAACGTTTACCTTTTGGGCCAAACATGATTGCAACAGATTTACTAGGATTAGGATTAAGGCAATGCTTCAACGAGAAACTGAGTAAATTAGCTAGGTCGTAATTAATAGTAGCCACTGCCTGAGAGCACTCATCCGGATCAAATGATAAATACAACTGAGTATCGTCGGCATAGAAGTGTTGATTGCAAGACATAAAAGCTGAGGGAGTGTGACAAGTGTATATCGTGAACAGAATGGGACCCAGCAGTGAAACCTGAGGGTCGCGGGTAATTGACCGGATGCCAAACCCCCATGTGTCACAACTTGACCTCTATTTTTCAGGAAATTCTTTACTAGTGCAACTAAGGAAGGACCCAAACCAATGTAATGTAAAATGGAGCTCAAGAGACGGTGATTCGAGTGTCGAAGGCCTGAAGAAGTCTAGCAGCACCAAAACTGAGAGCTTTCCTCCGTCCCAGGATTTAAAAATATCGTCTGTAACCGGACTGGTGCTTGGGTAAAATATTGCATTTTCTTATGTGAAATTTAATTTGATTCGCCAAAACCCTCTCTAGGACCTTCGACTTGAAAGGTAAAATTCTAACAGGACGCAGGTGACTAAAACTGGTAGGATTTGTAATCTTAGGGATAGGGACGACTCTAGCAATAAAACTGGTAGGATTTGTAATCTTAGGGATAGGGACGACTCTAGCAACCTTCCACGAGGAGCGAAATACAGAATTATTAATACAATAATTTATTCTATGTAAGATAGTAAGAAGGGCAAACATAGTTTTATTGTTGCAATTTAATACCGTCAAGGCCCATAGCCTTACTCTTAATATGCGATATTGTATTAAGTACCCAAATATCACTCACAGGAGATTAATTGGGAACAAGCGGCATCTCTAAGATGTTCAGAATAAAATTTTATGGTAGACTAACCTGAGGAAACACTGGGAATGGAATTGATAAAGTAATCATTAATGACATCCACATCAGATATAGAATTTGGGAATTTGCGAGACTGAAAATTCAGAGTTTTTAAAATCTACCAAGATTTCCTCAGGGTACTGCCTTTAAACTTAGCCGAATAGTAAGCTTTTTCCTCCCTTCGTATTAGAGACGTTGCCATGTTTCTAAGACACTTATACCCCCGAGTGGTACTGAACTGTTCGAACAACTACTCCTCGGGCAAATACCCCGCCAGGCATTGAATTATAGAACTAAATCCAGATTTTGTGTACTCATTACCGCCGCATAATTCGGCTAATAATTAGCGCTTGCTAATACTTGCACCAAGCGTGTGGGTATACAGGGTGATTCAGAACGGGCGTGCCAAATTAAAATGGGTGCTGGAGGAACTCCAAATAAGACGAAAAGTTCATATGAACATATGTTCTAAAGTGACTATTAACAAAGATACAGTGTGTAAAATTTTTAATATTTTTTTAAATATTTTTTTATTATCTTAGTTACTAGGAAAGATATTGAGTTAAAATTGAAGGTGTCGTTTTCATTTGTCAAGTTCTAATTTTCAAAAAAAAAATGCTCTGCTAGCCCCATCAGTAGCGTTGCTACGGGGTAGGCAGTTTATTTATTTCCCCAATCCAATGCTACGCCACTGGCGAATGTAGGTTATATTAATGTATTTGAAATCAACGTTCAATTTGGGAAGAAATTGGTATCTTCAAAATTTTTCGTAAAATGCTTAATTTTTGAATGAAATAGCTTTTTGTGAAATCGTGCGCGTGTACCGAAATTTTCCATAATGCAATAATGGCTTCACCGATATGCAAGGAAAGTGAAAATGGAAAAAAATAGTTTATTAAGAATAACACTAACAAAACTATCAAGAAAAACGAGAAAACACATTAATTCTTACATTAGGCTATTAAAAAAAATATTAAAACTTTTACACCCTGTATCTTTGTTAGTAGTCATTTTAGAAAATATGTTCATATAAACTTTTCGTCTTATTTGGAGTTCCTCTAGCACCTATTTTAATTTGGCACGCCCGTTCTGAATCACCCTGTATACAGGGTATCCCACGGTGGCGGCCTGTTAGAAGTTTATAGAGAACAAAAAATGGGATAAATTTGAAACTTTACATGGAATTATAGTTATACTTTTCTAAAATATTTATAGCACTTCCGATTATACCGGAAGTTGACATAAAGTTCAGTTTTTCAAATAGGACCACCCCCAAATACACCAATATTTGGTTTTATCAGATGAGTTTGAATTATTTTTACTCGGAAAGTTTTTTGTTATCTCTCCTCTTTTTGAGATAAAAATTATTTTCGAAATTTTCACACATTTCCTCCACTTGAAAAATCGCTAATATCTTTTGATCCAAAACACTCACTAGCTTAAAATTAGGAATCGATTAAATAGACCACTTTATGAATAGGAAATCTAAAAATGTCTTCTAAATGAACACAAACTTCAAACGCTTAAAAGTCCGTTTTCTTAAATGGAACCCTATGTTCTTAATCACACCTGCGAATAGGCGAGAAAGTTTTCTAAATAACCATATTAGGTATCCCTATACCCAAATTCGACGGCTTTCGAGATATTTACAAAAATTCTTAAAAATCCTAATTTCTGTCATTTCTGTGTGTTGAACATTAGAACAGTAGTGACGTCCAACCCCTAGTGCGCCTTTGTGCTAGTTTTCTAGAAACTTCCGAGTGCGGGGAGTTGGATGACTCAAGTGTTCGCTAGCAGGTAGAAAAACCAGACCCTTAAGACATTACTAGTTTGTACTTTCTTGTAGACTGTCGTATATACAACTTATCTCCGCTATTTTTTGTAAAGTTCATATTAAATAAAGTTGTTAATTATTATTAAACGCGGTCGACAGTGTTTGCATTATTTCAAAGACATTTTGGTCCTTCGTCAACCGGATGAATTGGCGCAATTTGAAGAGAGAAAAACGTTTTCTATTAAGGCGCTCTTTTCAATTGAAAACATAAACAAAGAATCTTCAGAAAAAATTCGTAATATGCTAGATTCGGTTTCCAAATACCTAAAGGCCATTACTTCTCTCGCTCCCCGAGAAACACTTTGGGAAACCGTTATAATTTACTTAGTCACTTCAAAACTCGACAACACTTCTGCCCGTGAATGGGAACAGTTAGAAGAATCTGATAACGCGATACATTCGCTAGATGAATTAAAGATGTTTTTAAAAAAGAAGGCGAAACTTTTAGAAACCTTAGAACTCAAACGAGCTTCCTCGGAGCCAAAACAAACAAAAAGGCCAGAACCGCAAACCCGAACTCGCTCGTTACTTTCCACAAACCCTGTATGTGTACTCTGTAAGAAGTCTCATTACATTCAACAGTGTGAGGAGTTTCTTGGACTTACTGTTAGTGATAGGCTTGCTAAAGTAAAGGAAGCAAAAATTTGTATAAATTGTCTTCGCAAAGGCCATTTTGTGGGAAACTGCAGATTCAGTACTTGCCTTAAATGTCATCGCAAGCATAACACGTTACTTCACAATGATGAACACGAAAAATCTGCGCACCTATCGCTTATTACAACTCCTGAATCCAACAGTTTTAAAATTCAATCACACCCTGAAGTCACAAACTCACATTTTGCAAGTGATTCTCGTCAGGTGTTATTATCTACAGCTCTAATACACGTCTACGACAATTATAGAAAACGTCATGTCGCGCGAGCTCTTCTCGATCCCGGCTCTCAGTCATCAATTATAAGTAAATCTTTGTGTGATCGTCTTCGTATAGAAACCTTTCAATCACAAGTTATGGTAATGGGTGTCGGTCAGTCAACGCAACAAGCGAACTTGAGTTGCAAGCTTGAAAATCACTCTCGTTGCAATTCGTTCCAGTTCAAAGCCTCATTTCTAGTTTTAAATAATATTACCAACGTCATTCCTAACTTCATAGTAAATATCGATCATCTGAATATTCCTAAGTATTTACTGTTAGCCGATCCAGAGTTTTATAAACCCAGTAAGGTCGATATTTTAATAGGTGCTGATTGGTTCTGGTCCCTATTGAAACAGGAGCAAGTTCGTCTCGGTTCAAATCTTCCTGTTATACAGAGCACTGAACTTGGCTGGATTGTTCCTGGTCCTATGTCCTCTACAATACTTAACATGACCCATTGTCACTTTGTTCGATATTCAGACCAGATTCTGTTTGACCAAGTCAGTAGGTTCTGGGAGCTTGAGCAAATTCCTTCCACCAAACCTCTTTCAGTAGAAGAACGGTACAGTGAAGATCATTTTAGAAAAAACACAAAACGCGATGTATCTGGCCGATTTATCTTCTCGGTGCCCTTAAAGGAGCACCCTAGCAAATTGGGCGATACTAAGGAATTAGCTGAGAGACGCTTCTTGTCCCTAGAGAAAAAACTTCGGTTAAATTCAATTAGTCGCGAACTGTACACCAAGTTCATGTCAGAATATTATTCATTAGGACACATGACCCTCGTACAACCGAAGGGAAATGAAATTTCCTGCTACCCACCACATCACAGGGTTCTTAGAGAAACAAGTAGCACTACCCTCCTTAGAGTTTTTTTCAATGCCTCTGCTGTTAGTTCATCAGGTTATTCTATGAACAGTTTGCAAATGGTAGGAGCTACAATCCAGCAAGATCTTTTTTCCATACTTTTGAGGTTCAGAAAACATAATTACGCCTTCTCCGCTGACATCGAAAAGATGTACCGGTAAATTTTACTCTGTCCTGAACAGCGCCCTCTTCAACGTATTCTTTGGCGACCTACATCAAACGCGCCCATTCGTGAGTACAATTTGAACACCGTAACTTACGGTATGGCATCTGCCCCGTTCTTGGCTATAAGATGCTTAAACCAACTAAGTATTGATTGTGCTGATACCTTGCCTAGAACAAGTAATAGGTATAATCAAAAATTATTTCTATGTGGATGATGTATTATCAGGCGCTAGTACAATTGAGGATGCTCAGGCAATTTGCAAATCTCTATCTCAGGTCTTAGGAAGAGGATGCTTTAATCTTAGAAAATGGGTGTCTAACCATCCCGATTATTAATACATGTTAACAAATCCGAAAATATACCGGACTCGCTCGATCTCGGTTTTCATGAACATACAATCATACAAATACACTGGGGCTAAAGTGGAATTTCCATACTGATCACTTCATGTATTCCATTTCTGAGTCTCGTTCTCCTAAAGTCACAAAACGCTCAATATTGTCTGAAACTTCACAAGTTTTTGATCCATTGGGATTACTTAGCCCTTGCATTGCCTTTGCTAAGATTATGCTGCAAGAGCTATGGAAAGGAAAAATAGCATGGGACGAACCAGTTCCTCAGAAACTAAATACTCAGTGGTTAACTTTTAGAAACGACCTTATTCGTTTAAATGACATAAGAATTTCTAGAAAGGTGATTTGTGGAGCTCCCAAGCGTTTAGAACTTCACGGATTTTGCGACGCCTCTACTCAAGCCTACAGCGCAGTTCTTTATCTCCGAACCACAGACGAATCCGGGCAATCCTATACTTCTTTATTATGTTCTCGCACTAGAGTTGCACCTTTGAAATCTGTGACTATTCCTCGTCTAGAACTCTGTGGGGCTCTAACTTTATCTAGATTAGCAATTAAAGCAGCAAAGGCATTAGATGTCATTTTTCATGATCTTGTCTTTTGGACAGACTCCACTATAGTCCTTGGGTGGCTTAATACATCCCCAAATCTTCTCAAACCATTTGTCGGAAATAGAGTAGCAGAAATACAAGAACACGGCGACTCTATTACTTGGAGGCACATACCTACAAAGGATAACCCAGTCGATCTCCTTTCTCGAGGTGTCCACACAACTCTCTTAAAAGACTGTCCTCTCTGGGGGACGATTCTCGAAAATGAGAGAAGTGAACGCTTTCCTATGAGAAGTGAAAGATCGCATCGCAACCTTGTTCTCTTAGTAAATTTATCTCATATTCTCGAATTAGTGTGATCCGTAAAACGCATGAGAATGCTCCCGGACTTAGTTGCCTGGCAACAATATATGTTTTGCCATAGTTTGACCAAAAAATTTGCAAGCTTAAACTATTTTTCTATCAGTTTATTGTCATTTGAAGTGTCATTAACTTGGGTGATGTTTGTTTTGCTTGCGGCTGCATTTTGTATTTATAATGGTAAAGAAACGAACAGCTCCGGAAATTGGTATCCAAAAGGACATGTTAATTTAATTTATGCAGTCCGAGATGCAGTCAAATGCATAGTTAAAAAGTGGGACGTTTACTAGCGACTTAACTTTTGAAAAGGCCCAAAAGTTATTAGTTAAGGAGCCGCAATGATAAATGATTGCTGTACTCGTTGCTGTATTTTCTACCATGCAAGACTTTATTAATCTTAATGTATAAAACATGAGGAACAAGAATATGACTATAAGAAAGTTACATCTGAGTCACAGTGCAGTTGCTACTAACATATTTCCTACCAACAGATTTTCATTGATACTTTACATCATGAGGAATGCCAGAACATCACTGCCAGATACATTACATAGTCGCGAGTGGATGCCAGACAACCCCAAACTTATCTTAAGCGGGAGCGTCACGTGACATGTTTTTATGCCAACAGATTTTTCTTTTACTGACTTTGTATCATAATTAAGCCAAATATCACTGCCAGACACATTACATAGTTGCGAGTGGGTGCCAGACAACCCCAAACTAGTATGAAGAGAGCGATCTGCAGTGCGTCTCATATGCAACTTTCTTATAGCCATTCTTGTTCCTTGTGTTTCATACATTAAGATTAATAACGTCTGACATGGTAGAAAATACAGCAATAATTTACCATGGCGGCTCCCTAATTATATGGGAAGACACAAGTGAAGGGTTCAATTCTGTCGCTGATGGTTCTAACCATTTCAATAAGCTCCTGGGTGAGCTCTGTATTTAGCCTTTAGTAAAAGCCTTATCGAACAATTTTCTTTGTCGTAAAGTGGTATTCGAGCTCCACCAAGAAATTGTTCCTCAGGGTCGACAAGGTCATTCGGAACATGCATTACTACTAACACTTCCTTTCGTCAGAATCCATTTTGAATTAAATATTATACCTGTGATTATAATAATAATAAATTAACACAACGTAAAAACTTTTAGTACCTACTAAACACCCCTTTTTGATTATTGTAAAACACAAAAACGACTGTGCGTGATTCTATTCTTCTAAAAATTTCCGATAGAAGGCCGTTCTCTTGAGAGTTAAGAGAAGTGAATGATCATATAATTCAAGAATAGGTCGTATTAGAATATGAGAGAAACACGCCTACTTTTCTCAGGAGGTTAGCATTCTCTTAACTCGAGAATCGACACCCTGGTGGCGCGGTCTCTCGTGGCTTACCCTAAAAGAAAGACACTGGCCTTCATCTTGCGTTCCTGTAGTTGATTTACCTGAAAGGAAAGGTGAAAAACACATAGTCTTGGTTGCGTGCACAGAACTTCTTCCATTTGGAAAATGTTCTCAGTTAGGGACATTATAACGAATCGTAGCGTATTGCCTGCGTTTTAAGGCTAATTGTTTAGCACCTTTAGAAAACAGACAGCATGGAACTCTGACCTGTTCTGAACTCAATATTTCTTTGTGTCGAATAATCCTTTTATCTCAGAAAGAATCCTTTGGTTCTGAAATGCAGCGTCTATAAAATGGGAAACCACTACCATCAAATAGTAAAATAAAAAATTTGAACCCCTTCTTGGCAAATGATGGACTCATACGTGTAGGAGGACGATTACATAATTCTTCATTACAGTATAATATGAACCCTACACCCATGATGGGTAAGCTACCTGCTGAACGCGTTAGCCCTTCCCATCCATTCCATGTAACTGGTGTTGATTACACAGGGCCGTTATATCTAAAATCGCGGAAGGGCCGTGGAATTAAATCAACTTCAAAGGCATATATTTGCATATTTGTGTGTTTCGTCACCAAGGCAATGCATGTTGAGATGACTACAGATCTTACAACAGAATCATTCCTACTCTGCTTTCGCCGATTTGTCACGTCGAGGAATACCAGCTCAAGTGCATTCTGACAACGGCAAAAACGTTTTAGGTGCTAAACGAGAACTTTTTGAATTAGGCAAATTCCTAGTAGTCAATGAACAAGAGATTTCAGAACGCGCGGCATCAGAAGGAATTGACTGGCATTTTATCCCCCCTCACAGTCCTCATTTCGAGGGTTTATGGGTGGCCGGGGTAAAATCGTTAAAATTGCATTTAAAGAGAACCGTTGGTAACGCTAGTCTCACCTTCGAGGAAATGTATACTGTACTTGTGCAAATTGAGGCTATACTCAATTCTCGCCCTTTGACTCCTCTTTCCTCTAATCCCGAAGATTCTTACACCCTTATGTTCCGCACACTTTCTCATTGGACGACCTCTTGTTGCCCTTCCTGACCCCAACGTATTGGACATTAAATTTCCAAGATTGTCCAGATTCCAGCGACTGCAGCAGCTTCAACAGCAATTTTGGCGTAGATGGAGTAAGGAATACCTTTGCGAATTACAAAAACGTTGCAAGTGGCATGATGAACGCTATAACGTAACCCCTGGGGCAATGGTCCTCGTTCATGAAGACAATCTACCACCGTTAAAATCGAAAATTGGCCGCGTCGTAGACGTATTTCCAGGAAAGGATGGGGTTGTGAGAGTCGTTTCCGTTCGCACCTCTGGAGGCATCACCAAGCGAGCAGTTACCAAGATTTGTCCGTTTCCAGTTGAAGACTCCAGCAGCGAGTAATTGATGTGTTTCAACTTCTTTTCGAAAGTTGCTCTTTCAACGTGGGGGGGCATGTTGAACATTAGAACCGTAGTGACGCCCATTCCCTAGTGCGCCTTTGTGCTAGTTTTCTAGAAACTTTCGAGTGCGGGGAGTTGAATGACTCAATGGTTCGCTAGCAGGTAGAAAAAACAGACCCTTAAGACATTACTAGTTTGTACTTTCTTGTAGACTGTCGTATACATAACTTATCTCCGCTATTTTTTGTAAAGTTGTTAATTATTATTAGAAAGTGCCTCCGTGACCGGCGCCGGCTAGTTTTATAGGTGTATTGTTGCCGGAGCCTGCGTGTGTCTGGTGCGAGAGGGCAGCTAAGGGGTCTGTTTAAAATGCGTATGCGTTGTATCAGTCTTTTTCATTCCCAAATAGAAGCGCGCCGGCAACTATATGCAAGGCCGGCGCCGGCTACGGAGGCACTCCCTTATTATTAAACGCGGTCGACAGTGTTTGCATTATTTCAAACGACACTGTGTAAGAAGGCTATGAAATTGTGTGTCAAACGATTGCTAAATTAAATGAATTTTCCTAGATTTCCCAGATTTATTCTAAATAAATTTCAAGAACTCATTTTGCTAGTGCATTTAAAATTTAAAAACATTTACCTAGTATTATTAATTTCAAATACTGTGAAATATTGCCATTATTTTAATCGAGTTCAAGTTGACACGGAATAGTAGTTTACGTAACGAGCATGGAAAGTGACAAATTTCATAGGAGCGTGAAATTTTATGCACGAGGCGTAGCCGAGTGCAGAAATTCACGCGAGTTTATAGGAAATACACTTTCCATCGAGTTATGTACACTATTTTTCCTACGACCCTTTAAGAAGATAAATTTATTCATAAAACAGTAACTTTATTTAAGGATTTGTTGTCGATATCTATTAACCGATGTCAAAATTTCCAAGTAGCCTACTAACTTACTATGAACATAATATTATAATAATTCCGACCAGCTCATGAATGACACGTTGATTTGTTCTCTTGTCCGCCAATTCATAATATGACCAGTTCGTACCTACATAAAATATTAAGGTCTTCCACGGAGTAGCCATTAAAATGTTCAACTGCCGCACCTTTCAAGAGATTTTTCCGATAAAAAATTATTAGATTTAAAAAGAGACGTGACAGGATATTTATTCAGTAAACGTCAAAGTCTCAAAGCCGGCTACAAAATATGAATGAACTGTGCGATTTTCAAAAATTGCAGCACAGGTTTGAGTTTACTGTACGGGTAACGCAATTGTCAAGTTTCCGGCCTACTATTCTGTATGCAACGTGCCGCTTTCCTAGGGGGTCATAGGAAAATTATTTTACAAAACTGTCCCTGGTTGCTAAGCATCTAAGCATGTTTTTATTATTGGAGAAAATATAATATACAGCACATGTTTAAAAGTTGTTCCAGTGTTTGAGTGCTTTTTGGTGGTGTATAGGTATAGCCCCAATCTGTTATAAAGTTATACCTGATTGGGCACAAGAATTTTCCCTACAAGACGGTATATCTGAGTGCTGAAGCAGTTTTCTAATTGAATGTGATTTTGGTGTGTTAATTTGTTTAATAGTTGAATTTTATATTGAAAAACTTAGGCAGACAAAGAAGTGTATTTCATATAAAAAGATCATATAAAAAGATCATCGACAAAAACTAGCGGACTTCTTATACTGGTCTGTAGTGAGTGTTTTTGAGAATGTTAAATAGATAAAGGTAGATCTTCACCTGGTGACTGCTGAAGGTTGGTTCTGCTTGTGGTGTATCTGGACTCTGCGGACTTCTCAAGAGCGGGACTTTGTTCTGGTAGAATGGATGGATTGTTCAAGTGCTGCAGAAAGGACTTCAAGAGTCTATGTTGTTTGAATTGTCTTGCCATGTTTCACCCTTCTTGCATTGACAGAACTGCACGTCACGAAGTGGTTGACGGACATAAAATTTATTGTAGTCCTGAATGCAAACTGGATTATGAGGGTCGTGACCGTGAGCTGTCGTCACTCTTGCATCGTATGAGTGAACTGAAAGAGCTACTCACTGATAGAGAAAATTTTGTTGCTCGTCTTAAGTATCTCACCTTTCAGTCTGATGTTTTGGAGACTGGTCATGGTGGGGATCTGATTTCTGACGAGCATAGATCTGCTGTTGTGGGTCTCGGCTCGTCAATCATGTGTATGTGGGAGGAACATATTGAACTGAAGCTTGGGCTGGATGAAGCTAAACTAAAATCGGCTGATTTTGCCGCTGAGGTTGGGGATCTGAGGGAGGTTATAAACGGAATGAAAACCACTATTGAGGTCCTGTCTGCTGAAAATGATTTGTTCCGGGGTCAGCTTTCGTGTGCGGATTCGCTGGTTCTGAATGGCGGACTGGATCAGGGACTTGGAGTCTGCTCTGCATCGGAGTCTATTGTTGCTGATGGTGCTGAGGTCAGAAGTGTTGCTGCTGATGGGACTGGTGCAGAGTGTGAGTCCTTGTCGAGACGTAAAGTGTTATTGCTTGGTGATAGCCATGTCCGCGGCTATGCTTCTCTGATTAGTGACCTTTTGCCTGACCATGCGGTCACTGGCTGTTGCTACCCGGGAGCTGGATTGAGGACGATTTCCAGGACTCTGCTTGTTTCTGTTGATGGCTACACTGAGAGAGATTGCATCATTGTTTTTGGTGGATCAAATGATATCCACAGTTGTTTTGATAGCGAACGTTTATTTGATCTGATTCATGGATTTGATGCTATTTTTAGGGCAACTAGAAATACTTCACTTATTGTTGGTACCATTCCATTTGTTAGCTGTGATTGTCCGAGCAATGGTGTTATCGAGTTTATCAACCTGTCCTTTATCGGATTGCTTCGAGATATAATCATGTTCGCGTGTTCTGCATTAATAATGGCCTCGGGGTGTACGATTATTTGAGAGATAGGATTCACCTGAAATATCGTACTAAAAGAGTGGTTTGTGAGATTATTGCTTCTTGGGTGAGTGGGTCAGTCTCTGACTCTGTTGTGGTGGATGAGTTTGTGGATGATTTCAAGCTGAATGATTTTAAGCTTGTCCGTGGGAGGAAGAGGTCTTTGGTGCAGACTACAATCCCTCAGTTCTTTGATTTGTGCGTTGCGCCTGTGATTCGGGACGCGGATGTTAGTTCCGGTGACTCTCTAAATTTTCGTTTGAAGAGTTTGGTGGGGATAGCAATGTGATATTGGAGGGTGTGTCAGCCCTTGCCGACGGTGACGCTAGTGATTTGTGTTCTTCCAAAAGTATGAATAGACTTTTATTATTTTATGCTAATGTGCAGGGTATTCGGGGGAAGGAGAGTAGCTTGTTTGTGACTCTAAATGACGTGGGTCTGCCTCACATTGTTTGCTTTTCGGAACACTGGCTTCACAAGTCTGAGCCTCTTGATATAGAAAGTTATTCTCCGGTCTCCGTTTACTCTCGGGATTGCAGTATTAGGGGGGGCACTGCTATTTTGTGCCTGCGGGACTTAAATTTTTTAAATTTTTGTTTGTTGTGCCTGATTTGTCTATTGATTTTGTGTTTGAGTATTCCTGTGTTTTTAGTAGTGACTTAGATATTTATATTATTTGTATTTACCGTTCGCCTCAAAAGGATCTTAATGTATTTTTTGCTTCGCTTGACATTTTGTTGTCATCTGTGATGGGAAAACGCTCTCGAATTGTATTTACTGGGGACTTCAATATCGACTTTCGGGAGAACAATAGTACAACAAAAAAACTAGCCGATTTGTTTCATGTTTTTGGCCTTGAGATGCATGTGAAGACTCCTACACGTATAACTGCCGACAGCTCTAGTATTATTGATTATGTTGTTAGTAATTTTCCTTCTGGTGCGAGTCCGTTAGCACTGGTAAACAACACTTTTTTGTCTGATCATGAATTTTTGACCTTTTCTGTCAATGTATGTGGCTCACTGAATCATAAACCTATAAGATACGTAAGGGCATATAAAAGATCTGAGAGTGTTAATTCATTTAAGGACGCGTGTTTGAAGTATGAAAGATGTGATCCGAATATGCCTGTTGACTATCAGTTTGATCACCTACTTGCTTTCCTAGAGAGTTCCCATGATAGGTGTTTTCCTTTGAAGCGTCATGCTAAAGTGAGTGAAAAACCATGGATCACACATGGTATACGTGTCTCATCTAGAAATAAAACTTGTCTACATGTCTTGAGGAAATTTTTCACTGATTCAACATTTATCAAGGATTACTATTTTAAATATAAAAAATCTTCAAGTCTACAGTCAGATTGGCCAAGTCCAACTACATTAATTCCAGAGTTAATAATTCGAATAATAAAGGCAGAGAACTCTGGAATATCATTAATATAAGTTTGGGGAGGAAAGAGTCTCATAGTGACGTTCACCTATGTGTCGGCGATGCAGTGGTTAGGGATGTTGAGGCAGCTAATTGCCTGAATAATTACTTTTCAACAATTGCACAGAGATTGGTTAGTCGAATACCAGCTGTTGCAACTACTGCATCTAATTTCTTGACCGCTAATGTTGCCAAGCA
Source organism: Xestobium rufovillosum (assembly GCA_963966045.1). Taxonomy (NCBI): domain Eukaryota; kingdom Metazoa; phylum Arthropoda; class Insecta; order Coleoptera; family Ptinidae; genus Xestobium; species Xestobium rufovillosum. The sequence goes on from OZ014493.1 coordinate 6,776,876, forward strand.
GAATGATACTTTTGTATTTTTTCCAACTGATGTCGGTGAAGTTGCACGTACTTTGAGACTTGTATCTAGAAAAGTTTCCTATAGGGACCGGATCCCTGCCATCATTTTTTCTTATTTAACTATTAATATTCATCTGTGTCTTGCTGATCTTGTAAATAAGTCATTTTGTGAAGGCATTTTTCCTTCATCTAAAAAAAAGCGTTTATCGTGCCATTGCATAAGGGGGGTGAATTTGGGCCAGAAAATTTTCGGCCGATCTCATTGTTGCCGACAGTTTCTAAGCTGATTGAGAGGCTGGTCAAGGCCAGATTTGTTAGCTTTTTGGACAAATGTTTTACCTTGTCCAGTTCGCAGTTTGGTTTCCGTAATAATAAGAGTACTGGTCTGGCCATATTTTCTTTTCTGGACCATGTATATGAGGCAAAAAACACTCACTGCAACTCCCATTATATTCCTGTTTCTGTGTTTCTCGACCTCTCTAAGACTTTTGATTGTGTTGACCACTCTATTTTGTTGGAGAAGTGCTCATATTATGGATTCAGGGGCGTTTCAGCGGGGTGGATTCGTTCTTATCTAATGGGAAGATGCCATGCCGTTTCTATTGTCAACGCTGATTGTCAGAAATTTACATCTGACTCTGCTCAGTCTATGTATGAGGTGCCTCAGGGTTCTGTCTTGGGCCCACTTCTCTTTCTGTTGTACATAAATGATATGTCTTCTCTGCGCATTAGTGGCAGGTTCGTTCAGTTTGCTGATGACACCAATATAACTTGGTTCGGTAGTGATGGTCATGAGTTGCATGATAGGATTGTGTCAGACATGTCGCGCTTGAGATGTTGGTTTGCGGCGAACAGGTTGACTCTTAATCTGGATAAGACTTGTCTTATGAATTTCAGGCCTGGCGTATTGTTTGCCCTTTCTTCAGATGGTGTTATAATTTCATCTGTAAATACTACTAAATTTTTGGGTGTTCATCTCGACCATAGATTGAATTGGCAGGACCTGACCTAAGTACAAAGTTGTCTAGATCCTGTTTTGCCCTTAGGACTCTTATGAATAATTACGATTAACTTGTGGCTAAAAATGCGTATTTTGCGCTGTTTGAGTCACATCTCCGATATGGTATACCTTTCTGGGGTTACTCCTCTGCCGAAAATTTTAATTATATCTTTCGATTGCAGAAGAAGGCAGTGAGAATTCTCTCAAGGCGTCTTCCTCGTACCCCTTCAAGGCCGCTTTTTGAGAAACTGAGAATATTGCCACTGGCATGTATTTACATTTGAGATAGCTGTTCTGCAGTTTCGGCTTAAGAATAATTGTGTCACGGGGAACAGATTCATGAGCATTTTACGCGGTCTGCAGTGTTATTGTATCAGTCAGGGTATCAGTCGAGGCCCTACTCGGAAAATTTTAAGAGAAGTGTAATATATATGTCCATTCAAATATTTAATAAGCTACCTGCATCAATTTCATCCATTTCAACTTTTTTAATGTTCAAGGCTTCTTTAAAAAGATTATTGCTTGATAAGTTGTACTATAGTGTAGATGATTTTCTCAGGGGTTGAGAGTGTTGTTCCCCGGTTTCCTCATGTGAGGTTTTGATATATTTTATATTTTTTTTCTTTTGTTTTGTTTTGTGATTTATTTTGTTTGATATGTTATGTGTTCTATCTATGTATTCTGTATTGTGTTTTCTGTCTATGACGGGCTAAATAAATAAATAAATAAATAAATAAAAAGTAAATACTTATCATAGTCTTCTTATGCAGAAATGATAAAAATTAAGATTTTTAAGAGTTTTTGTAAATATCTCAAAAGCCGTCGAGTTTGGGTATAGGGATACCTAATATGGTTAATTAGGTAACTGTCTCCGCTATTCACAGGTGTGATAAAGATTAAGGGTTGTATTTAAGAAAACGGACTTTTAAGTGTTTGAAGTTTGTGTCCATTTAGAAGACTTTTTAGACTTCCTAATTGTAAAGAAGCCAATTTAAACGATTCCTCGGAGAGCAACATTCATTAGCAACGAATTGATTCTAATTTTAAGTTAGTGAATGTTTTGGATCAAAAGTTATTGGCGATTTTTCAAGCGGAGGAAATGGGTCAAAATTTCGAAAAATAATTTTTATCTCAAAAAAGAGAAGAGATAACAAGAAACTTTCCGAGCAAAAATAATTCAAACTCGCGGGATAAAACAAAATATTGGTATATTCGGGGGTTGTCCTATTTAAAAAACTGAACTTCATGTCAACTTCCGGTATAATAGGAAGTGCTAAGAGTCTAAAAAAAATTGAAAAGTAGATTACTACCAACTATAATTCCATGCAAAGTTTCAAATTTATCCCATTTTTCGTTCTCCATAAACTTCTAACAGGCCGCCACCGTGGGACACCCTGTATACAGCAAGCAATATTACATAGTTCGAGTGTGTAGGGCAAAGCCCCGGACTGATGAGTCCCAAAAGGACGAAACCAGTGGTCTACGGTTTTCCATACACATTCGAAACATGCAATATTGAATAAACTTCTATCACACTTATACCCCCGCCAGTCCAAAGGATTTCTTGTGGATTTAAATTTAGTTAGCATATTATCTCTATCCCTCGTAATTGCTTTAACGTAATCTGTTCTCCATGGCGCGTATACGGCCTATACTTGGGCCGCCCAACAGACGGAGTGATCACCCTGCAAGCATGGAGCTCTAGACGGGACCACTATCATTTTAGGACGACAGAACCGCAGTGATGCGCTTTCTTTAGACCCAACGAAGTCGCATCTCTCTAATTCGGTCGTCATAAATTAATATTGGCCCCGCTAGAGCATGTTCTTGCAGGGTGATCACTCCGTCTGAAGGGCGGCCCAAGTATAGTTAGGTATCTTGACAGTTCTAAGAGGTGCATTAATGCCTAGCAACGTGACTATACTACTGTTCAGAAAATCAACCTTAGCATCAACATCGTCCATGTCGAAAATGTTTCTCCGAGAGACAGAACGCAGTTGTGAATCAAATTGTGAGTAATTGAAGTTCCTAAAATCTCTATGTGTTTTGAATAACGGAGTTTCTTTTACATTTTAGTAGTAGGTATATGGACAATCCAGCCAGCCGACTTTCCATAAGAAACTATGGTAACTCCACCACCGTGGTGGATTCCACCACATTGGAAAATGTGACATGCATAAGAAGGGTCATACAGCTGTATGAGTACATTTCAGGGTCATTGAGATTCGGGGGTTAGTGCCCCGAGGTCAGAGGTCATTCCTAATAGGCGTATAGCTTTATGTAGGTATTTTGGGGAAAAATTGTGACATGCATAAGAAAGGGTCATACAGTTGCATGAGTACGTTTCAAGGTCATTGAAATTCGGGGGTCTATGAACCGAGGTCAGAGGTCATTCCTAATAGGCGTATAGCTTTATGCAGGGATTTTGGAAAAAAATGTGATATGTCTAGGTATGGTCATACGGCTGTATGAGCTGATTTTAGGATTACTTAAAATTCGGGGGTCATTGACCCGAGGTCAGAGGTCATTCCTAATAGGCGTATAGCTTTATGTAGGGATTTTGGAAGGTAACGTGCATAGGAAGAGATATATAGCTGTATGAGTTGATTTTAGGATTATTTAAAAATTCGGAGGTCAGAGGTCATTCCAGAACGACATAGGGCTTTACGCGGAGATTTTGGAAAAATGTGACGTGCATAGGAAGAGATATATAGCCGAATGAGTTGATTTCAATGTTACTTAAAATTCGGGGGTCGGAGGTCATTGAAGAACGGTATAGGGCTTTATGCGTAGATTTTGGAAAGTGACGTGCATAGGAAGAGATATATAGCTGTATGAGTTGATTTTAGGATTATTTTAAAAAATTCGGGGGTCATTAAAGAACGGTATAGGGCTTTATGCGTAGATTTTGGAAATTGGCGTTCATAGGAAGAGACATACCGTTGTATGAGTTGATTTCAATGTTACTTAAAATTCGGGGGTCAGAGGTCATTTTAGATCGGTATAGGGCTTTATGCATAAATTATTGAATATCGGTATGTAGGCAGTCGCACGCACACTTGGACAGTTATTGGCTTAAACATAGAGAAAATTCTTCAGGAGGCAGATGCCGGGGATTGAACCTAATCTATCTATCCTGCGCAGAAGACCGCAGCGCTATCTAGTGCGCAACAGAGGTTATTTGATGTAGACATTTTGAATGAGTAATATGTAGGTACAGCGTTTTGTCAAGTGGTTCATGTGGGATTTACTACACGGCAAGAAATAATTTCGAAAAGGGCTTAAAACACACCTCCGAGAATAATAATAATAATGTTAAAAAAAAGGAAAAAATTATATTTCTACATACCATTCTGCCATCTGCATTGCGCAGGCGTAATCTTATCCATTTCCTTGTTGTTGCCGAAACATGCGGGCCCCCGAATACACACAAACATACACCCGTTGCTGAATATGTCTTGAAAATGGGGGCCGCACAGTTATAACCTCACCTTGCACTGCTTGTTAAATATTACGTCTTACTTCAGTCACATATAAGAGAAGAATGAAAGAATAGCTGTAATTTTTTTATGCAGGACTTACTGAACAAGCAGATATTCGGCACATTGTCCTTCGGTCTGGAGATCGCTTTGAGGTGAAACCACACATTTATACAATAAAAAGCAATTTACTGGATCATCGATTTATTTAATCTAGGTACTAGGCATATCTTATGGTAACAGACTGCTTCCATAGGAATATAAAGTAAAACAATTTCTGATTGCACAAACACAATGGTTACTATTAATATGACTTAAACAGTAAGGTATATTTTTTTCAAAATGAGGAACGTTTCCGCAATTAGTTTCTTCAAGATTTATTATAATAGGTGCTAAGGCATCCGCCATTGCCCGATATTCGTTCGTAACAACAGTATCCAAAAATTCTTTCTTCTCGCGTCCTTTTACGTAAATGCGTTGTATATCATTATTACACAGGTATTCTTTTAACACACCCATCATACATTCATATTTAATGTGTCCGCTGCTGAATTTTAAACAATGATGATTAGTTTCCAGGTAACGAACTTGTCTCTTTTCTTCTGCGGTCAATGATGAATAAGTTGTTGGTGATTCAAAAACAAAATGAGCTGTTCTCATGCCATCGTTTATAGCAATCTCTTTCGGAACAAATTCTGGGATGCAAAACCCCTGTATGTCTACAACTAGAAACTTCATGCCGCTGCTACTTCTAAGAGGATCGGAACAATACTGAGTGGAAATTACATTAAATTTCTGACAATGCCCGTCAGGGGTTTGTACTCTATTACGCAGTCGTGAACAATTATACAGTAGGCGCGTGTATTTGTGGGGAAATTATCCGAACTCTCAAATTCCAATTTGACATCTACGGTCGATGCCTTTAGAGCTTCGTCTTGCTTGGAACAGTCTATTACAAATATCGCTTTCTTATGAAATTCGTAATAAGTAAGTAGTGGTTGAGGATGTAATTTTCCGTGGAAACTTTTCTAAAAGTCCACATACATTTGATACGCATCCATGTACCGTTTTTTCTTGAAATCCAGCCGTAAAGATTCATACGGAAAACACTGAGAGTTCAAATAGAGTCTCATGTCCGTTAATTTTACATTGTCAAAGAAAGCGTTATCTCCGTTGGCATTGTCCTTCCTGTTTGTTTGGAAAGCCACTATAACATATCTAGGTCGTTCAACATTTGTTGTCGTTTTCACAGCCCACACGTCACGATTTGTCTCGCGCAATGCGGGGAGCTCGTGGAATTCCCATCGTCTGAACGGAATCAGTATAGGTGAATCTTTAGATATTTCATTCAAAAGGCGTAATTTCACTCCATCATTTGGATATACGTGCTTTGCACGTAACTCGATGTTACTAATTTCAATGGATGCCGTCTTGGTACTCCCTGGAGAAATTACAAAACAGTTATCGTCGGTTCTTGCTCTTATCAAGCGCAGCGTATGCTTTCCACTAATCACACGCTTGTAATCTTGAAAGACCCCCAACATATAATCCAAGGGTATTCTAAGTGCATAGGTTCCGTCAGAATAGAGGGTTGGAACAGGCTGGTCGTCGCGTGGATAGTCCCACCCTGCCATGTCGTAGGGCCTACATTCGTTGGAGCTGTAAGTTATGTACGTGCGTAGAGAGCTAGTTGTTCCAGGATCCCTAATTTTATCCACTTCTTTTCCATTCAACTCATAGCTTATAGATTCAAATAGATACGCCCCTGAATTATTTGAAAGCTTCACTTCCCCGGAAATTTTTAATTTTGCTTCTATATGTAACACTGCTTCGTACAATGCCAGGAATACATCCTGTTGATTGAATGATATTAAGATTTCATCCGAATTGCCAAAAGACTTGGTCTGTGGGTGATACGTGTGTATTTCTTCCCGAACGATAGACTCGTCAAAATTTGGATCGTTGAATATTTCTAGTTTGTTTGACATGGTACCCCAGAGATCGAAGAAACTTGATATTTTCTAAAGTTAGAGCTGCTCTGTTGCACCGCGGTTGTCGATGCTGCTCTTTAACGTTGTCTGCTAAGACTAGATCTTTCTGAAACGGTCCTGCGTTAATATACTCTGTGAATGTTAAGCCCATGATGGTTGTCTCCTCAGTTCCAATCTGATTACGATTTCTTCTCCCCGAAAATTAATGGGTGATTGTTCTGGTCGAGCAGTGTAAGCGTAATATTGTCTATACTGGTTTTGTTCACGAGCGGTAAATAAATATGATTGGTCGGTTCAATATTTATACTATACCCCGGACCAACTGTTGGGCTGAATTCATATATGGTGTGCGACTGAGTGTCACCGTAGTAAGCACCACTAGTAATATTACACTCTACTCTGATAGTCACAACTTTGATTATATTCACAGGTAAGTCGGACTCGTGTGAAACATCCGGCTTTAGTTTTCGTCTGGAGAATCCCAATATCGGACCGATGCTATCTTCTCGATCAAAATTAATGGGAAACACACTGTTCAGCTGACACTTCAATGTATTGTTGTTCGCGGTCAGAGATAGGAGTTTCTGATTTTCCTCGTACGTGCTGTCTTCACTGACGAAAATGACTGAATGCAAATATTTTTCGATGTCGATTATTTCATAGGACCCCGTCGGAATTTTAACAGATACTTCGGTGTTCTTACTGGTTTTCCTGTTTGTGGTTGTATAATAGAATTTATTACATCCCTCTTCTATATTAGGTATAGTATTGTACGTATGAAATCCTATAAGAGCCAGCGAATATTCAAATCTAGGACTAAGTTCTATCGGAGGGTAAAGATTTACGGACAACCTATTGCTGCGCCCTCTTAGGGTGAACGTCTGAGACATGACTGAAAGAAAAACACATTGATGTGCAATTTTATTTATTTAACAAAAATTTTAAACATAAATGACCACAATTAACACTTCCATAGTTTTGATATCTGTTATAATTATATAATATTTTACACCCGTGAAAGTAATTAAGTAACTCTACTGGGGGCCTGAGATCCCCGAAACTATCAAAATACTGCGCAACACTACCCCGCTTCTTATAAGCCACCCAGTGGGTTCCTCTTCCAGATTCACAGTCCAAATTGACTATCCCCGATTCGTTATGTCTCACGGTAGCCGGCATACCATCACGCATAAACACACCTCTGAAATGAGGAATTTCCATTTGTTTTGCGTACTTTACTATATCCGTGTCTGTCAACGGTTGATGACTGTTTTTGATTCCTGCCGACGTTTGGTTTAGTTTTTTTTATTCTTGAGAAAAATCCCCAATCCTGAACGGTGTGGTTTCAAATAGAGACCATTTCCTTTCTTACCCAGCGCAATTGCCTCCATGGTGTGATTGTGACGAGATAATTCATCAAATTTCTTGGTAGCTGGTTTCGAATCGTTAACAACCTTCGCAATACCTGCAGCACCTCCAGATAAAGCGCCCAATGCTGAAAGTCCAGCGAAGATGGCCGGCAAGAGAGGTAAGAACCCTCCAGACTTCGGAATTGGTATAACTCTAGGCGTTCGCACTTTCTTCTTACCTCCTGCTTTATGCACTGCTTTCTTTGCCGCTTCTAAAGCTAAGTTAACAGCATCATCAATGTTAGACGCTTTAGCATCTCTTATCGCTTGTTTGGACGCTTCTATAATTCGTCTTAAAGCAACCTTTCTCTTGGGCATTAATCGTGGTTGTTGTTGCCTTCGCTGTTTCAGCCCCATTCCTAGTTTACGTTTAACTTTCATTGCATTTGTGACTGCCCAAGCCGTTGCCTTTTCACCGAACTTTGAATCTTTCGCCATCACTCGGCCCCACGCTTTATGCTCGAGAATTTTATCGGCTTTGTGACGTTCCGCAAGATTCTTACTTTTGGAATATGCTATGTCGTGCTCTTTACACGCTGTGTCTAAGGGGTTAATGCCAGTATCCCCGCGGTGAAGTCGTTCCCTCAAATTAGTACCTGGTCCACAATACAGATAACCGGGTACGTGAAGCTCAAACGGTAACTTATTTATCAGAGTGTTTAACACACCCTCACCTTGATAGGTTAACATAGATACTGAACTGGTCGCGAATATGTCCAATAAATAGGTGCGTACGTGTAATATTCAACCAGTCAATAGGAATGCGTACAATTAAGCAAACCACTTCGCTGCCAATAAGAAATCTCGATGATGATGCCGGATCTGTTGAACCTAAACTATCAAAGCATGGGTGCCTGCTACCGAACAGCATACGCGCTCTCATTTGCGGGCCTAGTGGATGTGGAAAAACAAATGTCCTCATAAGTCTCATTTTCGATCCTAACGGATTGTGTTTTGAGAATGTTTACGTGTACTCGAAATCGTTGAAGCAATGGAAGTATGAAATTTTGCAGAAAGTTATGTCACGTGTCAACGAAGTGAACTATTACCCCTATGCGGATAATGATAACGTATTAGATCCATCAGAAGCGAAACCCTATTCTCTGATGATATTTGATGACATCGCATTTGTTAACCAGGCGAAGGTTTATCCCTATTTCACAATGGGGAGACATAAGCAAATCGATACATTTTATTTATGTCAAACTTATACTAAGATACCGAAGCATCTCGTACGTGATAATGCGAACTGTATAGTTTTGTTTAAACAAGACGCTCTGAATTTAAGACATGCCTACGATGAACATGTGACGACAGATATGACATTTGATCAGTTCAAAAATGTTTGTTCTGAATGCTGGAAGGATAGATACGGTATGCTAGTCATAGTAAAAGATAATGCGCTTAACGAGGGAAGATACAGAAAAGGTTTCGATGAGTACATTTTAATATAAATACAAGCTGTTCATTGATTAACGGTTCATATCATCTGGTGAATCAGCTCTGATCAGTTCATCAGTTTATGAATACATAAAGAGCTTGACCTATTAAGAGTGAACAGCTAAAGAGACCGTCTGAAGAGAGAGAGCGCCCCGAAGAGACCGCTAAAGAGATCGTTCGAAGAGATCGCTTGAGCGATCGCATTGTAAAGCACTTGACCACATGAAGAGGTCGCTTTGTAAAGCACTGACCTGTTGCGATGAAGCGAAAACATAATAAAGTAGAACGTCCACAGCGTCGCCTTCGGCATAACATCAAGCCAACCAAGTCTACGCACATTACAGAGGAACTTATTAAAGCCTCCGATAACATACGAAAAAAATATATGGCTTTAAAGCTGGGGAGAGCTGAAGAGGATGATTCGATCGATAGACTTATGAAATCCGTATCAAATCCTTTGAGTCACATAAGTGAAACTACTAAAGCAATCGCTCAGGAGGTAAAACAAATAAAAGAGGAACGTAATGTTAAAGAAGAACTACATCAGCAACATCATCAATTCGACACCCCTCCAAAACTAAAGAAACGAAAATTACACTTTGTACCGTTAGAGAACATTGCTGAAAGTTCAGATCCTGAAGAAGAAGAAAAGGAAGAAGAAGGAGCCCCAAATGAAGATGACGATGATCCAGAGTCTGTGTTTGAAAGTTTGCAAGCTGAATACGAAAGGACGCCTGAACAACGTCAGCAAGAGTTTCTCGATCAATATCCTCCGATAGCGAGAACGTATGTAGAAGGTTACATACTAGACAAAACTCGCGAATACGATTCATCTTACGGTATTTATTTTGACGGAAATAAGTGCAGATTGGGGAACAAAATCGTCGAAATAGACGATATTGGTAATTTTATAATTGAAGGAAAAAAGTTTAATGCAACCCGTGGCTTGTACGAATTACTTTTCAAGCGTGAGCCAAAGGAAACTCTCTACAGCAGAGAAGATGAACGCAAGTATAAAGAGATGCTGGAATTGACGAGCGCACACAAACGGAATTTCAATCCTCTGGACAAGATCCAAGGCACCAAGTCTCTAAAGTACACCAAAATAGTGAAACCTCTGTTCCCTAAGCAACGTCCAAAGTCTTACGGCGGGGAGGGGTTATTATATAACCAAAAAATATGTACCGACAAACCAGTTGAATACGTGTACTGGTACGATATCAACGAAATTGTTGATCGATTAAAGTTATTGGTTGCGTCACAACTGTCGGGGCATACCAATCATCAAAACGAAATTCTATCAATCGAGGAAGAGTTAAGGGAAGCTGGTGTAATAGCATAAGTATCAATAAGTTTGGCAGAAGCACCCAACGAAACGCTTCCGTGGTTCAAGGACCACGTGGTATCGGATTCACTTTAACTACCGAGAGCGACTTTGACATTCAGAATCGTAAACTGTGCAACGTTAAATTACCTACCGGTGAAAATGATGGTGCGACAAAGAGTTACGTTGATTCAGTGAAACATCTTCTGGAGACAAAGATGGATGCCGTGTCTATAAGCCTAAACAATCATTTATCATCTGCAGCTCAAACTATACAAGCTGCAAATAAAGATATTGACATAATTGAGAAGTGGCAAAAAGTTAAAGAAAAATAAATTAAAATGATTCAACAGAATAAAGCGGATAAACAGTACGTTGATGATAAAATAGTGCAAGAAATCGGTAACGATGTAGATAAAATGGAGCAGTTTATAGTAACTAATTTGCAAATGTTCTTTACTAAGGAGCGCAAACTGGATCTCGATAAGTGGGAAAAATTATTTCAAGACAATAATCGTATATTAACTGATCGAATTAACAAATTGGAGCAGAATCCACTCCATCGAAACGTTTAAAGCCCACACCAACAACACTTTAATACATAATATGTATTCGAAAGTTAAACCTTCTGCGGGGAAATTACAAGTTGTCCGAGAATTGCATAAACCTGCTAGAAAAAAATTTCATTGCCGGCGCACAATTATCAAAGGACACGATGATTTGTGGCAAGCAGATTTGGCCGAATTTGGACAATATTCAACAACAAATCGAGGTCATAAGTATCTTTTAGTGGTAATTGATTGTTTCTCAAAGTACGTGTGGGGAAAACCTCTAAAGTCAAAATCGGCGCAAGAGGTTACAAATGCTTTGGCGGGAATTTTGAAAAAAGGACAACGTAAGCCTAAAAATCTGCAAACAGATCAGGGAAAAGAGTTTTTTAATGTACACTTTAAGACATTGATGGAGAAATATAATATTAATCATTACAACACATACAGTGTGAAAAAAGCAGCAATTGTTGAACGGGTTATTAGAACTCTAAAAGAGAAACTTTACAAATTGTTTAGTTTAAATGGAACATATAAGTGGATAAATTTAATTGATGATGTAATCCTGCAGTATAATAACACAGTGCATAAAACCACAAACAGGAAACCTTCAGAGATAACCAAAGCAGATGAAAATAAAGTATTGAATTACGTTTTTAACCATATAAAAATTGTCGAAAAACCAAAATTTAAAATAGGAGACGTGGTGCGCCTCAGCAAGTCAAAATTTCAATTTGAAAAGGGATATACACCCAACTGGTCAACGGAATTATTCAAAATAACCAAAATACAAGTTACCAACCCCTGTACTTACTTGTTGGAAGATATGACAGGGCAACCTATAAGTGGTGGATTTTACTCAGAGGAATTGCAGAAAACTTTGCAGCCGGATGTTTATCTAGTGGAAAAAGTCCTGCGCAAAAACAAAAAGGGGGATTTGTATGTATCATGGCTTGGATTCCCTCCAAGTCACAACTCCTGGGTGAAATCTTCCGATATTGTTTAGTCGAGGTGAAACAGTGCCACAGTAAAGATGCCCGAAGACAGCGACAACAGCTGTGATAGCTTTCTTAATAGCCCATGGAGTTTTATGGAAAATCTTTTGTCGAGACACGAAAATGCAATTCGCAATGAAAGACATTTTATTTATGAGACGAATTACGAGTGTGGAAATGGATTTACAGTGCTCTGCGGACTTAGCCCCGCGAGAGAGTTTGAACCTACAGTGAAAATAACAAACACGTTTTCGACGATCGGTTCGCACAGTATCTCCTTCCTTGCCAATGATTGGTATGACGTTGCTAAATTTCTACGAGATTCATTGGAGGACTACTTTGAGAAACCTAAAGATGAAGAGATCACATACCATAGAGAAGGTGTGTGGTATCACGTTGACGGGGACGCTATTTTCGGAAACAAACTGCTCAGAGTTCAAGAAAAAACCGACGTTTCCGGTTCAGTGTTGTATCTGTGCGAGGATACCGTTAGACAAATTGTTAATTTGAAGTCTGTAATAGGTTCTCGACTAAGTATGTTGTATTTGTTACACTTTAATGAATTTTACTATGACGTACTGTTATGCGCTGTTTCGGAGGAACTTAAAAAATATGAAAATAAAAAGGAAAGTGTTAAAGATATTATTTTAACTTTAAATCTTCGAAATCTACATCCGATGATAACCGATGGTGTCCGATATTGTGTACAGGAATGTGTAGTGTATTGTATGGACAAACTATATTATGATTTATGCGTAAACTGATGCTGTACCTATTTATGTAGAAAACGAAATAAAATTTTCATACTTTCATTCCGAATGTCGTTTAATGCAGACCTCCTTCCGTACGAAAATTTAAAATTCATCGAAATACATTTAACCGCCACACATTTGGAAAGTGTGTGGGATAAATTACCCCGTTACCTACAAGACGATATTGATTTGCAATTAAAACGCCCTTGCTTCGCTCACTACAACATACCCAGTGATAGAGATCATATAGACGGACCTCCTGGACCAAAATCTCAATGCTATTTCTGCTTAAAGTCAATAAGAGAGAGAACGTAAAGCAGATATGGCAATTTTAAACAGTTCAATTGTCATTCTGACAGCCTTAGTAAACCAGATGTTTTACGTAAATCAAGCGCCCGGTCTAACGGAAGTATTTGCTTGTTTCGGCGGTAAAAATGACAGTTGGCCTGACGCATGGTACAGATTAGAACAAAACACTGTATATGGAGTTCACGTTTTTGGAAGAAACATATCTGACGTTATCATCGTACAACATAATAAGCTGCAGCAGCTGACCTACAAGTTAAGACTTGTCTATTTTAATCGAACCTATGGAGACACTGCTGATTGGAAACGAATTATCATATCAGAGCTGCCACTTATTAGCGAAGGATGTGACTCATCATTACAAAGTTTACTAATCTACTATATATTCATATTTATTACCTGTTTTATAACATTCATCTATTTAATTTATAAAATGTATAAGTTTATACGAACAAGAAGTAATGTACTGATTTGACTCTGTGTGGTACACAGTCATATTAATAGTAACCATTGTGTTTGTGCAATCAGAAATTGTTTTACTTTGTATTTCTCTGTAAACAGTCTGTTACCATAAGATATGCCTAGTACCTAGATTAAATAAATCGATGATCCAGTAAATTGCTTTTTATTGTATAAATGTGTGGTTTCACCTCAAAGCGATCTCCAGACCGAAGGACAATGTGCCGAATATCTGCTTGTTCAGTAAGTCCTGCATAAAAAAATTACAGCTATTCTTTCATTCTTCTCTTATATGTGACTGAAGTAAGACGTAATATTTAACAAGCAGTGCAAGGTGAGGTTATAACTGTGCGGCCCCCATTTTCAAGACATATTCAGCAACGGGCGTGTATTTGTGTGTATTCGGGGGCCCCAAAGGGGGCCCAGAGTTTCGGCAACAACAAGGAAATGGATAAGATTACGCCTGCGCAATGTAGATGGAGAATGGTATGTACAAACATAATTCCTTTTCCTTTTTAACATTATTATTATTATTCTCGGGTGTGTGTTTTAAGCCCTTTTCGAAATTATTTCTTGCCGTGTAGTAAATCACACATGAACCTCTTGACAAAACGCGGTACCTACATATACTCATTCAAAATGTCTACATCAAATAACCTCTGTTGCGCACTAGATAGCGCTGCGGTCTTCTGCGCAGGATAGATAGATTAGGTTCAATCCCCGGCAGCTACCTCCTGAAGAATTTTCTCTATATTTAAGCCAATAACTGTCCAAGTGTGCGTGCGACTGCCTACATACCGATATTCAATAATTTATGCATAAAGCCCTATACCGATCTAAAATGACCTCTGACCCCCGAATTTTAAGTAACATTGAAATCAACTCATCCAACGGTATGTCTCTTCCTATGAACGCCAATTTCCAAAATCTACGCATAAAGCCCTATACCGTTCTTTAATGACCGCCGAATTTTTTAAAATAATCCTAAAATCAACTCATACAGCTATATATCTCTTCCTATGCACGTCACTTTCCAAAATCTACGCATAAAGCCCTATACCGTTCTTTAATGACCTCCGACCCCCGAATTTTAAGTAACATTGAAATCAACTCATTCGGCTATATATCTCTTCCTATGCACGTCACATTTTTCCAAAATCTCCGCGTAAAGCCCTATGTCGTTCTGGAATGACCTCTGGCGCCCGATTTTTTAAAATTATCCTAAAATCAACTCATACAGCTATATATCTCTTCCTATGCACGTCACCTTCCAAAATCCCTACATAAAGCTATATCCCTATTATGGATGACCTCTGACCTCGGGCCAATGATCAACGAATTTTAAGTAACCTTGAAATGTACTCATACAGCTATATGACCCTTCCTATGCACGTCACAATTTTCCACAAAATCCCTACATAAAGCTATACGCCTTTTAGTAATGACCTCTGATCTCGGGGCACTAACCCCCGAATCTCAATGACCCTGAAATGTACTCATACAGCGGTATGACCCTTTTTATGCATGTCACATTTTCCAATGTGGTGGAATCCACCACGGTGGTGGAGTTACCATAGTTTCTTATGGAAAGTCGGCTGGCTGGATAGTCCATATACCTATTCATTTTGATATTAATACTACAGAATATTAGTTCGTGATCACTAATCTGCGATGCTGGACAAACACCAATCTCTTGAACTCGTACACCTCGGGACGTCAAAATAACGTCAAGAAGGGTAGCCGTCGTTTCTGTCAGTAGGGTGGGTTGCGTTACAATTTGTTTCAAGACTAAGCCGTTACAAATCTCCATAAAGTTGGAAGCAGCACAAGAATCACAATTCAGAAGATCAACATTTAAATCACCCACACAGCAACGTCTTCGCCTAGGGGAGAATGCATAACATTTCATCCTCCAAAACAGTTCATATAGTGAGAATTTAGAGATCTATATATTAGAATCCCCAACCGTTACCTTTAGCCACATTTTTTCAATTTCATTACTTGTTGCATAAGATGTGTAACTTAAATGTGATTTAATGTAGATAGCCACTCCTCCCCCTGTTCCCACTCGATCATTCCGCAAGAGATCATAATATCCTCCTATGCCCACGCTACTATAACGTACACCAGAACTCAGCCTCGTTTCACACACCCCCACGATGTCGAAACCTCCAACACGCACGGCAGTCCTAAAATCATCAAAGGGGGCAGACAACGACCTCACATTCAACTCTTCAACCCTGAAAAATCATAAAATAAAAAAAAGGGTAGAAAGGAAGAATTAAGGTTAAGATTAGGCAAAAACAAACTTAACAGTAACTTAAGCAGGACAAGAGTAAGAGTAGGCCCCCGTCAGCTGAACCAGAAAAAAATTGTATCAAAATTTGTAATAATAAAAAAATAACATAACTTCACTCAATTCACTTCGCAGACTCCTCTTCATCGAATGAGCGATTCACGTCTCCCTCTAAGAACTCTGACAGTTCCTCGATAGCCGCAGTAGAGATGGGTGTAGATCCTTTCTCCTTCCAAAATATTTTCCCATCATATAACCATACGTTTCCAACCAAACAGATTAGTTGCGTTTACCAGAAGATCCCTCTTTACCACTACACCAGATCCTTTCAGAGCTTTTTTTTGCTTTAAAAACTTGCGAACGAGCCCGGTATGATACAGGTTTAGCTATGATGAGCCTTGAAGTTTTGCAGAGTCTATGTGTTCTGTCCAAATCGGCTAGGCTTAGAAGCTTAGATCAACTTTGAATTTATTATTAACAATAGGTAGCCTTGAAACATCCGTGTTTTCATTTTCTCCATCGTTGATACAAAAAAACAATAAATTATTGCGTCTTGAATAGTGCTCTAGTTCATCTAGTCCAAAATTAACTTTTTTATGTCCGCAGTATTTAGTTTGCATCGAAGAAATCGGCAGTCCTGTAACTTACGTGGCGCCCTTTTTAATTTTCATTATTTTTGCGTAACCGCACTCCAGCTCCGATGGGCAAGTCCGAGGTCCGGGTCAGGTACTGCCGAATTCTACGAGAGCAGTTTGTTTTGGAATAAAGCGTCGCAACCTATATAACTTATTTGTAAAAAATGTTAAACAATAACAATTATTCATAAGGTAACGTGAAGGACCTAATGAACTTTGGTTGGCATTCATAATTTGTTCCGCGAAGCCGCTAGTTATCAGGATCCCAGAAAAGTGAAAGAGGTGGACGAGTCTGAAAATGGTCGTATACGGATAGGAGAAATAAGCGCGCGTCGTACGAGAAGAAAGACAAGATATCGCAAATGACTGTGACGAGATGAACCAAAGTTGTGTAAGGTGCAGCCGGCACCGATTTCCCCGCTGGAAAATCTCGAAATAGACCGCAGAATCAGTCCCCCACTCCGCTGATTAAAGGAACTATCGAGATGGCCAGGAGAATTCTTTATCGACTCAGATTCCCGCCAAA
Organism: Xestobium rufovillosum; assembly: GCA_963966045.1. Taxonomy (NCBI): domain Eukaryota; kingdom Metazoa; phylum Arthropoda; class Insecta; order Coleoptera; family Ptinidae; genus Xestobium; species Xestobium rufovillosum. Next base: position 6,794,035 of record OZ014493.1, read on the forward strand.
CCGACTTTCTTAACCGTCCTAAAAACGTTCTCTATACGCCGTAAGATCTGCTGCTGATATATCCACCGCAACCATGTTCACGTAAGTAAGCTAACTGGTTGTAACATATAAACCTAGCGCTACCGGAGACCGCCGACATGGGTAAAGTCACATAATTACGTTCTCTCCGCTGGGTATTATAGCCATCTGGTTCTTCGCGTGGTGACTAATTTTCACCCAAATTCGGAGCTAGCTGGTGCATGTTAGTAGTTTTCTGTCAAACATTGGTTAGTGGCCTCTCCCGAGGGTTTGCACTTTGGTGCGGCTACGAAAATTCCTTACCAAATCCCTGACTGGGGGGCATTTTGATGCTATGACGTAACTTCCAGAAAATCAGACCTATATCAGTTCAACGCCGGACGTTCGACATGATATACCAGGCAGCCAAATTCCGATGAGAGGTCCACCAGTTCCAGGTTATTTACTATCTGGTCCCGGCGAGTCGCTCTTTCGATTAACTTGTACCGGGTGTTCAAATAAGAAAGGATGCCGGCCATATCTAAGGAACCGTTCATGGTACAGCTATGGGAAAGAAAAAATAATAATAAAAGTGGCCAAGAGAAATCGCTGGAAATTATTTTCAAGTTTCTAAGTTTGCTGCTAGAGGGCGTAATAGTCATAGTCGACAAAATAAACATGGTTTTCTCTAAAATGTACCCAGATAAAGCAGATCAAAAATACGAATATTGCAATCTTGAATATATTTTGTGTAATTTTGGTTTACCACTTCTTGCTCTAGCTCATCAAATAGCAGCGGAGGGGGAAGGGAAACGATTGATTGTGAAGATGCTTGTAACTTCGGTTTGATTCAACATAATTTGGCAAACTTGCTCTCGTTGAAAAGAGCTCTCTTCGGTTAATTATATGCTTTTATGAGCTATGTTCTTTTAGTTCTGTAGTGATCGCTAGGGGGCGCTGTTTGAAAGGCCAGCAAACTTTTCAAAATTTCTTAAAATTTTAAATGGAATGATATAATAATTTTAACCTACTTAAAAAGAGGATAGAATAATGAAAGGAATAGTGAAAACAGCGCATTGATATCTTTTTTCTAACCGGAGATATGTGTAAACAAATTAGTGTTAGAATTGGGAGGATGGGGGCAAAAATTGTTGGTAACACCCGGTTCAACATTTGCAATTATTATGTAGTAGGTAGTGATAAACTTGTGTATGCTTTGATGCCAATATAAAAATTATACAAATATGATAAAACAGCTTTTACTATAGTTTGGAGAAAGTCTCCCATCTTCTGAAAATTTAAGATATTTGTAGATATCAAACACTTGACATTGTGCTGAATCATGAATCTTTTTGTTTCAACGCCAACTTGTTTTATAAATATACTGCTACAGCAGTGGTTAGATTAGTAACTTTGGCGTAAATTCACTATGAATTCTTAATAAGCTAACCTCACACGCCAAAAGACAGTTACACAGCACACCCCTGAGGACGGTGACTTTGTCAGCGAAATATGTGTCGAGTTTAATGACTGTGTCACTGTCTTTTGGCGTGTGGGGTTATCTTCTCAAGAATTCATAATAAATATTGCAATTTACAAGATTATATTTTGATACCTAAAACATAGGTTTTTGCTTTAAAAAATGGCCATTTCCACATTTAAAAAGGCCACAAAGAAGCAACATATAATTTTAAGGATTACGATATTTTCAAAATGTCTTTTATATTTGGTGGCATGTATAAAGATTAGTAATTAACCCGTCCTCCCGCCCCTAAAACTCGTTTGTCCATATCTCCGATTAGAAAAAAGATACCAATGTGCGGTTTTCACTGTTTCTTTCGTTATTTTGTCCTCTTTTTAATTAATTTATAATTATTATACCGTTCCATTTAAAATTTTCAAGAAAATCTGAAAAGTTTGCTGATCTTTCAAACAACGCCCTCTAGCGATCACTACAGAACAAAAATGACTTAAATTATAAAAGTATCTGATTAAAGGAAGATAGCTCTTTTCAACGAGACTAAGTTTGCTAAATTCGGTTAAATCAAACCGAAGTTACAAGCATCTCCACAACCAGATGCTCCCCTTCCCCCTCCGCTGTTATTTGGTGAGTTAGAGCCAAAATTATACAAAATATATTCAAGATTGCAATATTCGTATTTTTGATCTACTTTATCTGGGTATATTTTAGAGAAAACTATGTTTATTTTGTCGACTATGACTATTACGCCCTCTAGCAGCAAACATAGAAACTTGGAAATAATTTCCAGCGATTTCTCTTGGCCACTTTTATTATTATTTTTTCTTTCCCATAGCTGTACCATGAACGGTTCCTTAGATATGGCCGGCATCCTTTCTTATTTGGACACCCGGTACATATCGCTTACAAAACCGAATGAAGAATAGAAACTATTGCGACATCCTGTATCAATTTTCCCCGTCAATATTTTGTATATACATACCTTTTTAAAAGTTGAATGGATTCAGCACTTGATGAAAGTTCAGGATAGTATTCATATTCAAAATAACACAATATGTGAATATGAATAATATATCTTTTATTAAACCTGATCTGTGAATAGCTAAATTAATAGTTTATTTTAATTTGTTTCTGTTTAATAATTTATCATCGCTTAGCAATAGAGAACCTTACCCTTCTTCGACAAAAAGCTAAGGCTATCGGTGGTGATATACCTATGTTCTACCGAATGTAACCAGGTTTAGCTGGCACCACAGGAAGACATTTGTATTTACCGTTGCACAAAAGAAGATATCAATACCGTTGCAACTTGTTCATAGCAACTCTTCTTCTTATTTTGAGCTTCTCTATATTTCCCTTAAGTTTGGCATACCCGTTTTGAATCATCTTGTATAAATTACGAAAGTAGGAGATTAGGGTTGTGCATTTCTCGTCTCGATTCTCGCCGAGACCGAGAGTTAATGAAAATCTCGGGTGCGAGACCGAGACGAGAACTGTCCAATGAAATCGAGATCAAGACCGAGAGTCAAGTGCACGAGCTCGAGACTCTCGCTCGAGAAATCGTCGAGAAATCGTCGAGAGTCTCGATTTCTCGACATTATTTTTTTGATCAATGTTATTTTTCTGTATTTTTGTCAAGAATAATAGGTGATAATTAATAATATTAAACTAAACCGTTATGTGAGAAAATTATATTTATTTTTGTAAAGCAAAATAAAGGAGCTTTTAGAAAATAAATTTAAAATAAAATCGTAGTAACTGCATAATTAATGTCCTCGTTAATATCACAACAAAAATACTTATTTGGAAAATAATAAATTGATAAAAATAATGTAGAAACAGTGCGAAAAATGCTGTGTCCGTTTTTTTAAATTTCCAACGGATGCAAATAGGTAGGTAAGTGTCATTTTGTTAGATTTTGTAAAATATAATTGTGAAGTATCCCCTTGATAACTTTTTCGCAATAACTCAGTTTTACTTAATTTGCGTATTTCTGTCACTAAAACACAAGAAACGTTGATGTAAACACGATATATGTATGTAGTACAATACATACATTTCAGTGCAAAAACAATACATTACAGAACAACTCAAAAAACAAAACTTAATCCAATATTAACGGATCGCGTGTGGATTTGCTAATAGAGATGGAAAAATAAAAATCCTTGCCACAATATTTCAGGACATTGAAGTGTACTAAATACGTATTTCGGCAGCTAAGGTGCCGTCATCAGTAGTCTACGAGCTACGAGATTGTGTATCTGTACTAAATACGTATTTTGGCATCTTTGCTGGCTAAATGCGTATTTAGTACAACTAAATTTTGTGAAATATTGTGGTAAGGGCTTTTATTTTTTAATTTTTAAAACTGCATCCGCTTATAGAAACTTTTACAAAGGCATCTTATTTTAAAATCCAAACTTAACACAATATTCAATCGTACAATCGCGAAAAAGAAAAGGTAAGTATTTTGTTGCAACCTGTTGTTCACGTAATAAGAACAGATCTGCGTCATTACGCCCAAAAATGTTCTTCAATTCATAATTAGGAGGGTGGTATTTTGATTGGATCATCCTGTACCATTTTATAAGACGTTCTGTTAAAAAATGTTTTGAATATGTATTTGTATTCTGGACATTTTTTATTCCAATATTCTGCGTTCTAAAAACGTTCCCGAGCCCAAACAAACTGTTCTGAACGCGGTCCTGATACGAAAACTGCTGGTGCCGCGTCATGCGATACACCATCCCCTTATCGTAGGCGAAAATCGACCGTATGGTACTTGGCTTCCAAAACACAAAGGATACCACCTACCTCTTAATAAATTCGAGATCGAGAACCGAGAGTCTCGAGGCGAGACGAGATTTTCGCAGTCGAGAGTTGTTCGAGATCAAGACGAGACCGAAGAGGTTCGAGAATTTTCGAGATCAAGACGAGAGTGGGCCAACTCTCGCCGAGATCTCGATCTCGCCCAACCCTATAGGAGATGGAAATTACAATATCATATCAATAACAATATTGTGAAATCATTATTGGGAGAATTCAAATTCGCGATAATTTGGCCGAGTCGTACATACCGAACTCTGGAATACAGTTTACAATTAACAAATTAATGCAATAGTACCTATATGAAAGGCACACATAACGAGATAAAAATATTTCGGCCGACATGTAAGTATAATAATTAGGAGCGTATCAGTCAATTATGGAAGGTCTCCCCACCGTGTAAAAAAAAAAACGAGCGCTGACTGGGAGTTGAACCCAAGTGTTCTGCTTTCCGTGTGGCCGTTATACCCAAGTAGACTAAGTACACATCACACATACTATACATATAATAATTATGGCTCCGATTTTATACTTAACAACAGTGTAAAGGGAAGCATGTTAGAGGTGCATACTAGGTATCTCGGGATTCCGTTAAGAATATCAAGAACAACGCATAAATGAAGATTACCTTTTAAAATACTTGATTCTTTGAAGAAATGTGTGTATATTTCATTTCCGTAAAAAATATATTATTTCACACCTACACCAAAAATAAAAAAAATATTTCCCATGTGTGTAAACAGAAGGCTATGTAATAATATAATAACATCAAAATAAATTCATCCAAACCGAATAATAACTAAACTGCTGATTCTATCGGTTGCTTTAATTCTGTAGTTGTTAAAGCTAACACTTGTTCGCACACTTTCTTATAGCACCAAGAATCTCCCTTCAACCGTTTTCTTCGAATTCCTATACAAGCAAAATGCAAAGAAGGCTCAGCTGCGGAGACGCTGTGGGCACCTTTAGATACTTCAATAGTAGCGATATTTTCAACATTGTTAGTTACTCCGGCTTTAAGAATGGATTGAGTAGGAGTTGCATTCTCGGATGACTTATGTGCTATCATGGCAGGTAGATAACATATTTCTAATTCAAACGAGCAGCCGCCAAAACGATGGATTGTATCTGGTTCCATTTTTCCACGGATCGCAAATCTGAAACAAATAATATGGTCGTATAAATATTGTTGGAAAAGAATGCATAATTGCAAATGCAAAGTTCAATGGAACTGCGAGAAAACTAAATTACAATGCCGAATTATGCTTGTGGCCTGGGAGAAGAATGTACTTCTACAATATTGAACCGGCGCCGGCGCATTGCAAAACACTTCATTCGTTCAGCAATTTTTCGTTTCAAACTATTTACTCACAGTATGTTACAAACTCATTCACCTTTTTTGAATGTAAATTTATCGTGCTTATCAATTTTTTTCAATACTTTGTGTAACATGTAACAGTAGTTTCTGTGGGGCTAGTGTTGCGGTTCAAGTTTTGTTTTTATACCAATTGCGCGGCAGTAAGCGCACTGGTTCATATCACATTGTACTTACATGCACTATTTTTGTTTTCACGCGCCAGTACCGAGCGATCGTGTTTTGCTGAGAGTTAGATCAGTTCACGATCGACGGGTATCGAACGCGGGCAGCAGTAACTCTATAAGAAATTTGAGCCACAGAGATCAAAGTGCCGACGGCACAGTGAAATTATTGTATACTGTGGAATAGGGCAACACACGGCGAACGCTATTTACCAGGCGAGAGTGTGGTAGTGGGAGACGTGACGTCAGCTGTCCGCATGGCGAGGTTCTACCGCTCGGTTTTAGGCGAAAAACAGCCATTCTAATCTAATAGATTATTAAGCCATTCTTGACATTAGAAATGTGAAAGTTTTCTAGTGCATAGTTAGAAGGTTGGAATTGAATCCTACATGCGGCTTTTTCAATTTTTTCACTGTGAAACCAAGAGAAAATATATAAAATGCATACAATTAACGCAATTTCAGTCACATGGGCCGCATACGGATGAATTCGACAAATCGCTCGCGATTTGCACGTGTATTCGAGTAGAATTTTTGCAATTGTTTTAAAGTGCCTAACTTGGTGTCGCATATTTTCGTGCCATTTGTTTTTTCGAAGATTTTGGAAATTATTTTTATAGAAGAAAAGAAATAGATGAACGAGAGATTAAATATTAAAAAGCAATTGGAAGAATCTAAAACAAAGGAAAATATCATTTTAAACTTTGATTGCTTCAAAAGGGATCTGCCATCAAAATTCAACAAATATAATACAGAAAATGATTTACAGTTAGAATCTAAGGTAAAAGCAAACAATGCTGTTATTATTTACCTAGAACTATCTGAAAATCTCGTACCGAAAATTTATGTTGGCGATACAGTTGTGGGCATTGAAGAAATTTAAATTATTGCAGGTAAAATATCTCCACTCATCTAATATTGCCGAACAAGTTATAAACATAATGTTCAATATCTTATTGTCCAAATGTCCAATTAAAAAAAAATAGGAACGATCAAATATCAGACCAGAAAATGAATGCTGATAACCGCAACAAAAGATACAAGCCTTAAGGGAAGTAATTATTTGGGCGGTTGTTTTAACATCCAGGCAGTTTCATCGGTCAGTTAAAAATTCACGCGGGCGGTATTAAACTTTTTTGGCGGTAATTAACTTAATGTGGCAGTAGAACGTGGCCAGCAATATAAAAGAATTTGGTCGGTTATTTAATCCTACAATGGCAGTTCAAAATTTACTCGAGCGGCAGATTAAATAAATGTCCAGTACAATTATTATTTGAGCTGTAAAATGATTGAATGGGTAGTATAATGTATTAATGGGCAGTTAGATAAATAGTTCGCCAGTTCTCAACGTTTGGCAAAATCGAACGTCATTTTCATTGAAAAGAGCGACACACTTCCTTTAAAACGGGCACAGCTTACGCGACAGTGCACCGTGGCCGGCCAATTGGAAGAGATTTGCCTATAAATATTAGGTCGTTTCTCTCATTACATTATCACTGAGGTGCGAGTGCTTCGATCTATTACACTAGCATTGCACCATTAAATTTATTCAACGCACCCCTCCCCATTTTCCCATAGAAATGTTTAAAATACTGAACTCAGCCCCTCACAGGTAAAAAAAATATTAATTTTGCTTCATCCCTTTGAGTCTTCTATTGCACCGCATTGCACCACAAAGCATTTTTGTAATGCTGCATCGAATAATGCATCATTTGGATGCTAACGACTGAGACTTACAACGCTTCGCTCATTTCGCTCCACTTGGCCTTAACCTGACAGACTTTTATATTAAAAAGTGTCAGTCGTTAGCGTTTATATTATTCTTTTCAAATATTATTCACATGAAAATGCGCACCTTTGAAGAGAATAACATTATAAACGCTTACAACTGACACTTTTTGTCCAAAAATCTGTTAGTTTAAGGTCAAGCGGAGCGAAGCGAAGCGAGCAGAGCGTTGTAAGTCTCAGTCATTAGCATTGAATAATTTTAATGGTGCAATCAATTTAATTTATTTCTTAATATCTTCATTATTGTTAATTGTTATTTTTTATTTCGCTGCCTAACTTAAATAAACATTATACGTAAGTATCATTTAACAGGCCGATCATATTTTGTACTGCGCAAGTATTTATGAAACTACTTGTCCCACGATTTCTAACAGACCCATTCTGATTTCATGACTGCACACGCGTTACTGCCCCTTTATTCATTTTACTGCCCAATTGAATTTTCACGCATTCAAATATTTATTGAGCTACTCATTTGAAGATATGTTACTCCTCGTTTCCACTTTTTTTACTGCTCATATTTTACCACTCAATCTGTTATTGAACGTACAATTTGTATTTTCACACTGACCAAAACTGTAATATAGTACCGCCCCTTTAAATAATAGCCAAACTTTAAATTAGATCTGTTATTTACCTGTACCGTTGATGGACTAATAATCAGTCAACGCCTGTACGTATAGTAGGATTTTCTCCCACTACACCTATACGTATTTCTTTGTTAATAACCATATTAATAACGGCATACCTAATATTTACATCAAAATTACAAATAGTTTAATAAATGTTATGTATCGCTTTCTCTGTAGCTATATTTTATTCTGTTGGTATGTCTTATTTCATTTTATGTTACGATTATAGATAAATATTGCCACATTCCTGATCTTAGAATAAAATATGGTTTCATTATAACAGCGTTCTTTTAGAGAAAGACGAAAATAATAATTTCTTTAATTGATATCGTGCTTGGTGTATCGCACAAATGTTTTAAGTCGTTCAAAATTTGAAATAATTGGTGAAACGTGCGTTATTTCCATAAGGCTCCATGAGAAACTCGGACGGATGACGTCACACAGAACGTGTGAAGTGGGGGTTGCATTCTCGCCTGGTAAATAGAGTTCGCCGTGGGCAACAGCGTCACGCGCCAGGGAGAACTGCGCTAGGCCGCGGCCTACGAGAGGATCAGGCCGTACTGCTCGATCGTAGAGCGCTGATGACTCACACTTCGCGGACCGACTTCAAGTCCTTCCCGCCGTTTAAATGCACAGTACGCATCAGACAGTGGTGCGTTAATGTCCAAATCCCAGTAATTGGAGGGCCTTTAAAGGTGAAAATGAGTACTTACATACAATTTCACATGCCAACTATGATATTCACAACCAATTCGCCCCTTTAAATATGTCCAATAACTATAAAAACGATGATTTTAACTTAAATCTTTCTCTTATATATAAGATTAAAGTTCGGAAAGGCATAATTTTGTTGTTATAGCATAATATGCCTACCTACTTACTAATATATGTTCTATAACAGCTATATTTATTAGGAAAAATTTTGAAGTAGATTCATACTTACCTATAACTATAAATATCTTTATTTTGTATTAATTAGATACCTTCACACTACTGCGTCCCTGATTGCGCAAATAACTACGAACGATAAATAAAAAAGTTCCTAAATCAGTGATTTCACTTAAAAGACCCAGAAGAAACGAAGAAATGAGCAAGGGCTATACATCGTGAGGATTTTGTTCCAACAAAATAATCAGTCGTATGTATAGAACATTACGTACATTTTATTTCCTTTAAATATAAGGTAGCCTGCCAGAGTTTATTTATTTCTACCTTTAATTCAATAATTCCCATTTAGTATAAGTACCACCATAAATTTATTAAATAGATATCTACTAATTATTGGGCACTGTTCGAACTAGCAATGACGTATGTATCTAAAACTTTAGTAGAGCTATTAATATACTTAGAAATGCAAAAAAATTGCAAATGAAAACGTAATAGACGTTTGGCATTATGTACATATTTTTACATCTGAAAATTTTATTTTACAACTCCATAAAATAGAAGGATGGATTTCATTTCACAGCGAAGCGCCATTCACTAGTCCACAGTCGCAGAAGTCGGTCCGCGACGGCCGCCATTAAAAACCAGCAGTACGGCCTGATGCTCTCGTAGGCCACGGCTAGGCGCACTTAGATTACCAAGTTTACCTCGATACAACACACCCAGAATCCCTAAGCGCACGACCAAAAATCTTCCCTTTAGATGACGCTGCATAATACACAAACAAAAGTAGTAGGCTGGGTACATTTTTACAACTGTTGTGTTACCTAAGAAAGTTTTCCTGAGACATTAACAGGGCAAAATTAAATGCCTTCCTTCAACATTACTCGCAGTTAATATATCAAACTGCACAAATTTTGTAATTAATATTTTTTATTATACATAAGTTTTATTGGAATTTTATTATGGATTATTAAAAAAAGTTCGATTTCCTTATTTGAGTTAATTTTGAAAAATCGTTTGCATATTGCTGAAACTTTTCAGTGAGATAGTTACTATTTTTCTCATTCAGTATTAATGGAGAAAATTTATTATAGGCCCGATACGAGAATTTGCCATATTTGGATTCTGCAAAATTTTCTTATTGTTCTGATTTGTCACTCGATCCCCTTATTCCAAAAATGATCCTCGATCTCATAAGAAACCTTTAAATTACGGATCTAGTCATAGCAGGTTAGGCTTTTATAACATTGCAAGTAGTATAAAAATGGCAATTCTGGAGCAAGCCATCGAGTTCTCCAGGTGCCATCCACTTCTTCGGCAATGACCTTGAAAGACACCAGAGTCAGTGGTCATGTCTTCAGCAACGAATTCTTCAGCAGCCTCTGGTGTCTTTGGGGCCTTTGGCAGTGGCTCAGGTGCATGCGCCGGGGCTCTGGTCACAGGCTATAAGAGTGGCTGTGGGCGGGGCAACAGCCAATGAGAGTGGTTGTGGGCGGGGGGCAGCATCCAATCAGAACTGATCTTGTTGTTAGGTGCTGTTGGGCCTTTGTATGTGGCTCAGACGCATGCACCGGGGTTTCCGCAAACGTTCTGGAAATGCTGATGCAATAACACCAATGTATAGTTTTACTGGGATATAATTAAAACTATAACTACAATCTGCATACAGAGTAGGCATGCGTGCATTTTGTGCGCAAATCGAAGCACTTCTTCTCAAAATACTCTCCTGACCGATTCATTAGCCGGTGTATACTCGACGATGCGGTCATGCAGGATGAGACAGCATGCGGTTGTGTTGGCCGGAAAATTCTCACTTGACTCAAATTCCAGACGCATATCTATGGGTCCAGACTTGATTCGTTCAGACTGCTTTGATGCGTCAATCACCACGATGGAAGCTAGATCCTTGAACTCTTCACGTCCGTACAGTGGTTCAATGACTTTTCCATAATATGAACTCTGGAAGTTCCGTACATTTCGTATAGTAGGGCGTATTTCTCCGTGGAGAAATCCAAGTTTAAATTCTCGCAATGGAAGCACTCAGAATTCAGGTACAGTTTGATGTTTGTCAGATTGCAGTGGTCAAATTTGCTTGAATCCGTGGTCAAATTCGCCTTGCGGTTCGTCTGGAAGGCAACAATAACGTAGCGGGGTTTCTCCAACCGTGTTGCAGTCTTGACGGCCCACGCTTGTTTCGTAGCTTGCGGCAACACCGGATACTCGTACGGCTCCCAGCTGCGAAAACATATCTGCAACATTCTCTTGTCCTCGACAATATTGAGAAGTTTTAGGTATTCAGCATCCGATGGATAGACGTACGGTACCCTCTAATGAACCTTGCTCGACTCAATTCTGGTGTCCTCGTTACCCACGAAAGCGTTCCTATCGTTTTTCGATCGAGTCAAAATGAGCTTGTGACACACATTTAACAGAAGTTTGGGGTAGTCTTCCAAGAATCCCAGCAGAATTCTTCCCCGGATGCACACGTTAAAGTTCCCGTTCGCGTCGAGAAGGTGGCTCGGTGAGTCTCCTGCAGTCGTCCAGCCGGCATTCTTCAGGGCACCCTCATTCAGAGAAACTACACCCTTCAGAGTGCTCGTGATGCCTACGTTTTTTGTTCGATCCTCCTCCACCCCGTTTATTTCATAGCGGACGTCGTCGAAGAGGAAACCGAAGGCGTTATTTGTTAAAGCCGCATTTCTGTCTCCTGCACCCTTGATGAACCTGCCCTCTATGCAGATGCAGCTTAGATACGGCAGTACGTAAACGTCTTGTTGGTGGATTGGTATGCGAATTTCGTCATTGGCGTTGAATGTTGTTGTCACGAACGGCTGATGTACGTGCACCTCGACACGGCGCGCTGACTCATCCACAGCAGCACCGTTCAAAACACGAAACGTGTCTACGTTTATGTGTGTCATTATTCCCTTCCCTTGTTGAAGCACAAGTACTGACAGCACCGTTAATTTGCTTGCTTAAATACTCACCATACAAAATGAAACCGCACGCATGCGCAATCTGCCAGATGCAATGAGCTTCAAGAGGACAGACAGACAGAGAGACAACTAATAAGAATTCGAAAGGAGAATATCTATAGATTCAGACTTTCGAATTCTCATTAGTTGTCTGTCTAACTGTCTGTCCTCTTCAAGGTCATTGCATCTGGCAGATGCTGGGATTCTTGGAAGACTACCCCAAACTTCTGTTAAATGTGTGTCACAAGCTCATTTTGACTCGATCGAAAAACGATAGGAACGCTTTCGTGGGTAACGAGGACACCAGAATTGAGTTGAGCAAGGTTCATTGGAGGGTATCGTACGTCTATCCATCGGATGCTGAATACCTAAAACTTCTCAATATTGTCGAGGACGAGAGAATGTTGCAGATATGTTTTCGCACTGGGAGCTGTACGAGTATCCGGTGTTGCCGCAAGCTACGAAACAAGCGTCAAGACAGCAACACGGTTGGTGAAACCCCGCTACGTTATTGTTGTCTTCCAGACGAACCGCAAGACGAATTTGGCCACGGATTCAAGCAAATTGGACCACTGCAATCTGACAAACGTCAAACTGTACCTGAATTCTGAGTGCTTCCCCTACGAGAATTTAAACTTGGATGTCTCCACGGAGAAATACGCCCTGCTATAAGAAATGTACGAGAACTTCCAGAGTTCATATTATGGAAAAGTCAACGAACCATTGTACGGACATGAAGAGTTCAAGGATCTAGCTCCCATCGTGGTGATTGACGCATCACAACAGTCTGAACGAATCAAGTCTGCACCCACAGATATGCGTCTGAAATTTGAGTCAAGTGAGAATTTTCCGGCCAACACAACCGCATACTGTCTCATCCTGCATGACCGCATCGTCGAGTATACACCGGCTAATGAATCGGTCGGGAGAGTGGTGTGAGAAGAAGTGCTTCGATTTGCGCAGAAAATACACGCATGCCTACTCTGTATACAGATTGTAGTTATAGTTTTAATTATATCCCAGTAAAACTATACATTGGTGTTATTGCATCAGCATTTCCAGAACGTTTGCGGAAACCCCGGTGCATGCGTCTGAGCCACATCCAAAGGCCCAACAGCACCCAACAACAAGATCAGTTCTGATTGGATGCTGCCCCCCGCCCACAACCACTCTCATTGGCTGTTGCCCCACCCACAGCCACTCTCATAACCTGTGACCAGAGCCCCTGCGCATGCACCTGAGCCACTGCCAAACGCCCCAAAGACACCCGAGGCTGCTGAAGAAGTCGTTGCTGAAGGCATGACCACTGACTCCAGGACTCCTTCAGCAGCCTCTGGTGTCTTTCAAGGCCATTGCCGAAGAAGTCTTCAGCAACGACTCATTCAGCAGACTCTGGTGTCTTTCAAGGTCATTGCCTAAGAAGTGGATGGCACCTGGAGAACTCGATGGTCTGCTCCAGAATTGTCATTTCTACTACTATTACGTTTTGCTTTCTTAATACCAGAGGGAACGCAGCGATCAGCTTTATGAAGCATTGAGGAGACCTGCGCTTAATAAGCAACCAACCTTTCGTGACTACGAACCATTTGTTGATGCTACCATGTGCTTACATGTTCATGTTTTTAAGGTTTCTCAGAACATTAGACATTGTTTTGAAGTGGGAGTGCATAGTTTTTTTGAATAAGTTCTGTTAAGAACGTACTTATAGTGTAATTAAAGCAACTGATGAAATGAATTTTGTACTCCCAGGTGAATTTTCAGCAAGACTGATTTTGTGAGAATATAATTATTCATAAGTCATTTGACACGATTTGCATCAATATACATTCAAAACTTACTTGGTTACATAGCTATCCCAGAGGTAGTAAAAAACAAAAAAAATGATCACCTTATTGTGCTCCGTTCTTAGGAATAGGATAATATTCAGACCATCAGAAAGTATTAAATAAATTTTATTTGTAAAGTCCAACAGTTGATTTGTGTCATATTTCATATGTCATTAAGTTTCTTTCTTTGAATGTTTCTTATTCCTCAAGAATAACTTCCATTTATGCACAATTAGCAAAACAAAACCGTACTAATCACTTGAACTTATTATAAAAGGACAAAGCTTAGACCACATGTCTACTAGGGATTTTTTGGTTATTTTGGCGAGTGCTATACAACTATGCATAGCAAGCTCACAATTTTTGTTGCATTATCGTTACTTTTCTCGTGGTCATAAGTGTTAGTTATTCATTTTTGCGATTCTATTTAATTTTTCTTGTTTCGTTCACTAACAATGGAGTTTACGTTCAACGAGTATGCCGATATACAGGGTGTCCCAAAATTAGCCCGCCAAACTTCACCGGCAAGTTCTACGTTCAGAAATAATGTAGAAAGTTTGAATAAACTATAGAGTTGAAAAATGCTTCCTGAGGGAGCTGCAGCCCCTTAAATGTGCGCCTCTGAAGACGATTTTTATTCAGTATCTTGGATCATGAAGTGACATTTTGGAAATTTACTAATCTTTTTATGCTCAACAAGATTGGTTCATAGCAATCGCAAAATTTTATTTGGGGGCGCGCCAAATAGGGGGCGGTGGGGTAGAAACTGCCCCTACTTTTCTGTGTGTTTCTTTTTCTCGGTTCTGATGTAAAATTATTAAAATTCAAAGTTTTCTAGAACAAGTATGCGGTCTTGTTGATACTCAATAGGGCGAGCCGTTTTCTAGTAAAATCGATTCAAAAATTGTATTACGTGCGTCTCAAGAATGTTTAACTTGCAGTGGTCCGATAGCAAACAAAACAAAACTATATCAAAATGTTATAATCAAGCCAATTTATCAAGAAAAAACATGAACAACATAACATGGACAAAATCTGAGTGAAAGTATCAACGCTTCTTATGTTGGTTCGTGTTTGTTCATGTTTGTCCATGTTATGTTGTTCATGTTTGTTTTTGATAAATTGGCTTTTGATTTGATTTGATTTTGATATTGTTTTGTTTTGTTTGCTATTGGACCACTGCAAGTTAATCATTCTTGAGACGTACGTAATACAATTTTCGAATCGATTTTACTAGAAAACGGCTTTTCCTATTGAGTTTCAACGAGACCGCATAATTGTTGTAGAAAACTCTGAATTTTAATAATTTTACATCAGAACCGAGAAAAAGAAACATACAGAAAAGTAGGGGCAGTTCCTACCTCACTGCCCCCTATTTGGCGCACCCCTAAATAAAATTTTGCGGTTATTATGAACACATCTTTTTGAGCATAAAAAGATTAGTAAATTTCCAAAATTTTACTTCATAATCTTCATTCGTTTCCAAGATACTGAGTAAAAATCGTCTTCAGGGACGCACATTTAAGGGGCTGCAGCTCATTCAGGAAGCATTTTTCGACACTAGTTTAATCAAACTTTTCGCATTATTTTTGAACGTAGAACTTGCCGGTGAAGTTTGGCAGGCTAATTTTGGGACACCTTGTATACAGGTTTCTTTCGTAAACGAGTAAAGGAAATTACATTCTACAAAAAGTATTATATTCTTACTGACAGACTTAAACGATTTATGCAAACTGTGTTTGCAAACAGACGGTTTTAAGTTCGACCATCATCATCATAAAGTTTTCAGTCCGAAGACTGGTTGGACGCGTACCTCCAACCTTTCCTATCCTGAGCTAACCTACGCATTTCCCCAAAAGTTGAACATCCTACATCACCAACTATTTGAGAGCAGTAATCTAATCTGGGCCTAAATGTACCTCTCTTTATTCCTATCTCTGACTCTAACATGTCGCTAACTAATCCTTCGTGCCTCAGAAGGTGTCCTACCATCATATTTCTCTTATTCTTTACTGTCTTCCATAAATTTCGCTTTCCTCCAACTCTCTCTAATACCTCTGTTGCTAACCTTATCTATCATCCGTATCTTCATCATGCGTCTGTAGCACCACATTTCGAACGCTTCTATTTTTTTAATCCACTTCTATCGTCCACGTTTCACACGAGTACAATGCCGTACCCCATACATACGTTTTTAAGAGCATCTTCAAAGTTTCTACATTTACCATTCCCGAGCTTAATAGTGGTTTCTTTTTGTTAAATGCAACTCGGCCCTGCGCTATTCGTTGTTTTATATCTCTAGAGCTCCTACCATCGCGAGTTATTTGCCTTCCTAAATAGCAGAAATCTGAGACTTCCTCTGTCTTCCCGTTTCCTATTTGTATTTTAGTTTTAGTCCTATTTTCACGTCCCCTACGTACCAAAATCTTGGTTTTATTTTTGTTGATAAGATAGTCCTGCGTCAAAACTGCTTCCACTTCGTTCAAAGCACTTCCTAATTCTTCTTTGTTGGATGCTTTTATACTGCTATATCATCCGCGAATCTGAGCATATTAATAGTTATTTAACGAACAAGTGTATTAATTATTAATATATCTACGAGTTAGTAACAAAATTTTTCCGTCGACTTTTAACGTAAAATCTTCGTCAACATCCACATATTAAATTTGGACGAATTACGATTTCAGTAACTATAAACTTGACAGTGACATTGATGGCGCGAGAACTTGATTTGGATATTTAATTTTGTGAACCTTTGTTTGGTTGCCTAGGGTACTAAAATCGTTTATTAATAGAAATCGTTCATTAATAGGGGTCATTAACGATCTGTTTTGCGTTTGTTAATCATATTTATAAATACACTGTCGACGGAAATAGTTATTTAACGAACAAGTGTATTAATAAAGGCGATTAATAATCGAGACATTTTCACTCACAAGTGCAGCGAGTGAGTTAATTGTCGAGATTATTAATCGGTTTTTAATATAAGAGTTCGTTACAAAATTTTTCCGTCGACTTTTAACGTAAAATCTTCGTCAACATCCATTTATTAAATTTTGTACGAATTACGATTTCAGAAACTATAAACTTGACAGTGACAGATCTTGATGACATGACAACTTGATTTGGATATTTCATTGTATATGAACCTATGTTTGGTTGCCTAGGGTACTAAAATCGTTTATTAATAGAAATCATTCATTAATAGGGGTCATTAACGAACTGTTTTGCGTTTGTTAATCACATTCATAAATACACTGTCTTTAGAAATAGTTATTTATTTAAATAAAATGCTTAATATACAATTTAGAATTAACGAATCATCGAATTCGAAAATATCTGTCACTTTAAATGCCATCAGTTCTTTCTTGTTCCTTCTTGTTCCTGATTAAATTTTAAATTTTGCTTAATACCACTCCAACTGTTATACTTTTCAAATTCTTCGACTACTAGAAGTTTCAAAATCATTTATTCAAAATTTCGTGCAAATTAAACCAATAATTTGCGTTAATTTATCGTGACATTTAAGAATCGTGATATTTGGCCCTTTGTATTAATTCCAAGGGCTATTCTGTCTTTAACAATATTCAGTTCGAACAATTATTATAAATTAACTTTGATCCAACATTATAATTCATAATTCATCTTTATTGAATAGTAATAATACAATCAAGTCAAATATACTTATGTGCAACAGTTCATTAATTCACGAGGTATTTAAAAAATAATAATTAACATTATTATTTTAATAAATAATTTCATTAATTTCATTAATTCAGATATAGGAAAACAACATATTTTCTTTTGGTACAGCGTAGGTACGTCGATTACATTTTAGCTTACCTTAAATGCACTGCAAGTGCAAGACAATGGATAATTTTCTGAATTTGTTGAATATTAATCCAAAAATAAAATTTGCTAGACATTGAAAATGATAATAGAATAAATTTCTTAGATTTAACTGTAATTAATAGGCAGGTGACATCTTAATCGAAAGAGAGGAAAGGGCAGATAGGTGGAAGGAATATTTGGGTATCTTATATGCAGGACAAGAACTAGGAGATATATTAGAAAAGGAAATCAGTGTAGAGAGGGATAGAGTAGGCTGTCTTATAATAAGGACAGTTTGAGCTAGAATTAGAAAAAAATAAAGCACCAGGTGTAGACGAATTAGAGGAGCGTGCGAGGCCATTCTAGCTTTGCGAGTAATTATAGAAAAAACAATAGAAAAGGGAAAGAGCATCTACATAGGATTTGTAGATTTAGAAAACGCCTTCGACAACGTAAAATGAGGAAAGAAAGGTAAGAATGAAATATAGGGACAGAAGAATAATACATAATCTCTTCAAAGAGCAAAAGGCATTTAAAGAATTTGAGCAGGAACGAAGAGAAGTAGATATCCGGAAGAGAGTGACACAGGAATGTGCATTGTCATCTCTAGTTTTCAACTTATATATCGAAGATGCAATTAATATTGTTGAGCACCAGAACAGCCTCAGGGATTAATTCACAGGGTCAAACTATTAACATGCTCAGATTTGCGGATGATATAGCAGCGTTAGCATCTAACAAAGAAGAATTAGGAACGGCTTTGAATGAAATGGAAGCAGTTTTGACACATGGCTACGGCATGAAAATCAATAAAAAGAAAACCAAAATTTTGGTATGTAGAGGGTGTGAAAATAGAATTAAAATAGAAATGCAAATACGAAATGAGAAGATCCAGGAAGTCGCGGATTTTTGCTATTTAGGAAGTAAAATAAATCGATATGGTAGGAGCACTAAAGATATAAAACAAAGAATAGCGCAGAGTCGAGTTGCGTTTAACAAAAGGAAACAAATACTGTGCTCGAGAACGGCTTATAAATGTACAAAGATACTTAGAAAAGTCTTAAAAACGTATGTATGGAGTACGGAATTATACGGGTGCGAAACTTGGACAATAGGAGAAGCGGATTGAAAAAGAGTAGAAGTGTTTGAAATGTGATGTTACAGACGCATGATGAAGATACCGTGGATAGATAAGGTTATCAATAAAGTATTAGAAGGATGTGGGGAAAAGCGAAAGGTATGGAAGACAATAAAGTATAGGAGAGATAGGATGATAGGACACCTTCTAAGACACGAAGGGATAGTTCGCGACATACTAGAGTCAGAGATAAGATTAAAAAGAGATAGGGGGAGGCCTAGATTAGACTACTGCTCTCAAACAGTTAGGGATGTAGGATTATCTATTTTTACTGCGTAGGTTAGTTCAGGATAGAAAAGGATGGAGGTACGCGTCCAACCAGTCTTCGGATTGAGAACCTTATGATGATGAACTCAATGGTACATAGAGCCTTTACTGTTCCTTTATCTAAAGCTAACTTAGAAAAAGTATTACGTACAGTAAGAGCAATTGCTATTAATTATGAATTCAAAATAAGCATAATGAACAATAAAAAAATAATATTACTTATAATAGCATAAGTATACCCTGTAGCGCGACATCCTTAAGGTGGGATTTCCTAGCGACGTCCAGCGTTCGCGGCCCGCCGCGACGTCCAGCAGTAACGGCTGGCCACGACGATTTTTGGATTTGGTTGAAGCGTCTGGGGTCCGCGTTTTTGTAGTAGTGAGAGTACCACCCGCAGTATCAAAAGTGCGTTTGTGTAGTACCTACAGTTGAATGCAGTTTAAGTAACAGTGGCTTGTTGTCATGTTTAATAGGAATAATCTAACAGCATTTTCCCGAATTTGATAATCTTTGAAGTCTTTATTTTCGTGGTCATAAATGCAAGGAAATAGACGTACGCGGTCAATCAATACTTCGTGGTCCGCATGTGTAAATTTTTGAGACCTTTTAAGTCGTAATACCCACCACAATATGCTTATTATTTCAACTGATACATGTGACTGCTGGAGTCTACGTTCGCGGCTTGACATGTTTTTGATCAGTCGGGACGCAGCCGCTGACGGCTGGACGCCGAGACGACTAGTCGCGACGCTTCAAAGAAAACAGTTGCATTCAAAATGCGTTGTTGGGTCATTAACTGCCAGCCGCCGCGGCGGGCCGCGAACGCTGGTCGTCGCTAGGAAATCCCACCTTTAGTTCTCTTGAAGTAGTTTGGACAGCCCTAGCGAGACCAGAAGAATAGGTGTGTGCAGGGTGTGTGGCAATGAGTCCTATAACAACCACGCGACCGTGCGCGCGACTACCGAACATTTTTTTATGTTTTATCCACACATTAAAGATATCTAAGTGTGTGGTTTTATCTAAGAAGTTGTTCGTTGAGTTCTTTGTAAAAAACCTTTTCGTTAGTATTGTGTTACCCAGAATTAATGTGCTTATTTTGTCTGTTTAATCGAGTTTGTGATCTTCCTCAATAAAGTACGATTAAATATAACAATTGCCCTACAACCCAAAATTATCAGATAAGAAAGATATAAAATGTTGTCGTATAACTTACGTATGTGATGGGCCGCATCCAAAATTATGTCATTTCAAATATTTCATTACCATTCATAATTAATTGCAATAATCGTTGTTAAGGTTATTAGCCGTCTACCGTAGCTCCGAGGCAATGTACTCTCTTTTTGTAGAATAAGCATTTTGTACACATCACACAGTAGTTGTAAGTTTTATGTAATATAATAATACAGGAAGGAAGACTTCCTAATAAACCACTGAAATGAACACAAGTGTTTAATTATGGCTAAGAACAATTATTGTCTTTAAATATAATCAGACGGAGGTTTATCACACGTAGGACATGGTTCTGAAAGAATTACCAGTATTTTATCAAAAAACAATATCCTTCAAATATTTTCTCATATTTTGTTTAATGCAAAAGATAAAACTAATAAATTTTGTAGAACAGATATATACCAACTAAAATGCTCTGATTGTAACAGTATGTTTTTATATTGGTCAAACTGGTTGTTCTAGCAATAACTGTACTGGATGTTTCTTGAGTTCGTACTTCTCGCAATAATACTACTGTACTGACAAACTCACAACTGAACATTTATTTAATCGACTTACAGAATACATTTTTTATACTAGCGTACTCTACCCTTCAGCGGACTGTAAGATACTGGCTCGCAGCTCGCGGCCAGTGCTGCATGGTAGTCAGCGATGAACAATACAATAGGAGTGTGCAATAAAAAAGGGGTGGCCCCAAACAAAACCTAACCGCGCAAATTTAACCACACATACCGGCCCCCTTGAAAGGACACTTTCAAAAGGAACTGACTACAAAATAAACATAAAATATAAGTACACACATAAATCAAATAAAATACATGTGATACAAAACATCCTAAACACATATGTGGATACAAAATTAAAAAATGAACATTAGAGGAAAGTAAACACATAAGGACTAGTTATAGTCCATTGGCAAAATACAAATTTTTGTTACTTCAAGGTACCATTCTGAGCCTTCACATCCACTACCCGCACTACACCATCTGTGCCCGGGTATAATTTTTCGATTCGCCCTAAAGACCATCGTAATGGAGGCAGGTTGTCTTCTTTCAAAATCACCATGTCACCAATGTTCAGTTTGGGACAGTTGCCCACCTTCCACTTAGACCGTTTGTTCATATGACTGATACACTCGTTCGACCATCGTCGCCAAAAGTGCTGCACCATCTGAGTCATATGTTGATACCTGTTCAGCTTATTTATATTCTGTGATGTCACATCAGGTTCTGGTAGCGCAACTAGAGATTCTCCAACCAGGAAATGCCCAGGTGTCAGTGGGTTCAGATCGGATGGGTCGTTAGAAATAGGACCAAGAGGACGGGAGTTTATACATGCTTCAATTTGTGCGATAACTGTGGCTAACTCTTCAAACGTTAAACAAGCATTACCTAGAACCCGCTTAATATGATTTTTGGCCAATCTAACGCTCGCCTCCCAAATACCTCAAAAGTGAGGTGATCGGGGCGGAATAAATTTCCAACTTATTCCATCCTTTGACAAGTCATCACTAATTTGATTTTTAAAATCTTTACAATTAAGTAACACAAAAAATTCACGCATTTCGTTCCTTGTCCCATTGTCCGAGGATATACTTTGACATTTACCCCTACGTGCAATGAAACGATTCAATGCGTTTAAAAAGGATTCAGTACTTAAATCCGAGACAATCTCCAGATGGACCGCTTTGGTCACTAGACAAACGAAAACACACAAGTAAGATTTCAAAATTTTACTGTTACGCAGCCTTGACGATTTAATATTGAACGGTCCAGCGTAATCAACACCGGAGTTGAAAAATGGTTTAGCAGGGGTGAGCCGTTGCTCAGGAAATTCACCCATTATAGTATTTCAATTTTTTGGTTTTGCACGGAAACATACCAAGCATGACTTGAGAACCCCTTTAACTGTATTTATACCACCAAGTATCCAAAACCTACTCCGAATATTACACAAGAGAGTTTGTGCACCTGCATGTAATTCTCTTTTATGTTCGTGCATGATAATAAGTCTACTCAATATATGATCCTTGGACAATATCATGGGGTGCTTCTGGTCATAAGAAAATTTTGACTTCCCTAATCTGCCACCGACGCGTAAAGTTCCATTTTTATCTAAAAACGGATTAAGATCTAGGATTTTACTATTCCGCGGAATTGAATTATTTGATTTTAAACTCTTAATTTCAACCGAAAAATCAAGTGCTTGAGCAAGTTTAACTAAGCACGTAAAAGTTTTGCTTAATTCTCAAATCGTTAAATTTCCGGTTATTTTATTAATTTTGTTCACACTGCTATTTTTGACAAATCTAAAACAGTCACGGCAATGAACATTCTTTTAGTCGAACGCCTTTCCGGTAAATCATCTTCACCTTCCTTAGCCATTTCTGATCTTGGCCAAAATTTTGTTTCCTTTCTCAGCCACTCCGGACCTCTCCACCACAACTCATTGTTTATAAATTATAAGTTTTTCCGGACTGCAGCCCCTGGAAACCAAATCCGCAGGATTTTCTTCACTCGAAACATGATTCCAATTACCATTGGTAGTTTGTTAAATTTCAGATACGCGATGAGACACGAACACATTCCAATTTGATGGTTCCACAGCAAGCCATGAAAGCACTATAGTAGAGTCGGTCCAATAAAATATTTTACTTATGTGCATGTCCATAGCTGAGACAGTTTTTGAAATCAATCTAGACAACAAGAGTGCTCCACAGAATTCGAGCCTGGGTAAGGTGATTGTTTTCATTGGTGCAATCCTGGATTTTGCACATAATAAATTTGTAAATATCTGTCCACTACTTCCGTGTGACCGAACATACACGCATGCACCGTAGGCTTGCTCGGATGCGTCACTATAACCATGTAATTCCACTATCAATGGGTCTTCGCAAATTATTAATCTGGGAACACTTAAATTACTCAACAATGGCAGTTCTCCGTAAAACTGAGACCACTTGCTAAACAACTCACTTGAAATCTCATCGTCCCAGTCCAATTTTGCACTCCACAACTTTTGCATTATCACCTTTGCACATACTATTACTGGTCCAACAATTCCCAAAGGATCGAAAACCCTTGATATAACTGACAGAATGTTCCTCTTCGTGGCCCTTAAATTGGCTTCGATCTTCACTGTGTATTGCAAAGTGTCTTCCTGTACATTCCAAATCAATCCTAAAGCTCTCGTCACTTCCTGTTCAATATTGTACTGCTTTATGTCTATTGAAATTTCATTCGTATCTTCAAACATTTCCTTCCGGTTAGACATCCATTTCCGTAATACGAATCCTGCATTTTCCAATATTTCTGAAATCTCACCTTTCACTCTTCTAGCCTCATCAACCGAATCGGCTCCTGACAACAAATCGTCCACATAAAAGTAACTTTTAATAATTTTACAAGCTTTCGGGTAAATATGTTCATACTCTTTAGTTGCTTCGACCAAACTCCTAATGGCCAAATAAGAAGCTGGCGCCGTTCCATACGTGACAGTATTTAACATGAAATGCCTCAGCTTCTCTTCCGGTTTGCACCTTCAGACTATTCTCTGCAAATTTCTTTGCTCCTGTTTTACCCATACCTGCCTGTACATCTTTTCGATATCAGCTCCAAAAACACAACGATGTTTTCTGAATCTTACTATTATTGAGTTTAAATCATTTTGAATTATCGGTCCAGTTTTTAGCATATCATTCAAACTTATACCCTTGTCCGTCATCGCACTAGCATCATAAACTACTCTCATCTTTGTCGTTGTACTGGTCTGCTTAATCACTGGGTGATGTGGTAGGTAATAGACAGGTTTATCAACTTCATCTTCACTCAGTATTTCTGTCATGTGTCCTAATTTCTCGTACTCGCTCATGAAGGCTGTGTATTCTCTTTTCATTTCTTTATTTTTTGCTAACTTTCTTTCTACTCCTTTGAACCTCTTGATTGCTATCTCTTGTGAGTCTCCTATATTTTCAATTCCCTCTCTTGTCGGTAGTTCTACTATAAAATTTCCATCCTTTTCCTTACTGATCGTCTTTACAAACAAATCCTCGCACTCTTGTTCTCCCCTTGTAAGTATTTTCTCTGGTTTCACTTCCTCCAACTTCCAAAAGGCTTCCATTTGTTCTTGAATTCCATGCGTAGTAAGATTGCATGTTGTCTGCTTACTATTCATACTATCCACCATTTCTCGTCTAGGTACATTTCCCGACACAATCCAACCTAACTGGGTTTTTTGCATAACTGGCATATCATTAGCGGCTGTAATTTGTCCCAAACTCAACAAATCGTAGAAGATACCTGCTCCCAATAAAATGTCTATCGGTCCAGCTTCGTTAAAACTGGGATCCGCTAAAGCCACATTACAAGGAATTTTAAATAACTCTTTATTATAGGAAAAAGAAGGTAAGTAATTAGTTATTTTATCAATCACTAAGAATGACAAATCACGTGCAAATGGATTTAGTCTCGACTTAATCCGAGCATACACCATTCTTGATGATTTAGAGATCAACGTGTTTACTCCAACAACAGACATATTGACATCTTTTGCACTTAAATTCAAACGTAAACACAAATCGCTAGTCATAAAATTAGACATTGAACCACTAGCCAATAACGCCCTTGCATGATGTTCATTTCCCCCACTATCATATACTATTACAACGGCTGTTGATAATAAAACGTCACTATTGTAACAATTAGAACTATGTGTAGTCACCGATTGAACCGACTGAGTACCACTACTGGTATTTTCACAATGGTTCGTACATGGATGATGAGAACTTTGTTGCGCCGGTAAACCTTTCCGTTCATCTGCTAATGCTTCTATCATAGTTGAAGAACTACCCTGATAGCTGTTATTTATATTCCTACTTGCACTCACCGCCTCATTTTCCGTGCGTCGTTCACTATCTATGTGCAACAGCGTGTTATGCGGTTTTCCACATTTTTTACAACCTCTCACTGGACATCGCGAACTAAAATGCGTTGATTTAAAACAATTTAAACACAAATGTAATTTTTTGATTTCATCGACTCGTTCACTTTCTGAAAAACTCAAAAATTTTGAACAACTGTAGAGAGGATGCGACCCGTTTTGACATACCGAACATTGCCTTTCTGTTGTAACAAAGGAGTATGATGATGATGACTGATGTCTACTGACCGATCGTGGTTTGCTTTCATGAACCTGAAGTTTACCTAAACTAACTCTATTTGATTCCAAACTCTAAAACTTGACATCTCTCAGCTAAAAATTTAGTTAAATCGTCAAATGTAACCACTTCCCTCTTTACAACATGAGTTTCCCACTCGCCTTTTGATGCAGTATCCAATTTATTGACAATAAGGTAAATCAAAATTGTGTCCCACGTTTCCACCGGCTCATTTAAACTCTTTAATGCTCTTACGTTTCTTAAAATAGCATCTAACATTTTACGCAAAGCAACCGACGATTCTTTCATTACTGGCTGAATTTCTAAAAGCGATTTAAGATGATTTTGAACTATTAGTTTCTTATTTTCGTATCTTTCGCGCAAGCTTTGCCATGCAATTTCATAATTAAGATCAGTCACTTCAATTGAATGAATTACCTGAGCAGCCTCACCCTTTAGGCAACCCCGCAAGTAATAAAACTTTTGTACATTTGTTAGACTGACATCATTATGTATTAACGCCATAAACGTGTCAAAAAAGTTTACCCAATTGTCATAATTACCGCTAAAAACCGGTAAATCCAAAGCTGGCAACTTAACTTTTGAACTCGTACTATTTACTTGATTTATATGTACGTCATTGTCAACTAAAAATTCTTTAAAACGACAAATAACCTCAAAATAATCCTTCTCAAACTCCACTCTTTTATCCGTTTCTTCCTGCGTACCCTCGTGATACTCAATATCCAATTGAACCTTATCAAACTCATCCCACAGACCCTCGCATTTAACTAACCTTTCTGTAATTTTTATTTTGTTAGTGGAGCCATCGCAAGTATCTAAAAATTCTTTGAATCTAAGCAACCGACCTATTATTTGCTTTCGATAACTTCTTAATTTTTTCAGCAAATCCACTTTAGTTTCCTTAGCAGGCGGCGCCATATTGTAAATTGCACACCCTTATTACTAAATAAAACACAACTTTCTTTATTTACTAACTTATAAGCACAAATTGGGCATATATGAATAGGTATACTTAATAAGCGGGAAATAAACTGATAACTGACCCACCTGAACTTATCCCAGGAGGACTAACCTGCGCTGCGCATGTACTACGTGACTTACTGACTGCTTCACCCACGCTAAATTTCTTCTGTCTATACTTTACTCTATAGTGGCTTTATTTATAAAGCCACTGTACTTTACTCCATTAACTATTCTTCTATCCGCTCGAATCTCGGCTCGAATGGACCAAATGTTCCAGCAATAACTGTATTGGATGTTTCTTGGGTTCGTACTTCTCGCAATAATACTTCTGTACTGACAAACTCACAACTCAACATTTATTTAATCGACTTACAGAATACATTTTTTATACTAGCGTACAAGCGTACTCTACCCTTCAGCGGACTGTAAGATACTGGCTCGCTAGAGATGTGCAAAAATATCTATTCGTTACTTAGTATCAGATACTCTCTTGGATTCGAAGTATCTGGTAGTGCCAAACGAAAGTATTCGTTACTGAGTATCGATGTGAAGTGAACGCGAACGAATAACTTGCGTAACCACGGGAAGTGGGAAATGAATCGGTATCGAGTAACGAATACCGCATCGGATATTTTATGGTACCAATATCCGTGCAGTAGCAGTGTTAATTAGTATTCCTATTCGATATCGAGGTACCTATATTTATTTTGGATCTGGGGTGTGGTCTTGTATTCGCTTCGCAATGAGTGCCGCTCGAAGGCGGCAGACATAAAAGATAAAAGCTTCTGCAGGTGTCCAAAAGCTTTGTAGGCATTTGTTTATCGTTCATAAATTGGAAGTTGTTATGCAGAAAGGAATCAAACCACATGATTTATAGTAATGAGACAAGTTTTGTTCAGATTTCAGAATTATAGTGTTTTTATTTATTATTCCCCCTATGTTTATTTCATACCTATATTATTTTTGTTTTTATTTTTATGCAGTTCTAATGACATGTTGTTAAAAATATAAAATCATAATCACCTAAATTGGTTGGTTCTATTCTTGCGAATACCACACGGTGTAGCCGCATGTACTACGAATAGTAGCAGTATGTATTTACACCAGTAATCAGTTACCGTGATGTATACAGCTGCTGTAGTTTACCGGAAATCGATACCGAGTAACGAATACTCAGATACTCAGATACTCATACAAGAAGAAGTATCGATATCTACTTGATACCGAAAAAAGTATCAGTTGCACATCTCTATGGCTCGCGGCTCGCGGCCAGTGCTGCATGGAAGTCAGCGATGAACAATACAATAGGAGCGTCCAACAAAAAAGGGGTGGCCGTAAACAAAACCTAACCGCGCAAATTTAACCACACACTGGTAGGCCTAAGATATAATGAACATTTAAACTCATTTCAGTTGAGTAATGCCAATTCAATTTTGCAAACCATTTTTTCGAAAGTAATCACAAATTTCCTGTTCTTGAAGAATTGTACACGTTAGAATAAGGTTATCAATTAGATATTTTAGAATGTATAGAAATTTATACACATAAAGATGATAAAAATATAACTTACTTATCGAACAAATTGATAATACAAAATAAAATCTAATCTTTTTAAGTTATTGTAAATTTAAATTATTTATGTAGGTAGGTAATTTTTATATTTTAGGTTTCCTAAAATGTTTGTCAATAATAATGTCAAAGTTAATAATATTTATTTTTGCAGTATTTCTGGATTGCAAGAGTGCCTTGGTTCGTTTTTGAAGTTTCTGAAGTTGTTTGGGTTCTACTTGAATCCTGTTATTAATTTCCAATAACGAAAACATTCTCTGATGATGGAAAGAGAATTTTCCGAAAATGCTTTATACGTTATATTATAATTATTGGTAGTGCGCATAGTAGTGATAAACTCAATATAGTTACTTTTTATGCACGTCACATAATGTAACGATTGAGAGTCGCCTTACGTAAAATGACAAGTCATATAAATTGAATGTGCTAAAAAAGAATAAAGAAATTTATTTTAATGTATAAACACAACACTATTTTGTTGCATGATTGCCGCTTAATTTGTTGACGTTTCCCGGTTGACGACAGCTGATATTCTGAAAGCGTCAAGTTTCGTTAACTTTTGTTGTTTTTGGTGTTTTAAACCCTTGTTTTCTTTGTTCATCAACTTTTGCGGTAAAAATCTGTTTTTCTGAGAACTAAAATAGTGCTCCTGGTTATTTATTATCGGTGTTGTTATTGTTATTGTTGGTATAATGCCCAAGTTCTTAAACAGTCGGTGTAAGGAGCTTGTAGCGTCGCTTATCAACTATTTTGAAAGAGAATTGGAAAATAATGGACCCTTATTACCATTGAATTCAGTTGAGAGGTAAATTGAATTTTTAATATTTTGGAATTGAGTATCATAAACTCTTGTTTTATTTAGCCTGGCAACAGTGCTAATATGACGCCTGTGACGTGCATGAAAAGTAAAGTGATTTTAACTATAGGTAAATATTTACAATAAATTCTTTTAACAGCTCTTATTAGCAACTGAAATATTGCTTTCTTAGGATGGTCGTCTCGTCGCTTAGCGTGTTAATTACTTGTGAAATACCGATTATTGGCAGTCGTAAATTACGCATGAGTACAGAAAAGAAGACTTTACCATTAACAGACAAGCTGTAGGCGCATTTAATTTCTTTCGCAAGGCCACAAATGTTTTTCCCACTCATAATGACTTCCACTGAAGACTTGAAACTTAACGGAAGTGCAAACTTGTGGAAATGTTTTGCCAACTGTAGTGAAAATTGTAGTGTACATGCGCCAAAGGGCAAAAGTACTTTTAAAACGCATTACATTTTTTCCACAATTCTAGACACCAGATGGGTATTTCCGCAAATAAAACAAATTATGTTATAACGCGAACTGCTTTTCAGATGCGTTCTACAAATAGACCACTAAAAACTAAATGGCAAGAAATCGCCCAGATTGGAACAGATCATCGCGGCGGGCCACTTCCATGGAATTTCATTCATCTCGACTTCACTTCACGCATTATCCTAGGTCTCATGTCGCCCATCCTTTTTCAACACTGTTATAGACGAAGTCGGACACACTAACTATAATTACGAACGGAGAATAAGTACACCGAGCATAATCCGACCGGATATTCATTTGACCGCAGACTTACGTGATTTGTTAAAAACATACCATTGACAGCGGATTAAATACATTTTAGGGAATCAAGTAAAAAATTAATGCATTGCTTGAAGAAACTGTGAGCTGTAGATATGTGAATGTAAGCGATAATTTGCAATAAGCAAATACATTTTTTGGTTTCAAAATAATTGTTCATTAAATACCGAGAAACAGAATAACTAAAATTTGCGCCTTTTTAACATCATTTTTACCTTGTTAGAGAAAAGAGATTCTAACATCCGGTTCTCACGACAGACACATCGGCTTGTTTATTTTAAATATTACTGCATTGTTTAAAAAATAACTCAAATATCTATCTCTTTTATCTCTAATATATTCAGGAATAGTTGACTTCTGGTTTTACCGGGTGTCGACGTAACATTTATAGATCATTTCGTAAAAGAAGAAACAAATTATAATTTTGTACTAAAATCATTGGCGTCCATTTTAAGAAAAGGCCATAGTACGCCGGATTGTGACATGAATTTTAAAATGATTTTAGCGTGTGGCAGAGGTTCTAAATTTGGTAGTTTGTGTGATGGCAAACAGGAAAATTGTCCTCTGCCCACCCCGCGTCGGACATTTTACAATTGGCATGTATTCAAAAATTTAAAAGAAATAATAAGTTAACCTAAATCTTTTCAACGTCTCTACCTTATGATTCAACTTATTAATTACATAATAAAAAACGAGAAAATACCCGATGTAGAGATTCTGAACAGTCCCTGAGCAGAGGCAGCGGTTCTGAGAGTGTTTGGAAAGTAGGTAGGCCTACTTAGATTCAAACGAGCTAAAATGACTAATGCCCGTTTGCACCGTTTTCGTTTTAAGCAATACTTTACTAAGAAGCTCTTAATTTTAAGAACTGCTTAAATTTTTGTCTGTTGCACAGCGCTGCATACAGCTGATGCTTAACAAAGTAGAGTTTAAGGAACTGTTGATCTGGCAACACCTCAAATTTCTAGATATTTTCGTTGCATTTCTGTACAACTGGTGGTTTTGGTGACTTTGGCGCAGTCCGTGCACTCATTTGTAGTTTTCATGACTAATTATCGCACAGAATTTTGTTGGTTAGTTGATTTGTACATCATACTTATGTCATACTCGTATAATGTTAATGTACCTAGCAAAATTTTATAATGCATAAGCTAGTAGTTGTAAATAGGTAGGTACGAAAAGTAGTTTTCGAATAAAAAGCATGAAATACTTCATAGAAATACAAATATACTTATTTTATAAACTAAAATCACGAACAGTATTTTTTAAACTGCAGAGAGCATAAGTAGATACAATGTACAATCGTAATACATAATTGTTATAAAGAAGCGAACAAAAATGAGAAAGCTCGAAAGCGGCCGTTACTCTTAGGAAAGGGTTAGGGTAGATATTTCAGCATATATAAAAGTTAAAACCCTCGGATCATCTATAAAAATAATTATACTTATATATTTTCAAATATAACAATAACAATTAACATATAGGTTCCTGTATTAGGTATAAAGAAAAAAGGCGAACGTAAAAAAGTTTAAGATTATATACTGTATCTGCTTTTAAGAAATGCTTAAGTCCGGGTCCAGCGAGGGCTTAAAATTAAGAACTGCTTTGGCAAGTTAAGAATTGCTTAACGGCCGGTGCAAACCAAATGCGTATTCTAAGTTATGCTTATTTTTAAGCCATGCTTAAACAGTTCGGTGCAAACGGGCATAGGTAGAGCTTCTTTTCTAAACATATTTAAAACGTCTTCCTCAGATCTGAAGCTGATCAGGACCTCGGCCTCGGGTAATTTATTGTTCTTTATGATTTAATTAATTAATGTAATCTAAAGCAGGGGCACGGAAAAGATTTAGGTTACCTTTTTTCTTTCACATTTTTTAAGACCTGCCAATTGTAAAATGTCCCAAGCTGGGGTCTCGCACATGGATATTCCTGATTTCCAACAGACAATTTACAATTTTATATGAATACGAAGTGCGCTGAAATGAGTTATAAAAAATGTCGCTATCCGGCGTGCTAATATATTTATACACGGCGGAACTTTCTAACGGAATAAACTGAACGGCTAATACTTGATCGAAATCCTCGGACACGTCGATTCTTGATTTTAATTGCGCACCTTATAATGTAAATTTCATCACCACTTGGTCACGTGACTACGGGTTATGACGTCACAGTACATGTTTTAAATAGGAAAGTATGTTAAATTGTATATCGTTGGATAGATTCTTTCGAGAGAAATTCGGTGGCGTTTTCCGTTTTTCAATATCTTTATTACTTTTCGAGAAAAATAGTTTCAAACTGCAGGGACGTATTTGTCATAAAAATAAAGCTGGCCATTTACTTTGATTGGAAATCCCGTTTAAGTAAATTTCTTGCTACCGCTTTGTCATTAACAAATAATTACTATACTTTAAAAAATTTAATTTTGATAATAAAAATACGTTTGTTTCATGGTCAACTTTATTTTTATGACGTACATATACGTCCCTGCTGTTTGACACTATTTTTCTCGAAAACTATTAAAGATATTGAAAAACGGAAACGGCACTGAATTTCTCTCGAAAGAATCTATCCAAGGATCTAAAATTTAATATACGTTGCTATTTAAAAAAATTGTACTGTGACGTCATAACTCGTAGTCATGTGACCAAATGGTGATGAAATTTACTTTATAAGGTGAGCAATTAATATCACAAATCGACGTGTTGGCTGTGAATTTGACGATATGAGCCTAATTTTAAACGTTTTAATGAATTAAACTATTAATTCTAACAGACTGTTTTAATGTCCATGGAAAAATTTTCGAATTTGAAGCAGCACATCGTTTATTTTTTTTAAATGTAGTGGTCATTTTTCGAATTTAAATTTTTGCGCCTTATGTTGTGATTCTGCATTACCGGCATTTATGTATTTAGTGGGTAAGGCAAAGTGAGTTAGGAAGTTAAGGTTATGTCTTATGTGTGTGAGTGTGTGTAATGGCGCCTTCCCGCGCGTTCCAAGTTTTTGTTAATAAAACCAACAAAAGTTTAAGTACCTACTTGTTTATTTTGAAAACCGCCGCCGTCTACTACATAAATAAGGTTAACATAGGGGTTTTAAGTGTTTTGAAAAATTGAATTTAAATTAGCAATTTATCATTGAATTGCACTTTTTATGCACTAATTGTGAGGACAATAAACTGAAGTTCGAAAAACAAGAAAAATATTAGCACCTGACTATTTAGAATTTCAGGAAAAACTTTTAAATTTTAAATATTCGTTTTTGAAACATTAAAAGTTCGGAAAGTGATATTTTACTGGACGAGTAGGCAAGCGTAGGAAGCCTGCGATTTCAGTAGAGAACTTTCCGGACGTGTGACGTACAAAATTTTATCTACGACTGCCAAAAATTTGATGAAAATAATTTTTTACTTCAAATTACCTACATAAATTTGCCATTTAAAATGTATTTTTTGACAAATGCGAAACATTAGTACATATTTTTATCTAACCCCGCTATGAAATGACACATTTTAAATGCATTTTTGACATTACGAACGTCATATTTTTCATAACTGTCAGTTCATTACGTAACTAGTTATGTAATGAACTTTCATTACATAACTAGTTATGTAATGAACTTTTACGTAACTGAATATTTAAAAGCAAAAACAAAAGTAAGACTTTATTACAAGGTATTATTGAATCTATTGCCAAATTCGTTGATTCTTCTATATCAGAAGGCATATATACATCAGAACCATCCATTTTTGGCATACTTTGAAATAAAAAAACTCCTCACTGACAATTAATAGTTATTTATAGTATCCATAGCAACGCCAAGGTAAAGCGATGAAGTTGAATTTATTTGTACGGCTACAAGGGATGTTACATTATTTGGAGTAGCACAATTCTTTTTTATTTTAAAGCGGGGTTAGATAAAATTTTTGAACTTAACACGCTATGAAAAGGCTAATTTTATTTGACTCATATAATTTGCAAAACTCGCTCACTTCGTTCGCTCGTTTTGGCAAATATTATATTCGTCAAATAAAATTAATCTTTTCATAACTGGTTACGTAAATAACTATTTTATTAATTTAAAACCACAGCAACTCAAAATCATTCCTCATGTAATGATTTTCATTACATAACTCAAATGAACGACCGTAATAGGTCATTTATCTAAGCAGTCGCAATTAAAAAGAATCTTCCTTACTTGTACCTGAACCACTTCTGCTGCACCGCTGATCCCTAAACTTAGAAATCAGAAAAATTAAACTAAAAAAAGAATAAAATAAAACCGTTCGCTTGTGATTACATATTTTTCAATATTTTATTTTTCCTAGTTCTGTTATTGTTATTGGAGTTTTAGTTTGAGTTAAAACTTTTAACATAGTTACATTACCGATCAAATGATAAGGCAACTGCAGTATAGGAAAAGAACTTGTGTGATTAACACTTCCATTCCTAGGGGCAATAAACAGCCGAGTTACATTAGCAATAGAATTCTCAGCAATATCTGATTGAAAAATAAAATCGTTTTTAGGTATTTTCCTTCAATCAGGCAGCACGAAAGAAAATTTATTCGGCGTTTTCATATTTTGCAAGGACACTCAAAGAGGTCAACGAAACAAAATGTATATAGTCAAATCATTAAACGGGGGCGGCGTATACGTTATGAATTCCGTGGAAATGTGAATATCGTTTTCATATTTTACAGGAGCGTTTAGAGAGCCCACAGAAACTTATTGTATACCGGGTGGGGATCTAGTGTGTAATCGGTTCATATCTCTGGTACTGCTTAAGATATCAAAATGAAATTTTACACGTATGTGGGGAACGACATGGAGCATTTCGTAAAATTATTTATGTATATACAGGATGTTCACATTCCGAGTACCAGACCAAAGTTCCGTTTCTTTAAATGGAAACCCCACAAGTATTTGCGTGATTTCCATTCCCCATAAAATTTCATGAAAATTGATATACTGCATGATGTGTTTTTGAGTAAGGACTGTTAAGATATTGAGATTTTTGTGTCATTATGGTCCCAAATTTATGACGCTACTGGCGTATACTGACCAAAGCCACCTAATTATTTTTTATTGAAAGGGGTTTACTCACTGCTGTATTTATGAAATCTATAAATACTTTCACCATAATACTTAGGATTATACAAGGTGGTTAAGTTATGCAAAAGGGAATTTTTCTCAAAAATTGCAAATAGAATACCATGTATATTATTTGCACAACTGACAGTCAGTTAACTAAGCTTTTAATTGATGTAGATATTGCCAGGTCTGCTACTGATAGTTTCGGCAGATATTACGATTGAACATCAGAATCTTTGAATTTCATTATTAGTTTATACTCTTTTTGACGAATCCCCCCTATTCTGTTGCTCAAAACTTACAATAATGTTTATATTTTGTATTTGCAAATTGGTATCAATATAAAGACAAAAAATCTTTTTGTAAAATTGTTTCTTGATGGTTATATTCTTAAATGCATAATGTCTTTTTAAAGTCGGGTATAATGTTCAAACAAGGAGTGCCATGGAAGAAAATATTATCTTTAAGAAATAATCTTGCAATGGGATTTCTTGTGTTAATGTAAACTTAATTTGCTAAATATTTTATAGAAACAAAATGCAGACCTTTTTTGGAGTTTTGGAAGACAAAATAGGGGAGATCGTCAAAAATAATGTAAAATATTAACGAAACTCTACATTTTTATAATTAAATTGTACGTTCCGTTGAAACTTTTACTGGTAGACTTGACAATATTCACATCAATAAAAAGCTTAGTAAAATGACCATCAATTGTACAAATAATATACATGGGGTTCCATTTGAAATTTTTGAGAAAAATTCTGTTTCGCATAACATAACCACCCTGTATTATCTCAAGTATTATGATAAAATTATTTATAGATTTCAAAAATACAGTAGTGTGTGAACCTATTTCAATAAAGAAATTTTAGGTGGCTTTGGTTAGTATGCGTCAGCAGCGTCATAAATTTGGGTCCATAATAGCACAAAAATGTCAATATCTCAACATTCCTTAGTCAAAACCACATCATGCAGTATATCAATTTTCATGGAATTTTATGGGGAATCCATATTATGCAAGGACACGTAGGGTTTCCATTTAAAGAAATAGAACTTTGGTCTGGTACTTAGAATGTGAACAACCTGTATATACCTAAATAATTTTGGGAAATGCTCTATGTGGTTCGCCACATTCGTGCAAAATTTCATTTTGATATCTTAAATAGTTCCAGAGCTATGAGCCGATTACACACTAAATCCCCACCCGGTATAATGAAATCGTTTGCCGTTAAACCGGGGGCGGCGTATACTATATGAATTCCGCGAAAATGTGAATATCGTTTTCATATTTTTCAGGAGCGTTTAGAGCCTAAATAAACTTACTACATAAATAATGAAATCGTTTGCCGTCAAACCGGGGGGGGGGGGGGCAATGGCAATTCGTATACTGTAAGAATTCCCTGAAAATGTGAATAATAATAATAATAATAAATGACTTTATTGCCAGCTATAATGGTAATCACAAATACAAATACAGTAAGTATAATGTTCAGCTGACAACGGCGAAGTTCAGCACGAGCCCCCCAGAGAGTGCTCAGCTGCTTTTCAACTTAACCGTTTATAACATAAGTTTTAAGTTTATAACATACCTACATACAAAATGCAAGATAAAACACAAGAATCCAAAAAAGAAAAGAAGACAAAAGAATCGAAAAAAGGAAAACAAAGGAACCAAAAAAAAAGACAAAACAAAACAAAACAAAACAGAACAAAACAAAGAGAGAAGGACAAGAGAGACGAGAAGGGCTAGAAGTCGGACAGCACACATTGTTACGCCGCACACTATGAGATTCACAGAGTCAGGTGGTTCCTCTGCTTGAACAATAGGTCAATAAAAATGCGAGACTTAAAGCGAGGGGCACATGTTACATTCCTGAGCTCTCGAGGAAGTGAGTTGTACAGCCTGCAAATGCAGTAGGAAAACGATCTCTCAAAAGCAGCCGTTTTATGAATCGGTGGGACCATAAGGCTTCTCCTTCTAACATTGATATTATGGACATCAGATATAAATTTAATTTTGGTATATAGATAACGAGGCAGTCTCTGCACAACAACCTTATGAAACGCACATATCGTGTGATGGAGGCGCCTACCCGTCATGGTCAACCAATTTAATGAGTTTAACTTCTGCGAAACGTGCTGATACTTTCGCAATCCAAAAATAACGCGCGCACATGCATTTTGCACTCTCTGTACTCGTAACTGATCCACGCATCTCAAGCAAGGCCCGTATACAGCATCACAATAATTAAACACTGACAGAACAATTGAATCACAGAGAGTCTTTTTGGCGTTGGTATTTAATAACTCTTTATTCATATAAATATCGTTTTCATGTTTTACAGGAACGTTTAGAGAGCCCAAATAAACTTATTACGTATAATGAAATCGTTTGCCGCTAAACCGGGGACGGCGTATACTATATGAATTCCATGAAAATGTGAATATCGTTTTCATATTTTACAGGAGCGTTTAGGGAGCCCAAATAAACTTACTACATATAATGAAATCGTTTGCCGTTAAACCGGGGGCGGCGTATACTGTATGAATTCCCTGAAAATGTGAACATCGTTTTCATATTTTACAGGAGCGTTTAGAGAGCCCAAATAAACTTATTACGTACAATGAAATCGTCTGCCGCTAAACCGGGGGCGGCGTATACTCTATGAATTCCGTGAAAATGTGAATATCGTTTTCATATTTTACAGGAGCGTTTAGAGAGCCCAGAGAAACTTATTGTATATAATGAAATCGTTCGCCGTTAAACCGGAGGCGGCGTATACTGTATGAATTCCGCGAAAATGTGAATATCGTTTTCATATTTTTCAGGCGCGTTTAGAGCCCAAATAAACTTACTACATAAATAAAGAAATCGTTTGCCGTTAAACCGGGGGGGGGGGGCAAATTCGTATACTGTAAAAATTCCCTGAAAATGTGAATATCGTTTTCATATTTTACAGCAGCGTTTAGAGAGCCCAAATAAACTTATTACGTATAATGAAATCGTTTGCCGTTAAACCGGTTGCGGCGTATACTATGTGAATTCCATGAAAATGTGAATATCGTTTCCATGTTTTACAGGAGCGTTTAGAGAGCCCAAATAAACTTATTACGTATAATGAAATCGATTTCCGTTAAACCGGGGACGGCGTATACTGTATGAATTCCATGAAAATGTGAATATCGTTTTCATATTTTACCGGAGCGTTTAGCAAGCCCAAATAAACTTATTACGTATAATGAAATCGTTTGCCGTTAAACCGGGGACGGCGTATACTATATGAATTCCATGAAAATGTGAATATCGTTTTCATATTTTACAGCAGCGTTTAGAGAGCCCAAATAAACTTATTGCGTATAATGAAATCGTTTGCCGCTAAACCGGGGACGGCGTATACTGTATGAATTCCATGAAAATGTGAATATCGTTTTCATATTTTACAGGAGCGTTTAGAGAGCCCAAATAAACTTATTGCGTATAATGAAATCGTTTGCCGCTAAACCGGGGACGGCGTATACTGTATGAATTCCATGAAAATGTGAATATCGTTTTCATATTTTACAGCAGCGTTTAGAGAGCCCAAATAAACTTATTGCGTATAATGAAATCGTTTGCCGCTAAACCGGGGACGGCGTATACTGTATGAATTCCATGAAAATGTGAA
This sequence comes from Xestobium rufovillosum, assembly GCA_963966045.1. Lineage (NCBI taxonomy): Eukaryota > Metazoa > Arthropoda > Insecta > Coleoptera > Ptinidae > Xestobium > Xestobium rufovillosum. The sequence goes on from OZ014493.1 coordinate 6,832,533, forward strand.
TATCGTTTTCATATTTTACAGGAGCGTTTAGAGAGCCCAAATAAACTTATTACGTATAATGAAATCGTTTGCCGTTAAGCCGGGGACGGCGTATACTATATGAATTTCATGAAAATGTGAATATCGTTTTCATATTTTACAGGAGCGTTTAGAGATCCCAAATAAACTTATTACGTATAATGAAATCGTTTGCCGTTAAACCGGGGGCGGCGTATACTCTATGAATTCCGTGAAAATGTGAATATCGTTTTCATGTTTTACAGGAGCGTTTAGAGAGTCCAAATAAACTTATTACATATAATGAAATCGTTTTCCGTTAAACCGGGGGCGGCGTATACTCTATGAATTCCGTGAAAATGTGAATATCGTTTTCATGTTTTACAGGAGCGTTTAGAGAGTCCAAATAAACTTATTACATATAATGAAATCGTTTTCCGTTAAACCGGGGGCGGCGTATACTGTATGAATTCCCTGAAAATGTGTATATCGTTTTCATATTTTACAGGAGCGTTTAGAGAGCCCAAATAAACTTATTACGTACAATGAAATCGTCTGCCGCTAAACCGGGGGCGGCGTATACTCTATGAATTCCGCGAAAATGTGAATATCGTTTTCATATTTTACAGGAGCGTTTAGAGAGCCCAAATAAACTTATTACATATAATGAAATCGTTTTCCGTTAAACCGGGGGCGGCGTATACTGTATGAATTCCCTGAAAATGTGTATATCGTTTTCATATTTTACAGGAGCGTTTAGAGAGCCCAAATAAACTTATTACGTATAATGAAATCGATTGCCGTTAAACCGTGGGCGGCGTATACTATATGAATTCCGTGAAAATGTGAATATCGTTTCGATATTTCATATGTAATAAAAAATAAAAGCAGTTTTAAGGTTAAACTGTTTATTTTTAACTTTGCTCCTATCCGGCAGGATAGCGTTTAGAACGCTGCTGTAAAATTTGAAAACGGTATTCACATTTTCATGGAATTCATAGAGTATACGCTGCCCCCGGTTTAACGGTAAACGATTTCATTCTACGTAATAAGTTTATTTGGGCTCTCTAAACGCTCCTGTAAAATATGAAAACGATGTTCACATTTTCATGGAATTCATAGAGTATACGCCGCCCCCGGTTTAACGGCAAACGATTTCATTCTACGTAATAAGTTTATTTGGGCTCTCTAAACGCTCCTGTAAAATATGAAAACGATATTCACATTTTCATGGAATTCATATAGTATACGCCGTCCCCGGTTTAACGGCAAACGATTTCATTATACGTAACAAGTTTATTTAGGCTCTCTAAACGCTCCTGTAAAATATGAAAACGATATTCACATTTTCATGGAATTCATATAGTATACGCCGTCCCCGGTTTAACGGCAAACGATTTCATTCTACGTAATAAGTTTATTTGGGCTCTCTAAACGCTCCTGTAAAATATGAAAACGATATTCACATTTTCATGGAATTCATATAGTATACGCCGTCCCCGGTTTAACGGCAAACGATTTCATTATACGTAATAAGTTTATTTGGGCTCTCTAAACGCTCCTGTAAAATATGAAAACGATATTCACATTTTCAGGGAATTCATACAGTATACGCCGAGCCCGGTTTAACGGCAAACGATTTCATTATATGTAATAAGTTGATTTGGGCTCTCTAGACGCCTCTGTAAAATATGAAAACGATATTCACATTTTCATGGAATTCATATAGTATACGCCGTCCCCGGTTTAACGGAAAACGATTTCATTATATGTAATAAGTTGATTTGGGCGATCTAAACGCTCCTGTAAAATATGAAAACGATATTCACATTTCCACGGAATTCATAGAGTATAAGCCGCCCCCGGTTTAACGGCAAACGATTTCATTATAAGATTATAAGCAATAAGCTTACTTGGGCCCTCTAAACGCTCCTGTAAAATATGAAAACGATATTCACATTTTCACGGAATTCATATCGTATACGCCGCCCCCGTTTAACGATTTGACTACATACATTTTGTTTCGTTGACGCCGAATATATTTTCTTTGGTGTTGCTTGATTCAAGGAAAATACCTAAAAACTGTTTAATTTTTCAATCAGATATTGCTGAGAATTCTATTGCTAAAGTAACCCTGCTGCAATAAAAGAAATCAAAATATGCCCAAGTTGCAGATTCTTTGTGGAATTTGAATAGCCATCCAAATAATGAGAAATGTGAAAGCGCCATCTTCTCAATAGTTACCAAACTCTCTCACTCTTTAAATATCGATAGGAATAATATCGCGCTGACTCTGCCGTTTTGGGACGCTGGATTTTCGACCATAATGACAGTTTAATAATAAATGGCATGTTCTCCTTAGAACACAGTCACTCTCGAAAAACAGGCATTCAAATGTAATAAATTTAGTCTCATATGAAAGCTTACAACATGAATATTCTAAGATATTTTTCATTTCGTTATCAAAATTTCAACAACGAATCGAAAAAAAATCATCAATTGTATGACTTTGATTGCATGTTTTAAGTAGAAATGGCATTTCTTTGACTTAAAAATAGCTTACCATGATCTTATAACCGTGTTCTTTCCAGGAAATTTTAATTTACTGGTGTACAATAAGGCTTTCATAAGATTTAGTGAATTTCATCAAGCATTGTGCACCATACCTAAATGCATAGGGATGTGCCAGCCTTAAGGACTTGGAACTCCCTGGGGATACGTTTTATAACGTATGTCCCATAAGTTTTGAGAAAAAATACGCTCGAGCTTATCAAACAAAAAATGCTTTCAACCTGGTTGACGTTGGAAACAAAACTTCATAATTAATCACAGTTTGCAATTAAATGTCATTTTTCAACAATTTTGTGGTTACAATGGCTTACAAGCTTGACATTCGCAAAAATATTTCTAGGCTATTTGGACGGCTACCTAAGCGCGAAATTGTAAGATTGTACAGGGATCAAAATATTTCACTGGTCACGACTTATCGAACAATCAAAGACTGTGAGGAGGGAGTACCTGGTGTGAACCTGCCAAAAAGTGGAAGACCTAAAATATTAAGTTGAGATGAACGAAAACTCTTGTTGAATTGGTTAAAAACAGAGTGGAGACATCGTGTATAAATTATCTAGAAGATTTAACGTTTCTCGCATGACAGTACGCAGAACCATCTCCCGAAATCATTTAAAATACAGAGAAAGAAAAAAGGTTCCAAAATACAACGCTACCCAATTCAAAAAAGAAATCCGAGATGATGCCGTGCATGAGGTCGTGTTCATTGATGATGGAAAAGATTTCACTTTGTCCAATTCCGAGATGAAGGGCAACGACGTCTTCTATACGGGTAACATACAGGGCAGTCCGGATGAAGTTAGACCAAAAGGAAAAGTCAAATTTACTGAAACGATTTTAGTATGGTATACCATTTTCGAGGCTGGTGTCTCCCAACGTGACATCGAACCTACCCGTGGTGAAGTCATTAATGCGGACATTTGTACAAGGCAATATTTAACAAAACTTCGTCAGTTTATAACTGCGAATCACCCAAATGACGAAATTATCATTTGACCAGATCCAGCTTTGTGTCACATGTAAAACAAACGACAGACTGGTTAACTGCCAATAACATCAATTTTGTACCGAACGTAGACAACCCTCTAAACGTGCCTCAGACGAGGACTATAGAAGATTTTTGGGGTCTACTAACTGGAAAACTTTACGATAATGGCTGAGAAACCCAAAACGTAACAATTATGTCACCGGATCTACCAGAAAATTCGACGAATCGACACTGTTGCCGCACAAAGGCTAATGGCGCAAGTTTATGTTAAATTGCGCACCGTTGAGGAACATGACCATTATCCGTAGTTTAAACTTAAAGTTTTATAAAACATAGATGTAGAAATAATTACTTGTAGTTGAATTTAATACAAATTTAAACCAAAATAAAATATGACTTTTAATATTTTTTCTCAAAACTTTTGGGACATACGTTATATAAACTTTTTGACTTATTTTGAAGAGCACTGTAGAGATTTTCGACGGTATTTTTTAACACCCTGTATAAAACATCTGAGTTTCTTTTACTTACCCCTTGCGATGGCAATGGATTCCTTTCTTTTCCAAAGCCTTCATTAACTCCGTAATAACAAATTCGGGATCATTGCATTCAGTTGTCGAAACATTGCATAAATCCTGAAAGAGTTAAATATGTAAGTAACATGTTACGCATAAAATTCCTTAAGAAACAATAACAACGATTTACGGCGCACCCAGCTTGGCAGGTTACCTACTGATCCTATAAATATTCAGACTTCAAAAACAGAATAGAATAGAAATCGACACAATGCGACAAATCGTCGTTAATAGTGTTTCCTGTTTTATGCCAAAGCGTTATTCTTCTCAAGAACGTTTAAAAAGACCGTGTTCGTCCGCAGACATCATTTCTTTGTGAAACAGACATAATAATGGGTGAAACGAATTGGGGAAACATTATTATTGTTTTCCTCCGACACCATTACAACACAATGCGAAACGCATACATTTCCTTTTCGACGCTTCACGGTATTAGACTATGCAACTGTCCGTATACAGCGTATTCCACAACGACCTTACACGATCTGTATACAGGATGGTCCAAGTCTTAATACATTAATTTTGGGAGGTGATAGAGAATCAAAAATAAAGGGACTTTTCTTAATAAACATATACCCGGAAATGCATAATAACGGAGATATAGTCCAAGTCATTAATACTAAGACATCTTGATGCTGAGTGCACAAATTGAAATTATCAAGTAGGCTTCCTAATTATTATTTTAGAAGTTTCGAAATTTGTGCATCACCGGGGAGTAAATGTTGCACCGGTTGTAAATGATATGGGTTCCGATGATCCCTATGAAGAGTGCGCAATAGTGTTGAATTTGACGTTCTTAATTGTAGGGCCGCTCTTCGAGAATTGTTGTCGAATGTTCTCAGTATTGCATTTTCTACACACATTATTTCCTCTCCTAGGCAGTTTTTCGGCCCGCTTCTAACCAAACTCCAGAAAAAGGAGATGGATATTTACAAAATCACGGGCATTTGGTTGCCTCCGATTTGGATATCTTCTTCGATAATCTCTAACGACTGCTGCAGCGTTACCGTTACAGTATCCGTAAATAAAATACGTATGTCTGCACAATCAGCATTATTGAATAAATTTGGTATGATTTCGCCTCACAAATTAAAATTCAGTAGGTATAGGAAATCAAATTACCTAATGAAATGACTATGCTGCACAAATGTCAAAACTTCTAAAATTATTGAAGCCTACTTGATAATTTCAATTTGTGCGCTCAGCATCAAGATGTGTCAGTATTAATGACTTGGGCTATATCTCCGTTATTATGCATTTCCGGGTATATGTTTATTAAGAAAAGTCCTTTTATTTTTGATTCTCTATCACTTCCCAAAATTAATGTATTAGGACTTGGACCACCCTGTATATGGAAAAGTGGGTTTAGTGGAGTTACACAAATTTGCACAAATAAGTAGTCGAGGATGCTCAATTCGACAAAAATATTTTTGACTTTCTTCGACTTCCGGTTATACCGGAAATAGACACCAACTTCCTTATTTTAAATGGAATGCCCACATTTTTATTATGGATTTAGATTTTTGGTCAAATTCTAAGGTCACCTTATGCAAAACATCATATGGGTAAAGTGCACCCTCTTTGAGATATTAGACGTTAAATATCGTCATTTTTCAAATTTCATCAATTATAGCTTGGAAACGGTACGAGATAAAAAAAATGACTTGCATGTCCCTATCCTAGTTTTTAATTCTCTATCTATTGAGTGTGGAAAATACTGCCTCCTGATTAGTCAAAAAATGACAAAAAGTTGCCAATCGGGAAGCAGTATTTTCCAGACCCATTAGATAGAGAATTAAAATCTAGGATAGGGACATGTAAGTCATTTTTCTTTATTTCGTAGCGTTTCCAAGCTATAATTGATGAAATTTGAAAAATGGCGATTTTTAACGTCTAGTATCTCCAAGAGGGTGCACTTTACACACATGATGTTTTGCATAAGGTGACCTTAAAATTCGACCAAAAATCTAAACCCGTAATAAAAATGTGGGCATTCCATTTAAAATAAGGAAGTTGGTGTCTATTTCCGGTATAACCGGAAGTCGCAGAAAGTCAAAAATATTTTAGTCGAATTGAGCATCCTCGATTACCTATTAATTTGTGCAAATTTGTGTAATTCTACTAAATATACTTTTCTATAAACAGATCGTGTAAGGTCGTCGTGAGATACCCTGTATAGGTACTTTGTGCATTTCATTCTACAGACAAATCGAACTGAAAGTGTCAGTTTTAATAATGTAAATAAACGTGCATTATTTTTAAGTCAGTGTTCCCACATGAGCTTTGCCACGCGACGGATTAACGCGCAGCAAATGCCGAAAACCAGCTAACTTTAAAAATAGCTTGTAACATATTGTGTACTATTCAAAGCAAATTCTATAGCTTTGCTTTTTATATTTGAGACTCAAAATAAAACAAGAAAGTTACTCTGCAGAAGAAACGGATTATTTGAATGCGATTCAAGACGTATCACGTATGAAACCACATATCATTTGACATGCGCGAACACACTGATTGGCTTACTCCGCCCTCACTCCTTCAGGTGTCATCATTATTTTAAAGGTGTCCAATCAGCGAAACATAGGTAGGTACGACATGTCACGCCAAAGCGCGTTTAAGTAGTCGCAATTTGATTGCCTTTATAATAAATTGAAGATTTTAGTAGTGATGGGCGGAATCGAATACTTTTAAAAATCGAATAGCTTGTATTCGAATTATTTCAAGAATCGAGTGATCATTCGAATACGTGAATGCCCCAAGTTTGTTTCTGCTACGTTTCCTATTTTACCGACCTTGATATCACCACCAATTACTTCGGGTTTACGTTGATAGATAGAAGGTGAAATAGGTCTACTACCACACCATCGCAGTTCTTAATGGAAAATATACACGGTGCCCCAACGAAAACTTTTACCCCCGTAAAACTCGGCAAAATACACGTTTTGACAAAAATCCAAAATCACGTCGATATTTATATCAAAGGGGACCAATTTTTATGCAATAATCATTCTTGCAACTCTGGCCCTGTGCGGGGGGTAGCGACCCCCCAAAATTTTTTTAATGGGACGTGGGCTCAAATGTGTGACGTAACCTAAAAGACTAACGCCACAATGGAGGATCCTGCCGCAGCTATGCTCGAAGCCGAAGATGGGGTGGGCTAAAAACAGGAAAAGGGCGCCAAGGAGTTGTTGGCTGATCCTCTGTAGCCAACACACAATGACTACAACTCCTAAAAGCCGCTGGTACACAATAGGGCACAATAAAATAACAAAAGAAAAAAACGTAGTCAAATAGTATATCATATAATAAAAAAAAACAAAATAGGTATGTAAACCAAATATGGCGATATCTGACAATATATATATAATAGCAATACCAAAAAAAACCACCAATTATATCAACAAATTAATTATTAATTATATATAACATAAATATAAAAAAAAGCAATGAACATAAACCTGGGTGAAATTTAGACACCCGGTACTAACGTTGCGCTAAAAAGGAAAATCAAAAATAGGCGCGGATGACGCGGTAAATACACTACACGAATGGAGCTCCGCACGCGCAGCGCACCGACGGGTCAATCGCACGCACGCTAACTACAACAATGAAGTCAGACGCAAACGGGAGTATCGACTGTTACTAAATCTTGACAAAAAAAATATATATTACTATTAATCAAAATGAAATTTACAAACAGCAAAATTATTAAAGTGACTATAAACAAATTGAACCAAAATTATTATTGACTAAATGAATTTCAAACAAAATAAACTACTTAACTACGTGACCAAAAGAAACAAAGTTAATAAATGAATAAATTTTACAAAAGTCCAAAAGAACAAACAGGGTGACCACAACAAGCCGTGGCCAGGCGTCTACATATGAAACTAGACGAACGGAGACGAAAGTTCGATCGGACGGGCGATGCGAAATCACAAAAAAACGAACACAAAATGGTCACAAAAAGCTGTGCCGGGCGCAACTTACAAGCCAGCCGCTGGACACGGTGTTCCAAACGGACTGGGGACAAAAACTATCTGAGCTTACAGAGATGATCGATGGTCAGCTGGGCCGCCGGGTAACTTGCGACTCTCAACGCCCTGGTCATCATCATAAGGTTCTCAGTCCGAAGACTGGTTGGACGCGTACCTCCATTCTTTTCTATCCTGAGCTAACCTACGCATTTCCCTAAAAGTAGAACATCCTACATCCCTAACTATTTGAGAGCAGTAGTCTAATCTAGGCCTACCCCTACCTCTTTTTATTCCTATCTCTGACTCTAGTATGTCACGAACTATTCCTTCGTGTCTTAGAAGGTGTCCTACCATCCTATCTCTCCTACTCTTTATTGTTTTCCATACCTTTCGCCTTTCCCCAACTCTTTCTAATACTTCCCTATTGCTAACCTTACCTATCCACGGTATCTTCATCATGCGTCTGTAGCACCACATTTCAAACGCTTCTACTCTTTTTCTATCCGCTTCTCCTATTGTCCAAGTTTCGCACCCGTATAATGCCGTACTCCATACATACGACGTTAAGAGTCTCTTCCTAGTCTCTATATTAACCGTTCTCGAGCATTACAGTTGTTTCTTTTTGTTAAACGCAACTCGGCCCTGCGCCATTCTTTGTTTTATATCTTTAGTGCTCCTACCGTCTTGAGTTATTTTACTTCCTAAGTAGCAGAAATCCGCGACCTCCTCTATCTTCTCATTTCCAATTTGTATTTCCATTTTAGTTCTATTTTCACATCCCCTACATACCAAAATTTTAGTTTTCTTTTTATTGATTTTCATGCCGAAGCCCTGTGTCAAAACTGCTTCCATTTCATTCAAAGCCGCTCCTAATTCTTCTTTGCTAGATGCTAACACTGCTATATCATCCGCAAATCTGAGCATGTTAATAGTTTGGCCCTGTACATTGATCCCTGAGGCTGTTCTTTCCTTAACAATATTAATCGCATCTTCGATATATAAGTTGAAAACTAGAGGTGACAATGCACATCCCTGTCTCACTCCCTTCCGGATATCTACTTCCCTTTGTTCCTGCTCACATTCTATAACTGCCTTTTGCTCTTTGTAGAGATTATGTATTATTCTTCTGTCCCTGTATTTCATCCCTACCTTTCTCAGCACTTCGAACATCTTCCCCCATTTTACGTTGTCGAAGGCTTTTTCTAAATCTACAAATCCTATATAGACGCTCTTTCCCTTTTCTATCGTTTTTTCTATAATTACTCGTAAAGCTAGAATGGCCTCGCGCGTTCCTCTATTTCGTCTAAATCCGAACTGATCTTCTCCTAATATTTCTTCCGCCTTTTTCTCCATCCTTCTTTGCACAATTCTAGTTAAAATTTTTGACGCATGGGAAGTTAAACTGATAGTTCTAAAATTTTCGCATCTATCCGCGCCTTTTCTTTTTGGCAAAGCTACTATGATGTTCCGTTTGTAATCTTCTGGAATCTCGCCTGTCAGGTATATGCGACTAACTAGTTTAAATAAACGATCTATTACCTCTTGACCTGCGCACTTTAAGATTTCTGCCTGCAAGCCATCTATACCTGGTGCTTTATTATTCCTTAAACTTTTTAGTGCTATCTCAAACTCTTCTCTCATTATAGGACTCCCTAGGTTATCCCCCTCTACACTGCTTTCGCTTTCTAATATATCTTGCACTTCCTGTCCCGCATATAAGTTTCCTAAATATTCTTTCCACCTATCTGCCTTCTCCCCACTTCCGATTAGGATATCTCCTGCCTCATTTCTAATGTTTTTGGTACTAGATCCAATTTCTCTAAAATTTCTCCCAATTATTTTATATGCTTCATCAGTCTTTCCTACTTCGAATTTATCTTCCACTTCTTTGCATTTATTATCGATCCATTGCTCTTTCGCTTTCCTACATTCCCGAATAATTTCCCACTTGATCGCCTTATATCTTTGTTTCCCTGTTTCATCTAACCTATTTTTATATTTTCGCCTTTCCTCTATTAGACTCACAATATGTTTTGTTATCCAGGGTTTCCTACTTTCATTCTGTTTATGACCCAAAATATCCCTAGCTGAGGAAACTAAACTATTTTTAATGCAATTCCATTCTGCCTCTATGTCCGTAACAATATTTCCACCCGTGCCCTTTAGTGCTTCGTTTGTCTTTTTCTCGAACTTATTGCGCATATCATCATCTTTTAGTTTCTCTGGGTCAAGATACCTTCTTCCGCTTCTTTTTTTCAAAATCTTAAATTTAAGATTGGCTTTCATAACGACTATGTTGTGATCACTATCTATATCTGCTCCTGGATAACTTCTACAATCCCTAACTTGATTTCTAAATCTTTGCCTAACGAGAATGTAATCTATTTGATATCTCCCTAAGTCTCCTGGCATCTTCCACGTATAGCATCTCCTAACATGATGGTGAAATAGAGTGTTCGCGACCGTTAAGTTATGTTTATCGCAGAACTCTATCAGTCTAACTCCCCTATCGTTCCTATTGCCTAATCCAAAGGGGCCAACTATTCCGCCCTCTCGCCCTGTGCCTACGACTGCATTGAAATCTCCTGTAATTATTAAATTTTCGTGCCCTCTCACAAAATCTAGCACATATTCAATATCACTATAAACTGCCTCTACGGCCTCATCACTGTAGTTAGAAGTGGGCATATATACCTGTATTATTACTGTTTTTACAGGTTTCGAATCTAACCTAACCATAACTACCCTGTCACTTTGCTGTAAGAAATTTTCTACACTCTGTCCTGGTAACAATGGTCGATTTTACAGATGGACGGGCTACTCAGAAAATGTCCAAAAGCACGTGGTCCAAAACGCTGTACCAAAAAAACGACGGAGGTACCAAAAAAAGCGTTCCCCCCAAAAAAAACCCTAAAATGTCGTAAGGACAAAAATTAGAATAAAGGAAAAGAGAAATGAAGAAGGCAACACAATACTAATAATAAGAATTAAACAAATGAAGGAAAGAAAAAGAAAGAAACACGTGCTCACCTCGAGAGGGTTTTTTTCCAACAAACTTCCAGCCAAAAACGAAGGCAAACTGGTCCAAAATCCCCAAATCGGGAGTAGACGACGCTTCCTACAAACCAATCAGGCTGAAACGACGTCTGGAATATGTCCGGAGAAAATCCCAATTTCTTGGCTATGAAAAAATAACTTCACTACTCTCCGGAACACACTAAACCAAATACCTTCGAAATCGAACTAGAAGTGAGTATGGCTAGCGGGAATTGCAAATTTTGAAAAAAACGCGCACGTGAAGAATACGCGGCGATCAACCTATGAAAATCCAAATCCAAACTCCCTAAACCAACATCAAAAAGCATAGGCGTCGCCGGGTGCAGAATAATAAACAGATGGAAAGAAACGCTCTGAAGACTTGCAACCCCGAGCAGAAATATAATAAGGATGATAGAAACCTTAAGGAAACCTCTCGAGCTGAAAGAAAAGAGAATAAAGGACACAAAGAAATGAAAGCATCAATTTAGAAAGCTGAAATAGATGAGTACACCACTGGCCTGCTGAAAAGCAATACAATCGAGGTGATCTTCACACATGACAGCTGGGGAAATCGCAAAATCAAAACATAACCCCAAAAGTCTGACAGATTACCTCAATGATTTCCGTAAACTAAATGAAACACAAAAGTCCGAAAGATGAACAATAAGGCGCACAGAATTGATCAGAAAGAGGGTAAATATCAAATAATGACGAGAACAAAATAAACAACCAGCAGATACAGGCAATATCCAGAATCCAGCTAGGTGACAAAGATACAAGAAAACAGGGTAATACAAAAGGTAAATCTCAACAAATCTTATTCAACCTGATAAACTAATAAAGGTAACTCAAACTAGAAGTGAAACAAAATCTACAGTGACCTAAGAAGATAGGGCCGAGGGCTGGGACGGAGGCATCTGCGAAAGACAACTGCGATGGCAGCTAAGGAGAGAAACTAATCATTAAATGGAATAAAATAAGTTAGAGATGGCATAACAAACATTCCTAGCACGTTGTAAGTACCATAATCTTATATGAATTTAAATAAAATAAGTATTAAAATCCGAAAAATGTTTTAGTGTAAAATTTCACCGTTACAAGTGATCCATACTTTGGAAGGGTTTCTCATTACTTACACAACCGTATTTGTTTTATTCAATTCGATCAATTTGTTTCCGCGAAATTGCTTCTTGAAGTTTCCAAGTTAAAAAATTAATAAAAGCACAAAAAGGTTTAAACTATGTATTGCTCGAAATGACCTCCACCAATTGTCATACAATAATACATTCTGGATTCAAATCCAGATCTTACATTTCTCAGGACCTCAGGGAGTTATTAGCCGGCATTCTTCATTGGAATAAACCATTTTGATTTAGTAAATAAACACGATTTTATACTGTGGCGAAAAGTTTATTTTGACATTTGTTCTGATGTTCTTTTGTTCTTACTTTTTATTCTTATTAGTTTAATTGATTTTGTTACTTTTCCATTCTAATACATTCGATAGTTTAAACCTTTTTGTGCTTTATTAATTTTTTAACTTGGAAACTTCAAGAAGCAATTTCTCGTTAAAAAATTGATCGAATTGAATAAAACAAATACGGTTGTGTAAGTAATGAAAAACCCTTCCAAAGTAGGGATCATTTGACCCCCCGACCCATTTAAAATTTTGGGGGCTCGCTACAGTGTTGCCAGACAACTGAAAAATAAATCACCAGATATCGTTCTAAAAAATCACCAGCTACGGATTAAAAATCACCAGATTTTTAAAAGTCCCCCGACACTAGGCACTATGGTTAGGGAATAAAAAAGTACTATGTTCAGTACCTGACAGGCGAGATTTCAGAGGATTACAAACGGAACATCATGGTAGCTTTGCCAAAAAGGAAAGGCGCGGATAGGTGCGAAAATTTCAGAACCATCAGTTTAACTTCCCATGCGTCAAAAATTTTAATTAGAATTGTGCAAAGAAGGATGGAAAAAAAGGCGGAGGAAATATTAGGAGATCAGTTCGGATTTAGACGAAATAGAGGAACGCGCGAGTCCATCCTAGCTTTACGAGTAATTAGATTTAGGGGATTTAGGGGATGTGAAAATAGAATTAAAGTTGACATACAAATAGGAAATGAGAAGATAGAGGAGGTCACGGATTTCTGCTATTTAGGAAGTAAAATAACTCAAGACGGTAGGAGCACTAAAGATATAAAACAAAGAGTAGCGCAGGGCCGAGTTGCGTTTAACAGAAAGAAACAACTGTTATGTTCGAGAACGGTTAATATTGAGACTAGGAAGAGACTCTTAAAGTCGTATGTATGGAGTACGGCATTATACGGGTGCGAAACTTGGACAATAGGGGAAGCGGATCGAAAAAGAGTAGAAGCGTTTGAAATGTGGTGCTACAGGCGCATGATGAAGATACCGTGGATAGATAAGGTTAGCAATAGGGAAGTATTAGAAAGAGTTGGGGAAAAGCGAAAGGTATGGAAGACAATAAAGAGTAGGAGAGATAGGATGGTAGGACACCTTCTAAGACACGAAGGAATAGTTCGCGACATACTAGAGTCAGAGATAGGAATAAAAAGAGGTAGGAGTAGGCCTAGATTAGACTACTGCTCTCAAATAGTTAGGGATGTAGGATATGTTCTACTTTTAGGGAAATGCGCAGGTTAGCTCAGGATAGAAAAGAGTGGAGGTACGCATCCAACCAGTCTTCGGACTGAGAACCTTATGATGATGATGTTCAGTACTAACATCTGAAGAAGCCACTGTCGTGTAGGCGAAACAATTGTCATATTTAATTAATAAATTTACGAAAACCTGGACAATTTTATTGTCTCATTTAAATTAGTGATCATGGACTTTCGTCAAGTAAAGGCAGATACCATCAAATAGTCAAATAAATCTTTATTCTTTTCAATAAACCATCATAAACTCCTGCAATGAAACAAACGGAACCGCCTAATTACTTTACAGTAACAGCTGACAGCCGTGTAAGAAAGACAAGGTGAAGGTCGGTCGTCGGTAAGACGGTATGGTAAACTACTTTACCGACCTTGCGTGTGCGGGTGTGCGACCAGGGCCATAGAAAAGAAATTCACAGAATGCGACAGAGCCGCGAGGTGCGAGAACCGAGAGTGAGATGAAGGAACATGGAAGCTTGCACTTGATGATCGTGGCTCCAGTACTAAATCACCAAAAAAATCACTAGTTGTTTAGAAAAATCACCAGAATATAGTCTTTTAAGAAAAATAATAACCAGGTAGCATCCCACCCTTAAAAATCACCAGATCTGGTGATAAATCACCAGCTCTGGCAACACTGGCTCGCTATCCCCCGCACAGGGCTCGAGTTGCAAGAATGATTATTGCATAAAAATTGGTCCCCTTTGATATAAAAATCGACGTGTTTCTGGATTTTTGTGAAAACGTTTATTTTGCCGAGTTTTACGGGGGTACAAGTTTTCGTTGGGACACCGTGTATATTGAATAGCTTGAACGATGACTTTCTGGAAGCATGTTTGAATTACGACTTGGAAAAAGCTTTTGATCTCGCCGATCGTCGAATTCTGCTGAATAAGTTGACTTTCAAACTGATACAATCATATTTGGGTATAGACAACAGGTCGTTGGACTATCTTCCAGTAGTTGACTAAATTGATCTCTGATGTGAGAATTTCTAATATAGGCGTGCCCCAGGGCCCAATTCTGGGACCCCTTCTATTTATAATTTACATATATGTATGACTTGCCTTCTACTGTCGTTTTTTCCATTAGTATGTACGCTGATGACATTTGTCTCTGTGTGCGTGGATCAACTTATCGTGATTTGCATCGTAATATACACTGCTGGACAAAAAAAAACCGGACACATGTTTTTATTTTTATTTTGAGGCCCTACAATATTTTTATGTTACTTAACTTACGCAAATAATTAACGATTGCCCTACTAGTGAGGAAAAAGAAAGTTTTAGCTGAATATTGCACCTTTCGTAAGCCTAAACAGCCAAATCAGCATTTTGACTCTTCATGCATCGTTATCGAAACATCAAAATCTTTTACCTTATTGGGCTGCTCTCTATTTTCTATTGGTTTCTTGGTGAAATTTAATTAATAAATGTCAGCTTTTAACATTTTCCATACAATGCACCCAGAAAATTGTTCACAAATTGTTGCTTTAAGCCACGATGGCCGAAGAGTGCTGAATATACCCCGTAACACAGTGCAAAATGTACTTTTGAGATTTCGTGAAACTCATGGGTTTGTAAAGAAGGTCGGATCTGGTCGTCCACGGACTGCGAACCATCAAGATGTCCGTTTTCTCCATGTTGCTGCGCTGCCCGATCAAGCATTGCCATCACCTATTCTTGCTGGACGGTTAGCCGAAGTTCGAGGAGTGGCAGTTTCAGCCAGAACAGTTCAAAAAAGGCTAAACGAATATGTTTTGAATTCAAGAAAGCCAGCTACTGGTCCCCTGTAGACCGTAGAACATCGCAGAGCATGACTTGCATTTGCGCGGCAATACGTAAATTGGGATGAACATCAATGGAGGAACGCGCTCTTCTCGGATGAGTCAAGATTTAGTGTCAGGTCACCAGATGGACGCGAAAAGGTGTGGCGAAGACCCCCTCCCCTGGTCAATGTTGTATATCTCCCAGGGCCAGTTTCAATGGTGGTAGCATTACGGTGTGGGCCGGAATATCTCTGAGGGCTCACACAGAATTGATTTTCATTTAGAATGGAACAATGACTGCACACCGATACATTGTTGAGTGCCTGGAACCCCATGTCACACCATATATGCCATTTATAGCGGAGAATTTTGGATTTATGGATAAAAACGCCCACCCACACACAGCAAGAATTGTTACCGAGTACCGTGAAGAGGTTGGTATTGGATGTCTCCCATGGTCAGCCAATAGTCCAGACCTGAATCCCACTGAACATCTGTGGGATCAGCTTGGGAAAAGGATTAGACGTCGCCAACCCCTACCAGAAACATTAAATGGCGCTTCAAGAAGAATGTGAACAAATACCCCAATAATCTATAGATAGCCTCATTTAGGGCATGCCACAACGTTTAAGGGAAGAAATAAGAGTTCGTAGTGGTAACACCCATTATTGATTTAGTTCTACTAGTGTGCTTTTCCTTTTAATATTTTTTTTGTTTGTCTTTTCAAGTTCGTAAGTAACAGTTGATCTCTAAAAAATACTTTTGTTAGGTTTTTGTTGGCGAATCATTTTGTTTCTTGTTTTTTATTTATTGTTAAGATGAAAAGAATATAGCTAAATATCATTTCAAACCGTCCGTTGTTCTCTATTCACTAAAATAGTAATTTCGAGTGTCCGGTTTTTTTTTGTCCGGCAGTGTTGATGGATTGGTTTGCGGACTTGTACCTTGTTGTACCTTGATGCAGTTCTAGTAATCCTGGATCGGGTGAGATGGCTTGCGTGCTTCAATGATCTAGGGAACCGAACCATAGGTTTAACCATATTGGAGGGGGTTTTATTTGAAAAGGCAGACAAATAAGTCCCTGAAAGGGGGCAGTAGCTCTTTCAGTAATCAGAGTGGCAGAGATCGTGGGGATCGGTATGGCACTGTGATACACACTACTGCGATGTGGAAGGCAACGGGAAACGACCACATTAATTTATCGCTAGTACAGCGTACTTTAATTTAAGATGATGGCACCTTCTGGAGTAAAATATTCTGGAGGTAAAATAGTCCCACATTCGGATCTCCGGCCGGGGAGCATATAGGTAAGTAACATCCAGTATCACCATTCGGCCGCTCGATCGGATTTCTGAATGTAGCACCCGATATCGCCATTCGCGTGGCAATATCAAGTGGGGATGCAAAGTTTAAACGTTTAACCGCCCGTGTGGACACTACCCGTTTAGGGGAACGTTTAAACGAAATGCAAATAAAATTTAGATATTATTAAATTTCAGATAAACAAAGCCGCGGATAGTGCTAGGTGCGCACCGCGTAAGAGCAAAAGCGGCGCGGCCACTTAAATATTGCAAAATCGTCATGTACTTTTCAAAATTTATTGTTTTTGCATCCCTTTGAGGACTTCTGCCGCCATCGCCGCGGCCATTATTCAACGGAATATGTATTATTTTATGATTTATAACCCAACTTTGAAGCGACGTTTGATTTTTTCTAATTATTCAAGTTTCAAAACAATATTAGCAAATTACGCGTAGGGTGCGCGTTTAAACGTCGTTTAAACGTTTAATATACGCGTTTAAACGTTTAAGAGCCCGACACACACAGGAATTTTGGGAGCACGGTAGACGTTCGCCTGTTTGTAAATATTTCAAAAACTATAAATGATATTAAGTTGTTTTTGTTTGGAAACAGTTCTTAAAATACAAATCTACTATTGCTATTTTGAAATTTGTTAAAAAATATGAAAACAATAAACGAAGGAGCATGTTATATGTGGGCGAAAAACTGCTTCTTATAGAACCTAATAAAACTTTCCTGAAATGAAAATCTCAGAATCTGGTTAATAGCAATAGTAGACTGAACCTCTGGCTAGTAAGAACACATAAAATTTTCAATTTCGACCGAAAAACAAAAAAGTTATTAGTAAGCAGCGGTACCCTTGCATTCGAAGTTTTTCGTCGTAGCTCGTGCTTTCGTCTATCTTTCAACTACTGATCAAAGTCGCTCAGCTGTCAATCGATCCCGAAATAGGGAGTGCGCGCAACAAGTTCATTCTCATTGTTAGTTTGATAGACTAGTTTCCTGCTTATCCTGATAGTTTTTGCCGTCCGCTCTAGGCCCGAACCCCTTAGTAAATTGGTGTGTCGGGCTCTTAAGAAAAATCGCTAAACGTTGCATCCCTAATATCAAGTGTTACTTACCATCATTTGAATGTTAATTATTAATTAAATATGTGCCTATAATACTTTTTAAAAGGATCAATATTTTATTCCATATTTTATAACGAGTCCGAGCGCGGACGTGAGAGTGATCGGACGTGTATTGAACGCGTGCTACCTGTTGCTCTTAATTTACTCTTGAATATCTAAATATAGTAATACTATAGTGAGTGTGTAAATATTTACCAACAAACCTATAATGCACCATGTGCAGCCAGCTGATGCAGAGCATACCGATGGGTACGTAAATGGACAGTCTGATAACAAAAATCAAAATAACATACAAAACAAACTTCCAAGATCATTTGCTCCTCAGCAGCTCCCTCCTACCAATACTCAGTATTCTCCCACTAACAGCCACCCACGACGAGGCCCTAGTATGTATATCAACTGCATCGGAAATGTCAGTAACCGTCCAACCGCAGACCCAGAGTGGACAATACTACGACGCTATACAAAATAAACAACCGACAGACATGGATTAATTACAAATGGACACCGAAACTGAAGACGATGAAACGAACGTAAATAAGCACACATGGGAAGTCGTCAAAAAAACGAAAACGTAACAATCTATCACCAAATGGCTCTCCTAATGTATCTCTAACGCCAGATATCAACTTACGAAACAGATTTAGTCACATAGCAGTCGAGGAAGATGCATCACCAAATAACGACGAAACAGCTAAAAACAATCAGACCCCAAGAGACCACAAGCCTCCGCCAATCTTTGTTTACGGCGTAGTCAATTATACAGCAATGACTGACGCTATTGCCAATGTAGCTGCAGATGAACAATATTATACAAAAACACTCTCAAACAACACAGTTAAAGTTAATGCACACACACCTGGGACATATAGAAAGATCATTCAATACCTAAGAGAAGAAGACATAATTCATCACACTTACCAACTCAAACAAGATCGGGCTTACAGAGTAGTAATTAGTAACCTGCATCATTCTGTACCCGTTGATGAAATAAAATATGAACTACACAAATCTGGCCACGAAGTGAGAAATGTGTTAAATATTAGACACAGAGTAAAATAAACAACCACTTCCTCTATTTTTTGTTGATCTAGAGCCAAACACAAACAACAAGGAAATCTATGACATAAGATGCCTAAACAACACGAGAATAAGAAGTGTGGAACCGCCAAGGAAGAAAAGCTATATTGTACAATGCCTGAGATGTCAAGCATAATATGGTCATTCTAAAACTTATTGCACAAAACCATACAACTGTGTTAAGTGCGGAGACCAGCACGACACCAAACTTTGTAAGAAAAATAGAGATTCACCGGCAAAATGTGCACTTTGTGCAGGAAATCACCCAGCAAATTACAAGGGTTGTTCGGTATACAAAAATCTCATAGAAGCAAGAAACAAGACAAACAAACCCGAAAATGCGTACAAAACACAGGAACCTACTAATCACGCTAATTCTCCAATCTCACTAAAACCTCAAGAACAGAGCAACAGTAAACAAACCAATAATTTCACATACGCACAAGCAGCCGCAGGAGAAAAACGACGGGAGGACGGACAACAAAATGGAATTGAAGTTATTCTAACAAACTTCCTAAACGAATTCAGAACCATGTTTATCCAACTAATGAATCAAAACAACACTATGCTTAACATACTTACAACTGTCATCAACAAAATACATCCCTAATGGCGAAGCTATTACGAGTACGCATTGCAACGTGGAACTCTAACGGACTAATCAACCATAAACAAGAACTAATTACATTTCTAACTTCAAACAAAATAGACATTATGCTGGTATCCCCACTTAACAAGCAGAACTTTTTTTTCGCATACCATACTATACTCTTTACAATACCATCCATCCTGATGATACTGCTCACGGTGGGGCAACAATAATTATAATAAGGAATTCCATATCGCACCACGAGTTACCACACTATTCGACGGAACCGATACAAGCTGCAAGTATATATTTGAACGCTAATCCTTGGTATTTCGTTATATCAGCAATTTACAGCCCACCCCGACACACAATTTCTTCCGAGCAATATAAACATTTCCTCCAAACCTTAGGAAACAAAGGGGGTGGCTGGAACGCGAAACATACGAGCTGGGGATCTAGGCTAATAACCACAAAAGGTCGAAATCTACTCCGCGTCATAACTGAAGGCAACTTAAACTACCTATCCACTGGCGAACCTACATTCTGACCTACAGATCAAAACAAGATTCCTGACTTGCTCGACTTTTTCGTGACCAAAGGCATATCCAGAAATAACATCCTTTTAGAATCAAATCACGAACTCTCATCAGATCACACACCCGTCATAGCCAACCTTAGTACAACAGTAATTAAAAATGCAAATAGCCCCAAACTTACCTCTAATAGAACCGACTGGGAGAAATTTCGTCAGATCATCGATGAAAAAATAAATATGCAACTTTGCTTAAAACCCCATGAAAAGATCGACCAGGCGGCAAATTATTATACGGATCTGTTGCAAGAAGCGCCCTAGGAAGCTAACCCAGACAAGAATCAAGAAACGCCAGACACAGGCAGCATTCCGTTACACATATCCGACAGCTTATCGCTGAAAAAAGAAGGGCTCGAGGAAAATGGAAGAGATCGCAAAATGCTCGCGATAAACTGGAGTACAATAGGTTAAACCGTAAACTTCGAAGCGTCCTGCACGAATTTCAAAACTCTGCTTTTAACGATTATTTGTCAAATCTCAAAAGAGAGGATCATACAATATGGAAAGCGGCAACCACACGTTCCACCTATAAAACATGAAAACGGAGCATGGTCTCGTTCTGACAAAGAAAAGGTGGATACTTTCGCAGGTTACTTCTCCAAGGTTTTTGAACCATCTCGCTCTGCAACACCAGATAGAGACCCAGAAGTCGAAAATTTTTTGGATGTTCCTTGTCAAATGTCACTACCAGTAAAATCTTTTAAACAGAGTGATGTCCGTCAAGTAATAAATAAACTAAAGATAGGGGGGTAAACCGCTGGCGTAAAAATGTACACCATAAATCCTTTTTAAGGATATAATCTCTTTAATAATTCACCAATAATTCCTGTAATTCTTTAATAAATCCCATAAATCCTCCGTAAATCCTCATAATTCCGACGAATTCCTGTAAATCCTCCGTAATTCCCCTATAATTCCCATAAATCCTCAATAATTCCTGTAATTCCTAAGATTTTAACGAGAATTTTAAGTACTTATACATATAGGCTATTTACTATATGCATATTTACTCATAAGAGGATGCACAGTCATCATACTGGGTTTTACATGGCACATGTCTTTCTTGATGTATTTGAAGTATTTGTATCGAAAGATAATGAACAGAAATAATGAAAGTAGAAACTTAAAAGACCATACTATAGAAATTTATAAAACTGTTCAACATGACCACCATTATTTTCTACACATACATTTTATCTTCTATGTAAAGCGAAAAAATAATGCGGATTGATAATAAATGCAAAGAAGTGGAACATACGTTCGAAGTAGGAAAAACTGACGTAGCGTATAAAATAATTAGGAGAAATTTCAGAGAAATTGGAATTAGCAGTAAGAATATTAGAAGCGAGGCAGGTGACATCCTAATCGGAAGAAAGGAAGAGGCAAGGTGGAAGGAATATTTGGGAATTTTATTATGCGGGACAAGAACTAGGAGATATATTAGAAAAGGAAATCAGTGTGGAGGGGGATAACCGAGGGGATAACCTAGGCTGTCCTATAATGAGGGAAGAGTTTGAACTAGCATTAGAAAATTTAAAAAACAATAAAGCACCAGCAGTAGGCGGATTGCAGGCAGAAATTTTAAAGTCTGCCGGTCAAGAGGTAAGAGAGAGTCTATTTCGGGGCCTATTTAAACTAGTTAGCCGTATACGAAACAGGTGACATTAGAGAGATTACAAAAGGAAAAACATATTCGCTTTGCCAAAAAGGAAAGGCGCGGATAAGTGTGAAGATTTTAGATCAGTTTAACTTCCCAAAATTCTGACTAGAATTTTGCAAGGACGGTTCTAGAAAAGGGCGGAAGAAATATTAGGAGAAGATCAGTTCGGATTTAGAAGAAACAGGGGAACGCACGAGGCCATTCTAGCTTTACTATCAATGATAGGAAAAACAATAGAAAAAGCCTTCGGCAACGTAAGATGGGGGAAAATGTTCGAAGTGCTCAGAAAGGCAGAGATGAAATATTGGGACAGAAGAATAATAAATCTCTACAAAGATCAAACGGCAGTTATAGAACTTGAGCAGGAACGAAGAGAAGTAGATATCCGAAAGGGAGTGAGACAGGGATGTGCGTTGGCTCATCTGGTTTTCAAGTTATATATCGAAGATGCGATTAATACTGTAAAGAACAGAACAGTTTCAAGGATCAATGAACAGGGCCAAACTATTAAAGGCGGCGACTGACTTGTAACAGAACGTTGTAGTGTAACGTAATGTAACACGAGCATTCGCTAGTCAGTGCCGGACAGCGAGCGCCGAATCGAGCCGCTCAAGTCGAGCAATCGTGCTCCACTTGACTGTCGGTTTTTTCGCAAATCCCTTTGATTGTTACATTACAAGTCAGTACAGGACGCGACTTGTTCATTCTGAGCGCAGTCTTCTCTTCCCATCTAGTAGTCGTCACAGTGCCTTCTTTTTATGTGTTTACAAGTTATTTATAAATTTGAAAAAGTTATTTGTTAAACATAAATGGAGTGGTCTCAAGAGAAGATTCTATTTTTCATTGAGCAGTATCGCAGCAAGCCAATTTTATGGGATCCTCAGGATCCTCAACACTATAACAAATTAAAAAAACATGATGCCTGGCAGCAACTGGCTAATGAGCTAGAAACAACAGAAGACGAATGCAGACGTAAGATCACAAGTTTGTTGGCGTCTCTCAGGAGGAAGAAGGGAAAAGTATGTAAAAGTAGAAGCACAGGAAAAGGTAAGACTTTTTTGTTACATCATTCCCACTCAATGAGTATTTATTGGCTGTAAAATTTGTAATTTTTATTGAGATATTAATACAAGTTAATAACAAACCTAATTTGTGTTCAATTTACAGGCACCGAAGAAGTATATAATAGCAACTGGTTCGCATTTAAAGCCTTGGCTTTTGTGCTAGACCGGAACAAGCCACGATCAACTAGAGACACTGTAAGTACATAATTAGTGGTACTGACCGTTCGAACAACTACTCCTTGAGCAAGTACCCCGTCAGACATTGAATTAGAGAACTAAATCCAGTTTGTTTTTTTGTACTATGGCGTCAGCATATAGACAGTAAGTTATTGCATGGTTTGAGTGTGTAGGGGAAAGCACCGTACTGAAGAGTCCCAGAAGGACGAAACCAGTTGGTCTGCGGTTTTCCATACACACTGGAAACATGCAATATTTATACTGTAAGTACAATTTAAGAGTATTGTTCTTGCCAAGTTAGCGATCCCTCTTCCACAAGAAATTGCGCGATTTCATCACGATATTGCTTCACCGTAAGGCTAGTTCTTCTAGGTTGATTTGTCAGAGGTAAAAGCGACGTCATCGATTCTATATCTTGTCTCCAAAGCCCTGGTCTGAGGTGTCCATTAATTTCTTCTTCAAAACTTCCCGGAGGAGTGTATAAGTTTGCAGATTCTTGGTTTCTTCTTAAAAAATTATGCAGATGTGTTATCGCAATGACCACCGAAGTAGCATTATCAGGTTACAATATCATAGGCTTTCTTAACACTCGAAAAACTGACGCTAGTATGCCAAAAGCGTTTTCAACCACTCTTCTGGCTCTGCATAGTCTGTAGTTGAATATTCTTTCCCTTGTTCCATTGTGGACTCCCGTATACACTTTCATTATATTTGGAGACAGAGGGAATGCTTCGTCAGCCACAATGTAATAGGGCATTGGTGATCTTCCTGTTGTCAATGGAGCTGGTTCTGGTATATTTAAAGTCTTGTTCTCCATTCTTCTGTAGAATTCGCAGCCTTTAAATACTCCGTCATCCGATATTCTGCCTTGACATCCCGCATTGACATAAATAAAGTTGTATTGCGAATCAACCAAAGCCAACAAGACGATAACTGAAGAAATGTTTATAGTTGTAAAACTCACTTCCACTATTAATAAGTGACTGTAAAACAACATGTTTTCCATCAAGTGCTCCAAGACAATGAGGAAAATTCCATTGGTCATAAAACTGATCTACAATTCTGATCCACTCTACGGCTGAAGCTGGCATCTGTAAATTAAATATATGATTTTTTTTAGATCGAGACCATTACTGAAATGGAAGGGAATGCGGTAGAAGATACGGGAGGGGTTAATAGGAATGAAACAGATGAAACCGCTGAAACTGCTGAACCTACCAGAAATGAAATCGCGTCTAATAACGATGAATCTCGTCCACCTCGTGCCAAGAAAACAAAAAAAAGTATGCAGAGCCCTGAAGAAATGATGGCATCAGCGTATAACGTTTTAAAACATGCTACGCAAAAACGTGAAACTACAACGAGGGCATCAGACATTGACGAATGCGAGAGTTTCGGGTTATTTATCACCAATAAGTTGAAGAACTACTCGCGTGTGACTCGGAACACTGTTCAGCATCACATGTCAAACATTTTGTTTAATGCAGATCAGGGTCGCTACGATATTATGTCTAGAATGGACGCAAGATATGAATACGGATATGGACAACCAGATACGCTTCGCCCCCACAGTTCTGTATCCACACATTCACCAACACCTTCCCCTCACTCATCACTGCAAAGTCTAGGAGGAGGTGAAGGATCCCACTCTGGATACCTGCCAGGAACACAAGCACGGTCAGGATATCAGGGAACATCTGCTCAATATGAACCACCACTTCAATTAGACCGCTCACTGGTAACGGCACGTCCACCTCACCCACACAGCTTGGCATCCTTACTTTCACCAACACGCTCACTGCAAGGTGAACATACCCAGGGAGACCATACCCAGGAAAGTAAAGGATTTATTGACGAATTTTCGGATTTAATCAATTAATTGTATCGTTGTTAGTTCAGATTATTTCAATAAAATGCCTTACCTTTATATTTTGTTTCAATTCCGTTGCAATAGCTTCACTGACTTCCTTGACTATAAATCCTATTCGTTGTCTTGAAATTTTAAAAAGATATTGCAAGCTGGTGTATGAATCGCCAGAAGCGTAAAAACGCAATGTAACGGCCAATCTTTCCGTTACTGATACAGCTTTTCTGAAAGTAGTGTCTTTTTTCATAATTTTAGGCGCAATCAAGTTAAGCAGGTATTCAAAATCCGTGGAAGACATTCGAACGAAGTTTTTGTACTGTCCACTAATTTCTTGGTTCTTTAAGATATTCATTAATGTCACTCCACCATTAATACTTCTTTCTCTAAATAGATTTGTCTGCCACCACCTTTTTTGGTTTTTCTTTTTTAGCATATAATAACAATATCCCATTACAATATATGCAGCACTCGCAACTTCTAGGTCCGACATCTCTTTTAAAACTGAGAAGAGGAGCACAGTTGAGCCGAGCATTCAAAATGAGCATTCGCGGCGCTAAATAAACAAGTATTGTAATGTAATGCTCGTGGTGAACATTACATTACGAAGTTCAGCTCAAGTCAGTCGCCGCCTTTTAGCATACTCAGATTCGCGGATGATATAGCAGTGTTAGCATACAGGAAAGACGAATTAGAAATAGCTCTAAACGAAATGGAAGTAGTTTTGATAGAGGTATACGGCATGAAGAGGGCGTGAAAATAGAACTAAAACTAAAATACAAATAATAGGAATTGAGAAGATAGAGGTGGTCGCGGATTTCTACTATTTAGTAAGTCAAATAACTGGCGTTAGTAAGAGCACTAGAAATATAAAAAAAGAATAGCACAGGGTCGAGTTGCGTTTAACAAGAAGAAACAACTTATACTCAGGAACGGTTAATTTAGAAACTTGGAAGAGATTCTTAAAGACGTATATATTGAGTACCTACGGGTGCGAAACTTGAACAACAGGAGAAGTGGATTGAAAAAGAATAGAAGCATTTGAAATGTGGTGCTGCAGGCGCATGATGAAACACGAAGGAATAGTTCGCGACAGACTAGAGTCGGAGGTAGGAATAAAAAGAGGTAGGGGTAGGCCCACATTAGACTACTGCTCTCAAATAGTTGGGTATGTAGGATGTTATACTTTTAGGGAAATACGTAGGTTAGCTCAGGATATGAAAGGATGGAGGTATGCGTCCAACCAGTTTTCGGTCTGAGAAATTTATGGTGATGTAAATTTACGGTAGAATCCGACATGAAGTGAGAATTATGGGCATATTTAGATTAATAACTTCTACAATTTGTCGTCGAATATCATCTAAGGTATTAATTTCTCCCAGATTAATTTCTGTTTCTTAGGAGCCCTTCTCAGAGCGCGAACTAACTTGTCTGGCAACTTACTGCGCATGTGCGTAAATTGCTGCCAACGGTTATTTCTCTTGTAATTCCCAATAAATCCCATATAATTCCTAATAAATCCCTTGTAATTCACGATAAATCCCAATAATTCTCCATAATTCCTTAAAAATTCCCATAATTCCTTATAAATCCCCATAATTCCTTTTAAATCCTGTAATTCCTACATAGTGTACACCATAAATCCCCAGCGGTTTACCCCCAGGCACCAGGTTACGATTTAATAACGGCTCAAATTCTGAAAATGGTACCTAAAAGGGCAATAGCGCTTCTTACTTTCCTATATAATCGAATGCTCAGTACCTGCTACTTCCCAATTTCGTGGAAATACGCAGAAATAATAGTTATCCCGAAGCCAGGAAAACCACCACAGGACGTTGCATCTTATAGAGTATAGACCTATCAGCCTTTTACCCATATTAGGTAAAATTCTGGAAAGATTATTTCTCCGAAAAATTCATGAAGATACATATTGACTTACAACAATTGCTACCAACACACCAATTTGGATTTCGCCAAAACCACTCCACGCTACAGCAGGCACATAGAATTGTTAGCGAAATAGCCAAGAGCATGGAAGCAGGAAAATATTGCGCAACGGTTTTCCTTGACGTATCGCAAGCATTTGACAAGGTGTGGTATACAGGGTTACTATACAAGCTAAAACTCCTACTTCCTAACTGTCATTACTTATTTATAAAGTCCTGTGACGTAACAAATCCCGTTGCGTCACAAAGGGGGGAGGACCCGGCCGCGACTAACTCTAGCCGAAGATGGGAGTGGGCTATTAACAAAAGGGGCACCAAGGAGTTGTCGGTTAATCCTCCGGGAAAGAAGGTAAAAATCCAGTGGCTACAACTCCTAAAAGCCACTGGCATCCAAACAACAATGGGGAGCAAAATAAACAAAACCCGCAGTCAAATATTTAACAGATATATTGAAAAGAAAGCGTAAATGTATTACAAAACAAATATCTGAATCTAAATGAGCAACAAAAATAAAAATGACAAAAAGTGACTGACCAGAAACTACAAAATTAACAAAATAACCTATCCGGAAATTTAACAGCGCGGCGCAAACGTCTCGCCCAAAAAAATATGGAATCACGCACGGATGACACGAGCGACTATCTACGGCCGAAGCTTCGTTCGCGCAGGCGCACCGACGAGTCAATCCGCACAACAAAACTTACAAGACGCAAACGCAAAGCACCGACACTACCAAAAGACCGGGTAAAAGCAAAAACTAGAATTGAATATAAAAAATAAGCAAAATACTGTAACTACTTGACTACAAAAAAACTTCAAAATTACTACAACTGAAAATTATAAACTAGCGTTAACTAATAGCAATAAGCAACTACGAGGCACTACTTAAGCGAATAATACTAACTTGTTTAACAATATAATAGCTTAACATAACGTTTTGGTGGCAACGATAGGCCGCTGCCAGGCTGTACATGAAAACTTCTGCCGACGGATGAAATGATATTCCGCTCGGACAAAATAAAAATAACTGAAAGATCTGACCTTAAAACACTGTCGTTTCAATAGATCGCTGGATAATACTCTTGTGGGGAAGTATAGATTAAATATACCCCACGGTATTTTGAAAAAAAGAAGCGGAAGAAGGTATCTTGACCCAGAGAAACTAAAAGATGATGATATGCGCAATAAGTTCGAGAAAAAGACAAACGAAGCACTAAAGGGCACGGGTGGAAATATTGTTAGGGACATAGAGGCAGAATGGAATTGCATTAAAAATAGTTTAGTTTCCTCAGCTAGGGATATTTTGGGTCATAAACAGAATGAAAGTAGGAAACCCTGGATAACAAAACATATTGTGAGTCTAATAGAGGAAAGGCGAAAATATAAAAATAGGTTAGATGAAACAGGGAAACAAAGATATAAGGCGATCAAGTGGGAAATTATTCGGGAATGTAGGAAAGCGAAAGAGCAATGGATCGATAATAAATGCAAAGAAGTGGAAGATAAATTCGAAGTAGGAAAGACTGATGAAGCATATAAAATAATTAGGAGAAATTTTAGAGAAATTGGATCTAGTACCAAAAACATTAGAAATGAGGCAGGAGATATCCTAATCGGAAGTGGGGAGAAGGCAGATAGGTGGAAAGAATATTTAGGAAACTTATATGCGGGACAGGAAGTGCAAGATATATTAGAAAGCGAAAGCAGTGTAGAGGGGGATAACCTAGGGAGTCCTATAATGAGAGAAGAGTTTGAGATAGCACTAAAAAGTTTAAGGAATAATAAAGCACCAGGTATAGATGGCTTGCAGGCAGAAATCTTAAAGTGCGCAGGTCAAGAGGTAATAGATCGTTTATTTAAACTAGTTAGTCGCATATACCTGACAGGCGAGATTCCAGAAGATTACAAACGGAACATCATAGTAGCTTTGCCAAAAAGAAAAGGCGCGGATAGATGCGAAAATTTTAGAACTATCAGTTTAACTTCCCATGCGTCAAAAATTTTAACTAGAATTGTGCAAAGAAGGATGGAGAAAAAGGCGGAAGAAATATTAGGAGAAGATCAGTTCGGATTTAGACGAAATAGAGGAACGCGCGAGGCCATTCTAGCTTTACGAGTAATTATAGAAAAAACGATAGAAAAGAGAAAGAGCGTCTATATAGGATTTGTAGATTTAGAAAAAGCCTTCGACAACGTAAAATGGGGGAAGATGTTCGAAGTGCTGAGAAAGGTAGGGACGAAATACAGGGACAGAAGAATAATACATAATCTCTTCAAAGAGCAAAAGGCAGTTATAGAATGTGAGCAGGAACAAAGGGAAGTAGATATCCGGAAGGGAGTGAGACAGGGATGTGCATTGTCACCTCTAGTTTTCAACTTATATATCGAAGATGCGATTAATATTGTTAAGGAAAGAACAGCCTCAGGGATCAATGTACAGGGCCAAACTATTAACATGCTCAGATTTGCGGATGATATAGCAGTGTTAGCATCTAGCAAAGAAGAATTAGGAGCGGCTCTGAATGAAATGGAAGCAGTTTTGACACAGGGCTTCGGCATGAAAATCAATAAAAAGAAAACTAAAATTTTGGTATGTAGGGGATGTGAAAATAGAACTAAAATGGAAATACAAATTGGAAATGGGAAGATAGAGGAGGTCGCGGATTTCTGCTACTTAGGAAGTAAAATAACTCAAGACGGTAGGAGCACTAAAGATATAAAACAAAGAATGGCGCAGGGCCGAGTTGCGTTTAACAAAAAGAAACAACTGTTATGCTCGAGAACGGTTAATATAGAGACTAGGAAGAGACTCTTAACGTCGTATGTATGGAGTACGGCATTATACGGGTGCGAAACTTGGACAATAGGAGAAGCGGATAGAAAAAGAGTAGAAGCGTTTGAAATGTGGTGCTACAGACGCATGATGAAGATACCGTGGATAGATAAGGTTAGCAATAGGGAAGTATTAGAAAGAGTTGGGGAAAAGCGAAAGGTATGGAAAACAATAAAGAGTAGGAGAGATAGGATGGTAGGACACCTTCTAAGACACGAAGGAATAGTTCGTGACATACTAGAGTCAGAGATAGGAATAAAAAGAGGTAGGGGTAGGCCTAGATTAGACTACTGCTCTCAAATAGTTAGGGATGTAGGATGTTCTACTTTTAGGGAAATGCGTAGGTTAGCTCAGGATAGAAAAGAATGGAGGTACGCGTCCAACCAGTCTTCGGACTGAGAACCTTATGATGATGATGACGGTAGCACCCTAAAAAGAAATAATAATAAAGCAAAGCGTCTAAGAAGCCCCAATCACCCCTAAACCTACCTCGAAAGGGATACGATGGAACCTCCAAAAAAACACCTCGTGGTCGAAGACAAAAATCCCATTAAAGGAGCCTTTTCTGAATAAGTTTTACCAAAAACTTTGCAAAATCCAAAAAAGGAACAATTTGGCACTATTTCGAGAAATCCTGGATACTCCAGAAGGTCGGAATTCAACATAAAATTCAACAAAATGATCGCTATCACAAAACGTGTCTTGTCTGCGAAAAATCACGAGAAAAGTGCCAACCCGGAAGTTCAAAAGATGACGTAGGACTCGTCCTTAGGTACATCAAAGGTGAAATTTAAGAGCTAACCTAGAGCAGTGCCGTGTCGTCAAAAAAGCAAGGAAAATCGCAATCGATCAAGAAAAACCACGAAAAGATCGGAGGAAAGCACACACAAAAGAGTCCTCCAAACAGATAGAGAATGGAAAAATACACAGAAGGGAATATAAAAGCGAAAATATAGAAGAAAAGTGAAATCAAAAATAAACTCGGAGGCGCACGCTCATGACCAACAACTTCAATACGACCTAAACGACGGAAAGTCGAGCATGCTCAAAACCTATCAAGAAAATAGAAAAAGTACCGAACAGCTGAGCCGCTGTACAAATAAAATGGATTTAAACAGACTAAATAGGAAAGACAGTCAAGAATGGAAAATAATTGAAGACATAATGCAGTGCTAATAAGGAACCCAGGAAAATAATGAATGTGGGCCGACGATCTGCGAAAACCAAGGCGAGTTTTGAAAACACAACCGCCTCAAATATAACAATCTCAAATTTATTGCAGGAACGAAATAAACAAGAATTAGAGCAGGAACAGACCATAAAAGAAAGGGAATACGCCTAAAGAACAAGAAATAGGTACTCCGATAGTGAATTTACAAGAAGACAAGAGACAAGTGGCCCGATAAAATCAAAATACTGAAGTAAACAAACAAATCGGTTGATAAAAAGGAAAACTGTAAGCTTTGTATTTTAAATAAATTTTCTAATGAATAAATGTCTAATTTAATTTTTAAGTGTAACAGTCCTACCTGTCTGACCGATTTTTCTCAATAAAACACAATAACGTCCTGTCAGATATACACCCAATAAATTCTGGAGTACCCCAAGGCAGTGTCCTAGGTCCCCTACTGTATCTCCTATACACAAGTGATATACCGCAAACCCCAAGAACGTTAATCGCTACCTTCGCTGACGACGCAGCAGTACTGTCTATACATGAACACAGACAAATAGCATCGCAACATCTTCAAGACCATCTCGACCTCCTCACAGTGTGGCTAAAGAATTGGCGAATAACACCAAATCAATCGAAGTCCGTACAAGTTACTTTCACAAACAAGTTCTCCGTTTGCCCACAAGTAAATATTGACAGCATCCCAGTACCAGTCAAAACAGAAGCGAAATACCTGGGACTACACTTAGACCAGCGCCTAACATGGTACAGGCATATACAGTGCAAAAGGGCACAACTGAATCTCAAGTTCCAACAGATGTACTGGCTCTTAGGGCGAAAATCAAAATTGTCTATGGATAATAAAATTCTTTTGTACAAAACTATTCTGAAACCGATATGGACGTACGGAATTCAATTGTGGGGTTGTGCCAAACCAACACGGATTAAAATCATTCAGCGCTTTCAGTCAAAAGTAATGCGCATAATAACCAATGCACCATGGTATGTGTCAAACCAGACACTTCATAAAGACCTTGGCGTTTCATTTGTAACAGAAGAAATATCAAGATTCGCGACGATGCACTTCAAAAGCCTTCATGATCACGAGAACCCACTTGTGGAGCAACTCACTTGCCCGGATATTGGTATACCACCCATCAGACGATTAAAACTACAATGGCCACAAAATCTACCACGATAAGATAAATATCTAAATCTAGGAGAAGAATTATCACTGGATAATTTCTTCCTACAAGTTCAAATTCAATCATCTCATTTACTTCATACTCCGCTGTAGAGTAGTTGTAGATATGCAGTAGTATTAAAATCGAGATTAAAATTAAAAAAAAAAATTATGTCAGCATTTTGCTATGCTTAATTATTCTTTTGTTCATTAAAAGTCGGTTTCACTTTTTCTTTTGATATTTATATTTGATTAGCTTTTGAACTTAATCATTTTTCCCCCTGAATGCAGACGTTCCATCCTACTTTGCCCTTTCAACTAACTGTTTCCTAATACAGTTAATTAAGGATAGTGGATAGTTCCAAAAATTATTTCCTGGACAAGTAGATACCCCTCTATGCATTGAACTATAGAACTAGATCTACCAGACGGCACTGAATGCTACCTCAACTAAGTTGACATTGGAACATTCATAACATGTCTACAGTCCAGAAATATTAGGATACACCTAAGTCTATCATATATACTAGTCTGCTAATCCAATGCAATTTATTGGAAGCCGGTTTTTGGACGCCACGTATTTTAGTTCTGGACGCAGCTGGTTAGATGGGGCTCGATACGCTTAGTAAACTTGCAGTTTTCAATCTGCTATCGTGGCACTTTAGTTGATTTTATTGTTTAACAGATGGCAGGCACGGCGATTTTAATTCTGGGGTGATGCGAAAGGCGAGACGGCGCCGGCCGGCACAACGGGACGTTGCGGAATAAGATATCAAATAAGCTTTTAAGTTCCCGCAGAGTACGGCGGCACGCTTTGTCGCTTGTCGAGGTAACACCTGCATGAAATTTATGCATTTACAATACTTTTTATGTCCAATTTTGTCTTTCCGAATTTGTTCACATATACCAGCCCCAATTATTTGAATGGCCTTACTTCCTAGATCCCAAAAATAAAAATTAAGAGACAGCCCAAAAAGATGTTTTACTCTCGACGTTTTAACGTATTATTCGAAAAACAAAAAGCGCACTTGTTTTTTTCCAGTAACTTTCGTGTTTGAAAACATTTTGAGGATCTGTATGCAGCCCCGTAGCCAGGGTCAAAACTTAGGGGGGGCTTATGAATTTTTTGAGGGGGCCTAAAGAAAATATTTGGTAGGATGTCTCTTGGAATATGCGATTAAAATTATTCTAAAAATTGGAAATTATAATACTTTACTAAACTAGATAAATTGATAAATATGTACCTACATATATACCTAGTTTGAGGATATGGATGCAATAAACACTTAAACAGTACATAAATATGACTAATTCTTGTAAAAAATTGAACAACGAAGAATGAAAAAACTATTCAGTAGAACTTCACAATAAACTAAAATCTTCACTTCTTACAATGAAACAAAATACAACTATACAGGGTGTTAACAATTAGCGGGGTGCGAGGCAGTATTGACAGCTTTGATATTTTTGGAGCCACGATTCCTGTTAAATGACCATACTACATAGTAGTATTTCTTAATAGATTACGGTCGCGAAAACAGAAAAGCAATTATTGAACATCAGGTTTTCGAGTTATGTGCAAAAATAACTTTTTTTAAATGGAACGCTCTATATATTTTTGCATATATTGGGAGAGAGAAAAATTCTTAACAGAAAGTCTTAATTAATGGCTACCCTAAAATTTAAAATAAAGACGTTTTAAGCCAATTAAAAGTAAAACACTAAATACATCTTTTACACTATAAACCAAAACAGGCCGAGGAACAAGGCAAGTGTCGAAATCAATAAATATTCTTTGTAAATTTTTATTAGTAGGTACTTATTGCTGTTTAGTGAGTTTTCGTATTATTTTCGTGACTATATCGACATCTTCACCATGCCGTTTACTCTTGTAGAAAACTGGGACACGTGTGATTTGGTAAGCTTATAAAAAATGAATTTCGATCTATCGCATGCTACGCCGAATTATTTCTTGGACGGGAATAGCCGATGCAAAGAAGGATGGAGAAAAAGGCGGAAGAAATATTAGGAGAAGATCAGTTCGGATTTAGACGAAATAGAGGAACGCACGAGGCCATTATACGAGTAATTATAGAAAAAACGATAGAAAAGAGAAAGAGCGTCTATATAGGATTTGTAGATTCAGAAAAAGCCTTCGACAACGTAAAATGGGGGAAGATGTTCGAAGTGCTCAGAAAGGTAGGGATGAAATATAGGGACAGAAGAATACATAATCTCTAGAAGGAGCAAAAGGCAGTTATAGAATGTGAGCAGGAACGAAGGGAAGTAGATATCCGGAAGGAAGTGAGACATCAGGGATGTGTATTGTCACCTCTAGTTTTCAACTTATATATCGAAGATGCGATTAATATTGTTAAGGACAGAACAGCCTCAGGAATAGATGTACAGGGTCAAACTATTAACTTGCTCATATTTGCGGATGATATAGCAGTGTTAGCATCTAGCAAAGAAGAATTAGGAGCGGCTTTGAATTACCTAAATGGAAGCAGTTTTGACACAGGGCTACCGCATGAAAGTCAATAAAAAGAAAACTAAAATTTTGGTATGTAGGGGATGTGAAAATAGAACTAAAGTTGACATACAAATAGGAAATGAGAAGATAGAGGAGGTCGCGGATTTCTGCTATTTAGGAAGTAAAATAACTCAAGACGGTAGGAGCACAAAAGATATAAAACAAAGAATAACGCGCAGGGTCGAGTTGCGTTTTACAAAAAGAAACAACTGTTATGTTCGAGAATGGTTAATATAGAGACTAGAAAGAGACTCTTAAAGTCGTATGTATGGAGTACGGCATTATACGGATGCGAAACTTGGACAACAGGAGAAGCGGATCGAAAAAGAATAGAAGCGTTTGAAATGTGGTGCTACAGACACCATGATGAAGATACCATAGATAGATAAGGTTAGCAATAAGGTATAGGGAAGTATTAGAAAGAGTTGGGGAAAAGCGAAAGGTATAGAAGACAATAAAGAGTAGGAGAGATAGGATGGTAGAACACCTTCTAAGACACGAAGGATAATAGTTCGCGACATAAGAGTCAGAGATAGGAATAAAAAGAGGTAGGGGTAGGCCTAGATTAGACTACTGCTCTCAAATAGTTAGGGATGTAGGATGTTCTACTTTTAGGGAAATGCGTAGGTTAGCTCAAGATAGAAAAGAGTGGAGGTACGCGTCCAACCAGTCTTCGGGCTGAGAACCTTATGATGATGATAAGAATAGCCGAACCGGACGTGCGTCCTAAAATTATACAGGAAATTAAGGAACAAAACAGATATTTTTGTACAGAAGAGGAGGAGAAAAGATTTAATTTGGGATGCACAAACGGGCCTACCTACATAGCTGTATACAGGGTGTCCCAAAACAACGGGGCAATATTTCTGGAGCATATAGTTTGGGTCAAAATAACACTTAAATCATATAAAAAAAATTCTAGGACGCCTCCCTTCGAAGCTATTCGCCCTTAAAAGTAAAGTCCCGAAGAAGGTTTTTTGCTGGTAGGTAACTTTCAAACTACGAATGTTTTAAAATTTGGACTGTAGGCATAGTAAGCAAGTATCTGTGATCAAGTGACATGACATCTTCCGTATCTTGTCTAGGAAGCCGGGGGTGGAACACCCCTAATGAGTAGTTAGAAAATGACAATACTGGATACGAACCCGTTCGGAGCACATAGCGCCATCGAGTTCTCGAGGTGCCATCGACTTCTTCGGCAGTGACCTTGAAAGAGACCAGAGGCTGCTGAAGGAGTCGTTGAGGCATCCGAAGAAGTGTCTTCAGCAGCGGCATCTGCAGCAGCCTCTGGTGTCTTTGAAGGTCATTGCCGAAGAAGTGGGCATGTCTTCAGCAGCAGCGTCTGGTGTCTTTCAAGGTCATTGCTGAAGAAGTGGTGTTCAGCAGCGTCCAGGCGCATGCGCCGGGGCTATTCCTCAGGTCAGTCCACCCAGTTCTTCGGCAATGACCAGAGGCTGCTGAAGGAGTAATGTCTTCAGCCTCTGGTGTCTGGGGGCCTTTGGTTGCGGCTCAGGCGCCTGCGCCGGGGCTCCGCCTTCAGCAGCTTCTGGTCATTGCTGAAGAAGTGTTCTTCAGCGGCCCCCCTGGTGTCTCTCATTCTGTTGGGCCTTTGGATGTGGCTCAGGCGCCTGCGCCGGGGCTGTCGCGTACAAAGCACGTGTTGCTCACTGTTCAGGCCAGTCCATCCTGGCCCCATCCACTTCTTCGGCAATGACCAGAGGCTGCTGAAGGAGTCATGTCTTCAGCAACGGTGTTTTTGGTTGTGGCTCAAGCGCCTGCGCCGGGGCTCTATGAGAGTGGGCGGGGCAACAGCCAATGATAGAGGTTGTGGGCGGCATCCAATGGGTGTGGTTGTGGGTGGTAAGGTTCAACTACTGCTAGATGCCTTTGGATGTGACCCAGGCGCCTGCGCCGGGGTTTTCGCAAAAATAAAAACGTTGAATATATTTTTACATCAATATAATTAAAACTATAATCTGTATACAGAGTAGGCATGCGTGTATTTTCTGGGCAAATCGAAGCCCTGCAGCTTCTCATACCACTCTTCTGACCGATTCATTACCCGGTGTATACTCAACGATGCGGTCATGCAGGATGAGACAGTATGCGATTGTGTTGGGCGGAAAATTCTCGCTCGACTCAAATTCTAGACGCATATCTATGGGTCCAGGCTTGATGCTTTCCGACTGCTTTGATGCGTCAATCACCACGATGGGCGCTAGATCCTTGAACTGTTCCTTGCCGTATAACGGATCGCCAACTTTTCCATAGTATGAACTCTGGAAGTTCTGGTATATTTCGTATAGCAGGGCGTATTTCCCCGTGGAGAAATCCAAGTTCAAATTCTCGTAGGGGAAGCACTCAGAATTCAGGTACAGTTTGACGTTTGTCAGATTGCAGTGGTCAAATTTGCTTGAATCCGTGTCCAAATTCGCTTTGCGATTCGTTTGGAAGGCGACAATAACGTAGCGGGGTTTCTCCAACCGTGTTGCAGTCTTGACGGCCCACGTTTGTTTCGTAGCTTGCGGCAACACCGGATACTCGTACAGCTCCCAGCTGCGAAAACATATCTGCAACGTTCTCTCTTCCTCGACAATATTGAGAAGTTTTAGGTATTCAGCATCCGATGGATAGACGTACGGCACCCTCCAATGAACCATGCTCAACTCAATTCTGGTGTCCTCGTTACCCACGAAAGCGTTCCTATCGTTTTTCGATCGAGTCAAAATGAGCTCGTGACACACATTTAACAGAATTTTGGGGTAATCTTCCAAGAATCCCAGCAGGATTCTTCCCGGGATGCACACGTTAAAGTTCCCGTTCGCGTCGATAAGGTGGCTCGGTGAGTCTCCCGTATTCTTCCAGCCGGCATTCTCCAGGGCACCTACCTCACCCTCATTCAGAGAAACTACACCCTTCAGTGTGCTCGTGATGCCCACGTTTTTTGTTCGATCCACCTCCACCCCGTTTATTTCATAGCGGACGTCGTCAAAGAGGAAACTGAGGGCGTTATTTGTTAAAGCCGCATTTCCGCCTCCTGCACCCTTGATGAACCTGCCCTCTATGTAGATGCTGCTTAGATGCGGCAGTACGTAAACGTCTTGTTGGTGGATTGGTATGCGAATTTCGTCATTGGCGTTGAATGTTGTTGTTGTCACGAACGGCTGATGTACGTGCACCTCGACACGGCGTGCTGACTCATCCAAAACAGCACCGTCCAGAACACGAAACGTGTCTACGTTTATGTGTGTCATTATTCAAATGCGGTTCCCTTGTTGAAGCACAAGTACTAACTGACAGCACCGTTAATTTTCTTGCTTAAATACTCTCCATACAACCGTGCGCATGCGCAGTCTTATTCTTGCTCGTGTCATCAGCCATGGTGTTTGCGAATACAGCTGTCTGTGTCAACAGACAGCTGTATTCGCAAACAGACAGACAGACAGACAGACAGACAGACAGACGGAGAGACAGACAGACAGACAGACAGACAGACAGACAGACAGACAGACAGACAGGCAGACAGACAGGCAGACAGACAGACAGACGGACCGACAGACATACAGACAGACAACTACTGATAAGAATTCGGAAGTAGGAGAATAACTATAGATTCATTTTTGTCTCATCGAGTTAATTTGATACCCTACATGATCTAGGTGGGCGGGGCAAGGAGCGTGGCCGGGGGCGCGGTCAGTGAGTGGCCACCCCTAAAAACCACCCCCAAAAATCACCCTCTAAAACCACCCGCCCCTAAAAACCACCCCTAAAAGCTACCCCTAGAACCACCCCCCTAAAAACCACTCCCAAAAACCACCCCTAAAATCCACCCCAATATTCCGATACCTCTAGTCGAGTCCTTTAATTTGACACCCCACATGACATAGTTTTTACGTAGGGGTTAGCCTAAATTTAGACTACTGTTCTCAAATAATTAGCGATGTAGAATGTTCTACTACCGAGAACTAAGATGCTTGCATATATCAATCAGATGGTTCCCACACGTGTCCGAAATGCATTAAGATAACAAGTAATTTCAAATAAACAAACTGGAGAATGTTCTAGAATGTTTTTTTCCCACACGTGTCCGAAACGCATTAAGATAACAAGTAATTTCAAATAAACAATCAGAAGAATATTCTAGAATGTTATTTTATTGTAATAATACAAACAAACAAACGGGTCACTTGTAGTGTCTACAACGTATTAAATGCACATGCAGAGCGTGGGATCAAACCTAAACAAACATATCCTATCGGCAAGATGAAAGGTTATTTCCCATAATAAAAACAATTATAACATCTCTTATCGGCGGCGAACGTGCTTTTTTCTTAAACTTTAATATCAATATTTATTTAGTATAAACAATTGTAAATTTCCGAGAAAATAAATATTAATTCTGTAACTTCTGTTTACAATCATAAGTATATACGGATGATTTGAAAGATGGGCTTGTGGGTCGCCGATTAGCTCAGTTGGTTGGAGCGAGGGCTCCGGTGCGTGGGGACCCGGGTTCGAATCCCGGTCGGTGTCATTTCCAGAACGTTTGCGAAAACCCCGGCGCATGAGCCTGAGCCACGGCCAAAGGCCCCAAAGACACCGTTTCTGAAGACATGACTCCTTCAGCAGCCTCTGGTCATTGCCGAAGAAGTGGATGGGGCCAGGATGGACTGGCCTGAACAGTGAGCAACACGTGCTTTGTACGCGACAGCCCCGGCGCAGGCGCCTGAGCCACATCCAAAGGCCCAACAGAATGAGAGACACCAGGGGGGGCGCTGAAGAACACTTCTTCAGCAATGACCAGAAGCTGCTGAAGGCGGAGCCCCGGCGCAGGCGCCTGAGCCGCAACCAAAGGCCCCCAGACACCAGAGGCTGAAGACATTACTCCTTCAGCAGCCTCTGGTCATTGCCGAAGAACTGGGTGGACTGACCTGAGGAATAGCCCCGGCGCATGCGCCTGGACGCTGCTGAACACCACTTCTTCAGCAATGACCTTGAAAGACACCAGACGCTGCTGCTGAAGACATGCCCACTTCTTCGGCAATGACCTTCAAAGACACCAGAGGCTGCTGCAGATGCCGCTGCTGAAGACACTTCTTCGGATGCCTCAACGACTCCTTCAGCAGCCTCTGGTCTCTTTCAAGGTCACTGCCGAAGAAGTCGATGGCACCTCGAGAACTCGATGGCGCTATGTGCTCCGAACGGGTTCGTATCCAGTATTGTCATTTTCCAACTACTCTAATGCTTTTCATCCCTTAACTTTTACGTTGGTGCTTTTAACGAATTTGCAATGAGATTTTTAAATTCCTCAAACAATTTTCTCAAAAAAGGTACTCTTTTTTGAAACCGTTAAAACGGCCCGTTTCCGAGAAAAAATGTATACAAAGACATGGTTTATCATTTTTACCGATTTTTACTAGGTATACAAGCCAGGCTATGAAATATGAACTGCTTCATGAAACATGTGAAAAAATGAAAATGAAGTGAAAATGTATCAACAATCGGTTCTGCAAACATAATAGCAGCTACAATAAATTTTTGAAGTGAGCGCCTTGTAGACGCATACGTTTTCGTGTAGTAAAATTGATAAAGCATGTCTTTGTATCATTTTTTTTCTCTGGAACGGGTCGTTTTAACGGTTTCAAGAAAGAGTACCTTTTTTGGATAAAATTGTTTGAGGAATTTAAAAATGTCATTACAAATTCGTTAAAAGCATCAACGTAAAAGTTAAGGGGTGAAAAGCATTAGGGGTGTTCCACCCCCGGCTTCCTAGGCAAGATATGGAATATGTCATGTCACTCGATCACAGGTACTTGCTTACTATGTCTACAGTCCAAATTTTATAACATTCGATGCAGTAGTTTGAAAGTTACCACTTATACCAGCAAGAAACCTTCTTTTCGGGACTTGACCTTTACGGGCGAATAGCTTCGAAGGGAGGCGTCCTAGATATATTTTTTATATGATTTAAGTGTTATTTTGACCCAAACTACATGCTCCAGAAATATTGCCCCGTTGTTCTGGGACACCCTGAATATGTAGTGTTTTAAATGGCTCAGATCTTCTTTATTCCACATTTCACGAAAATTATTATAATTATTAAGGTTTATTTGTTAAGAATTTCTTTCGCTTTCAAAATATGTATATAAAAATATACAGGTTGTTCAATTAAGAAAAGGTATTTTTGTTGACAACGCGAAAACCCCAAGTTCAATTACTTTTCTGATTTCACGACCTGAATCTACGTAAAAAATTAAGTAAAAATACTACTAGTTTGTCCATTTAACCGGAATCGTATAGCTGCAAAGATAACAAAGTTACCTAGTAATAGTGCCCCGTTAATTGTGAACACCATGTATATGAAATCTAGAATAATTATTATTGCAGTGTCCTATTTCGACTGTCATTAAATTTTCGGGGCACTTTTTCCATATCAACGTTTTTTGTTCGCTCTAGGGGGAGGGGGAGGGGGGGCTACGGGCCTGTCTGTATGGCATGGTTGTTCAATCCCTAAGTTAACGCTGGAAGTATTTTTTAATTATTTTGTACTTCATGCACCTTATGTTCAACGAATAAATATTTGTCTTAATTATTTTGTACTACAATCTACAAAGTCGCTGTTTGAACACTGCGCACTTTCTTAAAATTTGTTTAGTGTACGGAAATCCTTTTTTTACAGACCATTAAAATGTACAATTTTTTGATTAATTTAATTTTTTCGGTTTACTTACTGTCTTTATTATAGTAACCTTGATTTAGCTTGGGTTTTTCTATGCTTACTAACTCAACCGTCTACCGTTGACTGATTATAGTCAATCAACGCGTCTACCCTTACGCGCGTCTTCAATTCGCTGGAATAGCATAGTATAAACGGTATAAATCATCTTCGTAAAATGGTCTCCTGCCATCAGGAAACTGCTTAATTCTCATAGTCCGACGGCTATATCTGTTCCACTATCTCATAGAAAGAGAAACCAAAAAATCTCTATTTAAACTTACTTTTTTCCTGGAAATAAACAATCATGTTCTCATTCTTGCCTTGATCCCTTTTGGGCATTCCTTTCCACATATTACTTTTGTTTGGTTTTAACAAAAATGTCCCTTGAAATGCTTTTCGAATATGTAAAAGTAAGAATTAACCCAGCCATTTATTTGAGCGGCTCCGTATTCAACCAAAACCGTGCCGCTCCTCTCAAATCAATTAATTTTCATTTTTGTTCATTTTGTATGTACCTATTTATTTGTGGAACAGGAGGCCGATATCTGCCAGCACCCGGTTTTTGAAGTTCGGAAAGATATAAAATATCTATTATAGAGTAATAAAAATGACTAGAACATTTAAATGACATTGTTTGCCAGCTGTCAACTATGTACATAATTTATTAGTTGGCGGTGTGTTTTGATCACCGAAGTGCAAAAAACCGACGACCACCTGCTAATGCGAAACTCTTGTTCGCCATCTGCAATGAATAGATTTAAAACATCTCTTCTCAAACTGCCAAAGAAGGTGCGTATCTATACTTTTGAAACTCAAAACAATTCCAGATCGCGCTTTGTCTGCCATCTAGCGGAAATGTGAGTACTTCTTTAAAAGGCGTCAAGGTTAATAGACTTCATTGGCTAACTATAATGTATATAAACAAGGACCTAACTGAGGCGTGCCCAGATACAACGAAACCAGTACCTACTCTATAGTTTTTGCTATAGTTACTCTATCGAGTAACTATAGGTTTTGCATACATTTACTTTACTAGAGTTGTTGGAAAATTTGAGAACTTTTACTTGTGCACAGACAGAGCTGGGGAATATCTTGCAGCTTAGATACTTTATCTTAGATAGTTTTTGTAATGAGTATCTGTATCTGAAAATAAAG
Organism: Xestobium rufovillosum; assembly: GCA_963966045.1. Taxonomy (NCBI): domain Eukaryota; kingdom Metazoa; phylum Arthropoda; class Insecta; order Coleoptera; family Ptinidae; genus Xestobium; species Xestobium rufovillosum. Next base: position 6,875,129 of record OZ014493.1, read on the forward strand.
ATACTTTTATAAAGAATGTAGTATCTAAGATACTTTTGGAAGTGTCTTAGTTACTTTAGAACGGGAAGTAATTATTTGGGCGGTTGTTTTAACATGCTGGCAGTTTCATCGGGCAGTTAAAAATTCACGCGGGCGGTATTAAACTTTTTTGGCGGTAATTAACTTAATGTGGCAGTAGAACGTGGCCAGCAATATAAAAGAATTTGGTCGGTTATTTAATCCTACAACGGCAGTTCAAAACTTACTCGAGCGGCAGATTAAATAAATGTCCAGTGCAATTATTATTTGAGCGGTAAAATGATTGAATGGGCAGTATAATGTATTAATGGGCAGTTAGATAAATAGTTCGCCAGTTCTCGACGTTTGGCGAAATCGAACGTCATTTTCATTGAAAAGAGCGGCACACTTCCGTTAAAAGGGGCGCAGCTTACGCTACAGTGCACCGTAAGCGGCCAATCGGAAGAGATTTGCCTATAAATATTAGGTCGTTTCGCTTATTACCTTATCACTGAGTTGCGAGTGCTTGGATCTATTACACTAGCATTGCACCATTAAATTTATTCAACGCACCCCTCCCCGTTTTCCCATAGAAACGTTTAAAATACTGAACTCAGCCATTCACAGGTAAAAAAATATTAATTTTGCTTCATCTCTTTGCGTCTTCTATTGCACCGCATTGCACCACAAACCATTTTTTTAATGCTGCATCGAATAATGCATCATTTGAATGCTAACGACTGAGACTTACAACGCTCCGCTCGTTTCGCTCCGCTTGACCTTAACCTGATAGACTTTTATATTAAAAAGTGTCAGTCGTTAGCGTTTATATTATTCTTTTCAATTATTATTCACATGAAAATGCGCACCTTTGAAGAGAATAACATTATAAACGCCTACAACTGACACTTTGTCAGGTTAAGGTCAAGCGGAGCGAAGCGAAGCGAGCGGAGCGTTGTAAGTCTCAGTCGTTAGCATTGAATAATTTTAAAGGTGCAATAAATTTAATTTTTGTCTTAATATCTACATTATTGTTAATTGTTATTTTTTATTTCGCTACCTAACTTAAATAAACATTATATGTATATGTATCATTTAACAGGCCGATCATATTTTGTACTGCGTAAGTATTTATAGAACTACTTGTCCCACGATTTCTAACAGACCCATTCTGATTTCATGACTGCACACGCGTTACTGCCCCTTTATTCATTTTACTGCCCAATTGAATTTTCACGCATTCAAATATTTATTGAGCTACTCATTTGAAGATATGTTACTCCTCGTTTCCACTTTTTTTACTGCTCATATTTTACCACTCAATCTGTTATTGAACATACAATTTGTATTTTCACACTGACCAAAACTGTAATATAGTACCGCCCCTTTAAATAATAGCCCTTTAGAACTATCTGAGATATTTTTAAGCATCTAAAATACATTTTGAGTATCTAAGATACTTCTTGAATATCTTAGATACTGGAATTATTTTGCAAGTTATCAATGAGCCTCTTGGTTCTTGTCTGCATCCCTATTACCTTACCTAGGAATAAACACTGGGGTGTGGTTCGCGATTTAGCAGGCGGCCTTTTGATCAAAATAGGAGAGCAGTGATAAAAAGTGTAAATAAGATAAGCGGCTAGCCACAGCCGACTCGAATGTACAAGCCACGAAGTACGAACTGGCAACACTGCAAAGCAGCAAACATATGAGGCGCCATTTGTGCCATAAGTATTTGTAGTAAAATAACTAAAAGGACGACAAAGAAAAAATAAAAATGTACATGAAAAAGAGAAAATGTGTATTAAGGAAATATTTTTCAGGAATAAAAAAAATCGCGCCGAAATATTTTTTTCGCCCTCTGACAAAAAAAGATTTCGCGGAAATTAATTTTTTCTCTGGGAAAATTTTTGTCGCTGGAAATATTTTTCTTAAGGAAAGATTCTTGCGCGCAAGAAAAAAATATTTCCTTGCCTGTGTAGATTTCATGGGCTGGTGAAATATTTTTTTCAGCTTTCGTTTACCCACGTATGATGGCGCTAACGTGACTTAGGGATCGCCATCTAGCAATGTTGCCATTATTTTCTGATGTGTGGGACTGTAATCTGTACATTTTTACCGTGTTGTAAATCATCTAGGTGGTACTAGATAATTCACGTACATCGCATTAACTAGGTATGACAGAAATACCAACGTCTACGTTGGATTTGTTTAGTAGTTATAGTGTATTCAGTTTAGTTCATAAGCGCAGTTGCGCAGTGCTCTGTTCTGTGCTGCACCAGCACTAACACCAGGGAACACAAAAAAAGCAATAAAGCAATCAAGATCAAGGCATGGAATGGAGCACCGAACACGTTCGATTGCCATACGATACGCGTTTATTTGTATTTCAACTAAGTTTTGCCAATGCTCAAATTTAAAGCGTTCTGATTGGTCAGCTGCATCTGCATACGTAGTGGCGTGGCGCCTGAACTGAAATACAATGCAAAAAAAACGCTTACTCCCTAATCTAGGAACACATGCAAGGATTATGGCATTTTGTTTTTAGAAATTTAGTTCATTACTTCATAGGCCTACGTTTACCTTGTATGTTTTCTCATATGTGTTTTCTTATGAGCGATTTTCCAGTCAGCATTTGGCAACTCAATCAGAATGATTTTTCGCAAGAGATTATTCATAAGTAAAAACATAGTAAAAAACATTTGGAAATAGTCGTTTTTTTCGGAAAAGGACCGTCAGGAACTGACTGGAAAATCACTCCTATGGAAACACATATGAGAAAACATAATAATGGAAATTTATAAGTAACAGTAGAAGTTCACACCACGTGGGAATATATTTTTGTTCTTTAATTTAAAAATTTATTTTATTGTAAAAATGTCCTTCATTCAAAATATCATATTACGATACGAAGAACGATAAAGTGCGGTGGAAGAAAATGTCTGCAGAGTGGTCGACCTCTCAAGAAATCCTATGAGCATTCATATTTTAAGAAGAAAGGAGAGGCAAAGAGAAAACGTCCCCATTCACTTCAAACTTCTATTGACAACAACTATAATTCAAATAAAAAGTATTGTAAGGAGCTAATTCTATTCATTTTTGTTCATTTTAAAATATCTGCTTAATTGACACCTCCACAATTTTAATATGTATTTTGTATTTGCTTAATGAGAAAATAATACAATTGCTTATTTTTTTTTTTTAGATTGTGCTTTTCATTGAAATTTTAGCATAACTCTTAATTAGGAACAAATTTTCTGTATATTTTTTTTCTAAAATGAGATAGATGAAGGACGGTAGGTTTTTGCCAATCTCTGGAATATTGCAATAATTTTACCAAATTACCTACCATATTTTGATATTTTGATTGAAGGACATTTTCACAATAAAATAAATTTTTAAATTAAAGAACAATACTATATTCCCACATAGTGCGAACTTTCTACTGATACTATAAATTTCCCATTTTGAACATACTAAAATAAATTAATAATACCTACCTACTTAAGTAGTTAAGAGAATTTACTTTGGGTACTAAGAACTAAGTGCCAATTTTACCACTATAGTTTGTTGTGATGAATTTGGACAAAGTAAAGTTAAAAAAATAAGTAGAATGATGATTAAAAATAGTATTATTGCTTTTTTAACGGTTTGTATAGTTTCTCATTGACATTTTTAGAAACCTTTAAACGCAGCTCAATTCCATTTTTTTAATCATTCTACGTATGCAGCTGACCAAACAGAACGCTTTAAATTTGTGCATTGGCAAAACCTAGTTGGGATATAAAATCATTATTATTAATAGAGCAACTTACTAGTTGCCTTAGTAGCTAAGTTGCACATGTCGTACTTACGAACTAAACTGAATACACCGTAACTGAAAAAAACAACACAGACTTTGGTAGGTATGTTTGTCTTAAGGCGGTCCCACACAATGCGGATATTAGGCGAACGTTTGCCATTCGTGATCCTTCGCGTAGTGTGTGGGAGATTAACTTCGCCGAATGTTCGTTATTCGTCTGTTTCCCGTGCCTTGTCGGTAAAATGACACGAAGCAAAGGACCGCGAAGTAGCTTCGCGTACCTTCGCCTCCAGCTCCCACACAATTCGTGATGAATTCACGCATATTTATCAGGTGTTTGTTAATATTAAGGCGGCCTCTACGAACATTCGCCGCACATAGAAAAGCCAAATGTTTTCTGAACCAACAGATAATGTGGGAGCTTAGGCGAATGACGAAGTTAGTACACGAACCTTCGCTCATTCGCCAAATGCCCGCATTGTGTGGGCCCGCCTTTACACACATACGTGACCTGACCAATCTTTAAATATGTGGTCTTACATAGTTATGAGACGTACGTGAATCATCTGAATCACTTGAACTATTTACAACACAGACACAGAACATTTAAATTTTATAACAATAGATCGCATTGAAAGTACCAGCAAATGTGGCAACATTGCTGGATTGCGATCTCTGATTCACATTAGCGCCATCATGCGTGAGTAAACGAAAGCTGAAAAAAATATTTCACCAGCACACAAAATATTTTTTTCCTTGCGCGCAAGAATCTTTCCTTAAGAAAAATATTTCCAGCGATAAAAATTTTCCCAGAGAAAAAAAATTAATTTCCGTGAAATCTTTTTTTGTCAGAGAGTGAAAATAATATTTCCGTGCGATTTTTTTTTATTCCTGAAAAATATTTCCTTAATACACATTTTATTTTTTTTCATGTACATTTTTCTTCTCTGTCATCTTTTTAATTATTTTACTACAAATACTTATGGCACAAACGGCGCCTCATACAAACAAGTGGTCCTACCGCGAGAACCGAACAGACCAGAGCGCCTATAGCAGACTGCTGAGGGCTCGCATTTTACTCGCATTTTACAGCTAATTTTGAAAACTTTTGGAGGATAAATATTATTAAATTATCTGTTTAGACAATAATTAAATATCCATTGCCGTATTTTATGTAAGCTAATGCCCAGCAATACTTTAAATCGGTCTAATAAATTCTGAATCTGTGACCATCTGTTAATTTTCATATCAAAAGCTAAGACCCATTTTAAATCGTTAAAATGCATTTCATTGCCCTTTGCGAATATTTTTATTGTTAAGTCATTATTAATTAATATTTGGTTCTCGACTGTAATTGCATCAGCATCAAGATTTAATGTGTAAAAGATAACTTTAGGTGTTAATATTTTTATATTCCAGTTATCAGAAATATTCAATTTTTCCGAAAAACCGTTGACGAAACCTTTAAAACTGTCAATAATATCTGCTTTTCAAAGTTTTGAATTAAGATTTCTGGTTTACGAATTTGATTTTGCCGCCTAGATTCAGGATCTTTACGAACGACATACTTTTTTGTGGACAAGTACTTCGGCAAATTTGGAAAAATGATTGGAAAAGTATTCTCATAATTATAACTTAGGTTTGCAAGGAATCATGCCAAGTGTTCCGTCTGGTAATAGGTGTTTATCAAATTTAATAATCGCATTGGGATCAAAGTGTAACGCACATACTACAGAATGTTTTGATGGTAACCAGTCTTGTCTAGGAATTGCTTTGAGCCATTTTTGTTTTAATCCAACATCCTTAGGGAAACTAAAAGTAGACTTCACACCCTCGCTTTTTATCGAAGAATCATAGTTTGTTTTGCACCCCGGTACACAACAACGTCTCGGCATATTTATTGTACCAGAAAACTGAGAGTCACTTTCCACTTCCCACTATTACAAAAGATAAAACACATACAAAACGATTGTCACGCACATAAAATAATCACTACACAATCTACACTTAATGTACAAGGTGTCCCAAACTGAACGCGTTCTTATGGGAACACCCCTTATTTGAAGAGATAGAAGAAAATTAACCAAGGTGTCCGGAGCTCAAATTTAATGAGAAAACCACTGGCGCAAACAAAACTTTGCTATCTCTTATCGTTTGGCCGCTAGAGGGCGATTCTCAAATTTCGTCGATTTCTTTTATGTCCTATAACTTGTTTATTAATAAAGATAATTAATTTTGGTAAAAACTTTCTTAAGGCACTTTTTTCCGTAGAATCCATTGCAATAGGCAGTTTTTTACAGGGCGTTTAGATTTTCGTGCACCACCCCAAACTCATTTTTTTATATCATGAGATTTTTGAAAAGCTCGTAAAATTTCCTAAATTTTGATGCATCACTTGTCATGTTTATATTAAAAACCATTAGCAACATTACGATTTAAAAATTAAAATATTGTGCCTACAGAAATCAAGATTGCCATGACTAATAAAATGACATAGGATGCTAACATGTTATGATTAAAACCACAGATCTAAAGTTTCATGATAAGATTACTCATAGTTATTATATTAAATTAATAATTCTTTAAATGTTGCTAATGGTTTTTAAGATAAACATGACAAGTGATCAGTGATGTTAAATTACCGTAATTTATATTTTTGGTAATTTACGGCGGTAATTTACGATTTTTAATTACCGATATTAATTACCGTGGTAATAAATTTGTTTTGTAAATTACCGTGGTAATTTACCGTAATAAATATTGCGTAAATTACGGTAAATTACCGTATTTTACCAGTAAATTACCGAAATTTACCTATAAATTAGCATTAGATGTTAGATGAAAGATGATGTCACCAAAATATAAATTTTATTTGTAAAAAATATAAACAAAATTACTATAAAATATGGTAATTTACTTCGTAATTTACTGTGTAATTTACGGTAATTTTCCCCGTAAGTTACGGTAACTAATTTTTGGTATTTTACGGTAAATTACGGTAAATAACCGTGGTTATTTACTGGTAAATTACCAGCTCACATCACTGCAAGCGATACATCAAAATTTATGAAACTTTACGAGCTTTTCAAAAATCTCATAATATATAGGGTGGTATATATAAAAAAAATAGTTTGGGGTGGTGCACGAAAATCTAAACGCCCTGTAAAAAAACTGCCCATTGCAATGGATTTTACGGAAAAAATGCCTTAAGAAAGTTTTTACCAAAATTAATTATCTTTATCAATGAACAAGTTATAGGACATAAAAGAAATCGACGAAATTTGAGAATCGCCCTCTAGCGGCCAAACGATAAGAGATAGCAAAGTTTTGTTTGCGCCAGTGGTTTTCTCATTAAATTTAATTAATTTTTAATTTTTTTCTATCTCTTCAAATAAGGGATATTCCCATAAGGACGCGTCCAGTTTGGGACACCTTGTACTTTGGACAACACAACTTTTTAACGTTATAATACATTAAAAACTCCGGTTTTTAATCATTTTAAGGCGGGTATACATAGCGCAGTACACGTCTGTCAACGGCCATATGCAAAATTTGCCGGCCAGGAGGCAACGTTGCCAGATTTCTTACTTCGCGGCTTGTTCATTTGAGTCGGTTGTGGGCTAGCCATACCAATTGTACTTTCCTTCCCTGACTTCCGCGTGCGACACAGCTTTACATTATAGTTATACGTCATACTTAGGTTTAAGAACTTCGTTAGCCAAGCCTGATTCAGCGGCGACGGCAGGTAAGCAGCTATCGCATAGAGCTGGTAATTTGATATTCTCGGCCCGGGTGGATCGGCTCCCGTAGAGGTTTAGCTTTGAGATTAGGTTTTTACATTATCTTTTTTGCAAAAAACTATTCATCCAATCTTAACGATTCTTTTTTTGAATCATAGATAAAACTACCAAGAATGAGCCCTACCGGTCGAGAAAGTAGGTAATTATTTCACTTATTCTGAATAATTAATAAACTATTAAAATATTTAATTATATTCAAAATATTGGTAGGGCCCATAGAGTAACTCTTTTTTGATACATAGAGACAAAAAAATAGAAAATATTTTAATCGGATGATTTGTAAGAGCAGAACTACGAAGGTGCAGCAAATGCATGGATGTACTATCCCCTTAATAATTTGGAAACCGAAAATATTTTAATTTTCTGTTTTATAAGACTGCATTTTCTTGAAATATTTACATCATCTTAAAGTTTTCAGTCCGAGGACTGGTTGGACGCGTACCTCCATCCTTTCCTATTCTGAGCTAACCTACGCATTTCCCCAAAAGTTGAACATCCTACATCCCTAACTATTTGAGAGCAGTAGTCTAATCTGGGCCTACCCCCACCTCTTTTTATTCCTATTTCTGACTCTAGTATGCCGCGAACTAAGCCTTCGTGCCTCAGAAGGTGTCCTGCTATCTTACCATCCTACCTCTCCTATTCTTCACTGTCTTCCATAAATTTCGCTTATCTCCAACTCTTTCTAATACCTCTCTGTTGTTTTCTTTATCTATCCACGGTATCTTCATTATGCGTCTATAGCATCACATTTCAAATGCTTCTAATTTTTTCCTATCCGTTTCTCCTGTCGTCCAAGTTTCGCACCCGTACAATGCCGTATTCCATACATACGTTTTTAAGAGCCTCTTCCGAGTTTCTACATTTATCATTTCCGAGCATAATAGGTGTTTCTTTTTATTAAATGCAATTCGGTCCTCCGCTATTCTTTGTTTTATATCTCTAGAGCTCCTACCATTGCGAGTTATTTGACTTCCTAAATAGCAGAAATCTGAGACTTCCTCTATCTTCTCGTTTCCAATTTGTATTTTCGTTTTAGTCCTATTTTCATGCCACCTACACACCAAAATGTTGGTTATCTTTTTATTTGTATTCGTACCATAGCCCTCAGTCAAAACCGCTTCCATTTCGTTCAAAGCCCTTCCTAATTCTTCTTTGCTGGATGCTAATACCATAGATTAATATACTTACGATCAGATTAGCAAATCCTGTACAAATATTGGCCCCCGCAAAACGTCGGCCGCCACCAGAGGGCGACTGTATGTTAACCGCTTTAGTTCTGTCGTCCAGACATAGATCGCAGGAGTACAGGTGACGGCGCATGTAATTTCTCATCTTTTGTATTATTATGGACGGCTTGATTTTGTTATTTGCATGTTTTGACAATTTGAAGTAACCTCCAAATTCTTTTGTGCCTCTAAGATCTCCGAACTCCACATTTTTGCAGGTGTTTTAAAACATAACCTTGGTCGCCAGATGTTCTCATTTGCAGCGCGCTGCGCACTTTGGATGTTAGCCTGTATTATTTTATAACTTCCAATTTTATTTATACAAGTTTAAACTACTAGCGCCATCTCATATGTTTTCTTGTTACTATAACAGCAGTTTCCAACAGTCCCATTTGCTTTGCTAATCTATTCGTAAGTATATTAATCTATGCTAATACTGTTATATCGTCGCCTTCAATGCATAAGGGCGTAACTCAAGAATCCTTCAAAATGAGTTAAGTCCACAAATTAAATTGAAATATGGATATACATGTTGTGGCTTAGGGGCGTATCTCAGTATGACCTCTACAAATAGATATGGAAAAATTCTACAGGGGCTTATCTCCAAAACTTTAACAAGAATTCAGCACAAACAGGCGTATCTCAAGATACGCCTGTTTGTGCTGAACAATTATTGTACTTATGTGAGTGTAATTCTGTTTTCGGCGTAACTCAATTACTAGGTCTTATAAACGTGACATCACTACCGGTGACTGGCATAGGGTTCCCCCATACTGCTGTACTTGAGAGCACGCCCCAGGCTGAGGAAGCCTAATTCTGCGTTGTTTGCAGTACTGGTTTTTACAAAAATTGTTTGAAAATGGTTATTTGTGATATTACGGGATGCTTCTCAACGTGTAAAAGTGCGTAGGAAACTATTTATTAATACGTTGGGAATATCAGAAAAATTCATGCGTACGTCAATTTCGAAACTAAATGCTACCAGAATTGGGGAAAAAGACAAACGTGGCGGACGGTGTGATGCACTAAACAGAAGAGACATTGCCTTGAGCAAAATGATAGAACAGCATATTCTTCGTTTTCCGAGAGTAGAATCGCACTACTGCCGGAACAGTTCTTCGCGAGAATATCTTCACCCCGATTTGTACCTGCCAAAAATGTACGACATGTTTATAAAAGAACTCAAAGCTAATGAAGAAAAACCGTGTTTCACGACCTATCGGAAAATATTCAAAACTATGAACCTTGCGTTTCATCGACCCAAAAAGGACCAATGCAGGTTTTGCCGTACTTATTTGCAAGCTTCGGTTGAAGATAAATCAAAGCTGGAAGAAAAATATCTGAAACATAAAGCGGAAAAAGAAAAGGTTCAAGAAATAAAAACTTATTGCAAGGAAATAGCCCAAAACAATCCAATGATATTTTGTGGATCGTTCGACCTTCAGCAGGTTATCTACCTGCCCATTTCCAACGATGGTGCCATATTCTATAAACGAAGACTGGGAGTGTACAATTTCACGATTTATGACATTGCATCGCATGATTGTCACTGTTTTACTTGGGACGAAGGTACAAGTAGACGAGGTGCTTCTGAGATATCGACGGCAGTAAACATGCATCTAAAAAAGTTAGATGAAAAGGGAGTCCACACGGCTTATCTTTTTGCAGATGGCTGTGGGGGCCAAAATAAAAACTCTGTGGTAGCCTCGATGTTTTTACATAGGTACAATAAAGAGGAGCATTAATTTGCAGGAAATCATTCTTCGCTTCTTTGCGCCCAATCACTGTCAAAACGAGGGTGACTCGGCGCACAGTGCCATTAGTTATGCCATAAAAAAGTCTGGAGAATTATTTGTTCCTAGTCAGTTAATTCCAATATTTCGCTTAGCTAGACGAAAACAGCCTTATCAGGTCACAACATTAAGTCACAATGACTTTTTAGACTTCAAAAGTTCTCAAAGGACATACGAGTTCTGGCTGTACGCAAAGATGATTTGGGAGAATCTGTAAACTGGACGGATATGGTAGAGTTCAAAGTTAAAAAAAGCAAACCCCTAAAATTATTTTTTAAAACTAGTCACCTGGAAAATAACTACAGAACAATATCTCGAAGAAGAATAGCCTCCTCACTTATGGATTCTACAATACCGTCTTTAAACGTTGAACCGCCCAAAATATCGGAAGCTAAGTATAACGATCTTCAGGCTCTGTGTAGTGGGGAAAATCCTGTGATAAAATTAAAAGAGCACATTAATTTTTACCGGTTTTTGCCTCACTAGTTTTGTTTTGTAATTTTAGAATTTGTAATTTAGAATAAAAGTGTTATTTTTGATTTATGTGGATGTTTCAGGTTTGATAACTATTATGTTTCTACCTGTTTCATATTTCTTGCACTGTTATGTAAATTACGTATTTAGTTTTCGTTGTTTTTTTACTGTATGTCACTAAAACGAAATAAACGTTAAAATTTAAAAGGGCGTAACTAATATTTTCAAACAACTTTCATCTCAGTAATTATTCACTAAAGGGCGTATCTCATTATTTTCAAAATTTTTGGGCTTTATGAATGAAGAATGTTATATATTTCAACATCAGGTCATTATACAAAGCTTATTATTGTATGTAAGTAATAAAAATGTCAGTAGTATAAAAGGCAATATTCATCAGAAACAAAAATATCAGGTCTTATTCTTTTAAGACGCTCTCCTCCAAAATTGGAAAAAATGAGATACGCCCTTATGCATTGAAGGCGACGATATCATCCGCGAATCTGAGCATATTAATAATTGGTCCCTGTATATTAATTCCAGCAGCTATTCTGTAAATTGAAAACTAGAGGCGATAACGCACATCCCTGCCTCACTCCCTTTCGAATATCTAATTCTCTATGTTCCTGCTCAAATTCTATACCTAACTGCCAATGCCTTCGAAGGCATTGTAACTGCCGTTTGCTCTTAGTATAAATTATGAATTACCTATTCTTCTATCCATACACTTTATCCGAACATTTTTGAGGACTTCGGACATCTTCCATTTTACACTGTCGAAGGCTTTTTCCAAATCCACAAATCCTATATAGGCGCTCTTTCCCTTATCAATTTTTTTTCTATTATTACATACTCGTAAAGCTTTCCCCTATATTTTCTAAATCCGAACTCATTTAATCCTTCATTGCACAATTAAAATTTTTGAAGAGTAGAAAGATCGAGAGGTAGTTAAACTAATCGTTCTAGAATTTTCACGCCTATCCGCTCCTTTCCTTTTTGGCAAAGCTACTATGATGGTCTGTTTGTAATCTTCTGGAATCTCGCCTGTCAGGTATATGCAACTAACTAGTTTCAATAAACGATCTATTACCTATTGAACTGCCCACTTTAAGATTTCTGCCTGCAAGCCATCTATATCTGGGTGCTTTATTGTTTCTTAAACTGTTTAGTGCTAGCTCAAACTCTTCTCTCATTATAGGACACCCTAGGTTGTCCCCCTCTGCACTGCATTCGCTTTCTAATATACCTCGTACTTCCTCTCCCGCATATAAGTTTCCCAAATATTCTTTCCACCTATCTGCTTTCTCCCCGCTTCCGATTAGGATATCTCCTGCCTCATTTCTAATGTTTTTGATACGCGATCCAATTTCTCTAAAATTTCTCCTGATTATTTTATATGCTTCATCAGCCTTTCCAACTTCGAACTTATCTTCCACTTCTTTGCATTTATTATCGATCCATTGCTCTTTCGCTTTCCTACATTTCCGAATAATTTCCCTCTTGATCGCCTTATATCTTTGTTTCCCTCTTTCATCTAACCTATTTTCGCCTTTCCTTTATTAGACTCACAATATTATTTGATATCCAAGGTTTTCTACTTTCATTCTGTTTATGACCCAAAATATCTCTAGGTGCGGAATCTAAACTATTTTTAATGCAATTCCATTCTGCCTCTATGTCCCTAACCATATTTTCACCCGTGCCCTTTGGTACTTCGTTTGTCTTTTTCTCGAACTTATCGTGCGTATCATCATCTTTTATTTTCTCTAGATCAAGATATCTTCTTCCGCCTCGTATTTTCAAAATCTTAAATTTAAGTTTGGCCTTCATAACCACTATGTTGTGATCACTATCAATATCTGCTCCTGGATAACTTCTAAAGTCCCTAACTTGATTTCTAAATCTTTGCCTAACGAGAATGTAATCTATTTGATATCTCCCTAGGTGTCCTGCCATTTTTCCCCTAACCTCATAGGTTCAATAATAATCGAATTACCATTGGTATAAACTTAATTTTGTGCACCCTGCCAATATTTTCTAGATACAAGAAAGGCCAAGTTTTTGTAATACTTCTTTGAATTTAATGTATAATAATATATTATTATTGACTTTCTTCAATGCAATTAGGTAACATTAATAAATTAATGATTTCTAGTGTAGATATGTATTACTTTATTTAGAAAATTATTAGAAAATGCAGTGTAGCAGCACCCTTAGATAGCAATAAATTATAAGCCGCTGGCACTCAAAACCCTTTGTCGGCGCGCCCGGAGACAAGCCAAGTTATCCAGCAACAAAGACGGTTGTATATTAGCTTCTGAACGTTAGAATGAGAAGGATTGCTGGAGTTAGGGGAAATTTGGAGGGGGAAAAGACAAGACAAACATGGTCTCTTTTAATATTAAAAGTCAGTGTCGGGCGTCTTAGTATATTTCGAATCGTTGAATACCAAGCAAAATTTAGGCCCAGATTAGACTACTGCTCTCAAATAGTTAGGGATGTAGGATGTTCAACTTTTGGGGAAAATACCAAGCAAAATTTAAACGTTTACACGTTTTATAACGGGTAGTTTTCACTTATTTTATACATCGAAAAATACGTACAAGTGCGCGACATTTTGTCGTTGTTTCAACAGCAAGTTATTACACATTTTATAATTGGTAGTTTTCACTTACTTTATACGTCGAAAAAAATACGTATAAGTGCACGACATTTTGTCGTTGTTTCAACAGCATAGTTTTTACCGAATTTTAACGTTACCTACGTTTTCTTAATTTTTCATTGCTTAATAAATGTACATGTGTTTATTGGGATGCGATTAATATTGTTAAAAATAGAATAGCTGGTGGAATTAATATACCTGGCCAAACTATTAATATGCTCAGATTTGCGGATGATATAGTAGTATGTATTATCATCCAGCAAAGAAGAATTAGGAAGAGCTATGAACGAAATAGAAGCGGTTTTGATGGAGGGCTATGATATGAAGATCAATAAAAAGAAAACCAAAGGTTTGGTGTGTAGGGGGCGTGAAAATTAGACTAAAATGAAAATACAAATTGGAAACGAAAAGATAAAGGAAGTCTCAGATTGCTGCTATTTAGGAAGTCAAATAACTCGCGATCGTAGGAGTTCTAGAGATTTTATATCTCTTTGTTTTAACAAAGAATAGCGCAGGGCCGAATTGCATTTAATAAAAAGAAACAACTATTATGTTCGGGAATGGTAAATGTAGAAACTCGGAAGAGGCTCTTAAAAACGTATGTATGGAATACGGCATTGTACGGGTGCGAAACATGGAAGATAGGAAAAACGGATAGGAAAAAATTAGAAGCATTTGAAATGTGATGCTATAGACGCATAATGAAGATACCGTGGGTAGATAAAGTTAACAACAGAAACGAAATTTATGGAAGACAGTAAGGAATAGGACATATAAGATGGTAGGACACCTTCTAAGGCACGGAGGCTTAGTTTGCGACAGAGACAGGAATAAAAAGAGGTAGGGGTAGGCCCAGATTAGACTACTGCTCTCAAATACTTAGGGATGTAGGATGTTCAACTTTTGGGGAAATGGGTGGATTGGCTCAGGATAGGAAAGGATGGAGGTACGCGTCTTCGGACTGAAAACTTTATGGTGATGAAATATTGAGAAAATTGCGCATGAGCACTTCTCCTAGGTTATGTACTGGGTATTGTCCTGGACGATAGGATGACCTAAAAGGATCATATTAATTATAAAATTCCATACTGTCGAACGGTAAATACATAAATAAAAATTTCCAGTGAAAAAATGTTGGATTTAGTATGAAATTTACAATATTTTGGAACAAATCATACAAATAAAAATTGAAAAATGGATTATGGAAAAAATATACAGAGTAGTCCACTACGCGCGCGTCGGTCAATAGTCGCTAAACCGTTGAACTTATGGGAATTTTTTTTAAATAAAACTTGTAAGGTTCCATCTTTGCTGCAACTGAAAATTATTTTCAATTATACAGGTTGTCCCATTTCTTCTGCGCAGTGCCTAACTCTGTTTTTTTAAATGGAACACCCTGTATTTGATCGCATTTTGGAGTTCTTTGTTGAATTTAAGTGCCACTTTGTTAACCGTACATTGGGTCTAAGTCTTACGGCTTCGGCGTTATGTGACGTTAAAAATCGTCATTTTTCAAGTTTCGCCATTTATAACTTTTAAAAGGTTCGAGATAAAGAAAAATGACTTACGTGTCCATATCTTAGTTTTTAATCCTCTATCTAATGGGGTTCGAAAATACTGCTTCCTGATAGGTCGCTTTTTGCCATTTGTTGACCAATCAGGAAGCAGCATTTTCCAGCCCCATTAGATAGAGGATTAAAAACTAAGATAGGGACACGTAAGTCATTGTTCTTTATCTCGAACATTTTAACAGTTATAAATGGCGAAACTTGAAAAATGACTATTTTTAACGTCACATAACGCCGAAGCCGTAAGACTTAGACCCAATGTACGGTTAACAAAGTGGCACTTAAATTCAACAAAGAACTCCAAAATGCGATCAAATACAGGGTGTTCCATTTAAAAAAACAGAGTTAGGCACTGCGCAGAAGAAATGGGACAACCTGTATAATTGAAAATAATTTTCAGTTGCAGCAAAGATGGAACCTTACAAGTTTTATTTAAAAAAATTTCCCATAAGTTCAACGGTTTAGCGACTATTGACCGACGCGCGCGTAGTGGACTACCCTGTATATAATTTTGGAGGGCGCGAAATTTTTGGAGAAAATCAATAATTTTGAATAATTTAACAGAATGCAAGTTTTGGCAGGAGACACTTTGTATTGAATGGGCGAAATTTATGGAAATTCTCCGAGTGAGACATAGGTCTCTTTGAGATTCCTTAATACATATGTATAATTACTTTGCACAATAAATAAAATAAAAAAATAAACTGAATCTTGCTACTTTTGCATTAAGTAGGATCATACCGTTCAATTATGTTACTGTTTACTTTTCGTATTTTGGTTCCACCGCCAATTATGTAATTGTTTTTTTCTATGGGCATCCCGAGTTCTGTTGTTGCAGAAGAGAGCACTAAGAGCGATGTTTCGTTTACGCACAAGGTAATGTAGTCCTTTCAAATAATGACAATGCTTGTGTTTCCAAATAAGTGCGAAAGTGTTTAGGGCATGACTCCTTGCTGAAAATTAAGGAGATGTTTCATTAAAGCTCCTATGTCCCTCACCGAAAAGATACATTCCTCCAAAGGAGGAGGGAACAATTAGGTTTTTATTTTTCTCAAATTTTGGAAAAAGCTTGATTCCTTCAGAATTTTTTTATATCTTTTAGGTTTTTCGTAAAACTAATAGTTTTCAAGTAAAAATATTATTTTTGATGGATTCATTTAAAAAGTTTGCTTCATCGGTGAACTAGACTTCTGCTAAAAATTGAGGATCTTTTGCAATCATTTGAAGATTCCATTTTCAAAGCGAAAAATCAAGTGGTAGTACTACAGAATTCTTGGACTCTTAAATAAATTGTCTTTGTTAAACTCTGAAATAGCATGCTGTATACAATATAATTTTTTGATTAGGTACTAATTTAGCGTAGATATAAAAAATGTACTTTAGTTATGTTAGCCAGCAAGCTGTGTCAGCTATAAAAATCCTATATAACAGCAGCGAGAACTGTAACAGCAACTATTCTCTACGAATCTTCAACGAAGGTTGCTGCACGTCATTACTGTATTTTGAATATTATATAATTCATTATTAAATTGTATTTAAAGTAAGAAAGTGTTTTTTAAAAACTGTTGTGTCGTCTCCAACAACATAACTGGCGCTGCGAACAGGATTTGGGGAGCAAAATTCACCGAGAATATTCCTCAAAACCGAAAACAAAGAAGAAAACTCCAAAGGAAATCGAAATCCAAGGGAGAAGTCAAGTAGTAAATGAGCATCCTTCTTTTGTTTTAATTTTTCAATAGTTCCCTCTCTGAATCAAAACAGAGTTGTATTGCAACAATTATTTTGTATTTTATGCTTAATAGTGCTAGATAAATCATACTGGATCGAACCAATTGATATCTAGTGTCAATTCAATAAATATTTAATAAATAAAGAAATAAAACTTTTAGAGTTACCCTGTAATTGATAATTAATTTTGTTTTGCTTTGTAATCATAGATTTTAACGTAAATTAATTCATAACCAATAACTCTTACAATTACAATTTACAATACGAATAATTTGAGATATTATTCAACAAGTTAATTTTAAATAAGAATACTTAATTTAATTTTCAATCATGACTGAACCAACTGCTCCTTCTGTTTTTGCTGCTAGGGAATTTAGCAACAAATTACCTACCTTTTCTGGAGAACCAGAAAAGTTAGAAACATTTTTAACAATATGTGATTCGTTTTATTCAGATTTTGGCAGGACCGTTGACCAAACTCTGAACAAATTTGTTTTTACTTGTTTGATTCACCAACTATCGGGAGACACTGCCACATGCATTTTAAATCGACCAGATTTAAAAACATGGGAAGCGGTAAAATTAGAATTAAGATTAAAATTTGGAGACAGAACAGATTATGCGACCTTGCAACAACAGCTCACATTTCTTCAGCGTATACAGCGAGAGCAAACGTTAGATTTCATAGAACGAATCAAACAGATAAGAACACGCTTACAATTAAAAATTATGTCTGATAATACGCTTGATGACAATATGAAACAGTTAATATCAAATATAATGAGAATACTGCGATGACTGTCCTTAAAAATAATACGTTTGGCGATTTACGCATACTGCCTTATTAATTCACAAACCACAAACAATAGACGACGCAATTTCTACGGTAATTGAAATTGAAGGTGCTATTCAACAACAATACAATTTTAGACAACAAAATTTTAGGCAACAAACACCACAGACTTCACAAAAATTAACGTTAGGATGCCAATGCAAACATTCCCAATCCAAATGCCCAAACAACACTTCCAGAACCAAAATTTTAAACCTTATTATCAACAACCTCATACAACGATGCAGACATTTTCAAATCAAATGCCGAAACAATATCAACAACCTCAATTTTATCAACCCACACAAAATTTCAATCAATCAGGTTATTTACCCAGAACACCTACCCAATATCCTCTTCAACAAAATAACCAATTCCCCAGTCAACCTATTAATATACAACCCAGACATATACAACAAAAATATTTCACAAATCAGCAGGTATTCGGAAACCCGAAAAATGTTTGGAAACCTTCCGTCAACCCATCTGCTCCTAAACCAACACCAATGTCGATTAGTACTAGGAATACTTTCAGGCAACCGAATCCAACAAATTTCCAGAATACTAGAAATCATTTTCAACCTTCAGGCCCCCGCAACTTTTATGCCCAAGAGTTACATAATATGGAATCATCCGAAACTGAGATTTCTGAACCCATCGAAGAAACTCAAGACCTAAATGAAACTGAAGTTTATCCTTACGAATCCGATTACGTACCCGAAGATTCACAACAAGATCATTCGAACTTTCACCCTGACGACTCTTCAAATTTTCACCAGGACACTTTCTTCCTAAACCCAGAATAGAACTGAACATCTTAAATAACTCAAAACTTCCTTATATCAAAATTTCTAATCCACCACTAAACCTACTTATTGATACTGGATCAAATAATTCCTTGTTAAGACCATCCATTGCCGAGCAATACTTCCCTTCATACATCGTCAAACGACCATTTGTGTTAAAAAACGCATTTGGTGAAGTTGAACATCAGTACCAAGCCATAATTCCTTTCTTTCCAGAATTCAAATCTAATCAAGATATTCCATTTTTGTTATACGACTTTCATGACTTCTTTGATGGTGTCATAGGACTGGCAGATTTACAAAACCTAAAAATTAAAATTGATCTTGAAGAAAATTGTTTGAAAAACGAAAACGTTACCTTACCCCTACAAATTGACAGACCCGAATTTTCAGTTCGATTCGAAATAGCTCCGCATGAAGTTCTAGTAAGAAATTTTCCAGTTAATCATTTAAATGGAGAAGTTATTACTCCAGGTCAGAAAATACAAAATTTAAATATTGACACGACTCTAACCCTCGCTAAAGAAGGACAAGCTTATTTTGCAGTAACGAATAACACTGACGAAACCCAAATTGCTTATCTGGACCAACCCTTCCAAACAATTCCTTTCCAGTCCGACAAATATCACTTATATAATCTTGAAAGTTACACCCAGTCTCAACCACCCCTACAACGAACCAATATGAAAGACCTTATTCGCACAGACCATATGAACATCGAAGAGAAACGCGAAATATAAAAATTATATCAAAAATTCTCCGATATATTTCACACGGAAGATCAAAAATTAACATTTACCAATCAAGTCAAACACAAAATTCAATTAACCGACGAAACACCTATATACACTAAATCCTATCGATACCCCTTTATCCACAAGGAGGAAGTCCAAAGACAAATTTCAGATATGCTAGAAAATGGTATCATTAGACCCTCTCAAAGCCCATGGAGTTCTCCAATTTGGGTTGTTCCCAAGAAATTAGACGCTAGCGACAAACAAAAGTGGAGGATAGTCGTTGACTATCGCAAGCTAAATGAAAAAACGGTAAACGATCGGTATCCTCTTCCTAACATATCCGACATTCTCGACAAACTCGGAAGATGTGTTTATTTCAGTACTATCGATTTAAGTTCCGGTTTTCATCAAATCGAGATGGAACCAGAGTCTATCCCTAAGACGGCATTCACGGTAGAACATGGTCATTACGAGTATGTACGAATGCCTTTCGGTTTAAAAAACGCTCCATCAACGTTTCAACGCGTTATGGATAACGTTCTTAGAGATCTACAAGGGAAAATATGTTTAGTTTTCATGGACGATATCATTATCTTTTCAACATCACTTCAAGAGCACATTTCCAATCTTCGTCAAATATTTCAGCGCTTACGCGAAGCCTGTTTAAAAATTCAATTAGATAAATCAGAATTCCTTAAACATGACGTAGAGTTCCTAGGTCATTTAGTTACTCCTAATGGTATCGAAGCCGTGGTCAATTTTCCTCTTCCAAAGACTGCTAGGCAAATAAAAGCATTTTTAGGACTTACCGGGTACTACCGGAAGTTTATTCACAATTACACAAAAGTAACCAAACGATTGTCTAATTGCCTCAAAAAGAATCAAAAAATCATTCACAATTCTGAGTTCATCGAAGCATTTAATCTCTATGAAAAGCTACTCACAAACGAACCCATACTTCAATACCCAGATTTTACCAAGGAATTTATTCTAACCACAGCCGCTTCAAATTTTGCTGTCGGTGCCGTTCTAAGTCAAGGCCCAACAGGACGCGACCTCCCTATAGCATATGCTTCTAGAACACTTAATGATGCCGAAATTAATTACAGTACAATTGAGAAAGAACTCTTAGCTATAGTTTCAGCAGTAAAACACTTTCGCCCTTATCTCTTCGGTCGGAAATTCACTATTGTTACCGACCACAAGCCTCTTCTTTGGCTTTTTTCTCTGAAAGAACCCCAATCCCGTTTAGTACGATGGCGATTAAAACTCGAAGAATACGACTACAAAATTGAACATAAAAAAGGTAGCCAAAATACAAATGCTGACGCATTATCGCGAGTGGAACTAAATGCAACAGAAACAGTTCCCATAAATTCCACTGACCACCTTCCCAACACATCCCACCACAATCAAAACCTTCTTGACAATCCATTAAATTTCACAGACACCTTATCCCTTATTGGCAATCCAGGCGACATAGACCAGATCATTGAAAATTTCGATTTACAAAATTTTGACATCCCAGATCCAATAGACCAAGAACTTCAAGACTTAATAAAAGAATTGGACATACTCATAATACCTACCGAACCAAAACCTCCCTCTGTATCAAAAGTAAATATTATATCTAACGTCCTTCTTCAACCCGCACAAAAGGACCCTCGAAACATCGTTGATATCGATGAAGACGATATCACAATACACTCTAACGACGAAAATCCTATCCAAGATTTGCCTATAACCGACCGATCAGTAAATACATTTAAAAATCAAATTATAATTTCACTTAATGCAACTGTAGACAAAGAATCAATACAAACAGAAAAAATATTTGACAAAACGAGACTCATTGCAAACTTCAACCCCCTCAATTTAAAAACACAGTTAACCAAAATCCTAACTGAATATCTGAACCCTGACAGTACCTACTGCCTGTATTCCAAAACAACTGAAAACATTTTACCAATCATTACAGAAACCCTTAGAAACCAATTCGAAGCTAATTCACTGCACCTTTACCTGTCCAACATACTACTAACTGACGTACTTGACGAATTAGAGCAGAAGGAAAAGATAATCTACCATCACGAGAAAAAAACCTGTCACCGAGGAATTGTTGAAACTATACAATCCCTGAAACAGATTTATTATTTGCCAAAGTTAGATCAAAACGTTAGAGAATACGTGAATAATTGTGTCATATGTCAAAAGGTGAAATACGAACGACATCCAACAAAACTTGTTTATAAACCAATCCCCATAGGTAGCAAACCATTTGAACATCTTTATCTATCCACTCCAGTACAGGCTACACACCTTTCCAAATATTAAAAGGCAATCTCAACTACCAAACTCCATTCGATCTAAATGAAATTCACACAACTACCCAATATATGTACGATCACTCCGAAAATATGAAACTAATGCAACAACTCCTACATACCAAATTAACAAAAACGAATTTTGGAGAAACGCAACACCCATCGACAACCACAACAAGACATTGATACTGACAGACCTGTTTACGTTCAAGACCAAGGGAAACAAAAACTTAAGAAAAAAACTACTTAACCCTTACCTTCCCGTTACAATACACTCCGAAACTGATAACAAAGTAATTACTACATCCAATGAAATGATCCATAAGAACAGACTGAAACCCCAACGTTTTATTGCAGGATCTCAAGATGCTGCTAACAATCTTCAACCTCACGATGATAACAGTACTGGTTAAATCTCAGATCCAAATTAATCCCATCACTAACCCTATATTTCCCGTTAAACTAGGCCCTGCTAGACTGACTTTTACGAAACATACATTTTTACACACAGTAAACTTAACGCACATTCAACAACAAATAGAAACTTTTAGTAATCAATTTGAGTCCATTAGAACACAAATTCTCGAAAGGTTAAACCAAGACTCTATAAAGATTTCATTTAAGGAAACCATAATGTCACGTATAAATTAATGATACAGAAACATTACTCGAAAGAACTAAAGACAAACTGACAATTTTACTACCATCCAGATTTAAAAGATCCTTTTTCGATGGCGTACGTAAACTATCAAAATGGCTTTTCGGAACTTTAGATACAGAAGACGACGAAAGATATACAAAAATTCTTTCTAATTTGAAACACAATCAACATATTTTACACGACGATTTAAAAAATTCAGTATCAGTTCTTCAAATGTTATATAATAAAACTTCAGAACAATTCCTGAAACTAGGAAGAGCTAAACAGGAAATAGCAGAACGAATAGAAACAGTGCAAAACCAAACAAGGAACCTTACGTCCGATTTCAATATTTACTACGAATGTCAATCAGTATTAAGACAAATTTCAGCTTATTTACGGTATTTTAGTTCAAACTTAGACGAACTAGAGGAAGCAATTGTTTTTAGCCGCTTAAATATTTTACACAGATCTATTCTTCCAACAGCACAACTAATAGAAATTTCTCAAACATTACGAAGACTTTATCCAATTAATCAGTTACTTATTCCACAGTCAGCAAATCTACATTATCAATTGGCAGGCGTTCAACTAATAGAACGTGATAAACATCTAAGTTTTGCAATACACATACCCATTTTCTACCCTTCGACGTATACCTTTTATCATATTTTATCCATCCCAGTAAACAACCAAATAATTGTTCCATTATACCCTTACCTACTGATCACTGAAACCGACTACTACTTTGAAGATCAATCATGTGCCTACGTGGAAAACAACTTCATTTGCAAACAACAGCAACAAGTAAAGGGTGAAGACCTTTGTATCATCGCACTTCTGCGAAATCATAAACCATACAACTGCACCACCTACATAACTACAGTCACCCGAACAAATCACTGATCGAGAAGTAATTGTGATACCTACATCCAACCAGGTATTAATCGAAAGCAACTGTACTACACGTCTACAACAATACCTTCATCGACCAAGCATCATTACAATTCCATCAACATGTACCGTCACGGTGGACAACGTTCCAATCAATCTCCAACCTGTATTTCTGAAAACACAAGGACTAGTTTTACCAACACTTCAAATCGAGTTCACAAAACCAGCTGGACTCAAACCTCTCCACCTTGATGTCATACATCCAGAAGAATTACAAGTTGTTGTACAAAAGAATTGCAAACCCACGAGCTAGACTTCGCAATTGCAAACCCACGAGCTGACTGAAGAACGCAAGCAGCATTCGTATATTACCTACGGTTTATTTTCCTCCTTTGGGTTACTAATTTTGATGTATGTTACAGTAACCGAACTTTCTTAATTTGACAGTGTCATAACAGCACCACCATCGAGGAGCAACCCCAACAAGGGAGAACTTTGGAAAACATCGCATCCCCTTTATTTTCCAATCTAACCCGGGAGGAGTTATGTTAGCCAGCAAGCTGTGTCAGCTATAAAAATCCTATATAACAGCAGCGAGAACTGTAACAGCAACTATTCTCTACGAATCTTCAACGAAGGTTGCTGCACGTCATTACTGTATTTTGAATATTATATAATTCATTATTAAATTGTATTTAAAGTAATAAAGTGTTTTTTAAAAACTGTTGTGTCGTCTCCAACAACATAACTCTTTCTATTGTTTTTATTTCTGTGTGATTGTATATTTCTAGCTATTATTTTGTATTGTAAACCCCACTGGTGACATTTAAATAATATTATCATATTAATAGAAGAGTCGCGGACATGGAGTGGTTCCCTGCAATAATAGTATATTTTACAACAAGAGATGAAAACACTGTTTTTTCGTGAGATGAGAATTTGCCCACGAGCGAAGCGAGTGGGGCAATCTCAAGAACGAAAAAAACGTACCTATTTCATTTCGAGTAGGAAATGCTATTTTTCTACACTTATACAGGGTATCCCACGACGACCTTACACGATCTGTATATAGAAAAGTATATATACACTTAGAAGTAACAGCCGTTCATCATTCTTCAGTAAATTAAAAGATAAAACGCCTCTCCCTATTCAATCTAATGTTGTGTATAAATTGACATGTTCAGATTGTCATGCTACTTACGTGGATCAGACGTCTACGTGGCTCAAACAAAGAATAGCCCTACATAAAAGTGATACAGCAAAGTACCCTGAAGGATGTGCACTTGCTATGCATGCTAATACATTCAATCACAATATTAATTATTCTGACGTCCAAGTATTGAAGAAGGAAAGTAACTACCAAAAAAGGCGAATGTTAGAGATGTATCATATTAAACAACAGAGCAATGCAATTAATAAAAAGACTGATGTTAGCCAACTTAGCAACATCTACACCTATTTATTAACCTTGGGCGCTTAGGAATGTAGCCTACAGGACTTTCTCAACCCAAAATACATATTTCCTTTCGCTTTGATCTCCTTTCTTCCTTAAAATTCACTTCCAATTCTCATAGTTTCTTTTTACGATGAATTAACGACGAAATCAAGCACTCCATAAGTTTCAAAATATTGATATATAAAAAATCCATCAACTGGTACCTACTGTCATTTACATCAATGTAAATTTTGAAAATATTCTTTTCCTACGACCCCCTAGGAAAGCGGCACGTTGCATACAGAATAGTAGGCCGGAAACTTGACAATTGCGTTACCCATACGTTAAACTCAAAACTGTGCTGTAATTTTTGAAAATCGCACAGTTCATTCAAATTTTGTAGTCAGCTTTGAGACTTTGACGTTTACTGAATAAATATCCTGTCGCGTCTCTTTTTAAATCTAATAATTTTTCCGACGACCCCCTACGAAAGCGGCACGTAACATACCAGCATAGTAGGCCGGAAACTTGAAAATAGCGTTGCCCGTGCGTTAAACTCAAACCTGTGCTGTTATTTTTGAAAATCGCACAGTTCATTCATATTTTGTAGTCTGCTTTGAGATTTTGAAGTTTACTGAATAAATATCCTCTCACGTCTCTTTTTAGGTCTAATAATTTTTTATCAGAAAAATCTCTTAAAAGGTACGGCAGAAAACCTAAATATTTTATAGGTACGTACTGGTCATTTTATGAATTGGCGGGCAAGAGAACAAATTAACGTGTCATTCATGAGCTGGTCGGAATTATTATAATATTATGCTCATAGTAAGTTAGTAGGCTACTTGGAAATTTTGACATCTGTTAACATAGACAACAAATCCTTAAAAATGAAGTTACTGTTTTATGAATAAATTTGTCTTCTTAAGGGGTCGTAGGAAAAATAGTGTACATAACTCGATGGAAAGTGCATTTTCTATAAACTCGCGTGATATCTGCACTCGGCTACGCCTCGTGCATAAAATTTCACGCTCGTATGAAATTTGTCACTTTCCATACTCGTTACGTAAATAACTATTTTATCAGAAAAATCTCTTGAAAGGTGCGGCAGTTGAACATTTTAATGGCTACTCCGTGGAAGACCTAAATATTTTATACAGGTACGAACTGGTCATATTATGAATTGGCGGACAAGAGAACAAATCAACGTGTCATTCATGAGCTGGTCGGAATTATTATAATCACAAATTAAACACTACAGATAGTTAACGCACATATATTATTTTAGAACTGCTAACAGCGCCTCTGATGTTTGGAAGTAGAATTACTGGCGGAAAGCGGGAATTTTGAATATTTCTCTTTTGAAGTTTACTTACTTTTGACGTTTAAAATCGTTTTAAAAAATGTAACAAATGATGTGTGACATTTTATTGTGTGAAGAAGGCGATGTTTAAACAGACTCAGATACATCAAAAATGGATATACAAGAATTTTAAAACTTATACCATTGTATTATTATTAAATAAAAAATTACTCACATAATATTGGTAAAATAGGGTAGTATATACTATCCACAACACACTTACTAACAAATTCAAAGACCCTTCCTTGATAAATTAATTCGCCACTGTGAGGAATCCAGTGTGCAATGCACGTTAAAAATAAGTCCCAAGATAATTTAATGAAACATACACAAAACGCAAAGGGTAGTATCCAAATTCCAAATCTGTCACCTTATCTGTTATGTCCATGTTAAACAACTTGTCCAAGAAGAATGTAAGAAAATAACTTATAACGCCTGATCAAACTACAATTTAAATTCAAAGACGTTTGACATTAAGTTTTGTGTTTGTTTTTGTTATGTTGCCATGCTACGGCACAAATGCATATAGTCCACGGGACAGCACATCTTTTGAAAATTGATTACCACTCCTCTGTAACGTCGTGTACAGGTGTAGTTTTGCGAGTCTACCACACGTTCTGTATACGTTCTTGGAAACGCGGTGTTTTCGAGTTCGCGATCGCGAAAGGCGCTAATGTGCTGATGCTTTAAAAATGTATGACCATCACATTTTTTATAAATTTAATTAAAAGTTAATGAAATTACAAACGATAAAAGATATTTGGCCGGCAAAAATGGTGCGCCGTTAGGCGCGTCCACCGCCTATGTCTGGTCAAAATAACGACTTATAAGAATTTTACTACCAACCAGCTGATTTGTTCATAAATACCAAATAAATATTTCTAAAATCGGATGGCAACATTGTCCGACAAACGTTGTGCGCCATATTGGCAGTCCGACGCTCGGAAGGTGTCAGTATCGTGATAACATGTTCACTGATTACCACTTGTTGGACAAAGATCATACATGTAGGTGAGCGTATTTTGTGATCAATAATGACAATGGCCGACAAAAATATTGCGCTGTATCGCTAGTCCGACAATAAAAATGGCAAACTGTTACATCAATTAATTTATACACAACAAATTTGTCTGACCATTATTATATTAGGGATTTGTACTTATATCAAACCATAACAACCAATATAGTTGTATAAACAACATATATGATGTCCAACATGTGATGAGATCGGACCTGGGACCCCGACAATCAATGTTATCAAACTTCTTCAAATATGTGAGAAAATTGGAAAATATGCAAAAAGGAATGTTTATTAAATTGTACGAGGATTAATATTCAAAATATATTTGAAAAGTATTATTTATTTTGTACGCAAAAATTAAATAATGTATTTCGTTCGTCATCATACTAATCTGTTGATGTCTTCCTCTTCAACTGATTTGTTACATATGTACATCATCATCATCATCTTCATCCGTATGATAGTATAATAATAATAACAATAACATTAACAATAATAATAATAATATTCCGGAAACATAATATACAATAAATTCTAAATGCAGTAAAACAACAATATTGTTTGCAGAAAAGACCACAGTCAGTCATGAAAATTGAAATTCAATCCTCAAGCATGAGCTTCCCCATGGTCCAATAATTAAAAAAAAATAATCGAATAAGTAGGTAAATAAATTGCACATACGAGAAATCAAAAAAATCTTAGATAACATTTACAGGCAAATCGTCGCCCAAGATATACCCTACCCACTTATTAAGAACATAGATCTTGAAATTTAGTTCGGAAATAAAATGTTCGCTGCCTTAGCCGACCCTGGGAAAACATGCAGTTGTTGCGCATAGCCACGTAAGAGAACGACCCCCGAAAATGTGTAGTCGAGTGACATGGAATAGTCACAAGATTTGCAAACCTTACAGTCACATCATGTATTTGTCGTCTAAACGTGATTTTATTCATCAAATAAACCGGTGTATTGCTTAGGAGCACATTAAAACAGAGCTTCGAGTAGTACAAAAATGATGTAGATGTATCATCTGCATCATCCATATTATCTGAACCTGTAATACAATGTGTATGTATTTAAAAAAAGTTGAATAACGTTTATTACAAAATGGCAACCACGGCACATGGATATTATGGTGATAGTCCCGTGATTGACACCGTCCAACGTCGACTAGCATTTTTTAAGATATGCAGCAGTAATCTTATCGGACAATCGCTTCAGTGTGCTGTATACTTCATTTCAAACGACATAAAAAAAAACAATAGATTGTGGGTAATCAGTGAACATGTTATCACGAAACTGACACTTTCCGAGCGTCGGACTGCCAATATAGCGCACAACATTTGTCGGACAATGTTACCATCCGATTTTAGAAATATTTATTTAATATTTATGAACAAATTAGCTGGTTGGTAGTAAAATTCTCATAAGTCGTTATTTTGACCAGATATAGGCGGTAGACGCGCCGAACGGCGCACCATTTTTGTCGGACAAATATCTTTTAGCGTTTGTAATTTCATTAACTTTTAATTAAATTTATAAAAAATGTGATGGTCATACATTTTTAAAGCATCAGCACATTAGCGCCTTTCGCGATCGCGAACTCGAAAACGCCGCGTTTCCAAGAACTTACGTATCAGAACGTGGTAGACTCGCAAAACTATACCAGTACACGACGTTACAGAGGAGTGGTAATCAATTTTCAAAAGATGTGCTGTCCCGTGGACTAATACCCCGCATGCTTTTTTATTTTAGAACAGTGGTCAATTTTCAGATCGAGTGAGCAGCTAGTGGACAATTTGACAATGATTTGACATTTCTGTGTTTTATGTGCCACACAGCGGCAACTCGATTAAATGCAAAGAGTATACACTGGCATCTCTAGTTTGTAAGTTGAATTACTTTTCGTTTAAACGTCATTGTATTTGTGTTAAACGTCTATATAGTGTCTAGTTTATGATTATAATATTATGCTCATAGTAAGGTAGTAGGCTGCTTGGGAAATTTTGACATCGGTTAATATCGACAACAAATCCTTAAATAAAATTACTGGGTTTTGAATAAATTTGCCTTCTTAAGGGGTCGTAGGAAAAATAGTGTACATAACTCGATGGAAAGTGTATTTCCTATAAATTCGCGTGATTTTCTGATGGGTCTGGAAAATACTGCTTCCCGATTGGCAACTTTTTGTCATTTTTTGACCAATCAGGAGGCAGTATTTTCCGCACTTAATAGATAGAGAATTAAAAACTAGGATAGGGACACGTAAGTCATTTTTCTTTATTTCGTACCGTTTCCACGCTATAATTGATGAAATTTGAAAAATGACGATTTTTAACGTCTAATATCTCGAAGAGGGTGCACTTTACACATATGATGTTTAGCATAAGGTGACCTTAAAATTTAACCAAAAATCTAAATCCGTAATAAAAATGTGGGCATTCCATTTAAAATAAGGAAGTTGGTGTCTATTTCCGGTATAACCGGAAGTCGCAGAAAGTCAAAAATATTTTAGTCGAGTTGAGCATCCTCGACTTCCTGTTTATGCAAATTTTTGTAACTCTACTAAACACGCTTCCATATACAGATCGTGTAAGGTCGTCGTGGGATACCCTGTATATTTGGGGGTCTGTATGATTCACAGTATTCACTTTCTGAGTCCATTTAAAATTATAAGCGAACCCTCACAATGTAAATTATTAATTGTTTATTTAGTCGTTGCTAGGTAACATAGATACGCAGGCTACAACTATACTGTGTTTATCCAACAGATGCAGTAAAAACTCCTTCCATAAATGAGCGCAAAATTTGAATAGAAAATTACTATTGGTAGGCCGGTTTTACACAGCTTTACTTGTACATAAATAACTTGACTGAACTAAGCTGATCTATCATTTTCATGCTGTCACTGAATTTACTGTTATGTCCATTCAATTCCAATACTTCAGGCATTGATTAGTTTATTGGATTATATTAGGAAATAAGAATAGTTGTAAGTCTTATAACGGATTATGGATAAACAAGAATTACTTTCTCCTCCCAAAAACGTCCAGCCAGGCATTTTTCAGTTGAAGACAGATTTAAATATTTATAAAGTTTATGGCGACCAAAATCCCGACGACACGAAGATAGAAAACGTGGCATTTACTGCAAAAGCGGCAGGTAATATACATAATAATAAATAAATTTTAGACAGATATGTGTTGTTTTGTTATTATACATATATATAATCAATTCCATTCTACCTTTCGGTGTAGGGATAAATATAAACACTTAACATTTATACATAAAATTTTTGCTCAAGTCAAGTTAAATTGAGTATGAGTACAGTGTGTCAATGTCACGCGCAAGTACCTTTCCTTCCCTCCAGTTCAACCCCCTTTTTGTTAGTATCTTTCCTACTACGTTGTCCCATGTTTCCCTTGGTCTCCCTCTGCATCTCTTGATTTGTATCTTTGCTTCCCATATCTGTTTCACTGGTCTGTCACTGGCCATTCTTTGCAGATGGCCCCACCAACTCAGCTGCCTCTTCTCTATAAACTCAGTCACCTGTTGCATATTCAGTTCTTCTCTTACTTGGGTGTTTCGTATTCTGTCTCTCAGTGTGATTCCTCGAACTCTGCGTAAATATTTCATTTCTGTCGCTTCTAATTTTCTCTTCATTCTTTCGGACAGTATCCATGACTCACATCCATATGTTAATATTGGTCTAAAGATAGTTTTATATATTCTTAACTTCGTTTGTCGCGCCACTTCCTTTTTATTTATGAAGGTATTGTTCATTGCGAAGTATAATTTGTTTGTTTTATTTATTCTTTCGTTTAAGTCTGAGTCTTGTTTGCCTGTATATATCTTCTATTATTACACCTAAGTAATTAAATTGTGAGACTTGTTCTATCTGATGTCCTTCTATTTCTATTTTTATTTGTTGTGGTTCCTTTGCTATTGCCATTACTTTTGTCTTGTTTGTATTTATTTTCATGTTGTTCTCTTTCAGTGTCTCATTCCATCCTTTTAAATTTTGCTGTAAATCTCTGTCGTTGTTCGTCATTAATATATCATCCGCAAATGCGCATTCCGATATTTGCACATTCTGTAGTTCTCGGACTCCTGTATAGAGCTTTTTCATCTTCGGTCGGCATTTTCTAATTATATCGTCCACAAACACTGCAAATAGCACTGGACTCATCACCCCGCCCTGTCTTAGTCCATCTTTGGTTTGAAAAGTTTCTGATGTGCTGTTATGTTGGATTACATAGCTAATCGTGTTCCAGTACAGATTCTTAATTACTCTAATCAGTTTCTTGTTTACTCCTCGATCGCTTAGGCTCTTCCACACCTTTTCTCGGGGTACTCTGTCGAATGCTTTTTCCAGGTCTATAAAGGCAAAATAAGCTCTCTTGTTGCACTGTAGAATTCACTGTATTATTTGTTTCACCGTAAAAATGTGATCTTGTACGCTGTGTCCCCTCCGGAATCCACTCTGCACTTGTAGCAATGTTGGTTCTATTGTGGTTCGTAGTCTCTTCTCTAATATCTGTTCGTACAATTTCATTGGTGTGCTTAATATCATTATACCCCTGTAATTCGCACATTCCTTGTTGTCCCCTTTTTTGTGAATTGGCACTATCATTCCTATTTCCCAATCGCTAGGAATTCTTTCTTCTTTCCATATTTTGTTGTATATTTCCAGCAGTAGTGTTGTTCCTTCCTCACCCAAGTTCTTTATCATTTCACATGTAACCTTGTCATGCCCTGGCGATTTGCCACTTTTTATGCTTCTTAGTGCTTCTTTTAGTTCATCCTCTGTTATTATTTATTCATTTCCCTTATTACTCCCATCTTCCTTGTTTGTTGTTTCATCCTCTGGACATCTCTGCTGCGTACTAAGCAGTTCTTGAAAGTATTCTTTCTATCTCTCCATTATGTCGTTCGGGTCTGTCAATATAACGCCTTGTTTGTTTTTGATTGTATTTGTTCTGGTCTTCTTTCCTTTCCTTAGTGTTTTTAATACTTTATAGAAAAGTTTCTGATTTCCCCTACTGTTTTCTTCAACCTTTTCTCCAAAATCTTTCCATGTCTTTGTCTGAGCTTCTGTGACCATATTCTTTACTTTTTCCCGTTGTTCTTTATATTTTATGTATGTTTCTTCCTTTTTCCTCCCCAGATATTCCTTCCATCTCTTCTTCTTTAGTTTAACCCAAGGCATCTGTACTCTACTAGGTAGGCTGAATCCCTCGCGTGATTGTATTCGCGCGGTAGAGGCGTGCATGTGACGTCACCGGAGGAGACTGCAGTCTACAGGCCGCGTACAGCAATATTACACGCTCCTAAGCTGATAACTTACTACTCATCGAAATTGAATATAATATAATAATTATGTTAGCATCGCCCATGTTATCTTTAAAAATTCGGAGAGTGAACGTTAATTGGACATACATAGGTATAAATTTAAACGAATACAGATTACAAAAAGAATACGCAATTACTTAAATGGGGTTGTGCAGGATAGACGGTGTATTGATATTAAAATGATCTAATAAAATAAACTCTACAACTTGCCACTTAGGTAGAAAAATAACTGCCTAGATTATAATAAGATCAAAATAGTATTTTATTTTATAAGAATCTAAAGTGATACTTTTTGCGGCGAATCTGTAGACGTTTGACGGACGAACAAAGTGAGTCCGGTAACTACAGATGAGCCACAAAGAAGCACTTCAGCTCCGCATAAAATATGCATTTTTCGGCAAACCTCGGTACACTTATCTCAATTCAAATTAACATGATTATTTTGCTTACAGAAAGAGTAAAAAATATCAATAGTGACAGTAATTATTTATTGTGTGACAGATTGCGTTGGATTAGCGTCAGTAAAAAAATTTTGACAGACTTGTCAGTAAAAAAACTTGCTTACCACATAAAAAGTGACAGTTTAGTGTCGTTCATAGAGCCGCTAAAGCCATGTTTTTTGAAGTTTGCCGAAAATAGTATATTTTACAACAAGAGATAAAATAGTATATTTTACAACAAGAGATGAAAATACCGTTTACTTGGCTCATTCTCGCAACCGTTACTAGAAATAGGCATTTCAACATCTTCAATATTATTATTATTTTATTCTATTTTGTTAATAATTAAATCATTAACAACCGTTTTCTGTTCTTTTCTTTTGTACCTCTTTTCTCTGTTACTTCTTACAGTACTTTTATTTTCACACGGTTTTAATTTCAGCGTAGGAACTGCTTCCGATTTAAGGATCAATTTCTTTTTGTCCATTAAATGGCATTCCATAATATTTTAAAAATTGTTTTCTACAAAATGATCGGAACATACTCTGCTAGTTTCAATGTTAAATAAGTCATCTCGAAAACACTGCCGAACCCAAATTTTCCTTACTTTATTGTCTTTTGGAAAGCGAAAGAAACGAATATTACTTCCTTTTTAACCTAAGTTTTTACATGCAGCAACGGCACAGTTAACAGTCATTATGGACATTCACGTATACACACACGAAATACAAACCTTTTCACCACTATGTTTGTTGTAATTTAAAATAACGTTCATACCTACACGATTAAACGGTGCCGTGTACGAATGTACGTATACACGCGTATGTGTACAAGGCGGAATCTTCCGCCGTCGACGTCACCCAATACCGTCCCCTCTCGTCTCGCATCTCTGGCCCGCGCGCGACAGACACGCTGACTAGCCTACCTAGTAGAGTACAGATGCCTTGGTTTAACCTGCATCTCTATTTCTTCGTTCTTCTTTGTTATTACCTATACCTAAAATTTTACGAAGTAATTGTTATAAGTTTTTGGTTTGATTTTTGAAATTTTCCTAACAGTTATTGTTCAGCGTGTGGATCTAGCTTTTGCGCAAAAGCCACTCCCACAAATGTCATTTACTGCATCTGTTGAATAAACAGAGTATAAATGAGTATTTCTTTTATCCATTGTTAAAATTATATACAATTGACATTTTCATTTTCACTTCTAGAGAAGAAAATATTTTCATCTCTAGAGTAAAAAAATGTCACTTTCATACAGACTAGACAGTTGAAAAATTGCTATTTTCATATACAGGGTGTCCCAAAATTAGGGTGCCAGACTTTAACAGTAGGTTCTACGCCCAAAAACACGAGAAAAAGTTCATACAAACATATCTGGAAAAATGCTTTATATGTATAGAAGCTACAGGCTGTTGAAGATGCGGTCATGAAGATGGTTTTTTAGAAATATTTTCGACATTTTTAAAGATAACTAAATCAAATTTTAGACAACCACTAAACTTATTACGTTTTATAAGATAGTCCGAAAATTATGCTCCAAGATTCTTCAGGGGCGGGTAAAATTGGAGGAGTATGGGGAAAAATTTCCCCAACTTTATTAAGGTGCAGTGGGGTAAGTGCGACCTATCTTTTCAGATTTTTGACTTTTGGTACTTGTCAGATTGTGATTTTTTAAAATAGGAATTCAGCTTTTTAATATAGTAATCTTGACAATGTTTTCTGTTCGTTTCGAATACTAAATAGCGATAAATGTGCCTCAAATTTTTTTGAGCAAGAAATATTTTTTTTTCGTCATTGGGTCGCACTTACCCCATGAATGTGAGGCAAGTGCGCACCACCTGATTTATAGCTCATGTAAATAAATAGCAGTGTCTGTTGGGGCAAGAGCGAGTTGTACATCAAAAGTTGAATTAACTTTGTATTTGATAGTTTCTCGTATCTGCGACAGGTGGAAAGTTATCGCATTTTGTAAGTAAAAAATAGAAATAGTGACGATTTTGATTATTGAACAAAATTGTTAGAGTACGAATAATTAATGCAAATGCGAATATTTAAATTTTTATTTATTTAATAACATAACTGGTAACTGCTTAGGTAACTTATTAGGTATCTAAGAATAATACAATTATTAAATTTTAAATCGACTGCAGTAAGTAAATATAAAGTAATGAGTAATAATCGGGCATAGCAGTCAAGGAAAACTACACAGGCCTATAAGTCGCACTTGCCCTGCGCACTTACCCTTAACCGTAATTTTTGGGGGGCAAGTGCGACCTACCACTTTTTTTGATAAAAATATATCTAAAAGTTCATTAATGCTTACCAAAGGCACGTTGACTCTTCAAGGTTTCTTTTACAATTGATAATAAACTAAAAGATTTTATTTTTAAGGTCATTAATTTACGACGAGTATGCACCTGCAATTTTGACTGACGAAATTCAGCAGATCCGCTGGCAGTTTAGCCTTGCAGGCACATGTGCGTGTCGGATAAGTGGCGCTAATGGTGTTCCCCTAACGGTTGTGTATATAATATTGAATTTAAGTGTGATGAAGCCCAGTTTACACACACGTAATAACAAAAAAACTGGGTTGGTCGCACTTTCCCCAAAATTGCTCTTGCCCCACTGCACCTTATATGAAAACTTTTCCAAATTTTAAACCAAAATTTAAAAATTTTGACATTTTTTAATAAAAGATGTCCACTTGTCCCCTTCCCATAGGATGCACCGTTTTTGAAAAAAATCGATTTAAAAAATTATCTTACTAGCGATAGAAACACACATAATATTTCATAACGGTTAAACGAAAATGCTCGAGTTGTGCGAAGCACAAATTTTCAACACAGATTTTCTGTGAATTTATGGGCAGGGGTAATAGGGAATCAACTTGTTGGACCAATAGAATTACCTAATCGGCCGACTGTCAATGCATATTTAAATTTGTTGCAAAATCATCTCGGAGAGCATTAATTTGGAAGATGCAAACATTTGCAAACATTCGTTTGCAAATGATTTACCAACACGACGGTGGTCCAGCGCATAACGCGAGAAATGTTCGGGCATGGTTAGATGAAAATTTTCTAAAAAGATGGATTGGTCGCAATGCTCCTATAGCGTGGCCACCACGTTCGCCAGATCTTAATCCAATGGATTTCTATGTATGGGGGACCATGAACGCGTTGGTCTGCACCACAGAAATTAATACCAGGGAAGAACTAGTAGAAAGGATAAATATCGCCGCGAATTAATAGGTTTCAAATTATGAGAGCTTCCCGAGGAATAACCCGTCGAGCACGGCTTTGCATTAAAGAAAATGGAAATATTTTTAAGCAGTTATTGTAACCATTTGGTTTTATTAAACATTAATTTGTGTATAGTATTAAATTGGTAATCAACGTCAATCTTATGTTTGTTTTTCATGGCTAAATTATTGAATTTTATGATTGGTACGTGTCGTAAAATAATTTTTTAAATCGATTTTATTCGAAAACGGTGCATCCTATGGGAAGGGAAATTTTTAAATTTTCCTTTCAAATTTGGAAAGTCTTCACATAAAAAATTTGGGGCAATTTTTTCCCATACTCCTCCAATTTTAGCCGCCCCTGAAGAATCTTGGAGCATAATTTTTGGACTATCCTATTAAACGTAATAATTTTAGTAGTTGCCTAAAATTTGATTCAGTTATCTCTAAAAGTCACGAAAATATTTCTAAAAAACCATATTCATGACCGCACCTTCTACATAACACATTTTTCGAGGTATGTTTATATGAACTTTTTCTTGTGTTTTTGGGTGTAGAACCTACTGTTAAAGTCTGGCACCCTAATTTTGGTACACCCTGTATATGTGTAGGAAAAATATTTTTGATCCATGACGACGCTTGCATAAATTATGCGCATACTGCATGTCAGAACAATAATGCTCGTCAGAACAATAATGGCGTAGTAGAGTGCAAAAGGTTTTGGTTCTATGCTCATGGGTTGTATCTATGTGCGATAACAACTGCTAACATGTGTTTTGTCAGGAACACCAAAGCAAAAGGACCTTTGTTGTCTATTTACACACTTTATTGACAATCATTACAATTTACCTCACGGATGCTGTAAGGTAACTAAACTTATTGAAATTTTTTTAAAACTAGGAATACTGTAGACACACCCTTACTTATAAAAATACTCCCTAAATACATTTATTCGACCAATCTTGCTAAACATTCCTTTTTCATTCGTCCAACTGGATAGATGTTTACCTTATGTGACAGTTACAAAAAGACACTTGTACGAAATGCGATACCCTGATAATCAGGGTGTCTACTAAAATGGAAATCGAAAATTCCCTGACTTTTCCAGGTTTTCCAGGACTTTTTTTTTAATTCCAGGTACTTAAAGGGATTTCTATTTCTTCTAAATGAGACATCAGTG
Source organism: Xestobium rufovillosum (assembly GCA_963966045.1). Lineage (NCBI taxonomy): Eukaryota > Metazoa > Arthropoda > Insecta > Coleoptera > Ptinidae > Xestobium > Xestobium rufovillosum. Next base: position 6,912,447 of record OZ014493.1, read on the forward strand.
CTTTCAAAATATTTTAATGTATAATATAACCATTGTTTAAATAATGGTAATACACATATCAGTGATAAAAGCGGACATGAACCTTACGTTAAAAGTAGTACGTTCAGAAACTTGACAAGTTTGACTTTCAAACCAGCAGCGAGGAGCACGTTCAGAACTTGCAAATCGCGTCTAATATACAGGGTATATACAAAATGGCGCATAAGCTCTCCAGTACGTTGTAGGGGACCCTTCAAGAGATCCCAGAAAAATACTTTAAAAAATCCTCCTCGATCATTCTTGGCGGAAAAGTTGAGAATTCAACTTCTTTATTTCTGCGTATTTTTTGAAATTGAAATTTCTTCTGCAAAGGACCAAGACCCTTTATCGTCCAAAAACAAAATAACTTGTAATAATTGGGGATTAACTTTTAAATTGTATTTTACAAATTGTACAGGGTGACACTCGGGAACCGGATGTATTTGGAACGCATAGTGCGGAGCTTAGCGCGGTTAGAGGAGGGCAAATACGATGTTACTACCTTTGTAATGTTGTGCCATTTCAGTAACAATGGAGCAGTGGACAATAGAGCATCGAATGTTTGCGTATGACGCACGTTTATCCGAAATGGCGAGTCAGTGATAAATACACAGCAGCTTTTTCGCCGTCAATAATTTGAGAACAACTGGTAACATAATGAAGAAAATGTCGCAAGGACCACAACGTACTGTGAAAACCCCTGAAAACATAGAGCGAGTGAGAGAGGCGCTCATCAGAAGTCCTTCACGGTCTGCCCGAAAACATGCAATTGAGTTGAACATGAATCGGGAATCCACGTTGTGTACCTTGTGACTTTCTCTTCATTATGCTGCCAGTTGTTCCCAAATTATTGACCCATCTTATGATGGTGTTGCAAGTCGGAACAGCTCTCCGTCGACCAATATTAAAGTGAATCCGAAAAAGCCGCCGTGTATAGTTATCACTGACTCGCCATTTCGGATAAACGTGTCATAAGCAAACATTCGATGCTCTACTGTCCACTGCTCCATTGTTACTGAAATGGCACAACATTACAAAGGCAGTAACATCGCATTTACCCTCCTCTAACCGCGCTAAGATCGGAACTATGCGTTCCAAAAACATCCGGTTCCCGAGTGTCACCCTGTAGAATCTTTATCATGCTAGCCATAAAATGATGTTAAAATTTAATAAACTTCACCCACTTTGTTTTTTCCGTACCTACATTTTTGATTTGTCACTTGAATAATTCTCAATTTGAAAACATCTATTACAATTAAATCTCATTTCATTAATATAATATGAAAGACAAAGACATTATACTAATAAGACACCAAGATCACATGTATGACATAGGCTCATAGGCACTATATTTCTAACATAAAAGACATACCTTTTTGTCTCCCACCTTTTCTACCTAACATTTTCTGTATAAAGTCATCTCTGCTTACGTAAAAGGTCAAAAACACTTTTTGGAAATAGCGTGTTTATTGAATTGTATGACATTTAGGGCCGGTTGTTAGAACGTGGATCAAAATATAACGCGATGCTACATTTAATTCGGCTTTCGTTGCTAAGGTACTGACTTTGTGGTTGGTTATATCACAGCAACGAAAGCCGAATTAAATGCAGCCTCGCATTACATTTTGATCCGCGTTCCAACCTTCCAACAACCGGCCCTTAAACGTCAAATCATTTTTTCATTTGAGATTATGTTTTACATTTAATTTTTCATACCTAATTTAACAGCTGACACTGACAACTTCAAAACTTGTGAAATCTAGGTTACCCAGTAAATGTCAAATTTGACTTTTTGACTGAAACTTGATGCAAGATCACTTTTTGCGTACTACAAACTAGGACGAAGAATATTTTTTGTCGCATGTATGTTTTCAACGATGTGAGAGTGTCACTTGGTATCTATAGAAATAGAACGTCTTTGTTGAAAGAGTAATAATCTGCTTATTTTTAATTATTTCAGGCATAATTTTTGACAAACATCATTATTGTCTAGTTTATGGTCTATGAATAGTGACAGTTATAAGCATGCTATCCAACTCACAACTAAAATATATAGCCTGTCGAGATTCAAATACAAAATGTAACAATTATACATATTTAAGTTGTTGCCAATTTTACCATACATTATTTTGCTAACAACTTCATTAACAATGACAATAATTTTTTTCATTATTTTTCCCATTTCTCCTTAGGGATCCCCTACAACGTACTGGAGAGCTTATGCGCCATTTTGTATATACCCTGTAGGTACGCACGGAAGTTTAAAATTCTGTAATATCGCCTCTACTATGTATAAGGAAAAATGTATTATCAACAAGCAAACCTAACATTATTCTTTCATGAAGACCCAATATTATTGCTGACAAATTCCAAGTTCCAAGGTTTCCCTGACCAAAAATTAATTCCCTTACTATTCCAGGTTTTCAAGGAATTCCAGGTTGGTAGATACCCTGCCTGATTAAAACTCCAATTTGTCAAATCTTGGGCTCGTACCTGACAGACTCGAACTGTCAAGTTCGAAGAAATACGGAGTCTTAGCGTCGCCACAGACTAGACACTCGGCTATCTCACAATCAAAAACATTTCTTGCAGACGGTCACACGCACGCTTATACTTAAAAATTCCACCCAGAATTAGCCACGCACTTCCAAGTAATTCCTAAAATATGAAAAAATTCTCTAACATTCTTACTTTCCTGACCTCACTGACGCCATCGTCAACCATACTATCATGCACACTTATACTTTTTTAAAACTAATAGAAACGTCACATATTTAACCACAACAATACCCAATTACACCATCTATCGTCTAAACGCAGTCCTTCTTTACACAAAAATAGTCCGTAAAGAAGTCCAACCCATAGCACACACATTTCCTAAACTTATTCAGACCACCTCGTAAACTCACTAAGTCCTTATTTTTAACTAAAGAGTCTCTAAAAAAGTTCTACTATGCACTTTTCTTAAAACTATTTGCCGCTACTCGTAAAATTACAAAGCCCTTATTCCCTAATACATCAGTCCTGAAGGGGATATTTAAAAGTTCCAACTATCTTGCTCATGCACATTAATATCCCCTGAGAAGTACTTGTTCGTAATTCTTAGATTCCTCAAACAACTTTTGGAATTTTTACACGAAATTTGAACTCGAGCTACTCATTATGCAGAATTACGCTACATACTCAGTTCCTTTGTAATTTCGGAAAAATTACACATTTTAAATTAGAAGAAAATTGTCGATTTCCAATTAATAACAACTGCACTTTTCCTTGAAATTACGAAAATACTGAGAACGTAGATGATTTCTGCATAAAGAACAGCTAAAGTATTCAAAATTTCGTGTAAAAATTCCAAAAGTTGTTCAGGAAATTTAAGAATTACGAACACCTACATCTCAGTGGAAAGTAACGTGCATGAGCGAGACCGTTGAAACTTTTCAATATCCCCTTCTACTACGCTACTACCTGCCTGTCGGTCAACGAACTTCCATATCTGTCTATTTTTGGCGTTTTCGGTCGCAGTTATTGTTTATTTCGTTGGAACACTTCATTTCCGACTCGACCAACTTTAAATTTTCAAGTTTGACACTGTCGTTCGTTATTAATTTGTAATTCACGCCTATTTTTCGTGCATTTCTCGTGTAGTACAGAAACTAAATTTTCCGCATCGTCTTTAGCCTGATTCACTTCATTTTTAAACTGTTCTGTTTCCGTTAACCCTTACTCCATATCAAATTTTCTTGTTCTGCTTTCTCGTTACCGTTTTCATTCCCGCTCACCATTTCCACGATAAATTCACTCTCTTCGCATTCTTCCAAATGCACTTCACCTCAAACAGTTTCTTCATAAATTTCTTTCTTACATACGTCACCCTTTCGTTCTAACCCTTTTTATCGACATCCAAAACTTCATTATTTTCTTCTACGCGCTCCTTAAATTTTTCATTCTCATTTGCTTCTTCTATCACAACTTTCGGCGTTATCAGATTTATGCTATTCGTGCACTGATCACTTTTCTTCACGTTATCTTCACTATGCTTACACTTCGGCAGTTCGGCAAATCCGACATATTTTCTGTAATACGTAATTCCGACGCGATTTTTATCACAGTAATATGCGACTGTTCCGTAAATGGATGTCCCACAATCAACCCGATTATCTGTGCCGCCCGTGGCACTACGTGAAATCGCACCATCGATTTCTAGTTCGCCTACGGCAACCCCCAATAGTTGAATACTTCCACCACCGTCCCTCGCGACACGATTTACAGGAGGTTGGCATTCGCCAGAAAAATGTCCCCGTTCATTACACCTGTAACACAATTTGTCGATTTACGCAAGGCACCAGATTATTAACTGAAAAATTCTGCACTTTTCTCACATTAACAATCACGAGAAATATGTCCCGTGTTCTTACACTTGAAGCATGTCACTTCGCGTCCTACACTACGTTGTTTCTTCTCAAAATCTACGCGTCTGTCCAGCCGATTTCCAGCAGCGCGTATGGCAGCTACCACCACTTGGGTGTCGCGATATCTAGCAAGTGGTCCTGGATATTGTAAAAATCTTACTAGCCACTCGCGGATTTCATCATCCTCAATCTTTACCTAGTTGCATAAAGTAATTTTCTTGTACAGGTACTCCAGTAATTCTTGGTTAGGCCTTCTTTTGTAATACTCTGCCTCCCTATCGATTTCCCACAAGAAAAATTTTTTACACAATATCTCCTTCCATTCCTCCCAGTCCCTCGGTTGTGGACTCAAGCTAGCTCTCCATTTTCTGGTAACACCTACCACTCGGCATAAAGCATAATGCCTCACCTCTAGGTTACTCAAACCGTAGATTTCCCTCGTTCGATCTACTATCTCAAGGTTCGTTTTATAGGTTATATTAAATATGTTGCATTTAAAATGATTGCAGAAAACTGCAGATCACTGGTTTCGTCCTTGTGGGACTCTTCAGTGTAGTGCTTTCTGCATTCATTTTATACGCAACTAACTTGCTTATACGTTATGAATATTTCAATAGCAACTAGCTGGAGTAACATTCTGTGAGATCTCTTAGTACAATAAAATCTGGATTCGTTCTATAATTCAATGCGTGGTGGGGTATTTGCTAGAGGAGTAGTTGTTCGAACGGGCCAGTACCACTCATTACATCTAAACAATTGGTAAAGTAATTGGCGGTTTCATTTATGATCGACGAATGTTAGCATATAAGCAAGTTAGTTGAGTATAAAATGAATGCAGAAAGCACTGCACTGACGAGTCCCACAAGGACGAAACCAGTGGACTTCAATTTTCTGTAATCATTTTGAACGCAACATATTTAAGTTGTTAGGTAACACAATCACTCATCTCTGATGAATGTACCTACGTAAAGGTCTGTTTCTGCATTCCAAACGAAATCCCTTTTCCTTCGCTTCTTTGCAAAAATATCTGTGTTGTTCCTAAATTTTCTGTATAATTTTAAGAAGTATATCCGGTTCGGTTGTTCCCCGTCAGCAAATAGCGTGCGGCGGATTTTTAATCTTACTAAATAACACATTTTTCTCTATGAGCAAACTGCATGACGAATAAGTCAATTCAGTCACGAAAATAAAAGGAAAACTCACTAAACGGCAATAAGCACCAATAATTTAAGAAAATTATTTATTGGCTTTTAGACACTTCACATCGTTTGTTCCTCGGCCTGCTTTGGTTTAGTATAAAAGATGTACTGTTTTAAATGACTCAAAACTTCCCTATTTTAAATTTTAAGATAATCAATAATTAAAACTTTTTTCGAGGGGTAAACCGCTGGGGATTTCTGGTGTACAAGGTTGGGGATGTATGAGGATGTCTGAGGATGTCCGTGTGAGTCCAGGGATGCCAGAATAAGTCTGGGGATGTCCTAGCATGTCCGGGGATGTCTGAGGATGTCCGGAGATGTCCGAGGATGTCTAAGGAATCATTCTGAAGTTTTACTGCGAAATCTGTAAGATCGATCGCATTACGAATGCGTATTGGTTTATATTTTGAGGTTAGGTTAAGTTATATGTAGAAGGTGTTTTGTGCACCTCGTGCACAAGTTTATTAACAACAACAATATTGAATTAAATTGTAATGGTAAGTTGCTAGCCTTCAAATAATAAGATTGTATGATATTTCGTATACCTAGTGTATTTTGTCTACGAATTTGGAGGCAGTGGTTATTAAGGCACCATACTTATACGCAGTGATTTTATAAAATCACTGCTTATACGATAGGCAGTAACTTCATATAACATCATTTGATGAAACCGAGAATGACATTGACTACGAGGAAAATGCAAGTTTTGGGGCAGATTAGAAAATAGAATAGAAATAGAAAATAGATTCATTTTAATACATATAAATATAAGTTCAAAGTGATTTTACCAGGCATGTCTGAATACAATTTTATTATTTTGTATATTTGATGTAACTGCATTATAATACAAAGTGTATAAAACGGCGTGAATTGTAAACTGGCCAAATGGTCGCACTTATTACTGACTTCAAGTATCTTAGCTCAATAAATGCATAATTATAAATTATTCTATTATATTTAAAATAATCATGTATTGTGTTTTATTATGTAATATTCGAGAAGAGACCCACTGGTGTACCTTAAGCCAGATAAACGTTCAGTAGGCGGGGATGATGGGTCAGCTTCGTTGGTGACCCATCTAAGAATTACCACTATAATAGACATTATACTGGTTTAATACAACCATATATCTCTGCTTCGTTATAAAGGCGATAACCGTTTAGGAGAACGCCAATAAACATTAAAGAACAAAACCCTAACAACAGCTGTTTGATTGTTGTCAGTAATAAATTATAATAAATTAATATATTTTGCATCTCGATCGAGAATTCTAAACACTTTTTATTTATGATGACTGAAGATGGTAACCAATCTGATTTTGTACCCAAAATTATTAACGATAATTTAATAATGCTTTCGAAGATATGAATAAATCTTGATGTCTCAACTTTATTTGTGTCTATCAGTCTATTATTAACATCCTCGCTTGTGATTCTTTGTTATCACAGTAATGGGATCTGTAATGGCATAGGTAATGCACAACGTAGGTAATAGACGGTCACGTGGCCACTTCGACAGGTATTTAGGTAAAATTTAATTAGGTTAATTAATCAGCGCTGAACAGGTAGATAGACAAAAGTGAGTAGAAATCTGCAAGGGTGGGGTAGGGTTCGTTACGATATAATAGTCCGTAAAAATTCCAACGAACCTTGAAGAGCGTGAGGGATTGTGAGCAAGTACCAAATATAAAGTCGAAATCGTTTTTATTTGGCCGAATATCTGAGGATGTCCGGGGATATCCAAGGAGTTCCATTTAAAAAAAATGGATTTTTGCAGATATCTCGAAAAACTGATGCTCAATTATTTTTCTGTTTTCACCAACACCAACATAATCTACGTAGGAAATACCACTAGTTTGTCCATTTAACAGGAAACGTAACTCCAAAGATAAAACAATTATCAATAGTGCCCAGTTAATTGTGAACACCCTGCATTCAGAGTGACTCAATCAAGCTGTAAAGTTCAATTACTCCTATACAGTTCGTGAGAATGAAAATGTAAGTGAATGAATGAATAGGGATGACATTTTCCAGTTTCCAGGACTTGTCGACTTATCAATGTCAAAGATCATCACTTGTGATGGCGGTAAGGCGCGTAAATTTCAAATATAAAGTTAATATTTAAATAATAAAAATTCTTACTAAAGAGCAAACACATACATTTGGTTAGAAGCACTAAACAAAGACTTGGGGAGGGGACTTGGCCATTTACATTTACGACTGAAGCATCCGGGATACTCACAGTCTAAGCGTTTGTGGAAAATGCAAAACAAAGCAGCCGACCAGTTGTGTAGTAAACAGGTGCCGCCGCGGAAACGAAATATCGCGGAACATTCGCCTGGTCGGTTGTTTGAATCTGACCTACGACTATGTAGGCTTCACAACAAAATCAGCTGTTGCATAAGAACGCTGGGCCTATTCTCCAAGTCTTTGGCACTAAAGAGGTGCCCTAAAATTATTTAAGAAATTCCATTCTGTATTGCCAGGTTAAATAATAAAAAAACACAGATTCATTTCCCAGCACACATTTTCATGCAATAATGGTCTCAGGTTACTAAACATAAATATTTTTAAAACGTACCTTGCTTGCCAAAACAGTGGGGTGGTTATTGATTTCATCAACCGATTTCTTAGGTGTCAAAACATTCCGCACCTTATGCAGTGACCGACCAATACTTCCGAGTACCCGACGTGCCGGAGTTTCAGCAGATCCGGGGGTGCGTTTCCTGAAAAGTATAAATAGCGATGAAGTACAGTTTCGCATGGGGACGCCACGTAAAACCGCCACAAAACACAATAGCGGCGGCGGCAGGGAGAGAAAACAGGACGCAAACCAAAGTTTATGACGATCGAATCTGGTAAATATGTCCACGGCTCCCCGCGTGAAGGTTGACCAAACACACATCCCGCCCCCACTTTATAACCCCCGGTCGACATATACACCACACTTTACTACTTCAATTAACATTTAGCTCAAGCAGAGGAATTGCTCGACGATTCTGTATTTTCGCATTCATGATTAGATTTGTGCTTCCCAAAGAGACAGAGGGCTGAAGAAATTAAAATTACAGTTCGCAAACTATTGCTAAAGTTATTCAAGAGGAAACCGAATAAAAATTATTGAATGCTATTGTTCAACATTATAGTGTAAACAAATCTGCAATGCGTCGATCAAAAGTGACTTCGGGGCATTTCAAAATTTAGTTTAGAGTATATTGCTATTACCTACTACTTATCCCGATTAAAATTTTCAGCCAATTAGGAACGAGGTGGAGAATTCGAAATGCGAATATGAGGAGCTCATAAACGTAGGCAAGTAATTCACTAAAAACTTAAAACTACTTATAAAAGGTATAAAAATGCGGAAAGGTTTGAAGTTGGCTATGAATGATGTACGTAAAATGAACCGCCGTTCATGTACTGGCGTGTATTATTTTAATTACTGAAAGAGCATAACTGATTTATTTAGGTTGCGTTGCACTGTAAACATTCGATACTTTCACTTTGTTCAAATATTGCATGTTTTAAATGTGTATGGAAAATCGCAGACCAACTGGTTTCGTCCTTCTGGGACTCATCAGTACGGTGCTCTCCCCCACACACTCAAACCATGCAATTTAATCTTGCTATATATACTGCCGCGCTCTGGACAGATATCAGCAAGTGACAACTACTTTGAGTAATTATCTAGTATTAATTAGTGGTACTGGACCGTTCGAACAACTACTCCTCCTCCTTTTACTGCCGATTGTCAGCAGCAATAAAGTACTTCTTTGCACTCCTGGGAGCAAAAGTACTACTTTGGGATCTTTTTTCTTGGACTAAAGTGTCACTTTTAGATCCAAGGGATTCAAAGTCCACTTTAGTCCCTACCGACAACACAGCAGGTAGTTTATCGGCCGACCCTGCCGTATGGTGCGTTTTCGAAACTAGCGCTGCTTGTCATCAATTTATTAAGTGTTCCATTTTCTTTTTTCAACAAGGGATATGTTTCAGGTTTACCATCAATGGGCAACTGGACAGTAATTAAATTTGGGGCATATGATAAACTAAAACGAATTAATTTGCAGTAGGGCAAATACACAGAGCAGATACACTTTAGATGAAGATGGCTGTAACATAGTAACATAGACAAAAGTTACTTCCGAATGGGGATTTAGATTGTTATGTGCTTAGAAGCTTGTCTTAAAATTGAGTAACTTTTCCACAAAATGGAAATCGCAGAATCGCAGCCGTGAATGTGGTAGATTTTAGAAAAAATATTCTTTACAGTGTTTTTTTTCAAATCCTGCCGTTAAAACAGTTCGCTCTCTTTCGTACAAAAAATAAAGGGATGTTTCAGAAGTAACTTGTGTCACTTTCTGTTTATATTACAGCAGTCTTTGCCTACTTTGCGTCTTTGCAATACTACCTTTTTGCGCATTTTATTCGAAAACTATGTGTAATATCGAAAAAATTTAAGATATATAATTCACTTCAAATTGTATACACTATCCAAAAAATTTAAGAGCCAAATTTTAATTAAATGGCATAAAAAATCGGAAACATTGTATTTACGAGGGTAACTTCACTTTTCGGGAAACGGATTTTCATAAAACGTTGTGTAGGTAGGTATGTAGTTATTGTAGAAAAACTTTCTGCTACCATCTTCCTTCAAATGACCGTAGCTCCTGATGGGGAATTGGGTATGTAGTTATGGAAAATTTTCTTTGTAATTTTAGTCAAGAAATCCGCCCTTAAATTACCGTAGTCGAATTCTGGGACACCTAGTATATTAATTTTAATAATAATTGTTATTATATTACTATAAATTCGATTTAAATTTTGAATATCCGTCGTTTCATTCACATTATTTTTATTTTGTCTTTTTTATATGTATTATTTCCAAAAACAGGCAAGTGTAGTCAACAATAATTTGTGTACGAGTTTGCGAGTGTGGAAAAGAAGAGAGCGATACGTTCCTTACAGGTTCAGCAGCGCGCTAGCTACTAGAATAATTTTATACAGTGATAGTGATACGGTGACGCGCTCCCCTCTCAAGTCGTACGCGCAAATATATCCCCACTGAATGCGGCGCTTCCCTCCTCAACAGAATGGGAAACGGACATAATTTACCGGGCGAGCTTGTCTCATCTGTTCAAAGTGAAAATACTGGTTCACAAAAAATAAATCCTGACGTGATATGCGCGAGCTCTGATTAGGCGACGATGACTTTGGCAAGACCTCCGATCGGCTGAAGTGAACGTTGGGACCTTTCAGTTTACTATATAAGAAGTCGGAGCTGCTATAATAGTCATTCGACTCAAACCACTATTTCCAAGCCATTTCTTCAGGATCGGAATATGAGGCTGCATATCCGGTAGTGGTAATTGAGTTTGAATTTGGCCACTGTTTCCAAGTCTTTTAATCTTCAGAGTACAGGACGTGAGGCTGCGTGCCTGGCAGTGGTCATAATTCAGTTTTACTGGCAGTGGTCATAATTCAATTTTAATCAGTTTTAAATTGTAAATATTGTAAATACGTTTCACAATTAGAATAAAAGTTTAAATTTTCCGATTTGTACATACAGTGTGTTATCAAGAATAAAGTTTAAGTTACCGTTACAAGTTGTTATTCTTCAACACAACCAACAACAAGGTTTAACATTTGTTTTTTGTTTCAAAATTGTGGTGTTATTAAAATAGAAATTATGATTTGTGTTTTTAGGGCTGAATTGCTAGTTTTATATTTATGTTGTTCTAAGTGCTTTTTGATTATCAGATTTATAAAATTGTTGAAATAAAATTGTTGATGTTTTGTCACAACTCTTACATTTAGTTTTATAAAATTTATATTTAATATAACCTAATAATATACTTCTGCTTTCTCCTACTTTCAAATTTCTATTATTATTATTATTATTATTATTAAAATTAATATACATTTCTTTATTTTTAAAAATAAACCTAAATGTTATTCAAAATCAAAATTGCCAAATTTATAAATCCTGTTTTCACATCTATGTATACCGGGTGTCCCAGAACGTTTTATGCAGGTTATAGCTCCAAAACTATAACAGATAACGAAATGAAACAAAAACCGCTTTGTAGTGTTGATAAAGGAATACACAATCCCAAGAACGTAACCACCCACGGGGCGGCCATCTCCGACAAACCACCCCCATATATTTTTTTCAAATAGCACCCTGTATATTCCGTGAAGGAATATAACAAATAAACAAATTCTCTATCCAAGATATTTTGAAATTAAAAATTGGCCCACCAGTGGTGGAGGAAACAAACTTTTTATTTATTTTTAAGTTAGCCATGGAATTATTAAAACTATTAAATAAAAAGTTTAAACATAAGTTAAACTAGTAACACTAATGTGATAACGTAACCAGTTGATCAAATGTTCAAATTGGAGTCCTTCTGCAGCAACACACATTTCTAACCTGGGCAATAAATTTCTTCTACATGCCGCTTGTCCACATACCTACTCATATGGCATAAATAAAGCAGGCTTTTCAGATCAAAACAGAAATCTACTTTTCAAATTAACTTGACATTTACGCCGATAGCCGATAGTCATTTTTGTTTATCAGTTCCAATAAATCGTAATAATTCCATGGCCGACTTAAACACAAATAAAAAATCTGTTTTCTCCACCATTGATGGGCCAATTTTTAATTAAAAAAAAAACTTGGACAGAGAATTTGATTCTTTGTCATATTCCTTCATGGAATATACAGAGTGCTATTTGAAAAAAAAAGTGGGATGGTTGTCGTAGATGGCCGCCCCGGTGTTGGTTACGTTCTTAGGGTTGTGTACCCCTTCATCAACACTACAACGTGGTTTTTGTTCCATTTCGTTATCTGTTATAGTTTTGGAGCTATAACCTGTGTAAAACGTTATGGGACACCCTGTATAGTTACAAGTTACCTTATATAAGTATAATTCATATTGAAGGAAGGAATTTTATCCGCTCATAAACCTCGACACTTTTCAAGTTGTTTATTATATAAAAGTACAGACGACATGGTTTCGGGTTCTTAAACTACCAACCCATCTTCAGGTCAAGAAAAGTTATTATATAAGGTTCCTAAGACTAGCTAAAGGTAACACTCTGCTGGGCAATCAAGTCTGGTCCGCAGGAAGGGTGGAAAATTAAGCAGCAAACAAATCTAGAAGCGACCGCAGCTGGGGAAGCCAATTCTGCAGTCGGAATGCTCCGGAGAGACTTTTCTTTTAACAAGCGTGGTGAAATACACGTGGTCAGTGAAGCCAACCAACGAGTAATCTAAAATTAGGAGAACTCTTAGTGTGTGACCAAAAAGCCATCTATCCTGCACATCAGAACCGTCAACCAGTATAAATATATGGCCTCATGCCAATCAGAGTTAATATTCGTCGAAACGGACAAATATGCTCTAACAGCACAAGATCAATCCAAGAAAATGTTCAATTTAAAGTAAACTTGAAGAACCGCAACTGGAGAAGCCAATTTTTGCAGTTGAGGGACTCAAAATGTGAGTCTTATTTAGGCAACCGTGGTGAAATATTCGTGGTCAGTGAGGCTAGCCAACGAATAATTTAACATTTTTGAAAAACTGGTGACCAGTCTGAAGAGGAACTCCGTTCTGCTAATCATGTATATAAGACATGGTGCGACTTATAAAACCTCAGTTTTTAATATAAACTTATTTTGGGAACTAACAGTGCTCATGAACGACACAAAACAAACAAAACTAACACTTTAAAATGTTTCTACATTGGAAACAACGAGATTTTTGGACGTAAAATGGCGTCAGTCTTATCTGGGCCTCACCTACCTCTTTTTATTCCTATCTCTGACTCTAGTATGTCGCAAACTAAGCCTTCGTGCCTCAGAAGATCTCCTACCATCCTACCATCCTATCTCTCCTATTCCTTATTGTTTTTCATAAATTTGGCTTTCCTCCAACTATTTCTAATACCTCTCTGTTGCTAACCTTATCTATCCACGGTATCTTCATCATGCGTATATAGCACCACATTTCAAATGCTTCTAATCTTTTCCTATCCGCTTCTCCTATCGTCCAAGATTCGCACCCGTACAATGCCGTACTCCATACACACGTTTTTAAGAGCCTCTTCCGAGTTTCTACATTTATCATTCCCGAGCATAATAGTAGTTTCCTTTTTTTAAATGTAACTCGCCCCTGCGCTATTCTATCTCTAGAGCTCCAACCATTGCGAGTTATTTGACTTCCTAAATAGCAGAAATCTGAGACTTCCTCTATCTTCTCGTTTCCAATTTGTATTTTAGTTTTAGTCCTATTTTCACGCCCCCTATACACACCAAAATTTTGGTTTTCTTTTTATTGATCTTCATATCATAGCCCTCCGTCAAAACCGCTTCGTTCAGAGTCCTTCCTAATTCTTCTTTGCTGGATGCTAATACCGCTATATCATCCGCGAATCTGAGCATATTAATAGTTTGGGCCTGTATATTAATTCCAGCAGCTATTCTGTCTCTAACAGTATTAATCGCATCTTCGATATATAAACTGAAAACTAGAGGCGATAACGCACATCCCTGCCTCACTCCCTTTCGGATATCTACTTCTCTATGTTCCTGCTCAAATTCTATAATTGCCGTTTGCTCTTTGTATAGGTTATGAATTATTCTTCTATCCCTATACTTCATCGCTACATTTTTGAGCACTTCGAATATCTTCCATTTTACATTGTCGAAGACTTTTTCCAAATCTACAAATCCCTTTTCTATTGTTTTTTCTATTATTACTCGTAAAGCTAGAATGGCCTCGCGCGTTCCCCTATTTCTTCTAAATCCGAACTGATCTCTCCTAATATTTCTTCCGTCCTTTTCTCCATCCTTCTTTGCACAATTCTAGTTAAAAATTTCTGACGCGTGGGAAGTTAAACTGATCGTTTTAAAATTTTCACACCTATCCGCGGAACATCACAGTATACTGTGATGTTCCGTTTGTAATCTTCTTGAATCTCGTCTGCCTGGTATATGCAGCTAACTAATTTAAATAAACGATCTATTACCTCTTGACCTGCTTTATTGATTCTTAAACTTTTTAGCGCTAACTCAAATAATTCTTCTCTCATTATAGGGCAGCCTACGTTATCCCCCTCCACACTGCTTTCCCTTTCTAATATATTTCCTACTTCTTGTTTCCCAAATATTCTTTCCACCTATCTGCCTTCTCCCCGCTTCCGATTAGGATAACTCCTGCCTCGTTTCTAATGTTTTTGCTACTAGATCCAATTTCTTTCTTTCTTTCTGCTTCATCACTCTTTCCTACTTCTAACTTACCTTCCACTTCTTTGCATTTAATGTCAATCCATTGCTCTTTCGCATTCCTACATTTCCGAGTAATTTCCCACTTGATCGCCTTATATAACAAACTTAATCCAAAAAATTTATTTTTAACTCAGATTAACTGAACTGTCTCCTAACTTTTGTATTCAAATAACCAATAAAGAAAAAACATATGTTCGTATTGAAATAGTTTGATGGACGCAATTTGCTGACAAATTAGTTATTCTTGGGATGTTATATTATCTACTAACTAAAAATTAAATAATTAGATGATTGATTAATTCATACTGATATTTATTTATTATTAATTATTAATAATTATTAATAAGTTGACTTTGAATAATAATAATAAATAATCTTTAAATAATAACTCAATAAAATCAAAAGTCACCCGAATATGAATCAATTTTCAGTATTCCACCAACAAATACTAATTCGCCAACATAAATACTGATCCACCAACCACCAATAGTATTCTGTACTACACACACAAACTTTTAAAATACTATTTATACCTAATATAGGTAATTACTGAAATTCTTACCTGTCTGGTGTTTTCGCAGTTGCTGTACCAGGAGTCGCTTTCTTGGCGGGAACTAGAACAAAGACATGGAGTAAATCTTTTTGTAGCTTATATTAAATATAAATCACTTTAGACCGTTGCAATATTTTTGTTTGCATCTAAATAGATTGTAAAAATATTTGAATTTTTATTAATCTAGTTTATGGTATGTTATTTTAATGTCGTTTTTTTCATTGTATGTATTTTTGTCTGGCGTGGTGATCTCGTGGTAGAGCGGTAGACTACAAATACAGCGGGTGGGGGTTCAATCCCCAGCGTCCGCAGTCATTATATCTGACACTTTTTCCGCCTCTGGGTCGACTCGGCCTAAAGAATGAGTACCCAGGGTAAAACCTGGGGTAATAATACGCGGTTTGAGGCATAGTACTTGCCCCACTACCTTCTCAATTGCACGAAGGTGTACTTTAATAAGCCGAGGATAAATTAAGCCCCTCTAACGTGCTTACTCGAACACTGTCATCAGACGGTATAAAAGCGAAACCATTATTATTATTTATTTTTGTAAGTTACTGTCGTCACCAACCACTTCATTCTTAAAACAGATAGTTATTAGAAGCATAGACAGCTGTGGCCTGTCGAGCTAGTCAATTTGTTTTATTCGTATAGCTTAGAGCTTCGAACGTAATAATACTTTCCTTCGTTGAAACAGCCATCAAAGATATCAGCTAAATTTTACAAGAATGTCCGTTCACCATAAACCTAACCAGAACCATAGACAGCTGACAGGCAATTTGCTTTGTTCAGTGTTTAGAGCTTCATAGTTCAAACGTAATAATTTTTGGCAATTCAGTCTCGTTCGTTAGGTACACTCACAAAAAATCAAATAAAAATTACTATAGGTTTCGACGAAACGCTGCCCATATTGGGGGGGATTATTTCGTTGTTTTTATTACAAACGCGAACAATGAAAACGACGTAAATACATACAGGGTGTCCTACGGTGGCGGCCTGTTAGAAGTTTATGGAGAACGAAGAATGGGATAAATTTGAAACTTTGCATGCATGGAATTGTAGTTGGTAGTGATCTACTTTTCTAAAATATTTCTCGCACTTCCGATTATATCAGAAGTTGATATAAAGTTCAGTTTTTTTAAACAGGACAGCCCCCAAATATACCAATACTTGATTTTATTTTATTTTATTTTTTTGAATTATTTTTACTCGCGAAGTTTTTTGTTATCTCTTCTCTTTTTTGAGATATGTAAAAATCATATTTCCAAATTTTGACACATTTCCTTTACTTGAAAAATCGCTAATAACTTTTGATCCAAAACCCTCACTAGCGTAAAATTAGAATCATTTCGTTGTTGATGACTGTTGCTGTTCGGGGAATCGTTTAAATTGGCCCCCTTTCAAATAGGAAGTTGCTACGGGATGGATTCTGTTAAGTAATTGATAAGACAAGTGCTCGCAGGATGTCAGGAATCAAAATCGAATATAACCTACAAACAAATGATATGGGTAGTTTATACAACCCAATAAAGTATTAGACCCTCTCCTTACCCAACACCAGGCAATGGGCGACTTAAGTTACGAGCTCAATACTCCATAAAACCCTTAGGGTTGTCAGATGATTTCATTACGCGATAATCAAAACCAAACAAACCCGACTCTTTCATCGAAAGCCTGTTTTGTGAGTTCCACAAAAACCGCGGCAAAAAGATGCTAACAACTATTTTAAAAGAAGGCACAAGGTGCTATCTATCGACGAGCCTTAAGCCACAATACAGGTTCCTGCATTTAAATAAAGAAAACTGCGTTCCATTTCATCTGCCCCCCCCCCCCAATTTCACAATCAGAATCTTAAAGATTCATATTAGACATTCATCAAAATAATATTTTTTAAGTGACTGACATGAAACATCCTGTGCTACCTTGCTTTTGGGGTATTTAACACTTTAAACCACCATATAGCACAAAACACTATTTATTATGGTAACAATTATAACAATCATAACACTGTAACGTTCAACTGTATTCCTCTACTCATCCAACAACGTGACTCCTTTAACCCCCCCAACTTCTACAACCTCTGCCCCCAGTCCTCGGTGCGCTAGCCTTGTCTATCCGCATTTCTTATTGACCGGCCCGTTGCCACACATCCCCATTTCCCTGTCTGAATCAACGAAGCTTAGAATGATTTTATAGGAGCCTTCATACAATAGCAAAAATTTTGCATTTTCGTCCTTAATAGACAACGAATAATTGGCGGCTCGAAGCAAAACAAAACCGCCTGAGATGAACTACGCATTATGAGTTGGAAAATCCTTACGGCGGCGGCGTTCGGATTTACTTTTCAATGAGTCTGAAGTTAAAATTAGTGTTTTCTCGCTTGTCACTAACTCACCCGAAGGTAGTGGACTACGAATTGCCATAGGAAGAAACTTCTTGGGATCCACTGATAAATGTAATTCAACGGGCCTGAAGCCTGTCGCTTCACGGACAAGATTATTTAGAAATTCGGAAAATCTTGGAAGCTCATAGGCCGACCTACTATGTTGGTCATAGCAGTACGCCCTACATAATCTTCCAATCTCTCGCATAACTCGTTCAGACTGGTTTGACTGTGGATGCCGTATCGAGGAAAAAAACAACTTCCACGCCAAGTTGGTCGATGTAAATTGTGTACCGTGGTCTGTCAGAACTCGTTCCACAGTTCCCATCGGAAATCGGAAATCAAACGATAAAGAATTGCCCGCGTTGTAGCGTTGTAGCCTTCTTCAAAGCATAGAGGGAGACATATTTGGTAAAGACGTCCACCAACACCAACTCCTCGGCACCAACTCCTCGGCAAGCTATAAGCTAAAAGCTCATTTCTTCCGTGCGGTATTATTGGATTCAACGGCGCTCGTGGTCGAATCGAGCACTTGCTTTTTCTGACAGATCACGAGATCACAAGTTTTCACCTAACGTTTGACGACACGGCTCGTGTTATTCCATCACACTTTAGCGCGTAGTGCTCTCCAAGTTTTGTAACTTCCAAAATGTCCAAATGCGTCGTGATATTCATTTACGAATTTAGTATGGTTAATGAACTCGGAACGCACAACAGATAATTAGAATCATTACTGCAACGAGGATATAAAAGATTGTAGTGTAAAACAAATTTACCCTGCAATTCTTAACCCGATGGTACCTAATTTTTCCATTTTCGATGATAACATAATATCCTCTGTCTGATATTTCACGAAATGCTTTAATAAATTTTGAAATTCCTTCGAGAGGCGAATGAAGGAAAGTAATCCAAAACACTTATCCATGGGGGGTAGGGAGTCCTATCGCTGAAAAGCGAGACAACGCATCTGTTATTATGTTTTGGGTTTACGGTATATGCTCTAGGTCGAAATCATACTCTTGTATTGCTATCCGCGGTAATAATAGTCGGCAAGTTTTTAAATACGTTACCGAGCTGTATACAGGGTGTCCCAGAACAACGGGGCAATATTTCTGGACCATATAGTTTGGGTCAATATAACACTTAAAGTATGTAGAATTTTTTTTCTAGGTCGCACTCCTTCGAAGCTATTCGCCCTTAAAGGTCAAGTCCTGAAGAAGGTTTTTTGCTGGTAATTTTCAAACTACTGTATCGAATGTTATAAAATTTGGACTGTAGACATAGTAAGAAAGTATCTGTGATCGAGTCACATGACATCTTCCGTATCTTGTCTAGGAAGCCGGGGGTGGAACACCCCTAATGCTTTTCACCCCTTAACTTTTACGTTGATGCTTTTAGCGAATTTGCAATGACATTTTTAAATTCCTTAAACAATTGTCTCAAAAAAAGGTACTCTTTTTTGAAGCCGTTAAAATGACACGTTTCCGAGAAAAAATTATACAAAGACATGGTTTATCATTTTTACTACAAAAAAATGTATGTGTTTACAAGGTGCTCACTTCGAAATACTGCGGGTAGAGTTGCTCGGCTTAATATTGGGAAATAGTAATTTTTATTGAATGAATTGTAGTTTCGTAATTATATTACTGTCAATACGTTAAGGGAATGCAATTATCTAGATAAAATAATCTATTAATAGTTAAAACTTAAGACAAAACGGCACTGCAAAGAGTCAACAGCTTTGGTAAAAGAGTAGAAGTAGGTCATCAATTTCTTTATTATTCTTATTTAGGTGTAATAGTGTTCGCAAAGTCAATAATGTAGGGTTTACTAATAAATTATATTGCCTCGTTTTAATAAACAAGTGTATTGAAGACAAATAAGAAGCCCTCAAATAAAAAAAACTATTTTCAAGTTGGGCAAATGACTAAATTTACATATTCGGTGAATACGTATTTTTTTTAATATCAACCCTAATAATTGTTCCCTTAAAAAACAATTTTATCAAACGCCGATTTATTCAATACTTTTTCTACACAAACTTTTATTTAATTTGAGCCACTATTTTCCCTAATTTCAACCAGCTATTACATAGGGAACAACTGTGCCCTAACAAACCCAAACATAGTAATTGTTATAAGCAATAACTAAGCGCAAATCCGAGAGAATGTTTATAGAAAACTTTAAAAGTAGTGCCTATTTCTGATGTTTATAGTTTTTCTGTTTGACGTTAACTTTCATTATTTGTTTTGCACGTACTAGGTACCTACTGAAAATTTCGCTCGCAGGAAATTTTGTGACGAATGCGATGTAACCGCAATTCGAATTTAGCTTTTGTCTTTGGGAAATCGAAACACGGACATTTTTTCACTTGTGCGAACGTAATTGCTCCTAGACAAGGGGACGCAACAATATTTTGGCATCTAAAGTTGTAAAATTAGTTACTTGTTCAGTTATAATAAAAATGTAATATGTTGCCATTGCATTATTATCGCATTCTTATGCAGCAATACGAATAATCGCGACCTCGAGCGCCTGGAGAGCCACCACCGTTTGTGACGTATCATTCGAGGAGTGGGGCGATGTGCTAGGCTTTCTATATTACGGTGGCTTCGATAGAACCGTCCCAATCTTAAACTTTCACAAACCTTATCGGATTACCATACCGATAGAGGGAGTGGAGGGCAATTCACAAAAGGCGAGAGAACAGGATAGAAACATTTGATGTACAGATGGGTCTAAAACTGTACATAGTACCAAAAGTAATAGCAGATGCACCCACTTATGAGATAATCATAATAAGCTTGAGCTTCAGTGCTAGGAGCCAGAAACCTACCCCGTAAGAAATAATAATAAAATGACGGAAGCGCGGAAGAGGCCGGCTGGCTGTCTTTTTGTACCTTATTCTTATTGGAATTAAACGTATTAAAAGTAACGGTGAAGTTTATTTTACGCTGAACTTAAACTGCCGTTAAACGGTCGCCTATTAAATTGCCGTTAATCGATACTTTGCAAAAAATAACTAATAAACTCAAATGAGTGGGTATCTGTCTGGAGTAATGGCGACTTCTATTTGTCCTTTTGGACCTGACCGCTTTTTTGTTCAAAAGAAAAAATCATCATAACAAAAAAATAACTGCGGTGAGGTGCGAACCCCCAGCGTGACAGCATGGTAGGATGAGACCTCAACCAGTGAACCACGAACGTGTGGTGGCAAGAACGTCTACGAAAATAGTATATAAGCCGATAAAATCAGAAAATACAACGGCATTTTAGTGCGCGACCGCTTAACGGCAGTTTACGCACACCGTTTATTTTAATAAGAAAGTTAATGGTTAGGGAGCTGTAATGGTAAATTATTGCTGTATTTTCTACCATGCCAGACGTTATTAATCTTAATGTATCAAACACGAAGAACAAGAATGTGGCTATAAGAAAGTTGCATCTAAGTCGCACCGCAGATGGCGCTCTTCAGAAAAGTTTGGAATCGTCTGGCACCCACTCGCGAGTAGCTAATGTGTCTGGCATCTGTTGGTAGAAAACATGTCACGTGACGCTCCCACTTAAGTTACAAGGATCTGGCTCCTGCGGTATAACTATTCGCTGTCATGCGCAGTTGGGTTTTACGTGTTCCATGGTTTTGTCACACAGAGGGGGTCTCCTTTTTCTGTGATTTTGTTGTGATCAGCTGTTTGGTTGAACCCGGGTTGCGCGTTTTATTTCAACACAACTTGAAGTTTGTTTTGTTTTTAATTTTTATTTTTCATGTAAATATTAAATAATTTTAAAGACAACAAAAAATATGCCTTTTAAGTGCAGTGATTGCGATAAAACATACAAGTGAATATATGAGTTAACGAGGCACGTTAAACAATGCCATCTAGACAAAAATGTAGCTAAGAGTTATCCGTTCACGTGTAGTGTTTGGAAGAAAAATTTTAGTCATAAGGCTAATTTAAAATTCCATATTAAGAAAAACCACAGTTCGTTGGATACAAGCGAAGATAGAAGTCCCAGAAAGAAATGTGTTTCATGTGACTGTGTTGTCATTTATCATAAAGACCTGATCCACCACTATACAGAATCACATGATATTTCTATAACATCTGAAGCAATAGAATTTACAACATTTGACGAGTTTTTGGTATGGAAAACTGCGGTAGAAAAGGAATCACAAACGCATTTTATTTTACAACGAGGACCAAGAAATGGCACCGTTAATTATACAGGGTGGCCCACTGAAAACAGTAAGTGCTATTTTATACCATTTGGCATCATTTTTACGCAAAAAGTTCAGACACGTCGATTTTGGTTGTAAGTGAGACATCTGAATTCGATGTTTCCATTCATGTAACTTCAACCCCAACGCTGGAGGGGATAGTACCCTTAAATTGTTAAATGGAAGGTGGTGTCAAGATACACACCGTTTGAAAGGCCTTTCAATTCTCTTTATAGCAGTTTTTTATTTTTTTTAATCGGACCTCTAACCACCGAGAAAGTGCGCCTTCAAGATAACTTAATTAAGGCACCTTAACACCAGTATGTGCAATTTTATACCATTTAACATCATTTTTACCCAAAAATCTGACACGTCGATGTTGATTTTAAGGGAGAAATCTGAATTTCATGTTTTCATTCATGTAACTTCAACTCCTAAGGTGGAGGGGGCAGCACCCTTAAATTTTTAAATGGAAGGTAGTGTCAAGATACACACCGTTTGAAAGGTCTTTCAATTCTCTATAACAATTTTTAATTTTTTGAAATCGGACCACTGACCTCTGAAAAAAATGCACTTTAAATGGTATAAAATCGCACTTACTGGTGTTAAGGTGCCTTAATTAATGTAATTTTAAAGTGGATTTTCTCGGAGGTTAGAGGTTCAATATTAAAAAACAAAAAACCGTTATAAAGAGAATTGGAAGGTCTTTCATAAGGGGTGCATTTTAATACCGCCTTCCATTTAAAAATTTAAAGGTGCTTTCCCCTCCCGCTTTGGTGTTGAAGTTACATGAATGAAAACATTGAATTCAGATGTACCCTTAAAACTAAAATCGACGTGTCCGAGCTGTTTTCATGAAAATGATGCTAAATGATATAAAATCGCACTTACTGTTTTCAGTGGGTATATGTCACCGTTCAGGATTTTGCAATTGTGAAGGTAAAGGATTGCGACACTTTAAAACACAACGCACAAAAAAACTAAATGGAATTTGTCCTGCAACGATAAGTGTAGTTGTCTCAGAAAAAGATAAAAAATGCTCAGTAAATTTTGTGAAAACACACGTTGGCCATGGTAATGATTTGGCCCATCTGTTTCTAACACCTACGGAACGAAAAAACCTTGCTACAAAAATAGCAACTGGAATTCCATTTAATGTAATATTGCACTCGATCCGTGACAGTACATCACCTTCTTCATCGTTAGAAAGATTACATCTTTTGACCAAAAAAGATATGTATAGCATAGAAAAAAGTTTTAGTCTACAATCCGCCTCAGGAAGGCATCAGAATGATGCAGTCAGTTTGGATGCTTGGGTTAATGATGCAGATTACAACAGTGTACGCTTCTATAAACCTCAAAACACCATTAGACGAATATCCTCAACTGAAAAATGAGGACTTCGCTCTAATCATAAGGAATGAAGGACAAGCATTCTCGCAAGACTGCATATGTGTGGATGGAACTTTTGGAATTAATAACTATGACTTTGAGCTCCGTACTTTGTTGGTTTTAGACAATTTAAGGGAAGGATTCCCATGTGCCTTTTGCATTTCTAATCGAAGTAATGAAATGATAAAATATTTTTCGAATGCGTAAAAAAGGAATGCGGTCTTGTTCGAACAACTGTGTTTATGACAAACATGGCAAAGGCATACTATAATGCGTGGTCAAAAGTGATGGCAGAACCGGAGTTTCGGTAAGTTACGTTACAACAGTATATTAATGACACTTAAATTATCTTTCATTCATTACCTACAGCTTGTACTGTACCTGGCACGTGGACAAGGCCTGGAGAAGAAAAGTCAGTTTGATCAGCGCAAAGGATAAACAGGTTTATGTATTTTTATTTTATATATTACTGACTTTTTTATTAGCTTCTTGTACATTTTAGGCTGAAGTATGTATACAAAACTTTAAAAAAGCTCTTGCAAGAATCGGACGTTATAGCTTTTGAACACATGTTGCCGCAATTTGTAACAAATCTTTTGATTGATTTTGAGACATCTGTGTTTGGCACATATTTTAAGGACAATTATGTCAAGAAAACCAAATCATGGGTATATTGCTACTGGTTACGCAGTAAACTCAACACAAACATGCATATTGAACGCATGCACCGCACGGTCAAATACGTATATTTAGGTGGGAAGAAAGTCAAAAGGCTAGACAAATCTGTTCATGCCCTTATGAGATTTGTACGTGATAAATTGTATGATCGAATAATTGAATCGGTCAGTCAAAGAACAGTACTAGTCCAAAATTGTTGTTTTGAGATAATCATAAAAAAACGTTTATTTCTGTATCTGTTGATTATACACTGTTTGAGTGAATTACGAAATTGTAGTGTTCAACAAGATGGATATTTAAGAAAAGCAATTTGCCAAAAAAGACATTCGGAGAATGAATCACAGCAAAAGGGAAGCTGTGGACATATACTGTTCTTGAAGTGAACTTTTTAATTTTTCTTTAGACAATCCATTTTAATCCAATTTACATTAGGGTAATTAATAGTGCAAATAACATGTTTTATTATATTATATCTGAAGAAAAATACCAGGTAAGACAGAAGAAAAAATGTGGTTTCATACATCTTCAGCATCTGTCGTTTTCCATGAAGTTGCATGGTAATAAAACTGTAAATTTTCACCTGTGACATACTGCATTACATTTTTAAGCTACCGTTTTTTTGTAATTTATTGGCAATGGTTCAGAATAAGCAGGACAGCTGGGAACCTGCGGAGAGACTATATTCTGTTTTAGTATACGTAATTTGAAGGTGTGTGAAACGAAGCCGTTGATAAAATCATAATACTTTACGTATCCAGGGGTTGTACTAACCCTTTAGGCCTTTAGGCGTGCAATCTTTCTTTGATTGTTTTTTCTGTTGACATCTCTTTTACGTTTTTTGAACCGTAGGTATTTTCATTATTATTATTAGCAGACATTTTCTAATTATAACATTAATAATTATTGAAAATAAACGAGGACACACAAGCAAGCGAACGTGTTACTAAAAACAAACGACATTAGTAAGACAGAATACCCAATTTTCAAATTCCCTGGTTACTCAAAAGTCAGTACCTACTAGTCCCGGACTAGTACTGTTTTTTGACTGACTGCGGTAAATAGACGGGCCATACAGCCGTAGCGTTCGCATTAATAATACTGTTCTTAGTCTCAATGGATAAAGCTACAAATTTGGCGTAGTTTTGCTATCTCAGTTCAAAATGGCCATTTTTGGACTAGTACTGTTTTTCAACTGACCGATTCAACTGTACTCAGCAAAGGAAATATTTCATCAAAACTTAGAGATCTTCGTAAACGACACCAGACCAGTGACAAATTGGATCCGCAAACAATAACCAAAACAGGTGAGTTTTGGCAAATTGTTTCTTCATCTTCAAACGTAATATATAATTATATACGAAAATGACAACAACTGTGATTGTCAGTTGATTTGCACACACTGTGAAAAGTGCATTCACAGATATTCATGTAGTTGCATTGATTCCGCAATACGATGGAATATGTGCAAACATATACATTTGCTACGCAAATACAAAAAGTTGGAAGAATCACGTCCACAACAGCTGTCCGAAGTTGATCAAGGTACAATTTATTTATACAGTCATTCATAATGGACCACATGTTATTCACATTATTAAATTATGGAAGAGTCTCGGGGTCCGCAAATTGCGGCCCTCTATTGTACCTTATAGAGGTCCGCAAAAGGCGGACTTCTATTTAATTTTTGTTCGGATCCGCAAGTCAGAGAGTGTTACATACGAAACTCTTCCTTAAATTATTTATTTTATAAATATCTGACCCATAATAATTTTTCAGCTGCTACGGTGAAAATCTACTACAGGTACATATTTATTAAGTTGTGGTATTATGGTATGTGAATTAA
This sequence comes from Xestobium rufovillosum, assembly GCA_963966045.1. Classification (NCBI taxonomy): domain Eukaryota; kingdom Metazoa; phylum Arthropoda; class Insecta; order Coleoptera; family Ptinidae; genus Xestobium; species Xestobium rufovillosum. Next base: position 6,938,434 of record OZ014493.1, read on the forward strand.
ATGTAGAATGTGAATCTTTAAGGGTAGCTGTGGCGCATTTTAGTTTCATTTTTTTGTTTCCCTAATTTTATTCTATAGGTTCTTTGGTTACATTTGGGATTACATACTCTTTTTAATCAGATATTTAGTGCAATGCAATGCGTGCTCACTTGAATTGATGCAAAATTATAAAGACTACCTACTTTTTTAAACAAAAAGTACCTAGCATGTTAAATTATGTAGTATATAAAACTACTAAAAATTCCAATTTTTTTTTCTTTCTGATTTATAATTGGGTATCACATCAAGAAGTGAACCTAAAATACTATATTACTACATGTTTTCTTCGTTTCTAAATTACACATTTATGCAGGAAACGGAGATCTGACAATATTCATGGACAATAAGAAGATGGAAATGGAAACAATTTTTGAAACAATGTAGGTACCCAAAACCTAAACAAAAATCCCTTGCCGAGCAAATACAACAGTTGCACGATAGATGTCTTTCCATCCTAAATAATATTAAAAGCAACAAAATTGAAGTTATGGCAAAAACGCTGGACAGAGTTGAGCCAACCTGCTGCAAGATGCATTAAAGTTGTCGACTAATAGTTTTCTAGGCACACAAGCCCCTGCACCGCACAACAAGTACGAAAAAGAAGGGAACGCGAAAAAATCCTATATCTAAACCTACTCAAGATGAAAGAATAATATTGCATTTAGTTCACTTAATTAAAAATTCACAGCCTTTGCAAAGATGCAACCGGGGGAGACATTGAAAATGACGAAGCAGACTATAACCCTTGTGAGTTTGGGATATTGTCGCATACGCGATAGCGTATTAAATAATTATTCATGAAACAACTGCGCCGATGTATAATAGTTGGAAAAATGAGCGTGTTGCGCGCGCCCAATATAAGGTCAATCGAAAATATAGGTATTCCCTACAGCACACAAACTTGCCCTACATGCTACCCCTGGAAACCACCCCTGAAACCGTCTCAAAAGCACTCCGAAAAACCACTCCTTAAACCACCCCTTAAAGCAACTTCCAAAACCATCCCTAAAACCATCTCTAAACGCACCCCCCAAAACCCATCCCAAAAACCACCCCTCAAAACCACACCTACCCCAATAACCACCCGTACAAAGCACCCCTTCAAACCACCCTTGTCGCGTCTCTTTAAATCTAATAATTTGAGCTTGAGCTTGAGCCGTGGGATCTTGCTGGCACGCGCGAGTGAGTAGTCGTTAATGCTCAGCAACAGTGTCCGCGGTTTGGCTATGGATGGGTGACTCATTTCTGCGCTGTGGCTAGGGCGCGCCTTGGATCGCCTATCCAGCTTTACCTAATGAGGTTTTCCAGGATTTCCTCATTCACGCACTAAATGGTGGGTAGAGTACTAACAACTGTAGGTCATTCCTGTGACGCACCTGCGGCCAATAGTAATATGCCGCCTCCTCCGTTACGCACAAGCTATTTAGTTAGCTTCTGGGGCTAACCTTAGGGTTAGTAGGAGTGAGTAGATATTATTATTATTATTATCATCACAAAAATCTCTTAAAAGGTACGGCAGTCATTTTAATGGTTACTCCGTGGAAGACCTAAATGTTTTAGGAGCAAACTGGTCATTTATGAATTGGCGGGCAAAAGAACAAATCAACGTGTCATTCATGAGCCGGTCGGAATTATTAGAATATTATGGTAATAGTAACTTGGTAGGCTACTTGGAATTTCTCATATCTGTTAACATAGACAACAAATCATTAAAAATAAATATTTCAAATTTTGTGAAATTCTGGAATACGCGTAAATAAATAACTGGATATTATCGACGTTTCGCCCCCGTTCGGGGGCTTTGTGAAGATTGAGTTTATAAAACGTATAAAAATATGAAATTGCCAATAAAATATTTGACGAGAACAAAATTCTTTTTCCAAACAATAAGAACTATTTATACGGTAACTATGATATAAGTGTAACAATTTTAGCACTTATGATTTTGGAGACATTTGAATTTATGAAAGAGAAAAAGGCATATGTATTTAATTTAACAATAATACTAATAAGTAAGTAGCAGAGAGTATGATTTATTGTATTACATTACAGTACATTTGACTTAAATTTTGTTCTTTTTTTATAGATAATTTCTAAAAACAGTCGAGATTTTGAATTTTTCTTGTTCTTGTAAAATGTTGGTATCGTTAAATTCAAAATTATGGCCGCTGTTGATATTTCCGCATCCTAACCCGTATGCATTTGAGATTTTTTACATACGTTATAGAGTGTTAAATAATTTGCGCGGATTGCAATTTCTCACACTAGTATATACTCGCTGCTAGTCAGAGAAGAGGGGAATGAGCGCTCCGCGGTCTGCACTCGCACTGCCAGCCGCTTGCCTTTGAACCTTTGCGCTGGCGCTCGAATCTCAACGAGTCACGTGGTGTGGCAAATGCAGCATCCACGCTTTTCGTGAAATTCTTCCCATATAGGATAATAATAACATTTTCAATGTTAATTTGTAATTACATAACATACCAAGCTATTGTATATTCCTATTTCGTTTCTATTTCTTCATACTATGTACCTATTTACAATAGAAAATCACGCATGTACCTACACCCTTAGTAAAAATGTCTTTGTTGTCGTTTGTTTCATCATTGAACTTAAAGTTGTTTTCGATTACCTCTTTATCTGTATTTGTATTGTAAAAGCTATAAATCTTACTGCTACCTTAATTTAGAGGATTATTAGTTCTTCAGAAATCTGTACAAGCTATACAAGGGCAATAATAAATGCTTACGAGTGTTTATTTGTCATCGAGAAAGTCCATCACAGTGCAAAGGAATTGTAGGTATTATAAATATTATGTGTGGCAGGAAATTTAATCGTATAATTTATTTATGTGTGCGAAAGTAACGACCTGCCTAGTTTACAATGTCGTCCACTTTCAATTTCAACTGTTCATCACTGTACCTATCACATATTTCCTAATTATCACAAAAGATACAATGTCATTCCTTGATCCTAGTAAAATCAACCGGGGGCTAAATGGAAGTAAAAGTGAAGCCTCTCAAGATGTAGACAACCCACAATACTTACGGATCTCCTTTTCTTTTTAAGTCAGTCTCTTCTTTGCCCTCTCATACAAACAGCCGTATGACTTGATTAAGCCGGTAACAAACGAGTTGATATTTCTAAATTTTAATACTTACACTTGCTCTTCATTTGAGGAATCAATAAAATATAAATAAAACTCGTCTCAGGTAAATGTATTTTCAAGTACATTATTTATTTAGAATGTTATTTTACACGTTGATTTACAACTTATGAGCATACCAGTGTATCACGGTAGTAAATTATACCCTATAAGTCGCAGCAGTCTGAGTTTCAGAGGGAACAACAAAAAATTCAGCAACTAAGGTTTTGGTTAGGTAGTATTTTAAATACTCTGAAAAAAATATTAAATGCTGGGTAAATTCCAGTTTAGTTTTGCATGCAAAAACACAGTGCAAGGATAGGCAAATAGAAAAATACAGAGCTTAGTATTATTTACTATGCATTTAGTACTTAAGTATTTTCTTACTGTAGGTACGTATGCAAATTGTTATAGGTACTTACCTATTATTTTATTTTAAAATAACAGCACAAACGAAGTTGTAAGTACAGGGTTCTCCATATTAAAATACCCATTTTGATATTTATATAAAATCTAAGCCGAGTAAAAAAATCGTTTTTTCACTACTAACTTTAAAACACTTCATTATTGACCGACATTTGCGCCGTGAAATTATTTTTCCCACCTCTTGTAATAGGTTAATGATGAATTCATTATTTACCTAGGTCAATGATAAAGAATTATCAATCATAAAACAAAAGTTTGAAACTCAAGAAACTTAATTTCCGGGGTATTCATATGAACAGGGAATCTAAAATTTTAGGTTAGACGCACATTATTTAATTAGAGGGCAAAAATGTATAGGATCACATTTCACATTGGCATGTAACTATAAGTTGTTACCTGGCTGCTGAACACTTTTACAGCCGTAAGCAGCGCAATATATGACCATGGTACACAAAAAACTGCTACCTGTGCAAAAACACCTGTTAAGCTCTTCGCGTTAGAAAAGGATGGAGATCCGTAAGTAGTACGGGTTGCATACACAACAGATATGCCTCAAAAAGTTTTCACGGGGTAAACGGCAATGGGCATATCCAGTAGGGATGTACATCATTGAGTAAAATAAAGTGCATTTGTGATTCCTTTTCTATCCCAGTTTTCCATACCGAAAACTCTTCGAATGTTGTGAATTATATTGCTTCAGACTTCAGATGTTATAGAAATATCCTGCGATTCTGTGTACTTAGGTACCTAGTGGTGGTATGATAAATAATGACAACCTATTTTTTCTGGGACTTCCATCTTTGGCATTGTTAAGCGTGCCTTAACTCGCATATTATGTTTTTTCTTCATTGAATTAATTTAATTTTTACATGAAAACAAAACATAAACTTATGTTATGTGTTCAAATAAAACACGCGACCAGAGTTCAAACAAGCAGCTGATCACAACACGTAAAACCTAACTGCGCATGACAGCTAATAGTTATACCGCAGGGGCCAGATCCTTGTACTTAAGTTAAGTTTGGGGTTCTCTGGCACCCACTCGCGATTTGTAATGTATCTGGCAGTACTATTTTGGCATACCTCATGATACAAAAGAGTTAGCATAATAAGAATCTGTTGGCAGAAAATGTGTTAGTAGCAACTTTTAATTTAAACGTTAACTTTGAAAGAGCGCCATCTGCACTTTGACTCAGATGCAACTTTGTTATATCGATATTATTGTTCCTCGTGTTACATACATACATACATACATACATACATACATACATACATACATACATACATACATACATACATACATACATACATACATACATACATACATACATACATACATACATACATACATACATACATACATACATACATACATACATACATACATACATACATACATACATACATACATACATAAAGATTAATAATGTTCGACATGGTAGAAAATACAGCAATAATTTACCATTGCAGCTCCCTAACTATAACAAATCATGTAATTGAAGCAGCAAATTTCAGAATCTGAGGTCGTTCTGAAAATCCGTAAATTCTATCAAGCAATGTGCAACGATTCACTGAAATGGTATAGTCATTTGTGAAAATATTTAAATATTTATGTTCATTTGAGGTACTGGTTTTCAACTCGAACTGTAATTTATCTATCCCCCTAGGGTTACCAGAGGTTCGGAAAAGTCCGGAAATCGCGTGCGTTGTCCGGATTGTCCGGATTTTTAAGAGAAATCATAAATGAATGGCAGTGGGAAAGAAACTGCAGGCGTGTTGTGGAATTTTTCACGTCGAGTAGATACATAGTATAAGCATATATGTATAGTATGCTCGATAGGCAGCCGAATTTTGTCACCACTCGCGCATGACGTAGAGTGCGAAGCAGAGATTTGCGGGAAACACTTCTCTGCGCTGTGCGAACGTAATGTGGTGTTGTTAGTGTTTTTCATTATATGAATTTTAAGCATTATTTGCTATTTATGTTACGAAAAAATTTATGTAACATTCAGTTAAAATGCCTGGTTGTGCTGTAGTGAAGTGTGGGAATTTCCATTGTAAGACAAAAGGTGGGTACCTCCGTGTTAAGATACACAAAACGCCGGCCGCCGGCGCCGTTTCAAACTTTCTTCAACTCTGTTTTCCTAATTGATAATCCCAGGTTTATCCTGTATGTTAGAATAATTTTTCATTTGGGATAGTGTTTTTTGTTTATGGTATTGTTTATTTTGTTGTTTAAGTGTTAGTGTTGAGTTTTTTATTTGTCCGGACTGTCCCTGAAATATCCGGAATTATAATTGAGTTTGTCAGGAATTTCCATTTTTAGGTCTGATAACCCTAATCCACCCATAATATTGCCATTTCATCGAATCATACATTATTTTTTAAATATGTATTTAATTAGGCATTTGCATTTATTTCAAAGGTTGGTTCATACCCCATCAAAATATGTTTTCGATATTGATCAACAAAAATGAACTAATTGTATCTATATAGGAGTCAAGCCAGTAAAGGTTAATATACCATATATTATGGTTTTCTAAACATATAAACAGTTTAGAAATGTAGACATAAACACGCACTCTACTGGTGCAACAAAGTTTTGTCAAGTTAAGTAAGTTAGTTCTCGTGGTTCGGTATAAGGAAAAACACCGTAATAAAAATCTTCTAAATATACATCAGTGTATTATTTCACCTGCCTTTTAATCTCTGCTAATATTCGATGTTCGCATTTGTTATAAAAATAAGGAACCAATTCCCCCAAAATATGTACAACGTTTCGTCGAAACCTGTAGTAGATATTGAAATTATTTGATTTGTTTTTTTAGCGAACATTTATGAGTAAAACTGGGAGAAGCTACATTGCCAAGAGTTAATACCGCAGATTCATCTGTGTTATTACGTTCGTAGCTCTAAGTGGCGAATAAAAAAATAATGCTGATTCAGCTGTCTATGCTTTTAGTTAGGTCTATGGTGATCCGTCAGCATATTTACGATTACTTCTGTGTCCGCGAATGCTCGCTGTAGCCTGTGAACATTTGAAAAACTACGTTATGTTCCGGAACACAACGAAATTTATTTACCGTCATTATTGCGTAACCGTTATGCTCTCGTTTAAGTACAGTCCAACAGATTTAATTTGGCGAGGAGTGGGGTTGCGCATTAGCATAGGTACTTTACGGATGCAATAAAATGGCTTGCAGTACCAGTGGGTCAGGTAAAATTTTCAGTTACCGGCGAGCTTTTGAAAAGGTGAGATGGCGGGTTGCGAACGGAAAGGTGTTTTACCGTTGATTGACTAATCAAGATTAGTCAATCAACGGTTTTACGTAGTCAAACACAGTGTTTTGTTATTTTAAAAGTGAGAAAAGTGAATCAGAAACATTGGAAAGTGAAAATGAAGACGTCTGTTGCAACGGGCGTGTCTATTAGATCTATAGAGAGAACAGTTAGTGAAAGCAACACTAGCGCGTCGGAAAATAACGACAAAGCGATCTTTTCAGCATCAGGAAGAAGCGTGCAAGGAAGAGTTCCTTAGCGACTGATTTACCGGAGTATAAGACGGCTGATATACGTCACATCGTACACGAATTTCACAAGACCGAAGGTTGTCGTGTTACCCTTGCAAAATTGCAACAAAAAAATACGAACCGAGCTAGGATGGAATGGATCCAATGAAACACTGAGAGTTGTTTTGCATAAAATGGGGTTCAAGTGGAGAAGGGTACAACGTTGCTGTCTCTTTGTTTTTTTACTCTCGGACGTCACTGGTAGAATGACGTATCTTTTACTCTCGGACGCCACTAGTATAATGACGTATCTTAATCCTCGGTGCTTCTGATTCGGGCCCTTAGATATACAGCTGTATCCCTCGGTATCACGTATTGGGACACAGTGTATATCTACGGGGATCTGATTGTTCGCTTATGAACGAATTCCTTCGTTGTATCTGGTCGGTATGAGACTTATTCGTTGCTACCCTTAGCTTTCAGTCGCAGAAAGGGTTGGGTTCTTTTACTATTGCTAAACGACTGTTAAAACAACAACACATAAGAAAATTATATTGGGACTCTATTACTTTAACTATTTACAAGATAAATGAAAAGAATAAACAATATTTACAACAAAATCAGTATTTACATGAAATTAAATCGGTTTTCGGTTTATAAAATTAAATCGGATTTCGCGGTGTATCCTAAGTGTACGGACCACGGGCTCGTCGTATGGTCAGACTGAATTATTATCGGTTTCCCGGAGTTTACGTGGCAGCACCGAGATGCACTCCTTAGCTGGGTTTCGGTAGGTGATTTTCGTGGTAGCACCAGAGTACAATCTCCTTTTATACGCCACCGGCTTATACGTTTCGGGGAAATAGATGGTATTGCAGCAGGATTTCACCAAGGACCGCCGGTTCAGCCAGGTGTGATCGATCTCCGCCGGTATATCGTCTCATTGATTGACTTATGTCACACGAGATTACCAGATCGGTCCAACCCACACCAGCAGACGCCCTTAATTCCGGCCGCATCTACTCCCTCGCTATGCAGAACGTTCAAAGTAAACACTAATCAATTTTGATTATCCAATATGTTTACTTTTGCAACGTTACAAGGGCGCAAAATAATAGGAAATTTCCAATTGAAAAACAAAATATAAGGTATCTTCGTATTTCGTATTTGAAGAAAACTAAATATTTCCGGAGTCAAAATAGACCGATCGTTTACCTGGACGAAACATATTTGCACAGTAGCCATGTCTCTTCGCATAATTGGACAGATGACTCAACCAAAGGACTATTTGCAAATATCTCTGAAGGTCAGAGATTAATTAATGTAAATGCCGGCTGCGAAAAGGGCTTTATACCTGGATGTTTGTGAATATTTAAATCTGGATCTAAACCGGCGATTGTTACAAGACCATGAACAGACTGTTTCACGTTTACCACTATATCATCCAGATTTAAATCCCATCGAGTTAATATGAGCGACGGTGAAAAACAACGTCGCTGCAAAAAATACAACCTACAACCTTCAAATTAGTATGTGCGCGGAAGTTAGCGGAATATGAATTTAATCAAATAAAGCCAAAAGACTGGAAGAAGCGTTGTGATGACGTGATGAAAATCGAGGGCAAATATTTAGAAAATGAAGTGTTCGCAGACAATATCAGTGAAGTTGAACCATTAATTATTTCTTTAGGCGACAGTGATACTAGTGATTCTGAAAGTGATTATTAAGACCTTCATTATTATTGTACTATTATTTTTTTAGTAGAATTAAGACAAAGAATCTAATATTAATGATTATTCTGCAGTAAATCACATCAAATTTGTCTTTTTACATTCTAAATTACCTTTGGTACTAATAATTTTCTTAATACAATGGAACATGGAAATCATGTGCGGGTCTCCATCACACCATTTTTTATATTGAAATTATATTTATTTGAAACTAAGTAGGTACTTCAAATATGTGCCATACACACATTGCACTTCTTTCGGGATCGTTTATCCAATAGACACAACTACAGTATATTCATGTACGAGTACCTAGTTTGTAATCCTCAGTGACGCCGAAAATATCATTCGGAGAAGGAAAGTGAAAATAACATCAAAATAGGAGCTTCATCCGTCGAAATTTGGAGCTGTTATGTTATACTATGTAGTTGAGAAGACAGATAGCCAATGCTCTAAAGTACCATAACGCAATTTAAAAATAAATCTCATCGCGCGTAATAGCCCTCTTATAAGAATAAACGATAGAATAACATCATGAAAAGGGAGTAACAAAGTTAAAGCGGCGATATTTCAGTTCCCGGGTACCGTGAGCTATCTATCCCGCGGGACCACTTCACAAAGTGCTCCGGCAATATTTTCCGGCACTTTCTTATTAGTGTTTAGAACACTTGTGTAAAGTTGAACTAATTTAAGAGTTCAGAGTCATAAAGAAGGAGGTAACAACCCTTGAAAAGCTGGACACTGATATACACATCTGCAACTACTAAGATCGTATCCAGAAACCAGAAGTGCAGCAACACTTACAAGTTTCAAGTAGGGTGTATTTATCGCTTTCTACCCAAAAGGTAGAGCAAGCTCTACCTTTTTTTTATTTTTACCTTTTCAAATTATTATGTAATAGGCGCATTCTGTGGCTTGGATGTTCAAACGCGGATGAACTGTAAACCCGATGCTAAATTCAAACTTGACTTAGTTGCTATGATACCGACTTTAATAATAATAACTTAAGAGCCCAACACCAATTTACTAAGGCCCGGTTTTTCAAAGAATCCAACACCGGATTAAGTTTGACACCGGCTTCGTTGCTATGATACCGGCTTTCTGATTGGTTGTGTCATAGCAACGAAGCCAGTGTTAGAGTTAATCCGGTGTTGGATTCTTTGAAAAACCGGGCCTAAGAATCGTGGGGTTCAGGGGTACGGTGAAGCAATTACAGCTTGAAAAATACTTCACGTAGAAGAGCGCAATGTATATGCCTGCACATATGATGAGTAACAATGTCTGCGGACCTACATCGGACAAACCAATACTGAGAATTAACTTGTTACGCGCACTTCCTATTTCGGTATTGGCTGACATAGGCCCGGTTTTTCGAAGACTCCAACACCGGGTTAAGTCTGACACCGGCTTCGTTGCTATGATACAACCAATCAGAAGGCCGGTAACATAGCAACGAAGCCGGTGTCAGACTTAATCCGGTGTTGGATTCTTAAAAAAACCGGGAGTTAGCTGAGCGACTTTGATCAGTAGCCGAAAGACAGGCTAGAGCACGAGCTACGACGAAAAATTCCGAATGCAAGGGTACCGCTTTTTACTCATAGCTTTTTTGTTTTTCGGTCGAAATTGAAAATTTTAAGTCTTATTACAAGCCAGAGGTTCGGTATACTTTTGCCATTAACCCGATTCTGAGATTTTCTTTTCGGGAAAGATTTATTAGATTCTATAAAAAAACAGTATTTCGCTACTTGTAACACGCGACTTCGTTCATTGTTTTCAAGTTTTTTAACAATTTTCAAAATAGCAATAGTAGATTTGTATTTTAAGAACTGTTTGCAAAGAAAAACAATTTAATATCATTTTAGTTTTTGTAATATTTGCAAACAGGCAAACGTCTACCGTGCTCCCAAAATTCCTGTGTGTCTGGCTGGCTCTTAATGTATAAAGTATTATAAATAAATATATCACTGATTGCTTTCCTTTCTATTTAGAAATTACGGAGTTATTCGCGAAAAAAAATTAAATATTTTTATTTTTTCTAAATGTGCCAAAAGTACAAGTGATGATGCAAATTGATGGCATATAATTCAACTCGCAAATATGCAACTTTGTTCCCACTTAAACTACTTTGTAGTTTAAGGATTAAGATGTAAGAGACTGTGGTTAAATAATCAATTCAAGAATCAATTGTACGCCTAACCACATAAAATTTGAAATACTATATACGCATTTCGAAGCTGCCATCTTCAGTAGCAGGGAAAACCTATAGTAATAAAAATAGCAATAACAACATTAATGCAAAAAAAAAACACACACACAATTATATATATGACAATAATAATAACAACAATAATGATGATGTGAAACAATGATAGTGACAATAACAATAATATAGGTCAGGTATTCTCTGCTCACCACTTCGATTCTTTCGGAGTGGTGAGCAGAGCTAGATTCTAGCTTGAGAGCTGACCGAGTGCACTTCGATTCTTTCGGAGTGGTGAGCAGAGAATACCTGACCTATATTATTGTTATTGTCACTATCATTGTTTCACATCATCATTATTGTTGTTATTATTATTATTGTCATATATATAATTGTGTGTGTGTTTTTTTTCATTAATGTTGTTATTGCTATTTTCATTACTATAGGTTTTTCCCTGCTACTGAAGATGGCAGCTTAGCTGCCGAAATGCGTATAGAGTATTTCAAATTTTATGTGGTTAGGGGTACAATTGATTCTTGAATTGACTTTGTAATTTGTATCTCTTCAGATAAGAGATTTCCAAATGCATTATAGGGATGCAACGTTTAAACGTTTAACCGCTCGTGTGGACACTACCCGTTTAGGGGAACGTTTAAACGCAATGCAGATAAAATTTATATACCCTTAAATTTCAGATAAACAAAGCCCCGGCTAGTGCTAGGCGCGCACCGCGTAAGAGCAAAAGCGACGCGACCGCTTAAATATTGTAAAACCGTTATGTACTCTTCAAATTTATTGTTTGCATCCCTTTGAGGACTTTCGCCGTCATTGCCGCGGCCATCATTCAACCGAATATTTTATGATTTATAACCAAACTTTCAAACGACGTTTGATTTTTTTCTAATTATTAAAGTTTCAAAACAATATTGGTAGGCACAGACGAAATTAACTTACAGACCCAGACGGTCAGTCTATACGGTAAATTCTTTGCGGGGATTTGGAAACAGAACGAACCGCCATATTGCTTTTCTCCAACTGCAATCTAATAGTTTCGCTAGCTACCGATTGATGTCACTTGTCTCTCATCTAAATATTAACACCGCTAGTGCAAATTTTTACAAATAGGTAATCCGACGTTCCTACTTCAACCAATTTTCTATTCTTGCCGTATTTTCAACACATAAAAATGCCCGTAAATAAATAAATGTAGCAAGACTACAGGCAACTGACTTTAGTGGTTCATGAATATGCTAAATAGTATTCTATGATGTGCTATTGTTTAGCATATTCATGAACCATTAAAGTTAGCTGCCTGTAGTCTTGCTACTTTTATTTATTTTCGGGCATTTTTATGTGTTGAAAATACGGCAAGAATAGAAAATTGGTTGAAGTAGGAACGTCGGATTGATTACCTATTAATTTGTAAAAACTTGCACTAGCGGTGTTAATATTTAGATGAGAGATGAGCGACATCAATCGGTAGCTAGTGAAACTAATAGATTACAGTTGGAGAAAAGCAATATGGCGGTTAGGTCTGTTTCCAAATCCGCGCAACGAATTTACTGCATAGATGAGCCGTCTGTAAGTTAATTTCGTCTGTGGCGTAGGGTGCGCGTTTTAAACGCCGTTTAAACGTTTAATACACACGTTTAAACGTTTACGAAAAATCGCTAATCGTTGCATCCCTAAATGCATATTCTCGAATTTGACCACTGCAGACCACTGCTTTCGTCCTTGTGGGACTCATCAGTGCAGTACTTTTTGCATTCATTCTATATGCAACTAACTTACTTATACAGGGTGTCCCAAAATTAGCCTGCCATACTTCAAAAATAATGCAAAAAGTTTCAATAAAAATAGGCCCAAAAATGCTTCCCAAGGAAGCTGCAACCCTCTCGGCAACCCCTTAAATGTGGGCTGCTGAAGATGGTTTTTATTCTATGTAGATGATGGAGTGCAAATTTTGGGATTTACTACTCTTATTATGCTCAACAAAACTGGTTGATAACAATTTTTGAATGTTATTCAGGGGTGCGTCAAATAGGGATGTTCTGGTGTAAAATTATGAAGATTCGGAATGTTAGAACAATAACGTTATTGACACAACCCCTTTCTAGTAAAATCAATTTTAAAGTTTTATTACATGTTTTAAGTATGATTAGTTTGTAGTGGTTGCGAAAATTTTCAAATACAAACAAACAATTTCGGCATTAATTTATTTCACATTTTTTAGTGACAGATATGTTAAGCAGTAAATAATCGTAGTTTAAATAGTGTTTTTGTTACTTATCAAAATGTCACAATACACACGTGCCGCTGAATGAATAACAAACATGAGCAACACAAGTTGACCAATATCTACTATTTAATGGGGAATACCAGCTTTTAGTACTATAATATTAAGCACGAATGTAATATATGTATGCTACATACAAAATTTGATAGTGTTGGGCTAAGCGAAAATCTACATTATTGAAAAGTTGATAAAATGGGGAATACCAAAGCGCGCCTACCGTGGCGGAGTTTGACGTAAAATTGCGTGAAATTACCAGCACAATACCTGGTAACCTTCCCCTCCATTCACTGCGCCAAAAACAATAATGGTTGCTGACCCAGAATTAATAAAGTGGGGACAGAATTAGCGTGTTTGCCTATGCTCAAGTCCCTTTCCAAACTTTCGGAGTAATACGTCACAACACTTATTTAAATTATGCGTTTCATAGAGATACAATAAGGTTTGGCATTTAATTTTCATTGAATGCAGTCCCAAATCCACTAAACGAAAGTTACGAAATTTGTTTTTAATAGTAAACTACAACTACTGTGTAAAAGCATTTTTAAAATTTCCGGGTTTTCCCCATTACATGTGCATTTTCATAGTATATTGTTCAAAAACATTCCCGTTCTCTGAATACAAAGTCTCGTCCGACGTCCTAAAGTACGTGTGGCTCATAAAATTTGAAAACGATTCCCTCGAAGTTCAAGTTGAAGTAACTCTTCCCGAGTAGTTACTTCAGTTGCATAAACTAAGGCTTTCAAATGACCCCATAAATAGTAGTCTAACGGGTGGCTTGGCCACCCCGATCATTGCGGCCTAAACGTTCTACCAGGGCCCTGCAGGGGGGCGATTCTCGAAAATGAGAGAAGTGAATACTTTCCTATGAGAAGTGAAAGATCGCATCGCTACCTTGTTCTCTTAGTAAATTTATTTCATATTCTCGAATTAGTGTGATCCGTAAAACGCATGAGAATGCTCCTGGACTTAGTTGCCTGGCAACAGTACATGTTTTGCCATAGTTTGACCAAAAAATTTACAAGCTTTAGCTACTTTTCTATCATTAACTTGTTTGTTTTGCGTGCGGCTGTATTTCGTATTTATAATGGTAAAGAAAAGAAGAGCTCCGGAAATTGGTATCCAAAAGGACATGTGTAACGAGCCCCGTGGCGCCATCTACGCCAGGTGTCGCGAACCTCTAGCGGAAGTTTATGCTCGACCGATAAGAAGACGGACAGTGGACAGTCGCTTGATACTTTTTCTTAGAGTTCCATGTTTTTTTGTGTTATACATGAATGTATGCTTAAATTGCAATAAAAGTTGTTTTCTTTGAGTTCTCGGATCGTGTATTAATGTGTAATTGTGTATTAAACCTTACATAGTGGCGCTCAACTCGTGGCCGTACCGTACTTTGTTTTTTGGCTTTGGTTAAACGCAGTGTTCGGTGTTTGTTCCTGGCGTTTCTGCATTGTTTATCCGTGCACCAATATTTTGACAATTTGCGGTGCTGACTATTGAACTAGTGAAAAACAACAATCTTGCCGATTGTGTTGTTAAAACGAATTTACTACGTTTATATGATACTTTGAAACGACTGAAATTGAGGTTTATAACGTTTGTATGGTATCTTACAACTGTTAAGAGATACTACGTTTACATTTGACCTGTAAGTACTTTTATTGTTATTTTTTTGCGTCGTTGAGAGTTGCATAACCACGGAAGGCTATCGCGAGGGACCTGGTTATTGGCTTCGCAGTCGGTCCGGTATTTGCGACACAATGACGAATGTTACTTTATCAGACGAACAGTTTCAAAGATTGTTGGCTAGGGTAGCGGTCGCGGCTACACCCGCGGAACCGGTAACACCGCCGCCTATACAGACTTTCAGTGAGAACTTTTCGAAGTGCGCGTCGCGTTTTGACGGCAGCAAAGAGTCCGACGCTTTCATTGATGCCGTTATGATTTACAAAGATTGCACCCAAGTCTCGGATGAGAATGCTCTTAAGGGCCTCCATGGTATCAGGGTGTCAAATCCACCACTGAAACGTGGGATGATGCTCTCAACTTGCTAAAATTATCGTTTAGTCATCAGAAGCCAACTCACAAAATATATCGTGAGCTGTTTGCCAAGGAGCAGGATACAGCTACATCTACCGATGTTTTCGTGCGCCAGGCGCCTTCTTTAATTGCCAAATTACCTCCGGGTACACTAAGTGAACCTACTCAGGTAGACATGGTGTATGGGTTATTACACCGTCGAGTTCGTGAAAAGGTTCCTCGTGATAAGATAAACACTTTCAATGACTTACTGAAAGAATGTCGTTTAGCGGAGGAAACGTTTGACCGGATTACCGAGCGCGTTGTGCCGAGCGAAAACAAGGACTCCTCGCGCAATCGTTGTGTTTACTGTCGGAAGATAGTAAGGAGGATTGCCCTGGCAGCAAAAACAAACATAAAATCAAGTACAATTGCAGTACCTACAAATACGATGCCCGTAACTCCTTACGCGTCGTCGCGAGTTCCTCGCAGCCTCCTATCACGTGTTATGGTTGCGGTAGACCAGGCGTCATCAGATCAAATTGTCCCCAATGTAGAAAAACGTCCAACAGTGCGTCGTTAGAATTTTGTTATTTCGGATCCCAAGAAGTCCGTGCTTGCTGACGGTGAAGCTAGGGATGTAGTAGCCTACACGTTTGAGTGCAAGGTTGTAATTGCCGAGAATGTCATATCTACGTCCTTTGTTGCAATTCCAGACCATACTATGAGTAAGACATTACTCGGGGTCGAATTTATCGCTGCTGCCAATATTTTAATTGATTTGCCGCGAATGCAATGGTCTTTTGGACATGCTTCTCGCAAGTACGAGTTCACCTACGAACCTCAGGGAACAACAGAGGTTAACCTCACATTCTTTGACGTAACCTTACGTGAGAATGAGGGCTGTGAATTAACTAATTCTCAAAGAGAACCTTTCAACGGGATTCTCAAGTCAAATGATGACATTTTCTCAGAACCTACTGATGCCACTCCATATGCGGAGCACTCCATTAAACTCACGAATGACAGTCTAATTGCGGTTCCACCATATCGTCTTTCGCCGTTCAAAAAGCAAGTTCTAAAGAAAGCCAGAGTTGAATCTGTGTTTGTAAACTTTTTGAGGAAGCTTATTGATACAGAGGCTCCTTCCTATCTGTTCGATATGTTGAAAAAGCGCTCTGAGGTTCATGATGTCAATGTACGACGCGACTGCTACACTATCCCCCAACACTCGACGACAAAATTCAGAGGTAGTTTTTCATACAGTGCTGCTTCACTTCTCAATAAGCATGTTGTGTAGGGTTTATTTTTTGATTATTTTAATTGTTGTAGTCTTGTGTTTTTGTAATTTTTATCATGGACGTGTGGAAGATCGGCATGGCCGAGCATTGTACTTCTCAATAACCATGTTGTGTAGAGTTCGTTATTTTTAACTATTGCGATTGTTGTAGTCTGTGTTTTTGCAATTTTTATCGAGGACATGTGGAAGATCGGCATAGCAGAACATTGTACCTTTTGTATGTTTATTACAATAAAGCTTTATCTATCTATCTATCTAACTGGACATGATGTTGGAGCAGGGTGCCATCGAGGAATGCGAGTCACCATTCGCTGCACCTGTCGTATTAGTTCCAAAGCGAGATGGACAATTCCGCGTGTGCATCGATTATAGACGATTGAATAGTGTTACCATTCCTGATAGGTACCCCCTTCCGAGATTGGACGATCTATTGCATTCTGCTAAACCGAGCCTGTATATGTCGACCCTAGATTTAAAAAGTAGGTATTGGCAGATTTCTGTGAAACCAGAAGACCGTGACAAGACGGGTTTTATCACACCTTTCGGTATGTATCGGTTCTGTAGGATGCCATTCGGGTTGCGAAATGTCCCAGTAACTTTTCATCGGCTGATAGATTCCGTGCCGGATTAGGTGAGATCTTGGTGCTCGCGTATCTGGACGATCTCATTGTGATCTCCAGTTGTTTTGATGAACATTTATTAGACTTACGTGCGGTATTTGATCGTTTGCGTCTATTTAAGCTCAAAATAAATCGACCAAAATGTGCGTTCGTATGTCCTAGTGTAAAATACTTGGGGCATCTTATCACGCCCTCGGGTCTTCGTGCTGATCCCGACAAGGTCGCGGCTATCACAGCCAGAATTCCACCGAGAAATCTTAAAGAACTTATGTCGTTTATGCAAACTTGCAGTTGGTTTCGAAGATTTGTCCCCAACTTCGCTACTTCAGCTGACGAAGAAAAATGCCAAGTGGGAATGGGGAAGGGAACAGCAACAAGCGTTCGAACACTTGAAAGTGCTCTTAACCACGTCACCGATCCTACGCTAGGCAGATCACACTCTTCCATATATTTTAAAAACCGACGCCAGCTCTTATGCCATCGGATCATGTCTCCTCCATGGGGAGGGACCGGACGAGAGAGCAGTGGAATTTGCAAGTCATCTCTTAACCCCGGCCGAGATGAACTATTGCACCACCGAACGGGAGGCTTTAGCCATCGTTTACGCCGTTAATAAATTTAGGGGGTATATAGATAGTTCTAAAATATTCATTAAGTCCGACCATCAGCCACTACGATGGCTTATGTCACTTCGATCTCCCACTGGCCGCCTCGCTCGATGGGCTCTACAGCTTCAAGGATTTGACCTGCACATCGATTACATTCCTGGAAGAACCAACGTCATAGCGGATATGCTGTCACGCCCACCGTGTGAGGACTCTTATGGAATTGCAGCAATAACTGTTTTATTTCCTACAGAATCTGCCAAAGAATTACGGAATGAGCAGTTGAATGATCCTGAGGTATCAAAGATTATTAAGTGTTTCGAATCTGAATACCCATGTGAAGTTGACTTTAGCCGCTGGACTGACCGAGGGTATGTAATGATGAATGGGGTCCTCTTTCGATATTCCCCAGATGCTGAAACCGAGGAAGCGCAGCTTGTGCTCCCGCAGTCCAAAATCGCCGATATTCTACGCGAGAACCATGACTCTGCAATAGCTGGTCATTATGGTGTTGACAAAACCATACAACGAATATCCCAACGATACTATTGGCCCACCTTACGACGGGATGTCACAACACATATTAGGAAATGCTTAGACTGCCAGAGGTTTAAACCAAGCAATACGAAGCCTGCGGGTCTCTTACAATCGCCCGTCTTGGCGCAACGGTTTGAGACTTTGGCAATGGACTTATTCGGCCCTTTGCCTGAAGTGGATACAGTTGAAAGGTGGATATTTATAATTGAGGACACAGTATCCCGATGGGTAGAATTATTTGCCTTGACACAGGCCACCGCTGAGGCTTGCGCCAAGTGCTTAGTTGATGAGGTAATTTTGAGGTATGGCACGCCTCGTCGCGTTATTAGCGACAATGGTACGCAATTTGTAACAGAAGTAATGCAGCAAGTGTCCTACTGTGTGGGTTTTAAGCAGTTCCTAACCCCAGTATACCATCCGGAGGCCAATCCCAAGGAAAGACGAAACAGAGATCTGAAAACGCAGCTTGCCATCTTGGTGCAACAAAATCACATTAAATGGAAGGAGATGTTGTCCGCCATCCGGTTTGCGATGAATAGTGCGCGTGATATAGCTACTGGCTTTTCGCCCACTTGTGACATTCGCGCGCGAACTGCGGGCGCCGTTCGATGTTCCCCGCGACATGCGTGCCGTCAACGGCAATGAAAATGTGATCGGCGAAATCACACCATACCTCAGAACCGTTACATCCACTCTTCAACGCGCGCAAGACGCGCGACGCGCGAGACCCACGAGTTACAGCAGGATAATAGGAAGAAGTACGCTGATGTGCATCGTGCTGATTCCACGCCGTATGAAATAGGGACTAAAGTGCTTGTGAATGTACATGCTTTGAGTAATGCTTCTCAGCGGTACTCGTCGAAGTTTGCTCCGCGTCGCGATGGTCCCTGTGTGATTTGCGAACGTGTCTCTCCGACAAGTTATAAGATCGCCAGCTGTGACGATCCTTACACTGCATTAGGAACGTACCACGTCTCTGCCCTAAGACCTCTCGTTACAGATCTTAGCGATGTACCTACTCCCGTGCGACCACTTCATCGACGGGGCCGCCCCAAACTGGCATGCAGCTCGGAGACGCCAAAGGATAATGCGATGGTACTGGAAGCTACAACGCCTCCTGAAGAGGTGCCCAGTCCACCTGCTCCCACTAGTCGCTCAGGTCGTGAAGTAAAACCTACCAAAGGTTGTTCAGCCCCGTGCTGCTCAGATATCCATACATTGGATCCCACCCGAGGCGGTATGTGGAATCCAATGGGGGAGAGTGTAACGAGCCCCGTGGCGCCATCTACGCTAGGTGTCGCGAACCTCTAGCGGAAGTTTATGCTCGGCCGATAAGAAGACAGACTGTGGACAGTCGCTTGATACTTTTTCTTAGAGTTCCATGTTTTTTTATGTTATACATGAATGTATGCTTAAATTGCAATAAAAGTTGTTTTCTTTGAGTTCTCGGATCGTGTATTAATGTGTAATTGTGTATTAAACCTTACACATGTTAATTTAATTTATGTAGTCCGAGATGCAGTCAAATGCACAGTTACAAAGTGGGAAGGTTACTAGCGACTTTACTTTTTAAGAGGCCCAAAAGTTATTAGTTAGGGAGCCGCAATGGTAAATGATTGCTGTACTCTTTGCTGTATTTTCTACCATGCAAGACTTTATTAATCTTAATGCATGAAACATGAGGAACAAGAATATGGCTATAAAAAAGTTTGATCTGAGTCACAGTGCAGTTGCTGCTAACATTATTTCCTATAGATTTTCATTGACTCTTTACATCATGAAGAATGCTAGAATATCACTGTCAGATACATTACATAGTCGCGAGTGGGTGCCAGACAACCCCAAGCTTATCTTAAGCGGAGCGCCACGTGACATGTTTTTCTATCAACAGAGTTTTATTTTACAGACTTTTTGTATCATAATTAAGCCAAAATATCACTGCCAGACACATTATATAGTTGCGAGTGGGTGCCAGACAACCCCAAACTACTCTGAAGAGAACGATTTGCAGTGCTTCTCACATGCAACTTTCTTATAGCCATTCTTGTTCCTTGTGTTTCATACATTAAAATTAATAACGTCTGAGATGGTAGAAAATACAGCAATAATTTACCATTGCGGCTCCCTAATTATATGGGAGAACACAAGCGAAGGGTTCAATTCTGTCGCTAATGGTTCTAATCATTTCAATAAGCTCCTGGGTGAGCTCTGTATTTAGCCTAAAGTTTTTAATAAAAGCCTTATCGAACAATTTTCCTTGTCGTAAAGTGGTATTCGAGCTCCACCAAGAAACTGTTCCTCAGCGTCGACAAAGTCATTCGGAACATACATTACTTAATTTAAATTTACTCTTTTCAAATAAGCGAGATTCCAATACTGAACCTTGAATTTGAATCAGCCTGTATCTATAGCTAACAGAGAGCTTCATCCTTCCTTCAATAACTTTACCAATAATTTTTACCAATAGGTAGGTACGTAGGTAGTTTTTAATAAAAGCCTTATCGAACAATTTTCCTTTCCGTAAAGTGGTATTCGAGCTCCACCAAGAAACTGTTCCTCAGCGTCGACAAAGTCATTCGGAACATGCATTACTACTATAATAACACTTCCTTTCGTCAGAATCCATTTTGAATGAAATATTATACCTGTGATTATAATAATAATGAATTAACACAACGTAAAAACTTTTAGTACCTACTAAACACCCCTTTTTGATTATTGTAAAACACAAAAACGACTGTGCCTGATTCTATTCTGTTAAAAATTTCCGAGAGAAGGCCGTTCTCTTGAGAGTTAGGAGAAGTGAATGATCCTATGATTCAAGAATAGGTCTTATCAGAATATGAGAGAAACACGCCTACTTTTCTCAGGAGGTGAGCATTCTCTTAACTGGAGAATCGACATCCAGGAAGTTTCACTTAACCATGTCCTAACATGCCGCCCAAGATGAGCTGGCGCCCCAACCTTTCGGTAGTAGAGCAATATTACAATTGGAAGAAGCCAGGGAAGGAGCTAGAGCTACGCGTTGTTACAGTCGATTTGATTGTGAGATTCGTTTGCACGCCACTAACGAATGATAAGCAATATTCGCCCTTAATCTAACCAAAATGACCCCCCTGGTTATTAACCCACGAGCCGCCACTGCTATCTGACCAGGCACAGGACACACAAAACCGAACACATTATGAGCCGTGAAAGAGGTTCTTAACGTGATTCCCCTATCTGACCTTTCATGGCTCATGTGTTTGGTTTTGTGTGTCCGGTGCCCGGTGCCCGGTCAGATAGGAGAACCACGTTAAGAACCTCATTCAAATCAACCATGCTGACATTCTACAAGTAACTCCGTGCAAAGCGCATCACAATAAACAAATTTCGGGCTTTCTACAAATGAAGTGTGCAATGCTGACTTTGTACGAAAATTTCTGTACAATGTCAACATTTCGAGCTTTGCTCGTAACATACAGGGTGTTAAAAAATTACTGTCGAAAATTTCTGCAGTGTAGTACTCACCAAAATAAGTTAAAAAGTTTATACAAACATATGGCCTAAAACGTAAGCGTAGGGAGTTACAACCCCTTGGAAGTGGTTCAGATGAAACTGATTTTTTTTCTATTGGTTGAACAACGGTAAAAGATAAACAGACACAATTTTGGGTATTTGCTTAGTTCTTCAACGTAAATAAGATGCGCTGGTTCATTCCTGGTTATTGAAATCATTGGCATCCTATGTAGGGGTAGGTGCCATAGCTTTTTTTTTATTTTATGCCATATGTTTATATAAACTTTTTAACTTATTTTGGTGAGTACTACACACTGCAGAAATTTTCGACAGTAATTTTTTAACACCCATGTATACATATGCCGGTAAATGTTTACATTTACCAATTTGGCTAGACATTATGAACAAATTCACATGGCGTTACATGGCGAATGATCGAGACCGATAACGATCCGGTCGATCCGCTTGACCAAAACCTGAACATAGTAACCCTTTTTGTTGCGGCTAATTTGTTTAAGGAAAATTATAAAAACAAGTGATGGGGAGATGTTTACGCGAAGCTTAACATAAATGTTAAGCACCGTAACATCGATGTTAACAGTGGTCGATATTCGCGTAAACGCACCTAACATCACTTTATTAACTACAGTTTACCCTTACAGTTTACCCTTAGCTAAATATGTTCTTAAACCAAATTTAGTAAGCAAATGTCATTTATCGGCTGCGCATAAACGCTTAAACGTAGCTCAGATTCGCGAAAACCCCGAGGCTCTATCTCTATGAGAAACCCCAAATCACAACAAAAATAGGACATCCTGTACCCGGTGGCCAGATAAGAATGTAAAGTGCTGTATCTCGGAAGCTATTCATCATAGTCTTGCGGTAAAAAAATTTATTACTAAAGTGGCCAAGAGAAGACCACGGAAAATATTTTCAGATTTCCAAGATGGTCGCCAGGGGGCGTAACCGCCATCTTAAACTTTTAAAGTGATTTTTCACTGAAATCCACCTAGTAAATGTACCAAAAAAATATGTGTTTTTTAAAGATAAGCTTTATTCGAGCTAAGGATACCGCACATTAGGCCGGCACGTCCCGTCCCGTCGCCTGTTGGCGACGGCCGGCGAAGGTTTGTCCACATCACATTGAACCGTCACGTCCCGGAAAAACCGGCCAACAGCGACTTGATGTTTGACAATCTAGTAGTGAACATCTTCTGCAAGTGTGTACGCCAAAATGGAGACATCCGACTCGGAAGAGATTATTGCGATAGCATGCACTTTGGAGGAAAAGCAACAACAAAAGAAAAGAAAGAATGTGAATTCACCCGATTAATAAAAAAACGAGAGACGTTTGGCGAGTTCCATCACCTATTTGATGACTTAAAGCAGGATCTAAGGAAGTTTTTTCAATACTTTCGCATTGGGTTGCTGCCAAGAACGGGTTTCCCACAAGAGACAACTTGTTTTGCACTTGCGTAAAGACCAAACTTCGCCGGTCGTCGCCGGTATCGCGCACTTGTCCGTCACAAACCGGCGACGTCCGATTTTTGACGGTCAGGATTCAAAGATGATGACGGCGACCATCGGTGACGTGCCGTGCCGGACAAGTGTGCCGACGCCTATTTAATTATATGGACCCAATCCTTGCCGTATTTTGACGGACCGTCGACGGCAGGCGACGGGATGGGACGTGCCGGCCTAATGTGCGGTACCCTTAAGGCTCTAATAAATTTACTAATTCTGTACATTTTTCATAACATATGTGAAAGTATTGAAAAAACTTCCTGGGATCCTGCTTTAGTCATCAAATAGGTTATGGAACTCGCCAAACGTCTCTCGTTTTTTATTAATCGGGTGAATCCACATTCTCTTTCTTTTCCTTTGTTGTTGCTTTTCCTCCAAAGCGCATGCTATCGCAACAATCTCTTCTTCTGAGACAGATGTCTCCATTTTGGCGTACACACTATCAGAAGATGTTCACTACTAGATTGTCAAGCGTCAAGTCGTTGTTGGCCGGTTTTTCCGGGACGTGACGGTTCAATGTGAGGTGGATAAACCTTCGTCGGCCGTCGCCGGTAGGCGACGGGACGGGACTTGCCGGCCTAATGTGCGGTATCCTTAATTCTTGTTTAACACTTTTTGACGTATCTATTAAAATGAAGTGGTGGGGGGTGATTCCATGTTTTTTTACATAAACAGCTGCAACTCCTAAAAGACTGAACAGATTTTAACAAACTTGGTCTCGTTGGAAAAAGCATTTATTGCTCCATCAAACCCATCTTACCTGTGATATGTCTAATTCTTAGTGATGCCGCCAGAGCGCGTTTTTTGATATAATAACAGAAAATTGCAAAATTCTCTAAAAAATTAAATGCAACAATATGACTTTTTTCATAAAAATGTAGTGAAATGATACCTAGATAGGCTAGTGAAGACCACATCTCGATATCTTATTCCTAGCCAAAAATATCGAAGAAAGAAAATTTAGTCATCATAAAATTTTATAGAGACGCTATTACACCGGTATTTATTCTTATTTATTTGTCTTTTTTCAAGATTCAGTGATAAAATTTCATAATTTAATAATTTTTAAATAATAAAAGTATTCTTAGTTGAAACAATTAAAAAAAACGTGTAGGGGCATAAGTCTATTTCCTTGGCCACCCCGATCCCCAGACCTCACCTGTTTGGACTTCTATCTATGGGGTCGGTTAAAAGATATTGTTTACCAAATTCCACCAACAACGAGAGACAACATGAACATACGAATACAAGAGGCCATTCGTAGCCTATCAAGAGCAGAAATTGAAGCTGATGTAATCTACGCATGAGCGGCTCCAACAATGCACTGAGTGTGATGGAAAACAGTTCGTGCATTTAAGGAGGCATTAGTTTTATTTCAAAATCGGTCCTTCTTTCTTCTTATGCCCCTACAGGTTTTTTTTAATTGTTTGAACTAAGAATACTATTATTATTTAAAAATCATAAAATTATGAAATTTTATCACTGAATCTTGAAAACAGACAAATAAATATGAATAAATACCGGTGTAATAGCGTCTCTAAAATTTTATGATAACTAAATTTTCTTTCTTCGATATTTTTGGCTAGGAATAAGATTTCGAGATGCGGTCTTCACTAGCCTATTTAGGTATCATTTCCCTACATTTTTATGAAAAAAGTCATATTGTTGCATTTAATTTTTTAGAGAATTTTTCAATTTTCTCTTATTATATCAAAAAACGCGCTCTAGCGGCATCACTAAGAATTAGACATATCACAGGTAAGATGGGTTTGATGGAGCAATAAATGCTTTTGCCAACGAGACCAAGTTTGTTAAAATCCGTTCAGTCGTTTAGGAGTTACAGCTGTTTATGTAAAAAAACATTGAATCACCCCCCACCACTTCATTTTAATAGATACGTCAAAAAGTGTTAAACAAGAATTACTCGAATAAAGCTTATCTTTAAAAAACACATATTTTTTGGTACATTTACTAGGTGGATTTCAGTGAAAAATCACTTTAAAAGTTTAAGATGGCGGTTACGCCCCCTGGCGACCATCTTGGAAATCTGAAAATATTTTCCACGGTCTTCTCTTGGCCACTTTAGTAATAAATTTTTTTACCGCATGACTCTATGTTGAATGGCTTCCGAGATACAGTACTTTGCATTCTTATCTGGCCACCCGGTACAATAATAATACAGATATAAAAAACAAAAAGAAAATAGAAATTTCATTTCATTACCATCACACAATATTAATAACTTATTTTTTGGACAAATAACCCGAATTAGTAATTTCGATCAAAACATTCGGTACTTACCTAGTACTCGTTGTGCAATGAAGCCCTTTCCCTCACTTGTGTTAAAATATACTATTATTTCATTACTTCGAAAAATTTTATTTTCGAGAAATTGTTATTCGAGCAACTAGGCTTTCGAGGAACTTCCCATTCGAGGAACAATTTTTCGAGCAATTGATGTCAAGCAATTTTCTTTCGAGCAATTGTTTTCGAGCACACCCTTCTTATTACTATACTACAAGATGGGTTATCAAACGAGGCCTTCTTATTTGCCCATCTGCCATCTTATATCGCAATATGAAGTGTTATGATACTTGTATCGTAAATAACTATTAAACAATTTCGCTGCATATCGTATGTCACCAAATATCAAATAAATTAAGGGGAAATTAGTATATTACGTAACGAGCATGGAAAGTGACAAATTTCATACGAGCGTGAAATTTTATGCACGAGGCGTAGCCGAGTGCAGAAAATCACGCGAGTTTATAGGAAATACTTTCCATCGAGTTATGTACACTATTTTTCCTACGACCCCTTAAGAAGACAAATTTATTCATAAAACAGCAACTTTATTTAAAGATTTGTTGTCGATATTAACCGATGTCAAAATTTCCAAGTAGCCTACTAACTTACTATGAACATAATATTATAATAATTCCGACCAGCTCATGAATGACACGTTGATTTGTTCTCTTGTCCGCTAATTCATAATATGACCAGTTCGTACCTATATAAAATATTTAGATCTTCTACGGAGTAGCCATTAAAACGTTCAACTGCTACACCTTTCAAGAGATTTTTCTGATAAAAAATTATTAGATTTAAAAAGAGACGCGACAGGATATTTATTCAGTAAACGTCAAAGTCTCAAAGCTGACTACAAAATATAAATGAACTGTGCGATTTTCAAAAATTACATCACAGTTTTGAGTTTAACGTACGGGTAACGCAATTATTGTCAAGTTTCCGGCCTACTATTCTGTATGCAGGGGGTCGTAAGTTTTTGTGACGTTTTAGTTATTCTCGTTGGCTCGGTAATCAACTGCTGAAAATCATAAGAAGCCATATGCATTCTGCCACCACATTTGTTTTCATTTGATCAACATTAATATCACCCAAAAACAATACACAGTCATATTTTGTCAAAGCAGCGGACAATATGTTATCCAAGTACTCTGCGAGTAGATTAGCGTTAACTGATGGAACCTTATAAAGTACCGATATGAGAAACATCTCTTTACCAAAACGCATTTCCAAGAATACAGACTCGACTCCCGCAATATAATACTGGTCATATAAAAATTGGTTTACTACTAGTGTATTACGCACATACACAGCAACGCCGCCGTCCCTCTCAACTCTATGCTCACGGAACAGTCGGAACCCGGGAATGGAAACCGCATCCGAAGGCATGTCCTTGCTCAACCATGTTTCACTCACACATACAATGTCAAAACCGTGCTTATTGACGGCATCTCTAAAATGATCAAATCCCATAAACAGAGATCGCACATTTAAATGACCAACCCTCAAAACTTGATGGTTATTATTTGCTGACATAATTGATATTACTTTTTAATTGGGCAATTCTGTGGCAGTAGGCCGAACAAGTACTATCAGTGGCGGCGTGATCAACTGGAACTTTCAGCTTGTACTTCTCATTCATATATGTACAGTTACAACAAAGATTCTGATCAGAATTACAAACCTTAAGCTCATGGTTTCCCGAACATTTAGGACAAACTAACTCTCTATTTCTACATTCATGTTTCATATGTCCGTAACAACAACTGTAACATCTAACAATATTGAAATGTTCTTTGACATAGCATTTTTTCCATCCTACATACAAAAACCCGCATTTAATAACTTGATTATAAATTTGTGGGATTACCTCTAATACAACATTTGTCGAATGTTTAAAACTTAATTTAGTAACCAATTTTAAGTCCTCTTCAGAAGATACTGGCAACTTATTCTTCGTATCTTCGTTATTGTTTGAGTGACCATCATTTCATCATCTGCTTCGTCTTGTTCAACTCCGTATACTATTATACGAGGGTTATATTTACGGGGTGCGCTAACGTGGTACTCTAGTCCCAATTGTTGGCTTAGTTCAGTCTGTAATCTTTGCAACGAATTATCGTCGTCGCACCTAATCAAGACTCCGCTTTTTAATTGCCGCGTTTCCTCCACATTTATTTCTTGTAACTTCGGATTCACTTTGGTCTTAATAACTTTTTCGATTTCAGCACTGGATACGTTGTGTGATTTAGGTTTCACTATCAGAACAGCTGATGATTCTTTATTTACTTCTTTTTTGGCCATATCACTATAAAAACATTCGTTTTTACACCATTTTTATTGAATTGCAAATTCTCTATCTTCTCCTTTAGTAATTTACTCGACAATTCAATCTCAGTAAGCAATTTTTCTATCAATGACTTTTCTCGAACTAAGCACTCATTTTCCGTTTTAAGCACTTTAATTTCACTCTGAAGTTGAAAATTTTCATCAAGAACCTTCACGGTACAACTCTTACACTTCCATGTAAGGCGATCCATGTAACACACTCTTGCTAGTTGATCAAAGCACTTCGCATGTAAAATCACATTACATTTAGACACATTACACTTAATGCCACCACTGTTAACCTTTTTATTACAATATTTGCACACATTTTCGCTATTATTCCCGGACTGACCGGTATCATCATCCTCGCTGTCCGCCATGCAGCGAGTTAGTCATTAGTCACTGAAGATGATTTTTTTCGAAAATTCAGCATCAACTTGGTTCTCCAACACCCAATTCGCAAATACGCGACGCTGCAAATGGTCAACAGGCTTCAGTTCTTGCGTCAGTTGAATTTTGTATGCATACATATGTAAATCTTCTGTCAAAATTCTATGTAGAGTTTCTTGAAATGGCTAATTGCTGGGCGCGATGACGAAGGGAAGTTTTTCGGTTCTCGTTCGCACTTTCAATGTTTTTTTTTGTTTTCCATGCTTATTATTTTTTACTCCAAATATGGATAAGAATTGGAGTCGTATAGGCGTTACTGACTTGAACCATTTGCATGAAAAAATAAAAAAGCATGAAGTGTCCAAAGCTCACTTGCAAGTTAGTACAGAATTTGCATTACTAGGAAAAGTTAATATTGCAATTTGGGATTTTCGTCAAATATTGCGATGAGTGAAATTTCTTGTTTTAAAATGTTTTAAAATGGCTTCCAAAGCACTTCATAAAACAAATACGGGGAGAAACTGCCAGATGCAGCCCCTGAGCGGTGATGTAATTCCTGAGCACTGCCAAGTTCTAAAGTCACGAGCCGCCACTGAAATCAGTGCTGATTTTTGAATTAATTATTTAACCAGAGTCTCTATCGTCTTAATCCTTGAGTTCTGTTCAAATTTGAAATATAAACAAAAATAGACTCAACAAAAATGAAACCATTTCTATTTGATGTAAATGGTGCACTATTTTAATACCTGAATATTCCTGAAAATGTTTTATGACACAACTTCACCTGTAGTAACTTTAAGCACTAAGAGGAGTAAGAAACATAAGTACACAATAAATTATTATATTACTGTCCAGGTGGTAATTTGCCATTTTGTCAAGTACAGGTATATAGTCGGGCATAATGTTCCTTATGGAATTTAATCCGCTCATTGAGCCTAGGATCCTTTTTTTGGGATGGATCAGTTCCCGTTTTTCTTCCTTTTAATCTCATAATGCTTTGTGTGACATTGCTCTCTGTACTATTGCTCTCCACTTGTTCCGATCTTTAACATCTTCTCTCCAGTTGTTCACCTCCATGATTTGTAAATCCCCCATCACCTCATCCAACCACCTCTTCCTTGGGCGTCCCCTGCCTCTTCCCTCATCTGGCCACCACTCTGTTATTCTTCTCAGTACACTTTCAAAATTCATTTTTCGTCTGTACTCTCCATTGTCCATTTTCTTGCCACCTAATATCTTGCGGTAGATTTTTCTTTCAAACACTCTTAGTTGCTCTTCCTCTTGTTTTGTAAGGCACATCGTTTCACCTGCATATGTTATAATTGGTCGTATCATTGTTTTGTATATTCTGAGCTTTTTCTTGGTGTTCACTATTTTATTTTTTAAAACTGCTTTATTTGCAAAGTACGCTCTGTTCGCAGCTTGTATTTTTTCATTGCTTTCATCTTCACTTCCCTTTCCTATTCTCACACCCAAATATTTAAATGTTTCTACTTCGTCGAAATCATAGTTGTCTATCTTAAGAGGGTTCCACAGTAATGCTATATGCAGATCTCTACGAACAACCTTGCCAATTTGTTATTTACATCGATTTTCGGCTGAAATTTTGGGGATTTCTTATTGAAGGACCATTCTTTGGAGGGACGGTTCAATTTTTTTGTTGCGACGAAAAATTAGAAAAAAAAATTGTAAATTAAAGTTAAGAAAAAAAAATCGAGCCGTCCCTCCAAAGATCTCTCTTTTCTGCACCTAAAAGTTGAAACGAAATTTTGAAAAAAGCAACCATAGAGTCACAAACTGGTTGATTGTTTCCAAAAATTTGTGGACAACAAAACGCGCCCTCTAGTGTGCGTTATGCGAGCGTCGTGTACCACAGCAGATGAATGGGAGATGGGCGGAGCTTAGAAATAGTGGGGAATCAGCCAAAGTTATTATATGGGAAGTTGCCTAATGCGTGGTTCGTTCTTAGTCGGCAGCGATCGGAAATTGACGTCGCCGCGGGACCGCAATTTCCTGCCGTACATTAGCCGATAAGCGGAGCGCATAGAACGGTGGAATAAAATAATTGTCGATAGGTATAAAATAATAATTATTTATTATTAACCCAAAAACTAAATTTCGGTGAACATCTGTTTCAGTAGGTACGTACACTTTCTTCGCTATGATGAGTGATGAATCAATGAATGCAGAAAATTCAGTACTTACGTACCTAATACACTTCCAGATTAGTCTCGGGAATGATATCGAGTAGTAGTAGGTATGAAGGTAGGTAGGTATTAGGTAGGTTCATACTTAGTTTTGCTTTCAAAAACACACCGGCGAGTAAAGTGTTTAGAAGTAGGTATTTTTATTCAAATAACTGTACATAATGTTATCTATATCATATATACTGCCTACTACATTTCAAGTTATGGCGCATATTTTTTTCAACTTTTTACTTTGTTTCGAATTAGTCGGAGTATGGGTGTATGTATTTATTTCTTAAAATAAAATACTGGATGTGGATTTTAGTTTTTAGTAGGTATACTGTTATTTTAATCATCTCCAGTTAAAAATGAACGGCATGGAGGGCGATTTCAATTTCAATCTAAATTTAACTCTATAGGTTAACATTGCTAATTCAAACATCTAAATTACTCTACAATATTAGAATACGATCATTTTTGCTTTAAATTTTACAAATTACCTATCCATATAGGTAGTTAAGTTTCAGTAATAAATCTTAGGTATACCAGAAATAGTCGGGCCCACGCCCAGAAGAAACTATAGAATCCCCGAAAGTCCGTAAGAATCGAATGAATGAAATTCCAATTTGAACCTGACTATTTCTCAACGAAATGATCCGCCGTTTTTACAATTACCTACCTACGGAAGTAACAAGTGTCGGAAATTTAGTGCGGGAATTTGAGGTAGGTAAATACCGACCTTTAGGACCTTTACTTACACCCTGCAGAACGATGGAACTTCATAACAATACAGGTTATACATAAATTTATGCTATCAAAGGCATGCATAAAGCGCGGGTATCGGGAACCACATGCCGACGTCACTACACGTTTGTGTGCGGAGCGCGGCCGAGGTCCACCGCTGACGTCACTTTCTTCCCCCACTCGTACTTCACGCGGTG
Organism: Xestobium rufovillosum; assembly: GCA_963966045.1. Taxonomy (NCBI): domain Eukaryota; kingdom Metazoa; phylum Arthropoda; class Insecta; order Coleoptera; family Ptinidae; genus Xestobium; species Xestobium rufovillosum. Next base: position 6,970,024 of record OZ014493.1, read on the forward strand.
CTACAGCGCTTTACGGGCATTAGGAATTCCGAGCATAGGGTATCGACTCGAAGATAGTTCTGAAAAAATGTATACATTATCTGGAATGACCTTGCGGCTCTCAATATGGAAGGCGCGATTCTAACCGCAATTTATTGTAAAAAGGAGTAAAAATTTTTTCCGAAAATTTTTGGATTGATGAAAATCGATTAATTTTATTCTTACACCGCATTTACAAGCTTATTTTTTGACGCATATCTTAACGATTTTTACACCATTGGAAAGCTTGTTCTTTCTAGATTTGATTCAGATGCTGCTAAATTAACTTCGAAATTTTTTGTTAACAAATGCAAATACTTTTTAAGCATTTTTAACAACATTAGATTTTCCGTTTTTAAAGAAATGTACCTACCCGTATTTGCCGAACCCTGAACGATGTGATGTTTTTATATCTGTCTTACCTACGGTATTTTTGCTGCTAGTCCAGACGCTCTGGTTGGTTCGGAGTCATTTATTGAAATTAAAAATGCCCTGTGATGCGTCCGACGGAATTTAATAAATACACTCCGCAAGAAGCTATCGAAGCGGAAAAAATTAAGCTTCATATTTGTACTGCCAAAGAAAATTCAAACCTTCTTGTAGACTGTAGAGGAAATAGAACGGGATGCACGGGCGGGTGGGGAAGGTTTTACCGGCCCGGGAAACCATTGGCATCGATCGGCCCAATTTTTTTGAGAGACAGAAAACACCCATTTTTTATACTTTATGCATACATGTAGGTAATTTTTTAATTTATTTTTTTAATAAAATACAAACCGGATTTTTTAAGGTTTTTAATAAAAAACATTTCAAAAAAGTACAACTAAACTTAAAATCTCTAGAGTAGTAGGGAAATGAGAGCCTCAGGCCACATCTGTTGCCAACCCAAAACTCCAGCAACCAAAATCCCTGTTAGTGTCTTCAGCAGCGGCAGCAGCCTCTGGTTCTGTTGCCAACTCCAAAACGCAAAAATCCCTGGTAATGTCTTCAGCAACGACATCTGCCATTGGTTGTGGCTCAGGCGCCTGCGCCGGGGCTTAAAAAGTGCGCGTGTTGCTCATTGTTGCGCAATGGAAGAATGTTCTGGAAATGCTGATGCAATAGTACGCAGATGTTGCAGAGTTAATGTTTTTTCCCCTTCTACGCTGAAGGAGTCCTCGAGTAATGTCTTCAGCAACGACTTCTGCCTCTGGTGTCTTTGGGGCCTTTGGTTGTGGCTCAGGCGCCTGCGCCGGGGCTCTATGAGAGTGGGCGGGGCAACAGCCAATGATAGAGGTTGTGGGCGGCATCCAATGGGTGTGGTTGTGGGTGGTAAGGTTCAACTACTGCTAGATGCCTTTGGATGTGACCCAGGCGCCTGCGCCGGGGTTTTCGCAAACGTTCTGGAAATGACGCCGACCGGGAGTCGAACCCGGGTCCCCGCGCACCAGCCCTCGCTCCAACCAACTGAGCTAATCGGATGCCTACATGCCCGTCTTTTAAATCATCCATATATACTTAGGATTGTAAACAGAAGTTTCTCGGAAATTCCAATGGTTGCAATTGTTTATACTAAATAAATATTGATATCAAAGTTTAAGAAAAAAGCACGTTCGCCGCCGATAAGAGATGTTATAATTGTTTTTATTATGGGTAAAAAACCTTTCAACTCGCCGACAGGATTATGTTTGTTTAGGTTTGCTCCCACGTTCTGTATATGCACATACTACGTTGTAGACACTACAAGGTGACCCGTTTATTTGTTTGTATTATTACAATAAAATAACATTCTCGAACATTCGTCAGTTTGTTTATTTTGATACGTACTATGTTTTGAAATTACTTGTTATCTTAATGCGTTTCGGACACGTGTGGGAACCATCTGGTGAGTGCTGGAAGTACTAATTGAGTGTCGGTAATATAGAACACATGTAGATTTCTGTTACACTTACTGGAAAGTGCAAATTGAATGTCGGTAATATAGAACGCATGTAGATTAGGGCCCACTGCACACACCCCTTGCCCCGCCCACTTAGGTCATGGAGGGTATCAAATTAACCAGCTCGATGAGACAAATAGGAATCTATAGTTATTCTCCTACTTCAGAATTCTCATCAGATGTCTGTCTGTCTGTCTGTCTGTCTGTCTGTCTGTGTCTGTCTGTCTGCCTGCCTGCCTGCCTGCCTGTCTGTCTATCTGTCTGTCTGTTACATCAGCCGTTCGTGTCAACAACAACATTCAATGCCAATGACGAAATTCGCATACCAATCCACCAACAAGACGTTTACGTACTGCCGCATCTAAGCTGCATCTACATAGAGGGGTTTTTCCTCTTTCTATTCTTGCTTGTGTCATCAGCCATGGTGTTTGCGGATAGAGCTGTCTGGGTCAACAGCTGTCTGGTGTCAACAGACAGCTTGTCATTCGCATACCAATCCACCAACAAGACGTTTACGTACTGCCGCATCTAAGCTGCATCTACATAGAGTGGTTTTTCCTCTTTCTATTCTTGCTTGCGTCATCAGCCATGGTGTTTGCGAATAGAGCTGTCTGTGTCAACAGACAGCTGCGTCAACAGCTGTCTGGGTCAACAGCTGTCTGGTGTCAACAGACAGCTTGTCAAAAAAAATCACGCTTCTAGCATACATTTATTGGAAAGCACACAACAAATATTTCTAACATAATGGGGAGTATTATTCAGTAATCAATTCATTCGTTTAGTTAGTTCCCATGGAATACGGTAAATTATATAATATAATTTATTATATTAAAATACATTTTGTCAATTAAAATAATATAATACTGTTCATAATATGATATTATTATATTAAAATACATTTTATTCATTAAAATAATATAACAGTGTAATCAAACTCGTGACGATTAAAATACATTTTGTCAATTAAAATAATATAATACTGTTCATAATATGATTTGATAATATTATATTAAAATACATTTTATTCATTAAAATAATAAAATAGTGTAATCAAACTCGTGACGCTGCTTATACATCGTTGGCTGCAACAAGAGAAAAATCATAGTTACGAAATTATACTAGTAAACAAACAAACAAACAAACAAACAAACAAACAAACAAACAAACAAACAAACAAACAAACAAACAAACAAACAAACAAACAAACGGACAAACAAACGGACAAACAAACGGAGGGACAAACAAAGAAATAACTTCATTCATTATAAACAAACAAACAAACAAACAAACAAACAAACAAACAAACAGACAAACAAACAAACAAACGGACAAACAAACGGACAGACAAACAAACAAACAAACGGGTGGACAAACAAAGAAATAACTTCATTCATTATAAAAACAATTAATTTTCCACTACTAAAATTGTGAATCACAAAATCGGCACTTTTCCGTCACTAAAATTGTGAATCCAAAACTGGCACTTTTTATCTACTATCACTGCATATTAAAAAATCTAAATACTTTACTTACGATTTACAATATTGACCCAAATGACCACAAGTTCACTGCACGATTCCAACAAAATTATCTTGGTTTCTTTCTCCATGAATAGTCCAGAAAATAAAACATTTTCGGTTTCCGTTGCCATGTGCGATACATTTCCGCACATAATCATTTTGGGTTGGTTCTAAAGATATAAAATAGTTTACAATTATGGAACAGATACGCGAGCTTTTTAACTACATATAATGAAATTATTATGAATGAGTTTTAGTAACAGAATGCTTGAACAATAAAAGAAATTATTACTGCAAATGGACATCATCTTGGCCAATTACAACATCCATATTGGGAAACTAACTTTTACCGCACCTATTCCGTGGGAACCAACTGAACTATTGAAGTGATTACTAAATAATAATTCTCGCAATTATATTCGTTCTATTTATTTCCCAGCTTTTGCCGAGCTTGCAAAATTTTGGTAACATGCAGAAGTTATCAAAAACAACAATCAATCGAGTGTTTATGTTTCTGGCGGTGGCCTTCAAACTTTTTATGTTCTAGAATGATTTTATTATAATAATACAAACAACAGGGTATAAAATAATCTCGATCATCTTGTAGAGTTTGCGACATATTAAGTGCACATGTACTTATTAGCATGCAGAATGTGGGAGTCAAACCAAACAAATATACATTTCCTGTCGGCAAAGTTGAAAGGTTTTTCTAGAACGTTCTTAGCTATTAATATTTCATCATAATAAAAACAATAAATCATAACATCTCTTATCGACTTCGAATCTATTGTTTCTTTCTCAAACTTTGATAACAATATTTATTTAGTGTAAACAATTACAAACGTTGGAATTTCCGAGAAAAAACATTAATTCTGTAACATCTGCGTACTATTGCATCAGCATTTCCAGAACATTCTTCCATTGCGCAACAATGAGCAACACGCGCACTTTTTAAGCCCCGGCGCAGGCGCCTGAGCCACAACCAATGGCAGATGTCGTTGCTGAAGACATTACCAGGGATTTTTGCGTTTTGGAGTTGGCAACAGAACCAGAGGCTGCTGCCGCTGCTGAAGACACTAACAGGGATTTTGGTTGCTGGAGTTTTGGGTTGGCAACAGATGTGGCCTGAGGCTCTCATTTCCCTACTACTCTCTAGAATTTAACGAGAATCATCATCATAAGGTTCTCAGTCCGAAGACTGGTTGGATGCGTACTTCCACTCTTTTCTATCCTGAGCTAACCTACGCATTTCCCTAAAAGTAGAACATCCTATATCCCTAACTATTTGAGAGCAGTAGTCTAATCTAGGCCTACCCCTACCTCTTTTTATTCCTATCTCTGACTCTAGTATGTCGCGAACTATTCCTTCGTGTCTTAGAAGGTGTCCTACCATCCTATCTCTCAACAAGTGCAAAATATAATAGTACCATCTACATATTTATTTATACCACAAGTAATAAAATTAAAAATTTTAAGAAACCCCCGACACAACACCTGAACAGATCTTCATAAATTATAGCTAAGAACCATCTCGATCACGTCAGCTTTCAAACAAAAACAACGCATCAAAATCGGTCCATTCGTTTAGGAGCTACGATCCCACAGACAGACACGTCAAACTTATAACACCCCTCTTTTTGCGTCGGGGATTAAAAATAAACAACAAGTAACAAAATTCAAGATTTTGAGTAACCCCCGACACAACGCCTGAACAGATCTTCATAAATTATAGCTAAGAACCATCTCGATCACGTCAGATTTCAAACAAAAAAAAACGCATCAAAATCGGTCCATTCGTTTAGGAGCTACGATGCCACAGATAGACACACAAACACACAGACACACACCTCAAACTTATAAGACCCCTCTTTTTGCGTCGGGGTTAAAAAGCGAACGGAAAATACAACCAAACTACTCGGTCAACATTCAATTTCTATTTTTGCGAATTTGCCCACCGAGTACGATGCTAAAAGGGCCCACACACTATGCAATTTGTTGTACTACAAGTTCTACTACAGATTGGACAGACAATTGGTGCAACAAGTTGCTTAGTATTTTGCCCACATATTGTTGAACGACAACGCCACAGACTATGCAATTATCGTTTCGACGGACGAATCTACTTGGGTTGTACAACTTGTCGTACAACAAGTTGCATAGTGTGTGGGCCGTTTACGACGCATTGACCGTCTTTCCGACCCGAAAACATCCAAGCGTTGGAGATACAAGACTGAACTGATTACGCAATTACGCTTAGACGCTTACACGTTAAACGGCCCACACACTATCCAACTTGTTGTACGACAAGTTGTACAGCCCAAGTAGATTCGTCCGTCGAAACGATAATTGCATAGTCTGTGGCGTTGTCGTTCAACAATATTTATGTAGGCAAAATAGTAAGCAACTTGTTACACCGATTGTCTGTCCAATCTGTAGTACAACTTGTCGTACAACAAACTGCATAGTGTGTGGGCCCTTTTTCACGGTGGCGACGACTACCGGGTAAGACTCGAAATGGGGCGACGAAAGCCGAAAAAACAATAAGCACGCACGCTGTGCGGTGCGGGCGATTTCAAGTTCCAAAATAATCGCATTTTCGGCTGCCCGCTTTGCACTGGCCGCCAATTTTTTTATAATGTCATGTTTTTTTTCACATCGGTCGGCCCAGACCGGCCCCGAAGCAACCAACCCTTCGGGAAATCTCCCGAAATCCCCGTTGGCCCACCCGCCCCTGACGGGATGATCATTTTCGGAGCGATCAGATGCTTCCCAAATTACAGTCCTTTATTTAAATTATTTGTTAGCGGAGATCATTGACCCCAGACATTCTTAAAATTTGCCTATAAGAAATCCGAAACTATAAAATTTCATTATGCCTAAGAGTTTTACACTCCATGTAATATACAGGGTGGAACTTTCTAATGGAATAAATTCAGTAAAGACTGAACGGCTAATATTTGATGGAAATCCTTGGACACGTCGATTTTTGATTTTAATTGCGCACCTTCTAATGTAAATTTCATCACCATTTGGTCACGCGACTACGAGTTATGACGTCACAGTACATTTTTTTTAAATAGCAAGGTATGTTCAATTTTATATCGTTGGATAGGAATTCAGTGCCGTTTTCCGTTTTTTAATATTTTCATTAGTTTTCGAGAAAAATAGTTTCAAACTGCAGGGACGTATACGTCATAAAAATAAAGCTGGCCATTTACTTTTATTGGAAATCACGTTTAAGTAAATTTCTTGCCACCGCTTTGTTATCAACAAATTACTTTACTTTAAAAACTCAAAATTTTCTTCAATTTTGTGAATTTTCTGGCAAATTTTAATTAATAATAACTGTTCAAAAGTATATAATTCGACGTTTCGCCCCTGATTAGGGGCTTTGTCAAGAGTAATTTAGTAAAAAACGTTTAAATACAATTATAAAAAATTATTTGACAAACTTTTTGTCTTAAATAATGAAAACTTACAAGGTACCTATGATATAAATATACAATTTTTGGCACTTTTGATTGTAACGATGCAAAAGAAAATGCAACAATTATTCAAACAAATGAATAATCATTTTCTCCGTTCGTATGAAGCGAGGATGCCCCCTTCTAGATTTTGGGAAAATATGGTCGCGCCGCGCGCCGAAGCCTCCTTCCAAAATCTTTCCCGCCGCTGGCCTCGATATAGTCCGAACGCGCCGGGACCTCGAGAGCACTTCTCTACGAGTGTTGGCCCGTAGTAGAAATTGTTCAAGGTACACTCCGAAGGCGTAAGCATTTATGAGATTAAATGTTTATTGTCGTACCGCCGATCGAACTGTTAATACTTGATAGTTGCTAACCGAAACCGTCGATGTTGTGTCGTCGTAATACCTAGAGTCTTACAAACCCGATTACTAATTTGGAGGTGGGCCCGAACATACGTGAAGGCACATTTTCCAATAATCCGTAAACGCAGGTAATCGATTAGAGCTAGTCGAAAGGCTTGCCTAATTTATTACAGACCTAAGTTGCAGGCGGTGAAATACCAGCCGCTCTTAGGGGGTAAATACAGTGCAGAGTTTTTTGGCATAGTATATACCTTGCTATTACATAACGCAACACAGACATCATCTACACTGAAGAGAATGGTGCCAATCGAAAGACGGAATAATTCTCTTCTCCCCACATTCATTAGGGAAAGCTTGCGTCGAAAGGCTGCGAGAGTCCCTATCCGTTACATCACACTGAAACAACATTTACACCCCGTGAATAACCACAAGGTAGTACGATTCACATACCTTCGTTGATTTTGGTTTGTGATTTTCAGAATGTGGATGTCCGATCGGTAACCTACATCGCCAAGAGCGAAATAAGTTATCTATCCGTCGCACGCTTCGTGTATAGTGATACCGACTTTGACCGCCAGATACCGCTGGTTGTCATTATTCTGATTAAATTTGTAAATAACTTTTTATTGTACATTCGTTTTGCTTTTATTTCAATTTTCTGTATATAGTTAAATTAATAGAGTGTGTCTAAGTTTCATCGTGAGTATTATTTTTGTTTTGCAATAGTGACTAGAGTTCAGGGTATATTTATCGACGACCAGAAGTCCACCGACCGACCGACTGAAGCAACACCCCGTATGGTCACAAAAGGTGACGCAACGGGAAAGGTCGTTGTATGATTTTGGTTAAAATTCGAAATTAAGATAGAGAAAACGGTAGGTATTTAATTTAATAATACTACTATCTATTATAAGTAAGTAGCAGAGAGTATGATTTATTTTATTATGTTACAGTAAATTTGAACTTTATGAACTTTTAAATGACCTATCAACATACACAATAGGGCATCCAGTCCCGGGATCCCGGGACCGGGATTTCCCGGGACTACATGTGATTTTGGAGGTCGCGGGACCACGGCTTTAGTCCCGGGACCTACCGTGGTCCCGAAAAATGGTGGGAGATTGCGCTCGCGTCACAATACTGAGCACATTTTCAATCAAATGACGTAAGGGCGTTTCATTTTGTTTCATTTATATGTAAAACTTTCGTGTATGTTTTTTATATTTATTTCCTCTTATTTATGTACCCTGTGTACATTTTTCTTTTCTGTTTCTATGTTACATATTTATTTTGTTGTTTTGCACTAATAAAAGTTGCAACGTTTTTTTCATGTTAGACAGTTGTTTTATTCAACATTCGTGGTAGTCACATCTTAAATAAGATAAAAATTTGCCCATTTAATATATTCGGGACTGCGGGACTAGCCCCGGGACTTTTTGGTCAGGTCCCGAAGTCCCGATTGGCCCCTTGGTCCCGGGACTTGGATGCCCTAATACACAATTATATCTAAAGATCCTACTATTAGCTTACAAACCAAAAACAACAATTTTATTTCTAAATTACTTGACGAAGGTAACATCCCCCCAAACCTCAGCAACAAACTTAAAATCCAAAATTCTCTACCCCCTCGGATATATGGCTTACCAAAATTACATAAAACTAATATTCCTCTCAGACCAATAGTTTCTTGCATCCAAAGTCCTTTTTATAAATTATCTAAATTTTTAGCTAACATTCTTTCTAACATCATAGGACAAAATGAATTTTACATCAGACTCCTGGTCATTTAAAGAAAAAATCAAAAATTTCTATATCCCCGAAAATTTCAATTTAATTTCCCTTGATGTAGTATCACTGTACACAAATATACCAATAGATCTTGCAATTTCTACTGTCAAAAAAAATTGGAACAGAATTGAACCATTAAATAACTTCATTACTGCAATTGAACTTACTCTAACAACTACGTATTTCAAATTTAAAAATTCAGTGCACAAGCAAACAAATGGATGTGCCATGGGCTCTCCAATTTCTAGCTCCATTGCTCAATTAGTTTTAGAAGATTTAGAAACAACTGTTATTCCTAAATTATCCTTCAATTTGCCATTTTTGTTAGATATGTGGATAAGTGGTACTGGACCGTTCGAACAACTACTCCTCGGGCAAATACCCCGCCAGGCATTGAATTATAGAACTAAATCCAGATTTTATGTACTACGAGATCCATACTGAATGCTACCCCAACAATATCGTTGGGCTTGGAACATCCTCAGATCTCTACGTACTTTCTGCTCCCAGCAGTAGGAATGTATGTTAAAAGTTTTTCAATATTGCATGTTTCGAATGTGCATGGAAAACCGTAGACCACTGGTTTCGTCCTTTTGGGACTCATCAGTACGGTGCTTTGCCCTACACACTCGAACTACGCAATATTGCTTGCTTTATATATACTTACACGCTTGGTGTAAGTATTAACAAGAGCTAATTATTTGCCGAATTATGGGGCGGTTATGAGTGGTACTGGACCGTTCGAACAACTACTCCTCGGGCAAATACCCCGCCAGGCATGGAATTATAGAACTAAATCCAGATTTTATGTACTACGAGATCCATACTGAATGCTACCCCAACAATATTGATACGAACTTTTGCCCCGTCAGCGACGCCCCTGGTAGTGACACACATTATTTGTTTGACGGCGAGCCGCGGTGTTTTTTATTGCGGCGCTGACCTTGACTCCCGAAAAGAATAGTCTATGATTTTATATTGCTCGAAGATTCTTTTTCTGGAACAATGTTTGATCGATAATTTTCGAGAATCTTCTAAGACCATTATAAAATGGGAAGCAAGAAGCCGAGTCTTACAGTCTTACAGTTTGAAGTCTGAAGTTTAGAAGGGAATGTCGAATGCGATAAGAACCGGGCGTTTAATAGTTCTGTGCGAGTATAAGTCTTGATACGCGTCTAGTGTCGGTACGGTACGCGAGTGCGAATTCTTTGGTGGCGTTTTAAGTGTCTTCGTATGTGATTAACCGTCGGTTGAAGACGAGTGTTTTAGAGAGTTTAAACTGTGGACTTGTGTACTGTGGATTGTTTAGGTTAGGTAATTAATTGTTTAATTGTTCGCTTAATTGTTTAATTTTCACTGCTTGTTGTTACTTACTGCTTGTATATATTTCGCTGCTTATTGTTCAATTTGTTAATTTTAAGTTCTCAAATCACTGTTAATCATTGTAAATATTTGTACATATACATAAAGTCACTGTAAATAAAAAGTGGAAAAGCGAAATACGTTACAACTGGTGTCAGAAGTGCGATTTGTGGAGCCAAGAAGAGTGAAGAACGTCGTGGAAGCCGGTGGAAAATTGAAGAATTTTCTGGAAGTTGGCTGAATTAGTGGGAATTTCGACGTTGTTTGGACTCCTTAGTGACTGTTAGTGGTTTGAGACTTGTGAGTGTTTATGCCGGTTACAAGAAGTGCTGCAGCGATGGAGCAGCAACTGCAAGCCTTTTTAGAAGCGATGAAGAAAAATCTGGACGAAGCAATGAAGACCAATCAAGAAGAAATGAAGAACAACTTAGAAGAGGCGATGAAGACGAACCAAGAAGTAATGAAGACCAGTCTAGAAGAAATGAAGAGCTGTCAAGAAGAAATGAAGAGCAGTCAAGAAGAAATGAAGAACCACCTTGAAGAAACAGTGAAAAGCAGTCAAGAAGAAGCGAAGAGAAATCTAGAAGCAATGAAGAATAACCAAGAAGAAATGAAGAATAATTTTGAAAAAATGAAGTCAGTTATAGAAAGAAGTCAAGAGCAGGTAACTGAGAGAATTACTGGAATAGAGACCAAACTGGAGAACCGAATTACAGAAGAAACACAAGAAATAAGAAAGGTGGTGGATGAAGAAATATCGAAGATAAATGAGGAATGGCAGAACTAGAGAAGAAGAAGACCTTGAAGACAGAAGATACCGGATTGGACGAAGAAAGAAGAGCTCCTGTGGTTAAGGTGAAGCCGCCTACGTTTGATGGAAAGTCCTCGTGGCATACATACATCAAACAGTTCGAGGCAGCGGCAGCGGCGAACCAGTGGGCCAGTACCGAGAAGGCAGTCAATTTGGTAGTTGCACTCCGAGGTGACGCCTTGAACATCCTGGATACCGTGACAGCAGAACAACAGGCTGATTTTAAGGAGATAGTTAAGCGCCTGGAGATGAGGTATGGCCATCAACACCTCCAGCAAGTCCACCAGGCACAGCTAAAGGGTAGGTCTCAGCGCTCCAATGAGACCCTGCAAGAGTTTGAGGCCGACATCTCCCGTTTAGTCCGGTTGGCGTATCCAACAGCCCCGGAGGAGTTTTTGGAGAGCCTGGCGGTGGAAAATTTCATTGAGGGGCTGCGCGACAGTGAAACAAAGATGGCGCTGAAGCTTGCTAGACATAAAGCTTTGGCAGACGCTTTGGCCCACGCCTTGGAGTTTGAGGCAGCAAAGCAAACATCCCGAGGATACTCCAAGGTGCGACAGCTGCATACCAATGAAGAGCCAGACGAAGACCTGGTGGAAAAAGTTGCACAAAAAGTTGCACAGAAACTGGACAGGCGGACAGAAGACAATAACAATAATGGGACTCGGAGGGGATGGCAAGAAAGGAAGAATTTCTTACGTTGCTGGAATTGCGGTGAGAAGGGCCATCTCCGCAACAGGTGCCGAAATGCAACCAGACGGCACGAGGACGAGGCTGGTACCTCCGGGTACCAGGGAAACTAAAGTCGACCAGTTTTGAGGGGCGAAAGCTGGTCCAATCCTACCAAGCCCCAGTACAAGATGTGAAGGTGTCAAGATTGGCTCGAGTTGGGGATAGTTTGATGATTGATGGGATTATTGATGGCAGGAAGACCGAAATTACCATCGATACAGGAGCCAGTGACACTATAGTCAGAAAAGATGTTGTGGCTGAGTGGAGAATTAGGCCGACCAATAAAAATATCCGATTGATTACTGCTACCGGCGAGACAGCACCTATATATGGAGAGGCGGAAATCGACATAGGGATGGAAGATGTCGTCATTCCACAGAGAGTTCTTGTAGCCGACATTGTAGATGAAGTTATACTGGGCCTGGATTGTATGAAGAAGCACGGGATTGTGCTTGATGTTGGCGCCGGTGTACTTCGAATTGGTGAAGAAGAACTAGTAATGAGTTCTCCTGGGCGCAAGAGCTGTGTATACCGAGTGAAGGTCGAAGAAGATGTCCTGATGCCTGCCAAATCCGAAAACATCGTACGGGTCCGTGTGGATGGTGCTCCGAGCTGCTTGGTGGGATTGGTCGAGCCGATGTACGAAGAGGTGAAGAAAGGATTACTAATTGGGAAGACGTTGGTGAGACCTGGTCAACGTCCAGTATTCGTAAGGGTAGCGAACATTGCCGAATTTGACCAGAAGATTTGCAAGGGTACGTTAATTGGTATGTGTGAGCCAGTATCTAGGATTGCCATGGTAAAGAAGAATGAGAAGAAGGGAGAAGATCAGAAGATGTCCACAACCAGTTTACCAACTCCCCTGGAAAAGATGGTAGAAGAATGTTCCCAACAACTGGATCAGATACAGGGTGAGAAGCTGGCTCAACTCCTGTTGACATACAAAGATGTCTTCTCATTGCAAGATGGTGACCTAGGACGGACGGGAGTAATTCAACACACCATCAACACCGGTGATCATACTCCTATTAAGCAAGCTCCTAGAAGAGTACCCCTGGCAAAGCAAACAGAAATGGACAACCTGATTAAAGACATGAATAGACAAGGGGTAATTGAGCCTTCTCAGAGCCCGTGGACTTCCCCTGTAGTGCTGGTGAGCAAGAAAGATGGCTCCACTCGTTTTTGTGTAGACTACAGGCGGTTGAATGTCACCAAGAAGGATAGTTACCCCTTACCCCGGATTGACGATACCCTAGACACAGTGGCGGGTTCCAGATGGTTTTCCACCCTCGACTTGAAGAGTGGTTATTGGCAAGTCGAGTTGCATCCCAAAGATAAGGAGAAGACAGCGTTCTCTGCCGGAACTGGCTTGTGGCAATTTACGGTAATGCCGTTTGGGCTCTGCAATGCACCCGCCACCTTTGAGAGACTGATGGAGACAGTACTGAGAGGACTGCATTGGAAGACTTGCCTGGTATACCTCGACGATATCATCGTGATGGGGAAGACTTTCGATCAACACTTGAAGAACTTGTGCGATGTCTTCGAGAAATTGAGGCAAGCTAACCTGAAATTAAGTCCGCAGAAGTGCCAGCTATTTAAGAAACAGGTTAAGTTTTTGGGGCACATAATTTCCACCAAAGGAGTTGCGACAGATCCAGAGAAGACAGACGCAGTGAGGAATTGGCCTGTCCCGAAAGATAAACATCAACTTCGAAGCTTTCTGGGATTATGCACCTACTACCGCCGTTTCGTGAAAGGGTTTGCAGACATTGCGAAGCCCTTGCATCGGTTGACCGAAGATGGTAGGCCATATGAGTGGACGAAGGAGTGCCGAGGAGCATTTGAAGAGTTAAAGAGGGCTCTGTGTTCTGCTCCTGTTTTGACGTATCCGAGGCCTGGAAGCAAGTTTGTTGTGGATACCGATGCAAGTAATGTGGGCATAGGCGGTGTATTATCCCAAGAAGAGAATGGGGAAGAAAAGGTTGTGGCCTATTTCAGTAAGGCCTTGTCGAAACCTGAACGTAATTACTGCGTCACTAGGAGGGAGCTGTTAGCAATTGTGCGGACCATCGAGCACTTCCATAAAAATCTGTGCGGGCAAGATTTTCTTATCAGAACTGACCATGCTTCCTTGAAGTGGTTGCTGCAATTTAAGAACCCAGAAGGTCAGTTAGCCCGTTGGATTGAGAGGCTGCAGCAGTACAACTTCGTCATTCAACATCGGATTGGGAGAAAACATGGCAATGCTGATGCACTTTCGAGAAGACCTTGCCCGGAAGATTGCAAGTACTGCGTGAGGCAAGAGTTGAAAGAGCATGTACACCCCATCAAATGCCATCAAACCCGGATCCAAGTAGAAGAAGAGCATCTACAATCCTGGAGAGACGCCCAGCAGAAAGATAAGACCTTGGAACCTCTGCTAAGATGGAAAGAAGCTGGTAGAAGACCGGAGTGGATAGAAGTTTCCGACAAGAGTGTGGCCCTGAAGTCATACTGGGCACAATGGGATTCTCTTGTGATAGAAGACGGTCTTCTGAAGAGAATGTGGGAGAGCACCGACGGAAGAGAGAGAAAGCCACAGGTCGTGGTGCCGAAGGACAAGGTTCCGGAAGTCCTAGCAGAGGCTCACAGTAGAGTGAGTGGGGGACACTTAGGTGTTAATAAAACCACGATGAAGGTCCGAGAGAGATATTATTGGCTGGGCTACAGGACAGACATAATGAACTGGTGCCGGAGATGTGATGACTGCGCGTCAAGCAAGGGACCCAAGACAAGGAGCCGTGGCAGAATGCGCCAATATAATGTGGGAGCTCCATTTGAGAGGATTGCAATTGACGTAGCAGGTCCGTTTCCTACATCAACTGATGGAAATAAGTACATCCTGGTTGCGACGGACTATTTCAGTAAATGGCCTGAGGCATATGCGATACCGAATCAGGAAGCCACTACTGTGGCTGAAGTACTGGTGAATAATTTCTTTAGCCGATTCGGTATACCCATGGAGCTCCATTCTGATCAGGGACGGAACTTCGAGTCTGCGGTGTTCCAAAATGTTTGTAAGTTGATGGGAATACGGAAGACCAGGACCACTCCATTACATCCCCAGTCAGATGGAATGGTTGAGAGATTCAATAGGACCATAGAAAACCATCTGAGGATAATGGTAAATGAACACCAGACAGACTGGGACCGACATCTTCCACTGTTTCTGATGGCTTATCGATCGGCTGTGCACGAGTCAACTGGAAGAACACCTGCCAGTGTGCTATTCGGAAGGGAATTGAGGCTGCCAATGGATGTGTTGTTTGGGCATCCTGAAGATAGGCCAGTGCCTGTAGATGAGTATTCCCGGGAATTGGCAGAACGACTCGATGCAATTCATGAGGCTGTTCGGGATCGCATGCGCCTAGAGAGTGACCGAATGAAGACGCGGTATGATGCCCGAGCGAATTCTGTGGGTTTCCAAGCTGGCGATCTGGTGTGGCTTTATAATCCAGCCCGGAAGAAAGGACGATCGCCGAAATTACAGAAGAACTGGGAAGGGCCATACCAAGTAGTGACCAGGATCAACGACGTTGTTTACCGGATTCAACGTTCTCCACGATCGAAGATGAAGGTAGTCCATTTGGACCGGCTTGCTCCGTACCAGGGGAAAGAAGGAGATAATTTCTGATCGGGGCGATCAGTCTTTTAAGGAGGGGGCAGTGATACGAACTTTTGCCCCGTCAGCGACGCCCCTGGTAGTGACACACATTATTTGTTTGACGGCGAGCCGCGGTGTTTTTTATTGCGGCGCTGACCTTGACTCCCGAAAAGAATAGTCTATGATTTTATATTGCTCGAAGATTCTTTTTCTGGAACAATGTTTGATCGATAATTTTCGAGAATCTTCTAAGACCATTATAAAATAGGAAGCAAGAAGCCGAGTCTTACAGTTTGAAGTCTGAAGTTTAGAAGGGAATGTCGAATGCGATAAGAACCGGGCGTTTAATAGTTCTGTGCGAGTATAAGTCTTGATACGCGTCTAGTGTCGGTACGGTACGCGAGTGCGAATTCTTTGGTGGCGTTTTAAGTGTACCGGGGCGTCTTCGTATGTGATTAACCGTCGGTTGAAGACGAGTGTTTTAGAGAGTTTAAACTGTGGACTTGTGTACTGTGGATTGTTTAGGTTAGGTAATTAATTGTTTAATTGTTCGCTTAATTGTTTAATTTTCACTGCTTGTTGTTACTTACTGCTTGTATATATTTCGCTGCTTATTGTTCAATTTGTTAATTTTAAGTTCTCAAATCACTGTTAATCATTGTAAATATTTGTACATATACATAAAGTCACTGTAAATAAAAAGTGGAAAAGCGAAATACGTTACAATATCGTTGAGCTTGGAACATCCTTAGATCTCTACGTACTTTCTGCTCCCAGCAGTAGGAATGTATGTTAAAAGTTTTTCAATATTGCATGTTTCGAATGTGCATGGAAAACCGTAGACCACTGGTTTCATCCTTTTGGGACTCATCAGTACGGTGCTTTGCCCTACACACTCGAACTACGCAATATTGCTTGCTTGCTATCTCTCATTATCTCTCATTAGCAAAATATAACTTGCACGTATCACACAAGAATTACAACAACTTAAAATTTTTGTACTCTAATTTAAAAACACCAATCCCTAAACTAATGAAAACACATACTGTATACAAAATTAAATGTAAAGACTGCGAAAAAACATATATTGGACAATCTAAAAATCATTTGGAAACCAGACTTAAACAACATAAATACAAAAACAGTAATTCTGCAATAAGCAAACACATGAAAAGCAATAATCATACCTTTGAATTTAACGATACCAAAATTTTAGAACAAGAAAAAAATTTGAAATCTCGACTGTTTTTGGAAATGATCTACATTAAAAAAGAACAAAACTTTATTAGTCAAATTTACTGTAACATAATAAAATAAATCATACTCTCTGCTACTTACTTATAATAGATAGTAGTATTATTAAATTAAATACCTACCGTTTTCTCTATCTTAATTTCGAATTTTAACCAAAATCAAAAGTGCCAAAAATTGTATATTTATATCATAGGTACCTTGTAAGTTTTAATTATTTAAGACAAAAAATTTGTCAAATAATTTTTTATAATTATATTTAAACGCTTTTTAATAAGTTAGTCTTGACAAAGCCCCTAATCAGGGGCGAAACGTCGAATTATATACTTTTGAACAGTTATTATTAATTAAAATTTGCCAGAAAATTCACAAAATTGAAGAAAATTTTAAAAACGGACTGGCACAAATCAAACAAGGATTTTAAAAAATTAAATTTTGATAATAAAAATACGTTCAGTACACGCCTATCGTCAAGGACTTGCTTTGTAATTCAATGCCTGTCGGGGTATTTGCCCGGGGAGTAGTTGTTGGAGCAAGTTCGGGTCGAATTTTTATAAAAATACGTTTGTTTCATGGCCAGCTTTATTTTTATGACGTATATGTCACTGCAGTTTGAAACGATTTTTCTCGAAAAGTAATAAAGACGGAAAACGGCACTGAATTTCTCTCGAAAGAATCTATCCAACGATATAAAATTGAACATACCTTGCTATTTAAAAAAAAATGGACTTTGACGTCATTACTCATAGTCACGTAACCAAATGGTGATGAAATTTACATTATAAGGTGCGCATTTAAAATCAAAAATCGACGTGTCTGAGGATTTCGATCAAATATTAGTCATTCAGTTTTTACTGAATTTATTCCATTAGAAAGTTCCACCCTGTAGAGAAAACAGCCTTTCTTCCTTTTTTAACACGCGTACTTCATTGTACTATAAGTTTATCTCATTCCCCTTTCAGAAAAGCAATGTAGAGTGTAGACCTCTACAACAACCATGCCATCGAGAAGTTAGCTGAAATTTGGGGGTTTTATAAAATTAGGGATCATTCTGTAAAGACACACTTTCCAAAAAAGACTAAAAGAATTCAAACTACAAAGCAAATGAAGGCAGACGTTCCACCAGAACGACACAAATATCACTATGAATAATGGGATGACACAGTTGTTGGTTCCTAGAATTCTACAATTCAATCTTGTGAGTGGAAGTGAGATACACAAATATGTACGAGCGTTTTTGCCACAACACCCTATTTTAGAAGATATTGAATTAGTTCCTTAATTATTTTCCACACTGTATATGTATTTCAAACATTATAAAACAGATTAGCATTTTTACCACTTGTAGTTGGTATGGTTCGTTTATTATTATTCAATGGGGAAGACCCGCTTAATCGAATTTATAACTTTTAGTACTGTAATATCAAGCATAAATAGAATATGTATCGCGTACCACGTAAAAATTTTGTTTATGTGCCGTGCTGAACGAAAAATTTGCAACTTAGAAAGCAGCATGACCGGGATGGCTAAAACGCGCGCTTTCTGTGGCGTAGGAGACCTATCCGTTGCGCCGCGGTGTTTACGCGTCTCCCTGGAAAAAGTGGGAGGAGTCGAGAAATAAACGAGCGCTCAGGGTGCAAACGGATCGGTTTGCGCATGTGAAAATCCCTACCTAATCTGTCGGGCCCAAAGACTTGTAGAGGGGACTTAGCTATTTACATTTTTGATTGAAGCAGGGTTAATAGTCACAGTCTAAGCGTTTTTGTGTGGAAAAGGCAAAACAAAACAGCCGACCAGTTGTGTAGTAAACAAGTGCCGCCGCGGAAACAGAATATCGCCGAACATTCGTCTGGTCCGTTGCTTGAATTTAATAACAAACAACACTACCCGCGACCCGCTGGCCTGCGAGCGTGCAGACTTCCAAACAAAATCAGCTGTTGCATAAGGACGCCAGGTCCATTCTGGATGTCTTTGGTCGGGCCCAGTGGTCAAGTATGTCACCAGCGTCATTCAAATATTGTGTCTCGAGCGTGACGCATGTTTCGTATTTAATTATGACGAAAATAAGACTCAAATGTAAAAATCGAAAGTTGCGGAATTTGTTTTGGGTAGTAAACTATTCAATATGATCATTTTCAAAATTTGCGGGTTTTCCTTATTGTAACAACATTCACAGTTTTTATTTTTTCCTAGATTCAAAATCTTACTTCGCTTAATTTAATTTAATCTACGCACATAATTAATCCACGTATAATTAATTGTCTGCCTATTTATTTCCTAGGCAGTAGGTATGTAATCTGTAGGCAAGTAAGTTCAATACATAATAAAAGGAACGCACTTTTTGCAACTAGAACAGTATGCAGATAACCAAGACAGAACAGGGAAAACGCCATCCACTGTCATTTGCAACATAGAACCGAAACCAAAGTAAAATTCGAACTAAATAATATATACTCCAGAATTAACGCACTCGTAACTCTGCGAAACCGGGTCTGCTTCGCAGCCACAGAGTTGCTTATATACAAATAGAGGGATAATGCCGTGTTGAGAAGTTGACCCAAATTGAAACTGCGCAAGGGGTAGGGGAGCATGCGCGTAGTGCAAACACCGAGCAGGTACCAGAAAATTGTATTCAAAGCACAGGCGCGGCTTATAAAATTTTCAGGCCCTTTCACATATCGCAAAAGCCACTTATAAGTAGTTCACTAAATAAAGTACTAACTTTGTAAAATATTGCTTGCATTCTATTTACCTGTGGGCAGAATAACACAATAAATAAATAAATATTGGTAATGATAACGAAACAAACAATGTAAATACCTACATATACAGTTAATGCATTTTTATTGGCATTTTTGGTATTCAATCGTGAAAAATTTATGGATAGCTGATCAGGAGTGGAACCCAGGATCTTCCGTTGGTTAGGTGCCCTACAAATTGAGCTATCACAAATTCCAACAGGCAGAACTCCACCCGGCAAACAGAAGATTCTGCGTTTGACTCTCGATTATTATCGATACATTTTTCGGGAGAGAATGCCCTTGAGATACAATAATTATTGGCTCATTATGCCACCAATAATCCCTTACTCCTAGTTACAACTTTCAGTAGACCAGAGCAGGACTTTTTAATAATGGAGTGCGATTCATCATTAATAAATTTTTTGCTCCACAAATGAGCAGTAAGTGACTTAAGGCCCTTCACTTTCTCTACAAATCTTTTAATTCTTCGTCTTGGTGTCCTTTCTTTCTGCCGTAACAACTTTTGGGTACAGTGAGCTTCAATTACTGTAGATTTCATTTTCCTTGGACTCCAACTATAAATTAGGTACTTATTATTTACTGGTTAATACAAAAATACAGTGCTTACTATTACATATATGATCCAGCCTAACCAATCGCCTTCTTTTCTTCGCAGATCCTCGCAAACCTATAGAATCACTAGTAGAAGTATGCACTTCACCTTCATCTCTTCCCCTTTTCATATCACCACTTGACATAGCACGGGATGTTTTAAGTGATATGGTACTTGCAAGTGACGATCTGCAAATACAAATTACAATATGTATCTGCATCCTCATGCGGAACAGTCTCTAAATTCATTTCAGATGTTGAAGGCCTATAATAGTCAGTAAACAATTATTGTTAAGTAATTATACAGACATTAAAAATAAACATACGCATCACTGGAAGTTGAGGGCTGTGAGATTTGTTTCCCAGATAGCGGAAGAAGTTCATCCATTTCAAAGCTGCAAAAATGCATGTGTAACAGATCCCGATATATATAAGTAGGTATCTAAAAAACATACTCAAGACGTACACGACTTTTACTAGAGATTAATATTGGTTTTTTTGGTTTCAATCTCAATGTTGGAATTGCGTCCTTTTTCAGTTCTCCATTATTCATGAAGGCATCCTCTGCAAAGTGGCGGGAACAAACTGCATTCTGTTCACTTAAGGGTTAATCGGTGTTCCTTCCTATAGCAGCTAACCACGACTCTCGTCTTGCAGTAATGAGCCTTAAAGAAGTGAAAGCAACATTAGACGGTTATCCTAGTTTTACATATCATGCAATTACTTCAAAATAATTATAACAAACTGTATACTTACCGAAGAAAAAACGTACAACTGGCGCTGGTGATCGACTGTTACAAAAAGGTACCATACATATACGTGGCATCTCCAACTTTATTTACTTTTTGTAGCAATGTACGTATAACAATAATTCAAAGAATCAATCAATGTATGATAAATTTCAACAATTTCACCGCAAATCAAACGTTCCTACAGAAAATAGCAAACGACGTGTGACAAATGACATTTAGTTTAGTTCATTTGGATGACAAGTGACAGACCAAACAAATTCAGAGCGCATGCTCCCCTACCCCGCAACTGGCAAAATTATTTCTCCGTAGTTGGGTCATTTTTCAACGCGCAGGTAGAAGGCATTATCCATCTATTTGTATATAAGCAACTCTGTGTTCGCAGCCGACATCTAATGTGCGACAAGGATGGAGCTGCCATGCGCCTTGTCAGGGCTTGCGTAAAACCGTAGTATTATTTATTCATTGAGTAAAATGCAGCCGACTTAAGAAATCACATGCTACCCGTCTTCTTGACTGTCCTACTCGCCTATTTTATTTTCTAAAGACGTGGAAGCTAACTTCCGATAGCGCTCCGCCCCTAAACGTGAATTTATGTGGACCCGAGGGGTGAGAGGAAATAGCGCCTGGCGAACGTCTTTACTATGAACAGCTCTTAATTTTATTTCCTCCCCTTTGCTTCTTCCGGTTTATTTGCATATACTTTGTTTTTCTTCTTTTATTTTTAGTCCCATCTCTCTGGCTCCATTTTCCAAGCATCTGAATATACCCTTCATAGCTTTCACTGATCTACACATTACTGCTATGTCATCTGCGTATGCGATTATCTGCCCTTCTCTGTTTGTCAAGTGGGATTCTTAAATATTAAATGCAATAGTTACTGTCAACAGGCATGTAATAGTTTCACTAAACAGTAGGTACTTCGACTCTCAGATCCTAGAATTTTAATCATCGATTTAAAACAATGGATCGAGCGTAGAGAGAGAAGTAGCGGTGCCGGCATAACAGAAGTAGTGGGGGCAAACTTATGGCAAAAGCGCGGGACGACAGTACAATCTTAAGGCGTGTCGCACTTGAATTAATTACGATATTCGATCTAATTTGTAGTGCAACTGTTCAAAAACTTGTCTAAGGTGTATTTGTTAAAATGGTGATGTCCTGTGTGGCGTACAATTGCACAAATCGATATACTAAAGATGTTAGATTTCATAGGTAACCATTTTACTTATTTCTAACCTTTTAATACTATTTCTTTTTGTTTTTAATGCTAATTACAAATGGTTAATGCACCTTATTACATTTGATACGCGAGCAGGTTTCCAAAAATCCGATATTAAAGAAAAAATGGCTTTGGGCTTTGAAACGTGATAAATATAGTCCGTCGGATACTGCTGTCATTTGCAGTAAACATTTTTTACCCAGCGATTACGTAGAGAATTGTAAAATAAAGCGCTTGAAAAAAGAGGCAATCCCTTCTGTTTTCAACTTGCCATCAATTAATAAAGAACCGAAAAAAAGCGACGTATATTAAAAGGATCTGTCAAGATCCAGAAGTCCGTGGTCAAGATGCAGAAGGTTTGTTGCCATTATTATAATTATTATTAGGTAGGAAACTAAGGTAACAATATTTTAGGAAACGCTGAGAATACAAGTATTTTGTCGTGTTTAGTAAACGATGATGAATCAAATTTTCTGAACCAGAATCCTAATATAGGTATATTTAGGTATTTTAAGTAGGTATTTTCACCGTACTAGCGGACTACTAAATTTAATTTCAGAAAATGAAAATGTTTCGCAAAATTTAAATAAGCAATCCTCAAGTTCTAAGCCAGAAATATTAAAGGTTAATCGGTAAAATCGCAGGTTCTAAATTATTGTAAAGGGTCTGTACAATTTTATCTTTTAGAAAACAGCGTGCTTCGGCATTTGGAGATTTTTCAGAAAACGATTTATCTTGCCCTTTAAAATCCAAGAAATTTTGGCATGTATCACAGGAAACAGTGGCGAAATTGAAGCAAAGGAAAAAATATTTTATAACCAAAATATTCGACCACGAAAAAAAATTAAAACTTTGGTAAATCTAATAGATCACCTTCAACAGAAAAAACAAATTACAGCTGATTGTTCAGATATACTAAGGGTATGTACCTAGATATTTAAAAATGTAACAATTTAGCATGCTTTTGGACGGTAACCAACGTAAAAATTAGCTTTGGCGTCAGAAATAACCAGTAATATTTGTTCTTATTCTATTTTCTTTTTGGTTTTATAGCTTTTATGCATGGGAATATGTAATGATCTGTTAATAACAGATCGATACTTTACCGTAGTTTAAATGTAATAAGGAATCCCTCATTATCAGGGGTAGGTATTTGAAGAAATTAATGTTTAGGTATATTAGGATTATTATCTTGTGTTTATTTTTTTTCCCATTGATGTAGACTTGTAGACGCTGTTAGCCTTTACGTTTCTCACTGTATAACAGTTCCAGTCCACTTGATTTCTTTTTCTTCAACAATTTCGTGTAAGATTTAATGAAATATGATTAAAAATGTGTGTTTTTCTTCAACATAGTATTCTGTTTTATGGGCAAATACGTAATAATACGTACACTGAATATGACAACGTCCAAAAATACGAAATGTGAATACAAGTTTTGTAGAAATTCGAAGTTTTCGTTTGATTGCCCTAAGCGCGCAATTCTTCCGTCTGAGTGTCTGCCATGAGTTCGCCCTCCCCGCCTATTGCAACTTCTCGCTCTAACGTCGAGATCACTGTGCGGCAGCAGTAGCGTACGGTAGGCGCAATCCATTGTATTAAATCTATGATTTTAACTATTCAACAACTTACCCATTGTCTGGTTAGTATTGTATTTGCGCAAATTTTTACTGCTATTATCTGCAGGTAACAATGCAACTGCAAAATAAATTAAAACAAGTGGAACCCGTGGGCTAAGCCACACATCTTTTCAGAATTGTTGTTTGAAAAATTGTAATTACATGACAAAAAACTAAAAAGATAAGGACACTTCACATTATCGAAGAGATGCCAAGGGTCCAGTCGCGCAGTGTATGGTTTGGTTAATATTAATATTTTGTCGGTGATCGAGTGCGAGTTATTCACAGAACATGTTCTGTGGAGATATTAATGATAGTTATAAGTACAATTAAAGTGAAAGTCTTGTGAGTCTGTAGTACAACTTGCTTTTGAGCGACATCTAACAATTAACATCTAAAATTATTAACAATTCTTTTCTGCATGGGAAATATCTGGCAACCGGGGGCCAGCAAACAATACCATTTTCCTCAAATCAGTACCTTACCTTTTTCTGCAATGCAAGCTGTCTCGTATCCTAACCTGAACGGTTGATGTGTACTTATGAGTAAAGAACTGAAAATCTAATTTTTTGGTAATGACTGAGTATAAGACAACGTAGGTAATTCGAAATTTGTAACATTAAATTGGCATCACAATCAGCATTGCAAGTATGATTCATTCTGCACTGAACTGCTTCATCAACATCATATGTGTATTTAACAGACTTCAAAAAAGGAGGAGGTTCTCAATTCGACTGTATTTTTTTATGTGTGTTACCTCAGAACTTTTTTCTAGGTGAACCGATTTCTATGATTCTTTTTTTATTTGAAAGCTGGTGCTTCTCATGTGGTCCCATATAATTTGATCAAGATCTGACCGGTAGTTTTTGAGTTATCCTTAATAATGCGTATTTAATTGACTTCAACTACATTGATGATGGTCTCATTGTATATTGAAGTCGGTTTTCTATTTTGTAGGACAAAAAATTATATAGTATAGGGGCTTACTATACAGAGGCATTGCGTGCTGGGTGCGATTCGTTTGTCAATAATGGGCCAATACTATGATGAACCTGTCCATGAATTTTATAATAATATACACCATGCCCAGAATTTTCTTCTAATTCAGCTTGCATAGACACCATCTGGGCTGCGTTATATTTACGAATATTTAAAAAAAAATCTTTAGTACATTGGTCATTCTTTTCAATAAGGTCTTCAAAAAATGTTGATGCAAAGATTCACAACCATCGCAGATAACATTCATGATGCCTAAGTTGTGAACATTATTAGCGATGTTGTTGTTGTCGTCGTCTTGGGGAAAAAAAACAATTGTGCACTTCCACATAACATAATATATTTACCTCCCTCGTTTTCTTCTCTTACGCATACGCATGCGTGTTGGCGACTAATACGCTCTCGTGTCAGCATTACTTAAGTAACTGTAACATTCTGTCGGAACACTACGAAAGTTTGTTTCGAATTAAACACTCTAACGCACACGTATTGCAAACCCTTTAATCATTCAGAGCCTAGACGTTAGGCCGCCTTTTTGACCAGTGTAAGTAGGTGGCAACGTACAGTTCGGCTGTAGTCGATACTTCGACGAAGTAATGAACTTTAAACTGCAAAAAGGCACTATTTAAATCTTTTTAAACCCCGAAAACCCCGAAAAGGCACATCTACAGCATTAGAGCTTTCCGTAGAGCCCACAATTGTTCAAATCGATGGAGTCCTCGATGAGATATCCGGGGAACAAAGTTTCAATGTAAAATCACCTTCGCTATTAATATATAGGATCTAATAGACCTTTTCATTTCGTTTGATTTCGTTAGTGTGCATGTGCAGAAGTACACTGACAATCAACTTTTCTCTTAGTTTTTCGGACGAATATCACTATCAGTTTTTTAACTTCGTGTAGGATATTCGCAAGTAAATACATAGTAGAGTACCAAATAAGGACGGTGTTTGAAACACGGAAAATTACAAATGTTAGTTCCCAGTGACATCCCTCATAAAATTATGAAGTGCGTACTTTTCTGCAATGTATGTATGTGACTACAAATAATTATTATTTTAAAGACCTAACAAATAATGACGTAAAACCTGGAAACATCCAACACACTTTTCCATTTCGAATCTTGCCTCTTACACATTTTCATTCACGCAATACAATTTACAAAGCTGGAACAAGTCCTCACTTGGTCACCGACCCAGTTATTTACTTCGATTTACCCTAGTGTTATGCAGGGTTTGGGAAATGGACAAAATCGTAATCCCAAGCGATAGCTTGGCCTACCCACTCTGCCAGTGCCGTTGCAGTCACCAAAAGCACAAAGTTTGGATGCTCCATACTAATTTTGCACATTTGCAATAAAATTTTACTGTATAGACCAAAGAATTTAAAATAAACACTTTCAAACAAACAATACAAAACTTTGACATCTGTCCGAAAATGTCATGGCGCGTTCGCACATGCGCCTCAGCATTCTTTTATAATGAAAAGCCCCATTAATAATACCTGGGGAAAAATCACTATCCAAAGTAGGACTCCTCAATCGTTTCTGTGGCTTCCTTATTGCAGAGGGACACCTTGGTTCCACAAAATTTGCACTAGGACTACCCACGTCTTTCATTTGCGTGGACAAAGGATATAAGTTTTCCCCATCAAATCTTTTATATGTGCTATCAGCAGATATTGGCGTACGAGGTGTTTTTGGTGAACCAACATTCATGTCAGGAGGACCATTTACATCAAGTGGTTTTAAGCTTGGTTTGGCTCTAGGAACAGACCGTACAGCATTCACCTGCAATAAATATATTACTAATAAATGCATCCAATAATAGTTATTGGGTTATTGGGGCACAAACAGGTGCGAAGATACGATTAATATTGTTAAAGGCACAACAGCCCCAGGGATTACTGTTCAGGGTCAAACTTTTGACATGCTCAGATTTGCGGATGATATAGCAGGGTTAACATTTAGTAAAGAAGAATTAGGAATGGCTTTGTATGAAATTGAAGCAGTTTTTACAGAGGGCTACGGTATGAAAATCAATAAAAAGAAAACCAAAATTTTGCTATGTAGAAGGCGTGAAAATAGAACTAAAACTAATATACAAATAGGAAATGAGAAGATAGAGGAAGTAGCGGATTTCTGCCATTTAGAAAGTAAAATAACTCGAGATGGTAGGAGCACTAAAGACATAAACAAAGAATAGCGCAGGGTCGAGTTGTGTTTGACAAAAAGAAACGACAGTTATCTCAGGAACGCAGATCGAAAAAGAGTAGAAGCATTTGAATTGTGGTGATCAAGATACCGTGGATAAATAAGGTTAGCAACGGGGAGGTATTAGAAAGAGTTGAGGAAAAGCGTTAGGTATGGAAGACAATAAAGAATAGGAGAGATGGGATGGTAGGATGGTAGGACACATTCTAAGACAGGAAGGAATAGTTCACGACATACTAGTCAGAGATAGGAGTAAAAAGAGGTTGCGGGTAGGCCTAGATTAGACTACTGCTCTCAAATAGTTAGAGATGTAGGATGTTCGGAAATGCGTAGGTTAGCTCAGGTTCGAAAGGATGGAGGTACGCTTTTTCTTCTTAAGGCTTTCGTGGCCGTTGTCCATGGAATAATGGTTTCCGGGCTGGTTGCCACGTCGTCGTTGGTAATCTGTAACACTAAAATTAACATTAACACTTGACGTTTCAGAATAGCTTCTGAAGAAGACTCCGATATGAGAGTCGAAACGTCAAGTGTTAATGTTAATTTTAGTGTTACAGATTACTAACGACGACGTGGCAACCAGCCCGGAAACCATTATTCCATGGAGGTACACGTCCAACCAGTCTTCGGACTGAGAACCTTATGATGATGAATAGTTATTTGTGCACCAAATGGGATGGGTGCCGCCCAATGAGTATTATGTAATATCCCATGTGGCCCATACATTATTTTATTTTTCGGTCAGAATTAGTTTTAACTTATTTATTACTTTAGTGCTTAAAATTATCTCTAATAAGTTACGGCACATTTTCCATGCCGTCGACAACTCCACACGTGCTTTGATTTCTCACTTTCGATACGTGCTTAGCACGCGTGGCTTCCGCGCATGCATAGTTATGTAAATATGGTAAATTTGGAAGTTTTGAAACTTTAAATTTATTGTATTGTGTTGCACAAGGAATTTGTTCAATTAACGAAGCAACTTTTTCAATAGTCGATTCAAAGTGGGATGTACCAAACTTGCACAGGAAACGTTTTTCAGGATTCATATTCCCAACCACAGAATACTACCTACTACACTAAATAATTCGGCAAATTTATGCCTCCATCCTTTAGAGACATTTATATTATACAGGCTGTCTGAAATTCGTAGTGCAACATGGGGATCTCTGTTATCTTAACAGCTAGACCCTAGGTTTAAATTCGGCAAAGTTGCCAAATATTATGCTGACTAATGTCCTAAAAAGAAAATCGAGATATTCTGAATCGTTCTCGTGAAAACTGAAAAAAACTGAAAAATTGCGTTTTCGTTTTTTGGCTATAACTTTTTTGTTTGACCTTGTATCTTCATTCTGTAAAAACTTTTACATTGACACTTTTTATTCTCTATTTGATAGCATTGTCACTCATTGGCTACGTCGATTCATTTTTGTTTTTTAAACGCCAACTTCATTTTTTCTTATGGGGGTCATATGTGAGTGACAAAACAATGGTGTAAAGGCAGACCGGTTTAAGTAAAACAAAATTAACAATTTTTATTAACTGTACAGACTGTCCTATTTTTGTTGTGATTTGGGGGTTTCTCATAGAAGCAGCAGAGATAGAGCCTCGGGGTTTCCGCGAACCTGAACTACTTTCTTGAGGATAATAGAATGCCGAAACCAGAATTTGGATATTGTTTTTAGTTTTTGAGAAAAAAAATAATGTTGATTTATATCGTTTTTCGAAAACTCTCTCCAATTCTTTTTGTACTAAGCAGACTAAAACTGTTACGATCGACTCATATAGAACTTTTTCTACGGAATTCAGTGGCGTACGTAGTTTTTTTCTAGTATTTTTTGAGTTATGACATAAAGTTAAATTTTTTTTTATGGAAATCATAGTAGGCTTTGGTCTAGTTCGAAAGGTCTTTTTTTAAGCTATCAAAATATATATACTTTTATATTGTTCTTTCAAAAACGGCAACGATTTTGGTACTTTTTAAGTTTTACCTTTAGAAAATATAAGATAGGTAGGTACATCCAAGATACCTGCGATTTTATGTTAACAACTGAATAATTATCTGTTGACATACATTAGCAAAAGTTGCATGCAGCTAGTTTTATTAATATCATATACATAATGGCACTTCAAAATTATCAAAATTTCGAAAAATACGACATAATTGCTGTTTTCAATGAATTTCGTGAGAATGTAAATGAATCAATGGATCTATATCTCAACAGGTACACAAAAAAATTCCTAGTATAATACCTATCCATCGATTTATTAAATTTAGACACCCAGAAAGAAGACAACCAAGCAAAATGATGTTTTCGAGATTAAAATCAAATTTAATTCACTATGGGTCATTCAATAAACCTAGAAACAAAATTTATAATAAAGAAAATAGGGAAAAGGAAGAAATAAATGTTTTATCGTTGGTTGAGGCGACACCAAAAACTTCTTGTCGCGAAATCGAATCACGTTGGTGTTTCCAAATCAAAAGTTCAAAAAATATTAAAAAAAGGCAAATATAGGCCATATAAAATTCAAATTATTCACCATCTCTTCCCGGGAGATCAAGAAAGAAGGCTTAATTTTTGTAGGCGGTACTTAAATAAAATTCAAGAAAATCCAGAATTTGGGCAGTCTGTCATTTGGACAGATGAAACTCACATAAGCAGCGTAGGATTATTTAACAGACATAATGTGCGTCACTGGTGTGATACAAATCAGCACCAAACTTTTGAACGTCAGAGGCAAGGACATTTTGGATTTAACGTTTCGTGTTTTATTTTGGGTGGTCAACTAGCATACCAAATTTTTGATGGAAACTTAACGGGATTGAGATACATTAATTTATTGAATATTAACGCAGAGGCGACAATGGAAAATGTTCCGCTAATAAAGATAAACAGGGTCTATTTCCAACAAGATGGTGCCCCTGCACACAATTCTGCAATAGTTCAATTCTGCAATAGTTAGAAATTATTTAGAAAATCATTTTCCGGGTAGATGGTTGGGTACAAATGGACCTATATTGTGGCCTGCAAGAGACCGGATCTGAGTATATTAGACTTTTTTGTTTGGCCATTTTTAAAAGAAAAAATATACACGCGAAGATACAACAATCAAGCTGAGCTAGCAGAGGCAACACATGCAGCTTTCCGATATTTGCACGCCCATCCTATTTTTTTAATTAATGCCATCAATCTATTAACTAAAAGATGTAGATTATGTGTTGAAAACATGGCAATCAATTTGAGCAGTTCCTATAATTTTGTTGTTTGTTGTTTGATGTTTTTCTTGTTTTTGTTCGTTTTGCTGTTTTTCTGTTTTTGTTACTTTTATTTCAGTTGTTATTAAAAGTTGCCAACATAAATTCACAGGTATCTTGGATGTATGTACCTATCTTATATTTTCTAAAGGTAAAAAGTACCAAAACCGTTGCCGTTTTTTGAAAGAACAATATAAAAGTATACATATTTTGATAGCTTAACACGTCGACTGCCGCGCCAATTTTCGAAAAAGTGTCACTGGGCCATGGAACTTTTTTATTGGTAATGGACAAATTAATGGACAAATTAATGTATCAAATTAATAGGCATTGTTGAATTTCTTCATATTTCCTTAATTTTTTAATTTTTTTCGTTTTATTTCCATGTGCCAAAAAAATACACGCGGCGTAGTAGTAAAAAATCATTTTCTCATGCCTCGCGTATGCATACGAATACACGGATTATGCAGGTTCAGACTTGAATAAAAATCATCCATATTTACTATTCCATTATTTCGATTTACTCTAGTGAAAAAGGAGTTGTTGAGCGCGCCTTTATTTTTATAACTTCGGAGTAAAAGGTTATAATATGTGTGTAACTCTACGCCGCAGTTACCCATCTGATACATAAAAAGCGTTATAATCGAGCTCCTGGCACATACACACGGCCTGATGTTGGCAGACGCATGTGTATTCAAAAACATACACGCGGCACGGCGGACCCACTTGGCGTGTATTCAAATGGATACACACGGCAGTCAACGTGTTAAAAAAAGACCTTTCAAACTAGACCAAAGCCTACTATGATTTCCATTAAAAAAAAATTAACTTTGTCATAACTCAAAAAATACGCTCCCTAGAAAAAACTACGTACGCCACTGAATTCCTTGGAAAAAGTTCTATATGAGTCAATCGTAACAGTTTTAGTATGCTTAGTACAAAAAGAATTGGAGAGTTTTCGAAAAACGATAAAAATCAACATTATTTTTTTCCTCGAAAACTAAAAACGATATCCAAATTATGGTTTCAGCTTTCTATTATGCTCAAAAAAGTAGCTCAGGTTCGCGAAAAGCCCGAGGCTTTATCTCTGCTGCTTCTATGAGAAACCCCCAAATCACAACGAAAACAGGACACCCTGTACATGCCTTTTATAATTCAGTATCAGCAGGTATGTATATGCCTGCCTACTTCTGTTTGTAAAATACTTATACCTATATTCTCTATAATACAATACAATACATACGACATACCTAATACCTAATACCTATACCTACTCATTTATGTAGGTATACCTAAGTAAATGACAAGTTATCATCAAGTTAATAGTTTTATAATGGATTGCAAATTTTCAAACGGAAGCAAATACAACTCACGCGAATCAAAAAACTACGTACTATTTGTTTAACAAAAAGAAACAACTGCTATACTCGGGAACGGTTAATGTAGAAACTCGGAAGAGCCTCTTAAAGACGCATGTATGGAGGACGGCATTATAGGGGAGCGAAACTTGGACAATAGGAGAAGCGGATTGAAAAAGAGTAGAAGCGTTTGAAATGTGGCGTTACAGACAGGTGATGAAGATAAGGTTAGCAATAGGGAGGAATTAGAAAGAGTTGGGGAAAAGAGAAAGGTATGGAAGACAACAAAGAATAGGAGAAATATCCTTTAGGATGGTAGGGCACCTTATGAGACACGAAGGAATAGTTCGCAACATACTGGAGTCGAGATAGGAATAAAGAGGTAGGGGTAGGAGCAGGTTAGACTACTGCTCTCAAATAGTTGGGGATGTAGGATGTTCTACTTTTAGGGAAATACGTACGCTAGCTCAGGATAAAAAAGGATGGAGGTACGCGTCCAATCAGTCTTCGAACTGAGAACTTTATGATGATGGATGACGTACTATTTAATTATTGCAAAATTCAATAGTTAATAAAATTTCCTTTTTTAGTTCAGGGAGGGAACGCTACGGCGATTCAGTATTTGGCTCCATCATGCTCCTAGCATCCTGTGTTTCAAATTATGCTAACCGTAACACGTTACCAAGTGGTCCCAGAAAACTACCGATACCTACCTTACATTATGGTCGATTTTATTCAGAGTGGTTGCAGTGACAGCCGATAATTTTATAAATTTTTGCAATGATAAACTAATTCGCGAAAATATCGATAATGCAGGCCGATTTTCCTTCTGACTCCAACGAACCACTTTTTCCGTTTTATTGGCGTGCTGTACTAGTACATCTGGGTACAAAATAGACAACACCAGTTAAAACCTGACATTTTTCTTATACGCAGTTAATAATATTTTTTAACAACACATGCATATGGGACTCTGCGCGCTGAAGCTGGGACTCGTACTAACCACCGACGTCACGCGGCCCAATCTCGCTGCAAGGTACGATTTCTAGCCTCGCACCGACGGAAAACTTTGCAACGGCATCACACGCATAGGAATTTTTTTTAACAAAAATTAACAACATAACTTCCTTCAGTACAACAAACTCTATCAATTTTAACGAAATTTGAAAATCACCGAACCTGCCTATTTTTAGATTCCGCAAACAACTTTTGGAATTTCTATATGAAATCTTGAACGCTTGCAGAATTACGCTACATGCTCAGTTGATTTGTAATTTCAGAAAAAAATTACACATTTGGCATTTTAAATTGGAAGAAAATTGTCGATTTCCAATTAATCAAAACTGCTCTTTTTCTTGAAATTACGAGAAAACTGAGAACGTAGAGCATTTCTGCAAAAAGTGTAACTCAAGTGTACAAAATTTCGTTTAAAAGATCTAAGAGTTGTTTAAGGAATCTAAGAATTATGAACACCTACTTCTCAGGGGATATTAATGTGCATGAGAGAGACAGTTGAAACTTTTAAATATCCTCTCAAGTGAAAAATAAAACATAAAATCTTTTCAGACTACAAGTTTATCCTATGATACTAAGGTAGACTGGGACAAATGTACGTTCGTATCAGCGTGAAAATCCGCAGAACTGTATTTTGCTCTAATCAATGTACGGAAGGTACCTGTCATTGCATCATCCGGTGTTGTAAGTAACAATTTAGAATTATCTTTGCATCTTGGCCATGTCGAATTACCAAAATTGCTTAAGAAAAAGTACCCTTTGTATTAATAACATAAAAACTTACTAGATACATTAGAAGAGCTAAAAACATTGCATAATACTGATGAGGTTTCCTCTAATGAGTGTTTAAATTTAGTAACACATGTTCTAGAAAATGCAATAAGCGGAATGGACGAGGAAATGGCTAAGAAGTGCAATTTTTTTGTGAACAGATTGCGTTAATACAAGGGCGAATCAAATATGAACCGGACTTTTCTATTTAATGCACCATAGGTGAAATGAGAGATGTGACGTCTTGGTATATGTTGGGTAGGGATGTCAAGAGGCGGGGAGTAAACCGGCTTGCCAAACAGAGCAAACTGGCTGTTTGTAGCATTATGTCTGATCAAGAGATGCGCATATCTGTTGTGCAACGCATCATCATAATCCTCATCAAACAGATTAAAGCTATACAGATTGCATTGATATCAATCAGGGAACTACCATGTTAATGGAAATGTGTGGGGGTTGTCACAACTTGAAAGAAACCAGAATCAGATATACATCTTTTCAGTCTGTTAGTATAGGTATAAATAGGTCATATCTGAACTTCAATCAATGTTAAAATCTCCCAATATAACTATTCTTGTTGAAGTGTCCATTATCAACTGATCACAAAATTCCTCAAAAAATTGCAAAAATTCAAGTTGTGACCCACTAGGGGATCTGTACACCCCTACTGTAGTAAATATTGCTTCTGCATATTTAACTTTAAATTATAAAATCCAATAACCTTGTTTCACTGCAATTTCATCAATTAACTGAACATTAACACAATTCTTAACATAGCACATTACACGGCCTGTATGGCGACTGTCAGAATCGACTCTAATAATGCTATAAGTTTTTACACCTATCTCCTCATCACCTATTTCTGTAGTCAAATGGGTTTCAGTCAATACATACAAAAGGGGCTCGCTTGCAATTAAATATTCCCTTATCTCGTCGATGCCTCAGGGCAGCATACTTGGCCCTATCTTATACACCATTTACACTTCTTCTTTTCACAGGTCTCTTCTACATTGTAATTACCATTTCTATGCTGACGATGCTCAGATTTATCATTCCTTTGACGTTGCTGAAGTTGCACACGCGGGTCCCCTTATTAACAGTGACTTAGATAATTTATTTCAGAAATCTTAACAACAACTTTTAAAAATCAACCCTAAGAAATCATGCGCAGTTTTGTTTGGCAATGATTCATTTAGAAATCGTGTTATAAATGAACTTGTGTTAACAATAAATAATGAAATTATACCATTCTTGGACTGCGTTAGAAACTTGGGATTGTATGTCGACTATAACTTGCGTTTTACTCAACACATCAACTACATGTTAAGGAAAGCTTATATGGCACTGAGGTTGATATATAGTCAGCGTCACTGCTTAACTCTGGATACGAAGAGGTTACTTTGCGACTCGCTTGTTCTCTCGCAATTTAACTTCTGTGATAGTGTTTATGGTCCATGCTTAACTAACTTTGATGCTTTTCGTATTCAGAAAGTGCAAAATTCATGCCTTCGTTTGATGTTCGGGATCGGGTCACGTTCGCGTATTTCCCATAAGTTAAAGGATGCTAGATGGTTAAACATGTTTAATAGACGGCGTCTTCACATGGTATGTTTCTTTCTGAAAGTTATTAAATTCCAACTGCCTCTGTACTTATACAAAAAAGTTGTTTTTCGTGCTGATGTGCATAGTGTTGCCACACGTCGTAAGTCTCTAATGCTTACTATACCTAGGCATCGCAAGGAGATTTTTAAGCGTTCTTTTTCATATAACATTGCTTCTTGCTTAAATAGATACAACTACATTGACTTGTCATTACCTTGCGTTGCCTTTAGAAATAAACTCCATAAGACTTTTCTTGACAATCAATATCATCATAAGGTTCTCAGTTCGAAGACTGGTTGGATGCGTACTTCCACTCCTTTCTATCCTGAGCTAACCTACGCATTTCCCTAAAAGTAGAACATCCTACATCCCTAACTATTTGAGAGCAGTAGTCTAATCTAGGCCTACCCCTACCTCTTTTTATTCCTATCTCTGACTCTAGTATGTCGCGAACTATTCCTTCGTGTCTTAGAAGGTGTCCTACCATCCTATCTCTCCTACTCTTTATTGTCTTCCATACCTTTCGCTTTTCCCCAACTCTTTCTAATACATCCCTATTGCTAACCTTATCTATCCACGGTATCTTCATCATGCGCCTGTAGCACCACATTTCAAACGCTTCTACTCTTTTTCGATCCGCTTCCCCTATTGTCCAAGTTTCGCACCCGTATAATGCCGTACTCCATACATACGACTTTAAGAGTCTCTTCCTAGTCTCAATATTAACCGTTCTCGAACATAACAGTTGTTTCTTTCTGTTAAACGCAACTCGGCCCTGCGCTATTCTTTGTTTTATATCTTTAGTGCTCCTACCGTCTTGAGTTATTTTACTTCCTAAATAGTGACCTCCTCTATCTTCTCATTTCCTATTTGTATGTCAACTTTAGTTCTATTTTCACATCCCCTACATACCAAAATTTTAGTTTTCTTTTTATTGACTTTCATGCCATAGCCCTGTGTCAAAACTGCTTCCATTTCATTCAATCAATAGTGCCTGATTTATTTTGTATGCTGCGTGCGGTGTCGGTTTTGTTTACATATTCTTCTATAATCCTCTTCCTCTTCACTTTCTTTCTTACTTTCGTACTTCCTACCTTTCTTTCTAATTCTTCCATTCCTTCTTCAACTTCTGCCATGCCATAATTATCATCATCTTCATCTTGCACCTCATTTGGTCATCTTTTACTATCCTGGCTTTTGATGTAAGTGCTTAATTCGGGCCAGCATGGTGGATCAAAATCACAAAATTTGTCCCTATTTAGTTGCTACATACCACATTGCATCCACTCTTTCTGTCTGTTTATCTGTTTTTGGTGAACTGCACAACCAAGACCATATACCGCATGACCAACATCAAAATTCAAATTTAAGTTTTTATTCACCTCAACACAATTTATACATTTAATTCCATTACTTTCACAATCTTTAGTTTCATGTTCTAAACTGCATTTTCCACAAACCCGAGCCCTTCTACAATTATCAGCCCTATGACCATAGCACTGACAATAATTATAACACTCTCGAATGCTTTGCAGCACTTAATCTTCAATTTGTTTTGTTCCATTACTCTACTAAATGTACCTACATCAACTTCTATTATAGCCAAATATCGAACCTTCATCTTTTTAACTGCTATCACCTTAATAATACTATCCCCGTTTGTGACATCATTTTGTTTCTGGATACAATTAATTAACTCATCATCTGACAAATTATCCTCAAACCACTATTTTCAATCTAGCATTTCTTCTGTTACCAAGTTTCGTTATATATTGGTTGCCTAATTTATTCTCAACTTCACGCTTCAGTTTCTCTCTATCTTCCAAAGTTTCACAGCCCACCACAAGTCCCCCATTCTTTATGTTTTTCACATTTGTTACTGCAATACTGAGTTCTTCCGGATTAATATGCTTCATGTTTGCTGCACTCTTGCCACTTCCCGATTTGGGTTGTATTATAAGGGACTGACATTTCTGGATTTTCACTTTATCAGCGTAAGTCTCTTTGATACTCGCAACAGCGAGCACTTCATTCAGTTTCTATAACGTACCCCCAACTTCCTTCAGCTACACACCTATTACTTCACGGATCGATCTATCGATCTTTTCCGTTACACTTTCACACAATTTCACCACCATCTTGTCTACTGTAGCGTTATCAACTTTACCCTCATCTTTCACCCATACTACTGCAAGACAAGGGTCGCAAAAGTATTTCAATACTCTTTCTTTCTTCAACTTCATAACTCTAGCTTCCGAAGTCATAAACACCTCGACAGTACATCCCTCACAGACCCAGCCCTTGCAAAGATCACAAGAAAACACACTTTCTCCAACCAGATTGCCAAGTTTGAATCTTGTACTGCAAATCAAGCACTTTGCCAGCTCTTCCTTATCCATTGTTTGTAACCATGTAAGAGGTTAGGATCAATAATTCACAGAACAACACAAATAGACAGTCTATTATAGACCAAATATATTACTGAACGAGACTATCACCACTCTGCCAGTGTCGAGTTCAGGGCCGTAGCGAGGGCAGTTTCCGTGGGGGGGGGGGGAGCCCCCCAATTTTGGCGCCCTCCCAATGACCCAATACCTATTAAACTCTACAATAAAAGGCCGGAAAAAATTAAACTCGACTCGAGTTTGCTACCATCGCACAAATATCTTTCAATACTCAAACACAAAATACGATTTTTCCAAGAGCAAGGACAACCATGTGTTCATACCTTAACCTCAAACTACCCAACTATAGATCATTTTAGAATGTCGTCAAATAATTGACAGCTGGAGGGCAAACATTTGTTTGTTTAAAGCTTATTGAAGGGAAGAAGAGGAGGAATAACAAAACAGATGTTTGCGTTGCCATTTGGCGCCAGAAAAAGGGGCGTAACTTAAACTTCTTAGTCGCTTTGCGCCGAGAATTGAACAAGAATCTTAAAATGATATGACTGGTTGCACTATTGCAAACGTGGCTTTTGTTATTTTGAGTTAAATTATGTAAACTCTAAACAGTAACCTGGTTTCAGTACTTTGTTTAGCACCAAATCTATTCAAATTTTGGTAACACTCACGTGCATAGCGTTATGTATCCATACTCTGCCCTCCAACAGAAAATGGCGGCCTGACAAAATCAGACCATTCTAAAACAGTCTATTAGAATAAATTGGAACAGTCATGACACACTTAAACGACAAAATTAAAATTAGATTTAAAAAAGTCAGAGACTTGAAATGTCGCTTATGTGGTACCATTGCAGTCAGAAAATTATGTAGAGTCCAAAAATTCAATAACATACAGGCTGTCCCATTTGAAAATCAAAAGTTGACACCACTTCCGCTGAAACCGAAAGTGTGAAGATTTCCTTGTTTATGTCAAAACTTTTAGTCAGTACATTTGACGCACGAAGTTGCAAAACTTATCTTCAGAAATAAAGAAAAAAATTGAGTGCTATGCTCCTGTTACACATGGTATACAGTAGTGTTAACATTAATGAAAATTGTATAAGTCAAAAAACTCGTAAAAATTTATAAAATATTTCCTGGAACAGTCAGTTACAAAATAATACAGATGTCCCAAAAATAGCGGATAAACTCATCAGAACATTGTCAGGAATGGTCACCTCAGTATGGAAAAAATGATTTAAAAAATCCAAGTACCGTAGTTTTCAACAGAAAAAGGTCGAAAGTCTGCCTACTCAACTCCTGCTACAGCCAATATGCATATGCAACAGGAGTTTAAGAACGAGCATGATTTTTATGAAGTGGTTTTTTCTGAGAATTTTTTTTCCTTTGTTGCCTCATCCACTTTGTAAGTAACTTAATTCTTACAGCGAAGAAAAGAAGTTTATAAGTAAGTGGATACCTTATAATCGCGTAATTTATGTTTATGCAAAAAATTATTTGTGGTATATAATATTATGTACCTACAGTTCATTGCTAACAAATCGAATACATATAATTTTCTACTGTTTAAATCGTTTGCGCTAATGTCACTTGATGTCACAAGGGCAAATAAAACACTAAAACTAAATAATTTAATTTTCGAGTACACCTTCATATTCAAGAGCATAGAGCATTTCTTGATTTTGGACGTCTTCATTTTGGAACAGGTTATGTTTGACATTGGAAACAATTAACACCTTCAAATTCAAGAGAAAGGTCTTTGAATTTGAAGGTGCACCCGATTTTTTTGGAATAAACTGTACTTGCAATAGGAATATTAGCTGAACATTAGCTGAGTTGACGAATATTTGAATGAATGAATTAATATATTGAGTTTATAACACTACTATGCGCAGTATCAATATTTATTGTATAACATAATAGTCAATTTCTTAATGCATATGTTGTAGAATAAATGTTGGTAGTGTGCATAGTAGTGTTATAAACTCAATATGTACATAAACTACCAAAGAGTAATCAGTGATTGTGTCAACAACTTAATTAATTAATATTTATGCAAACTAAAGTACTTAGCTACTTTAGTTTAAATATGTATAGGTGAAAAGTTCGTCAATTAACACAAATATTCCACAGAAATAAAGAAATGACTCACTTCAACACCAAACCAATGTATCTACAAGCCTAACCATTATGGCGTCAGAAACGGGTTGTCAGGCCTGTTGTATTAGTAGGGTTAGTCCAATAAAAAGCCCCTTTGTAGGTGATTTATACTCGGCAAACCAACTTTTGTTTAATATTTTTTTCTCTGCCAATTTGATGCTTCAGAAAAGAATAGGTGATCCTCGACGTTCTATATTTGAATTTGGTTACCGGTTTCAGGGTCCTCAACTAACAGCCCATCATCAGACCGACCAAGAGAGTGCCAAATTTAAGAAATATCCAGCGAGCAGAGACCACATGAGCTTTCCAACAAAGAGGGCATTATGGGGACTTATCCGAAGTTCAAAACAAAGGTGGGATACAAACTGAAACACCACTGATACAGCGACTTAAACACTTTTGAAGGAAGCGGGAAAAAATGTGAAATGGGGATTATGGAAGCTTTCTCAGAAGACCATAATCAAAAAGGAAAAAACTGAAGACACCCCTGAAGGAGATGACACCGCGGCGAAAACACTTCTGGAGGAAGCAGAAAAATGTGGAAAAAGAACGATTAATAATCTCGCAAGGAAAAATTAATCTTATATATGGCGAATCCCAACATCTCGAAAATACAAAAAGAAAAGCACCATGGGGGTCCATCACAGGGGCTCACAGTCAACAAATCGATAAAATCCTAGCGCTGTGTCAAGCTTTTTTCGATTAATTAAACTAATGATAATGGATAACATCAAAATCTCGAAAAACTATATCCCTGTCATATATGTCATATACATAATTATGTATTTAAACAAAACAGACGAATAAACATTAAATACTGTCATTATAATATAAATAAATACTGCGAACAAATGAACAAATGAACGTGGACAAAATGACGGAAAAAACTTTTTTATGGTGTCGAGGATCATCGGACTTTCATTTACATCCTTATTGCATAATATTTTAATAGATCTCGTTTAATGAAATGTTTTAAATTTAATTTTAAAACATAACCATACAAAATATCAAAGTTTATGAAGAAGCAAAAAAGTTTTCACAATAAAATTAGAAAGAGTTGGGGAAAAGCGAAAGGTATGGAAAACAATAAAGAGTAGGAGAGATAGGATGGTAGGACACCTTCTAAGACACGAAGGAATAGTTCGTGACATACTAGAGTCAGAGATAGGAATAAAAAGAGGTAGGGGTAGGCCTAGATTAGACTACTGCTCTCAAATAGTTAGGGATGTAGGATGTTCTACTTTTAGGGAAATGCGTAGGTTAGCTCAGGATAGAAAAGAATGGAGGTACGCGTCCAACCAGTCTTCGGACTGAGAACCTTATGATGATGATTATGATGAATAAAATGGTCTTCCAAATTTAAAAATTAGAAATGTGAATAGCACGAATGAAAAATCATTGGAGAAAAGAAACAAAAATTTAATAGCCCTTTATCGATATTGTTAGAAGTATTTATCAATACTAATCACGTTTATTATTTACAAGTTATCATTAATTGATACAAAAAGACATGTAGGTACCAAAGTCTATATGTAAACCTATTCAGAAGTTCTTTACAAGAAACTACAGTGGCGGCTTCTCCTTAAGGTCAATTGGTCAATGACCCTCCCAAAATATTCTAATCAAAATAATAATTTCAATAAAAATATTTTTGTCTAACAGTCTCAAATTTAAAATCCTCAGCAGTCTGCATTCGCAGCAATATTAGAAATAGTCATGGCGTGCCCGCCCGCAAGTTGGGCCGTAATTCAAATTGACCCTGCACAGCTCCAATAGCTCATGGAGAAATGCATGTAAAGAAGAACAGTGACGCGAGATGATAGGAAATCCCGAGTTACTCTTTTGCACGCGGCACTGATGTGACGTAGAAACTCTTGACGTCCACTTTTACGAGATGGCAAGAATTCGTGCTGAATTTGCACCCGCCACCACAGCTGACGTAGAAGAATCTGATGTCAAACTGCTGCGGAAGCCCCCCTCCCAGCTTATAAAAGTGGATGCTCCAGAAGGCAGAAGGCAGTACTTGGTCGTCTGGCCATCAGCTGGGACCAGTACTCCCAGCATCCGAGATGATTCTGGCCGCGGACATCCGAACTAGTAGTAGCTGATCGACCGTTCCGACTTCGCCGTGTGATCGACTGATAGTAACCATCCTTTAACTTTTGAGTAAGAAACTGTTGAATTAAACACTAATCAGTCATAGTCTGGCTGGCCTACCTCGTCCGTATCAAATAAGTAAAATATGTTCATGCTGGGGAATTGAAAGTGTCTGTCTATGAAGATTAGATTGATTTGTCAATCCTGTGTGGCCCTAGTGCCTGTAATAGGACAATATACCGGTGCAAATCGATCGCATCCAGGTAATGGGCGGCTTTTGGTGAAATCTTAAGGTAGAACATTTACTTATTTGCGACGGAAGAGCTAGCGGCGTTCCCCCAGGTGATTGCACTCGCGTGCTTTAACGAGAATCGCCCCGAACCCGTCTCGGAGTCGGCACCGCTCGGTGCTCCCACGAAAACTCCGAGACACCGTAAAAGTTCAGTACGGATCACACGACGGGCTGCAAGCGTACTATCAGGATACTCCGAAGAATATATATATAATCCGTACTCCCCTTGTACCTTTCGGTGTGGGATTTTTTATTTTATTCATGTTGGATGCACAAAGCTGTTCCATCATTTTCTATCCTGCGCTACCCTTCTTGCTTCCATTATCGTTTGACCTCTTTTGTGTATGTTTTCTGCTATTGTATCTTCCCAGGTTTTTCTTGGTCTTCCTCTGCTTCTCTTCATTGCTGTTCTGGCCTCCCATATTCTCCGTGCTAATCTTGTTTCTTCCATTCGTTGTAGATGTCCCCACCAGCCGAGTTGTTTTTCTTCCACGTATTCCAGCACTGACTCTGTTTCGAGGCTTTCACGTACTTCAGTGTTTCGAATTCTATCTTTTCTTGTTACTCCTTGTACTGCCCTTAGGTATTTCATTTCAATCACTTATATTTTGCTTTTCATTGGTCTTGTGAGTACCCAAGTCTCGCTTCCGTAAGTTAGTATTGGTCTATAAACTGTTCTGAATATCGTCATTTTCTTCTTCTTTGTTACCTCTTTTTTCTTAACAAATTTTTGTCTCATTGCGTGGTATGTTCTTGCCGTCTTCTCAAGCCGTTCGTTTATGTCTCTCTCCTGTCTACCGTTACTCTCTATTATTGTTCCCAGATACTTAAAATGTGTAACCTGTTCAATGTTCTCTCCTCCAACTTGTATATTCATTGCTTCCTCTTTTTTAGCTGTCATCGTTACCTTGATCTTCGTTGTATTGATTTTCATATCCTGCTTTCTCAAATTTTCCACCCAAACATTTATGTTCTTCTGTAATTCCATTTCACTATCTGCCATAATCACAACATCGTCCGCAAAAGCACATTCCGAGATCCCAACTGGTTGAAGTTTTGCGTATCCTACCTTTAGTTTCTTTAGGTTCGGTTTACTTGCTCTGATTACTTCGTCCATCAGTATATTAAACAAAACCGGACTCAACACCCCTCCTTGCCTCAATCCTCTACTTGTTTCAAACTGGTCCGATACCTTATTCCCTCTAGCTACATAATTTTTGTTTATCTTATAGATGCTCTTTATTGTTCTTACAAGTTTCAGTTTTACTTTTCGTTTCATTAAACTGTTCCATACTTTCCCTCTTTGCACTCGAGTGAAGGCCTTTTCTAGATCTATAAATGCAAAGTATGATTTTGTATTGCTCCTCAGTGTTTTCTGTATTATGTCTTTTATTGTGAAAACATGGTCATGTACACTTCTCCCTTTCCTGAATCCGCTCTGGGCTTCGTCTAGTGTTGGTTCTATGCATATTTTCAGTCTCTTTTCCAGTATTCTCTCATATGATTTTGCTGCCATACTCAGTAGTATAATTCCCCTGTAGTTATTGCAGTCTCTCACATCACCCTTTTTGTGTATAGGTATTATTACTCCAAGTTGCCAATCTTCCGGTACTAACTCTTCTTCCCAAGCTCTATTACAAACTTTTGTGAATAGTTCTATTCCTTCCTCTCCCGTATTTTTCAGCATTTCTCCAGTTATTCTGGCATGTCCTGGGGCCTTTCCATTCTTTAGGGATCTAATTGCCTCTAATACTTCTTCAGTTTATTGTTATCAAGCATATTTCTTCTTCATCTATGTCTTCCCCTGCTAATTGAACTTCTGTGTTAG
This sequence comes from Xestobium rufovillosum, assembly GCA_963966045.1. Lineage (NCBI taxonomy): Eukaryota > Metazoa > Arthropoda > Insecta > Coleoptera > Ptinidae > Xestobium > Xestobium rufovillosum. The sequence continues at coordinate 7,013,829 of OZ014493.1, forward strand.
TGCCTGTACTGGGATTTGTTTCCGACTCTATGCATGATAATTCTTGGAAGTATTGTTTCCATCTCTTCATTGTTTGTCGGTCTTCTGTTATTATTTCTCCTTCTTTACTCTTAATTGTTGTTATCCGTCTCGCTTTTCCTTTCCTGGTGGTTTTTAGTACCTTATAAAATAACTTTTGGTTGTCCTTGCTATTTTCTTCCATTTTCTCTCCAAACCTTATCCAGTTTCTCTCCTTTGCTTCTCTGACCACACTTTTCACTTTAATTCTGTTCCTTGTATGCTTCATATCTGCCTTCCGTTCTGTCTCTCAGGTATTCCTTCCATCTACACTTCTTCTTATCTATTTCTCCTTTGATATCTTTGCTCCACCACGCTGTGTATTTCTTCCTATTGCTTACCCTCAATGTCCCACATATTTCCTTTGTTGCTTCTATAATGATATAAAATATTTTCCATAAATCTTGAGCTCCGTTATTTTCGATATGTTCCAGTTGTATTTTATTTTTTACCAACTCTCTGTATTGTCTTGCTGTTTCTTCATCTCTCAGTTTGTAAGCTTTTATGGTTTCATATTCTACTTTTCTGTTGGTATTTTCTTTTATACACTCTAGCACATTTCCGGGCCTCGCATTACTCTTACATCTCTTATTTCGTCTTTTCTATCTCTATCTACTAATATATAATCTATTATGGATTTATCCATATGGTTTGTACCTTGTCTTGTGTACTTGTGAATTTCTTTATGTTTGTAGAATGTATTTCTTACCAGTAGGTTGTTTACGAGGCAGTAATCCATTAACATTATTCCATTATTGTTTCTCTTGTCTTCTCCGTATCTGCCTATCACTCCAGCACTACTTTTTTCTTTTCCGACTCTGCCATTGAAGTCTCCCGCTACAAAAATGTTTCCCTTGCTGGCTTCCGTCATTAAGTTTAATTGTTCCCAAAATTTATCCTTGATTTCTACTGTTGCATCTTCATTTGGACCATAAACCGTTATTACTGTTACGATTCTGCCATCCATGTTCATTTCTACTGTCAATATTCTTTCTGAATGCCCCTCCCATTTCCTGATATTCTTTGTTAGTTTTTTGTTTATTAAACATCCTACCCCTGTTGCTGCCCGTTTTTCATAAGTCACTCCACTGTATATCATTATATGTCCATCTCCTAGTGTTTCCTACCCTCCCCCTTTTTTCTTTGTTTCTGTTATTGACAAAATGTCTAAATTTGTCTTGTCATACTCATAACATAGTTCTTGGTCTTTTCCATTTATCCTTCTTATGTTCCATGTTGCTAACTTCCATATTTGTTTATTAATATTTTCTTCTAACGCTGTACCTTGTCCTCGCCGAGTCGTTTCCACTTGTTCCGTCCTTTTTAGATTTACTTCTATTGCATTTTCTGGTTTTTCGACTCCTTGTATGCTATTTCTTGCAGGAGTTCCTGATCTAGATGTGGTCCTTTAGCTCTTTGTTTGACTATTTTTCCCATTTTATCGCTCCAGTTCCAAATTTCATCATTTATGATAATTTTTTGGTAGGCTACCTTTACTCTTTTCCCCTTTTTCTTTTCCTCCTCGGCTATAGCTCTAAGTTCTCTTTGTATATTCCTTTCTGCAACAGTCATGTCACTATCGATGTAAATATTTTTCCCTTTAAGTTTATGTTATTCTTCATTGTTTTAATTTTATCTTGAAAGTTTTTCATCTTCGCAATAATAAAGTTACCGCCCTTTCTTTGTCTGATGTTATGTGCATATTCGATCTTCGCACTTACTTCTAGCACTTCTTCAAAAAATGTTTCGACTCCCTCTTTGACACTTTCTTTATTCTTGTATTCAAGCCCTTTTATTATAATATTCAGAGCCTTTCTTTTTTGTCTTTATCTTCTATTTTCTGCTCCAGTCTATTTATCCTCTCCTTAAGTTCAATGTTTTCTTTTTTAATCACTTCAATCTCCTTTTTATATATTTGTTGTTCCTTTTTAATGGTCTGTAATTCTTGGAGAATGTTTGCATTATCTTTTAGTACTTGTTTCATCATTTCCTTAAGTTCGTCCAAATCATCGTTTTGCTCTTTATCCTTTCTGTCAGCTTCTTTAATTGGAGATATAGCGGTCTTTTTACTTCTGCTGCTAAATTCTGGTGGGCTAACTTCTTTCCGTTTATTATGTGTTGCTGGCAGCGGACCTTCACTATCACTACCCGTACTATACATTAACGCACTTTTTCGTGTCTATTTCCGAAATTTTCTGTTACTGCAGAATTCTCACGACGACCGGCAACACTGCTTCAGATCCGACGTGGTCTGCGCACCGTTTCGCCCGACCTCTTCCCAATCAGCTGATATTTTACACTAACCTGTCCTCTGACTTCTACTGTTCCTGTTCACTCTCCGAAACAGATTTTTCACTAACCGATTTTAACTTTCGTCCCGACACTTTTCCGCTAACAAAATAACTCGGCAGTACCTAATTTGGTTTAAACTTTCCGGAGTTTTATTCACGGCTCTTACACGCGCGATTGCCACTCTCCGAAGAACCGCGTTTTATTTCAATGTATATATCTCGCATTTTTGTATATATTCTGTTTTTACCAATTCGATTCAATTCATTTAATGTAAATAGTTAACTTAATAGAGTACCGTTTTATTTTGTTTATGTCTTATTATTCGACGTTTAGCTATAGTAATATAGTAATAGGACCCGCCCTTCTACGACTAAGAGCTTAAGGGTGATCAACGACTAAGTCTTACCAACCTGACCGTAAATACAACTCCAGTAATCGTTCATAAAAGAACGACCCGACCCGCCTAAATATACAGCGTATACCAATAAGTGATACCGAGGGATACAGCTGTATATTTAGGGACAGCTCCGAGAATGTCAGTCCGGAATTGGCGTTCGAAATAAAGCAAGAAGAAAGTAATCGTTGTACGTTTAATAAAGGTGTCCGCTATTTAGAGGTGTCCATTAAGAGAGGTTTTACTGTAATGTTATTTCAATGATGATAAATGGTATTAAATGCTTTGAATATGTTGTAGTTAGTCATATTTCAAAAACTAAACATAGTGAGGGTAATTTATTTTCTTGTTGACATGCACTAAAAAATGCGTTTAACTCATCCACTATAATTATAACCATTTGTAAAAATATTTTAGTTTTAATTGTTTAACTAAATTAATGATATATATACATTATAATAATTTATAACATTTACCGTTTTCAGTCCAAAACGAATTCTACTAGCTGCCGGATTGATTCGTAGAGGTGATCCTCTATTTTTTCTATTTAAAAGGAGCAAATACGTTGATGTGTGATAATCATATCTCCATTTTCTCAGATGTCGCCACATATCGGTTGAAGAAATTCCACTGAATTGGGCCATTAAAGCAACGCAATCATCATCTTGTTTTCTTGTGTGTTCAGAAATAACTTCGACTGGATCAAAAATTCCCATTGTGATCCATGGATGTGACAGCAGTTCTCCAACCTTAATACGATTATTAGGTTCTACTTGAAGCATGGATCTGATCAGATTTTTACTTTCTTGAGACATGAAACTTGGCTCGTGATACTTGCCACTCTGTAACAAATTAAGGAAATTAATTTTCATAATATAACTTTCACTAAGCAATAAGTATCTCCAATTATTTTTACCTCAACTTATTTGAGTTCATAACATTTATTACAATTGTTGCTCGATTTACTATTACTTGTTATTTGCAAGAACCTATTCCATAAGAGTGAGCGGTAAATTCCCGGGAATACAGAATTAGAAAAATTTGCTAGTATTATTTTACATATACATTTTTGAACTTCTCCTTTCCCAGAGTTCACCAGTTTTCTTTCTTCCAAATATCCTTCTCAGTATCTTTCGCTCCCAGGCCTCTGTTCTTTCTTGCTCACTCTTATACATCCATGTTTCACAAGCATATGTAACTGTAGGTCATATCACCGTTCTGTAAATCCTTAACTTTGCAATAGGTGAAACAAGCCTGGACCTGAGAACACTGTTCAGAGCACCAGCGTACCTATCATCTTTAATTATATGTGCTTCAATTTCATGTTTTTCTGTGCCTCGTTCAGTTATCAGCGCCCCCAGGAACACAAAGCTGTCCACTCTTTCGACTTCCAATACTTCAACATTATTTAACTCTACTGCAATACTGTTACTTGTAGATCTTTTCTGTTTTCTTCCTAATATCATATATTTCGTCTTCTGGGCATTTATCCAGAGACCTCTTTCTCGCCTGCTTCCCTAGCTCACTCTGTTATTCTCCGTAATTCTGCTTCTGATATAGCCATTAATGTTAAATCATCGACATAGGCTAATATCTGATTACTTTTAGTCCATATAGTTCCTGTAGTTGTAATACAACTGCCCCTTATTACTTTTTGAAGAGTCAAGTTCAACAGCACTGTCGAACACCCTTCTGCACTTCAAAGCTATCTGATATTTCTCTATTTAACCTAACCTTGTTTCTTGTGTAATCCAATGTTACTTTCACCAGTCTTACTAACTTGAGGGGTATTTGCAGGTCATGCATATCTTCGTAAAGTTTACATCTTTTGATGGAATCATATGCTTGCCTGAAGACTATAAACATCGTGTGTATCTCTGTTATGGTCGTAACAGCTAGCTAATATCTGCTTTAGCGTAAATATCTGGTCTATGACTGATCGATCCTTTCTAAAGCCGTAATGATATTCTCCAAGAGCAGCTTCTGTATACTCTTCTAAATTCTGTTTTATGAGGGTTGCCACTATTTTATATATCGTATCCAGCAGGACTATTCCTCTGTAATTGTGGCACTCGGTTTTATTCCCCTCCTTGTGAATTGGTACCAGTACTGCACCCCTCCAATCATCCGGGATTTGTTCTGTTTCCCATGCTTTCTTAATAAGTTCATAAATTTTTGTCTGGAGACCGTCACCTCCGTACATTAAGAATTCCGCATGTATCCCGTTTTCACCTGGTGACCTTTTATTTTTTTTATATTCGTATTACTTCTATAACCTGTTCCCTTGTTGGTGCAGTATTTATTCTCCGGGCCGTCCAATATATCTTCTCTGTACATCTTCTTCTACAGAGTTTAGATCATCATTCAAAAATTCTTCAAAATGTTCTTTCCATTTTCTCATTATTTGTTGTCCGTCTCCAATTAGATTTCCTTCTTTGTCCTTATAGTAGTTTGTACTGTAATCGAAACCTTTCTAGTTCCTTTTAACTTTCTGCAAAAATTTTTTTATTTCTCTGTTTATGTATCTTTGTTTTAATTCATAGATTTCTTTTTCTTTAAACTGTTTCTTATCCCTTCTGCATATCTCTTCTTCTTCACATTTCTCATCGAACCAGTTCGTCTTCCTTTTTCGTGGCCATTGTTTTGGTAATGTTTCCTCTGCAGCAGTTTTTATTATGTTAGAAGTTAGTAGTACATGGTCTATTTGATTTATGGCTTTTCTATTTGGTGTCACCCACGTCCCTTTATATATCTAATATCTTTCTTTTGGAAATAAGTACTCATGACTTTTAGCCTTTTCGTTGCTGCAAAGCTGATGAGTAGGGTGAAGCGAAAAAAATAAGTTTCAAATTTTTCTTGCGGCTAGTTTTCAAAAGTTGCTTTATAATAAAAGTGTCTATTCCCCAAAGTTTCGAATTTTTCATTAACCATCTTCAGGTGCCACAACGAACTTGAAATTTTGGAAAAATGCGATATTTTTAAAAAATTGCTACTTACCCAAATAGGGGAAATTGTAACATTTTAAGTTAAATAAGTGACTTTTTTGTGAAAAGTAATTAAAAATTAAATTTATATTGAATTAAATCATAAATGTTACACTATTTGTCTCTGTAAGAGAACCTTAGTGGACCATAAGGTAGTGCCAATTCGAACGAGTTACCGTTAAGACACTTGGTTCAGTGTTTAGACGGTTCCACAACAGGCCCTCGAGGGTTTTCTGGAAAAAAATTGGAAAAAAATTGGAAGGCTGTGAAAACCTTCCTATTGCCAATTACAATAAATTACATTGCCCAATGTAAATTGTGAGGTTTTAAGCACTGACCAAAAGTATTTATTTGAGATTTGTTTGGCGATTTCTTCTGGTAACTTTACTGCAGATTTATCACAAAGATACCCCAGACCGCTAGCTCATTCTAGATGGCTTATTTGTGCCAATATAATTCTACGCTTATATGCTGCTACAGAATCGCCTTCAGAAAAATAGAGCATTTTAGCACATTTCGTCATAAGAGTGTATTCCCCTACCATCTTGCTTAGATGGTCCAAAACATTTATTAAACATGATCCAGCGATCAAGATATCTTCCCGAAAGTCTGCTTAAGATAGTAGATCCGGTAATTAAGAGGAATTCGTTCTTTGCTCACCCGGAAAACCTATTACTTTGCATGTTAAATGATAGATAGATTAGATAATGGTTTTATTGTTTCCCATTTGGGATTACAACTCAATAAATAAACGAATAAATGAATGGAACAAACAAAATAATAAATAAATAAATAAACTCCTTTTCACAATTAACTTCCACCTATCTAATTCCCATTTAAGTATAATTAAACCTCCCTCTCCTTTCTTCCCCTCTGAATCACTTCCATCCACTTCTCCCCCCTTCCGCTTTCTTCCAGTATCATCCCCACCCCGACATGTTCCGTGTTCTCTCTCCACCAGCACCTCTCTAACACATGTTCCCATGTCTCCTCCTCCGCCCCGCACTCCCTACACATTCTTCTGTCTTCACTTTCCCAATACCTCCCCCCTCTCATCTCATTTCCCAGTCTAAACCTTGCCACCCTTATTATCTTCTCCTCCCTTCCCCTACTTCGTAGATATCTCGGTAGTCCCGCTGCCCTTATTTCTTTATATTTGCTGTTGTATCTTGACTCTCTTATCTTCTCTTCTTTATCCTGCACTTGTATTTGTCTGTCTCTCTCCTCTATCTCCCTCACCATGTTCCACCCTGCTGTTCTCAAGTTCTCCACTTCTTCTGCTGCATATCCTCGCTCCTGATAAAATTTCTCTCGTCTCTCCTCCCATTTCGATTTTTCTCTTCCTCCCTTCCGTACCTCTTCCCAACACTGCCTGGCTAACTCATTGCCGCCCCCACCTCTTAACTTTTCCTCATATTTCATGGCTCTCTTTCCTGCCCTAGTTCTTAGTTTTTCTCTATTTGTTTCGTCTCTTACCATGTACCCTGGCGTTACCCAGTCTAAGCCCAGTGTCCACCTTATGTATTTTTCCTGGATCCCCTCTATCTTCTCTCTCTCTTCCCACCCCCAAATTTCCGCTCCATACATGGCTACGCTGCTCACTAAAGCGTCAAACAACTTTACTCTTCTTTTCCAGTCGCCCCCAAAATTTCTCTTCCCTATTCCCCATACCTGCTTCATCGCTATTGTTGCCTTTCTGGCTCTCTCTCTCACGTGCTTCTCTTGACCCCCATTCTTTTGTAAGATGAATCCTAGATATTTAAACTCCCCCACCTCCTCCAATTCTTCCCCCTTCCACTCCCACTTCTCTATGCGACTCCTCCCCCCTCCTTTCCTGAATCTCATAATTTTGGTCTTCTCTGTGTTCACTACTAACTCTTTCCTCTCCAAATATCTTTCCAATCTTCTAAGCATCTCCTTTAGTTCTTTCTCTTCCTTTGCCAAGAGGACTACATCATCTGCATATGCTAGTGTCCAATATTTCTTTCTCCCTATTATCACTCCTCCTGCCTGCCCCTTTCTCATTACTTCTTCTAAATCAGACAGGAAGATGTTAAACAAGTACGGGCTCAGGGGACACCCCTGTCTGACTCCTCTCTCCGTCCAAAATACTTCGCCTAGCCGTCCTCCAACCCTTACCCTGTTTCTTGTTCCACTATATATTTCCTGTATTCTTTCTCTCAAGTTCCTTGTTATATTCTTTCTTTCCAACATCTCAAATAATTTTTCTCTGTTAATCCTGTCAAACGCTGTCACTAGATCTATGAAGCATGCTATTATTTTCCCTCCCTTCTTCTTCGTTTCTCTTCCTATTACGTGGTTCAAGGTGTAAATATTTTCCATCGTACCTTTTGCCTTCCTGAATCCCGTTTGCCCTTCCGGTATTATATTCTTCTCCTCTAATTCTTCTTCTAACTTGTTTGCTAATACTGCTGCATATATTTTATATGCTGTTGGCATCAGTGTCACTCCTCTGTAATCTGCTGTTTCCCTCCCATCTCCTTTCTTTCTTATTGGCACTATCAGTCCCTCCCTCCATCTTTCTGGAAAACCTTTGCCTTCCCATATCCCACTGCATATCTTCCTTATCATTTCCAGTGTCTCCTCACCTCCATGTATCCATACTTCGTTTTGTAGATCGTCTACCCCTGCAGCTTTTCCCCCTTTTAATCTGTTTACCACTTCTCTGACTTCCTCCAGTTTGATCGTCTCCACTTGTGCCCTCGCTTGTGCCTCTCCATTTGTATCTTCATTCATGTCATTATTATAATTATCTCTCTCCCCCTCCGTTCCCCCAAGTACCTTCATAAAATGCCTCTTCCAATCATCCATTGTAATTCCTTCCTCTATCTCTCTTCCTTGTTTCTTCTCTCTATTTATTATATTCCATACTTCTTTTTCTGACTTCACATTTTCTATTTCCTGCAATAGCTTGATTCTTGCCTCCTCCTTTTTCCTTTCACATAAGTTCTTGTACGCCTTTTTTTCTATCCTGTACTCTTCCAGACTCATGTTTCCTCTTCTGCATCTCCTCATTGCTTTCCTTACTTCTCTCTTTCTATCTCCACACTCCCTGTCCCACCATTTATTTCCCCTTCCCTCTCCCCTTACACCCTTTTTGATCATTTTCCATCTTGCTGCTCCCTTTATTATCTGTTCCATCTCCTTCACCATCTCATCTGTTTTTCCTTCTCTGATTTCTTTCCCTTTGATGCTCTTTCTGTACTTCTCTATTCCTTCTCCTGACCAATCTATCATGGTTTTTTCCTCTTTCTCCCTTTTTCTTCTTTCCACCGTATTGCGTTCTTCTTTTAATTCTACAATTACGGGGCAATGGTCCGAGTCCACGCTATCTCCCACCCTCAGACTCTCTACCTTCTCCCAAGCATCCATATTCCCAATGACATAATCAATCACCGAAGTCCCTCTGCCTCCTACATACGTAAATTCTCCCTCCCTATCTCCCTCTTTCATCCCATTCATTATTCCCCAACCTTCCTCTTCCACTAATTCCAGCACCAACCTTCCGTCCTTGTTTATGTTCTTATCTTTAGATTTTCTTGTTGTTTCTTCCTCTCCTTCAACCGTTGCCATCATTCCTCCTACTTCTCCTGTTCTTGCGTTGAAATCGCCTCCAATCAATATGTTTTTCCCCACATCTTCCCCTCCTGTCATTTCTTTCAACACTCTTATCTTCTCCTGCATATCTTTATTCACATACACCGTTATGACCTTCCATACTTCCTTTCCCATTTTTAATTCTTTTGCCATTACACCCTCATATCTTGGCGTTTCCCTTTTTATCTCTTCTATTTCTTTTCTCACGCCCACCAAAATTCCTCCCATCGGCCTCCCCCTTTTCTCCTTCCTCTTCGCTGGTTGATATTCCCAAATATACTCTCTTGATAGTCTCTTCTTCAATGTCTCCCAATTTTTCTCATCCACCCATGTTTCCACCAATCCAACCACATCCCATTCCTCCAGTTCGGTCCAGAATTCTATGTCTTTGTTCTTCAAACCGGCTACGTTCCAAAAGGCCACCCTTATTTTTCCCTTCTCCCTCTCATCATCGTTCTTATTCATTTCCGTTCTCATTGCACATTTCGTCTCCCTTTGTCCATCCTCTCCCGTATCTGTCAGTTTTTTGCAGTCCCTAATTGAAGTTCATCCTTCTCTTCCAAACATCCATCACTCTCATTCCATGCCCAACTCTTTCCATTTATAAACAGCTTCTGGTAACCCACCTTCACTGTCTTATTCTGTTTTCTTTCTTCTTCTGCTCTGCCCCGGATCTTTATTTGTATATTCCTTTCTCTTTCAGTGAGGTCATCATTTATATACACTTTCTCGTTTGTAAGTTTCCTGAGTTTACTTTTGTTCCTCATTACTTCCATTTTTTCTTCAAAAGTATCCAGTTCCGCTACATACCTTTGCTCATTAATTCTTTGGGCTGTTCTAATTCGTACATCAACCTGCAAGGCATTTTTAATAAATTCTTCCACTCGTCCTCTCAACATTTCCCCATTAGCACCGTCCATCTTCTTTCCAGCAATGACTATTTTGTTCTTTCTGTGCTTTTTCTCGAGTTTGTCTATTTTGCTTTCTATATTCTCCAAGCGGTCAGTTTTTGTTTTCAATTTTGCTATTTCCAACTTCAAATTAACATTTTCTTCCGTCAAATCTCTCATCTCCGCCCTCAATTCATTCATCTCTTCCCTATACTCTTGCTGCCCTTTCTTTATTTCTTTGATATCCATCATCATGTCACGTATCATATCTTTAAGCTCCTCCATACTCTCCAATTTTTCACTTACATAAGCTGTCTTCACAGGAGAATGCAAGATCTTCTTACTTTTCTTAAACACTTTACAGTCTTTATTCTCTTGCCTTTTCCTTTTCCCTTCGTCTGATGTGCCCTCCTCACTATCCATACGTTAACGGGCGGCAAGTAGCACGATCCAAGTTCACCTTTAGGAGGCGAATGACCTGAGGCGAATGACTGTGTTCACTGTAACTTAACCTTGCAATTTTTCCCGTTGTTTATTTTGCGAAAAACTTCCACCTAGACAACAAAGGTGTCTTTAATTTTTATTTTCACAAGTTCTATCACTTTTTCTGTATCCGATTATACTATTTTCACAATATTCAATTCACTAGAACCATCAAATCTCAACAATACTTTCCGCGTGGCGAAGCCGAGCTAAACTTAGCTATTATCACCTTTCTTACATCTCTATCACTTTGCATGTTAAATGATGGAAGTTCACATATCACAGAAATAAGTTTAAGACGCATTCTCAAATCCAGGGAGGCCGCTACTCCTGGAATTTTAAGACAATTCACAGTACCTGAACTTAATTTCAATGCAAAGAGTTATGAGAATCTAATTGACTGGCAGACTTGTAAATTAAGTGAACCGCCCATTTTAACAGGAATTACGAATTCAGAGTTACAAGAGCTTATAAAATCAGTGCCTGAGATGAACTTAGCAAGGTTTCCATGCCACACGCAAACTGTGGAAAGAATGGTTAAACTAATAACAGAGGCCTCGTCAGCAGTTGCTGGAGTAGAAGCAAGAGATGGTTTTGTAATGGCGAAGTTGAAATCAAGGTCTGAAATGTCGAATTTTAATACAAAAAGAGAATTCAATTAGATTTCATAGGAAGTGGGTGGGTGGGCGTAAATCCAGGCACAGGTACCTCCTCGCAGTGATTTCTGGGTAATTTATTATGAAACTATTTGAAATTACATAATAAATTAGCGAAAGTCTGTGCAAACATTTTAACAAAAATTAGATTTATTATAGTATCACATTTGTGGGTGTGTTGTGGCACCTGAAGATGATGTCCTAGAGAGCCGAAATTTTTTACAGTAAACAACGTTTATAAGTAGCAACTTTTGGTTACTAGCCTATCTCGAATTTCCAAAAAAAAGAAAAAAAAAATTTTTCGCTCCACCCTTGATGAGGCATTTGCCACTTGTTATTATTACCTACGATTATTTTCTTCATCGTCAAATTGGCCAGTTGATACATTTCATTCGGGTCCCGTGACTTGTACTATTTCAGTGATTTTTCCGATAATTTTCCTTGTTGATAAGTTGCCATAGTTGCAAATTTGTAGGTGCATTTATAATTTATAATCTAGTTTCTTTAGTACCTGCCAAACGTCAAATATTCCCAACACCTTTCTTTGTATTCTACCAGTATTTTCAAAACTTTTTGAACATGCCATTAAGACCCGGCTTTTAGCATATTTGGACAAACACAGCATCCTACAAGAAAATCAATTTGGCTTGGAAGGAACAGATCTACTGTGATAGCAATATCTACATTGGTGGAGAACATCTTGAACAGTCTTGAGGAGGGTACCAAACCAGTAGCTCTGATGTGTGATTTGTCCAAGGCATTTGATTCAGTTCTTCTTGATAAGATGCAGTATTACGGAATGGGGAAGACCCGCTTAATCGAATTTATAACTTTTAGTACTGTAATATCAAGCACAAATAGAATATGTATCGTGTACCACGTAAAAAATTTTGATTATGCGCCGTGCTAAAAGAAAAACATGCAACTAGAAAAGCAGCATACCCGTGAGGGCTAAAACGCGCGCTTTCTGTGACCTAGGAGGCCTATCCGTTGTGCGGTGGTGTAACACGTCTCCCTGGATAAAGTGGGAGGAGTTGAAGAATGAGCGGGGGCTCAGGGTGTTAACGGATCGGTTTGCGCATGTGAAAATCCCTACCTAATCTAGAGGCCCCGTACGTCACAGCGTCATTCAAATATTGTGTTTCAAGTGCGATGCACGTTTCGTATTTAATTATGACGAAAATAAGTCTCAAATATAAAAAACGAAAATTACGGAATTTGTTTTGGATAGTAAACTATTCAATAGGATCATTTTCAAAATTTGTGGGTTTTCCCCATTAGAGGAATTACAAACAAATTATTCTTGCTCCTATCTTACTAACCGGACACAGATGGTGGTTACACGAGATAGTTGCTCATCCTCACAGGACATTCACTACGGGGTACCCCAGGGAAGTATATTAGGACCAATATTATTCCTGATATATGTAAATGATCTTCCTTCTAATATGAGAGAGGAAATTACAACAGTCCAATTTGCTGACGATACAACTTTCTTCTGGAATAGAGATCTTGGAGAAAGTTCAGAAAATGTTGAAGCAGTCGCTGACTTCTGGTTTGCCTCTAACCACCTCTGTATGAACATTGAAAAAAGTCAATATATCCAATTCTCAACAAAAAGAACTCAAGGAGAAGACCACGTAAAGTTCCTTGGCCTTTACGTGGGATGCACACATCAGTAGTCTGGCCAATAAATTTTCAAAAGCAGTGTATGCCTTGCGCAGAGTGAGAGACTTAACAAATGCTAAAACTGCACTTTTGTTCTACCATGCACTGTTTTACAGCAACCTGCAGTATGGCATCCGAATCTAGGGAAATTCAACTCATTCCACTTGCATCTTTCTGCTTCAAAAATGAGCCATTCGAGTAATAGCAAAAGTCCATCCACAGACTCATAGTAAGCCATGGTTTATACGGTTTGGAATTTTAACTCTGGCAAGTACTTACATACTGCAGAATTTAATCTACATCAAAAACATTCACACTGTGAAGAACTGTGATGTACACACTTATAATACTAGGCAAAAAGCTGATTTACATCTGCCTATGGCTCGGCTCAAGAAAGGACAGAATGCAACACGGTACTGGGCATATAGACTCTATAATCACCTACTTGGAAAAATACGTGATCTGCCCACCAAGCCATTTATAAAAACAATGAAGGGTCGCCTTGTCGAAGCAGCCTTCTACTCATTTAGTTGAAGCTGGACAGTATACATATATGTATGTTATACCTCTTGACGTTGTTATGTTTGTATTCAAATATTTAACAATAAACATATTATTATTATTATTAATTGAAATAAAATTTGTCTTGAACTACGTTGCTTCGATTCAAGAAATAATCTTGTTAAATACAATTCGTGATCTAGAATTTTTATACTTGGGCCGCCCAACAGACGGAGTGATCACCCTGCAAGAACGTGCTCTAGCGGGGCCAATATTAATTTATGACGACCGAATTGGAGTGATGCGATTTCGTTGGGTCTAAAGAAAGCGCATCACTGTGGTTCGGTTGTCTTAAATTGATAGTGGTCCCACCTAGAGCACGTTCTTGCAGGGTGATCACTCCGTCTGTTCGGCGGCCCGAGTATAGGTAATTTTACTCAAGCTGTTGCTTTTACTAAACACTTGTATTAGTTATGACAGAGTAAACATTCAGTGCCTTAGAAACAAGCTGGAGGCATCGAACTTATTATCGGTGGATGAAAAGGCTGGGATAGTCTGTGTTGCGGAGCACTGGTCGACTGATCTTAACGAATCATTGTACAATATATGGTGGATTCATGCAACAACACACATTAAGAATTAACTTAACTTAAAACTTAATACCTATATATTCATATGTTATTGTTCATGGAACAAATTATTTTAATTTAAGAATTAACTTAACTTAAAAGTTGGTGAACTTTTATCTTTTAAGTTAATTCTTAAGTTCAAATCATTAGAATGGTTGCGCATGCAGGGTTGGAAACCAGAAAATGTGATAAAAGTAAAATGACTAGGGAGTTTGTATTTTTTATGGTCATAATGACATTTGATTATTGATATAACCTCAAATATTTCTGAAAGTCGGACGTGAATATTTATATTCTACGTTCATAAAATAAATGAAGCTGAGTTGATCGCCTTGGTTGAGCAATATACATTTATATATGACAGAAAGCATCCTGTCAATTTGACGAGCAACGACACTGCACATGCGCGCATGTGCGGAAATTAATATAAAGAAGATAGTGCATGAATGGCAGGGAAATTTTTAAGTTCTAAGTTAAGTTAAATTAAGTTATATTAATGCAGTTGCATGAATCCACCAATAGATTAATATGTTACTGCTGCTTCTTTTGTTAGATCATACATACATGGTTGTGTAAAAATCTTACAAGTAGAGAAATTGTAGCAAATCAATCGAGAAGAACTGTGAAATAGTTGTCTCTCTCCCAAAAACTAATCTCATTGTTGTGAGTAGTTACAGTTTTCCCAATAGAAATTTCGATACATTCCTAAATATGTAAGGTAATACCGGGTAACATTGACACATCTTCATAAAATATTTTTTTTCTCACTTATGATAAGCACTAGAAATTTGAAAACCTGGCTTTGGTTAAAGCAGTATGTTATGCGTATGTACTAGGTAACAATATCAAGATGGAGTTTGTTTTCTGTATTACATTTTAAGCAGAATAAAACTCTGCAATGTGTCAATGTTATCCTCACGTCGGATAACATTGATACCCCCTGTAAATTTCGTTATAAGTCAATGTTTACTAGGTATAACCTATCATTGACATAAGATAAAGGTTTACCCACAAATTCTTAAAGAAAATTTCTTTACTAGACCGATTTTTTTTCATAAATACATGAGAACAGTGCTAACATTACAAACGACCAAAATCATACATTACTAAAAAACATTGAGGGCTTTTCCAGAAGCCAAACAAGTGAAACTATTGTTGAATACATGCATACCCCGACGAATAGTTGGCTCTGGAAGAACTTTTACAATATCTTTAAACAAAACTGTTGCCTCATCTGCTACATTTGGAAAAACAAAGTACTTTTCCTTCCTCCGTAAAAATGTCACAGTTACTTCGCGTGATTCTTCTATTTCTGTTACTTTTCCAATGTAGTGACAGACCTCCCCTTTAGTCCCACGATGCTTGCCAACTTTAAATTCCACAAGGACCCAGGAATTTGCCATAATTTTGTTGGGCTTAGGTTCGGTCTGTTAATATTAAAATTCATGTCATTTTAGGAACACAACCATTTAATTTAATTACTTACTCTTACTGACACTGCCGCGCTGTTGGAAAAATCATCATCCTCCTCTTCCACGACAGCCACATCTAAATCAGAATCATCATTCATCTGCAGACTTACATCACTATCAGAACTGCTTTCAACTACTTTCTTCTGCTTCTTTGGTAGACGATTTTTGGTCTTTGTCAGAGCCTTTTCTTTGCTTTCAGATATCATTCGTTCTACAACTTCTGCACTCGTAAGACTTTCAGCAAACTTTCGGCGAATTCTGTTCCGTTTATTAGTTTCCGGTTTATTTTCTTGCCTTCTTAAAGCTGACAATAATGAGCGCTCTAAACTTTCCGGCGACATGATAACTTGTCTTAGAGAAACTACTGATTCTGGTCGAGAGGTATTTGCAGAATTGGGGTCACTTAATGTTGTTTCTGTGTTTGCATTAGATGTATTTGGGGCAAGAGGATTCACTTGGCCTTCATTGTCAATAGGAGAAAGAACAGTTGATGCTTCAGATTTCGTTAGTATTTTTTCTTCATTTAACGGGTAAACACCAGACCCTTCAAATCCTCCTATAGCATTTGCTCTAGAGAAACATCCACTGTCTATCAGTTTTTTTAACAACGAAGGGAATGCGACTTTGTCTACATTTTTGCAGCCAGTATCATGATAATATTCTTTTAAAATTTTGCGCCACTCATTTTTAACGCCCTTAAACACCCCAACATCCAAGGGTTGTAATGCGTGGGACGTATGCGCTGGCAAGCAAAAAAGTTCAACATTATTGTTAGAAGCCATTTCGATTAAGGGAAGTGTAATATGTGAGTTGTGGCCATCAAATATTAAAAGCTTAGTTCCCTCCAATTTTTCATTATGTTTTATAAAAACATTTTCAAACCAACTGGAAAATTGTAATGCCTCCATCCATCCCGACGGAGAACAGTTGTAAACAGCATCTTCAGGGCCATTTTGACACCAGTTTGAATAAAGGCGTCATCATCATAAGGTTCTCAGTCCGAAGACTGGTTGGACGCGTACCTCCATTCTTTTCTATCCTGAGCTAACCTACGCATTTCCCTAAAAGTAGAACATCCTACATCCCTAACTATTTGAGAGCAGTAGTCTAATCTAGGCCTACCCCTACCTCTTTTTATTCCTATCTCTGACTCTAGTATGTCACGAACTATTCCTTCGTGTCTTAGAAGGTGTCCTACCATCCTATCTCTCCTACTCTTTATTGTTTTCCATACCTTTCGCTTTTCCCCAACTCTTTCTAATACTTCCCTATTGCTAACCTTATCTATCCACGGTATCTTCATCATGCGTCTGTAGCACCACATTTCAAACGCTTCTACTCTTTTTCTATCCGCTTCTCCTATTGTCCAAGTTTCGCACCCGTATAATGCCGTACTCCATACATACGACGTTAAGAGTCTCTTCCTAGTCTCTATATTAACCGTTCTCGAGCATAACAGTTGTTTCTTTTTGTTAAACGCAACTCGGCCCTGCGCCATTCTTTGTTTTATCTTTAGTGCTCCTACCGTCTTGAGTTATTTTACTTCCTAAGTAGCAGAAATCCGCGACCTCCTCTATCTTCTCATTTCCAATTTGTATTTCCATTTTAGTTCTATTTTCACATCCCCTACATACCAAAATTTTAGTTTTCTTTTTATTGATTTTCATGCCGAAGCCCTGTGTCAAAACTGCTTCCATTTCAATCAAAGCCGCTCCTAATTCTTCTTTGCTAGATGCTAACACTGCTATATCATCCGCAAATCTGAGCATGTTAATAGTTTGGCCCTGTACATTGATCCCTGAGGCTGTTCTTTCCTTAACAATATTAATCGCATCTTCGATATATAAGTTGAAAACTAGAGGTGACAATGCACATCCCTGTCTCACTCCCTTCCGGATATCTACGTCCCTTTGTTCCTGCTCACATTCTATAACTGCCTTTTGCTCTTTGTAGAGATTATGTATTATTCTTCTGTCCCTGTATTTCATCCCTACCTTTCTCAGCACTTCGAACATCTTCCCCCATTTTACGTTGTCGAAGGCTTTTTCTAAATCTACAAATCCTATATAGACGCTCTTTCTCTTTTCTATCGTTTTTTCTATAATTACTCGTAAAGGTAGAATGGCCTCGCGCGTTCCTCTATTTCGTCTAAATCCGAACTGATCTTCTCCTAATATTTCTTCCGCCTTTTTCTCCATCCTTCTTTGCACAATTCTAGTTAAAATTTTTGACGCATGGGAAGTTAAACTGATAGTTCTAAAATTTTCGCATCTATCCGCGCCTTTTCTTTTTGGCAAAGCTACTATGATGTTCCGTTTGTAATCTTCTGGAATCTCGCCTGTCAGGTATATGCGACTAACTAATTTAAATAAACGATCTATTACCTCTTGACCTGCGCACTTTAAGATTTCTGCCTGCAAGCCATCTATACCTGGTGCTTTATTATTCCTTAAACTTTTTAGTGCTATCTCAAACTCTTCTCTCATTATAGGACTCCCTAGGTTATCCCCCTCTACACTGCTTTCGCTTTCTAATATATCTTGCACTTCCTGTCCCGCATATAAGTTTCCTAAATATTCTTTCCACCTATCTGCCTTCTCCCCACTTCCGATTAGGAGATCTCCTGCCTCATTTCTAATGTTTTTGGTACTAGATCCAATTTCTCTAAAATTTCTCCTGATTATTTTATATGCTTCATCAGTCTTTCCTACTTCGAACTTATCTTCCACTTCTTTGCATTTATTATCGATCCATTGCTCTTTCGCTTTCCTACATTTCCGAATAATTTCCCACTTGATCGCCTTATATCTTTGTTTCCCTATTTCATCTAACCTATTTTTATATTTTCGCCTTTCCTCTATTAGACTCACAATATGTTTTGTTATCCAGGGTTTCCTACTTTCATTCTGTTTATGACCCAAAATATCCCTAGCTGAGGAAACTAAACTATTTTTAATGCAATTCCATTCTGCCTCTATGTCCCTAACAATATTTCCATAAAGGTGTAAGCCTTTATAATTAACATATAAAGGTAGATATTCTCCTATTGCATTGCAACAAACTAGCACAGTATACGTTGATTTTGTCACACTCCCTACAACTTTGTGGGGATTGCTAGATCCTCTACGACATAAAATTTTCTGTATTCCAACATCCGTTTGAAAACCTGATTCGTCACAATTAAAGATATTTTGTGGCCTGTTTTGTAAGTTATGGCGTTCAATGGTTTCTTTTAGCTTTCTGTGGAAGTCCTTTAACACTTCTTCAGAACAGGCTTGCGCTCTATTCTTGGGGAGATTTTGAGCAATTCTGCGGCTTAGGCGATCCTTCCAACGATTTTCAAATCCCGTAATCCAGTCTTTCCCTGGTATGCTATTTTTAAATGAATTTTGTCTATCAAGAGTTTTGAGATAATCTTGTACACATGTTTGTAACTGAAATCTGTCTAACCCAAACCCCCAGTCTGCCAATTTAATAAGCGCATGCACTATTAACAGCTCTTCCTCGTGGGTTAGTACGGTGGGCCTTCCGACAGTTTTACATTTGTAATTTTTTACGTGATTCAACAACGTAGTGCGATTAATGCCAAAAAGGTCAGCGGCTCGTTTGATGCTCATGCCATCCCTTACACACTGCACAGCAGATCGCATACTTTCTTCCGAATAGGTTTTATAAGCTCTCTTTTTTGATTGCGACATACTAAACAGAAAGAAAAAAATCACTGAATTGACACAACACAAGAGGGTAAGATTGACACCAGTGTCAATCATAACCTCAATGTACTATTTATAAATTATTTTTAACTACTGTGAAATGTGCTGGGATACCTTGATGACTTCGTCAATATTGATGTAAAACTACTTACCTTGCATGACAAATGATAGAACTTATTAAAATATTGTTCACAAACGAAGTTTCGTGACCACGCGGAAACCGGTATTTCAAAACAACACATTTAAAGGCGTGCAGTAACCGATACGGTAGGCGCAACACAACTTTCAACTATTCCAACTAGATGGCGGGACCGTAAATCAATTTTTAGTAATGTTAAATTCGCGCTCTGCTTGAAAACACTACCAGGTAGGCGGGATTTTTGAAAAGGTGTCAATGTTACCCCCCTGTCAATGTTACCCGGCGTTACCTTATATTAAGGTTAAGTGTCCATTTGAGATACTCTCAAATGCTTGTCCATTTGAGAGTATTTGACTATCGGAGAGCTTACTATCAAAACTATCGGAGAGCTACTATCGCTACTATCAGAGAGTTCTCTCAGAACCGTGTCCACTGTTGACATGCAGTGTTGTGTCCATGCTCTCGAGAGTCTCAGAAGCAGTGCGAAAATATGGATGTGAAAAAAATTGTGGCTGCAATCATTATTTCCAAACTTTTAAAAAGAGAAAAGAAATGAAAAAGAAGCTGCTGGGTGAAACTGTGGATTCAGCGTAGATCGAAAATAGGAGTATGTTTTACGTTGACAAGAGAACTTGAAATTGAGGATGCACACAGCACTTTCGCAACTTTGTTCGTATGAATGTGGTACAGGTTCAGCATATAATGGAATTAGTAGGTCCAAATATCGTAAAAAATTACCGCTATCTCTTTCAATAGTTTGTCCTTATTTTCCCGATTTCGGTACTGCTTACATTTGGAATTCCATAAAACAGAGTTTTCCTTCATATATATCAATTAATTCTATGGTTTCATCTTTTGACCACTTGTTTGGCGCCATATCTACATATACTACTCAGCAGTACTCTCAAAAATTCGAAACGCGTCCGTATTCTGCAAGTTACTATCCAAACAAACAATTATTAGCGTGTCCACTTGAGAGCAAGTCGCAACGCGCTCGCTCTCGATAGCTGGCAGGGGCTCTCTGATAGTTGCTCTCAGATATGTGTCTCTCAAATGGACACTTACCTTTGATTCATCTTTACTGCATATTGAGTAGGGTGGGCCGAAAACGGAAATTTTTAAAAAAGTATTGAAATTTAATTGGCGCTAGGCTGGAAAAGTTGGGTCTTTAGATTATAAAAACACAAAAAAAACTGGGTTACCTAGTTCAAATTTTTACCGGGCCCACCAGGCCCCAAAAGGGCCAAATGTTTTTTTTCGAAAAATTTTATCAGCGCAAGTTAAAAAATGTTTTTTTAAGTACTCCTTATTACCCCTCCCATGTTTTTCTGTAGATTCTTCTATTTTCCTTCTTCGATTCCCTAATCTGTACTCTATCACACCCCTTATCGGCCGCACTGCACAAAAATTCACCACAGCAATCGACGCTCTTCGACCGGCTAGCGCCTCAATCCCGCACTCGTATGCCTAGTGTATTTATTTTCGAAATCAATGATACCGGCGGAATTCTCCCGTGCGTGAATGACCTTCACTTTTGTGGTTAGATTTCCGTACAAGTTCACTTATTCCAGACCACTATTGTTCCCAATTATTGTCGCTGTTTTAACAACCTTATTTACACTTTGCCCGCATTTAATTGATATCACTTTCGCGTCTTTATCAACAAAAACTTACTCGTGGCGGAGCCGCGTGTTTACCGGAACTCGCGCCGACGTACCAAGTACCAAGAATATGGAGGAAATAAAACTAATGATACAGGAAATGACCAGAGATATGAAAGAAATGATGAGGAATGAGTTTAAAGAATACAGAGAAGAGATAAAGGAATTAAAGCGAGAGAATGAGCAAATGAGACGCGATATGGAAAACATGAAAAGACGAATGGTTCAGTTGGAAAGTGGTGAAAATGAGATAGAACAATCTGAGAAGGCAAGGAGAAAAAATAATTTGATGATTTCTGGTTTTAAGGTAGAGAATATAAAAAAAGAACAACTGGGGGAAAGAATGGAGGAATTTTTGAAACAACGCTTGAACGTAGAGACCAAAATCAAGACAGCCTACAAGATAAATGACAGTGTTTGTGTAGTGGAATTGAGCAGTTTCCAAAATAAGATTCAGATTATGAAAAATAAGGGAAAAACAGAGTACCTACGAAAACAAAGAATCTACATAAATAATGACATGACGAGGAAGGAAAGGCAAGTACAAAAACTGATCAGAGAGAAAGCAGACCGAGAGAAGAGGATGGGAAGGATGGTTAGAGTTAGCTACCAGAGGTTGAGTGTAGATGGAAGGGAATATGTGTGGAACAGGGAGGAAGAAAAATTGGAGGAACGCCAAGACATGAGAAGCGTTAATTCAAAAAACTGACCAGGGTAGGGGAGGGCGGAGATATGATGACGAGGCACGAACAAGGTACACGAAAAGGGCGAGACATTAATGATTACATAAGTGGGGGAAGAGAGATAATTCGAACGAAAAGATGCGAGATTAGTTTGGGAACATGGAACGTGAGAAGCACATTTGAGGAGGGAGCTCTAAAACACCTAGTGGGGGTAATGAAAAAATACAGAGTGGATGTATTGGCATTACAGGAAACCAGGCAGAGGGGCAAAGTAATAATGGAGATAGATGACCATATGTTTTTCAACAGCGGGGTGGATAACAGGCACTTGGGTGTGGGTTTCATTGTAAATAAGAGATTTAAAGAAGCAGTGGTGGAGTTCGACGGAATTTCGGATAGACTGTGCAGATTGCGAATTAGGGGAAAGTATAGGAAAATAAACTTTATTTATGCGCATGCCCCAACGGAGGAGAAGGAAACCGAAATGAAGGAGAAATTTTACGAGGATCTGGATACAATGGTGAATAAGAGTCCGAAATACGATATCAAGATCCTGGTAGGTGATATGAATGCAAAAATAGGAAGAGAAGAAGAATACAAGAAAGTAACAGGACGGAAAAGCAAGCATACAGTTAGTAATGATAACGGAAAGAGACTGGTAGAATTTGCACTAGAAAATGAAATGAAGGTAATGAGTACCACATTTGATCATAAGGATATACATAAAGAGACATGGTTAGCACCAAACGGGAGAACAAGAAACCAAATTGACCATATTCTGATTGAAAGAAAACATGCGAAGAATGTAACCGATGTGAGGAGTTTTAGAGTAGCGGATGCCGACAGCGACCACATGTTGGTTATTGCAAAAATGAACCAGGGAGTGCCCATCATAAAGCGAGGGGAAACAAAAATGAGGAAAAAATATGAGTTACACCGGCTGAGTGACGAACACATCACGACGCTCTTTAAGAAGGAAATGACAAGAAAGCTGGGAACTAAACCACAAGGAATTGATATAGAGGGGGAATGGGTGCAACTAGAACTGACGATGAGGGAAGTAACAGAGAATATACTAGGGAAGGCCAAGAAAAGACAAGTTGCCGATTGGTTTGATGACGAGTGCAAGCGGAGTTTACAGAGTAGGAATATAGCAAGACTAAGAATGATAGAGGACCCCACAGAAGAAAGAAAGAGAGAGTATGAAGGGATGAGAAGAACAGCAAAAAGAATGTGCAGAAGTAAGAAGCGAGTTCAGCTGGAAGGAAAACTATTAGAAATTGAAGAAACTTACAGGAAAAAGGAGATAAGAAATTTTTATCAAGAAACGAAGAGAAACAAAAAGGTGTGCTCGAGAGGTCCTCGGTATTTGATGACAAAAGAGGGACTTTTAGTGGGAGATAAAGAAGGGAAGCTGGATAGATTTGCGCAATATTTTGGAGAGCTGTTAAATGATGAGGAAGGGAGTTCCTCAGAAAGTGAATATGAGGTGGATAATGAACAGAGAGTAGCAGAAGAAAATAAATCAGTGGAGGTGCCAACAGAGCAGGAAGTTGGAGAGTGCATAATGCAATTAAGTAATAGGAAAAGTGCAGGGGAAAACGACTTGCCAGCTGAAGTTTTAAAACATGGAGGTGAAGCACTGTTATCGAGAATAGGTGAATTAATAAGCAAGATCTGGTCAGAGGAGAGAATGCCGAATGAATGGAATACTGCAGTAGTCCACCCCATATACAAAAAGGGAGAGAGGTCGGATTGTAATAACTACAGAGGAATTGCACTCCTAGATGTATGTTATAAAGTATTAGCAAGGATCCTTAGAAATCGTTTAAACAAATACCAAACAGAACTAGTAGGTGAATATCAGGGAGGATTTAAAACGGGAAGATCGACGACAGATCAAATTTTCATAATGAGACAACTGCAGCATAATACATTTGAACAAACTTAAGTCTTCATATACTGTTCATAGACTTTAAGCAGGCATACGATTCCATCAAGAGAAACATGCTATATAGCGCGATGGGAAAACTGGGAATCCCCAGAAAAATAATAAGATTGGTAGAGATGACGCTCCGGAAAACATCTAATAAAATCACGCTGGAAGGAAGTGTGTCAGAACGATTCAAAGATAAGAAGGGATTGAGACAGGGTGATCCGTTGTCCACAACACTGTTTAATTTGGTGTTGGAGGTTGTATTGAGGGAAAGCGGGATACGCACAGCGGGGACAATCTATAATAATAGGCAACAGTGTCTGGCGTATGCAGATGACATAGTACTCATGACAAGGACAAAAAAAGAGCTGCAAAATGTATTTAGATTGCTGGAGGGGAAAGCCAAGGAGTATGGGTTAGTTATCAACGAACAAAAGACAAAATATATGGTAATGAGGGACAATGACAAAGGAGGGAGATTGTATTTAGAAGTAGAATGTGAAAGTAATAAAAAGTACGTATTGGAGAGAGTTGAACAATTTAACTACCTGGGAGTAACGCTAACTAGTAAAGGAGACGAGGAGAGCGAAACCGCCAAGAGATTGACCAGAGGAAGTAAAGCTGCCGGATCGCTAACAACAGTACTAAGAGCTAAGAATATATCAAGAGCTGCTAAAATTCGGGTCTATCAGACTATCATTAGACCAACAGTACTATATGGCTGCGAAAGCTGGATAATAAATTTGAAAGAGGAGGCTAAGCTTGGAAGATGGGAACGTAATATTCTAAGAAAAATTTATGGAGGGATAAGAGATAATCAACAAGAATGGAAACGGAGAACAAATGCTGAGATTACCGATATGTATGGGAGACCAGGAATCACACAGGTTGTTAAAACCCAAAGAGCCAGGTGGTTGGGACATATAGCAAGAATGCCCGAATCTAGAGGAGTTTAGAGAGTCTTAATGGGAGTAGATGGTGGGAAGAGGAGAAGAGGTCGCCCTAGGAAACGATGGCTAGATCGGGGTGGAGGACTGGCAAACAAGTGCATTGAATAGGAAGAAATAGCAGAAAATAGTGATGAGACTCTAAGCCAAGGGTCGTAAGGACCTGTAGCGCTGATATATATATATATATATATATTACCCCTCCCCCAAAATGGACTTAATTGAAAAATATTTAGCCGGGCCCGTGGGCCAAAACAGAACTTGAATTTAGGCAAGATGATATTGGACGCTAAATTTGTGCAGCCTTTTGCTTGATTTAGTGTTGAAACACGAAAGGTAAGATGGTAAACACTAAATCAACCCAAAACTCACCACGTGTAGGTATCTGCACCTGGAGTTCCTCCCGTTGGGAGTCCCTCTCGCCAGATTTTTATATGCAAGTTATTTATTTTAGATTTTTCTTTTATAAATACTGTCCTTTGTTCTCAAATGAAGGTAACAGTTTTCTGGCTTCTAATTTTGATCTGATGTAACCATCTCTTGATATTTTAGAGAAGCTTCGGTAACAATCTTCACACACCTCTCTACCGACTGGGTGTGGCAAGGAAATTTTTCTAAGTTGATCACAAATGTTTCTTCCACAATATTTTGTAAGTCTTCGTCTGAAAATCTTGCTGTCACGGGTGGTTCTGTTATCATACAACTTTGCCAATCTATTAAGTCAATGTAATCTTCCGCCCATAAATTAATAGAGGGCACCGTAAAAATTCTAACTACATTATTCTTTTGAAGTCTAACCTTTCGAATTCTTCTGACAGCCAAATCTCTAATATGCCTGCGCGAGTCCACTAACATTTGCTAGAAGTATATTCTCTGGGTGGGCGAAATAAGCATTGTCTGCAAAAACTTTATCGATAATGTTTCGTACTTTCTCGGCAAAAATTCTTGATGCACATGTGTTTTGGTCCATCATAAATAAGCGGTTTTGTTTTATTTCAAACCATACCGGAGCATATACTTTTAAAATATATTCTGTTAAAATATTTAAGTTTGGAGATGGATTTGTTGTAGCAACATATAATCGTAGTACCCTATTTGCTGTTGTCAGCCATCGCACATGGGACATCTTGACTGGATCTTTTTCAACTAAGCTAGAAGGGCAGTTACCATCTCGAATAGCACAACACATTTGAAATAGGTATTTTTGATCGGTACTTAGGTCATCATGTGGTAGTTCTGGAAGTACGGTATTTATGTTTTTGAAGCACACTACAGGCATTTTTTCACAAGTTTTCAATAGTTACCAATACGTTTTAAGTGCAGCGGCGCAGACCAGAAATTCATAAATGAGTAGATGGGCCCGGTTAAAAATCACTTTAGGATGACCAGTTTTTCTGTGCGCTTCAAGTAGTACCTAATAAGCAAATTTTCCGGTAGCGCCGAAATAATAATTAAAAAAATTTTTTGGTCCTTAGGAAGCCCATCCAGATTGCTGTGGCAGCTGATTTTAACATTGATTTTAATATAAAAAATAATAATACATATAAATTGCTTGCAATGTTTGCTGGGCACAATATGCATCCAAAAATTTTTGATCCAATGCATGTGACAGACAACTCTAGATCATGTATTGATAATTTTTGTGAACTCTACCCTTTTCATAGATGCTAGTGTGGTGTTAGCGGGCCTCAGTGACCATTTTTGCAAATCAATAGCATTTCCACTTATAAATTTACCATGTAAAGCATCAAGAAGATTCACATCTGATGAGATACTGGCGTTTCAAAATAGTTTGTCCGTGGAGACGTGGGATGCAGTTTTTGAAATGGGGGACCCGGATGGCATGCTGGATGGATTTCCCAGGACTTTCTTGGAGCATCATATGGCATCATTTCCTGTGAAAACTTCCAGAGTGCCTAACCATAGCCGACTTACATCTAATACTCTACGAACTATGAAGGAAGAAATAAGATTTCTTTTGCGTGTGCAAAGCAACATGCCCTGGAAGAATGACATGGACAGCGTTATTAGATTACATCATGAAAGGTATTTGACAGCAGCTGAGCTACAAAGGAAAAGCTACAATCTGGGTCAAATTGAGAAGTCTGATAGCAAGTGTGAGACTATCTGGAATATAGTAAATAAAGAAACTGGTCGAAAAGTAATTAAACATCACGCCCAACGACCTACGTGTGACGAATTTAGTCTGCCAGCTGTCGCCTCAAACATCCACCACCTGACAGTTAGCAATTATCCAGTGAATGGTAGCTCCTTCTTCATGCATCCAACATGCGAAGGTGAGATTCAATCTATTCTATACCGACTGAAAAACAAATGTTCCCTAGATATATATGAACTATCTTCCAAAATTATTAAATGTGCAGTGCCTTGGATTTTGTATCCACTAATAATAATTATTACAAATAAGTGCTTGGAACAAGGAATTTTCCCAAACAAGTTGAAACTAGCAAAAGTTCATCCCATATACAAAAAAGGATTCCCATCTGACTGTTCTAACTATCAACCCATCTCAGTTCTACAGGTATTCTCTAAAGTTTTTAAGGAGGTTATACGCACCAGGATGGTGGACTTTTTCAATACGCACAATTATTTTTGTATGCAGCAATTCGGCTTCAAGCACAACACTGGCTCCATTTCGTTCTTAAACAGAGCATTGGAGCTTAATGAAAAGTGTATCGCCAGGCTTTGTGATCTAAATAAGGCTTATGACAGTTTAACACAGAGATCCTCCTATCGAATTTGGCTTGTTACGGATTCAGAGGTCCTTCTTTGAAGTTGTTGTCATCTTACTTTGAGGGACAGAGCCAATATATGTTTTTAAATGGTCACACTAGTGACTTGAGTGCTGTCACCATGGGTGTCACACAGGGCTTGCTCCTGAGACTAGTTCTCTTTCTTATATACGTTAACAACCTGCCAGTCTCGTTGAGCTGTGAAATAATACTCTACGCAGATACCACGCTTGTTGCAAAGGGCTGCAATATGGGAGAAGCCGAGGCTGTTTTAAATGAGGCTTTCACTGGGGCGTGCCATTGGTTCTCGGCAAATAATCTTCTGCTGAATTAAAAGTAAAACAGCCACCATTAAATTCAGAACCGACCGTTGGATCAGACCAGATACTCCTGTTAGATTTCTTGGAATTCTCGTTGATTCAAAACTTTCATGGAGGGAGTATTTAACGTCATTATGTTTGAGACTTGCTAAGGCAACATTTGCCATATGAGGAATTCTGAGAGTGTCAGGTTTTCCTTCAGCTAAGATGGTGTACCACGCCCTTTTCCATTCGGTCATTGACGTATTGAGGTATGGGGTCACTCGCTCATATCCGGGAGGTCCTTTTGAAGCAGAAGGCAGTTCAAGCTCTCGTAAATGTGTCTCAAACTACCTCTTGCAAGCCTTATTTTCAAAAGATTAATATTTTGGCTGCCTGTTACATATACAGGGTGAGTCAGGAGGAGAGGGAAATATTTTGGCAGGTGATAATATCGGCCATTTCGAATAAAAAAGTTTATATGAACATGGTTATTATTCTTAATAGTTTCGGAGATACAGCTGTTTGAATTTTGTTAAATAAAAATTAAGGAACTGTTACGCTCGCAGCAAGTGCTCAAAAATTAAAGCTTGAACTTCAATACACCTATCAACTCGCTTCTTAAGATTGCATGTTGATTCTCCGAGTGCAACTTGCCTGGCCCTTATGTGAGTAGTAGCATCCAAAATGCGAGCAATCAATTTTTCTCGTGCATCTGGTTTTGTTATGTAGACTTCCATTCTCAACCATCCCCATAAACAATAACCTAAGGTCGTTAAGTCCGGAGATCGTGGGGGCCACGACCCATCCATCGCCCAGGGAAGGTTTCGTTCAGATACTGAGTTACTACACCCTACACGAGAAGTATTTGGCGGAGCTCCGTCATGCTGATAGTATACACTCTGTTCCGTGTCGCCAAAGGAATATCATCCATAAGTCTTTCCAAGTCATTTTGTAACAATTTCAGGTAACTTTCATTTGTTAGGCGATTGGCAGTGATATCAGGACCAATCAAAATATTAAAAATGGCACCAGAAAAATCTTGATCAGTTATTTTCAAAATGCTGTATCTCCGATACTATTAAGAATAGAAACCATGTTCATATAAACTTTTTTCTTTGGAATTGTTGGTACTATCGCCTGCCAAAATATTTCCCTCTCCTCCTGACTCACCCTGTATATTCCGAATGTACATCAAGACTTCATACTTGACCCATTGCAGAGATAACCAATTATGAAACCCGTGGCAGAGATAACCTTCTTCCCGAGGATAGGTTGAATATTTCTGACTTCTTCAAGACTGGGATAAGACTGTACAACAGATGTTCAGCTGAATGGAGAGTGCTGAATTAAAGATGCTTTAAAGTAAACTGAAGAATTACCTTCTCCAATTTCCACTCTACAGTGTGGATAATTTCATGTGTGATTGATTATTTTTTTATATTTCATGTATTTTAAATAATGTTTTATGTTTCTTTTGACCTAACATGCACACATTGAAATAAAATTATTATTATTATTATTATTATTATTATTATTATTATTATTATTATTATTACATGTACTACAACGTAATTTTGCAACTGTGTTTATTAAGTTGACAATTAAACTTGTTCCAGTTTACTTTTTTGTGTTTTCTATTTTTATAAATTGCTAAAACGAACCGCCTGCAGTGTTCATTGCTTTGTATTGTGTAAGTATACAAACCTTTTTATTCATACGGCTCGCTAAAAATGATGTTAAAGTTATACTTGTAATGCTGTGAATCTCAGTTGGTCAATTAAAAATTTTTCACATACATCAAGAAATGGTCCTTGGCACACCAAATCTGAATGTTATAGACATTTGCAAATTGGTCTATTTGGTGTTTTCAGTAGGAGCTATTTTAAAGGAAGCATTTTGTAGGTGGGCCATTTTTTCAGTGAGTTATTTTGTCGGAGCTACTTTGCCTGGGGCTGTTTCGTCGGCGGGCTATTTTGTCAGTGTACCACTTTTCTGTTCCTCAGGAAATGACCATTCGGAAAATTTACACCTTCCCATCACTATTCCCTAACAGAGCGCAAGCAGTTGCCTTATAAGAAGACGACGAGCACAAAAAGGGGATATATAGACAAAATCCTCTTTTAATACACCCTTATATTGTTAGTCGGTAGAAATTCATTATAAGCCAACAATACTGTATTACACCTACCAATATTTTCTTGTACAAGGAATCTATATTTTGATCATCAAATGGTAAAAATCCAGCGAGAAGAGCATAAAGTAAAACACCCATTGCCCATACATCAACTTCTTGACCAAGATACTGTTTACCTAAAACAAGTTCTGGTGCAGCATATGTGGGTGATCCGCAAGAAGTCTTCAAAGGAGTTTCCATGCCACCTTCAGGTTTAGCGCAAAGTCCAAAATCTATTAATTTTAAGGATTGATCCTTATCCAATAAAACATTTTCCTAAAAATAAAATTTCACAGTTAACTGCATAATACATCTATACTCGTGCCGCCGAACAGACGCAGTGATCACCCTGCAAGCATGAGCTCTAGGCGGGACCACTATCAACTTAGGACGACCGAACCGCAGTGATGCGCTTTCTTTAGACCCAACGAAATCGCATCACTCCAATTCGGTCGTCATAAATTAATATTGGCTCCGCTAGAGCACGTTCTTGCAGGGTGATCACTCCGTCTGTTCGGCGGCCCAAGTATAGCATCTATTACCAAGGTGCATACTAAACAAGTTTTTCCACTGATATGCAAACAATTAAATAAGCATTAAGATCAATAAATTTATTCTGTTGTGAATTTGTGTTGCGACACATGAAACAGTATTTAAATACTTAGTTCAATAATGATAAATATGAAAAAAACAATGGGGAACACCAGAATTTACAACTTTTAGTACTATAATATCAAGCACGAATGTAACATGTATCGTATGTTGCATAAAAATTTGACAAGATGTTGAGCTAAACGAAAAATCTGCAGTTGAAAGTTGATAAAATCGGGAATAGCAAAGCTCGTCTACTGGTGCGGTGTGTGACGTAAAATTCCGTGAAATTACCCAGACTGTCCCACCACATTACCTGTTCGCCTTCCCTTTCATTCACTACGTCAATAATAATGGTCGCTGAACCTGAATTAATAAAGCGGGGATAGAATCAGTCTCTTTGCATATGCCCAAGTCCCTTCCCAACTTTGGGAGCAATACGTTGAGATGTATTGCTCTGAAAGTTAGAAAGGGACTTGGGCGCTGTGGCGCTCATTTATATTAAGCATTTTAAAGATACAAGATTTGGCATTTAATTTTGACTAAATTAAGTCTCAAATCCAAAAAGCGAAAATTACAGAATTTGTTTTGAATAGTAAACTACTGATTAAATGCATTTTTAAAATTTGCAGGTTTTCCACAATTGTTCAGGGACTTTCTTGGTGAAAATCTCAGGATTTTCGATTTGGCAGTATAACACAGTTTTGTATAGTGAATAACATTCTATGTTTGCAACCTTGTCGCAAACTCCACCTAGCAAAATGGCGTACAAAATCAGTTTTTTGCATACCTATCACATGTACTTGACAAATCCCGTATTTTTTGCAAGTATGTCAAAAACACACCGGAAGAAAGCGCGACAGTAGTAGTTTCTAATGCTCCATCATTCTTTATTCAATGCACATCAACATGCACAGATAACTAGGCACAAGGCACAGTTGCAACATATATGAGTTTTGTATATATTATGTTATGGACAAAGCCCGGAGTGCAGGCAATGCTAGGAATGGCGAGCCAACTCGCGGAGTAACCGGAGGTTTCAGTCAAAGTCCGAAACACTCTTTGAGTTTCGGACTTCGACTGCGGCTCTTTTAGACAATACTAGGTCCTAGGAGTAACTGACACACCTCGTCAAAGTCCGCAATGTTGCATCATTCAGTTGTCTACAGATACTGCTAGAGAAAACATCTATTTTGCCGTCCTGAATTATTACAGTGTATGCAAAGTTTTGAAATGTAAAAGGTCAAAGGTTTCATGTAATTCTAAGTATCATAAATCCAACGATTGCAACAATAAATAAATGTTTACTCAGGCACTTTCTAACTCATTAGCTATACTTAGGAGATCTTTTCCTGTAAGTTTAATTGCATTTTTAGCATTATGTTTGACTTAAGCATGTTTCTTTTCTTTCCTTTTTATAAATGTATTATACAGAGTAATTCAGAAATGGTGAATCAAACGAAAATGGTAGATTCCCCATGCGAAAATAAGACAAAGAGTCTAATATACCCCTGTCCAAAATTGTACCCCTGAGGAGATATAACCCTCCAAAGTATCCTCTTAAATTTCGCTAAAAAGTAATTTCTCAGAAACTATATGACTTACAAGGTTCCAATTTGGTACACAATTTAAAAACTTTATAAACCATAACTGATGTGAAGTTGAAGTTAATTGAAGTAATGCAAGGTGTTTGTTCGAGGTGGGTCACCCGTAAAATGTCTTGAAACTATTTAATCCATTAATTAATTTGAAAAAGTTTTGTGGCATTTCATGCAAGATTTCATTTTCAATCTTTTTTTACTCCTAGTACTTTTCACTAAAATGAATAGTTTTTGAGAAAAACGAAAATTACTTAAGTAAGATTCGAATTTTTTACTTAAAAATTAATCGAAACGTTCACTAGTAGGCTCATGGACAACAATTTGAGCAATTACTCTAATTGATATTTATTAAAAACTCTGTAATACTCGTTATGTAAAAATATTAATATTTATTAAAAATTGCCTCTTTATCATAGCCTACTAGTGAACGTTTCGATTAATTTTTTAGTAAAATAATTCAAATCTTAAGTTATTTTCGTTTTTCTCAAAAACTATTCATTTTAGTGAAAAGTAGGTACTAGGAGTAAAAAAAGTTTGAAAATGAAATTTTGCATGAAATGCCATAAAATTTTTTCAAATTAATTAATGGATTAAATAGTTCAATGAAATTTTAAGGATGGCCCACCCCGAATAAACACCTTGCATTACTTCAATTAACTTCAACTTCACATCAGTTATGGTTTATAAAGTTCCTAAATTGTGTACCAAATGAAATTGGAACCTTGTAAGTCATAGTTTCTGAGAAACTAATTTTTATCGAAATTTAAGGGGATACCTTGGAGGGCTATGTCTCCTCAGGGGTACAACTTCGGACAGGGGTATATTAGACTCTTTGTCTTATTTTCGCATGGGGAATCTACTATTTTCGTTTGATTCACCATTTCTGAATCACCCTGTATATTAACCCTTTAAGGACGGATATTTTTTGCGACTATTTGCCTCCCAGACGGCAAAAATTGCAGGACTGGACGGACGATTGACGAATATATCCGGCAAATGAAACACATACAAAATCGTTTAAATTATTTTTAGCCTAATCCACAATAACTGTTTGGGGCCATTCTTGATCTTTTTGGCCTAGATGGACCAGCAGCGTGCTCTTCGGACGACATCACAACCTATAATGGCAAGCAACAACCAAACCCAATAGGTTAGGTTGCATACCACACCAGACGAACGTCGGTTATATCCGACACTGCCAGATATAACCAGATATAACCGGCCGTCTGTAGATCCCAACATAATTTTTAAGAGTGTCGGATATACACAACGGCAGTCCAAGGACAGTGTTAATCTCATGTCGGATATATCCGTCAGCCGTCTGTGACCTAAGTTTTGCAGTGTCGGATATATCCGTTAACCGTCCTTAAAGGGTTAATAAATGTTTATGATTAATAAATGTTTATGATTAATATTGTCCAGTCAATGTCCCATTTTCGTCGCACCTAAGATCGCCAAGTCAAAGTCCGACAAGCGTTTCTTCGTATCGGACTTTGACGAGGTGTGTCGGTTACTCCTAGGATTGTCTAAAAGAGCCGCAGTCGAAGTCCGAAACTCGAGAGTGTTTCGGACTTTGACCAAAACCTCCGGTTACTCCGAGAATTGACTCGCCATTCTTAGGATTGGTTGCACTCCGGGCTTTGCCCATAACATATACTCGTACATCTATCTCAATCTTTCAGTCTCTTTAAGAATGTACACACACCCCCTGTTTTTCCCTTTCCCAAATCTTCTAGTCAAAAAATAATTTCTAAAAAATCGTTAAAAATTTAATTGTGTACAAGTTCTCTTATTAGATAAATTGTTTCAGTTATTCTCAAATGCAATTAACATTACATAAATTGTACTTTTCCTCGATTAACTATCTGTAGCAATACAAAAGTGGTCTGGAATTGTAAGCAATTTTATGAAAACTTTGTTTAGTAACCACAAGTGTTAATTCGATAGTCAAAAGATCACGAGCATGAATAATTTTCTATCATTATGGCATTTTAAGCGGAATTGAACCGTAAAGTGGAAGACCACTTTTGCTGTTCATAGTACATAGAGACACGATGAACTGTTGCTTCAATACTGGAGGTTATACCTCTTGAATTTAGTTTCAAAACAACGCTTCTAATCTAAAGAATTATTCAGCTATATTCTTCAAGTATTCTTCAAGTTAGGGCATAGTTAAAGGATTGAAATTGTATCCTACATGCGGCATAAAATTAATATAATTTCACAGTCACTTTCACTATGTTTTAGGTTTTACTGTTGCAAACTTTACTAGGAAAAACTCGACGTAGGCTAAATGGTTTCCGGTACCAGAAGTTATTAAAATAATTGTAAAATGTCGGCACTGCGCTAAAAAGACGGGTAGTAAAAGCGCCAATTCGACTAATAGGTCGCGGTATAACCTCCTCTTAACAGGGGTAGCATATAGCAGGGTATAGTCCAAGTGAACATATTGTATACGTATTTCGTTAGTGAATTACGTATCCGTATCACGTATATGTGTTGAACACTTATTACGTTATATTTCAGCGAATAGCCGCTAGCCGGTGGTCAATTAACGCCCTTTCCATGTAAGGTTATAATTATATGGTTAAGTATTTGATCATTATTAAGTTCATTAGTATAATATAATAGAGGTAGGTTAGGTAGTAAATAATTGAAATAGGTACCCATAATATCGTAACATTGAAATATCGACGTATTGCAATATCGAAATATCGATTTATCAAAACATCGATATATCGAAATATCGACATATCGATATATCGAAATATCGATATATCGAAATATCGAAATATCGATATATCGAAATATCGAAATATCGACTTATCGATATATCGAAATATCGATATATCTAAATTCGATATATCGATATATCGACATAAAAATATCGATATATCGAAATATCGATATTTCGATATATCGACATTCCGGTATCGTTATTCGATATATCGATATCGATATATCGAAAAAAGTCGCAGGCCTAGTCAATACAATTGATTTGAACTTTTTGATGACATGAAGAAATCCAAAATGTACATAGTACGGTCCAAGTATTTTCGACCTAACAAAGATATAGTACCCGTGGTATCGATATCTGTCATAATATATTGACAGAACGGGACCTCAAGTATAAGGCGCCGTTTGTGTCTAATAGTTGCTTGATAACTATAATTTTATTTGATAAATACTTATAATTTTTTCCAAATATATTTAATTTATTTGATAAATATAATTTTTTCCTCATATACAGTAGAACCCCAATTATCCGTGCGCGGATTATCCGGCATGTGGATTATCCGTGCATCACCTGAGAATTTGTTTTGACGCATTTCTCGGTTTTTTGTTTTGACAGGTGTTCAGACTTCAGATGTATGCTATAACATTTTTTTTCAAGATATTAATTTGAAATTTGGGAGTTAAATGGCATGTAAATCTGTATTATTTGGAACAGTTAAAATTTTTCTGGCACTTCCGGTTTCACAGGAAATGAACCAACATTCGAATTTTTAAATGGAACAGCCTGTATATTTTCACATTTTTGGAACCATCGTGTCATTCTAGATACGGTAGTGCCACTTTTGGGTAAAAACATTACCATAAAAAATTTTTGGATGCAAATTAAATCTTGCATTTAGACATCCATGACTGAAAGAAAACCATTAAGTCGGGGTCCTCAACTAGTGTAAAAACAAAATCATCAAATTAGGTCAAGTAGAAGATGATTCCAACGTTCATTGTCTTCTAATACCCGAAACCAAAACTGATCTAGCCTTTCTTCTGTTCTATCATAATTTTTCATTTCCAATTTCACTGTTTCCTGGTCACATAATGCTCTGAATTGTCTCTCAATGCTATCTGCCATGTGACCAGAAAGTCGATTACCTTGCACAAGAATTTCCAGAGCTGATTTTAAATGCCCAAAAGTACCTACAGTTGACATTATATTACTTGGGTTTAAGCAGGATATTGCTTTTGTTAACCGGTATTTCAGAGGTGATCTTCCCAAAATCTTTTCTGAAAAAAGTTTCAAACAAGTCATACATTCTTTACGAAAAGTCAGGATGTCGATATCTTTAATATTCTTGCACTGCCGAAGTGCACTCCTAGTGGCGTATCCTAAGTCAAAATCTTGAAACCCTTTCAAATTTTCCTTTTTATTTAAATCTACTTTAGTTAGTGATTTGTTTACATCACTCTTAACTAATCTACCCACAACATTTTTTAGAATTAGAGTTAGTGAATCATACGAATCATACAGAAAAGGTGCTAATGGAGAGTCAGTTTGGTATTCCCGAAGAAATGGTTCCGCAATAGAACGAAAAAAAGCAAGTTTAGCAGGTAACAAAACATCCTTTAAAATTCTTTCGACAATGTCAAAACTCTTACACTTGGGTTTCTTGCTCTTGTCTTTGGTTACGGATTCCACATATAACTTTAAATTAGGCAAAATTATTTCTGCCCGTTCAGAAACTTTCACATTTTCCAACCACCTCACGGCACAAAATTTCAATGGAAACACTGTGGAACCTGTTATTTTCATGTAGTCGCTATGCCGGGAAGGGATGTTTTTAAACAGGTTGTATATAGCCCTTAAAAATTCGATGAGTTCCCAGCCAGTTGCCCTTACTCCTTTTTAAAAGCACAATGCATAGTATGGATTCCGCAAGAGCCAATGTCAAGAAGTTCCGGTCCATGCCCATCATCGACATCCTTAAGTTCCTCCTTCAACAGCTCAAGGAATTTAAGATTTACATTAGGGCCATCCATCGACACCTGCAAGATTTTTTCTTTATCGTATCCAGAAGTGGCCTTTTTGAATGCATGTAACAAATCTTGTGCGGTACTATGGCCCAAAAATACAGACGTCAGATATCTAGTTGATACTTCATTTTTTGAAGAATCCCAGTATCTCACCGTCACGTCCATTTGTTGTTTCTGAGAAACTTTATTCAGACTTTCATCGGATCCAAATACTAATTCAGAGCAAGGTTTGGTATTCGTTTCCAATTCATTTCGCTAAACATGTATTTGAATAATGAAACCTTAACTTTGGAACTGCGAAGAGAATCGTGATTAAAAACTGTTCCCAAACACCAAATGCTTTCTCTCTTTGTTGTTGTTTCCTTTATAAGGTACTGATCCATTATTTTTTCCTTTAATGTGCTATAGTTTCGCTCTTAGTTATGTTAAGGTAAGTCAATTTCACTACTGGATGCCGTCGAAACTGCTGCGGTGTTCTCCTTTGTACTAGAAGATTCGCAGCTTGAAGAGGGGAGAACGTTTTTAGAAAAGAATGTCGTAAGTGGTATGACTGCACTTCCAGCATTAGCGTTAAAAGTCTTCTGATGTTTTCTGGATTTCGAGTGGCTAACAATAGCTTGTCGGCCCATACTATCAATGGCGAAATTTTTCTTGCAAAGCTCACATCGAGCTTCAAGGGGCTTATGTTCTACTGGCCCCACCCAGGCAAATTCATTGCTCCATGGTGATTGAAATTTGGTAATACCTCGTTTGGCCATTTTCTGGAAGGAAAAATGTTTGTTCCGTTTATATTTTCCAGTGAATTATTGATTATGTATTTTAACTGTATAAGCAATAAGTAGAAATAAAAATTCCAGAACATGACAAAATTATAGTGATATACAGCACAGTCCTAAAAATTCGTTGTCTGTAGCGCGACATGTTAACGGATGATAGTTTGCCGTCGGCAAATGACTCCCCCGACATCTATGAGCGCTATATTTTACGTTTTGCATTTATCGCAACAGCGCTCATTTTCTGAATCGCGCACCGTATAATCTGCTAATTTATGAAATACAAAAGGCACATTTCTTCGACGAAACAAAAACACAAATCCGTGGACATTAATCTGTTTAATTTTTTCGCAAAATCACGTGGCTCACGTTCGTAATTCGCTCCACACGCCACCCCGGCTTATTAGAAGGTCCAGAATATTTCCAGCATCACAAATAATCATGAAATATATACGATTTGCGCCAAAAAACATTTGTAGACTTCTACTTTCCTTACAAAAAATCAATTCCAACAATTTTTCATTAACAAATCAAAATAAAACTTTAACAATTAAGGACTTGTCTCGAAACCGCCCGTTCCGGTAATCTTGTTTTGTACATTAAAAATAATTAATAAGTTATGAGCACTTACCAAATAGGTACCTACGCAAGAGTTCGTTTCCCAGTAAAACAGAACAAAAACCACAACTTTCCACTTCTGTTGTTACTCATAAACTGAAAAATCTGGGGTTTTCTTTCTATATTAAATCATTGACAGGTGTGTGAATTTTTATTGGCATTTTAAAACTGCAGATTACTAACTACCCACAAATCACAAAAATATATCATGCCCAACACTCGCCGGCACTTTCGCGGCTTCGCCGACAAAGTCAAAGACGGCCGCTAAACTTTACAAGCACCCATAGCCTAAGAAGAAAGAGTATTTCATCTACAGTGAATTGTTTTAGGCTCATTCACCGCACCCAGACATGGAGTTCTGGAGGATTATGGAATTCTTTTTATTTTTATATCAATTTTCAAGGATGTCTGCGAAATATCCCGTACATTTCCCGCATTTTCAAGTATACCATAAAAACCTCGTATAATCCCCGGTTTTCCAGAAATTCCCGGTCACTAGACACCCTGTATTAGGTAACTAATTTTATACGCAAAAAATCGAGTCAGAATATCGGTGATAGAGAGAATAATTGAGGGAAGTGAAAACCACTAATATAAGCTGCCTCTTCTCTCGATTATTCTCGCTTGTACTACATAAAAATATAAAATCAGTGTTGGTAGATAAATCTTCCTACTGTAACAATGCACCGTAAGAATACCTAAAAGCTCTAATGAACTTAGAGTGGCATTTCATAATTGTTCTACGAGACCGCTGCCGGCAAATCAAAAGCGAAAGTATTACTGAATAAATCCGTATGCACCGATGAAAGAGATGAGCAAGTCCCAGATGCGACCGACGTCACGAGAGAGAATGGGAATTCCGAATCGATTCTGCATGCTGCACTAACGTGACGTAGTGAATACTGACACCCACCTTTCCGAAATATCAAGAATACGAGATGAATCTCTGCACACGACCCCAAGCGCTGACGTAGGAAATCTCGAAATTAACCGCCGCAGCTTATATAAGTGGATGCTCCAGAAGGCAGAAGGCAGTACTTGGTCGTCCGGCCATCAGCTGGGACCAGTGCTCCCAGCATCCGAGATGATGCTGGCGGCCGCATCCGAAATACTAGTACCTGATAAACCGTTCTGACGACGCCGTGTGATCAACTGAAAGTAACCGACCTGTAAATATTTGAGTAAGATAATTTTGAATAGCTGCCTGGTGCTTAATGGTTATTATCACTACGATATCAACAATTGAACATCACCCAGTCACAACCTGGCTGGCCTAGCTTATCCGAGACCAGTGGGTAGTGAGGTGTCCAAACTCAGGAATTAGGGGTGTCTGCTGGTGAAGGTGGGATCGTTTTGGCAACCTCGTGTGACACTTGTGCCTGTAATCTTCATACCATAGCCCTCCATCAAACCCACTTCCATTTCGTTCAGAGCCCTTCCTAATTCTTCTTTGCTGGATGCTAATACTGCTCAGGGCTTACTACCGTTATCAGGCCGGAGCTTGGCGTGTGACGTCAAAATCGGACTTTACATACAATGCCACGAAAATGCTGCATACCGGGTAGCGCGAATTGCAAAACAAATTACAAGTCTGTTGGGCGGCCCAAGTATAGTAACCAGTGAATCAACTTCGACTTTAAAAACACAACGTAGAGTCCTACTTTAACTTCTCGCGCATATTTTGACTAGACCTGGGTGTGTTACACTATAATACAGGGTGCTATTCGAAAAAAAAATAAGTGGGGGCGGTTTGTCGGAGATGGGGCCCCGGGGGTGGTTACATTCTTCGAATTATGTGATCTATCATCAACACAACAAAGTTGTTTTTGTTACATTTCATTATCTGATATAGTTTTGGAGCTATAACCTGTGTAAAACGTTTATTTATGTACGTTTATTTATGTACATACAGGGCGTCCCAGGGAAAACTTTCACCTCAAATACCTCGGCAGTACGTAATTTTTGACAAAAATGCTGACACACGTCAACTTTATTTTC
Organism: Xestobium rufovillosum; assembly: GCA_963966045.1. NCBI lineage: Eukaryota > Metazoa > Arthropoda > Insecta > Coleoptera > Ptinidae > Xestobium > Xestobium rufovillosum. Next base: position 7,054,122 of record OZ014493.1, read on the forward strand.
GAGGGGGACATATGCTTGTCATAAATCCACTCACTTTGTGCCTACTACCTACGCGAGGTAGCAACCCCCTCAAATATCTTAAATGACAATAGGGGTCGAGTAGCACATCATTTTAAAGCTATTTCAATTCTCTTTTCAACGGTACAAAAATTTTTGAATTTTAGATAATAATAAATAATAATAAAAATTTGTTATCTTTCAAAGTTCTTAAATCGAATAATTCAGCAAAAGATGATTAAATAAGTCAGGTTGTCATGGAAACAACTTTCAATAATTAATAATCAAAATTTAACATACAAGAGAAAAAATTAACCCCTCGATGTCTTTCCAAGGGGGCATCTTAAATCGGTTGTGTATAAAACTGCTGTAGCCAACATTCAGGATCTTCGTCAACGAACTAAAAACGAATGCAGAAGGCTGGAAGCTGACAGAACAGTGTTTCACAAAGTGTGCAATGAATTTGAAAATCGACTTTACCATTGTATGGCTGTAAACGGTGCACATTTTGAACAATTATTAATTTAGTGTTATTCCGTTATGTGTTAGGTAGGTAAATGTTTTAAATTGTGGTTTATAAATTTTTTAATTGCTATTTAGTAGTCCCTCCATGTTAAATTTTGATTATTAATTATTGACAAGTTGATTCCATGGCAACCTCACTTGGTTATTTTCTGTTGAATCATTCGATTTGAGGTTTTCAAAACCAATTTTTATTATTACTATTATTTATTATTAATTAAAATTTAGAAAGTTTGGTGCCATTGTAAAGAGAATCAAAATACCTTTAAAATGATATGCTACTCGATCCCTATTGTCATTTAAGTTATTTGAGGGGGTTGCTACCCCGCATAGCTGCTTAGCCCAAAGTGAGTAGATTTATGACAAGGACATGTCCCCCTCGAAAATGAAGTTCACATGTTTCAGGAATTTTAGCAAAAATTATGTCCTGCTGAATTATTTGAGGTGAAAGTTTTCGCTGGGACACCCTGTATATGTACATAGTAAATGTAATATAATTACATATACATGTGAAAGAAAAATATTTTCTGTTAGTAATACAATAAGTGGTCTGGAATTGCCGGAAATTTTACGAAAGCTGTTGCGTGCTTGGTAGCCACGAGTGTAAATTTGACAGTTAAAAGATCACGAGCGCTTGTGAGAGTTATCTTCTGTCAAATTTGCACGAGTGGCTAGTAAAAGCAACAGCTTGAGTAAAATTACCTAAAAATTCCAGACCACGAATTGTATTTGACAAGATTATTTTTTGAATCGAAGCAAGTTAGTTCAAAACGAAATTTTACTTCAATTAATTCACATACAAAGAAATGTGTTGGGAATATTTGACGTTTGGCAGGTACTAAAGTAACTAGATTATACATTATAAATGCACCTACAAATTCGAAACTATGGCAACTTATCAACAAGCTAAATTATCGAAAAAAATTACCGTATGTAATATCACAAGAGAGTGAGAATTACTTGAAAATAATTCGACAGATTTTCGAAAACTTGTCGCCAGGCAGTAGACACGAGAGCCCGTAGGGCTCGAGTGGCTATTGCCGAATGGCGACAAGTTTGAGTAAAATGTGGAGAATTATTTTCCAAGTTATTCTTACTGTCGTGTGGTATTCGAAAGGTTATTTTTTGACGTTCAAATATGAAACAACTGTCAATATTATTCTTTCAATGTCACAATTTGCGATTAAAACATATAAGACAATATGTCAAAACCAGAAAACAAGTCGTTTTATCAACAAAAACAAAATACTAAAAAAAATTCCCGCTGGGATAAGTTAGGTAAAAAATTCTCACTATAATAATGATTTAATTGGTCAGAATTAAACGCGTGATCAAAAATACTGTTCATTTATTGGAAAATAGAAACGGCAAAAAATAACCGTATGTAATATCACAAGAGAGTGAGAATTACTTGAAAATAATTCGACAGATTTTCGAAAACTTGTCGCCAGGCAGTAGACACGAGAGCCCGTAGGGCTCGAGTGGCTATTGCCGAATGGCGACAAGTTTGAGTAAAATGTGGAGAATTATTTTCCAAGTTATTCTTACTGTCGTGTGGTATTCGAAAGGTTATTTTTTGACGTTCAAATATGAAACAACTGTCAATATTATTCTTTCAATGTCACAATTTGCGATTAAAACATATAAGACAATATGTCAAAACCAGAAAACAAGTCGTTTTATCAACAAAAACAAAATACTAAAAAAAATTCCCGCTGGGATAAGTTAGGTAAAAAATTCTCACTATAATAATGATTTAATTGGTCAGAATTAAACGCGTGATCAAAAATACTGTTCATTTATTGGAAAATAGAAACGGCAAAAAATAACCGTATGTAATATCACAAGAGAGTGAGAATTACTTGAAAATAATTCGACAGATTTTCGAAAACTTGTCGCCAGGCAATAGACACGAGAGCCCGTAGGGCTCGAGTGGCTATTGCCGAATGGCGACAAGTTTGAGTAAAATGTGGAGAATTATTTTCCAAGTTATTCTTACTGTCGTGTGGTATTCGAAAGGTTATTTTTTGACGTTCAAATATGAAACAACTGTCAATATTATTCTTTCAATGTCACAATTTGCGATTAAAACATATAAGACAATATGTCAAAACCAGAAAACAAGTCGTTTTATCAACAAAAACAAAATACTAAAAAAAATTCCCGCTGGGATAAGTTAGGTAAAAAATTCTCACTATAATAATGATTTAATTGGTCAGAATTAAACGCGTGATCAAAAATACTGTTCATTTATTGGAAAATAGAAACGGCAAAAAATAACCGAAATAATACACGCTTCTAGACCCAAATGCAATGTTCCTATTGGTCAATTTGACGATGAAAAAAATAATCACTTATAATACCACAAGAGCTTCAAAATTATCGGGTATTTCCCGATAGGTTCGTTGCAAACAAATGAAGGAGTCAAGTTTTTCAGGTTAAAAAATCACGAGCGCGAAGCGCGAGTGATTTTTCTTGAAAAACTTGACGACTTTATTTGTTTGCAGGGAACCTTGAGGGAAATGCCAGATAATTTTGAAGCTCGTGTGGTATTCGGGGGATTATTTTTCCGTCCCAAATGTCGGCCAATAGAATTGCACCATGAGATGAAATGAACAGTTAACAAATAAGAATTTCATAATGAATAAAACAACATTTAATTAAGATTCAGGCTAGTGCAATTAAAAATACAATTGTTGTAAACATTGGTGCATGTTTTCTTCAAGTCAGAGTTATCGGTAATGGTCCCAGAAGAGGTAGATGGCATGAGGTTTATGCTGTTGATGGCATTTTCTGCAGTAGGCTCACTCCTTCGCAGTTTCTTGACAATTAATTCGTGGTGTTCCTGGTCGAGTTGGAGATACGGCTTGATGGAGTTACTGTTGGCATGTCCAGTTATTTTGATTATCTGCTGCTCTCCCAGGCCCGATTTCGCTAGATTGGAGACGGCTGTTGCACGACTGGAGTGATTGGTGATTTTTTTGTTACCAAGGTCAAGCCCAGCTTTTTGTGCTGACTCCTTAACCCACTTTGAAATCGTGTTTTGGCCTACTGGGGAATCCTTGTACCACCTAGCGCCTGGAACTTTATTCCAGAATGGATTTTGGGTCAGGAATAGTCTGTCGCTCTTGATATTGGCATCTCTCTTCTCTCTCAATTTCTGGAACAGTCTCACTGGGCACTTGTCAGGGATTTCCCGATTCTCCACCAGCCACTTGCTGTCTGATAATTTTTTATCACCACCTTGTGTGGTCTTGCTGAAAATTGGATTGTATTCAATTCTCCCAGTTGTTTCCCCGTCATTTCGCTGTTCTGCCTTGAAGTGATGTATTGACGCCATGCTGCCCTCACCACCTCTCCAAGCCAATTCCACTGATATTATCATGAATAATTTTTTCTGGAGGCCATCAGGAGTTTCCTCGTCCCAAACAGTGGTCATTGCATCCCAATCTTTTTCCTCCAACGCTGCTGCACTTGCCCTCCGTTTTTCAGGAATAGATTGTAAAGCCTTACGCTTGGCATCACGAGCTCCTCGAGCGGTCTTGAATGCAGCATCCGAAAATGGGTTGATTTTGATGTCGAAATCGTTCAAATACTTTTCTTGAAGTGATTTGGCAGTCTGATTCCACATTGTTTTTATTGTACCTTCCTTATAGTCTTCTCCATCCATTTTCTTCATATTGTAAGCGTAATCTTTCATAATGTTTGCCAATTGCGCTTCACTCGTTTCAGCACTCAATGTGTATTCCCTCTCAGTACAAAAAGTAGTAAATTGGTTCCAAACTGTTTTTTTTGCCTTCTCCGTATTAATGGGAACATTTCCTTTGACTTTTTTATCGATGGTGGACAGAGAACAAACTCCAAATCGACTCATTTTCATGCAAAATCTCCGATTTTCACAATTGAATTCAACCTGTCAGTTTGACGTGTGGTTAATTTGACTGGATTATGTTATGTTTTTTATATATAGCAACTACCAGAGAAAATAATCAAAAAATTATCAGTATAATACCATGTAGGTTGTACCACGTGACGTCGAATGGTGCAATTCTATTGGTCGATATTTGGGTCGGAAAAATAATCAATCTAATAAAATGTTTCTATTAAGTTAAGAATACTGGCATGACAAACTTAAAAATTCTTATATCATGTAAAGCGAATTCTATTTATTTTATAAAACCTATTTCTCAATTCCATATATGTATCTGTATTATTATAATCTTAAATTAGTTTTATTGGTAATAATTTATATTTATTGTTCATAATAAACTTGTATAATATTAATATTAAACAGTTAAACCTTAACAAAATTGCATTGTAAGCAGTTACTCGTAATATTATATTTTTTATTAATACTGCAGCTGAAATTTTTTGAGTGTACTTGTTAAAACCTTTTTTGTAGATATATTTAAAATGAGTTTCTTCGTGGAAACAGTGTTGCCAGGTGTGGCGATTAATCGCCATTTGGGCTACTTTCGAATGGTCAGCTGCGACCAAATTTCTTTACTTGCGACTGGTGACTAATTTGGGCTACTTAGAAATCAAAAGGTACATACTTCTGTATTCTGGTTCCGCTTACTCTAGCACCAACCACTGAACTGAAATACCTCACTGTGCGACAGGTTGCAGCATAGGCGTTGGTTTCGATTTCGTCACAGCGTGTCTATTTACGAATTATCGATAGCCGACAGAATAGTGGATAGATAGCGATTTGCTTTTATTTATATCCAAACAAGGTTTTGCCAAATAGGTCACTTCCACTTTAAGGTTAAACTTCATGCCATGGCATTACTGAAAGTTTGAATAGAGATCTGGCTCAATTAAGTGAATGGTTTGCAGTAAATAAACTGAAATTAAATGTCAACAAAACAAAAGTGATGTGTGTGGCTACGCCAGCTATAATGGATGAAATTAGAACGGAGGAATATAGAATTAGTATTGATGGTGACGAGGTGGAGTGGGTCGATAAATTCAGGTACTTGGGAGTTGTTGTGGACAAGCGTCTTAATTTTAATGATCATGTTGAATATATATGTAAAAAGGTTGGTAAGAGATTGGGAGTGTTAAAAAGATTAAGCAGATGTTTAAGTCAATATTCTAAAAGAATAGTATATAATACAATAATTTTGCCATATTTTTATAATTGTGGAAATGTGTTATATTTGAGTAATCAGAGTGGTGTGGACAGAATGCAAAAGCTGCAGAATAGGGGAATGAGGATGATACTGGGGTGCGACCGATATACTAGGATAACAGATATGTTAAATGATTTAGGATGGCTGAGTGTGAAGGAATTGTTGGAATACCAAATGTTAATTTTTGTTCACAAAATAATCTTGGGACTGATGCCGACATATTTAGATAGATATTTTGTTAAGTGCGGAGATGTCCATGATTACGGAACAAGAAGTAGGGATGATTTGTATGTTAATGCGGCTGCTAGTTCAAGCGGGTATAATTCGATTTTTGTCAGAGGTTTTGTTAAGTACAATATGTTAAGAAGTGATATTAAAAGAATTAAGAATGTTCATTTATTTAAAAGTAGACTAAAGCAAATGTACCTGAACAGATAATTTTTTGTTGTTGTTTTAATATTTGTTTTGTAATGCAGATTTTTGTTTTTCGTATATGGTTCGTATTATGGATGTTTTGTATATCTAGCATTGTTTGCTAATAAATTCAGATATTATTATTATTAAACAAGCGACGAGCTTGGCTCATTAGCAAAACGCGCACGGAGTTTTTGTTCGAATCCAAGCGGTTCCCTTTTTTCTTCTAGAGTTTGTTGTAATTTACCCAATCTTGCATTCCATGTGTTGTATCCGGTGTCCCGTCACGAAACGTATTTCTTTTTTACTATTTCTAATAAAAACAAGGGAATGTAATAGCACGCTAAATCGTTGCATTGGCAAAACCTAGTTGGAATATAAAAAGACGCTAGCTATTTGATTTCGTTGTCGAAAGTCAAAAGAACGTCAATTCTCAATGGGAGTGACTACTGAACAGTCCGCCGGTTGCTTCTAAATTTTGTTCCAGGACAGTCGACACAATATCAGTAAAATGACGTTTAAGAACTTCATTATTGATAGACATCGCCAACGATCTCGGTGGGTGTTCGGGTATAGTATAAAGCTGCGATTTTGTTCTCTTGCGGCTACACGAGATCTTCGCCCGCACGGGTCCGCATTTTTTGTTTGTTTCTACATCATCTTTTTGCCAAAAAATGCGTGTGTCTGGTGCGAAAGGGCAAGTAAGGGTCTCTTTTAAAAAAGCGTTCTCTCAGCTTTAGTTTTTTTACACTTCCAAAATGCCAAATATAGGTTACATTCTGTAATGCGCATGCGATCGGACTGTTCAGTAGTCGCTCCCATTCTCAATTTCCATAACAGGGATAAAAGCGCAGTAGGAAAATGTAAGAATTGAACATTTATGTTAAGAAAATCGAAAATAAATGCGGTTTTGGTTGTGAGAAGCCCTTATTTCACTATTGCCCTTTAATTTTGTGGTGTTTGGCGATTTTGGGCGATTTTTTACAGTGAAACGGCGATTTTCAATCTTGAAATACTGGCAACAATGCGTGGAAAATAAACGTAAAAAATGTTTTATTGTTAATATCAACACTTCAAAGCTAATAAATAACGACATAACAGTGACGTAGGACAACAAATCGATAAATTTGTAGCTGAAAAATGCTGATTACCAACTGAGACGAGGACGCAATACGATCATCTTTTAGTGGGAGCGCGCTATAAAATGTCGGGTTGCCACTGTTTATGTCAGGTTTCTTCTGGCAACCTTCATTTATTCGTAAACAGGAGACTTCAAGCTTTCATTTCATTGTCCGATTACAAAAAATTACCACTATAAAATTCCGACTAAAAGAGGGTTGCCATGGCTACTGGTCAAGATAAAAGTGGCAACCGGACACGCTTCGTGCACTCCTCTACAAAATTATTAGGCTCTCATCTCATTGTCATGTGATGTGTAAATTGCGAAAAAAATATATACATATATAAAAAAATCTTCTGCACCAATCGAGGCAGGATTGAAATGGCAACCCGATATACATATCATAAAAAACATATATTCATTCGTTGTATTATGACGTACCAGAAAATGTCGCGGGCTCTTAGACTATGATGAGATTGTTTATAATCTTGAAACCGGTCAAGTACTAGAATAGAGTTTTAATATTGGTAGTACGCAAAGTAGTTTATTAATTCATAATGAATTTCTACCAAAAAGTCAATAAAGAAAATATTAACTACATAGTTAGCTGCATATACCAGACAGGCGAGATTCCAGAAGATTACAAGCAGAACATCATAGTAGCTTTGCCAAAAAGGAAATGCGCGGATAGGTGCAAAAACTTTAGAACGATCAGTCTAACTTCCCACGCGTCAAAGATTTTAACTAGAATTGTGGAAAGGATGGAGAAAAGTTCGGAAGAAATATTAAGAGGATCAGTTCGGATTTAGGAGAAATAGGGAAACACGCGAGGCCATTCTAGCTTTACGAGTAATAATAGAAAAAACAATAGAAAAGGGAAAGAGCGCGTATATAGGATTTGTAGATTTGGAAAAAGCCTTCGACAATGTCAAATGGGAGAAGATGTTCGAAGTGTTCAAAAATGTAGGGATGAAGTATGGGAATAGAAGGATAATTCATAATATAGACAAAGAGCAAATGGCAGTTATAGAATTTGAGCAGGAAGATAGAGAAGTAGATATCCGAAAGGGAGTAAGGCAGAGATGTGCGTTATCGCCTCTAGTTTTCAATTTATATATCGAAGAGGCAATTAATATTGTTAAAGACAGAATAGCTGCTGGAATTAATATACAGGGCCAAACTATTAATATGCTTAGATTCGCGGATGATATAGCAATATTAGCGTCCAGCTAAGAATTAAGGTTTGGTTTCCTCGAACAGTCGGTCGCGAAGAACGGATAGTCCGTCGACCGCTCAGGACGGCGATTTCGGTTCAAGATGGTTTGCTAAAAATATAAAATTTTCTAGTTTCTTCCAGTCCGTTGTAGTGTGCGTCTACTCTCCTCACAGAAATAGATTACAGCATGGACAACAAAAACTTTGTTGCACTTTTAATATTAGAAGAGGAAGATTTTTCAACCATTTCAGACAATTTTGTGTTCAAAACAACGATAAAAATGCAAACGCGGACTGTCAGTTCAGCCGAGCGATTCGGTTGAAAATCAAACTCAACAGATTCGAACCGACAGGTCGCTGTGTGCTGCGGAAACGTTCAACTAAGCGGACTTGAAGAAACCAGGTTCATTTAAATCCTTGAGTTGGATAAAATCGTCAGATCGCAGCGGTCGACAGACTGTCGGTTCTCCGCGACGGAAAGTTCGAGGAAATTAGGGCTTTAGGAAGAGCTGTGAACGAAATGGAAGCGGTTTTGATGGAGGGCTATGGTATAAAAAATTAATAAAAAGAAAACCAAAATCTTAAGTGTGTAGGGGGCGTGAAAATAGGACTAAAACGAAAATACAACTTGGAAACGAGAAGATACCTAGAGGAAGTCTCAGATTTCTGCTATTTAGGAAGTCAAATAACTCGCGATGGTAGGGACAAAAAACGAAGAATAGGGCAGGGCCGAGTTGCATTTAATAAAAAGAAACAACTATTATGTTGAGGAATGATAAATGTAGAAACTCTGAAGAGACTCTTAAAAACGTATGTATGGAGTACGGCATTGTACGGGTGCGAAACTTGGACGATAGGAGAAGCGGATAGGCAAAAATTAGAAGCATTTGAAATGTGGTGCTATAGACTCATGATGAAAATACCATGGATAAGGTTAGCAACAGAGAAGTATTAGAAAGAGTTGGAGAAAAGCGAAATTTATGGAAGACAGTAAGGAATATGAGAGGTATGATGGTAGGACACCTTCTTAGGCACGAAAGATTAGTTCGCGACATACTAGTCAGAAATAGGAATAAAAATGAGTAGGGATAGGCCCAGATTAGACTACTGCTCTCAAATTGTTAGGGATGTAGGATGTTCAACTTTTGTGGAAATGCGTAGGATAGCTCAGAATAGGAAAGGATGGAGGTATGCGTCCAACCAGTCTTCGGACTGAAAACTTTATGATGACGACTATTTTCCCTAATTTCAACGATAAACCCTCATGTAGTTATCTTCATAAATATAACTGTTATAACTACATATTGTTTTCTATTAATATAGTACAGAATTTAGTACCTCTTTCAATCGCGCTTCATAGTTGTTCTGTATACTCCACTTCCACGAAGCCAGCTTTCATTCTTTTTCTTCTACTTGCTCCTTAAGTGCTGGATCTTTTCGGGGTTTTGGCGTAATACAAGATATACATTTCGACTGTGATTTGAAAGCTGTGGTGCTTTTCGTTTTGGTGTTAAAATGCTCCCGATTTCGCATGTTACAAAATCTGCCCAAATAATAGTCATTTTCAAAATGTTTTGCACCTACTACTGAAAATTTTGTTGGCTGGAAGTCTGCGATGAATGCAACGAAACCACAATTCTAATCTAGCTTTGTTTTTGGGTAATCGTAAAACGGACACTTTTTCACTTGTGCAATCGTAATTGCTCCTACGCAAGGGAACGCAATAGTATTTTGGCATCTAAAGTTATATGTATGAACAAAATTAGTTATTATTAAGTTATAATAAATAACATATTATCTTAGCAATTATTATCACATTTTTATGCAGCAAATTAAAGTACTGACAAAAAGCACAGGGATAGTCGCAACGGGGAGCGCCGCTCGGAGTGCAAGGAGAACCACCACCATTTGTGACGTCGCATTCGAGGAGTAAAGCGATGTACTAGGCTTTCTATATGACGGTGGCTCGACGCCGCTTATTTATATAATGCAGCTGTTGTTATCAATTGTCAATTTCCGGTAGCCTATCTTCCTGTAATTTCTCGCTATTTCTTTTATTTTATTCTAAATTCCAATCTTTCATAGTTAAATCGTTGCCAATATATATTTTTTCTCTTTGAGATTTTTCTTGTTAACCATAATTTCCATTTTTTGTTTCCAATTCTGAATCTTAGCAACAATTACTTTCCTACCCTCATTTATTCCAATCCTGAATGCTTCAGATACTTCCACTTTCACCCCCACTTCCTCTGCCAAGAAATCCTCTACTTTCCCTTTCACATTTCCTTCATCACTCGTCACCAGGCCTTTTATAATAATTATATTTTTTTTCTTCCTCTTTTCGCTTCATCTCTTCTGGTATTTGTACCCCAGTTCTGCTTTCCTTGAAACCATCTTGCATTTCCTGTCTCATCACTGCAACCGCTTTTAGTACATCTTCCATTTCTTCCTGGGTTTGTTCGCAGTTATTTTCGCCTGTTTTTCTTATATTGGGTGATCTCAGTTTCCTTGCTTTTTTGGAACGCTCCTCCAACCTTTTCCACTTCCCTTTCGCACAAAGGTACTCTTTTCCTTTTAAAATATTCTGATATTTTACATTCGGAGCTAGTCCTTAGTCCGCATTTGTAATCTGCTTCTCTCTATTCATCTATTTAACTTTCTCCGTACAGCCAACTTTTTCTTGGGATCGTCCTACTATTTTTAACTCCGGCAACGCTGCCACTATCTGTAAAATTTAGTTGACTTGTTATTTCTTAACTTACTTTTTCCGATCGAATTTATACTTCTTTTGGTACTGTTGATAGTTTTCATCTAATGTTGTGGGGTTCTCCCTGGGATACACCTGTACTGGCTTGTCAACCGCTCAGTGGACTAGACAGAAACTAGCAAAACAAAACTGGTAGAATCACATTTTATTTTCGTGTAAATGTTATGTTGCATGTATCCTTATTCTATCCTATAATACAAATAGAATTTATGAAATTTATTTCTGTCGTAAATGTTATGTTGCATGTATCCTTATTCTATCCTATAATAGAAATAGAATTTATGAAATTTATTTCTGACGTATTATTTTCTTCGCTTATCGGTAGAGAAACCACCTTTCTCCTGTTGAAATCTAAGGGTATATCGTGGAATCTGACGAGATCTACATAGGTGCAAACTACATATCATTAATAAGATAACGATCTGTCAATAACAAGCATATCGTGTGCCCCAGGCTGCAATAAAGAGAAATCTAGTTATATATCTTGGTGCTCTAGCAGGGGCACTAATGCCAGAAGGAAACTGTTGTTGCATAAATTGGTACACATACAGGGAGATTTCGGTGTAATTTTGGGAGATATTGCCAAAAACTAATTTTGAGCGCCATTTTATGAAGATGGTAGCACCAGTGACAGCACTATGTGTTCCAAAACTTAGTATGTTAGTGACGACATAAATAAAACTGTGCTAAACTTCTGATTTTGGAAAACCAGGATTTTTGGCTAAATATCCCCAGTATTTGCTCTATAAACAAATCTTAATTGGTAAGAAAAATATTTTAGGTAATAACAATAAAACATGGATAATGAAATTGCATTTCACTGACTTACTCAAATTTAAGTAAAAACCAATAGAGCTCAAAAAGCTTCATTATCTCTGTATGTTTTCAGCAGGCAGGGAATTTGAAAACATACTATTAAAATTAATGATTAAATAAAAAATTACTATTTGTTATACTTATTGGTAGTACGCGAAGTAATTTTTTATTTAATCATGGATTTCTACCAAATAGTGAAAAGTGAAAATATTAACTACATACTATTAAAAGCTTGAAACAAATATTGGAATACTAACTGGTTTTAAATCTCGATGTGCATAACCTAAACTATGGAGATACGCAACTGCTGAAACTATTTGTCTAAAGAACCTCCTACTCTCAGACTCAGTTAATCGATTTTTTTCTACGATATGATCGAAGAGCTCGCCACCAGAACAATATTCCACAACAATAAAAACGTGGGTTTCAGTTTCAATCACCTAAAAAAAAGAAAAATATGTTATTATACAACAAGGATAAGTATGCATATATAAATTTCAGAAATATTATAACTTAACAAGGCAAACCATCAAATTATGATATAAATATTAAAACAATGAAAACAAAAAATAGCAGATACATCGATAATGAATGGTCATAACTAGAGCTGTGAATTGTATGCAAATGCATAAATTGTTTGCTGGTATGCGCTTAAGTATAACTAGAATATAAGTACAAATCTCTGGAAATTAAGTAAACTGTGAAAATTTTATCATCATAAGGTTCTCAGTCCGAAGACTGGTTGGACGCGTACCTCCATTCTTTTCTATCCTGAGCTAACCTACGCATTTCCCTAAAAGTAGAACATCCTACATCCCTAACTATTTGAGAGCAGTAGTCTAATCTAGGCCTACCCCTACCTCTTTTTATTCCTATCTCTGACTCTAGTATGTCACGAACTATTCCTTCGTGTCTTAGAAGGTGTCCTACCATCCTATCTCTCCTACTCTTTATTGTTTTCCATACCTTTCGCTTTTCCCCAACTCTTTCTAATACTTCCCTATTGCTAACCTTATCTATCCACGGTATCTTCATCATGCGTCTGTAGCACCACATTTCAAACGCTTCTACTCTTTTTCTATCCGCTTCTCCTATTGTCCAAGTTTCGCACCCGTATAATGCCGTACTCCATACATACGACGTTAAGAGTCTCTTCCTAGTCTCTATATTAACCGTTCTCGAGCATAACAGTTGTTTCTTTTTGTTAAACGCAACTCGGCCCTGCGCCATTCTTTGTTTTATATCTTTAGTGCTCCTACCGTCTTGAGTTATTTTACTTCCTAAGTAGCAGAAATCCGCGACCTCCTCTATCTTCTCATTTCCAATTTGTATTTCCATTTTAGTTCTATTTTCACATCCCCTACATACCAAAATTTTAGTTTTCTTTTTATTGATTTTCATGCCGAAGCCCTGTGTCAAAACTGCTTCCATTTCATTCAAAGCCGCTCCTAATTCTTCTTTGCTAGATGCTAACACTGCTATATCATCCGCAAATCTGAGCATGTTAATAGTTTGGCCCTGTACATTGATCCCTGAGGCTGTTCTTTCCTTAACAATATTAATCGCATCTTCGATATATAAGTTGAAAACTAGAGGTGACAATGCACATCCCTGTCTCACTCCCTTCCGGATATCTACTTCCCTTTGTTCCTGCTCACATTCTATAACTGCCTTTTGCTCTTTGTAGAGATTATGTATTATTCTTCTGTCCCTGTATTTCATCCCTACCTTTCTCAGCACTTCGAACATCTTCCCCCATTTTACGTTGTCGAAGGCTTTTTCTAAATCTACAAATCCTATATAGACGCTCTTTCTCTTTTCTATCGTTTTTTCTATAATTACTCGTAAAGCTAGAATGGCTTCGCGCGTTCCTCTATTTCGTCTAAATCCGAACTGATCTTCTCCTAATATTTCTTCCGCCTTTTTCTCCATACTTCTTTGCACAATTCTAGTTAAAATTTTTGACGCATGGGAAGTTAAACTGATAGTTCTAAAATTTTCGCATCTATCCGCGCCTTTCCTTTTTGGCAAAGCTACTATGATGTTCCGTTTGTAATCTTCTGGAATCTCGCCTGTCAGGTATATGCGACTAACTAATTTAAATAAACGATCTATTACCTCTTGACCTGCGCACTTTAAGATTTCTGCCTGCAAGCCATCTATACCTGGTGCTTTATTATTCCTTAAACTTTTTAGTGCTATCTCAAACTCTTCTCTCATTATAGGACTCCCTAGGTTATTCCCCTCTACACTGCTTTCGCTTTCTAATATATCTTGCACTTCCTGTCCCGCATATAAGTTTCCTAAATATTCTTTCCACCTATCTGCCTTCTCCCCACTTCCGATTAGGATATCTCCTGCCTCATTTCTAATGTTTTTTATAGTGCATATAAATGCATATTCTGACGTTTCTGCAAATTTGCATTTTACATGCATATATTAACAGTTTTGAAGCATAAAATGCATATTTTAGTGGTTTAGAAGCCAAAAAGCATATTTTTTAATAGCACATCTCTAATTCATGAAAAAGTTTGACCACGCACACGTCTCTTTCTGAAAAAAAATTATGTTCTGTTTTTTGTTTTTGTGAGTTTTATGAATATATGGGTGTCGTTGATCAATAAAAAACATTATTTTTAAAACCTAGGTGTATTTTTGTGCATATATTGCAGCATATATGGACTACTGTCTGTGCGTAATTTGTGGTTTTAAACGTGCATAATATGCTGCATATTTTCAAGGTTTTTCGTGCATACATTTCACAGCCTTAGTCATAACTTAAATTCAGGGCATCCGAACAATGGCAAAAATATTCGTTCCAACACGCAGTTTTGTGCACATATTTATAGGTAGATATATGAGAGCAGAAACCATCGAAGCTTATGTCAAAATTGTTATCAGGTGTACGCTTTGAATACTACTAAATCAGAAACAGGAACAAATCTTGAATGTTCGAAAGGAAGGCCCTATTTTTGTATTAATACGACGTAGTATTCCCTTTTGTCTTTATTACTGCTTTAATCCTGTGAAGTACGCTATAGGCAAACTTTCCAAGTCCATCACTTGAAAAACTATTCTAAAACTCCTGCAGTTTACCCTCTAACTGGACCACTGTCCTCTCAAATCTTAGTGCGTTTGCTTTGCACATCAAATTAAAAAAAAAATGGCTGACAGTAAATTGGTGAGAATTAAGCTCTGCAATTATTGCAGAAAAAATGTAGATCAAAGTAGTTTGAAACGTGTTAAATGTGTGGCATGAGATGGTGCCTTCCATCAGTCATGCTCTCAAACATTGAAAAGTGTAAAAGTGGTAGATTCTAAAAAGAATTTGATAAAATGTCGTGACATCAAAGAGGATTTATACCACACTTCTGGAGATGCAAAGTGTACTGATTTAAATTATGCAAAAATGGGAAGCCTTTATGAAATGCTATTAAAGGAAAAGGATGAAAGAATAACAGAATTAAAGACAATCAATAAATTACTGAAAGACAAAGTTAGGTTGATGGACATAGCTAATCAGCAACAACTGAATATGCATCCAAGAGAGGAGCCTGATAAAAAACAACTCTCATATGCTGATGTTACTATTGTTGATAAGCAGTGTGATAATATGAAATTGTCAGATGTGCAGAAGGACATTCAAAATGTAAACATAATAAATAAATAACGAAAATAAACAGCTGGAAATATGAATGATGTTGTAAGACTGGGTCAGCAGAGCAGCGAAGAGGAATTTACAGTTGCTAGAAATAAAAGAAAACAAAAAGAAAAAAATTTTAAGAAATCTAAACAGGCAGAAAGTGCGGGAGCAGAACATGCTATAACAGAAAATCTTGGATTAAGAAGATGACAAAATACAGGCATCGTGGGTTCTAAACAAGAGGCAAATGAGGGACTATCTGGAGTGTTGGAAGAAGCGCAACGAACACTTCGGAAGAAACAGTAAAGAATTATTTAACTACAAATCTTACAAGTGAGGACTTTATCTTCTCTAAACTTATGACAAATGGTGAGTAGCCCATCCTCAGGAGTTGAAGATTAATCTTCAACTGAATACTGACGTCAGCAAATTACTGTGTCACTGTCTTTTGACGTGTGGGGTTAACTTATTAAGAATTCATAGTGAATTTATGTCAAAGTTCTTGATCCAACTACTGTGTGATCAAACTCATTACACATACGGCCATACAGATAAGTCTAGCATGGCATGTGGGGTTAACTTATTAAGAATTCATAGTGAATGAGCTTGATGTTCTTTGAAGCGAATTGATATAGTTAACTGCCCCATGTATTTTTTGCCGCAATTCGCAATTTCAGCATACATATTTTGTAAATTCCTACTTTATGAATCGAATATTCGAATGGGTTGCGTTTTATCCTTCGCATTCCAAGTAGATCTTGTAAATTGTAGCGAGAAGTGTGAACCACTTGAAGCCTACTTTCCTGAAAATCGTATTCATACGTCATAGCTCTAGTTATCTGTGGTATACGGTATTTTTATAAATTTAGTAATTTGGATGTCTCCATTTTAAAGTGATTGAATTTTGCAATGGCATTTTGAATTTTCGTTTCCTAATTAATCCATTTACAATTTCGGGATCAAAACCGTTATATATTTGATTGTGTACTTCTTTGCAGTATCTTTCAACGGATAATGGTAAAATCAACTAAATAAAAATCCAAAACTAGCCGCTTTGTGCTGACCGCAATGGTTAGAATTAGAATCTACCTATCTTTCCTAATCACCAAAATGTTTAAAATTGGAAGCTGCTCTTCTATTTCTATTTCGTGGGTAAATTTGATAGAAATGAATCTACTATAAAAAAATTGTGGATAAACTCGTCAGTACGTTGTCAGGAATGGTCACCTCAGCATGGGAAAAATGCTGAAAAAATCCAAGTGCCATAGTTTTCAACAAAAAAAGGTCCAAAGTCTGCCTACTCAACTCCTGCTACAGCCATTATGCTAACTAATATCTGATCCTAAACTAATGTGACATATTGCTGTTATCATTTCAAAACACAAGGAAACATTTAGCTTCACTTACTTAAGTGTATCTGGGAAATTACAAAATACCAATTTTGCATTTTTGAGGCAGTGGGGAATTGCTGCAATACAGTAATTACTGAATTATTGCAGTAAAAGCTTGTTTGAAGCCTGTTTACAGTCGGCAATTTTCATTGCGTGCAACTTGCAATTGCAGCAATTGCAAGTTGCACGCAGTGAAAATTGCTGACTGTAAACGGGCTTTTACAGTCGGCAATTTTTGTTGCGTGCAACTCTAGTTTCCTGCAATTTCTACCATGCGCATGCGCCGTGAGCACTAAACTTGCAATTATTGGAAGTTTCGTGCTCACGGCGCATGCGCATGGTAGCAATTGCAGGAAATTATAGTTGCACGCAACGAAAATTACCGACTGTAAACAGGCTTTAATAGTAGGTGGCCAAAACAAATTTGTCTTGTCAGAATTTAAAATTAAAAATAATAAGAAGAAGAAGAAGTGATTTAGACTGTCAATTCAAAAGTGGCACTTGTCAGGTTGTACCTAATTTGGATACTTTGTAGCTCGCTTTGTAGTTTGAAATATCACAAAATGTATACTAACATTGATTATGCAGATATGTAATTAATTTTCAAAGAAAGCACCAACAACGCATTAGCAGCAACACGACTTTATCGCGAGCGCTACCCCGAGAGACAGCAACCTTCGGTGAACCTATTGCGAAGTCTCAACCAGCGGATGAGGGAGACTGGCAGTGTTTTCTCAACGAAACATGCCAATCGAGGACGCCCACGGACAATAAGAACACCCCAACTAGAAGATGTCATCGCATTAGTATATGAAGATCCTACACGGAGTGTCAGGGATATCGCTGGCAGTTGGGAGTGCAGTCAAGTCAAATTGGTGTTTGGGACTAAAAAAAGTAAAACTAATAATTGCCTTGTTAATTAAATTTTTTGTTCTCGTTATGTGTTTATTTCTTTTACTTTCTCTGGCCTTCATTTGACGAAATAATTTGAAATTGTGATGAAGTTACCCACATTCATGACAGATTTACTTGACAAGCAATCAATCTGCCAGGATGGTAACTAAGATTAAATAAATTTCTTTAAATCGTACATTGATTTGTTGCAAGATTTCTTGCTTTTAAAATTGAAGTAAACGAGTTACGGAAGCACAGAGATTTTTTTTTAATATTTGTTTGTCATCCAGACTCCAGACACAAATACAGTGAACCCTCCCTTAACGGACACCTCCCTTAAACGGACAACTCTCTAGAACGGACAAAAAATTTGTCACGGACATTCCACATCCAAGATTGTATGTTAAACTGACTCTGCTGAACGGACACTTCTCTTAAGCGGACGCGGACAGCAAATCACAGTACAAATTTGGCCGTAGACCTCCCTTTAGCGGACACGCGGTAAATTAAACAAGTAAATACCCGCCGTCTAGCTGGTGCCAGTGTGACGCCGAAAAACGCATGAATCGCCAGTTGTCAGAAGAACTGTTTCGCAATAATTTACGCGTAAAAATTAACCTTATTAGTGTGTGAACTGTGAAGTGAAAAGTTGAGAAGTGTATGTATATACCTACGAGTGATAACAATACATATGGCACCTAAAAGATGTTTTCTCACACTGAAAGAAAAAATTGAAGTTATTAAGTGTGCCGATGAAACAAAAAAAAGTGTTCATGAACTATCGAAAATTTTCGGCATCGGTAAAAGAGAAGCTGCTGACATTTTGAAGAAAAAAGAAAATCTTAAATTATGGCACTCTAATACAGTGAGTTTGAAATTTTAACAAACTTCTTTTGGTCCAGAAGGGCGAACTATCGATTCATTAACATATCAGCGGCTTATTAAAGCTCAAAATAAAAACATACCTCTTTCTGGCACAGTGATTTATAATAAATACAATAAATAAATAATTGCGTGCTGCTTAATATTTGTAATTAACCATTGACCAAAATATTGAGGTACATATTTAATAAAAAACTACAATCTCTTAATAGCGGACACCTCCCTTTAACGGACAAAATTTGCAGTCCCCTTAGTGTCAGCCGAAGAGAGGGATCACTGTAGTTTCAACGTACCGGTGAGTTTATCTGCTATTTTTTGGACACCCTGTATAAGCCCCTCAAAAAGTCTTCAATGTTACATTTACTAGTGTCAAATATGGCAATATACAGGCTGTCTGAAATTCGGTGTGCAACATGGGGATCTCTGTTATCTTAACAGCTAGACCCTAGGTTTAAATTCGGTAAAGTTGCCAAATATTATGCTGACTGATGTCCTCAAAAGAAAATCGAGATATTCTGAATCGTTCTCGTGAAAACTGACAAAAACTGACAAATCGCATTTTCGTTTTTCGGCTATAACTTTTTTGTTTCACCTTGTATCTTCATTCTGTAAAAACTTTTACATTGGCACTTTTTATTCTCTATTTGATAGCATTGTCACTCATTGGCTACGTCGATTCATTTTTGTTTTTTAAAAGCCAACTTCAATTTTTCTTATGGGCGCCATACCTGAGTGACAGGTGAGCTAATCCGCGTTATTTTCCTGAATACAACGATGTCTTCATGTTGACTTTCTTCATATTTTTACAGTTTCTATAAATTTTTACCGATTTTTATTTCTGCGTTCTAATTATCTATACTTGGGCCGCCCAACAGACGGAGTGATCACCCTGCAAGAACGTGCTCTAGCGGGGCCAATAGTAATTTATGACGACCGAATTGGAGTAATGCGACTTCGTTGGGTCTAAAGAAAGCGCATCACTGCGGTTCGGTTGTCCTAAATTGATAGTGGTCCCGCCTAGAGCACGTTCTTGCAGGGTGATCACTCCGTCTGTTGGGCGGCCCAAGTATAAGTCAAAATCAGAAATAATGTGAGTTACCATGGAAACAAAGTAACCTAATAGGAATTTATTGAAATCTAGTTGATCATTTTAGAATGACGTCACACAATTGACAGCTGGAAGGCACACATTTGTTTGTTTTAAAGCTTATTGGAGGGAAGGGGAAGAAGAGGATGAATAACAAAGCAGATGTTTGTGTTACCATTTGGCACCAAAGAAGGGGCGTAACTTAAACTTAGTCGCTTTACGCAGAGAATTGAATGAAAATTTTTAAATGATACGACTGGTTGCACTATTGCAAACGTTGTTTCGTTATTTTGAGTTAAATTACATGAACTCTAAATATCACCACTTTGTTTGGCACCAAATCTGTTCAAATTTTGGTAACACTCACGTGCATAACGTTGTTTATCCATGCTCTGCCCTCCAACAGAAAATGGCGGCCTGTCAAAATCAGGCCATTCTAAAACAGTCTATTGCTCATTCTGTCTCAACGAACACTAGACTTCAATCATATCTCGTTTTTCTTTATTAGGGAACATTTTCAGGTAATACGAAAAATTGAAAAACGTAAAAGAAGCAATAACAGCATCAGGAACCTAGGAACACAAAAAATAAAAATGAACCAAACAAATACAAATTCAAGGCGGGGAAAATGTAAACAAATACGACACAAATCGAAAAATTTGCAAGCGAAAATTATTAGTAACTTGACTTTAGGTGACTTTGTTTCCATGGTAACTCACATTATTTCTGATTTTGTCTTAGAGCCGATGCAGACGAGGCTACTTTTAGTGGCGAACGCGTGCGATTGCTACTGGCTTCTTGTTGAAATCTATAGAATTAAATCAGTGCATGCACACGTGGCCACTGCAGTCGCAGTAGTAGGCGATAGTGGCGGGTCAGTGGCTCACTCGTGTCACCGGTGGATATCGCACGCGACAGGCCACTGATATAAATGCACAGGTTGTTATTCGGGTATACACACGACGCCACAGCGACTGACCACTTTTGTAAGCTACTATTATTATATTATACAGAAAACCATCAGTATCCATGAGATAGTCATTCAAAATGCCACGAAAAAGTGTGAACGAGATCCCTGAATCATCTTTGTATCTATTTTAATAATTTCACTTCTAATATTTTCTGAAAGTTCATCGAATGATGTTTTCGACATACGAAAATATTTAAAAAACATTTTGTCATCCTGTCGCAGATCTTTATACAGGGTGAGTCATAATGAGGTGTAAAAAATTTAGCCAAAGCTTCTTTAGGTCAAAATAAAGCAATTAACCGAATATACCTTAGAGTACCAAAATGCTTCCTTTTCGAGAAAAATTTATTCAAAGATTCAAATGTGTACTAAAAGTGTAGCAGTTAAAATTCAAATTTTTATAATCAAATGGCCATGATTTGATGGCGCACCTCCTCATAATGGCAGATTCGTTACAGAATAGTTAAATAACCATTCCAATTGTAGATGGATTGACCGGTTTGGTCCCGTGAGATAGCCTCCTAGGAGTCCTGACTTAAATCCGCTGATTTCTTTTTGTAGGGTTCTTGTTTACCGTGAGGTAATTGACACCAGGAAACAGTTGCAGCAAAGAATTCTAGAGGTTGCAAATGGAATTCATCAACACTTTAATATTTAGCAAGTGCATGCATCGTTAATAACATTTTTCTTCAACACCCTATCTTCTTAAGGAAGCATTTTGGTACTAAGGTATATTCGGCTAATTGCTTTGTTTTGGCCCAAAGAAACTTCAGTTAAATTTTTTACACCTAATTATGACTCAACCTGTATAATGTATGATGCAGTCCTTTTGACGCCCTTTCGAGTAACAGGGGCTACACATGCATACGTCGAATACATCGGCGTTCTTTCTTTTTCAAAATTAGTAGCAATAGCAATAGAGTACTTGTTGGCATCTTGAGCAACTAAACTCGAATCAGTCAGTCGGCCACTGGCCACCACTATAGCCCTGTAGTCGCTCTCAGGCGCTGCGCTAGAAGCCGGTGGCGATCGCGCGCGTTCGCTTCTGATGTGGACCAGTGTGAATCGGCTCTTAGATAATTAGAACGCAGGAATAAAAATCGGTAAAAATGTGTAAAAACTGTAAAAATATGAAAAAAGTTAACATGAAGCACATCGTTATATTCAGGAAAATAACGCGGATTATCTCACCCTGCCTTTCAGATATGACGCCCATAAGAAAAAATGAAGTTGGCTTTTAAAAAACAAAAATGAATCGACGTAGCCAATGAGTGACAATGCTATCAAATAGAGAATAAAAAGTGCCAATGAAGAAGTTTTTACAGAATGAAGATACAAGGTCAAACAAAAAAGTTATAGCCAAAAAACTAAAACGCAATTTTTCGTTTTTTTCAGTTTTCACGAGAACGATTAAGAACATCTCGATTTTCTTTTGAGGACATTAGTCAGCATAATATTTGGCAACTTTGCCGAATTTAAACCTAGGGTCTAGCTGTTAAGATAACAGAGATCCCCATGTTGCACACCGAATTTCAGACAGCCTGTATATCGTCTACATATCTCATACACACCTTTGGAAAATATGAGAGCTAGGGATGCAACGTTTAAACGTTTAACCGCCCGTGTGGACACTACCCATTTAGGGGAACGTTTAAACGAAATGCAAATAAACTTTAGTTATGATTAAATTTCAGATAAACAAAGCCACGGATAATGCAAGGCGCGCACCGCGTAAGAGCAAAAGCTATGTAGTTAATATTTTCTGTCTTGACTATTTGGTAGAAATCCATGATGAAATAGAAAATTACTATGCATACTACCAATAAGTATACTTATTGGTAGTACGCATAGTAATTTTCTATTTCATCATAAGAGCAAAAGCGACGCAGCCACTTAAATATTGCAAAACTGTCATGTACTTTTCAAATTTATTGTTTGCATCCCTTTGAGGACTTTCGCCGCCATCGCCGTGGCCATCATTCAACAGAATATGTATTATTTTATGCTCGATTTTATGATTTATAACCCAACTTTCAAACAATGTTTGATTTTTTCTAATTATTCAAGTTTCAAAACAATATTGCAATACTAGTAAGTTACGCGAACGGTTCACGTTTAAATGCCATTTAAAGTTTAATACACGCGTTTAAACGTTTACGAAAAATCGCTAAACGTTGCATCCCTAATGGGAGCTCACCTTTCAGTTGGATTTCAAATTTACCCATAAAAATTTCTGCAATGAAAGGAGAGTTTTGAGAGGCAATTTTCTAGTCAGAAAATAATAAATTTGATTTAACTTCCTTGGAAAGCATAACAATATATATGTATAAAAATAAACAGTTGTCTTAACAGTAGGTAATTATGGTCCGATTCCAAATTCAACCTTGTATAGATTTATGAAGTGGATAGCATTTAAGACTAACCATAAATACTTGCCTGCTACCCGCTACCTCCCAGTTCTAAGAAATCAATTTTATTGCTCTTGCTCTTTTGTTCGGAAAGTTCTAAGAAACCCTATAGTATGCCGGATAGTGACATAAATTTTCAAATGATTTTAGCGTGTGGCAGAGGTTGTAAATTTGGTAGTTTTTGTGATGGCAAACAGGAAAATTGTCCTCTGCCCACCCCTCGTCGGACATTTTACAATTGGCATGTCTTCAAAAATTTAAAAGAAAGAATAAGTTAACCTAAATCTTTTCAACGTCTCTGCCTTATGATTCAACTTATTAATTACATAATAAAAGACGAGAAAATACTCGATGTAGAGATTCTGAGCAGTCCCTGAGCAGAGGCAGAGGTTCTGAAAGTGTTTTGAAAGTAGGCCTACTTAGATTCAAACGAGCTGAAATGACTAAGTAGAGTTTCTTTTCTAAACATATTTAAAACGTCTTCCTCTGATCTGAAGCTGATCAGGACCTCGGCCTCGGGTAATTTATTGTTCTTTATGATTTAATTAATTAATGTAATCTAAAGACAGGGGCACTGAAAAGATTTAGGTTACCTTTTTTCTTTCACATTTTTGAAGCCCTGCCAATTGTAAAATGTCTAAAGCTGGGGTCTCGCACATGGATATTCCTGATTTCCAACAGACAATTTACAATTTTATACCTATGAATACGAAGTGCGCTGAAATGAGTTATAAAAAATGTCGCTATCCGGCATACTACTAGGTTTATCGATTCATTGTCATAGGATTAGGGTTGCCATCCGTCCCGATATATCGGGACTGTTACCGTTATTGACTTCATTGTCCCCACGTCCCGACAAGAACACCAAAATTGCACCATATTTTACAAAATATGTAACACCCTGCGCGACTACCCTCGCCGCCCATGTTTGTTTATCAAGGCCACCATCACGGCATGAAGCCGTTACGGTTAGGCTACCGGTATTTTATCGGTTAGTGCGCTATCGGTTTGTTATCGGTTACAACCGGTTAAATATTTTTCGTTCTCAGTAACCGTTATTTTTCGGTTTAACCGTTTTTTTAAGGTTTCAATACAAATGCTTAGATAAGAGGAAAATAAAAAAATGTACAGTTACCTAACACAGAAATCAGTCTTACATTTAAGCAAAACTAAATTGTTAAAGGTTTAACACCTATAAGGTAAAAAATTAAAATTAAGCAATTACATATTTGCATTTGCAGTCACAAAAACAAACATAGGGAAGTACCTACATGCCCTTAAAATCAATAGAACCAGTGGTTCTGAGAAAACTATATCACAGTATACAGACAGTAGTAGTTGATGTCAGCACTTTGATCTTGTTGGCTCAGATTTGTTAAGAGTATTACGGCTGCGCACATTCCAAACTAGCCCATCGTGAGCCGGACTCGAAACTCACACGAAGAAACACGACTTCTCATTAATTGCGTTCAAAAAATAGGACTTGTTCAATGATATCAACTAATGGACACCTACGCATTATGTCTGCGCATTTTATAAAATAAAACAAATCTTGTACCTACTGCACACTAGCGTCAGTTAAAATATTTTATACAGGGTGTGATTTTTAAGCGTGGACGGGCTATTAGGCCGTAACAAGAGCAGATACAGAAAAAATGTTTAAAGTAACTTGACTTTATTTTGAAAATTCTATCTCCTAAAAATATTTTCAATTATACGAGGTGCGTCCTAATAGTAGTAATCATATGCAACTTTCTTTTTTCTTATGGAACAGGTATAATTTTATATTTTTTTTCCGATTCCTCATAACATTTTAATGGCACTTTATTAATCATACCTTATGGCTACCTTTGTGAGTTTGTAAGAAAAAAATGTTTCCTTGCAAATTTGACATGTAAGTGGTACATTTTAAAAATTCATATCTCAGGAATGGTAGCGTATGAAGGAATAAAATTTTTAAGCAAGATTCCCATATTAGTGTAGTTTACGTCGGATTGCTCAAATTATTTGTAAGTTTATACCGGGTCTGTTCAATAAATAATTTTCTAAAAACGACAAAAATATCGCAAAAAGTCAATTTTTTCAAACGCAATGGTGTATTTTTTCTTACACCAATGCAAAGAGTTCAAAATTCTGAATAGGAATGGTTAATAATTTGTAATTGTTGTATAACAAAATTTAAAAGATAATATCAAATTTTTGCCCAATACTTAATTGTAATCCTTGAACAATGAAACAATTATTGACATTACGTCTACTGGATGTCTAGTACCCAAAATTGAAAGCATGTTAATGTGTTAAATTATTGTTTCGTATCGTTGTCTCATTTTACAGAGAGGTATAATGATTAATAATTGTCTATCTAAAAACTCTCGAACTAAGCGCGTGCTGTGAGCGGGAGCGCCGTCATGTTGGTACCACATGGACCTAATAATGCTCAAGGGGACCTCTTGAAGCAATTCGGGCATCTCGTGCTCCAGGAAGTTTAGGTACACATTACCATTTAAATGTCCATCTATGAAATACAGCCCAATAACACAGTTTCCGATTAACACCACCTCAAACATTCACTCTCCACCGATGCTGGTTGTCTATTCTTCTGGTGAATCTAGGATTCTGGTCCCTGTACATGTAAGCATTTTGGTTGTTTTCGCCCAAAATGTACATCGTGTCTCTCAGTTCTTTTTGAGCAAAATTCATTTTAAATTTATAATTATCGACCACCTGAAAAACTGACAGATTAATACTGCAGTAGGCGTAATATCAATAATTATTTCATTGTTCAAGGATAACATGATTACAATTATTGGGCAAAATTGTAAAAAAATTGATATATCTTTTAAATTTTGTTACACAACAATTACAAATTATTAACTATTCCTATTCAGAATTTTGAGCTCTTTTCATTGGTGCAAGAAAAAATACACCATTGCATTTGAAAAAAATGACTTTTTGCGATATTTTTGTCGTTTTTAGACAATGGGGAAGACCCGCTTAATCGAATTTATAACTTTTAGTACTGTAATATCAAGCATAAATAGAATATGTATCGCCTACCACGTAAAAATTTTGATTATGTGCCGTGCTGAACGAAAAATGTGCAACTTAGAAAGCAGCATGACCGGGATGGCTAAAACGCGCGCTTTCTGTGGCGTAGGAGACCTATCCGTTGCGCCGCGGTGTTTACGCGTGTCCCTGGAAAAAGTGGGAGGAGTCGAGAAATAAACGAGCGCTCAGGGTGCAAACGGATCGGTTTGCGCATGTGAAAATCCCTACCTCGTCATCAGCGTCATTCAAATATTGTGTCTCGAGCGTGACATATGTTTCGTATTTAATTATGACGAAAATAAGACTCAAATGTAAAAATCGAAAGTTGCGGAATTTGTTTTGGGTAGTAAACTATTCAATATGATCATTTTCAAAATTTGCGGGTTTTTCCAATTATTTATTGCACAGACCCGGTATAACCTTCAAATAATTTGAGCAATCCGACGTAAACTACACTAATATGGGCATCTTGCATAAAAATTTTATTCCTTCATACGCTACCATTCCTGAGATATGAATTTTTAAAATGTACCACTTACCTGTCAAATTTGCAAGAAAAACATTTTTTTCTTTTAAACTCACAAAGATAACCATAAAGTATGATTAATAAAGTGACATTAAAATGTTATGAGGAATCAGAAAAAAATATAAAATTATACCTGTTTTATAAGAAAAAAGAAAGTTGCCTACGATTACTACTATTAGGATGCACCTCGTATAATTGAAAATATTTTAGGAGATAGAATTTTCAAAATAAACTCCAGTTACTTTGAACATTTTTTCTGTATCTGCTCTTGTTACGGACTAATAGCCCGTCCACGCTTAAAAATCACACCCTGTATATGTAATAAACTGTGTTAATATAATATAGGCTCGAATACAGGTATCACTTTTATGGCTTTAATTAAAAGTGGAATGTTTTTCACCAAGTCTCAAATTACTGTGCAGTTTGCCTCTGAAAATTTCATACAGGTAATGCACACCAGCACACCATCCAAAATAAGACACTTGCTAATTCCTAGACAATTGACCAATAAGAGACGAACAAATATGGAGCAGTTTTGATTTTTCAGAAAGGTGATGTAGACCGTTTCTTTTGTGGGTACATTGTTGCTCGTCGGTAAGGACTACCTTCTTGTGAGTGAACATAGAATACAGAATGAACAGGATACAAATGCTTATATTTGTTGGTTTATTACTAAAACACTGAACATTGTTTTCGGTCTGTTGCTTTTGGAAGAGATACTACTTAGTTCTTAATTTGTTCAAATAATGAGGTTACCGGTTAGTAAATTTGGAAAACCGGTTTAAAACCGGTTTAACTTCAGTATGAAATAGTGGTTTAAGTATCGGTTTTTGGTTACAAATTTATCGGTTTTAACCAGTTTCATGCCCTGGCCACCGCTTACTGATTCAGTGAAAATTTTACACATTCAGTCATACGTACACGTCAGTCGATTGTATTAGTCCTAGCGGTTAACAAAAAAACCCTGCAAATTGTGTTAAAAGCATGAAACTTGGTGGGCAGCTTAAATAGGTCAAATTAAGAGATTTTGCCCGCAGTACCCAAAAAAATACCCCGTAAGAGCAGCTCAGGAGCGGAACATATTCCAAGGGGCTTGAATTTCAAAAATAATTAAATAATAACCAATGTGGGCAAGTAATATGTCATTTTATATTGATTTGATATCGCTGCAGTCAATTTAAACCATATTTTATTTATTACTATAAAATTTTCAAAATGGCGGCCAAATTTCCAATTTTTATTCAAATTTTGTTAAATTCGCTAATATTACAAAAATTGTAAAATATATAACATTTTTATTTAAATTGCAGGCTCTTAACCTGTTCTAATGATATTTTTTGGTCTCCCCAAAATTTCAATATGGTTGCCATTTTTGAAAGTATATAAAGTTTATTTGCAGTACCTAACCCTGTTGGATATGGATGGACGAACTGAGGGCATTATAGAAATTTAATTTTTCGTTTCTCTTTTTATTTAACATATCGACAATTTGTTTTTGAAGATAACTATACCTACATACAGGGTGTGTCACGACGAGTTCCTATTAGACGTTTGTAGAGAAGCGCTCACAATAGAATTCTGAAAATTTGTAATATCACGTTTTCAAATATTCTCTATTTAATGAAAATAATGGCAACTTAATCCAACTTCCGCTTATACCAGAAGTGGCACTTAACTTCCTTATTTTAAATAGAACTAATACCTAATTTTTTTACACTTTCCGGTTCTGCATAAAATTTTAGATGGACTTTATGTAACATAAATAACCTCTAAATGTCAAAATTTCCAAGATATACGCGAGTTTTCAAATTTTTTTACAGTTGCAGGGTACTCTTTGGCGTCTGCGGCAAAGGAAACAAATTCAAATCGAAACAATTGCCGGCGGCAGCATTAATGACAAAGGTCTAAATTAAAGTTCAGTGAACTCAAAGTTTGAAAATACTACACACAGTGATTAGGATACGACATTAAACTGAGAAATCAAAATATTGCCAGAACTCAACAAAATTAAATGGTACGTCCCCTTTTTTATGCACTTTTTGGATTCTATGGAAAATTTTAGTTGGAGTCGATATAAATCCAAAATGTGCATAAAAAGGGGGCGTTCCATTTAATTTTGTTGAGTTCTGGCAATATTTTGATTTCTCAGTTTAATGTGGCATCCTAATCACTGTTCGCAGTATTTTCAAACTTTCAGTATACTGAACTTTAATTTAGACCTTTGTCGTTAATGCTACCGCCCGGAATTGTTTCGATTTCAATTTGTTTCTTTTGCCGCAGACGCCAAAGAGTACCTACCCTGCAACTGTAAAAAAATTTGAAAACTCGCGTATATCTCGGAAATTTTGACATTTAGAGGTTATTTATGTTACATAAAGTCCATCTAAAATTTTATGGAGAGCCGGAAAGTGTAAAAAATGAGGTATTAGTTCTATTTAAAATAAGGAAGTTAAGTGCCACTTCCGGTATAAGCGGAAGTTGGATTAAGTTGCCATTATTTTCATTAAATAGAGAATATTTGAAAACGTGATATTACAAATTTTCAACATTCTGTGTGGTACTGGACCGTTCGAACAACTACTCCTCGGGCAAGTACCCCGCCAGGCTTTGAATTATAGAACTAAATCCAGATTTTGGGTACTACGAGATCTTATACGGGATGCTACCCCCCAAACATATCGTCGGGCTTGAAACATCCTTAGATCTCTACGTAGGTACTTTTCTGCTCTACCAGCAGTAGTCTTATGTATGTCAGAAGTTCTTCAATATTGCATGTTTCGAATGTGCATAGAAAACCGTAGACCACTGGTTTCGTCATTTCGAGACTCATCAGTACGTTGCTTTGCCCTACACACTCGAACCATGCAATACTGCTTGCTGTATACTTACACGCTTGGTGCAAGTATTAGCAAGAGCTAATTATTAGCCGAATTATGCGCTTCTCCACAAACGTCTAATAGGAACTCGTCGTGACACACCCTGTATGTAGGTATAGTTATCTTCAAAAACAAATTGTCGACATGTTAAATAAAAAGGGAAACAAAAAGTTAAATTTCTATAATGCCCTCAGTTAGGCCTGCGCGATATTGAAAATTTGATATTGAATATCGATATCAAAAAGATATCGATATATATCGATATATCGAAATATCGATATATGTCGATATATCGATATATCGAAATATCGATATATCGAAATATCGATATATCGATATATCGAAATATCGATATATCGAAATATCGATATATCAAAATATCGATATATCGAAATATCGATATATCGAAATATCGATATATCGAAATATCAACATATCGATATATCGAAATATCAACATATCGATATATCGGCATATCGAAATATCGATATTTCGATAGATACTTATACAGTGTGTCCAAAAAAGTGTGCAACAGGAGGAAAACTCTTATATTGATTTCTTAGAAAACTTTGTCCTACATAAAAGTTGGTGCTTGTTACTAAAAGTAAGACAAATAATATCAAAAATTAGGCAGAGTTGCTAGGTTCCCACACGACCGCATGCATTATGGAAGAAGCTATTCATTTCTGTTTTAGAATATGTATTTACCCGTACCCAGTGGGGATACCCTATATGTCCGCCACTGCCTCCATCAATTAGAAAGAAATATTCCTTTCTCATTATGAAACGTCTTACTTCTGCCTGTAATTGTCAAACTTTCCACTTTGATGTAAGTAGTCCATTAATTCTTCTCCAAAATAAGACAAATTTTAGGATGGGAGTAATTTACCAGAAGGCTTGGCTGCATGTTGAAGGATAATAAGACAAAGCGAAAACGCCAGATCACAAACAATATTGAATTTAGTGGCGTGACTAGAATTTGGGGCCTCCCCACTCCGTCAGCAATACTTGAAAGGAGGCCCATTAGTTTCAAAAATTGCTACGATTTTTATTGTAGTCATATAACCAAAAATAAGACCAAACATTGTTTCGTTCTGAATGACCAGGGTAACCAAAGACAACTGGTTTCATCCTTTTTAGGACTCGTCAGTGCCGTACAGCTCTATACATTAAGAACGAAATATACTTATAATATAAACAAATACACTTGGATATGTTCTATGTATATTTTATTTACTCGACGATCGTTTCGGAATTTTATTCCATCATCAGGAGTTCAGAGAAACACTTATACTAAATTCCAATAAAGCTTACAGTATATTTATACTATTCTAAATAACTAAAGAGGGGGGGGAGAGAGGGGGGGGAGATAAATATACTGTAAGCTTTATTGGAATTTAGTATAAGTGTTTCTCTGTACTCCTGATGACGGAATAAAATTCCGAAACGATCGTCGAGTAAATAAAATATACGTAGAACATATCCAAGTGTATTTGTTTATATTATAGTTAATCATGTTCTACCAAGCGCCTAGCGAAAAATCAGTTAAAAATGAAATATACTTATATACCGACCTCCTACGGTCAGATGTCAGTAAGAGCTAATTACTTCATTAATTATTTATGAGATTCTAATGGTACTGGATGGTTCCAACAATGTTCGGATAAGTACAAGTACCATACCAGGTGGCTGTCCTGTACATTTACAGCAAAATAATGTTTGATCTGATCTATTTATTCTAAGCAAACCTTGTTCGCTATTCGTATGTGCTATTATCAGCAAAAGTAGTGTTAGTTCCAGTTTGCGATGTCAATCGTTTGTGCCGGACATTGCTATGTTTTCGTCAACCCCGATTCCCATAGACGATGTGATTTTTCGTTATCCGATCTCGATACTTTGATGAATGCCCTTTGTTTACTAGTGCAAGGCTAACACATTAATTTGTTGTCATTCAAATAAAATTGTTTAGATTCGCCTTCAAAACTTTAATTGGCGGGCAGTTGCTAAGGTTTTTTTACCTCAGAACGTAATTCATTATGGCATTTTAAGCGTAAAGTGGAAGACCACTTTTGCTGTTTATAGGACATAGAGACACGATGAACTGATGCTTCAATACTGGAGGTTATACCTCTTGAATTTAGGTAGGTTAGGTAGTAAATAATTGAAATAGGTACCCATAATATCGTAACATTGAAATATCGACATATTGCAATATCGAAATATCGATTTATCGAATCATCGATATATCGACATATCGATATATATCGAAATATTGATATATCGAAATATCGACATATCGATATATCGAAATATCGATATGTCGATATATCGAAATATCGATATAGCGAAATATCGATATGTAGATATATCGAAATATCGATATATCGAAATATCGATATAAAAATATCCGAAATATTGATATTTCGATATATCGACATTCCGGTATCGTTATTCGATATATCGATATATCGATATCCATATCGATATATCGAAAAAAGTCGCAGGCCTACCCTCAGTTCGTCCATCCATATCCAACAGGGTACCTAAGTACTGCAAATAAATTTTACTTTCAAAAATGGCAACCATTTTGAAATTTTTGGGGATACCAAAAAATATCATTAGAACAGGTTAAGAGCCTGCAATTTAAATAAAAATGTTATATATTTTACAATTTTTTTAATATTAGCGAATTTAACAAAATTTTTAATTAAAATTGAAAATTTGGCCGCCATTTTGAAAATTTTATAGTTATAAATAAAATATGGTTTGAATTGACTTCAGCGATATCAAGTCAATATAAAATGACATATTACTTGCCCACATTGGTTATTATTTAATTATTTTTGAAATTCAAGCCCCTTGGAATATGTTCCGCCCCTGAGCTGCTCCTACGGAGTATTTTTTTGGGTATTGCGGGCAAAATCTCTTAATTTGACCTATTTAAGCTGCCCACCAAGTTTCATGCTTTTAACACAATTTGCAGGGTTTCGGCCAAAATTGTCGTTAACCACTAGGACTATATGATCGCTTGCTTGCATTCAACATTGTGCGCAGCATTAGCCATGCTACTGCATTACCTTATTCGTGTTCGTGATTTGTATCGTGTTCGTGCCATGCGGTAATTTCAAATTTCCAAGTAGTTCTTGAAACTGCCTCCTAAGCCTAGGGTGACCAGACGTCCTCTTTTTCCCGGACAAGTCCTCTTTTTAAGGGACTTTGTCCGGGTATGGCATCTTTTTTTGTAAATTGTAAGAAATGTCCTCTTTTTTAACATTATGGGATCTTTTTCTTCATCTTTATTCTATCCGCGACTTCAACTTCCATCGGCATCACAGTAAATTATTGTACGAGCGCAGATGGATAGAAGCACATCTATTGGTTACCGTTTCACGGGCTTATATTTGTCTATCTCTGTCGCACATTAGAAGATAGAAGCGGGACACCAACGCCCAAGTTGCCAGTTTACTCGATTTACGTATTTTAGTAGTGCGTGTAGGGATGCACAATTCAGACAAAGTATCGATACTTTTATTATATGATACTTTTGTTCAGGTATCGATACCATACGATATTTGACAGAAAAGTATCGATACTTGAAAATATCAGATATTGGAGAAATACGAGAAATAATGACATTAACAAGACGAGGAATAAAAAATTCAAAAATTACAAACTTAAACTTCTTAGCAGAGTAAATAATGGGTAAAATTGTGTCGTTTTTTTTGATGAGCTTAGAACAAGATCAGACCCAGCGGGTATTGTCAACAACAGCATTATACATACAGAAACTCAAAATACGACATTTTTTAGCGGTCACCACATTTTTTATTTTTTAAAAACTAAAATTTTTACTTTTTTAAAAGTCATGCTTTTTGCATATCTACTGGCATATCTCAAAAAACGAATTGAGCTATCGACGTAATCTTTTTTTTGTTTTAAAGCACACACCTATGCGCTTCTTTAGATGTATAATAATAATGGTATTGTTTTTTAAATAAATGATAAAAACGAGGGGTTAATCACTCTGTGCAATTGTGGGACACAGCGATGTGCAATACTTTTGCAATGTTATGAAATGTTTTGAAATACATACGAAATGCTTTGAAATATATGCAATAGCATGAAATACCTGTGAAATACTTATGAAATGCGCTGCAATACCTGTGAAATACTTGTGGAATGCTTTGCAATACCTGTGAAATACTTGTGAAATGCTTTGCAATGCCTGGGAAATTACTTTTGAAATGCCTTGCAATGGCTTTGAAATACTTATGAAATGGTAGGTGGCTCTGCTCATTAACTTATGCATTTATTACGTTGTAACATGTGTAAGCTCCAATAGACGGCCAGCACTTCGATCACGTGACTACGTCTGGCCACTCATGGCAAATAGCAATCGTAATTCAGTTTCTTCCAGTACCACGTGCACGTGTTACATAAAACATTTCGGCATTACCCACACTATTGGATGATTAGGTACTATTCATTGCGTTACATACTGTGCGTTCTCTAGGGACATTGTGCTACTGCATGTGTTTCTAGATTTGGATTCTCTTTAAGCAGGTGGGTAGGTGACCTGACCTTCCCTATTACCATTATTGTAGAAATGATAATCTAATCTCGGGGCCGGTATACTTTTTTCAGGAAGGGACTATAATTTACATTATATTCCTCTAAATGTTTATAGATAATATATTCGAGAAAATCGGAGCAAGACAGCAGTCCAAAAAATCAGAGCAATTGTTTTGAAGCCTAAATAAATTTCATTATCAGGCGCGTCGCATATGTATTTAGTGATTATGTTAGGATTAAGTTTCTAGTGCCCATTCTATCCTCGTGGATGGCAACTTATGTATACACAAGGGTTGGGGGAGTATCACAATTTTTCAGAACACACGGTTGCTGGATAAGTGAGTGTACCTATTCGTGGTCACCTCGATTTTTAATATTGAAGTTTCCCGCGGTTTTGAATTATGTCAGTCAATGATTACTAGTTTACATAAACTTATATGCTGGGTTTATAAGACACGAATAAGAAAAACCGATAAAGAAACACGAATTAGCCTTTACGGTATTAACATTTAAGGAGTTACCTACCGTTTTCTTCTTTCTCATGTAGCAAATTCACATGGAAGAAATTCCTGGAGAAATTTATTTTGTACGAATTTAATCCCAAATCTCCGAGCAAATCTCCCATTGGTTCACTAAATCAAACTAGTTTACCTGTTGGCCAATAGGAAGCCCGGAGGAACATTTGTACGTAAGAAATTTCTCCCATGTTAATTTGCTTTTATTCCTGTTCCTGGTTTATAAATAAACCTCGAAATAAACCCATAAAACTTTTCTCCAGCCTTTTCTACTTAATCAGGAAAGAAATTATGATATCTCAGAGATTCATGTTTCACTCAATTTCTTTAATAATTCATTATTTAATTTTTATTAAAATTAAGTGCAATACTAATGAAATGCTATGCAATGTTTGTGAAATTGTATGAAATACCAGTGAAATGCTATGCAATACTTGTGAAATACTTCTAAGTATTTCAAGTTTGGGATGCCTTATCACGGAGTGATTAACCCCTCGGATAAAAACGCCGATAATCTTGGACGTTCAGAATCTATGCAGGTAAATTTTCACTAATCGAGAAATTTTTTTGTTTTGGAAATTTTTATATAACATGATGCGAAGGAAATATAGCCAAACGACCAAAAAAGTTTTTAGAAAAAAAAATCTCTGGACATTTTCAATAGTTTTTATAATATGAATTTTTTGGTTTGGAGGGTAATATCTAAGTCTGCGCGCACAGTGCAATAATAGTGGGTAATGGTTCGGCAACTTTCATTTTGCTGTGTTTATTGCCTATTTTCAGTATTTTCGGTTATTGACCTGCAATGCTTGGGCATCTCAGATACAAATTATTAAAGCCTGACCAAGTTAAAAATGGACTAGTGCCTTTAAAATATTGAAAGAGTTTCCATTAGTAAAAGAGCCGGCAATATTAACGGGTTATGATCGTTCCTACAGACCTTTTCCACATAAAACGAAAGCTTACAGTCACCTCAAAACCGAATGGATAGGTTGCCTCGATTTCCATGGCCGTAAAGTTGTTTTATAAAAAAAGTTTTTCATCATTTTTTAAACAAAAAAAATGATAAGCTCTATAAAAAAGAAATGCACTGCCGTGGAGAGGATTGTCATCATGAGAAATTGGTATAGGGTTGCCACCCTACTAGTGGACGCAAACCCTCGGTGGCCGCATGTAAATAACCCTTATTTTTTCAAAATTAAATATTATCATTCCTGTAATTGAAAATTTGTGGAAATATTCTTCAATACGTTACCTCAAAGAATATATACGGTTGCCTTGACTTTGATGGCCGAAAATGGTGGCAACCATCCAACCATCATCAAATGTCGAGCTCACGCGACACCTCAGACTTGGCGCGCGGGCCACTTATAGCGAAATTCAACCGATTTACGACGATTCTTTTCCTCTGGAAAATATTAAAAATTTATTAAAATAATGACTGGTCGCATCGCGTCAAGAAGTTATGTAATTGTTTAAAATTGTTCGAGCACTTTCCCATCTGTTTCCCTACAAACGAAACACGGCTTTTTCATGTTGTATTTTTTCTGATTCAAATTACCGGAGGAATATAACAAAAATGATTTTTTCAACTAAAGTGCGTTAAACCATTCTGCTTATAATTTTTTCTGCGAAACGTGGCCACAAATGTCGCAATACAACTTTCAGAAGTGTCGAATTCTTAAGAAACACCGTCCATAAAACAAAACAAGCGTTCGCCGGTACCTACCTATATCGTACGAAAGCGTAGAGCCGAAGCCACCGTAATATATTACGGTGGCTTCGGTAGAGCGGACATTGAAAGAAATATTTTATAATTGAAAGATACATCTTACATTTTTATATAATTGTAACATGTATCTTGCAATCAGATATAACTTGCACTTACGGATAATTTATTGTAAGGTCTATCTTGTAATCAAGTATAAATGCAACTTCTAAGTGACAATTTTTTATTCTTGTCAGATAGGACTTGCATTTACGTATAATTGTAAGGTCTATCTTGCAATCAAGTGTAAAAGTGACAATTTTATATTTATTGTAAGACTGAACTTGCACGTATGTATAATAATTGTAAATTGTATCTGCCATATCGAAATATAAGGTAAATTTATATAATTGCAAGATTAAACTTACAATTTGCACTGATTTTGAGGGCTATTGTCCTTTGTGAACCTCTATCGTCCTAAAAAGATTTGCTTTTCTACTGCCTCCAGTGGCGCCGCTATAAGCTGGAGAGCCCTTTCCTTTGGCTTGCACGATGTTACGCCATTGGTTTCTAAAGAAAAGATTTGGATTCTGCGTTCAGTTTCAAAGAAAAAAGGTATTCTTGATTTTTTCCGTACAACTGTTAACTTCCGAGGAAAACAGGATTTTGTAAAAACATCAAAATCTGAATTTTCGGTTAAAAAATTGTTCATAAAAATTAAATTATTCTCGGATATAAAAGTAATTTTTTTGATTATAGAGGTCTGCAAGCGACAAATTGTCCCGAAAACTTTAATTTAATAGCTTTCTATTAAAAATAATCAGTTTTTTTCGAGAAACTTGCACACCCCGTATTTTTGTTGGGAATAATTTTAGGACATACTTTCATCGATTTTTTCTTATTGTTTTGACCTCCTTTTACACTCGTTATGAATCACCCTGTATAAACCCTAGTTTACCAATTACAAATTACAATTATACATAAGTACAACTTATACAAAATTGTAACTTAGAAGTTACATTTATACTTACAATTATATGTAAATGCAAGTCCTATCTGACAATAATAAAAAATTGTCACTTGGAAGTTGCATTTATACTTGATTGCAAGATAGACCTTACAATTATACGAAAGTGTAAGTTCTATCTGACAATAATAAAAAATTGTCACTTAGAAGATGCATTTATACTTGATTGCGAGATAGAACTTTCAACTATACGTGAGTGCAAGTTCTATTTTACAATAATATAAAATTGTCACTTAGAAGTTGCATTTCTACTTTATCGCAAGATACATGTTACATTAAGTAAAAATGCAAGAGGTATCTTTCAATAAATTATAAAATATTTCTTTCAATGTCCGCTCTACGCTTTCGTAATATCCGCCGCGTTCGTGGCGTGTGGCTCGCGCGCGCTCGACTTTGATGATGATGGTTGCCACCATTTTCGGCCATCAAAATCGAGGCAACCGTATATATTCTTTGAGGTAACGTATTGAAGAATAGTTCCATAAATTTTCAATTACAGGAACGATAATATTTAATTTTGAAAAAATGAGGGTTATTTACACGCGGCCACCGAGGGTTTGCGTCCACGAGTAGGGTGACAACCCTAGACCAATTTCTCATGATGACCATCCTCTACACGGCAGTGCACTTCTTTTTTGTAGAGCTTATCATTTTTTTTTTTGGTTAAAAAATTATGAAATCTTTTTTTTATAAACCAACTTTACGGCCATGGAAATCGAGGCAACCTATACATTCGGTTTTGAGGTGACTGGATGCTTTCGTTTTATGTGGAAAAGGTCTGTAGG
The DNA here is from genome assembly GCA_963966045.1 of Xestobium rufovillosum. Taxonomy (NCBI): domain Eukaryota; kingdom Metazoa; phylum Arthropoda; class Insecta; order Coleoptera; family Ptinidae; genus Xestobium; species Xestobium rufovillosum. The sequence goes on from OZ014493.1 coordinate 7,092,440, forward strand.
AACGATCATATACCCGTTAATATTGCCGGCTCTTGGACTACATGTCAAGTTTATTTTTGTAAATATTTCATCGTTTTTTTGTTAAACTCAAAGGACTTAAAGGGTAAAGACTCTGGTCGTTTTGGAGGGCAAAAAAAGAGCAATATGTGTCGAAAGGGAAAATCAAAATCTTCTAAGCTTAATGAATAAGGACCTTTTCTAGGTATATTTTCACCCATAAATGTAATGTTTTCTAAACGTTGCTGAAATACCACCATACCCACGCAATGAGTAGTATTTTTCCGTGGATTGTGTCCTCATTTAAATCAAAATTATCTATACTCGCGTGTGTGTAATTTTTGATTGTATTACCAACAACTTTACCTGGAGGTACATAAATTTTGTCATTACTAATTTTTTGTTTGGCAATGTTGGTTGTTAATAATTGTCTAATATCGTTATAAGTACAGGTAATACCAATTTCAGATAGGAAGTCAAAAAGTTGTCTACTTCGTAGTAAATGGTGTACACATAAGCCTAATCCAAATTTAAAAAGTTTTTTTTATATAACTTAACGAACAACGCCATAATAAGATTGCAAGGAATAACAGCTTTTGGATTTATATTTTTTTCTAACGTTATAAGTAACTATCATCGTCAATAACCCAAGATATAAATTGTAGCAACATATTTGGTACTTGCTTTGTAAACTCATTTTGATTAATATCATGAGGAGTTAAGGAACAGGAAAATTTTTTCGTGGAGAACTGAAATTGTGTGTTTTTTAAAAGTTTCTATAATTTTGTATTGTACGCTATCCGGTTTCCTATTTTTATATTTTAAGTGTATTTTGTCCAAATATAAGTCAGCAAACAAAAGTGTAGACTGTAGGTACCTCAGTAGTTTTTTATTCTGAGGTAGGCACTTACAACCTCACTCTCGACCTAACCCAAAAAATGATCAGTTTGGAACATTTTTATTTCATATATCAGTGGTATATTTTTATGCAAATTAATGTTTAATTTAAATAAGAATTTTTCGAGTTTTATTTTTATCTTTTGACTGACAAAACCCCTAAAATAATAAAAAAAATGGGTAGGTACCTAATACAATCTGCAAACTTGTTTGTATAAATGTTAATTTTTGCTTTTTCTTTGTCCCTTTTTGATTGCAAATAAGGCACATTTCACGTATTTTAAATGATTCCATGTTACCCCTACTTTTTGAAGAACCTGGAATGTCTCGCGGAATGTTTCTGTCTCCGTCCGAGCTATTACTAATTTAGCAAACCCTCTCAATATTGTCCTTGCTGTTATAGACCTTTCTGCAGCCTTTATGATATTTTACTTTAATTTTTCCGTTTAAAATATCATTCTTGATTGCTAAAATTTTCTGTCCAAAATCATCTTTTCTCAGTTCCGCAGCCCTAATTATTGTCTCTAAACCCCACTTCCAAGGTTTATGCATAACAAGTGTATCTTTTTCCTCCACAACTTCACCGCATAATAAGCACTTCATTTTAATATTTAGCGCATCTATCTTAAATATTTTTAAGCAGTCAAAATTAAAGAACTCGCCACTAATAATACGAACTGCATGTATAAAAAAATAAGACTATTTATTTCTTTCATTTTATATCTCGCACGCGTCGATATTGTCATCGGTCGCTCCTTATTATTAGCCGATATAAAAAATCATAGTGCCTAAACTACAAAAGTCACAATAACAATTATGCTGCCAAAAACTTTTTTGGTCTTTTGGTGGCATTTCCTTCGCAGCATGTTATATAAAAATTTCCAAAACAAAAAAGTTTCTCGATTAGTGAAAATTTGCCTGCGTAATTTCTGAACTTCCTAGGTTATCGACGTTTTGAGCATATTAAAACAAAAAATACCAACCAATACTATGCTTAGAAAGAAGCGCCTAAGTGTGTCTTGTAAAACAAAAAAAAGATCATGTCGATAGCTCAATTAGATACCTAGATATTAGAGTGGATATATAAAAAGCAAGGTTTTTAAAAAAGGTTTTTTGGAAATAAAAAATTTCGTGACCACAAAAAAATGTCGTATCTTATGATTTCTCATAAACAATGACCTAACTAATAAAATGAGATATGTCTCAGTTTGTTCTAAGATAAAAAAAATAAAATCGAGAAGGAAGCGAATTTTGCCTTGGTTTTTTACTCCACTATCTAGGTACTCAGTTTGTATCACACTAGAAATAAATGAAATATCTTTCCCCCTCGTAAGTTTCATTTGGTATCCACTTATTTCTGTTTTTATTTACTTCAAACAAAAGCCCGCAAAGGATTTTGCCGGCTCTAAAAGTCTACTGCTGAACGCAGCTGCCTAATTTGCATTTTTGCACTATAGAAAACGGAAAATACCACGAAACGAGAACATTTGGAGATTCCGTTATTTTTTTTAATTTATCGATACGATATCTAAGTGAAGGTACCCTTATAAGTATCGAAACAAAAGTATCGATGTTTCCATACCCTTAAAAATATCGATACTTCAAAAAGTATTGAAGTATCGTATGCATCCCTAAGTGCGTGTAGTGTAGCACCCATTTCCGTAACCGCTGCTGCGCGCTGCTTTATTCTTTTATTAGTTTAATTTTAAAGAATGCTGATACGTAAATGCCAGTTTAGTCTTACTTTGCAGGCGAAATTTCCTGGTCTGAAATCAAGTAAATTGGGCAAATGTATTTTGTTCAGTGTATGGCACTGATTTCTCAATTGCAATGATATTTCTTGTTAGAAAATGATTTAAAATAGCATCTAGAGCACTTCTAAAAATTTTCCGGGGAGAAAAACCCCGGTCCCCTCCCGGAGCCCTCCACCCAGCACACCGCACCTCGATGGCACTTTGTTACATGTGTCCTCTTTTTTGCAAAGTAGAATCTGGTCGCATATTTACATACACTATGTCGTTGTGGCACCACGGTGCTAAAATCGCATATTGAATGGAATCGTTCCTACGACTACAAACGCTGCGCTATTTGTGCACTCCCAAAACCACACAGGATTTGTAGTTCAGTTGCTAACATGTTTTACTATGCGGTTTGAACTTTTTCAACGTTGGAAGTATGTAGGTTTGTAGGTATTATTGAATTGAAAATGATAAATTGTTTATTATGCATCATTTATTACAAACTTCGATAAAATAGAACCAAATGAAAATCACCAAACAAATAAATTTAATGTTCATTTTCATGATCTCTTGAATTAGGCTGATTTAGCAATATAGATATTTTGCAATAAACTTTTCTTTCGTTTCAATTTTTTGTTTGACAATTCACTATTAGCTGGTGATTCTGCTTGAATTATCCTTTATCCACAAGATAATCCACAAAAATAATACTTACTTACAAAAGTCTTTCAACATTATTTTATTATTCAGGTGCTCTATAACGAGTGTAGCAAACTTTGAGGGTAGATAGAACAATTAAAAATATTGTGAAAATCCCTAATGAACATATGTATGTCTAAAAATGGCAACTAAATGAGATACAGGGTGTTGAAATTTCTTAAAAAATATAATAAGTATTTGGTTCTGTCGTTACATACTAATTTCAACTGTTTTGTTATCTTCTTGAGAATTTACATGCCACTTCGATATTAACAACGCTTTTTTACTGTTATAATTTCGTTTTTAAACTACGCACCATATTACACAAAATTATTTCTCTCTGAAACTATTCTTTGTACGGAAAAAATTAAAGGGAGATTTTTTCTTGTAAATAAAACAAGGATTCAGTTATTTTGCAATATCTATATATAAGCCATATGTGTGGTCTCCCCATCTCTCAGAGTGCGAAACTCAAAATTTATAAGTTAGCAAATAATTTTAAAAACTATTATAACCCAAATTTCAAATGAATAGCTCTGGTAGTTTTCCAAATATTAAAAAAAAAACATATTTTAAGAAATTTCAACAACCCCTATCTCGCTTAGTCGGCATTTTTGGGCATATATGTTGATTAGGGCTTTTCGCATTATTTTTGAGTATTGTATCTACTCTCGAAGTTTGTTACACTCGTTATAGATCACCCTGTATGTTTTCGCCACAACTCAGTTCGTATGAGTTTTTTGGAATATGTATTCACCCACGTCCGAGATTCTTCATTATATCAGTGCTGGGCAACTTTGTTTTTGATTCCCGAGATAATCCTTCACAATCGTTATTAATTTATATTATTTTACACAGTGAATCCACTTCATTTACTCCATAGCTATAATGCGAAAGTGACGAAGACGCGTAGTAAATGTAGCAACAATATTGAACTACAATTCCTATGCGGTTTTGGCACCAAGAACTGACGTGCTCAAACAGCGTAGCTTTTGTATTCGTTGAAACAATTCCATTCAATATGCGATTTCAGCACCCCGGTGCCACAACGACATAGTATATGTAAATATGCAATCTGGTCACCCTACTTAAGCCGACGAAAAGGAAATGCCACTTTTTAGACGATTATATAAAAGAATGGTCATTTATAAAGAAGGGGGCGAACGAGTGATGAAGCGTTGTGTACGATTAGCAAATCTTTTATCCCCTCTTTTATCTCTAAGAGTCACTGAGGTAAGTGTTGTATATGCATTACGCATGGGCGTCCCATTAGGTGGCAACGGTGGAGCGCAGGGTCGACCTCGGTCATTCACGAAGCACCGGCAGCTCAAGCAGGTTGCTCCCATGTTTCTACTTTGTAGTTTATTCAATATACAGGGTGGGCCAATAGTGCGTAGTCGGTCCATATCTCTGATTCTATTCAAGATATCAACATGAAATTTTACGTGTGTGTGTGTGGAGAAGCCCACGAAGCTTCTGTTAAAATTATTTTGATGTATACAGGATGTTCATGTGCTACGTACCAAAGCAAAGTTATGTTTTTTCAAATGGAATGCCCCACATTTGTTTGCATATTTGGATTCCCCATAAAATTTCATGAAAGTTGATATGCTACACGGTGGTGTTTAGAGTAAGCGTTGTTAAGATATGGCTATTTTAGTACCAGTGTGAACCCAAATTTGTGGTGCTACTGACATCTGCTGGTCAAAGATAACTCTGATTTTTTTTATTGGACTAGGTTCAGAGGACACTCTATTTGTAAAATTTATTAACACTTTTTTCAAAATAGTTCATATTGTACAGAGTCGTTAACTTGCGCAAAATGGAGCATTTCTCAAAAATGTTAAATGGAACACCCCGTATATTATTTGCAGGTTTAATAGCAAATTTATTAAGCTTTTCACTGATGTAGATATCGGCAGGTCTGCGACTGATAATTTAGACAGAACTAAAGATTGAACCTTCAGAACTGAGATTTTTGCCGTAATTTTGTACCATTTTTGGGGAATTTCCGCCATTTTGCCACCCAAAATAAAAAAAAATGCTTACCTACAGTTTGCTTTTACAGAAAATTTAGCGAATAGAGTTTACACCGGCACAAGAAATCTCATTGTAAGTTTACTTCTTAAAAGGACGGTTTCCTTCCATGACACTCCTTGTTTCAATTCATACCTAGGTTTAATAAGTTACCATTTATTTAAGAATATGACCATGGAGAAGCAATCTGGCGATGAAATTCTTTGTCTCAATGTGAAATCAACTTCCAAAAACAAAATGGAAATCATATTTTGTGTTTTGGGCGCTAAAATATGGGAGAAACGAATAAACTACCGGTAAAATTACTACATTTTAAAGTTCAATTTTCAATTCTACCGAAACCGTCAGTCGCTGACCTAACAATATCTACATCAATCAAAAGCTTAGTAAACTGTCTATCAAATATGGAAATAATATATGGGGTGTTCTATTTGAAATTTTTAAGAAAAAATGCATATTGCGTAAGCTGTCCATCCTGTATGATATTAAGTTTTGTGACAAAAGTACTAAAGAATTTTACAAATAGAGCAGTCTGTGAACCTAGTCAAATAAAGAAATCTTAAATAGCTTCGACCAGTAGATGTCAGCAGTTCCTCAAAGTTGGGTCCACACTGGCACTAAAATGGTAATATCTTAAAATCGCTCACTCTAAACCCCATCGTGTAATACACCATCTTTCATAAAATTTTATTGGGAATTCAAATATGTAAACAAATGTGGGGCGTTCCATTGAAAAAAACATAACTTTGATTTGGTGCTCAGAGTGTGAACACCCTGTATACACCAAAATAATTTTATCAGATTCTTCGTGGGGTTCTCAACATACGTGGAAAGTTTAATTTTGATACCTTGAATAGAACCAGAGATATGGGCCGACTACACACTATTGGCCCACCCTGTATACGTTCTATCATTAAATGCATCATATTTATTTGACCCACACAACATGGTGTCAGGTACGATTTGGTAGAAGTGATAATATTGAAGAAAGTACCTTCTAAATACCGGCAACGGGAAGAATAAAAAAAATTGAAAATTACACGGTACAAGCACGTGGCGAGAAAATCAAAATGGAGGGTTGTAGAATGCCGTCGATAATGGAATTTGAGGGAAATATGGAAAATAAATGGTATAAATGGGAGCAAAAATTTATGATATTTATGGAAGCGTCGGGAAAAATTCAGGAAACTGAAGCAAGAAAAATTGCAATTCTGTTAGATCTACTTGGAGAAAAAGGTGTAGAAATCTTTGGAACTTTCAAGGTTGATCGAACGAAAACCAAGCTAGAAGAGGTTCTAAAACTATTCGAAAACTATTGTGAACCAAAGAAGAATGTTATATACGAGAGATTCAAGTTTTACTCGATAAAACAAGGAAGTCGAACAATAGAAAACTTTATAACTGAACTGAAATCTCAAGCAGCAGCATGTGACTTTAAAGAAGAGGAAAATATGGTCAGGGACAAATTAGTAATGAGCATTAACAATGAATCATTACGAGAACGGTTGTTAGTGGTACCAAAACTGACTCTCAAGCGAGCTGAAGAAATGGTAAGAATTTTTGGAGCTGGGAGAGAACAGGCCAAGATGATGAGTTCCAGTCACCAGGAAGTGGCAATAGATAAGATAAGTAGACACTTTAATAAAAACTTACTCGAATGTTTGTGATAAAAATTTAGATATCTGTAATAAATGTGACAAAAAACATTTTAAAAACAGTAGATGTCCTGCGATAGGAAAAAAGTGCAACTTTTGTAAAAAAATTAATCATTTTGAGTCTTGCTGCTTGTATAAGAAATATGGTAAAAGTATGAATGTTAATGAAATAAATGATGAATGTGATAGTTCAGATGAAAGTTTGTGTCTAGGTACGGTTGATGTGTGTCTAAATACTGAAAAACAAATTTCATATGTAAAGGAAGATTGGTATGAGGATGTGGAAATAAGTAAGAATGTTTGCAGGTTCAAGATAGACTCTGTAGCCCAATGTAATGTGATACCAACCAATCTCCTTGTCAAGGTGGCAGATGTGGAAGATGTAAAGCATAGTAAAACTACTCTGATTACATATGATGGAGGTAGGATGAAAACGCGAGGTTCGATAGTAATACCATGTTATGTTAGAGGTAAAATTAAGAAAATTAAGTTTCTGGTTGTTGATCAAGATACCCAACCAATTTCGGGGTTAGAAACATGTGTTGAATGTAATTTGATAAAACGTGTTGATGAAATACGTGGGGATAATTTAACGATTAAGTCCAAACAACACATAATTGAGATATTTAAAAACGTCTTTAATGGGTTAGGTAAATTTCCTGGCTCACCATGCAAATTAGTGCTAAGGGATGATGTAGAGCCGAAAGTATTTCCTCCAAGGAGGATAGCGAAAAGTTTAGCACCAAGGTTGCGCCAGACTTTAGATAATTTAATAAAAAAGGGAGTAATAGGTAATAGCAGAAGTAGATGGTCCTACAGATTGGGTTAACAATGTAGTAATAGTTGAAAAACCTAAATCAAATAAATTAAGGTTGTGTTTAGATCCGAGTCATTTAAGTCAGGCTATTAAAAGAGATCATTACTCAATACCATCTGCTGATGAGATTCTATCAGAGCTAGCAAATATGTCGTACTTTTCTGTTTTAGATTTGAAAGACAGTTTTTATCAAATAATGTTAGATAGTGAATCAGCAAAATTGTGTACATTTACTTTAAATTCGGGCAAGTATTGCTTTTTGCGTTTACCACTTGGAATAACCACAAGTGCTGAGATATTTCAGAGAAAGAATTATGAAATATTTGGTAAAATAAAAGGTGTACAAATTTATATAGATGATTTAGTGATTGCAGCTACTGATGAGAAAACTCATGACGAAATACTGATTGAAGTGTTAAAAACTGCAGGTATTACTTTTAATAAAGACAAGTTTCAGTATAAAAAACAAGAAATAAAATTTTTGGGTTTTAAGATCGCAAAAAATGGAATATCAATTGATAATGATAGAATAGAATCAATACTAAAGTTAGAGGAGCCTAAAAATAAGAAAGAGTTGATGAGAATTTTGGGTCTTATAAAATATTTAGGTAAATATATTCCAAATTTAACAAAACTGACAGCAAGTTTACGTGAATTAACTAAAGAAAAAGTAGGTTGGTGCTGGGAAAAGGGGCACAGCGAAAGTTTTCAAAAGTTGAAAGATATTTTGACAAAGGCACCAGTGTTAACTCATTACGATGAGGATAAAGAATTAATAATACAAACTGATGCAAGTAAAGATGGTTTGGGGTGTGTAGCACTGCAAGATGGTAGACCATTAGCATATGCTTCAAGGGCACTGACTAACTGTGAGAAAAGGTATGCGCCGATAGAACGTGAACTGTCAGGAATTTTGTTCGCTGTTGAAAGATTGCATTATTACGCTTATGGTAGGAATGTCAAAATAGAAACTGATCACAAGCCACTGATCAGCATATTTAAAAAAGATCTCAACAAGGTTTCATGTCGATTGCAGCGCATGATATTGAGGTTAATGAACTATAACCTGGATGTTCAATACAGACCAGGAAGAGAATTAAATATACCTGATACATTGTCGCGTGCATTTTTAAAAGATAAAGTTGAAGAAGATCCAGAATTATCCTTAATAGTTCATGCCGTAGTTAAGAATTTACCTATGTCGGGTGAAAGAAAAGAATTATTTAGGGAGTTATCGAGATCAGATGAAGCTTTGAAATTAGTAAAAGAATACATTGATACAGAATGGCCAGTTAACTCGAAACAGGTGCCCAGTTTAGTTAAGCCTTATTATAATATTAAAGATTTTCTTAATGAATGCGAAGATTTAATTTTTTTAATGATAGGTTAATTGTACCGACAAAAGCTAGGGCACTTGTGTTGAGGTTGATACATGAAGGGCATTTAGGAATTGTTAAGTGCAAAAATCGAGCAAGGGAATGTTTGTACTGGCCAGGAATGACAAATGATATAGAGAGGGTAATAAATAACTGCGAAATTTGTGAAAAATTGAGGTCTAATAATGCTAAACTACCATTACTATCACATAGTGTAGCTAAGAGACCTTGGGAGAAATTAGATATCGACATCGCAGGTTATAATCAAAATAATTATTTAGTAGTAGTTGATTATTATTCTAAATGGATCGAAATAAAACTTATGAGAGACAAGAGTTGCAAAGAAATAATAAAAGTGTTAAAACCTATTTTTGCATAAGGATTAAGATGTAAGAGACTGTGGTTAAATAATCAATTCAAGAATCAATTGTACCCCTAACCACATAAATTTTGAAATACTATATACGCATTTCGGCAGCCATCTTCAGTAGCAGGGAAAAACCTATAGTAATAAAAATAGCAATCACATTAATGCAAAAAAAAAAAAAAAACAATTATATATATGACAATAATAATAGCAACAATAATGATGATGTGAAACAATGATAGTGACAATAACAATAATATAGGTCAGGTATTTTCTGCTCACCACTCCGAAAGAATCGAAGTGCACTCGATCAGCTCTCAAGCTAGAATGAACTCCGCACGGAGACAATCCCCAATATATACTTAAAGTGACGTAGCACTGACGTTACTTGTGACATCAACATTAATCACACTAGGATAGAAAATTCAATATCCGGGCATACGCTCATTTTTATACCACTCTATTCTTATTTTCACTATCACAAATGTACAAAAAGGTTGCCATTGCCATCTTTACTGCAGTTTCAATTAAAATATCCTATCTTCAGGATAATTGACTTGAATGAAACAAAAATAGAAAATGAATCCCATATTACCAAATAACCTCGAAGGTCCATGGCTTATATGGGCTAGCAAATAACTACAGTAAACTGCAATAAATTATTGTCATTTCCTCTGTCAAAGGTAAGATATCAAAAAGAATTAAAATATATAAAAGATGTTGCGATTCATAATGGGTACACGACTGTCTTAGTTGATAGATTGATAAGCAGAATTAGACACAAAAAGTTTGTTAAGGATTCCACGACTTTCTCCATGTCACCTACTGAGAATAAGAAATATGTTAAAATTCCGTATAGTTTGGCACATACCAGAGGCTTGGAACCTATTTTTAAGTCGCAAAATTTATGTGTAGCATATACCGCTAAGAATACCATCAAGCAGCTGTTGGGAAATCCCAAGGATAAAGTAGAGGACAAGCAGAAGTCGGGAATTTATGAAATAAAGTGTAGTAGTTGTGACAAGAGTTATATTGGGCAAACAAGGCATACAATTGTCACTAGGTTTAAGGAACATATGGCACATTTTAGATATAATAGAATTGAGAAGTCAAGTGTTGCCCAACATATCTTTGATACCGGCCACCCTGTACATGAGAAGGATCTTCGGCTTATGAGGTCGGTATCGGACAATAGGGAATTAGACGCTTATGAGAGTATGTTTATTCGCAAGTATGAAGGTAAACTTATTAATTCAGATTTAGGTCCAATTTCTGATTCCGTATTGTTAGATGTCGTTAATGTGTAGGCGTGTAGGGTTTAACCAGAAAAATGAAAGGGTGCAGGGGTCAAGGTCTTCTTTATTGCAGTTTACTGTAGTTATTTGCTAGCCCATATAAGCCATGGACCTTCGAGGTTATTTGGTAATATGGGATTCATTTTCTATTTTTGTTTCATTCAAGTCAATTATCCTCAAGATAGGATATTTTAATTGAAACTGCCGTAAAGATGGCAATGGCAACCTTTTTGTACATTTGTGATAGTGAAAATAAGAATAGAGTGGTATAAAAATGAGCGTATGCCCGGCTATTGAATTTTCTATCCTAGTGTGATTAATGTTGATGTCACAAGTAACGTCAGTGCTACGTCACTTTAAGTATACCGGGTGTCAACGAGAGCATGTAACATCCCGCCAATTGTTTACTTTTTGAAATACACCCTGGCAATCCTCTGTAAGTATTATGCTCCTAAAACCCCAAATTTTTATCATCTTTGACATATCTAATTACTTCCGGTTAAACCGGAAGTGATATCAACTTTTCTATGTTAAATAGCAATATACCATTTTGTTTAGATAGTTCGATAGGCCTTTTTATTCTGTTAACAACCATTTATCATACATATCCAAAAACTTTATATTTTTGACGCCAGAGGGCGTTAAATGAAAAAGTCACGTTGGCTGTGAATTTGACTATATGAGCCTAATTTGAAACGTTTTAATGAATACAAGTGTTAATTCTAACAGACTGTTTTAATGACCATGGAAAGAGTTTTGAATTTGAAGCAGTACATCCTTTATTTTTCAAAAATAATGTTAACATAGTCGTTCAAATATTCGTTTTTGAAACAGAATTTTTTGTGGAATTTTAAATAGCAAGGTGCTAATATTTTTCTTGTTTTGAATAGTTCAGCTTATTGCCCTCGCAATTAGTGCATAAAAGTGCAATTCAATTATCAATTAGTAATTTAAATTCTATTTTTCTAAACACTTAAAACGACTATGTTACCCTTATTTTTTTAAAAAAGTAAAGGATGTACTGCTTCAAACTCAAACATCTTTTCATGGTAATTGAAACACTGTTAGAATTAATAGTTGAATTCATTAAAACGTTTAAAATTAGGCTAATATCGTCAAATTCACAGCCAACGTGACTTTTTCATTTAACGCCCTCTGACGTCAAAAATATAAAGTTTTTGGATATGTATGATAACATGGTTATCAAGAGAATAAAAAGGCCTATCGAACTATCCAAACAAAATGATATATTGCTATTTAACATAAAAAAGTTGATACCACTTCTGGTTTAACCGGAAGTAATTAGATATGTCAAAGATGATAAAAATATGAGGTTTTAGGAGTATAATACTAATAGAGGATTGCCAAAGTTTATTTCAAAAAGTAAACAAGTGGCGGGATGTTACATGCACTCGTTGACACCCGGTATATTGGGGATTGTCTCCGTGCGGAGTTCATTCTAGCTTGAGAGCTGATCGAGTGCACTTCGATTCTTTCGGAGTGGTGAGCAGAAAATACCTGACCTATATTATTGTTATTGTCACTATCATTGTTTCACATCATCATTATTGTTGCTATTATTATTGTCATATATATAATTGTTTTTTTTTTTTTTTTTTTTGCATTAATGTGATTGCTATTTTTATTACTATAGGTTTTTCCCTGCTACTGAAGATGGCAGCTTAGCTGCCGAAATGCGTATATAGTATTTCAAAATTTATGTGGTTAGGGGTACAATTGATTCTTGAATTGACTATTTTTGCATGTCAAGGATATCCTGATACAATAATGTCAGATAATTCACCATTCAACTCGGAAGAGTTAAAAAATTATTTAAAATTAAATGATATAAATTTAACAATGAGCCCACTGCATAGTCAGAGTAATGGACAAAGTGAGTCAGCAGTTGGCATTGCAAAGAAAATGTTAAGAAAAGCAGAAATGGAAAAAACCGATTTAGATTTATTTTTGTTAAAGTATAGAAACAATCCACTTCCTGAAATATTGTTGTCGCCAGCTCAGTTACTGTTGAGTCGTAGGTTAAAGGATAACCTTCCTATGGTAGAGAATTTACTCATGCCTAAGATTAATAATAGACACTTGGTGTATAATAAGTTAATTAAGAAGCAACAGAATCAGAGTAAATATTACAATCGCCGTACAAGGAGATTGGTCGAAGTTAAGATTGGAGACAGAGTATTATTTAAGCATATTAGTAATAACAGTGTTAAGTGGAATGTAGGTAGAATAGTAGAAAAATGTCAGCAGCCTAGATCTTATGTTGTACAAGATAATGAAAATAATAAATACAGAAGAAGTAGGGAACATATTATAGTAAAAAATAAGATACCTGAAAAATATAACGATTGTAACTTTGAATATGTTAATAGTAGGGAGTCAGATTCAGATGATGTTTTAATTAAGAATGAAAATCATGTTAATGATGACAATAGTAATAGTAAGATGAAGTTAGGAGATAGAAACTTTATTCAAAAACCTGTAAGATTTGGAAATTATGGTGTTTGTGATGACTAGAGTTATGGTTGTTTGGTCTATATAAAATGTTTATTTTACATTTTTTTGTTTGTATGGAAAAATAAAATTGTTAATTTTACTTATATCTTAAGGCGGGGGATGTTGTATATGCATTACGCATGCGCGTCCCATTAGGTGGCAACGGTGGAGCGCAGGGTCGACCTCGGCAATTCACGAAGCACCGGCAGCTCAAGCAGGTTGCTCCCATGTTTCTACTTTGTAGTTTATTCAATATATACATTCTATCATTAAATGCATCATATTTATTTGACCCACACAACTGTAAGGGTGATGTAAAGCATCAGATTTCCACAAAAAATCACAAGACTAAATTAACCACCACCTTAATTTCGAAGGCAATAGCTAAATTTTTGATAATAGAAGATTCCCAGGAAGACCTGCTAGTAATTGCTGCAGCTGAACTGACGACAGCTAACAAAGTAATTAAGGCTGGGATATTCGAACACCCGAGAAGCGTTCTCCTCGTTCCTGAGAACAGACAGTCCAGCTCAAAAATTTAATTAGTTATAGACATGAATTTCGGTTTAAAAGATAGATGGGAGTTGGCAAAATAGGCTTATACCTTTTTTACTCACCATATTTTACTGCTGTTAAAATAAACACAGTTGAAAATTGGGAAATTTTAACGGAAATCTTTAGCATTATTTATACACAAATTGTATGTTCGAATTTTAATTAACTGCCAAATAAAATATATGAGCATAGTCGCCGATGTTTTTGCTTTATTTTAAGACTATATTTGCCTAATTTCGTTATTCCAATTTTCTGCTGGACTGACTGTACCAAGCGCTTGCAAAAGCTATGTCTATTTCTGTCTTACACATGTACTACCGATCTCCTGTCCTGTCTATGCGGATCCCAGCCTTAAACATCACCAATCCCACAAATAACTGAAGTAATTGTCTCTTGCTGATATGTGTCCAAAGCGGGGCAGTATATACAAGTTAAATTGCATGGATTGAGTGTGTGGAGGAGAGCACAGTCCTGATGAGTCCAACGGATGAAACCACTTGGTCTGCGGTTTTCCATACACATTCAAAACATGCAATATCTACCTATTTAAACATTATTCTTACCCGCTCAGAATACTTAAAATTTGTATTAAAATTTACGTTTTTCAGAGTACTTAAATCTTTAAAAAAAATTCAAACAGGAGTCTTCGACCCCTTTTGGTGACTTCTGGCTTCAAAAGTTTTCCAGGTCCCGATCGAGTCTCTGACAAATATGGCAACCCTACGTATGATGGAGGTATTTATAGCAACGTAGTGTAAGCTTTAGATTTAGATTAATCTTAAACTCCTGAGGATATTATTTTTTAATTTGTTTAGCTATAGGGTCATTTTATAAATTTAATACTTACCTCATACAACTTGGAAATATGTTTATGAGATAAAGTTTTCAATGCTTTCAATTCTAATTTGACACGAGGCAAATCATCTCGTAAAGCATTCTTGTCCATAATTTTTATTGCAACTTTCTCTCCAGTTGCTATATGAGTTGCAAGCTTAACTTTTGCAAAACCGCCACATCCTATAGTCCTTTCAATTTCATACATGCCCTTCAATACACTGTACCGGACCATTTTCTAGTGTTTTAAATATAATCTTAAATGCTATCACACTGTAGTAACTGTAAAATTGCTCTTTAAAAAGCAAACATTTTTTAAACTTAATTACTTAGTTTTTTAATAAGTAGAGCTGTAGAGCACTTATAAACATACACAATTAAAACTTGGATTCTGGCATCATTGACATTTATTTGATTTCAAACTGAAAAATCCTTAGAGGAGAGAAGAGGAGGAGGAGGAATAACAAAGCAGATGTTTGTGTTATCATTCGGCACCAAAAAAAGGGGCGTAACCTAAACTCTTTACGCCTAGAATTGAACGGAAATTCTTAAAATATGACTAATTGCGCTATTTTTAATTAAATTACATGAATTCTAAACAGTAACCTGGTTTCATCACTTTGTTTGGCACCAAACACGCTCAAATTTTAGTAACAGTCACGTGCACGGCAAAGGTCGGGCGTTATATATCCATACTCTTCCCTGATCTAAGGAAAAATCAAATAAGTTTACTAGTTGGTACTTGGTAACGTCAAATTAGGAATTACAGTTTTCTAATTTCTGCTATGGATAGGCAGGACCTTAAAGTGCTCGTGGCCTTTTTTATTAGTTTCTCGTAGTCAACGGATAGATGGCGATAGCTTTGTTACTCAAGCGGATACCCGATTTTTTTGTTTTATTTGTTTACGAAATGAAATAGACCCTTTCAGTGGAAACGTAAAAAACAATGGATAAAAAAAGGGAGAATACTGAATGTTCGCACAACCCAAAGTTATTATACGGGAAGTTGCCTAATGCCCGTAAAGCGCTGTAGCACCTCGGCCGTGCTCCGCACACATACGTGCAGAGACGTCTGCATCTCTCCATGTGTTTGGCGATACCCGCGCTTTATGCTAATTAAGGTAGATTTCTTTTGTTCCTATATTTAAAGCAAAAAGGTGTAATAGTAGGAGAGCCCGCTGCAAAATTATGCACCCATCTGTTAACGAAATGGAATTTGCGGCAAATGCATGTAAAAACACGGTACCTACTCAACCATTTGGTGCAATAAGGTAAAAACAATGGCACAGAAATTTGCAGAAAATTGCGCAATTTGTTAACGAGATGAAAGTTGTGCCATCTTGTAGCCTGCCATTAATTATTGAATTGAAATCTGTACCCGTGCCATCTTTTACCCTAGTACTAATCCCCGGCACGGCGACATTTTTGCAGCCCGTAACTCGAACAAAATAAAGTTAAATGGAAAGAGCATTATGTCCCCTTTACGAATATCCAAACGTGCCGCGATTCAAAACTGTCAAAGTAGTTGCACGGCCCTATTTACAACCCGTTAACGCGGCGTCGAAATGTCACTTTTGAATCAATTTCAATGGTCGCGCAACATATATATGTCGTAGAATATTAAATGTTTTTTGTGTGGTGCACAATTGACATCTGTCACTGTGACACCTGTTAATGGTAATGGTAACTAAGTCGTGATACAAAGAACTAAGTAACTTCAGTCCTTTTTAACTTGATTCTTACGTCATCAACGTAATGTGTAAGTTTTTTCCGCACGGGCAGCTGTAATAGTGCATGTTGAAAAGAGACACTTTCGAAAAGAATGTCTGGAATACCGGTATGGCGATTTGCATGGTGCAAAAAAGGACGGTAAATAAAAGTAGCGGCTGAATTGCATGCCGGCTTACATTCTTTTCAGCGTTCGGACTGCTGGACTGAGTGACGGGATCAAGTTAAAACATTCACAGGCCTTTGCAAAGATGCAATCGGGGGGCATTGAAAATGATAAAGTACCTAGTGGAAATCTTGTGGGATTTGGAATATGATAAAAATCTAAATTAGTGTTGATTTGTAACGTAAAGTGTAACAGTATTATCGATATGTATTAGAGGTTAATGTAGAAATAAAAGCGTTGATGTATAATACATGGGAAAAATGAGCGCGCTGCATGCGTCCATCAGGTGAATCGGAAATACAGATAATCCCCCCAGCAGACAAGCCATCCCTAAACACCACCACTAAAAACCGCCCCTAAAGCCACCCCCTAAAGCCACTCCCAAAAACCACACCTAAAGTCACCCCCTGAAACCATCCCCTACTAGCACCCCCAAAAATCATCCCCAAAAACCGACCCCCAATAACCACCCCTAAAACCATCCCTAAAAGCACCCCTCCAAACCTCCCATCAAGACCACCACTAAAACCATCCTCTTAAACCTTACCCAATAACCACCCCTACAAACAACCCCCATAAACCACTCCTAAGACAACCCCTAAAACCACCCCTTAAACCACTCCTCAAAACCAACCCTAAAGCCACCCCCGAAAACCACCCCTAAAGCCACCCTCTAAAACCACCCCCGTACAAACAATCCCCATAAATTATCCCCCAAAAAACGCCCCCAAGAACCACCCCTAGACCCATCCCTTAAAATCACCCCCGAACTACCCCCAAAAACAACACCCAAAAGCATTCCTAAAAATGACCCCTAACATCACCCCCAAAACTGCCTTCAAAAACCACCCCCAAAAACCACCCCAAAAACCACCCCCCAAAACTACCCCCAACCCGCCCCCAAAACTACCCCCAAAAACCACCCCCAAAACTACCCCCAAGAACCACAACTAAAACCACCATCAAAAACCACCCCCGAAAACCACCCCCAAAACCATTTCTATACACCACCCCCAAAATCACTTCTAAAAATCACCCCTAAAACCAACTCCAAAAATCACCCCCATAAACCACCACTAAAAACCACCCTTACACCCACCCCTAAAACCGCCCCTAAAAACCACCCCTAACACCACCCGTACAACCCGTCAACTTTTGCTATGAAATCGTGCTGCAAATGCAACGCGTGACACTTTTACTGAATTTCGGGCCTAACTACGAAAATAAAAACATTTAAAATGTTAAAAACTTACGCGCGCCGGCTGCCGAATTCCCTGAAAATGACGCCGCGTAGTGCATTATAAATCGGGCCGTGCCGCCTACTTAGACTGTTTTGAATCGCGGCACGCTTGGATATTCCTAAAAGGGACATAATGTCCTTTGGATTGAACTTTATTTCAACTCGTTAACACATGACGGGAATTTGTCTGAAAATGTCGCCGTGTCGGGGATTTGTACTAGGGTAAAAGATAGGTCCGTGAAGTTAGCCTCGTTATTTTCGATTTTCTAATAAATTTTAGTCTGAATAATTAGTATCTAATTTGTAATAATTTGTAACCCACAAACTACAATTTGTAACTCTCCCGTTAAGGAGTTATTTAAAAAACTACTTTTAGGGGCCAACTTCTCGGGAGCCCCGCAAGTTTGGAGTTTCCGATTTTTTTCTTTGCCAATATTTAGTAACTAATTTGTAATAATTTGTAACCCATAAACTAGAATTTGTAACTCTATCGTTGAAGAGTTATTTAAAAAACTACTTTTAGGGGCCAACTTCTCGGGAGCCTCACAAGTTTGGATTTTCCGATTTGTTTCTTTGCCAATATTTAGTAACTAATTTGTAATAATTTGTAACCCATAAACTAGAATTTGTAACTCTATCGTTGAAGAGTTATTTAAAAAAATATTTTATTTTTGGCGGCCAACTTCTCGGGAGCCTCTTAAGTTTGAAGTTTCCGATTTTTTCTTTGCCAGTATTTAGTAACTAATTTGTAATAATTTGTAACCCATAAACTAGAATTTGTAACGCTATCGTTGAAGAGTTATTTAAAAAAATATTTTTGGCGGTCAACTTCTCGGGAGCCTCTTAAGTTTGAAGTTTCCGATTTTTTCTTTGCCAATATTTAGTAACTAACTTGTAATAATTTCTAACCCATAAACTAAAATTTGTAACTCTATCGTTGAAGATTTATTTCAGAAATAAACTTGATGAACTTGCTTCTGGAGAGCCTCGAAATTTTCGAGTAAAAAATATTTTGCAAGTAAAAAATATTTTGCAAAAAATATTTCGACCAAAAAGTTTTGCAACCAAGAAATATTTAAACCAATGGCAATAGAAATGTCCCTGAAACGTTTACTTATATCCCAACTAAGTTTTGCCGAATTGGTCACTTCCATGTTCACGTGCTCCGCAAGTAACAGTCGTGGCTCAATACGAAAATGCATAGGGACTTTTGTTCGAATCCTAGAGAATCTTTTTACTTCTAAAGTTCACTGTAATTTACAGAATTTTACATTCGATGTATTGTGTCCGATCTCCCGTCAGAAAATATAATTTTTTAATAAAATTCGCCATCACTAATGAAATCAAGGGAATTAGCAAGCTAAAACTTTTGATATCTGCGCGTTGGCAAAATCTAGTTGGGATATAAATAAAAGCTGCTTGGTCTCGTCAGGTTAGCGCGTCACGTTCGAATTGTTCTTTAAGTTTGTATTAGTAAACAATGGACCTTCTGGAGGTCACGGACATTTCCGAATTGTTTGCGTTCATTAATGCTGATGATATTATTTTTCTGCCAGAATTGCAGGGGCATCATTATTTGCTGCAACAGATCGAGCGCTGTAGGAGTCGACGGTACCCTAAGGAATTCAGCGATGTTTTTTGGCTTCCTCTCTGCTGTGGGCACTTCGATTTCCAGCAAAATTATCCATGTTATTGGGAAATTCACGATTTCATACTTCTAAACAAAATAATTATTCAGTTCGTGGAAATACCTTTTTTCTTGTTCGTACCACACTTATCTACAAATTCAATGCGAAAATGACTTGCACGATATCTTCAGGTTAAGGTCGAGCGGAGCGTTTCAGTCTCCCCCCCCCCCCCCCCAAACGCACGCATCCTATGATCGGGGGTGCCTTTCAGTTGTTGGGATAAAATAAGT
This sequence comes from Xestobium rufovillosum, assembly GCA_963966045.1. NCBI lineage: Eukaryota > Metazoa > Arthropoda > Insecta > Coleoptera > Ptinidae > Xestobium > Xestobium rufovillosum. The sequence continues at coordinate 7,112,274 of OZ014493.1, forward strand.
ATAGAACAATGAATAAATCAATTCTGGGGTTATTCCACTATTACTAATGAAAGCAAGGAGACAATAAATAGAACGCTAAAACTTTGCATTGGCAAACCCTAGTTTTGGGTTATAAACAAACGCATGTGTGATATAAATATACTACACGCTACGTCTTACGCGTTTCTCCAGTCCAAATGGTTACTGCACATCGGATTTTTTTCTCATTCAATACGGCTAGTTTTCGTATTTGACTGGTTTCTACGGATTATATACTTCCTTATAAATGAAAATAACACGTAAGTATCTATAATCTACTTTGCTAGTTTTTACCCCGCCAAGCACCCCTAATCGCTCCCGGTCCTGACGTCCTGAGCCATGTGAAAGTCCTGATATTGACCGATCCCAAGCGGCAGAGCAGACTGCCGGTTTTAAGTTTCCAAGTGTTAATGAATAAAAGTCTATCTTACATAATGACACAGATTCGCTCCGGCCTAACGGCCTCCGCTCAATTGTCCTTTTGACCTGACCGATTTTTTATGTAAAAAATAAATGGTGGAATACAAAAAAGAAGTCTTCAATTCAATTCCAATTCAGAGAGAGTATAGGTACATAACAATAATTCAAAAGTTGTTATCCCCCCGGCCAAAAGTCCTATACCTACCAAAATGCATCGTTCGCACAAATTTTCTTTTTTACATGCTCTACTAAGTCTTCTCCTTCTAAGAAACTGGAAAAAGAAACTTGTGTGTGTCAGCTCGGACGCACGACTGGAGTTTACTCCTTACGAACGATTATTTTAACTTCAATCACTTGATAATAGGGTACACGCGAATGTCAGTTTTATACCCAAATGTGTATTTATCAGATGGTTAATGTTCGAAAATGTCTAACTACATCAAAATATAAATTGTTTATAAATTCAGTAATTAAGTGACAATCTGCTAAACGTCAATCCCACTGGCAATGAAATAAATACTTTTCCTGGTGTTCGAATAGGCGTTGATTCACATTTCGGCACTAAGCAATATTTGGAGTATTTAATATTAGGTTTTTCCATATTAAATCAAAAGATTCAACAAATTTAGGAACGAACAAACACTGCAAATGCTGACTTTACAACGCCAACTGTCATATCTACTCTATGCCACTCTATTTTCACTATTTCCATGCTCTATGCAGTCAGACATAAACAGCCATATCCATATCCATAGATACGTACATAATTTCAATGTGACAGATAACATAACGCTTGATTTTACTACTCATAAAATTTCCGTACCGTGGGCTATAACTGAAAATCGATTCTTAAGGAGTAAACTCCAAAAACGCAAAATGCATGCAGTTCTAAAACGTATGTTAAGATTTAAGATATAATAAAGTTCTATGTACTTCCTATCTTTTGTCCGCCAGCTAAAGATTTACAAATAGATAATAATTACAATTATATCAACGCATCTTTGTGTGTGCATTACTATTTGATAGTGACATAAAAAGACCAATCATCCTAATATTAAAAGCGAACTGACACAACACTTTACGGGTGGGGATATCGGTCGCTCGGCCTCTTTTCAACTGGCGGAGATCGTATGGGTGAGGTCGTGCACTCGGCATCATTCCGATGGACGCTTGGATCTGCTCAGCGCTGTTCGCAGTCATAGTTCAACCTGGGTTTCAACGTTGCACCCGTAGAATGGTTTTTTGCTGTATTAAATGAAACGCAATTAATTATTTAAGAATATTCTATAATTCTATGGGAATATTTTGTAGTGCACCTGCGATGAACCTACGTTTTAAGTATAATTACTACACCCATTCACCACTACTTAAAAGTCGTGGAGCGTAGCCCACGGGTTCATCTAGTTATATTTAATTGTTCAGTTCAATCCAGTGATGGTAAATGGGAGGGAAATTCCTTAAGAGGCTCCCGAGAAGTTGGCCGCCAAAAATATTTTTTAAATAACTCTTCAACGATAGAGTTACAAATTCTAGTTTATGGGTTACAAATTATTGTTACAAATTACAAATTATAGAATTCTAATTATTGCTATTAAGATAAGAGAGTAAATGGTAAAGTAATTTAGTCAAATGGGTTTTGATGCTAGTATTGCTGCTAGTATTCATCCCATGTGATTGATAATAATAATAATAATATAATAATATACGGTTTATTAGTTGGAAAAACTACATTAGATCTTAACAATCATTAAACAATAATATCCTACAAGACTACACTAAACCTACTTTTGCCTAAAAAAAAAAAAATCTACCATATTTTGCGAATGAACTTATTACTACTTTCTTAAATTTAATACCCGCACATACTTTAACACATTACATCTAATACTTATTCTAGAATTTTCTTTACTTAATCCTATCAGGTAACTTCCTATTGCTTCAGTCTCTTATTGCTTCAGTCTCTTATGTCGCTGCCTGTTTAATTGCATATCTAGCACCCCTTTTAAATACCTTTAAACTTTTTGCATTTTTTATTGTATCGGGTAATTCGTTATATAAACGTATACCCTTATAAAATATACTATTCATGGTGGACTTTTTGTTCCTTACTTGTAAGTACATGTCATTGCACTGGCGTGTTACATATGTATGAATATCCTGCACATTCACTAATTTTCTTACCAAATAATTTGGCATTAAATCAGATTTGATTTTGAAAATGAAGATTAAAACTTGTAATTTAATTTGCTCCGTCACACTTAACCAATTCAGGGTATCTAACATATATTTTATTGGTGTATACCTATTGCACTTGAGAATTGCTCTCATTCCTCTATTTTGCAATTTCTGTAGCCGCTCTAAGTCCGTTGCTCGCAACATATACAGAATTGTGGCACAATATGTAAAATGTGGCAATACCACTGTGTTGTAAATTCTAAGTGCTGAAATATTTGAAATACTGTTACTTATTCTTCTTAAAAAACCTATTTTTTGGCCTATTTTCTTTGATATGTATTCGGCATGTTGCTTAAAGGTTAAATGTTCGTCTATAAAAACCCCTAGATACTTAATAACATTAACTCTTTCAATAATCGAATTTCCTATTTTTACATCAAAATTTTGGATCCGAACTTTTGTTCCAGTTATAAACATACATTTTGTTTTACCTATGTTGAGCTTTAGTTTATTGAAGCACAACCAGTCCTGTACTGCATTTAAATCATTATTTAAAACTGTGATCATTGTATCAACATCTTTTCCTGTAGTATAAATCAATGCATCATCAGCAAAGAGTTGCATATTACTTTCTTTAATGGTTTTCATAATATCATTCAGATAAATAATAAAGAGTAATGGGCCAAGCACACTACCCTGTGGAACACCTGTTTGTATTTCTATGGGAACTGACATTTCTGTGTTGAATTTAGTTTGCTGTTTTCTGCCCTGCAAATAACTACTTAGCCATTTTAGTACTACACCCTGTACTCCATAGCTCTTCAATTTCATTACAAGAAGTTCTCTTTTTATTGTTTCAAATGCCCTACTTAGATCCATGAATACTGCTACTATTATTTGATTGCTATCGATTATTTCTTTCCAGTGGGATATAATTAACTGAATAACTGACTCACAGCTATGTTTGGCCCTAAATCCTGACTGTTCCTTTATTATTACATCGTTGTCGAGGAAATGTTTTTCCAATTGCTTATGTACTACCATTTCTAAAATTTTTTCGATTGTTGGTAACATATTTATAGGTCTGAAATCGCTACATTTTCTAGAATTTGTTACTTTCTGTATCGGGGCAATTGTTGAGATTTTCAAATTTTCTGGCATAGTACCTTCCAGCAATGAACTGTTGACGATATGGAGGATTGGCTCCAACAGGTAATTTTCTGTTTGTTGGATAAAATTTTTATTAATTTCATCTGGACTGCCTTTGTCTCCCAATAATTCTATTATTTTACCTAACTCATTCATGGATACAAGACAAAATTTATCTAAAATCTCGATGTTAGTTGCTTCAATTTCCCATTTTGAAACTGGAGTTTGTATACTTGAACATATATTTTCAATGCTGCTAACATAATACTCGTTAAACCTTTTTGCAATATCTTCTTCCTGTTCTATGACAGTCCCTTCAAAGTCAATACTACTTTCAGAGTATGGTCTTGCCTTGCCTATCAGTGCTTTTAGGGTCCGCCCCATTACCTTCTGATTACTTGAACATTTATCTATTTTATCTTCATAATACTGTTTTTTCTTCTGTCTAATCAGCTTAACAACATTATTTCTAAGGCTTTTATACTGCTGCCAGTCTGTAGTACTTTTTGTTATTTGAAATCTTCCATAATATCTATCCCTTTCATTTATTTTTTCTCTAATCTCCTTATCAAACCATTGTTTATATTTCGAGTTTATTAAAACCATTTTCTTTGGTGCCACACAATTTAGGCATTGATATACACTTTGATAAAATAAGTTGATTTTTATAGTTAAATCTGAATTCCTGTAAAAACAATTCCAATCGATATTTGCTAGACTTTTGTTCAACATCTGATAATTAATTTTCCCTCTTTTCAAAATGAACTTATTATCTTTTTCTATAACATTAGTTAACAAAATATTGCTTTCTACTATGTGGTGATCTGATATCATTGGTTTATCTAATACATTGCACTGAATTTCTGTATTTGAAATTGCCAAATCTATAATACTGCAGCTAGATTCCGTAATATGTGTTCCACTTCTAACATTTTGTATTAAACCTGCTTCTTCGATAATCCTTTTCAATTTATTGCTATAATACTTATTATCTACCCAATTGATGTTAAAATCCCCCACTATTACAAAACGTTTTCCACAGTCAACCAACTCTTCTATTACTTGTTCAATTACTTCTAAAAATTCTCCGTGGCTACTATTTGGAGAATGATAAATATTTACAATTTTAAAAACATTACCTAATTGTGTCACCTCGATCTGAACTAACCATAAGTTTCTATCAATTTCTATTGTTTTATCTACCAAATATTTAACGTGAGAATACTAGAATTTTTCGTAGTCTGATTTGGTTTATTCTTATTAATCCTCCGATTAGTATGGATGTAACGATAATTGCAGTAATGAATAGCAGTGATTTTAAATTCCTTATCAGAATTACTATGGGGGCGATTTTCTGTCAAGTTAATAGAATCAAACAATTAATTCAATCTAATCCTTCAATAATTTCTGGGAATCAAAAATGGAAGGGGGCGGTTCCTATTTTTGTTATTAAAGAAGAATTTATAATTGTAATTAGTGTTGATTTTACTTTGACAGTATTTATTAATTCTGAATTTATGATTGTAATCACTGCGAATAAGATAATTGTGGATGCTAGGGCTTGGGTAATAAAGTATTTAATTGATGATTCGGATGAGTAGGAATTTTTTACTTTATTTATAAGAGGGATTATTGATAGCAGGTTAATCTCTAGTCCTATTCATATTCCTATTCAAGAGTATGAGGATACTGAAATACAGGTTCCTGTAATTAATGAGATTAGGAATATTATTTTATGAATTTTTATCAATAAAAAGGAGAGGGTAAGCCTCTATTCAAGTTGTATGAACCCTATAGCTTTCTTAGCTTACCATTTTAAGTATGATTTAGTTTAGGATGAACATTAATTTTTGGAATTAAAAGGGACAGTTTAAGTCTGTTATTCATAATGAAGGTACGTATACTTAATTTATTCTATCAAAATAATCCTTTAATCAGGCACATCATTAGGGGATTTTTTGGAGTGTTACTAAAACTTTTAGTGTAGAGAATTTTATTATGATATAACTCCTCCTCCCACAAATAATAATTTGCTTCGAATTTTGGTTTATTATGTTCAATTTTTAATAAAGGGTTTCTTCATATGTGTACATTTACTTTATTGATAAAATAAATTATGCTGACATAGAATGCCTAAAAAGGCATATTTGAGACTAATAGAGGATAACGCATTCTGTGCTTCTCTATCGGCAGTATAAATATTCTATGGATTTTTATTATTTTAGGGGAAAATTGGTGTGAACTTACTGGAGGATATTTTAGAATTTTTTTTTTGAAAAAAATACCCTCTCTGTAAAAGTCGTTTATAAAATTGGTTCCTCAAGGATTTGCCTAGGGGGGTCTGAAATTTTATTTAAAATGTGTTAACTCAAGGTTATGACTAAGTAGAAACCGGTTTCGCACGAAGTACGATTTTTGTATATAAATATTTATTGAATATATATTACAATTATTTATTAATTAATAAATGTTAAATTTAAATATAATTTTATATATAAATAGCAGAAAGTATTCATATATATTAATAATATGTATAATAGGGTGATATAAGATATACATTGTTTATAAATCAATAATTTCTGTCTATTCAACACCAAAAACTATGTATCAAAGCTGTTCCATCAATTATTAAGGGTTTACAAAAGGTTACTTAGAGAAATATATGAGATATTTATAGGCCTATTAATTTTATATAAATCATTAATCAAAATTTAATTCTAGAGTTAAATTATTTAATATTAAATCTTTATATATATATATATAGCGTTATATATAAATAAATTAATAATAACTATTTTATATTAGTAATTTATTTAAATATATAATATCATATAGATAAATTAATAATGACTTATATTTCTATAATAATAAACCATTTATATAGAGAATGTAATTATAAATAAAAAAAAAAAAAACCTAAAATATCAAAGTAGTAAAATAATATTGATTTTATAATAAATAATGATAATTTATAGAATATTTATACTGCCGATAAAGAGGTGTTATATATTAGCCTCTATTGTTATTATATATGTTTTTATTATAATTATATGTTAATATAATTTTTTCTACCAGTAAAGTAAATATACTTGTTTACAAATTCAATTATGGTTGAGAGGAGAAAGAATGAATATATTTATAGGGGCAAATTTACTGGAGCTTGTTTTAAGCATCTTAGTTACATTAAGAGGAAGGTCTTGTGATCCGGTGAAATTTAATTTTAAAATTAAGTTTCTCTGAAGGAGATTATTGGGACAGTGTTATGTAATAAGGAACCAACCCACAACATCTTTGTTTTGTAGAAAATACAGTTAAAGTTTTTCTGAAGTAAAAAAATCCAGAATATAAGAAATCTAATAGTTTTATTATTTTTTGACATGAACTATTATAATTCACTCATCTGTAACTAAAATATAACTTTTATTCAACTACTTATGTAATTTTTTACTTCAAAGTGTTGTGGTTCCGTATTGCAAAATTACTTAAATCAACAAGTTTATTTAACAAAAACGACTCGGAATCCTCAAAATAATGTTTTTTATTCTTGTCCAGTACAAAAATCTTATTTCAACTATAAGAAGCAACTCTAAACTAAGTAGGTACATAAGTGAAACTTTTTCTTTATATTTTAATAATAAAATGCAATTAATATTTTGCATCTTCTTCAATCTCAAAATCCGGTTCCCCATTGAAACCTTCTACATCGTCTTCAAAATTTCCTGCATTATTATCTGAATAGAGACTTTTGTAAAACTTCTGAAAACCCTTAGGTATTAAATGTAGATAAGATTTTATGTCTTCGATTTTTTTCTGTGACAGTGGTTTTCCATTTTCCCATAAAACTGGTAAGGTAACACCAGTTAGATCACAACTAGGACGACCTCGCTGGTTTTTTTTCAAATCAATTTCTTGTAACTCACTATCTCCGTTGTAGTTTGTTTTTATCAGTATGTTGAATGGGTTATCGTTAGAAATTTTAATCATTTTGAAATGAAGCCAATTAATTTTTTCATTTAACGTATTCTTCTTTCTATTAGTAATTTTTTGTTCTAATGTAGCAGTTGAAAGAAAGTCATGTCTTCTCATAAAAGTTACTTCAAGTGGCTTCTTTTTCCTACACTGTTTAATAACCTTCGCGTAATCCTCTACTGTGTACATATATTGTTGATTTTTTAGGGAACTCTCAATGTCCCCAAAATCATCGTCATTGGGCAAAAAACTATGGCCACTAACTAAAAAATTTAATGTGATAATTTTTAGAGATGGATGATCAGAAAGCACAGTTTTTAACATCAAAACTATTTTAATATTACGATTCTGGCCCCCACATGAGTCACTCCACAAACGTAATTCGGTAACATCATTGTCAATATTTTCGAAAATATGTTTTCTAAGGCAGGATCCCACTTCTTGGGCACCTCTGCCAGCCTCACCCTCTACCCACAAGTAACAAAATCCTTTATCAAGTTTTCCACTATGTATACCAAGATTATACAAGCAAACTTGTCTTTTATAATAAATTATATTAGTGGGTATACGGGGCATTGGCAATGTCTTTTGCATGTCAAATGTTAATGTCTCAATATGTTTCATTTCTTTTGCAGCCATCATGTCGCTGTTCATTAAATTTCTTGCTGTTTTTGCTTCATCCCAGTGTTTTAGTCTTTCCTCTTCAACCACATCCCGTTCTTCTCCTTCTAAACTTTTAAGTTTTACTGCAAAACCATCACATCTGTTACATGTATCTTTCTTTGTTTTTTTTGTCTTTAAATTAAACTCCGTGAGAAATACTTTTTTATACGTCGAAATGCTGACTGTTCTATTTTTTCCTTCATTTTCTTCTCTGTACAAATCGTACATAATTTTTTCTGTTATGCCAATTGGCAAATATTCTTGTTTATTTGCTGATTCTCTACAGTAGTGCGATCTGTATCGAGGGAATTTCTTTATGTGTTTAATAATACTTTGTTTATCTTCATCAGATATTCTATTGTGACCACCAGCTATACCACGATTGTCTGATATCTCCAAATTTCTAAATTTAAATAATGAAGTGTTTATTCTTTTAGTCGAAATTCCCAATGTTTTTATAAACATGTTTCTGCAAACAGCACTATTTTTTATCGAATAGGTTCTTGAAAATCTCCTCAAATTTGAATTCTTGTTGTATTTTCTTTTAATAGGCATAGCTTTGACATGTGCTGCAATGAAAGTTGTTTGAGCTTCATACGAACCAAGCTTCCAATATTCTTCAAACATCTCTTTACGTGTTTCTTGACTCACTTTATCTTTACATTTATTTGTACATAAACAATCAAAATTAAGAAATTCTCTTTGTTTTATTATTTTTCCTTTTGCAGAAACATAATCTTTGTTTGTGTTACATCTTTTCTTCCTTATATCTCTTGTTTGTTCTTCATACTTTCTTTTTCTTCCCTTCCTAGGTCTTCCAGTTTTATTATTGTTGTCAGTTTCATTATTTTCATTAGGATTCTCTACTATGTCCTCATTATTGATGCTATCATCTTCTGATTCCTCATCGTCACTTCGAGGGTAAAAATCAGGATCAGCAGTTTGATTCCTTCTTTCCTCCCTGCTTTCTTCTCTTTTCTCAGTCTCTACCTCTCCGCTTTGATTTATATCTTCACTTCTTTCTATTTCAACAGTACTTTCTACTTCTAATGCTTTTTTATTTTCAATATCATTTATTAATTCTAAAATGCAAGAACGGTCAAAAAAATTAATATTTTTTGTTGCATTGAAATCCTACCATATTCATTATGTGCTGTACATTTTAATTGAGCTCTATCATTTTGTTCATATTCTCCTTCTTTTATTTCTTCGATATCAGCCTCTTTCTCCATGCACTCCTCTATTTCTTCAATTACAATATTATGTAGTTGTAATTCTTGGTTAATAATAGCATCCACTAAATAGAAAATAGTAAGAATGTGTTTAACAGAAGAAACATTACCTATAGAAGTATAGAGTCTTACAATGTTCATCAGTAGCACTAGCACATTCTAGCAACATGTTTTTGCTTTCAACTTCTGGGATATAAAGTATTTCCTCAAAAGGAAAGACCAATGTATCAGTATTTTCATTACAAGTATGACCAATTTGCCCAACATTGAAATCCTTTCCTAACAGAACAATATCATTCGGAATAACTTGTGTTTCTGTTTTCGACGTTACAGAGTTTGTTTGACTAATCTTAAATTTAAAAGTTAGGTTACGTTACGTTACAATATGTTGTATTATAATCATTTTTACCTGGAGCCTTTCATTTTCGTTTTGCGTAGCAACCAAAGCTAACATTTTACGCGACCGAGACATTGTCGATATTAAACAACAACTCAAAACAATATTATTAATTTTGCATAAGAAGTAGTACACAGCACACACGTAGTAAACGGCATTCAGCAACTAATAATATGCAATAAAGAACCAAACTACCAAACTGTGCCTTGGATCCTTAATGCAAAATTGACATACCATTGGTTCTTTATTGAAAAATGCATATTTAATAAAAAGAGATCAGCTGATTTTTGTTGACGTTATTTTAGATTATGGTATACATTATATGAGCTGGATCTTTATTGAAAAATATAATTTTCAAATTTATCTACCTAAAATCGCTAGTAGAGGGAAATTTTAAATTTGTGGGTTGGTCCCTTATTGCATAACACTGTCCTTGTAGATTTTAATTTGATGTGGTTTATTTTGAGGAGGAGGCAATTAGGATTTAATAATTAATTGACTAGCGGGGGCGTTGGGAGGTTTTTTTGATAATTTTAGTTTCTTTGAACTTTCATTAAGGGAATTGATTTAGGATTGTAGCGGGGGCGTTACTGTTCTTTTTCACTTTTTGTTTTGTTAGTTTAATTTTCTCTTTTGCTGATAAGCCTTAAGTCTGGTTATTCAAAATTTTGTTGATCAGCGGTTTAGTTTGCTTTGCAAATTGAATGACAGTTTCTGAAGGGGTGGGATTTCAGTAACTTTAATTAGAGTGGTTTGTCCTAGAGGCAATTAGGATTCAATAATTAATTGACTAGCGGGGGCGTTGGGAGGTTTTTTTGATAATTTTAGTTTCTTTGAACTTTCATTAAGGGAGTTGATTTAGGATTGTAGTGGGGGCGTTACTGTTCTTTTTCACTTTTTGTTTTGTTAGTTTAATTTTCTCTTTTGCTGATAAGCCTTAAGTCTGGTTATTCAAAATTTTGTTAATCAGCGGTTTAGTTTGCTTTGCAAATTGAATGACAGTTTCTGAAGGGGTGGTATTTCATTAACTTTAATTAGAATGGTTTACCCGAGGGGCAATTAGGATTTAATAATTAATTGACTAGCGGGGGCGTTGGGAGGTTTTTTTGATAATTTTAGTTTCTTTGAACTTTCATTAAGGGGGTTGATTTAGGATTGTAGCGGGGGCGTTACTGTTCTTTTTCACTTTTTGTTTTGTTAGTTTAATTTTCCCTCTTTCTCTGTTAGTAAACCTTTAAGTCTGGTTATTCAAGATTTTTTAACATTTTGCTTAATCAGCGGTTTAGCTCTAATCCTTGCGGATGAGTTGAATGCTAGTTATGTGTAGGGGGGATTTACCAAAATTTTTAATGTTAGGTAGATAAATTTTTACGCTAAAGTTTTTTTTAAGCTTTGCGATTTACTTTGACTTTAATTTTAATGTGAATCTTAGCGTTATTTAAATAGTAGGCTTAGCAGTTAATATTTTTAATTATGAAGTAATTTTTGAATTAGGAATAGTTTTAAGTTTTAACAAAATTTGTGCCAGCAGTTGCGGTTATACAAATAATGCTATTAAATTTTTTAGGGTGATAGTGAGAATTTAGTTTTAAATAGTTTTAGTGTAAAATTTTAAGGTGAAATTTTAATTTTATTTTGTTATCTTTGATATTTTAATTCTATGAAACTTTTTTTTTAAACTAGGATTAGATACCCTATTATTTTAAGTGTGATTTTTACCTTATTAGTATAAGTTATGATCTTGAAAATAAAAAAAATTGGCGGTATTTTAGTCTTTTCAGAGGAACCTGTTTTTTAAACGATAGTCCACGATTTTACTACTTTATTTGTGTTTGTATATCGTCGTGGTTGAAAATTTCGGTAGATAAATAATTTTCTTTTTTATATAAAATCTGAATTCAGATCAAGGTGCAGCTTATAATAAAGTTATAATGGGTTACAATAATATTATTTACACGGATTTTGGAATTAAGATTTTAATTGAAGGTGGATTTGAAGGTAATTATGATTCTTGTTGTGTTGATTAAGCTCTAAAATATGCACATATCGCCCGTCGCTCTCATTTAATTTGGGATAAGTCGTAACATAGTAGATTTACTGGAAGGTGAGTCTGGATTGACAAGTTTCACTATTTAGCTTGTGTTGATTTTGTTATTATTTTTGATAGTGTAGTTCTTTTTGTAAAATATTATTTTTCTTATTGGGTTTTGGATAGATTTTTTTTTATTATAGTTTACTAGTATTGTGAGAGAATTAATTTTCATTTTTATTAGAAGAATTAATTTTTTGTACCTTGGGTATCAGGGTTTATTAACTATTATTTAATTTTAAATTTTCCCGAAAGAAGAAGAGCTATATTTGTATGTGTTTTATTGTTAAATAAATATTCTTTATATTAATATGGTGGTGAAATTCCATACGATTCTTTTTATATCTGGTTTTCTAAGAAATAAATTTAATTTAGGAAATTAATATTTTTATTTTTATTTTTAAGTTTAGAATTTTTATTTACTAATCCCAAAAGGGATAAGCTTTTTGGTTAATTATTATAAGTATTTTATTTTATGAATTTATAGGATTAGGAATTTTCATTTTTAGTAGTTTATTATAATAAATTTATTTTTAATATTATTTTTATTTTCTTTAATTTTTATATTAGAAATTTAGTTTCAATTTTTTATATTACCTATAATGATGGAATTAGTAATTTTTATTTTAAGTTAATTTTTTAATTGAGATTAGTTTAAGGAATTCGGCAAGTTTAATATTCGCCTGTTTATTAAAAACATGTCTTTATGATTTTAATTTAAAGTCTGACCTGCCCAATGATTTTTGAATGGCTGCGGTATTTTAACCGTACAAAGGTAGCATAATCGTAAGTTTTTTAATTGATAACTGGAATGAAAGGTTTGACGAGATATTGACTGTCTCTTTCTAATTAATTGAATTTTATTTTTAAGTTAAAAAGCTTAAATTTTATTAAAAGACGAGAAGACCCTATAGAGTTTTATTTAATTTTCTAAATTGTTTTTGAACTTTTTATTGTATTAAATTTTATTGGGGTGATAGGAAAATTTAATTAACTTTTCTTTTATAATAACAAGAGTTTTTGGGTTTTTGATCCATATTTTGATTATAAGATTAAATTACCTTAGGGATAACAGCGTAATTTCTTTGGCGAGTTCTTATTTATAAGGAAGATTGCGACCTCGATGTTGGATTAAAGTTAATATTTGGTGTAGAAGCTATAGTATTAGGTCTGTTCGACCTTTAAATCTTTACATGATCTGAGTTTAGACCGGTGTGAGCCAGGTTGGTTTCTATCTTTAATTTATTAATAATTTATAGTACGAAAGGACCTTTTTATAGTAGTTTATTTTTTTGTTGATTAATATTAGTTGTTTTGGCAGAGTAGTGCGTTAGATTTAGAATCTTTTTATATATTAATTTATATACAACACTTGATTTTTTTTGATTATGTATTGTTTTTTGTAAGGTTTATTATTCTTGTTGTTTCAGTTTTTATTGGGGTTGCTTTTTTAACATTACTTGAACGTAAAGTTTTAGGGTATATCCAGATTCGTAAAGGGCCTGATAAGGTTGGTTATATGGGTGTGTTTCAACCTTTTAGTGATGCTATTAAATTGTTTACTAAGGAACAAAGAATTCCTTTAATATCTAATTTTAATTACTTTTATTTTTCTCCTGTTTTTAATTTATTTATTTCTTTACTTATATGGATAAGGTTCCCCTTTTTTACTGTTTACATTAATTTTAATCTTGGGATTTTATTTTTTCTTTGTTGTTCAAGTCTTGCAGTTTATAGGTTGATAATTTCAGGGTGGTCTTCAAATTCTAATTATTCAATATTGGGTGGTATACGGGCTACTGCTCAAACTATTTCTTATGAGGTTAGATTAGTCCTTATTTTGATTTGTTTTTTATTAATAGTTTCAGGATTTAATTTTATATTTTTTAATGATTATCAGCTTTATTCTTGGTTTTTATTTTTACATTTACCTCTTGCTTTAATGTGGGTTGTTTCTAGATTGGCGGAAACTAACCGAACTCCTTTTGATTTTGCTGAGGGGGAATCAGAACTTGTTTCTGGGTTTAATATTGAGTATAGAAGGGGGGGTTTTGCTTTAATTTTTTTGGCTGAATATTCAAGAATCCTTTTTATGAGGTTTGTTTGTTGTTTATTATTTTTAGGTGGTAATTTTACTACTTTGATATTTTATTTTAAGATTGTTTTCTTAAGATTCTTTTGGCTTTGGGTTCGAGGTACTTTACCTCGTTATCGTTATGATAAATTGATAAATCTTGCATGAAAAATTTATCTTCCAGTTTCTTTGAATTTTTTGATATTTTATATTGGGTTAAAAATTTTTTGTTTTTCCCTTTTTATTTAGTTAATAAAATTTAGTAGTAAGCCAATAAAAGGGTTTACTTTTATGTTATATTTTCAAAATATATACTTATTCAAGTTCACTGACTAATTAATAACTATTTTATCTCATAAATTTATTAATAGTGGGGATATTAAATAGTATGAGAAGTAAATTGTGGTTAGGATTTGTCCTGTTAAGATGTAAGGTTCTTCAACGGGCTTTGCTCCAATTCAGGTCAGTATAATGATTACGGTTACGAATCCTCAGAAGCAAATTTTTCTTAAAGGGTAGAATTGTATTCCTCTAAATTTATTATTGTATATTAGGGGGAGAAAGGCTAGGATGGCAATTGATATAACTAATGCAATTACTCCCCCTAGTTTATTTGGAATTGATCGTAGAATGGCGTATGCGAATAGGAAGTATCATTCTGGTTTAATGTGGGTAGGGGTAACTAAAGGATTTGCTTGAGTGAAGTTGTCAGGGTCTCCTAGTTCGTAGGGGGTTATTATGGATAAAGAGGTTAGGGCTATTATTATAATTAGCATTCCAAGAATGTCTTTTATTGTGTAATATGGGTGGAATGGGATTTTATCAGAATTTCTGTTTAATCCTAATGGGTTATTTGATCCTGTCTGGTGAAGGAACAGAAGATGAATTATAATTATAGCTGCTATTAGGAAGGGTATTATGAAATGGAGTGTAAAGAAACGGTTTAAAGTAGCGTTGTCTACTGCAAATCCTCCTCAGATTCATTGTACAATTCTGGTTCCTAGGTATGGAATGGCTGAAAGTAGATTGGTAATAACAGTTGCTCCTCAGAAGGATATTTGACCTCAGGGTAGGACGTACCCTATAAAGGCTGTTGCTATTGTAATAAAGAGGATTAGTACTCCTGCAGTTCAGGTGTGGGAAAGTTTATAGGATTTGTAATATATTCCTCGTCCAATGTGGGTATAAATACAGATAAAGAATAAAGATGCCCCGTTTGCGTGGATGGTTCGTATGATGAATCCATAATTGACATCACGATTGATATGAATGACTCTATCAAATGCTGTTATAATGTTTGGGGTGTAGTGTATAGCCAGGAATAGTCCTGTTAAGATTTGGATGCCTAAGCATATTCCTAAAAGGGATCCAAAATTTCATCAGGTTGAAATATTTCTGGGGGTTGGAAAGTCAATTAAGGAATTGTTAATAATTTTAAATATGGGGGGTAATTTACGGGGAGGTGTTATCATTATTTATGTCGTAAAGGTCCATGTTTAATTTCAGTAATTTTTACAATTGCAATTAGTGTAATGAGAAGGTATACAATAAGAATTGTAGTAATAGTGTTTATTGGTGGATTAATAAATTTAATTATTGAAAGTTCAGTGTATAAATTTATAGAGGTGGAAGCTTGTGTGGATATAAAATTTATTAGTAATTGATCACTTCTTAAGGTAAATAGGGGGAATATTAAGGTGACTGTTGAAATAAATTTTATTTCTATTTTAATTTTTTCATTTGATGCTACTCTTGTTATGTAAATGAAAATTACTAATATGCCTCCTACTATAATTATAAATATAATGTAGGAGTATCAGAAGTTTAAGTGGAGGAGTCCTGAAGTAATAGCAACAATTCTTCTTTGTGTTACTAGGGCTAGAGTAAGAGCTAATGGATGTTGTATGATTAGTATTAATATTGAGATTATTATTATTATTATTATTATTTTTGTTATGCAGAGAATAGTTTAAGAAAAATTTTAATTTTGGAGATTAAAGATGGAGTTAATTCTTTCTCTGAAGTTTTAAAAGGTACCTTAATTATGGTTTACAAGACCAGAGTTTTTTTTAAACTATTAAAACTAATGTTAATATTATTTAGGATTTTTTACTTCGCAGGTATTTTGTTATTTGTTCTTAAGCGTAAACATCTTCTTTTACTTTTGTTAAGGCTAGAGTTTATTGTTCTTAGTTTATTTTTAGGGATTTCAATTTTACTATATTTTTATGGGTTAGACACTTTCTTTTTGATGGTTTTTATTACTTTAAGTGTTTGTGAAGGGGCCTTAGGTCTTTCTATTTTGGTGTCTTTAATTTGTTGTTATGGTAATGATTATTTTAGAACTTTTAATGTTTTATGATAAAATTTGTTTTTATAATTTTTTTTATAATTCCTTTATGTTTTGTAAATAATTATTGATTTAATCAGTTTGTATATAGTTTGATAGGGGGTTTGTTTTTGATACAGTTTAGTTTTGGGAATCAGGTATCTTATATTGGTTCATATTTTGGGTATGATTTATTATCTTTTTTACTTATCATTCTTAGAATTTGGATTTGTTCTTTAATGTTAGTTGCTAGATTAAAAATTTATTTTAGGAATAATTATTATGGATTTTTTAACTTTGTTGTGCTTGTTTTGTTAAGTTCTTTAATTTTGACTTTTTCTTCCATAAATTTTTTAATATTTTATATTTTTTTTGAGATGAGCCTAATTCCTACAATTTTTTTAATTTTAGGATGAGGGTATCAGCCTGATCGTTTACAGGCTAGGTTTTATCTTCTTTTGTATACTGTATTTGCTTCTTTGCCTATATTAATTTCTATTATTTTTTATTTTTACTATTTTGGTAGATTGTCTTTATTTTATTTAGTATTTCCTGTGGATTCACTTATTTTTTTTATTTGTGTAAGATTTGTATTTTTGGTTAAAATACCTATATATTTTGTTCATTTGTGGTTACCCAAGGCTCATGTTGAGGCTCCTGTTTCTGGTTCAATAATTTTGGCAGGTGTAATATTGAAGTTGGGGGGGTATGGATTAATACGAGTTTTACCAGTGTTTTTGGGTGCTAGTTTTAAGTTTAGATTTGTATTGGTAGCAATTTCTTTAATAGGTGGATTTTTTGTGTCTTTGGTTTGTTTACGGCAAAGGGATGTTAAGGCTTTAATTGCTTATTCATCAGTTGCTCATATGGGGTTGGTTATTAGAGGTATATTTACTTTTAGAGTTTGAGGAGTTGCTGGATCTTTAGGTTTAATGGTTGCTCATGGGCTTTGTTCCTCGGGTTTATTTTGTCTGGCTAATATTTCTTATGAGCGTGTTAGAAGACGTAGGTTGTATTTGAGAAAAGGGATGATTTCTCTTATTCCTAGGGGTTCTTTATGATGGTTTCTTATATGCTCATCTAATATGGCATCTCCTCCTTCTTTAAATTTGTTGTCAGAAATTATTTTGATTAATAGACTGGTTAGTTGGAGATTAATTAGGATATTATTTGTGGGGTTGATTTCTTTTTTTAGCGCAGTTTATTCTTTGTTTTTATATTCGTATACTCAGCACGGAATATTTTATTCTGGGTTATTTTCATTTAATTTATTTATTGTTCGTGAATATCTTCTCTTATTAATACATTGACTTCCTCTTAAGTTAGTTTTTTTGAAAGGTGAATTATTTTCGTTATGATTATGCTTAAATAGTTTAGATTAAAATACTGATATGTGGAATCAGAGATGTATATGATACTTTAGGTTGTTTCTGTCTGTTTAATTTATTTTTTAGGTTTTTTTTTTTTAGAGTTTTAACTTTTCTGTTAAGAGTTTATTTGGTAGTTATTGATATATCTTATATAATTGAATTTAACATTTTAAGTATTAATTCAAGAACTTTGAGGGGGTTATTTCTTTTTGATTGAATGTCTCTTTTGTTTATAAGTTTTGTTATGTTAATCTCTTCAATAGTTATTTACTATAGTGATGATTATATGCATGGGGATTATAATATTAATCGGTTTATTTTACTTATTGTTATGTTTGTCTTTTCGATAATTCTTTTAGTTATAAGTCCAAATTTAATTAGAATTTTATTAGGATGGGATGGATTGGGCCTTGTTTCTTATTGTTTAGTAATTTATTATCAAAATATTAAATCATTTAATGCAGGAATGTTAACTGCTTTAAGGAATCGAGTAGGGGATGTGGGGTTATTACTCAGGATTGCCTGAATAATGAATTATGGTAGATGAAGTTTTATATGTTATTTAGATTTTATGAAGTCTGATTTTAGTATAATTGTTATTAGTTTATTTGTAGTTTTGGCAGCTTTTACTAAAAGGGCTCAGATTCCTTTTTCATCTTGGCTTCCAGCAGCTATGGCAGCTCCTACTCCGGTTTCTTCTTTGGTTCATTCAAGAACTTTGGTAACAGCTGGGATTTATCTTCTTATTCGTTTTAGTGAAGGGCTAGGAGGAACTATTAGAGTGTTTTTTTTGTTGATTTCTTGTTTAACTATATTTATATCAGGATTAGGTGCAAATTTTGAATTTGATCTTAAAAAGATTATTGCCTTGTCGACTTTAAGTCAGCTTGGTTTAATAATAAGAATTTTATTTTTGGGTAGGGCTAAATTAGCATTTTTTCATCTTTTAACTCACGCATTGTTTAAAGCATTATTGTTTATGTGTGCTGGTAATATTATTCATAATTTAGCTAGGTGTCAAGATATTCGTTGTATGGGTTCTTTACTTTATCAGATGCCTATTACAATAACTTTTTTTTGTATTTCTAACTTGTCATTGTGTGGGTTACCCTTTTTATCGGGATTTTATTCTAAGGATTTAGTCTTGGAAAGAGTTTCTATGGGATATTTTAATATTCTGATTTATTTAGTTTTTTATTTATCAACTGGGTTAACTGTTAGGTATACAGTTCGTTTATGTTACTATACTATCTTTGGTAATATAAATTTTTATAGTTTGAATGGTTTCTGTGATTCTAATGAAAAGATATTAAAAGGTATGGTGGGGCTATTTTTGTTTGTTATTTTGAGAGGTTCTTTGTTAATATGGGTTATTATTGACAATTATGATAACATTGTTTGTTATTTTACTAGGAGGTGTTTTAGGATTTGAGGTATCACAGGTTTCTTTAAAGTATACTTTAAAATCATTGTATCTTTTTCGGTTGACTTATTTCTTTTCTAATATGTGAAATATAGTTTATTTGTCAACATTTTTAATTAATTTGTATCCTTTACGTTTAGGATTTTTATTGTATTCTAATTTAGATCAAGGTTGAACTGAGTATTTAGGAAGTCAAGGTTTATTTTATCGATTGAAGTTGATTTTGATAGTTTTTCAGGGGGTGTTTAATAATTATATTAAGGTTTTCTTATTTTTAACTGTTTTATGGATTTTTATACTATTTTTTATTTTATACTTGGGTAGCTTAATTTAGAGCGCAACATTGAAGATGTTGAGGTAAATTTAATTTTTTGAGTATTTGTAAATTAATTTTAATTTTACATTGAAAATGTAATGTTTTTTTTAAACTATACAAATAGAAATATTAACAGATTTTCACTGCTAAGAGACTAAGTTAGAAGCTTGTCTCTAAATAATCTATTTCTTTAATTGGAAAAATTTCATTAATGTCATTAACAGTGACATACCTCTTTTTGGTTTCAATTAAAAATAAGGGTGGGTTCACCAAGATTCTAAGCCGAAATTAGTAGCGATTTTTCGCTTCTTATTTAAGATAAATTGCTAGGCAATACTTTTTAAGTGCAAATTAAATGTTATTAATAACTATTATCCTAGTAGATTCAGTTAAGAGCTCCTTGATTTCATTCATGGTAAATCCCGATTAAAAGGATAAGTGAGAATAATAAATATAATATGTAGTAATTTATAATATTTGAAATTTTTATTGTTGCGACTAGAGGAAATAGGAGTGTTAATTCTACATCAAATACTAAGAAGATTATTGCAATTAAGAAGAATTGAAGTGAAAAAGGAAGACGGGGGGAGGATTTTGGGTCAAATCCACATTCGAATGGGGAAGATTTTTCTCGATCATTGAATCTTTTTTTAGAAATTATTGTATTGACTATAATTATTATTGTTGAAATTATAATTAGTATAATTATTGTTGTTGTTGTTATTATTATAATTATTTATACTAGTTTTAGATCTTTTGATTGGAAGTCAATTATAATTTTTATACTATATAAATTAATTTATCTTCCTCATCAGTAAATTGAAATGTAAAGGAATAGCCAAACTACATCTACAAAATGTCAATATCAGGCTGCTGCTTCGAATCCAAAGTGATGAATAGGAGAAAAGTGATTTATTAAATGTCGTATGAGGCAAGTTGTAAGGCAGATGGTTCCAATAATTACGTGTAATCCATGGAATCCAGTGGCTATAAAAAAGGATGATCCATATACTGCATCTCTGATTGAAAATGGTGCTTCGATATATTCGTATCTTTGAAGAATTGTGAAGTAAGTTCCTAAGATAATTGTTATGATTAATCCTTGCTTTGCCTGATTATGATTGTTTTCTATAAGTCTGTGGTGAGCTCAGGTTACAGATAAGCCTGAAGTTAATAGAATTAATGTGTTTAAAAGAGGGATTTGAATTGGATTAAAGGGGTTAATCCCTAGGGGGGTCAGTTTATTCCAATTTCAATTCTTGGGGATAGCCTTCTGTGGAAAAATCTTCAGAAAAATGATACGAAGAAGAACACTTCTGATGTAATGAATAGAACTATTCCTCATCGTAGTCCTATAGTTACTGCAAATGAGTGGAGGCCTTGGAAGGTTCCTTCTCGGGTAATGTCACGTCATCATTGGATTATGATTATAAGGGTAATTGTTAATCCTATTAGTAGGAGGTTTCTATCAAATTGATGAAATCATTTAATTAACCCTGATATTGTAACTATAGCTCTTAAGGCACCAAGAATTGGCCAAGGACTGGCATCAACTAAGTGGAACGAGTGATTTTTATGTGTTGGCATAAATTACTTCTCTTGAATATAGGGTTCTAAGAACTGCGAATACATAGGCTTGAATTATAGTTACTGCACTTTCTAGGGTTAGAAGGGCAATTTGGGCGATGATTAAGATAGGAAGAGTGTAAGAAGGGAGTATTGAGCCGGTGTTACCAAGTAAGGTTATTAATAAATGCCCAGCAATTATATTAGCAGTTAATCGGATTGCTAAAGTTCCTGGTCGAATTATATTTCTAATAGTTTCGATACATACTATGAAGGGCATTAGGATAGGGGGGGTACCTTGAGGTATTAAGTGTGCTAGTATGTGGGTTGTGTTATTTAATCATCCAAAGATTATAAAACTTAATCAAAGTGGTAGGGCAAGTGTTAATGTAAATGTTAAGTGCCTTGGTCTCGTGAAAATATAGGGGAATAGCCCTATAAAATTATTAACTAAGATGACTGAGAATAAGGAAGTTAGTGTTAAAGTTATTCCTTTATTTGATGGGCCAATTAAAATTTTAAATTCTTTGTGAAGTACTTGTAAGATTTTTGATCATATTATTGAGGGGCGTGATTGGGTAAGTCAAATAGTTTGAGGCACTAAGATTAATACTAATAGTGATCTAATTCAGTTTATTGAGGATAGTTGGGTGCTAGGGTCGAATGATGAAAATAAATTTGTTATCATTTTCAGGTTGTTTTTACTATAAAGGGTGTTTTAGATTTTTGTTCCTTAAAGGGTTGATGTAAGTTAAAATAGTTAATCGGTCTTGTAATTATAAGAATTACTGAGAAGTAAATAAAAAGAGTCACTCAGTTGAGTGGAGCTATTTGTGGTACTAAAAATTATCATTTCAATAATTTTAGTTTGACAAACTAATGTTATTTTTTAACTTAATTTTTCATTAGAAGTAGGTACTAGGCTACTATATTTTGATTTAAGAGATCATTACTTGTTTTCAGTCATCTAATGACTTTATTCAATTTAGAAATGTTAATGGGGTTACTCTTTCTAGAACAATAGGTATAAATGAATGGTTTGCTCCGCAGATTTCTGAGCATTGTCCAAATAGGATTCCTGGAAGGTTGATGAAAAATCTAATTTGGTTTAATCGTCCAGGTGTTGCATCAATTTTTACTCCTAATGAGGGGATAGTTCATGAGTGGATTACATCTGCTGCTGTTACTATTATTCGAACTTTAGTGTTAAGTGGTAAGTTAATTCGATTATCTGTGTCTAGTAACCGTAAATTGAAGAGTTTTATATCATTAATGGGGATCATGTATGAATCGAATTCTGAGTTTTTGAAATCAGAATATTCATAGGATCAATATCATTGATGTCCTACGGTTTTAATAGAGATTGATGGATTGAAAATTTCATCTAATATATAAAGAATTCGTAGGGAGGGGAGAGCAATAAAGGTTAAAATGATTGCTGGGAGAATCGTTCAAATTAATTCAATAGTTTGTCCTTCTAGGAGAAGTCGGTAATTAAATTTATTGAGAAATAAAGTGTACATTAGGTACCCTACTAGGGTTGTAATTATAATTAGAATAGTTATGGTATGATCAAGAAAGTATAGTAATTGCTCTATTAATGGGGATATGCAATCCTGGGCTGAAAATATGATTCAAGTTGCAATTTCTAAAAAAAGGTAAACTTTATATTTGGAGCTTAAATCCGATGCACTAGTCTGCCACATTAGAATTGGACTAAAATCGGCAATTCTGAGTAGCTATGTTCTGCGGGAGGGTATTTTTGTAATCATTCAATGGATGAGGGCATATTGGTTGTTGAGATTATTTTGTGGGTTGAGGAGAAGGATTCTCATATAATTGTAATGAATAAAATAATTCTTATTAGACTAATTATTGATCCAATGGATGAAATAATATTTCATGTTAAGTAAGCATCTGGGTAATCTGAGTACCGTCGAGGTATCCCCCTTAATCCAAGAAAATGTTGGGGGAAGAAAGTTAAATTAACTCCTACAAATATAGTTACAAATTGAATTTTTAATCAGTTTTGGTTTAATGATAGCCCAGTAAATAAGGGAAATCAGTGGATGATCCCCCCTATGATAGCGAATACTGCTCCTATAGAAAGTACGTAGTGGAAGTGAGCAACTACATAATAGGTGTCGTGGAGAATGATGTCAATTGAGGAATTAGCTAAGATGACTCCTGTTAATCCTCCTACTGTAAAAAGGAATACAAACCCAATAGTTCATAAAATGGATGGAGAGTATTTGATTTGTGTTCCGTGGAGAGTTGCTAGTCATCTAAAAACTTTAATTCCTGTAGGAATAGCAATAATTATAGTGGCTGATGTGAAGTAAGCACGTGTGTCGACATCTATTCCTACAGTGAATATGTGATGAGCCCATACAATGAAGCCTAGTAAGCCGATTGCTATTATGGCGTAGATTATGCCTAAGGTTCCGAAGGTTTCCTTTTTCCCTCTTTCCTGACTAATGATGTGGGAGATTATGCCGAATCCTGGTAGAATTAAAATGTATACTTCAGGATGGCCAAAAAATCAAAATAAGTGCTGGTAAAGAATGGGGTCACCTCCTCCTGCAGGGTCAAAAAAGGATGTATTTAGATTTCGGTCTGTCAATAGTATGGTGATTGCTCCGGCTAGTACAGGTAAAGATAAGAGTAGGAGTAAAGCGGTGATTGCTACTGATCAGACAAAGAGAGGTATTCGGTCAAAGGTTATTCCAATTGGTCGTATATTTATTACTGTAGTAATGAAGTTTACTGCCCCTAGAATTGATGAAATTCCAGCTAAATGTAGACTGAAGATTGCTAAATCAACAGCAGCCCCTCTATGGGCAATATTTGCTGATAGAGGTGGGTAAATTGTTCATCCTGTTCCTGCTCCCCTTTCTGTGATACTTCTTATTAGTAGTAGGCTTAAGGAAGGAGGGAGTAGTCAAAATCTTATGTTGTTTATTCGAGGGAATGCTATATCTGGGGCTCCAAGCATTAGAGGTACTAATCAATTACCGAATCCTCCAATTATGATTGGTATAACCATAAAGAAGATTATGATGAAAGCGTGAGCTGTAACAATAACATTATAGATTTGGTCATCACCAATTAAAGCTCCTGGGTTTCCAAGTTCTGATCGGATTATAATTCTAAGTGAGGTCCCTACTATTCCGGCCCAGGCTCCAAAAATGAAGTACAAGGTACCAATGTCCTTGTGATTTGTTGAAAATAGCCATTTGTTCGAGTCAATGGCTGAGTTAGGCGGTAAATTGTAAATTTTCTTATGAATGAAAATTCTTGATTCAGGTCTTGTATTCAATGATGATTTTAAATTGCAAATTTAAAGGTGGGTTAGCCCTAAGGCTTAATTTGAAGTTATTTTCAACTTTGAAGGTTGATAGTTTGCTTAACTTAAATCCTTAAACAAAGTTAAATGTTAAGGTTGTTAAGGTTAATCCGAGGATATTGATAGAGTTAAAAATAACTATTCTTATTTTTATTGGTATTGATTTCATCTTGAATCTCAGTTGATCTGATCTAATAACGATTGATGAGAATACAATGCGAGCATATACAAAAAGAGTAACTAAAGTTATAAGGGCTATAACTATTACTAAAGTTAGGAGGCCTTTCTCTACAAGTGCATTAATAGTTAATCACTTGGGGTAGAATCCAATAAGGGGGGGCAATAATTTATTACAAATTAGTTACTAAATATTGACAAAGAAAAAATCGGAAACTTCAAACTTAAGAGGCTCCCGAGAAGTTGGCCGCCAAAAATATTTTTTAAATAACTCTTCAACGATAGAGTTACAAATTCTGGTTTATGGGTTACAAATTATTACAAATTAGTTACTAAATATCGGCAAAGAAACAAATCGGAAACTCCAAACATGCGAGGCTCCCGAGAAGTTGGCCGCCAAAAATACTTTTTTTAATAACTCTTCAACGATAGAGTTACAAATTCTAGTTTATGGGTTACAAATTATTACAAATTAGTTACTAAATATCGGCAAAGAAACAAATGGGAAACTCCAAACTTGCGAGGCTCCCGAGAAGTTGGCCCCTAAAAGTAGTTTTTTAAATAACTCTTCAACGATAGAGTTACAAATTCTAGTTTATGGGTTACAAATTATTACAAATTAGTTACTAAATATTGGAAAAGAAAAAAATCGGAAACTCCAAACTTATTGCGGGGCTCCCGAGAAGTTGGCCCCTAAAAGTAGTTTTTTAAATAACTCCTTAACGGGAGAGTTACAAATTGTAGTTTGTGGGTTACAAATTATTACAAATTAGATACTAATTATTCAGACTAAAATCTATTAGAAAATCGAAAATAACGAGGCTAACTTCACGGACCTGTAAAAGATGGCAGGGGTACCGATTTCAATTCAATTAATCGTAGGCTACAAGATGGCACAACTTTCATCTCGTTAACAAATCGCGCAATTTTCCACAAATTTCCGTACCGGAAGCGCCATTGTTTTTACCTTCTTGCACCAAATGGTGACCGGCACGGGTGCCGTTCCGTTGAGTACGATGTTTTTACATGCCTTTGTCGCATTTTCCATTTCGTTAAGAGATGGGTGCATAATTTTGCAGCAGGCTCTCGGACTATAAGTAAAGGTCCTAGAGATAGGCACTTACCTACCTCAAATTCCTGCACTAAATTTCCCACACTTATTGTCACTTACGTAGGTAGAGGTAATTGTAAAAATGGCGGATCATTTCATCATTCAGGTTCAAATTGGAATTTCAGTCCATGGATTCTACAGTTTCTTCTGGGCGTGGGCCTGACTATTTCTGGTATACCTAAGTTTGTTACTTTAAGCGAACTACCTACCTAGGTAATTTGTAAAATTTAAAGCAAAAATGATCGTATGCTAATATTGGAGAGTAATTTAGATTGAATTAGCTATGTTAACCTAATGAATTTTTTTATATATTTGTTTGTGCCAATTCCTTTTATATATTTGTTGATTTCGTGAAATATTGGCATGTAATAAAAACTATTGTAAAAGATATATTTCTAACATAGTTACCATTTATTTACAATTTTATTAAGAAAAAATTATGTAATTTTTTATAATTTTATAAACTACTTTATTCAATAAAATCTTGACAAAGACTCCTAACGGAGTCGAAACGTCGATATATCTTTTACAATAGTTTTTATTACATGCCAATATTTCACGAATTCAACAAATATATTTAACCTAATGAAGTTAAACCTAGATTGAAAACGAAATCGCCCTCGATGCCGTTCATTTTTAACAGTATACTAAAAACTAAAACCCACATCCAGTGATCCAGTATTTTATTTTCAGAAATAAATCGGTACACCCATACTCCGGCTAATTCCAAACAAAGTAAAAAGTTGAAAAAGTATGCACATAAGTAGGCAGTATAGATATAGATTATTATTTTCATCGCCAAATTGACCAATAGGAACATTGCATTTGGGTCTAGAAGCGTGTATTATTTCGGAAATTTCACACCTCGCTTTTTTAGACAATCAGAAGTTATAGCAGCAATTCCGGTCAGATGGTATTAAAACACGGCAATCACTACTAATATTCTTTAATGTGGGTATCTCGACTTTAAACTCAGTAATATGAACACTTACAAGTAGCAATAGAAACAATGGAAACACGTTACACAAAGTACTTGCAATAAAATTAACTTTTACACAAAAAAAATAAATGGAACAAAGAAAAAAATGTCTGACTTAAAAGACGCTTGGCTGTCTTCTTGTCTAAACTTCTGCGGGCTGCCTCCACGCACTCGGGGTGTCTTCAGGCACGGCAAACGGGAGTGTTACAATCTCCCCCTTGGAGGACATGTACGCCTCGAAATGTTCTCCAAGACATGATTATAATGGACGTCCACGCAACACGGACACTTCGGGATCGTCTTAGCTCTGGTAGGCCTTCTGGCACCTGAAACATATTCATTAGTGGCTTCAGAAGATGGTAGGGACTCAGGATCGGGAATTGGAGGTGATGGTTCTTCATCAAGTATGGCTTCTCCGGCTTCTGATGCGTCATCCAACTCAACATCTGGACTGGCTTTCGGCATTTCTCGTGGGGGTCTTCCACGTCTACGGATAGGTCTAAGCGGTAAATTCTCTTCTTCAGGTTCCTGGTACGGAGTAAGGGCGGATATATGGTATTTTCCAATAATCTTCTCTGGGTCGAGGATGTTGCCGATTTCGTAAGTAGTCGGGGTTACAACTTTTGTAACAAGGTACGGCCCGTCTCTTCTCGGGGCAAATTTGGAGGTATAACTCTGTTTCGCATTACTTAAAACGTGATTGTCGACTAAAACTTTATCACCAACCAAGAGATTTAAATTTCGTCTGCTCTTGTCAGCGTTTGCTTTTGATCGATCTTGATTCTTTTCAAATGTTTCACGAGCTTCTTGTAATGGTTTTCCTATCGTCATAAGATATGGAGTTATTTGCACAATAAAGTTATCCTGTTTGGCGATGGCTCGTAGGTCTCTACGGACATCATCAGGGGTCCTCATCTCACGTGCAAACGTTAGAAAAGCTGGGGTGTAGCCTGTACCATTGCTTTGGGCAGAGTTCATAGCGAAGCGGACCGAGGGAATCCTTTCTTTCCAATTGGCATGATTCGAGGAAACTAATATAGCTAAATGCGACTTCATGTCCCTGTTCTTGCGTCCTACCGGGTTTGATTCGGGATGATATACAGGAGTCAAGGTTTGAACAAAACCAAGGCAGTGAGCAACTTGCTGCATGACAGCGCTTACGAACTGCGTTCCGTTGTCACTAATAACCTGGCGGGGCACACCGTACCGGAGGATAACCTCATCAATTAGACACCGCGCGCAAGCCTCAGCGGTGGCGGATATCAACGCGAAAAGTTCGATCCAGCGACTGGTTACGTCTTCTACAATGAAGATCCAAGTCTCACCAGTAGGAGCGGCGGGCAAGGGCCCAAATAGATCTATTGATATCACCTCAAACCGTTGGGAGTGCACAGGAGTTTGCAGGAGTCCCGCTGGTTTTAGATTGGATGGTTTGAATCTTTGGCAGTCTATGCATTTTGCTATGTATTCCGTAATACGTCGGCGCGTACCGGGCCAATAGTAACGTTTGGCAATTTTTGCAAGAGTCCTTTCAACACCGTGGTGACCCGCAAGAGGTGAATCGTGGAACTCGAAAAGTATTTCGGGAATTTGAGCTGTGGCAGCGACTTGTTGAGCTTCCTCCTCTTCTGAGCCAGGAGCATATCGATACAGAACACCATTCAGCATCAAGTATCCACGTTCTGTCCATTTCTTGAAATCCAAAGGATCAGAATTCGGCATTTCGAAGCAAACGATGATTTTCTTCAAGTCAGCGTCTTCCATTTGCTGTTTTCGTATATCTTCAGCAGGACGGCTTGGGAGCGTCACGGAGACGAGATTTATTTCAGTATCGGAGAGGGGTGGTCGGGATAGGGTGTCGGCCACCACATTGGTTCGTCTGGGAGTGTATTCGATTCGGAGATCGTAGACTTGAAGAGCCAAAGCCCACCTGGCAAGCCTTCCGCTCGGTGACTTGAGGGATAACAACCACTTAAGCGGTTGGTGGTCGCTTTTAACGATTACAGTGGAACCTTCCAGGTATCCACGAAACTTGTCGACAGACCATACCACTGCTAGAGCTTCGCGCTCCGTCGTGTGATAATTCCTTTCGGCAGAGGTAAGTAGCCTACTTGCGTATTCTACAGGCCTTTCATCAGGCCCCTCCCCCTGGAGTAGAACCGCACCAAGTGCGTAAGCACTGGCGTCCGTCTTCAGTATGTAAGGTAATCTAGAGTCGGCTTGTCTCAGAATGGGTGCACTGGTAAGTAATTGTTTTAGCGTCTCATACGCTTCTTCCTGGAGTTGTCCCCACTGCCATTTACTATTTTTCTTTGTAAGTGAAGTTAGTGGCCGGGAGATTTCCGCAAAATTATTTATAAATCTTCGGAACCATGAGCAGGTTTGCAGGAAAGTTAGAACCTGTTTCACATTTCGTGGTGGTTGCCTATTCGTGATCGCGAAGACCTTCTCAGGATCAGGGAGTATTCCACCTGGGCTAAGAATATGTCCTAAGTACTTCACCGAAGCACAGGCGAAAGTACATTTCTTTCTGTTTAAATGCAGTTTAAAGAGTTGAAGTCGATCAAAGACTTGCTGCAGGTCCTGGAGATGTCCATGGTAAGTCGAAGAGACAACGATCAAGTCATCCAAATACGCCAGTATGGATATAGTTTGCAAACCAGATAGGAAACGGTCTATCAACCGTTGAAACGTTGACGGGGCATTACGAAGCCCGAATGGCATTCTTGTATATCGGAACATGCCAAATGGCGTCACGAAAGCTGTTTTGTCGCGATCAGAGACTTTAACGGATACTTGGTGGTAGCCACTCTTCAAATCCAAAGTTGTCATAAACTGGGTTTGTTTGGCTCCATGTAGAAGATCGTCCAAACGGGGCAGAGGATATCTGTCAGGCTGGGTGATCGCGTTTAGTCTCTGGTAGTCGATACACAGGCGGATCTCACCATTCTTTTTAGGCACCAAGACCACTGGTGCCGCATACGGCGAGTCGCACTCCTCGATGTATCCTAATGCAAGCAAGTTGTCGAGTTCATGTCGGAATACTTCTTTCTTCTTTTCTGGCATCCGGTACGGGGGCACGGAAATGGGTAAGTCGTCCATTAGTTTTATACAGTGCTCAGCATACGGAGTTGCTTCTAAACTGGGGGAAAACAGCTCAGCATTGGTCTTCAATAATTCATTGAATTGATTTCGTTGATCCTTGGTTAAGGAAGTGCCTTCGTCATCTCGCAATTCCAACGGAACAAAATCCACAGAGCCAACTGATGGGGCATTCTCACAAACGGGGTCTCTCTCAAAAGAGTACATGATCTCTGGAGAGTCTTTGAAACACCACTCATTGGAAGGTAAGGCAAGGGATAAATTTGCCTTGTGAATGAAATCAACTCCCAATAGGGTGCGACTGTTCGAGTGCTCCGCTACCGAAATTAATTCAGTAGGTATGATTCTCTGTTTTAAGATGACATCAACGTTGAAGATCACGGCTTCTACACGTCTTTCAACTCCATCCGCCAAAGTCATCAACATGTCTCGTTTGGTATATGACACATTTTGTCTCAATAACAAATCTCTAAGGGTAGCACCTGCTATACTTGATTTAGCACCTGTATCAATTATCCCAAAACCGTTTAGGGAGTTTATGGTGATAGCGACAACTGGTCGAATATTTGAACTCTCAGAACTCGACTGGCAAAAGAAATCAGCAGACATGGTAGTGGTAGTCGGGGGGTGACCTTGCAGTTTGGACAGGTACTTCTGACAAATCCCGTCTTTCCACAGCCGTAACACGTAGGTATTCTACTGGAAACTTCTTTATTTTCTTCTATGGGCGAAGGGAGAGTTCGCTGAGATGACTTCTTTTGTAAAACCTTACAGTCATCTTTTTCGTGGCCATACACTTTACAGTATGAACAACGAGATCTGTTTTTCTTTTCGCTGCTGTCGAGACGTTTACTGTTAGTCTCAACTGCTAGTTCTTTAAGTGATTGTTCGATATCACGTGTTTGAGTGAATAACTCTTTAAAATCGAAAAAACTACCGCGCGGCAAACGAGTGCGAATTTCCCTACCCAACAAACCGTATACAATATCTAATTGCGCTTGGACGGGTAACTCGTATGGTAACTTACCGATAAGAGCACGCACGCGACAGATAAAGAGCTCAGCATTCTCGGAACTTTGCTGCTCTCGAGAGAAAATGTCTCTAAGAATTAAATGAGGAGGAAGGGTTTTAGAATACGTATCCTTTAATATTTCGACCGCGCTGTTCCAGTTCGGTATCGTTTTCTTCACACCCTGCCACCACGTGGCGGCAACACCTTCAAGTAACATGGACAGTCCACGTAGGGCATTCTCGTCTGAAATGCTTGTGCAATCCTTAAATGTTATAATGTTGTCGAGGAACGCGTCAACATCTGAAGCTTCGGATCCATTAAACCGAGCAGTACAGTTCGCGAAACTACCGGAAAACTGGGTCGACTGAGGTGTAACCCGATCGACAAAGTCCACACTAGAAATTCTAGAGGATTCGCGCAATTCCGAAATCAAGAACTGGAACTGTTCATTCGTCATGGTAACATTCGTCGAATGTTGTGGTACCTGTTCTTCATGCGACATTTTGTTGTGAAAGTTCGTAGACAAAACACAATAAAGAATAAAATTCACAAATGAGTGTCTTTTGAAAAACACTAAATCACTTTACGCATGCAGAAAGAACATTAAAATGTACTTACATACGTTGTTTCCAAAATTCTCCAAAGAATTCACAAATGAGTCCAATACACCACGTTCAGTTTCAATGTACAAGAAGAGTTTGTTATGAGCACGCACTGGTGAGAAGAAACATAACAAAATGTACATAAAACCGGAAGAAACGCGAGTTTATACTGGTCAACTGTACTACGCACAGCTGGGCGACTGTACTTCCGATTTGAAAGCAAGTAATGCAACGCGCACCGAGTAAGCGAACACGGTAGGTATTCCCGAAAAAGTTCGAAAAAGTTACTCGAAGATTACACAGTTTATATCACTAATGTTCAATGTTCACTCACCGAATTCATTAATTTTCGATGGCCACTTCGTTGGGACGCCAATTTATAGCAGCAATTCCGGTCAGTATCTCGCCTTTAAACTCAGTAATATGAACACTTACAAGTAGCAATAGAAACAATGGAAACACGTTACACAAAGTACTTGCAATAAAATTAACTTTTACACAAAAAAAAAATAAATGGAACAAAGAAAAAATGTCTGACTTAAAAGACGCTTGGCTGTCTTCTTGTCTAAACTTCTGCGCGCTGCCTCCACGCACTCGGGGTGTCTTCAGGCACGGCAAACGGGAGTGTTACAAAGTTTGTTTTTGGTTTCGTTACCAGGGGGACGCAAAAAATTTCCGGAAATTTTCATCCTCCACGGTGCCCTGAGCGAAATTAATAAGCGGAAATTTTTCTGTCAAATAATTACGCGGGATTCAAAAACTGAAGTTTCATTTTTAATGCTGAACTTCTTCTCTGATACTTTCTTGGTTATCTTTTCCAATACGAGACATGGTAAAAACGACAAACTAACCCCTAAATTATTTAGGGTATTCTTTACTGCTAAAAATGCTCTATAATCTTGGTTTAGTATAAAACCTGGTTGGCCATTACGCAGCTTTTGGGGGCCACTGGTATGGGACATACTGACGTCAGTATGTGGAACTCTGGGGTGTTTTGTCGCGAACTACTGAATTTTTCTAAAATTGCCGGTTTCCGTCAGCCGTCAACGACCCTACGAGCATTATTTGCTCGAAGCAACAGCATAGTAGGAATTTGCTGTCAAACTTTGTGGAAGATCAAAATTTTTGGTTGAATTTGAATGTTGTTTTGCTTCAATGTGAGAATAAATTATGGGAAAATCAAAAGAATAACATACCTGAAAGCGTAAATTACAATTTAAATAGTATTTGGAATAGAAATTGAAAATTTGTGACCAGATCATAAACTTTAAAATTGAAACTTCAAGAAATCTGGAAATCCGATCTGGAAATTAGCCGTTTTGCAGTTGACACCTATTTGGGCATTACGTAAAAACCAAAAGAGTTTGTTCATACAAGAACACTTTCGTGTTCAAACACTTTATATTAACGAAAAACTTGGGAATTAAATCCTGAAATTTATTTAATGACAATCAACTGACGTTGCTAAATTGACATATTGGCAGTGTTAGAAATCGAAAAGAATCAGACACTCCTGACTACAAAGGTTCTCAACAAGTTTGTCCACATGCGCAGAAGGCGACGAAAATCGGTTCTCGGAGTGTCGAACCATTATCTATACTAAACCAAGCTCTATAATAGACGATTGCATGTCAACTGACAGCACTTTTCATTGACATACGCAGGCTTCTTTACAATTTTAGTTCCATATTGTATTTTCGATGACAAAAATGTCAGACTAATTCCATTAGTTTTTTATTTTATTTAGGTGTGAAATTTCCTTACCGAATCCCCCACCTGCTTGAATTAATATCCGAAAATTTTTCCTCGGTCTCGAATGTTCTTAGAAAATTATCCCTCGTCTTCGACTCGGGATAATTTTCATAACATTCCAGACCTCGAAAAAATTTTCGGAAATAATTCAAGCACTATACTTGGGCCGCCGAACAGACGGAGTGATCACCCTGCAAGAACGTGCTCTAGCGGGGCCAATATTAATTTATGACGACCGAATTGGAGTGATGCGACTTCGTTGGGTCTAAAGAAAGCGCATCACTGCAGTTCGGTCGTCCTAAATTGATAGTGGTCCTGCCTAGAGCTCATGATTGCAGGGTGATCACTCCGTCTGTTGGGCGGCCCAAGTATAAATAGGGAGATTGCATTCGGTAATTTTTTTCGTTAATTTTGCTTGTTGATAAGTTGCCATAGTTTCGAATTTGTAGGTGCATTTATGATGTATAATCTAGTTACTTTAGTACCTGCCAAACGTCAAATATTCCCAACACATTTCTTTGTATGTGAATTAATTGAAATAAAATTTCGTTTTGAACTACCTTGCTTCGATTCAAAAAATAATCTTGTCAAATACAATTCGTGGTCTGGAATTTTCCGACAATTCCAGACCACTTATTGTATTACTACAGATTATTTTTTTCATCGTCAAATTGACCAATAGGAACATTGCATTTGGGTCTAGAAGCGTGTATTATTTCGGTAATTTTTTTCGATAATTTTGCTTGTTGATAAGTTGCCATAGTTTCGAATTTATAGGTGCATTTATAATGTATAATCTAGTTACTTTAGTACCTGCCAAACGTCAAATATTCCCAACACATTTCTTTGTATGTGAATTAATTTAAATAAAATTTCGTTTTGAACTACCTGTATAATATTTAATTTATCCGCTTAAATATTACTTTTTGCAACAATAAAAAATGTTTTCGTAGTCAAAAATATTTCTTTATTAAAAAAAATATTTTTCCTTAAAAATATTATATTTCCAATTCTCAAAATATTTTTATTTTGCACAAAAAAAATTTTTATAAAAAGATTTTTTTTGAATTCGGAAAACATTTTTATTTTGCACGAAATTTTTTTTTTTACAAAAATTTTTTTTTTAGATAATTATCGACTTCTCAAAATATATTTTCCGCAACCGTAACGTACGCGTAAGAACGGAAAGCGCGATGCTTTCACAACATAGATAACGAGGCGTATTTGCGCCAAGGTGACATTCAAGCTAATGAGACGGCGGTGTGCTCATTCCCAAACTTCATGAATGTATTTTTAATCTCACAGTAGCCAATTTGTTCATCAGCAAAATCTAGCTGCTTATAAGAATCCACCCATATAATAAAAATTGTTGGATTTTCATTTCAATGCACTATTACCTATTTGACTTACGTACCCATTGATGGAGTGGTTTACTTGATACTGATAACTGATACCATAGCCCAAACAAGGAATTTCTTAAGCTATGCTGATACTGGGATCGACTTCTCAATCAACGGCAGTAGGGATCAGATGTTTTAATCTGAGCTCTTAGCAGATAAGCGAGAAGAAAATTTGAAATTACAAGTTTTTAGTTTCTGTTCCAATAGTGGCGTAATGCACATGCTAAAAACGGGTTCGCACGTCGCGAAGTGCTTTTTAAAAAACTTTAATTTAGAAACGGAACTTTATTGAACAGAATTACAATTTCAGGATCGAACTGTATGAACAATAATGCTGTAGAAACAAAGCGTTCAAGCTATATATAAACTTTATTATCTATTCTAAGTCAGCGTCTTCTTTGCTGAAGCGTAAGCGGAATGCGTTCTATAACTCTTCCACCCTTAGAGAGAAATCTTGGGGTTAACCACATGATTTGACATCCGAATGGAAGGGACTTCTTGAAGTTCCAGTAGTGGTACTGCTGGACGACGTTTCTTGTGCCGACGTATAACGTAGCACATGAAAATAATAAAAATAGTAACAATTAGTAAATATAAAAGAATTGTCCAAACACTTATATTATTAAAGTGCACTGGAATATCCGAAATATTATTAACTTTATTTAATTGTATGTCCAACGCGCTTTTAATGTTTTTAATTTCGTCCAAGTTCACTGTATCTAATTTTAGGGGTTGTAGTTCGAACTGAAAGTTTAAATGCGAATAGTCATTAAAATTTAAATTTGGAATTTCCACTTTTGTTAGATATTTATTCGTTTTATGGTTCAAACCGATTAAAATGTCTTTTATCCAGATATCACATTCGGGACTAAGTTCAATCACGAAAGTTCCTTTTAACGGAATATTTTCGGAATTAGTACCGCACTTTTGATTTGCCAATATTGTTTCAGGTGTGATGATTATCCATCGGTTCTTCTCAAGTTGTTGTATTTTCACGTCTTGAATTTGAACTGGTATTTGTCGGCAATTTGTCATATTTTTAGAAAATTGTAACAATTGAACTTCACATGGTATATTTTCTTCTTTAATTTTGAATGGGTTTGCTTTATTACAAATGAATTCTCCTGGATTTGATTCTTGACAGTTTTTATCGAGCGACATATAATTTTGTTGATTTAGGATCAGAAATTTTGACTGAGGTAAAATGGTCTTGAAAATGTTTTCTTTTGGAGTTGGTATAGGATAGAGATGATAGTAATTATAATTTTCAATCTCCACAATTGGTACTTCGATTATAAAAGTTATCTGGTTTCCTTTACTGAAGCATTTTATTTCCAAAAATTTTTCAAACAACAAAATGTTTTCCAATACTGGTTCAAATGGTAATTTTGTTCCTTTTAAATATTCTACAATTTGTTTTACTTCCTGTAGCAGCTCATTTGGTTCAATCATGGAATTATGGAAAGTATTTAATTTTGAAAACGTGACTGCGATTTCTATTTTATCCAAAATATTATAAATTATTTGAAAGGACGAGAAAACTTGTCTCGCAACTGTTTCTATCATCAAGTATTGTATTCCTTTGATATCTTGTAATTTAACCGTTTTCAAGATATTCTCAATTTGTAGAATTCTGGATTGCAGAACTATTTGATTATGAGCTAATGTTTGACTAGATTTGTTAAAGGTTTGAATAGATTTTTCCAAAAGTGTGATTTGATCTTTCACCAGTGTTTTCATTTTTGTTTGATTTTCCGAAAGTGATTTTATCGCATTGTCATATTTTTCAGCATCGTTTTGATCTAAATTTCCTGTAATAATTTTAATTATCGATCCCAATCCGTTTATTAATCCTCTTTTACTTTTTCTGGTAAATGCTGGATTTAACTGAATAATTTGAGTGTTGATTTTTTGTTCCAGAGTGTGGATGAGGTTGTATGAATTGTGAAACTCCTCCTTATAGTTTGACATAGATGAATTACTCATAAATGCATTTTTAAGTTTCGAAAGTTGGTTTCCAAGTATTTTAAATTCTTCAATAATATGTGTTAAATCAAAAATTTGGACAAATGACCATGAGTTTACCTTGTTTTGTGCATTGCCAAGTTTTAAAGGTAGTAAGCCTGGATTTTCGTTTAAATTGTGGAATTTTGGATATGTGATTGTGTGTCCTAGGGCGAACCAAGTGACTAATCTGAAATGAGAGGTGGTTTTTTAAGTTCTTGAATGTGAACAATTTCTTTTTTATTTTTGTTTTGTTTACTAGTAACTTCAACTCTATTTCTTTCTAGAATTTCCGTAATTTCGTAAGGTCCTATAAATTTATTAAATTTTTTATTTCTGTTTTGTGGATTCTTTTTAAATACGGTAAGTCCTAATTGAAATTCTTCATTAGTTTCTCCTTGTAAATTCTTTTTTGAAACAATTTTAGTTTTATGATCTTCTAATTTTTCATGAATATTTTGATAAATATGTTTTAATTTATTTTTATGATTTTCCGCGTAATCAGTGTAAAATGAATTTGGAATAAATATTTCATTTGGACATCGAGAATTTGTGTGTCCGAATGTAAGTTCAAATGGTGTGTAATTTGTTGCACTGTGTATTGAATTATTGTAACCTAAAATGGCATATTCCATTAAATTTTCGTTTTCGTCTGGATATATTTCTTTTAAAATTCTTAAGTGTTCTATGAGGGTAGAATGAAATCGTTCTACTATGCTGTTGGATTCATGATGTGCGGCTGTTGTAAAGTGAATGTTTATTTTATGTAAATTTAGGATTTCTTTGACCGTTTCGTTGTTAAATTCCGTACCTTGATCTAAAACTATTTTTTCTGGTACTCCGAATGATGCGAAATATTTAATTAAAGCATTGCTAATATGAATAGCTGTTTTACCTAAAATATACGTTGATTGAGCAAATTTAGTGAAAGCATCTACTATGGTTAAATAATTTTTGTTATCATAAGAAAAGACATCAATATGGATAATTTGGAAAGGTTTTGATGAAGTTTCAGTGAGCATCATAGGTGAATATGGAGTTTTCCTAGCATATTTTGCTCTTTGACATATGTTACAAGAATTTATATAGTTTGTTACCGTTGTTTTCATATTTTTCCAATAGTATCTTTTTTGTAAGTATTCGAGTGTTTCGTTTATTCCTCGATGATTTGATTTACCTTC
This sequence comes from Xestobium rufovillosum, assembly GCA_963966045.1. NCBI lineage: Eukaryota > Metazoa > Arthropoda > Insecta > Coleoptera > Ptinidae > Xestobium > Xestobium rufovillosum. The sequence continues at coordinate 7,150,130 of OZ014493.1, forward strand.
ATGATGATTTTTAACTTGAATAATTTGTTCTTCGCGATCAGTGAGTGTAGTAACCATTTTTAGAAATCTAATTAATTTTGGACCGCGTTCTGAGAATTTCTCTAAATATACTTTACAGAAACTTTGATACAAACGTTCGAAATGGAAATACATACAGTAGGTTTTTTCATAAATTGTGTAGTCTCGTAGGAACTCAAAAATTAAGTCTTCATTGTTTGTTGGCGGAATTTTGACAGTTATAATTTTATGGTTTTCGTAAGTTTCCTGTTTAACATCTAATTTGTGATACAAATTAGGGTAAACTAAAATTTGATTTATTTTATTGTTAATAATTTCATCACATATTTTGATTCCATCATTTGTAGTTTCGTTGAAAGTGGTATGTTGTGTTAAATTGTCAGAGTCTTTATTCGGTTTGTTTGGAGGTTTTAGTTGAATATTAGATAGAATTTTAATTTTTGGATTATTACGACTTGTAGATGGTTCTGGATCATTTTGGACAGGATTTTCAGCTAGTTCTTTTAAATATTCTAAAATTTCTTTGTCTGTGTCTCCTGGATTATTAATTATTGACTCATTCTCCATCGCGTTTATAGTTATTCGGGAAAGTGCATCTGCGACAGAATTTAATTTACCTTTTTTATATTCAATATCATAATCGTATTCTTCTAACCTAAGACGCCATCTCACTAATTTTGAATTTGGTTCTCGTAATTTAAATAGCCAAACTAATGGTCTATGATCTGTATAAATAGTGAATTTTCTGCCAAATACGTATGGTCTGAAGTATTTACAGGCCCAAACTATTGCTAGTAATTCCTTTTCTATTGTACTATATCGTTGTTCTGCATCGTTTAGTGTTCGTGAGGCATATGCGACTGGTTTATCAGATCCGATGGGTCCTTGTGATAATACTGCGCCCAAAGCAAAGTTTGATGCATCAGTGGTTAAAATGAATCTCTTAGAATAATCCGGGTATTGCAATATTGGAGAATTTGTTAATAAATTTTTACAATCATTAAAAGCAGAAATGAAATTTTGATCATGCACAATTTTTCGATTTTTCTTGAGACATTGACTTATAGGTTTTGTAATTTTAGCAAGATCTTTTACGAATTTTCTATAATAACCAATAAGACCTAAAAAACTTTTTATTTCTCTGGCTGTTTTGGGGATAGGAAATTTTTTAATTGTTTGGATTTTATCAGGATTTGGCTTGACTCCGTCGGGTGTTATAACATGACCTAAATAAGCTACTTCCTTTCTTAAAAATTCTGATTTGTCAAGTTGTACTTTAAAATTTGAACTTCTTAATTTTTCAAATACCTTTTTTAATCTGCCAATGTGTTCTTGAAGAGATGTACTGAAAATAACGATGTCGTCTAAATAGACTAAACAAGTTTCATTTTGAATGCCACGTAAAATATTGTCCATCACTCGCTGAAAAGTGGACGGGGCATTTTTTAATCCGAAAGGCATGCGTTTAAATTCATAATGACCGTTTTCCGTTGAAAAAGCAGTTTTTGGAATATCATCTTTGTTCATCTGAATTTGGTGAAAACCGTTAGCAAGATCGAGTGTAGAGAAATATTGACTTCTCCCTAACTTATCTAAAATATCATTTATGTTCGGAAGAGGATATTTGTCATCTATTGTCCGTTCGTTCAACTTTCTATAGTCTATCACGAGTCTCCACTTCTTTCTACCTGAAGCATCGAGCTTTTTAGGAACAATCCAAATTGGACTAGACCACGGTGATACAGAATTTTGAATAATACCTTGATCTAACATTTTATTAATTTGAGATTTTACTTCTTTTTTATGGATTTCAGGATATCGATAGGTTTTTGTAAATATAGGCGTTTCATCTGTTAAATTAATTTTGTGTTGAATTTGATTAGTAAATGTCAAAGGAATTTTGTCTGTATAAAAGATATCACGATATTCAAAACAAAGTTTTCTGAGAGCTTCTTTTTCTTCGCTGTTGCAATGTTGTAAACGAATATTTTTTAAATTAGCCTTTAATAAATTATCTTGATTTTGATCGAGTTCTTCTTCATCTACTTCCATTCTTTCGTGAAAATTTACATTATTAATATTTAAAATTTCGACATCTAAAGGTTCATTAAATTGGATATCTACAGGATCTTCACTAGAATTTGTGATTGTCGTTATAGCAAAATGATTTTGAATATTAACTACTGCTCTAGGTGTTTCTACCTGTGGTTGAAATTTTACGTAGTCTAAAACTGCTGTACCTGATTCGTGATTTACTGGAATTTTTACTACCTTTTGTGTTCTAGGAGGTATAATTAATGAATAGTTTAAAATTTTAGATGATCCTTTAGGTTCTGTAAACTTCTCTGGTTCATAAATTAGTGGTATTTGAGAATTTGGAGTTATTAATAATTTGGAATCTAAATTTATAATACCTTTAAGTTGTTCTAACAAATTAATTCCTATTAATCCATCGTATTTGTCACTGAATTTAAATAAATGAAATTTATGAGTATCTTTCACATTAAAAATTTTGAAAATTGGAATAACAGCAACTGTGTCATGATAACTAATAGCATGTGCAGTTTGTACATGGAAATTTTCTTTAAAAATGAATTTCTTATAAAATTTATGTGCTAATTCTGGATTAATTAAGCTTCTAGTGCTTCCAGTATCTATCAGAAAATTTGCGTTTAATGTTGGAATAAATATATACGGTAAATTTGATTTTACTAAGTTCAGATTAATTACGGTTGGTTGTTTGATTCGCTGGTTAAATGAAAATTTTCATTTTGATCTTCTTCCGTGTATTCTGCTGTTTCATTTGTCTGGGGTACAAATTGATTTTGTTCAAAATTGTCGTATTCATTTTCTTGGTAGTTTTGTTCATTAGTCGGGTACTCGACATTGTAATTTATATAGTTATAAGGATTCTCACCAAATTCGGGGTAAGAATTTTCTGGGAAATTTTCGAATTGACCTACTTCTTGTTGAAATAGTTCTTGAGACACAAATTGTTTTCGTGGTTTTAAATGGGTGTTACCAGAGGATGTATCCATTGGTTCTGGCTTAAATTCGGGTTTTTGCGGTTGAAAGTTACGATAAGTTTGCTGATTTTGGAACTGTTGCTCATTTCGTCTTATTTGACTAGGTCTTTGTAAGAAATATGGATGTTTCTGGGCTGGAAAATTATTAGGTTTAAATTGGAATTGCGATCTCTGTGCAAATGTGTTTGGGAAATTTGATTGAGCATTCGACTGAAAATTTGGCTGGAAATTTGATTGAAAATTTGGTTGAACATTTGGTTGGAAATGTGACTGAAAATTAGGGCGTGTCACTGACTGATTTGGATTATAGAATCTTGGTTGTTGTTGAAATCTGAAAGGGGTGTTATTATTAGGTTGTGAATTAAAAGGTTTTGGAGTTTGTTTTTGGAAATTAGTAGGTGTTAATCTTTGTGTTGGTCTAAAAGAATTTTGAAAATTGAGAGAATTACCTCGATTTTGGCAATATAAGAAGTTTTCTTCCTCTATTACTAGCGACATAGCTTTTTCTAAACTATCTGGATTTCTCAATCGAATATTGTTTTGAATTTGTCCTGACAGTCCTCGTATAAATGTTTTTAAAGCAAGATTATCATAGTTTCTTAAATTTATTACTTTTTCGTTGTTAGGCATAGGCAATGAATTTAATTTTGAAATAATGAGGCTTCTAGCATCTTGACACCTCATACCAAAATTATATGGTGTTTCAGTTTTATGTGGCTGCAAATTTATAAGATCTTGGATGAGACAGTCTATATTACGCTGGTCACCAAAGCTTAAATTTAAAGCAGCTTTAATGTCGTCCCATGTTCTTAATTCTATTCTCGAACCAATTAAACTTAATGCTCTACCGATTAATTTACCAATAATGGCTCTCAACAAATAAGTATTTATTGCATTATTTGTCGGATCACCAAATGTAGAAATTAGATTTTCACAACTATCTAAAAATATTCCCAAAGTATGAGGATTGCCCTCGTAGTTTGGTATTGAGTCTACATAAAGTCTAAGCAATTGATAGTTAACTGGTGTTGTCATTTTGGCTGTATTTTGTGAAACAGATTCTTTATTTTCGGATACGCAAAGTTTTTCTATTTTCTCTAATAAAATATTGAGTATATCGTCACCTTCTGACATATAATGAAAGTACACTTATTAAATGCAAATGAAAATTATTGTTACTATATTAATAAGGAAAATTGGCTTACAGGATTATTTTCATTCTGGTTTCGCTTTTCTTTCTTCGTTTCTTAAATCTAGATGCCAATGGGAAGGAGCAATGTTGTCACCAGTCCCTGGACTTGATTTTTCTTTTCGGCGATTTTCGTCCGGTTCTCGAAGTTTTGGCAATTCTTGTCCTCTGCTTCGGTGTTTTGAAGGTTTCGGCAATGTTGTCCTCGTCTTCAAACGTTTCCAACTTGGTTTTTTCTTTGGCACTAACACAACGCGTTTTCCATTTAAAATTAGCTAATTAACTGTTGAAACAGAACAATTTCGCGATTTTTGTCGAATTTTGTTTAGCTAATCCTACCGACTGCGCCAAAAACGGGTTCGCACGTCGCGAAGTGCTTTTTAAAAAACTTTAATTTAGAAACGGAACTTTATTGAACAGAATTACAATTTCAGGATCGAACTGTATGAACAATAATGCTGTAGAAACAAAGCGTTCAAGCTATATATAAACTTTATTATCTATTCTAAGTCAGCGTCTTCTTTGCTGAAGCGTAAGCGGAATGCGTTCTATAACTTGCTCCAATGAGGATGATTACAAAACTCGCTCGCTTCGCTCGCTCGGTAACAATAGCATTCATTATAAACTCGTGTATAATATACTATTTTCTAACACCTTACGAATGCTCCTCGTTCTAGTAAACATCAAAATCGCAACGCGGTGAAACGTACTAGAACCCAGAATTGGCATCACAGCACAAACGCAATTGATGAATCTGGCATTGTCATTGACGCGTTTATTTATATCCCAACTAGGTTTTGCCAATGTACAAATTTATAGCGTTCTGATTGGTCAGCTGCATACGCAGCGGTGTGTCGCCAGAACTGAAATACAATGTAAACGCTTACTTCCTAATCTAGAAGCACATGCAAGGATTATGGCATCCTGTTTTTAGAAAATTAGTTTCATTATTTCATAGGCCTTCGTTAATGCTTAAAAAATAGAATTGAACTGCGTTTAAAGGCTGCTAAAAATGGTAATGAGAAACTATACAAACGGTTAAAAAAGCATAATACTATTTTTAATTATCATTATTAATCTTATTTTTTAACTTTAGATATTTTGTCCAAATTCATCATCATCATAAGGTTCTCAGTCCGAAGACTGGTTGGACGCGTACCTCCACTATTTTCTATCCTGAGCTAACCTACGCATTTCCCTAAAAGTAGAACATCCTACATCCCTAACTATTTGAGAGCAGTAGTCTAATCTAGGCATACCCCTACCTCTTTTTATTCCTATCTCTGACTCTAGTATGTCGCGAACTATTCCTTCGTGTCTTAGAAGGTGTCTTACCATCCTATCTCTCCTACTCTTTATTGTCTTCCATACCTTTCGCTTTTCCCCAACTCTTTCTAATACTTCCCTATTGCTAACCTTATCTATCCATGGTATCTTCATCATGCGTCTGTAGCACCACATTTCAAACGCTTCTACTCTTTTTCGATCTGCTTCTCCTATTGCCCAAGTTTCGCACCCGTATAATGCCGTACTCCATACATACTACTTTAAGAGTCTCTTCCTAGTCTCTATATTAACCGTTCTCGAACATAGCAGTTGTTTCTTTTTGTTAAACGCAACTCGACCCTGCGCTATTCTTTGTTTCACATCTTTACTGCTCCTACCGTCTTGAGTTATTTTACTTCCTAAATAGCAGAAATCCGCGACCTCCTCTACCTTCTCATTTCCTATTTGTATGTCAATTTTAGTTCTATTTTCACATCCCCTACATACATACCAAAATTTTAGTTTTCTTTTTATTGACTTTCATGCCGTAGCCCTGCGTCAAAACTGCTTCCATTTCATTCAAAGCCGCTCCTAATTCTTCTTTGCTAGATGCTAACACTGCTATATCATCCGCAAATCTGAGCATGTTAATAGTTTGACCCTGTACATTAATCCCTGAGGCTGTTCTGTCCTTATAACAATATTAATCGCATCTTCGATATATAAGTTGAAAACTAGAGGTGACAATGCACATCCCTGTCTCACTCCCTTCCGGATATCTACTTCCCTTCGTTCCTGCTCACATTCTATAACTGCCTTTTGCTTTTTGTAAAGATTATATTTCATCCCTACCTTTCTCAGCACTTCGAACATCTTCCCCCATTTTACGTTGTCCAAGGTCTTTTCTAAATCTACGAATCCTTTCCTTTTTGGCAACGCTACCATGATGTTCCGTTTGTAATCCTCTGGAATCTCGCCTGTCAGGTATAATTATGCGACTAACTAATTTAAATAAACGATCTATTACCTCTTGACCTGCGCACTTTAAGATTTCTGCCTGCAAGCCATCTATACCTGGTGCTTTATTATTCCTTACACTTTTTAGTGCTAGCTCAAATTCTTCTCTCATTATAGGACTCCCTAGGTTATCCCCCTCTACACTGCTTTCGCTTTCGAATATATCTTGCTCTTCCTGTCACGCATATAAGTTTCCTAAATATTCCAAATTCATCACATCAAATTATTGTAGTGCTAAATTGGCACTTAGTTCTTAGTACCCAATGTAAATCCTCTTAAGTAAGTATGTAATAATTTATTATAGCATGTTAAAAATGGCAAATTTATAGTGACAGTAGAAAGTTCGCACCATGTGGGAATATATTTTTGTTCTTTAATTTAAAAATGTATTTTATTGTGAAAATGTCGTTCGATCAAAATATCATAGGTTATTAGGTAAAATTATTGCAATATTCCAGGGAAAAAACCCACCATAATCCTTGCATATGTTCCTAGATTAGGGAGTAAGCGTTTACATTGTATTTCAGTTCTGGCGCCACGCCGGCCGCTACGTATGCAGCTGACCAATCAGAACACTTTAAATTTGTGCATTGGCAAAACCTAGTTGGGATATAAATAAACGCGTCATTGACAACTAGCTGTTCATCAATTTTCAGGTGTAACTTTTAACTCTGTACTAATACACTTTTGGGAGATTTCAGTTCACAGCAGATGTGAGCCAGGTTCGAACCTGTGCCCTTTGGAATTGAAGTATCAAACAACTACAGTCTGCATTGCACTTCGGAAGGCCCTGAAAGTCAAGCTGTGTCCAGAGATATTTAAAGTTTGCATTTTAGGATTTTAGCCAGTTAGTTTACAAACCAACCGAGTACTTACGCACATTAGCCGTAACATGTACGTTACACAAGTGCGATTTCGCATACGCTAGATTTTCATTCTAAACAAAAGTACTCCTACTGCAGAGCTTTACCTGCTACATGACTTCACTTCACTCTACTACGTCAAGCGTCGGCCCGCCTGGCGATCCCATTTATTCTACGGCGACTGGTCAGCGTCGAGTGTCGAATGTCGAAGCTATTTTGATATTTAATACCCCTATTCTGTGGCTGTATCCTGTGTCATAACATAATACTACCAGGGTTTGTTATCTCTATGCTACCCACTACGCAATGGGGAAGTATGTTCGTTTCGGCCGCTATCATAATCATAGTATCAGCACAGAATATACAGTTTGGACGTGGATATAGTCCCGTACGTGGGACCCAAAAATTAAATTCGGGAGATAAGTGGCACGTCACAAACGTCAGATTTTCATTCCAAACAAAACAAAGCCACGTGCTTTCTGACGTTTTAACCTAACCTCTGAAATATAATTATTATTACATATAGTTGTTTTCAAGTTTTTACGCGTAAGCCCAACACACAAATTGAAAATAAACTGTTTTCACTGCAAAACGTCTATAATTACATTGCAAAAACTAGTTTAAGACGTTGTAAATAATATCGATAAACGTCAAATAGCACGTGCTTTTGTTTTGTGTGGAATGAAAATCTGACGTATGACGGAGGCACTTAGGTCCCGAATTTCAAGTCCCGCACGGGCCGAATTTTCCTGGCAGAACACATCAGACCTGGCACACGCATTTTAAACAGACCCCTTAGCTGACGCCCCGTTAGGCACACGCATTTTTTGTAAAAAAGATAACGTAAAAACATGAGAGAAAAAACTAACCTCTAAGGGAGCTGATCCCACCCCGCCAGAGAATACCACACTACCAGTTCTATGCGATACCTACCTACCACCGACGTTGCTGGTTGCGTTTGCATCTAACGAGGCACTTAAACAGCTGATCCCATAGGTAGATTAACACACATGAGTGGGGGACTTGAAATTTAATTTTCGGGTCCCACGTACGGGACTATATCCACAGTTTCAGTATCAAGTAAACCACTGCATCAATGAATGGCCAAGTCAAATAATGGTGCATTGAAATGAAAATACAAAATGTTTTATTATATGGGTGGATTAACGATATTTCTTAAAGCAGCTAGATTTTGTCGATAAACAAATTGGCTACTGTGAGATTAAAAATACATTCATGAAGTTTGGGAATGAGCACACCTCCGTCTAACCTTGGCGCAAATATGCCTCGTTATCTGTGTTGTGAAAGCATGGCGCTTTCCGTTGTTATGCGTACGTTACGGTTGCGGAAAATATATTTTGAGAAGTCGATAATTATCTAAAAAAAAAAAAAAAAAATATTTGTAAAAAAAAATTTGTTTCGTGCAAAATAAAAATGTTTTCCGAATTCAAAAAAAATCTTTATAAAAAATTGTTTTTTGTGCAAAATAAAAATATTTTGAGAATTGGAAATATAATATTTTTAAGGAAAAATATTTTTTTTAATAAAGAAATATTTTTTGACTACGAAAACATTTTTTATTGTTGCAAAAAGTAATATTTAAGCGGATAAATTAAATATTATTTAGGACCTGGAATGGCCCAAACGGCGCTTCATATACTTTGCTTCGATTCAAAAAATGATCTTGTCAAATACAATTCGTGGTCTGGAATTTTTAGGTAATTTTACTCAAGCTGTTGCTTTTACTAGCCACTCGTGAAAATTTGACAGAAGATCACTCGCGCAAGCACTCGTGATCTTTTAACTGTCAAATTTACACTACCAAGCAACGCAACAGCTTTCGTAAAATGTCCGACAATTCCAGACCACTTATTGTATTACTACAGATAACATTATGTAGTTATTTGAATAAAAATACCTACTTATAAACATTTTCTACTCGCCGATGTGTTTTTGAAAGCAAAATAAGTATGTATACCTACCTAATACCTACCTACCTTCATACCTACTACCTGCTACCTACTACCTACTCCAATAAATACGTACGTACCTACCTACTTGCCTAATATCATTCCCGAAACTAATCTATAATAATATATGGTAGCTACACGGAACTGGTATGTTTATTTGTTTTACTTATTTTATAACTTGTTATTGCAAATACGTATCCAATTGCCCCAAAATTGTATTGTTTATGGCCATCCAGATTTCTGTCCCTAACAATAGCAATTTGAAAACAATAATAATTTGCATGACAACCCTTTATAAAAATAAAAGTGTTGGCAGAGTCGAGTCTATATCAGAACTGAATTACCACCAAAGTCAATCAGAGTAGGAAGTAAAACCCGATTTTGATAATGTGGGTCTCACATACTCTCACTTAGGTATACTTTAATATATTTTATCTTAAAAATTGGGTATATTAGCGCTATTAAATAGAAAATTAAAAATTTTAATTTAGTTTGAACAGACAAACTCAATTCCTTAAAGTTATTACTTGAAAGGGCACTTTGCAAGTTTGCATTCGCCGTTTCTAAAAAAATGTTCGTACAATAATTGATTTACTAGTATTTGTATTAAAAGTTTCAAAATAGGTACTTCGTAACATCATTGAATTTACTCCACTTGTTAACCAGCAGATATTTTCCAAAAAGTTTTGCAATTCCTTTATCTCAGTTCGTAATATTTTATATTCTAGTCTTTGGAAAACATTTGGATTTTTAACTTTAGGTCTATTACTAAAGATAATACAATTGCAAGTGCATTTTTTACTGCCGTTTCACAAATACAAACTTCTTCCCGGTTCCTTATGAGGGAACGAGAATGTACTTTTGTCGGATTCTTCTTGATTTTTTCTTTTATAATATTACAGGTGCACCCATACGAAGGCGTATAAGTACGAAAGCGTAGAAGGGACACATTTTGTACTTATGCATTAATTCTATTAATTTTCCAGATAGTAAGTCTGAAATTACTTTTATTTCGACATATAACTCGAAATTATAGTTAATTTCAAGATAATATTACAAAGTAAACTTTATTTTCGACATTTAAGAGGAAATTATAATTTACTTCGAGATAATATCATAGAGTAAACTTAATCTCGACATAAAAGTCGAAAATAATCATTATTTCGGGATGTCCAAATGAAAGTTTAATTCGTAATATTATCTCGAAATAATTATTATTTTCGACTTTTAGGTCGAAATTAAGTTTACTCTGCGATATTATCTGGAAATAAACTATAATTTCGCGATAACATGAGGAAGCAAACTTTAATTTTTACATGCAAGACAAAATTATAGTTAAATTATAGTTTACTTCCAGATAATTTCGCAGAGTAAACTTAATTTCGACATAAAAGTCGAAAATAATAATTATTTCGAGATAATAAGACGAAATTATAGTTTACTTCCAGATAATGTCACAGAGTAAACTTAATCTCGACATAAAAGTCGAAAATAATCATTATTTCGGGATGTCCAAATGAAAGTTTAATTCGTAATATTATCTCGAAATAATTATTATTTTCGACTTTTAGGTCGAAATTAAGTTTACTCTGCGATATTATCTGGAAATAAACTATAATTTCGCGATAACATGAGGAAGCAAACTTTAATTTTTACATGCAAGACAAAATTATAGTTTACTTCCAGATAATTTCGCAGAGTAAACATAATTTCGACATAAAAGTCGAAAATAATAATTATTTCGAGATAATATTACGAAGTAAACTTAATTATTATTTTCGTGTTATTATTTCGAAATTAAAGTTTACTTTGTGATATTATCTCGAAGTAAAGTATAATTTCCTCTTACATGTCGAAATGAAAGTTTACTTCGAAATATTATCTTGAAATAATTATTATTTTCGACTTTTATGTCGAAATTAAGTTTACTCTGTGATATTATCTGGAAGTAAACTATAATTTCGTCTTACATGTCGAAATTAAAGTTTCCTTTGTAATATTATATCGAAATAAACTATAATTTCAAGTTATATGTCGAAATAAAAGTAATTTCCGACTTGCTATCTAGAAAATAAATATAATTATTGCATAAGTACAAAATGTGTCCCTTCTACGCTTTCGTACATTTGTGATTTTGTGATTTTCTTAAAATGGTTTTCACTCATTCGCAAATTTAAGATATAAAAAGCATCATCGAGGAGACTCTAAAAACATTTGTGGAAAGTAGAGATTTTTTAGGTGGTCTACCGTCTGCAGTTGCAAAAAATGTAGAAGAAAACCTGCAAGATACGTTTATTCAGTTCAATAAAAACCTAGCAGCTCTGGATATGAAAACAGCTGATATTGAAGTTCAAAATAAGAATCTGGCGAAAGAAAATTTAAATTTATATAATGAATTGGGCCGTATTCGCGACGCAACCGTTTGAGAATATTTGGCCATTTGGCGTGACATCTAATGAAAACGAAGAAGTCGATCAAATAATTTCAGCTTTATTTAAATCTAAACTAAAACTTGATCTAAAAATTGAAGCAATTGAAAGAGCTCATCGGGTAGGAGTTCAAAACAAAGACAATCCGCGGGCCATAATAGTTAAGTTTGCGAATTATCGCGATAGGGCAACAGTGTTTCAGAACCGCAAGGAGCTTAAGGGATCTCGTATACTCATAGCTGAAGATTTAACAAAGTTCCGCTTGAAGATTATGAAGGAGGCACAGTCTGTTTTCACCAAGAGTAACGTTTGGGCATACGATGGATCAATCTGGATTAAGAGTAACGGCAAGAAATACAAGGTGGAAAATCAGGCCGAACCGAAGCCACCGTAATATATAATATATTACGGTGGCTTCGCTCCGCACCGTATCGGTATTACAGGCTTGTATTTTAAATATTTTGACACGAAAACGTCAGATTTGAATATTTTCGCTCATCGGACGGAATTCTGAATTTGTTTCTCAGTTACTGTTTTTTGTGTTGAAGTGAATATTTTGCAATATTTTTAGAGAAACTCCACAAATAGTATATTATACACGAGTTTATAATGAATGCTATTATTACCGAGGATGAAGGTTACGACAAGAGCGAGTGAAACGAGCGAGTTTTGTAATAATCCGAGGTAATAATAGCATCATTTTAACGAGTTGTATACTATACTTTGTCCACGACTATCAAAACAGATTCTCAGAAAGAATTTACCTTCATTTCCCTTCTCCAGTGTAAGAAATATTCATACATACGCTCTCAGGTATAATTTTCTTGGTTTTTTGGGCAATGAATCTAATGGGGCAAGTTCTGCAGCTTCTTTTATTGCTGGTGCTGTTAAAGAAACCTCGTTTCCACTCTCACTACTCATTATATCTTCTTTTTTAGAATATGCATTTCAAATTAAAAGCAAACCTTGCTGATTTGACGTTTCAATTTGAACTGACACATCGCGATCGCGGCCTACTAAATAAATGTAAAAAAGGGTCAAAGCGATGTTCCTATTGGTTTAGTGAATAATATTCATACACAAGTATAAAGAGTATATTATAAGATAGTCGTGGACAAACTAGTTTAACTGTGTGGTAGTGAAAGGAAGAAATTGGTATGTACTGGTAAATAATTATGTTCCCATTACTTAATAAATAGTTATTTATGTTATAAGTTTATAAGTATCGTAACGCCAATCATTATGGTACCTACTAGTCATGAAGTTGATAAACACACAAAACTTTATCTGCTATCACAAATTTATAAGAAAAAATGGTAAAATTAATTTTAATATTCTGACATAACAGTGACATTTTGAAAACGTGTAATTATTTTTGAAGCATAAAATTTATGAGCTCAGTAAGCTATTTCTCGTTTCCGTGACAACGAAATAACCAACGGATTTTTGATTTCGTTCTGTGTTCGTTAGTGCGCATGTGCTGACAATCAGCTGTTCTTAGATTTTCGGACGAATGTCACTGTCAGCTGTCAGGTGTTATAAACTTCGTGTGGAATATTCGTAAGTAAATAGTAGAATACCAAATAAGGAGGGTATTTGAAAGACGGAAAATTATTACAAATGTTAGTTCCAAGTGATATCCCTCGTAAAATTGTGAGGCTGAATCCCGAAGGCGTGCCTGGCTCCTGGCTCTTGCTTGAAATACGGGAATGTTAACCAAGATACTTCAATCATGTAGGTTTTTAATATAGCCATGAAAATTAATCAATTTTTTAAAAGAAAACGGAGAAAAAGAATTTAATATAGGTACAGGTATGTATTTTTCTGAAATGTATGTATGTAACTACAAGTAATTCTTATTTTAAAGACGTAACAAATAATGACATAAAACCTGGAAACGTTCAATACACTTTTCCCTTTCGAATCTTGCCTCTTACACATTTTTATCCAAGCAACATCATTTATATAGGTGGAACTAATCCTCACTTCCTCACATAGTCACCAATCTAGTTATTAACTTCGATTTTTCCCAGTATTAGGCAGGGTTTAGGAAATGGATAAAATCGTAATCCCAAGCGATAACTTGGCCTTCCCGCACTGCTATCACCTTGGCAGTCACCAATAAAGCACATTGCTTGGATGCTCCATAGTGTTTTAGTTCAGAACTATTACTAATTTTGCACGTTTGCAGTAAAATTTTACCAAAGAATTAATAAACACTTTCAAACAAGCAATACCGCCTACCCCTCTAGGGGATATTGATACAAGACTTTGACATTCGCCCGAAATATTGTCATGGCGCGTTCGCGCATGCGCCTCAGCATTTTTTTTAATAATGAAAAGTCCTATTATTAATAATTTATAACATTAGTTGTTGTGCTAATTTCGCAAATTTAATACCTACCTAAAGTTTAAATCATATAACTTGGCGTATGGGTTGACACATGCATGTGAACTAATTTGTTTCGACATTGACAGTACTGTGACACTAATACTACGTTAATACTTACCGTTAATATAATTAGGGGCCATATCAACTAGTTGCGTGCGAGAGAGACATCAAACTAACATAATGGGTGGTATGCATAAAAAGTAGTACATGCTAATGCTTCATGAAGAAGTATTTACTTCGTAGCATTTACTTTTATATATGTAGTATCTACTTCAGTTCCAAAGCATATGCTACACAAACGAAGTTTATACTACAATGCAAAGCATATTATACTTCATGCTACTAAATTTTATTAAACTGAAGTAGGCTACTACCACGGGTCGGAGTCAAAAAAATTTGACTTGTCAAATTTAGCTGTTCATTTTTCAAAATACCTAACTCAAATTAAACCTATTTTATCTGCCGATTTAAAAAGTTTTTTGTTATATGCATTAAAATGAATTCCGATTCTAAAAGAGAAAAAGAATTCGAAGAAGAAATAAATGAATAGGTTCTGCTTTGTTCTTCTTGTAAAATATTATAAAATTTTGTTTGATAAGAGATTCCAAAAGTTAAAAACGAAAAAGAGGAGGCACTAATGGTAGCTTTAGACGATGCGCTTTTTCGTGCATCTTGATGCATGCGTCGTAGCGCAAACAAGCGCATGCCCGCCTGCATGCGTTACTTTATAGCGCACCAGACATTTTACCGAGAGGCAAGGTGACGCAAGTATGTCCCGAGTCAGATGAGAATCTACCTGCATCATTCGTGCGCTACAATAATAATATTTTAATTTTGCAACGAAGAGGCTGCTTCCATCACTTCAAGAAGTGCCATTGAAGTGAACTTTTGGTTTAGGTTCATGCACGATAAAGCTCCTGCTTATTTTGCAACAACTATTTGGGAACACCTAATCAAAACTTGCGAAGAAATGAAGAGAATCGTCCTCTAATCTACTAGTGTACGTTTGGTTGCATAGCCAAACGAGGAACATATTTTGAATTTGCCTAATTTTTTCACTAGATAGATAGTCAAAAGTTAGAAAAGATGACTTAACTTGAAGCCTTTTGAAAATGTAAGACAAATTGCTATTGTAGTTCTCAACGTTGCCATTCAAACCATAAAAATAAACAATGAGATATAATAAACCAAAACACTTTTATAGGTTTTCAAAGATGTCTGTCAATTCTAATTGTTCAAAGACCGCCGAAGATATTCTGGTGAAATTTTGAAAAAACCAGCCACCATCACCATCCATCCATTTTTTCTAACGAGCAATAGTCGCCCTTTTCTTTTAAAAATTCTCGAGTCCAACATTTTCATTCGCGTTTTTTGTTCTTTGCTATTATAATAAAGGCAATAACAAAACGATCTAGACTTGCTCAAACAACTACTCCCCAGGCAAATACCCCGACAGGCATTGAATTATAGAGCAAGCCCTGACCGACGATGTGTACTAGACGGCGGTGTATGTGCTACTCCAAATAGTAGATCGGAATCCATATTTGCAACTAGCGCAGTGAAACGAACTCCTGTTTAAATACTATGATGCATGAAGAAAAGGGCATGCATTTTCTGCCTTCTATGGCATGCGCAAATGCATGCAATTACGCATGCATTGCCGCACCAAAAGATGCATCGTCTAAAGCCACCTTAAAAGAGCTAACTGCTGAATTTAATTATAACACGAAAAAGGAACTTAACACAAAAAAGTTTTAAAGAAATTCAATAATATAAAAATTAAAATTGAAAAGATTGTTGACATGATTCTTTTCGTTTAAGTATTTCGTTTCTTGTGAATGCCGTCAGCGGTTTCGGGTAGGGAAGTATCGCATGCGGTTAGTAGTTTGATGTCCATGGGCTGGGTGAGTTCGACTCCCGTAGGGGTTAGTTTCTTTTGCTGATGTTTTTACACTCGTTTTTACATTATCTTTTTTACAAAAAATGCGTGTGTCTGGTCTCCGTCAGTTAAGAGGGATACGTACGTTGCTCAAGAAAAATAAGCACTCGGTCGCGTGATACTCTCCCCCACTACACCAGCCAGTGTAAGAGAAAAACGAGGAGAAACATATCTGCCGGCCAGATACGGCCCGAACGTACTCGGCTGTCACCGACTGCCGAGGGGAGGTTAGAATCTGCTAGTGGAAAGAGGTGACTCCCGTTTTTAGAAATGGGTTTATTGTCGAAGTAAATTTAATGTAGCTTATTTCTTTTCAGTCTAAATGCATTCAAATTTGAAACGCAAGCAATTTAATGTTCATATTATAGTGTGCTCAAATAAGTTTTCCAGTAGTTTCTGTTTGAACCAAGTTTCTAGCTGCTAAAAATACACCAAAAGGCAAATTTCACGTCTCGTTTCTACGACTATTTACATATTTTTTCTTAATTTGGTTTGACGGAATTGTAGAACAAACCTTCTTATTTCTGACAAAGAAGAAATTTCTACAAAATATTTATTACTAAGAGCCCTACGTTTCGTAACATAGAACTCGATATCGGCGCTGTTTTCAACGTACGTATCCCTCTTAAGGGAGTCAGTTTTAAAAATGCGTTTTGTTCTGTAAAACAGTACTAGTGCAATTTGTCGATTCATAAACCACGTAGGTACCATATCGCAACTTCGAGAGCGACCTTGCGCGTTGGATATGAGCTGTCTTCATGTTACTTCGTATTTCGATACGATACGTGAGATATGAATAAGCTACCGGGAGCATCTCAGGCTGGTGTTAGGCCGGCCGCACATTGAACATAGCGCAGAGACAACATAGGAACAGCCGAGACAGGGTGATATCTGTGAAACACAGGTTTAAACTGATTAACGCATATTGAACACAGCCGAGGTGCAGACGAGGAAAAGTTTCCTAGGGACTCTGTCGAAATGTGGTTTCTTCAAAGTTTTCCGATGTCCTCTGTTGTAAATCTTTGGAATATACATAGTTGTTTACTTTTGTCCCAATATGTGTCTGCGAATTACATCATTTCCCCGTGATGTCTTGATGAACCTCCTCAAACTGAATTCTACTTATCTTCTCTTGGAAAACTTGGTCAGGAATTTCGTTGAATAGATAATTCGTATTTTCCATTAGTGCTTCTTTTAGTTAAATATGCGTGTTTCCAAATTATTTTGGAATTTTACTCCGGCTCTGACTTCAGTGAGGTGTAGTCTTTTTTCCTCAAGTTTATTCGCCTTTGAATTCGAATGTATGCACTTCTATAAAAACTGGTCTGTTGGTTATACACATGAAAATGCTTTGTACTGAGGGAAGGAATAAACTTATTAATTATATTATTATTATTATTAGTGTTGTTGTTATTATAATATTAATTATTATTATTATTATAATTTTTGAAGGACAAATTTTGCAGTAACTACCTGAATAATTTTCGAAATACATCTTCCCCATATGTTCTTCTTTCATAGCACACTTTTACAGCAGGTAGGTACCTGTATTCATAAAAGCGGTAATATTTTTGCAAGAGAAAATTTATTAGAAGTTTCCCAAACAGCAACTTCGCTGAAATTGAAGTAGATACTACTAAGCAGCGATAATTTGTGGATTTTGTAGTAGATACTACGGGAGGTAGAGTATGTGCTTCTACGGTGAAGTAGAAACTTCTATGTACTATTGTAAATAATAGTATCTACTACACGAGGGCAGCAAGTACTACGATGGTGTAGTAGGTACTTCACTTGCGAAGTAAATACTTGAAGTATTACTAAAAGAAATTAAAGGGTAGTACGAAATAAAACACGTCTGCTTACTTCAAAAGTCGAACAGAAAAGCCCCCTTTATTTCAATCTTAGTTTACACATTCGTATGTAGACGAAAATAATAAACAGTCGGTTGACCCTGGGTATTGAATTTCTAACATCAAGTTCTTAACAAGAAACTGCTGACTGGCAACAAAGTGCTCATGCACCATTTCATAAACAAAATCACGCTACAACTTCTCTACGTCCTCGTAGAGCCGGACCTTTCCACTGCACCTTCCCTCAGCTTCATGCTTTGCTGATGTTGGTCATACACCTGGAAAAAAGTAAGCCACTTTGCCTTTAGTTTATGATGGACACTTTTCCACCCTTAGTCGCACGTTGCGGTTTTTTTTTGCACTTTGCTATTCTTAAATGCATTTTTTTTTTGCTCAATGACACCTGGTCACATGGAATTCCATTTACTGACACTTTGTCACATAATGCACGTTGCATTTTCTTATGTCGACATCTAAACGGCCTTGCACATTAGCACCTTATGACACGTTGTCGTTAGCCAAGAGCGTACATTTACATGCACGCCCTTTCATCTGCCTTTTATGACACTTTGTCATCAACTTAAATGTACATCCTGCATACACTTTGCACGCCTTTTGATGACACATTGACATTAACTGAAATGTACATTCCTGCATACACTGCACGCTTTTTGATGACACTTTGTCATCTAAGTGTTCTCTTCGGGAGCACTTCCCGCTTCATCTGATGACACGTTGTCATCATCACTTACCCCTGACGTAAAGGGTTTCATCCTATCTACGGAGCATACACCCCTGTAGAACTTTTGAGCTCGATAGGAACCAGGTAAATCCTCGATAAGGTATCTGTCATGTCTCAATACTCTTTTAATAACAAAGGGGCCGTCGTACTTGGGCAGCAACTTTTTGCTTTTCCCATCATTGGCTCCAACCTTCTTAAGGATCAAGACTTGCTGTCCTTCTTTGTATCTAGGAGCCCCACAACGTTTGGAATCAAAACGTTTCTTTTGTTGCTCTTGTTCATCAACAATGCGTTTACTCGCAGCCTCTCGAATAACATCTAAGCTTTGCTGTTCTCTGTTAGTGTCCACATGATTAAGTAGAAACGCGTCATTAGCATTTCGCGGTCTATACCCCATCAGCACTTCGTATGGACACTTACCGGTTGTTTTGTTTACTGTACAATTATATGAAAATTGTACTTTACCTACACTTTGATCCCATTTATCTTCCTCATTCGTCATAGTTGCTGAGAGTGATGCTAAAACAACTCGATTCATTCTCTCCACTTGTCCGTTAGCCCTGGGCGTGGCCGTGGCATTTAAAACTAACACGATGCTTAAACCTTTGGTAAAATCCGTAAATTTTTTGCTAGTATAAGCACTCCCCCTATCTGCGATAATACGTCTAGGTATTCCAAACGTTTCAAAAACTCTAGTTAGAAATGTTATAACCGGACCTACTTTGGTACTTTGCACGGGCTGTAGGAAAATGAATTTAGTGAAAGCTTCAGTTAACACAATTAAAAATTTATTTTTCCTCCTGCTCTGCACGAACGGACCCAAGTGGTCGACATGCAGTGTGTCCATCGGGGTAGTTGCTTTGGGTATAGGGTGCAAGAAACCTGGCTTTCTGCCAGAGGGTTCTTTGTTATATAAGCAATGTAGGCATCTCGTGATATATTGTTTAACATATCGCCGCATACCTGAAAACCAATAATGCTGCGAAATGGATTCTAACGTCTTTTCCATTGCAAAATGTCCCATCTCGTCATGGTAACATCGCACAATTTGTTGTCGAGCATATTTTGGGACTACCCATCGTATGCCTTGTTTTGTGATGCGGTAGATCCTATTGTCTACTAGCTCATAATCTTTGTGTATTTTTCGCTCTTCCTCATCCTTTGGCGTAACGCTCAAAACGTCATGCAAATATTTACATCTCTGATCATTAAGCTGAGCCGCCAGAACCCAATCTTCTCTATTTATATTGATAGTGAATACTTCCAGATCGTCGGCACACTTGCTAGAAAGAACTGGATTCCTGCTCAAAGCGTCAACGTGGCTCATTTTGGAACCCGGGCGGTACTCCACTGTATAATTAAATTCTTGCGTCAATAGCCACCACCTACCAATACGAGGAATTAAGTCGCGTTTCGTCAATGTGGTACGCAAAGCGTTGCAATCTGTCACAATTTTGAACTCGAGATCCAGCAGATACACCCTAAACTGCGTTAGTGAGCTTACGACTGCCAACGTTTCTAATTCGTAAGAGTCATACCTCTTTTCCTCCTTCGTCGTTTGCCTACTAAAATAGATGACAGGTTTCAAACACCCTTCCTCTTGCTTCTGTAAAAGTATCCCCCCTAATCCAATTTTTGAAGCGTCTGTATGTACCTCCGTTTGCGCCTTTCGATCATAAATCGCCAGCACCGGTTTGCTAGCTAATTTCATTTTTAATGTATTAAATGCGTTTTGTTGTTCATCGCCCCACTTAAACGTGGTGTCCTTACGAGTCAAGGCAGTTAAGGGAAACGCCAGAACGGCAAAATTTTTTATGAATTTTCTGAAATAGCTGGTTAACCCTATGAATTGTCGTACCTCACGAACGTTTGTGGGAATAGGGAAGTTCTCTATTGCAACAGTTTTTTGTCTGCCCGGACAAATACCGTCCTTACTTATCTCATGACCTAAATATTCAAGTTTTGGTTTGAAAAAGAAACATTTTGTCAGTCTTAACGTCAATTTGGCCCCACGCAATACATCCAAAATTTTCCGCAATGAAGAGAGACCATGCTCAACATCATAAGCTGGCACAAGTATATCATCCATGTAAGCAATGGCAATAGTAAATCTAAGATTCCCTAACACCTGATTTATCAAGCGCGTGAAAACAGCCGGCACATTTGCCAACCCAAACGGCATCTTCAAATACTCATAATGCCCGTCCGGGGTGATAAATGCGGTCTTTGGAATAGAATCTGGGGACATAGGTATTTGATTGTAACCGGATGCCAGATCTAAAGCAATGAAGTACTGATAGCCCTTCAGTCGGTCTAAATGTTCATCTACTCTCGGCAAGGGATACCTATCTTTGACTGTTTTTGCGTTAAGAGCCCGATAATCAACGCAAAGACGCGATTCGCCATTTTTCTTTTGAACTAACAATATCGGACTAGCATATGGTGAATCAGAGTCTCTGATAATATTATTTTTCTTTAAGTCGTTTATTATTCCCCGTAATTTTTCTCGCTCCGAAAATGCTAGTCTATAAGGCCTGTACGTTACAGGTTTGTCATCTGTTAACCTAATGGTCATTTCAGTTTTATCGCACCCTCCTAATTCCCCGGTATGAGTAGCAAAACAATCCCGGTGCTCATTTAAAAGTTGCAACAATTTCATTTTATCGCTTTCGCCAACACTTTCATCCACCTGTGACTCGATGTCAGCTAATGTAAACATATTTAATGTTGAAACAGATAAAACTGAAATGTCCTCAATTTCCGTCAGCTTAGTTTCATAACAAGGGACACCCCTTGCTACTATCTGTAATTTTTTATACGTAACAGGTAACTCGGACATGTTACAAATACGAACGGCACCATTCGTCGTTCTTAACACACAATTTTCAATAAAATGCTCATGCAGTGGTAATAATCTTACCTGTGAGTCCACAAAAATATCACCTTGATATTCCTCACAGCAAACGGCTACGTTGCCTACATGATAGGGTGGTATCACGGAGGCATCCTTTGCCCACAACACCACTTTCTTTGGTGGTAGCACATCTAGGTCGGGGAGCAACAGCTGATTTTCTTCCATGAGACGAACTTCCTGATTCTTCACCAAAAGAAGCCTGTGGTCATTGATAAACGACTGACCGATCAAAACTGGGATTTCCTGTACCTCGTCTGGTACAATTATAACTTCTACTTCTCCTTCGGCCAGATCTACTTTCAGATTAATCATTGCCGTCCCGACGGCTGCGGCGGCACTGTTGTTATAACCGCGCACTACAATCTTGCTCGGTTTGTACACTAGTTTCTGTTGTTTAGCTACAGAATTCCGGATTATGACCGCCGCACATCCTGTATCTGAATACGCGGCATACTCGGAACCATTAATTTCACAGTTCACAAAATAACATTCCGCAGTCTTTCGGTTTTTGGTACATACTAACGTATTCGAAATAGTGGCTAGTTTTGGGCAATTTGACAATGTGTGCCCCAACTTTTTGCACTTTTGACACTCTTTCTTCGATTTTGGACAGTTGTTCGCGAAATGTCCAGTTTCATGGCAATTGAAACATTTTCGCTTAATCTCCCGTTCGTAGGGATAAAATCGCTGTCCGCCCTTGCTAGATCTAACGAATTGCAACCCACGATTTCGAGAACCAGTATGGCTGGGCTTCCATTGTTTGTCCCTCTTTCCGTCCGACGCTAATGCATATAAAAATTCAGAATATAATGATTCGGGATTGTCATATCTTCCAGCTCTTGCTCCTGTCTGAATGACATCATTTTCAATTCCGTCGATTATGCATGAGACCGCATGCCTGTCTTTAATCTCACACGCACGAACAAGTTCAACTTTACTGAAATAATACTGTCCCCACGTTTCATCAGGTAGTTTTGTTCTGGACAGCATTTTCTTTAATGCACTTGCATAATCGGAATGTTCTGGGAAAGCTTTAAGTAATTTTTCCCTCCATTCAGCCCACGTATATTCGTAATTCGTCAGGTTATTATACCACTTTCTAGCCAAACCTTTGAGGCGATTTTGCATATGAAAAATTATCGTATTATCATTCCATCCGTTAATAGTTGACATTTGTTCTATTTTATGAATCCAATTTGCCGTTGTCATGTTGGGATTTCCGGGTTCAAATTCGGGAATGCACTCGGATCTACCAGCGTATAAAATTTGATGTTTGGTTCGTTCCAGCTCCATATTTTTGCTTGACAATTCTTGAACCAATCGCTCTAGAATAGTTATACGTTCCGTGTTGCTACTTGCCGACGCCGATTCACTAAGGGGTGGCGTGTACGTCCGCGAACGGGTAACTTCTCCGAAACGGTGGCTTTCGTTTTCATCCATAATTGCACTATAAGAATGTTAACAACACACTGTATATAAATTAATTCAAATTCACTTAGTGTTTGAATGTTCACTCGTCCCTAATTAAATTTTAACACTCTGTATATGAACTAATTTAAACACACTCCTTATTTAAGGTCCTTTTCTCTCATCTCTCATTATTAGTTCTCACGTTAACGGAGGGGTGTGAATTGCAATCCCACCGCTGCTTTTAATAGTATATTACGTACCGAGGTGGAAAATGTTTCATTACAGCCGAGGGCTAGATAGATGACCAAGGCGCGAAGCGCCGCGGTCATCTATAGCGCGAGGCTGTAATGAAATTTTCCAGCGAGGTATGTATACTATTTTATTCACAATCATTAGTTTTAATGAACAATTATTAAGGAATAAATATTTCATATTATTTTAAACATTGCACTTTCGATAGCTCTTGGCAGGCTGTGAAATTGACAATTATTAATTATGTCAATATTACACATCATATTGAAGTAAATTTAAGCAATGCACTTTCGATAATTCTTGGTAGGCAGTGAAATTGACATTTGTATTTTTATTAATTATTAAACTGACAAGCATCGTTTTTTTGACAATAAAATAACTGAATATGAAAGAGCATTTCTGGTGGTAAAATATATCTGCCAGTCAGTTGGAGTACACAATACACTCAAGCAGAACTCCCCGAGACTGCAGAAAAAACTGTATGAAATTTTATTCCAAGTTTATTACATAATACATACTTAAGTATAAAATCATATAGGCACTGATTTCTCAGGTTGGAAAATTTTCCACCCAAGGGTGGAAAATTTTCCAACCCGGTCGGCAAGTAGAAGTCAGGAATAACCTACTTGCAAACTTTTTAAAAGTTGGCAATTGACTTATTACTAACCGATTGTGAATAAAAGAAATTAAAGGGTAGTACGAAATAAAACGCGTCTGCTTACTTCAAAAGTCGAACAGAAAAGCCCCCTTTATTTCAATCTTAGTTTACACATTCGTATGTAGACGAAAATAATAAACAGTCGGTTGACCCTGGGTATTGAATTTCTAACATCAAGTTCTTAACAAGAAACTGCTGACTGGCAACAAAGTGCTCATGCACCATTTCATAAACAAAATCACATTTTAAGGCTAAAATTAGATTCAGAGAAATTATTGGTAATCAAATTTTAAAAAGTTTCTAACATTACCATGTAATACTTTTTATGCATACCACCCGATGAGTAGATTATTTCAATCATACGCCAAGTTATATTATTCAAACTTCATTTAAGTAGTTAATATTTTCTGATTTTACTATTTGGTAGAAATTCATGATGAATTGAAAAATTACTACGCGTACTACCAATATAACGATTTATTATTATAATAATAAATCGTTATCGTACGCGTAGTAATTTTTCAATTCACCTATTTAAGTGTTTTGTAAGTAGCTATAAGTTAATTTTCTGAACAGTTTTCTATTCTTTCTTGACATTGTTTGTATTTTAATATTTAATACACATATTTCCCATGATGAGTTTCTTCTATTTTCCTAAAACTTCCCTTTCACCAGCAATTTGTTCGTTTTTTGTTTATTAGTTCAAATTAAAACGACTATATTGACTGACTTGTTAAAATTGTAATATAGTCCTTTTTATTTTAAGCAAATAAACAATTTCAAATATAAATCTGTTAGCTATTTATTCAGTAGCATAATAAAGGGAACTCTAGAATCTAAGTAGTCGCCTGTATTACCGGCTAAGTTATAATAAAGTTCCGATGTAGTAGTTAGAAACGACGGCAGAGGGAGAGTGTGGCCAAGATGGCGATATTGTAAAGTTGAGTAATAAAGCGTTCCTTAAGTTTTCTATTTCTTTATTGATTTAAGCGAAATTAATAAGGAGATAACAGTTCAGAAGTGGGATATTTGCTGAGTCCTGGCGAGCGAAATCGAGAAAACCGCGCGAAATTGTGAAAAAACGAGAAAATATGGAATTTCAAGAGATGGAATTTCAGAGTCAAAATGGCGTCGTTTTTGGTGCAAACGAGAACACTTCCAGAGTCGAAGAGGACGACCGGGAGCGCATGCGTCAAGCAGCCATGATGGACCCGAGACGAGAACAAGCGGGAATTTCCGAGGCGACAGCAACGCGGCGCGAGCAGCCGATAATGTCGGAATTCGATACGCAGTGTCAAATGCAGCAGCAAATGACAGCAATGTTAAATTTGATAACCAAAATGGAGGAACATCGTATGAGGAATGATGAACTACTTCGAAGTGTCATAGTGCAAAACCCGAATCCGCGAGCGAGTTCCAGTAGTTATCATGTGATGCCCGATCTAACAAAAGCAGTCCCAGATTTTAGCGGTATCATCGCGGAAGAGAAAGCCGGCGAATGGATTGATCGAGTGAATAGCTGTGGGATTTTACATGGGTGGCCTGACGAAGTAAAATTAGAGACCGCCAGAATTCATCTCACTGGAGCAGCGAGAGACTGGTACGAAGTCCGGCGGAATTGTATCCGGTCCTGGGAAGAGTTTGAGGAGGCTTGCCAGTGTATGTAGTGCCAAATACGGCTCAGATGGTAGACTTAATCTTGGGGAGATCGTTTACGGAGGATCAAAATATTGCATACGCGCGCGTGAATGACGAACTTTTATTCGGGAAAGCCGACACCGAGCCATTTAAGAACTTGACGTTAGCAAAAGCGCCTAGAAAATTACAGTTGACGTCGATAGAGCATAATATCCTAGACGCGTACACAGTTAGTTTCATTCGTGCCGTTCAAGACGATCAAGAAATCATAGTACCCGTGGCAAACTATGGGAAAAACAGTGCAATTCTACAAAAAGGTGCAAGAATCTGCGAGATAAGAACGAGAGAGGAAGAAGAAGATGAGGATAGAGAGAACACAGAAAAGGAAGCAGTACTAGAGAAAATAACCGCCGACATGCTAAGCGTAGATAAGGAGACGCCACGAGAAACAGTGAACGAGCTATTGGGTTTGTGTAATAAATTCAGAGACTGTTTTGCATTTAACCTAACACATTTAATGGAAATGGAAATCGAGGATACGGGAGTGCCCGTACGTGCTAAGCCCTACCGCGCGAGTGTCAAAGAGAGGCAAACTATAAAAGATATAGTGACAGAATGGAAATCACACGGAATTGTGACAGAGACAAACTCCGCCTACGCGAGTCCAGTGTTGTTAGTAGCTAAGAAAACGGGTGAACCGAGGCTAGTGATCGATTATAGACAGTTAAATAAACAAACGGTGAAAAGAAACTTTTTGATCGATATAAAGTTTACGGTGTTTACAGACTGTCAAGCGCTTGTGTATC
Organism: Xestobium rufovillosum; assembly: GCA_963966045.1. Lineage (NCBI taxonomy): Eukaryota > Metazoa > Arthropoda > Insecta > Coleoptera > Ptinidae > Xestobium > Xestobium rufovillosum. Next base: position 7,176,509 of record OZ014493.1, read on the forward strand.
TCAATGCCCAAAAGACACAAAACCCACAAATCGCGAGATCATGTTGTGGCTCTAGGTAGGCTATGTTTTTGTGAGATAAAAAATGTAGTTGCCGTAAATCAGGAGAATAAATAAATAAAAGTTGTTTTGAAAAAATGTCTAATTAAAGATATTTAAAAATTAGTTTTACGAGCTTGAAAACGATCAAGCCGCTACAAATGGTCCTTCGAGCCGGATACAAATGGTCCAATGGTTTATTGTGCAAGTAAGCGCAAAGAATACGTGAGCTGAATATCTATGTCGGAAATGTCCGCAGAAAATTCTGCTAATTCGCAAATTGGCGCGAATTATTCAAATCCAAATGTTTTTAACCATGTTAAATTACCTACTTTAAGTTTACCGACATATGACGGGTCGTATGACCAATGGTTATATTTTAAAGACACGTTTATGTCGGTCATTCATGAAAACCAAATTCTGTCACCAGTGCAGAAATTCCATTACTTACGTTCTGCTTTAAAAGGCGGCGCTGCGGAAATCATTCAATCATTGGAAGTTTCATCAGCAAATTATAACACTGCGTGGGAGCTTATTTTAGAGCGTTACGAAAATAAAAATTTATTAATTACGAATCATGTAAAGGCATTTTTGAATTTACCTGGTGCAACTAAGGAATCCTCTGTTGGATTGCGTCAGTTATTGGACGGCTTTTCCAAGCACTTGCGCGCTTTAGAGGTTTTGGGACAGCCGGTCGAAAAGTGGAATACATTAGTTATTCACATTATTTCTGTCAAATTGGACCCCCTCACCAGACGGGAGTGGGAGTCACGAATTACAAATGGTGAATTGCCATCCCTTGATGAATTTAAAAATTTTCTGAAGGAGAAATGTCGTTTATTAGAAACTTTGCAATTAAGCAATGATGATAATAAAAATTATTACTCAAAACTCAAAATAAAAGCTCATATTTCAACGAGCGGGGAAAAATGTGTGTTTTGCAACGCGAAACATTTAATACACAATTGTTCTGAATTTCTAAAACTCGAACCTTACGAAAGGTACGAAAATATTAAGCGTTTAAAATTGTGCGTAAATTGCTTTAAACCAAAACATTCCCCTCTCCATTGTAAACGAGCAGGTTGTAGTAAATGCAACAAGAAACATAATGTACTCTTACATTTTTCCGATAATACTAATAGAGTGGTACATGAAACTAACCAAAGGGTAACTGAAAAAATTCAAAATGATGAAGTTGGTCAAACGAGTGTGAATCATACATCTAATAGGGCATTAGCGCAGATTTTGTTGTCCACGGCAGTTATCCAAGTGTTTGATTCCTCAAACAACGTTCATGAGATTCGCGTATTATTGGACAGCGGTTCTCAATCTCATTTCATAAGTGAAGAACTTGCAAATAAACTTAAGCTTCGTAAATCTAACATTGATTTTGCTGTCACTGGAATTAATCAGTGTCTTACAAATATACGCAATTATGTATATGTCAAAATACAATCACGACTTAACTCATTCACTGCAAAAATTTCGTGTTTGATATTACCCAAAATAACTGAGGATTTACCTTCATGCAGCTTTGATGCCAGCCTGCTAAATTTACCTGCAAACGTGTCGCTTGCTGATCCCACTTTCAATGTGTCCGGCAAAATAGATATGCTTTTAGGAGCTGACATTTTCTGGTCTCTTCTTAGCCAGGGTCAAATAAGACTTGGAAAAAGCTTACCGCTCCTTCAAAAAACAAAGCTGGGTTGGGTGATAGCTGGGGAAATTCCAAGACAAGGTGATATTTTCTCGTGCAATGTGTCTACGGTTGATTTAAATAATACAATTGAAAAATTTTGGGAAATAGAACAAATTAGTTTTTCTGTCGATAGTAAATATTCAGCTGAAGAAAAGGCTGCTGAAGAACACTTTGTTCAAAATACATATCGCGACCAAAATGGTAGGTTCGTGGTAAGTATTCCGCTTAAATATTCATCTGACAAATTAGGCGAATCGCGACAATGCGCACTAAAAAGATTTTATAATATTGAGCGTAAGCTAGATAGTAACCCCGAATTAAAGGTTCAATATGTAAAATTCATGGACGAGTATGTTAAATTAAATCACATGAGCAAGATTGATGAGAATACAACAAATGGGTCGTATTATTTACCTCATCACTGTGTGATCAAAAATTCTAGTCTCACTACGAGGTTAAGGGTTGTCTTTGACGCATCTGCAAAGACAATCAGCGGTCTTTCATTAAATGACATCCAGTTGGTCGGCCCTACGATTCAGCAAGATTTGTTCTCGATAATTTTGAGATTTCGTAAACACAACGTAGTGCTTGCAGCAGACGTAACCAAAATGTATCGTATGATTCAATTGCATCCGAAACAAAGGTGTCTGCAACGTATTTTTTGGAGGAATAATAAATCCGAAGAAGTTGAGTATTTCGAACTCAACACTGTTACCTACGGAATGGCTTCTGCCGCCTTTCTCGCCATTAGATGCGTATATCAATTAGGCAAAGATCATTCTGAAGAGTTCCCTTCGGCGAGTGAATGCATAATAAATGACTTTCACATCGATGATTTGCCGACAGGTGGTTCGAGCATAGAAGAAATAAAAATTTTACAGCGCGATATCTCAGATATTCTACAGCGAGGCGGATTTTGTCTGAATAAATGGCTCTCTAACAATGAAGACGTTCTTGAAGATATTGTATCTTCTAGAGATGATGCTATCTTGAATATTAGTGACAATAATGAAACACGAACTTTAGGTTTATGCTGGAAAGCATCTGCAGATGAGTTGCATTATTTCGTCAAGGCTCCAGTGACAAAGAAGATAACAAAAAGGACAATTTTGTCTGAGACATCTCAATTATTTGATCCTTTGGGACTTGTCAGTCCTGTAGTCGTTGCGGCTAAAATAATCATGCAAACTCTTTGGCAATTGAAACTGTCATGGGACGAATCAGTTCCTGCAGATTTGCAAACTCAATGGTTAGAGTTCAAAAATAATTTAATCTATTTAAATGACATTAAAATACCTCGACATGTTTTGTTGAAGGAACCTGTAACAATTGAATTGCACGGCTATGCAGATGCTTCTGAACGGGCTTATGGGGCTGTAATTTACTTGAAGAATATTGACGTCCATGGTAATGTTTCCGTTCGGTTATTGTGCTCCAAGTCCCGAGTAGCACCGTTAAAGGGAATAAGCATTCCAAGGTTAGAATTATACGCCGCGCATAGGAAAACTAGAATTTACAAAACTACTAAAGCATATGTTTGTTTATTCATATGTCTTGTGACAAAGGCGTTACACCTAGAGTTAGTCAGTGATTTAACTACGTACGCTTTTTCGGCTGCACTAAGGCGCTTTGCGTCTAGACGCGGGAAATGCGTTAACTTATATTCTGATAACGGTTCCAACTTCATAGGAGCGAATTCTGCCATTAAAGAATTTTTGGAGTCTTCTCATGACTCATTAAAGGGTGAATTGGCTCAGAAGGGTGTGAGTTGGCACTTCATTCCAGCCAGGGCTGCCCACTTCGGCGGTTTATGGGAAGCTGGGGTAAAAAGGGTTAAATTTCACTTGAAGCGTGTAATCGGCAATGCGGTTCTAACTTTTGAAGAATTTGTAACTATGCTCACTCAAGTTGAAGCTTGCATCAACTCCCGTCCTTTATATCCTTTATCAAATGATCCCAATCCTATTACTCCTGCACATTTTATCATCGGCGAGAAATTAACTGCACTCCCGGACTGTAAATATGTTGATGTAAAAATGAGCTCAACCACGAGGTTCCAATATCTACAACAATTGCAACAGCAGTTTTGGCGGCGCTGGTCCAAAGATTATATCGCCGAATTACAATTCTAGTAAAGGACGAAAACTTTACGATGGAAACTCGGCAGAGTCATCGAAGTACATCCTAGTGCAGATGGGGTAGTTCGAGCAGCTACAATCCAGTCTTCTTCCGGTACCTTTAAGCGACCGGCAACCAAGTTATGTGTGCTTCCTTGTGATGACGGGAATAGTGACGAGCGCAAAAGTATTCGCGATAGTGACAATTTTGACGCTGGTGCGTGCCTGTAAATAAAGGTTCACACAGGCGACTCTTTTAATGTTGATACTTAAAAACAAAGGTTATTATGTTCCAGAAATTTGGTGTAAACTTACCTAAATATTATGCTTATTTCACTTTGGTATAGCAAATATTTATATTTTTGTGAGAATTATACCCATCAGACGGGTTAAGTTCACTTTGTAACTTACACTATTCATTTTGTTTTTTGTGGCAAATTTTGTATTCACTTTAAGTACCTACCATTATTTATCTTCTTAATTGTGAATATTGCAATTAGTATTAAAGTCCTTTGGGACTTTAAGGGGGCCGGCATGTTGTGGCTCTAGGTAGGCTATGTTTTTGTGAGATAAAAAATGTACTTGCCGTAAATCAGGAGAATAAATAAATAAAAGTTGTTTTGAAAAAATGTCTAATTAAAGATATTTAAAAATTACTTTTACGAGCTTGAAAACGATCAAGCCGCTACAGGTACGTGTTGTTAAATGAGTTCGATTTTGACATTAAATACCGACCGGGAGAACGCATGGCGCACGTGGACGCGCTGTCCCGATCAGCTGTTTCAGATGCGACTGATACTATGGCAGAAATTTATGAGAAACATGAAGTGATGAAGGTGATGAACGAAGAAGATTATATTCTATTGATTCAACAAAGTGATCTACAGCTCAAGAGGTTGATATCAATTTGTCAAAAACCAAGAGAAGATAGAACGAGACAAGAAGAACAGGAGATTCAACACTACGAAGTGAGAGATGCGCGATTGTTGCGAAAGGTGATAGTGAACGGGACCGAAAGAAAATTATACGTAATTCCGAGTACGCTACGAAAAAGTATCGCGATTAAATATCATGACATGATGGGGCATTTCGGAGTGGACCGAACAGTGTCGCGAATTCGAGAATTTTATTGGTTTCCGGGAGTAAGACAGTATATTCGTAAACACATACGAGGATGCGCTGAATGTTTATTAGTGAAAATTCCGAGCGGTAAACGGCCGGGAGAGCTTCATCCGATACCGCCGCCGAGTCGTCCATTTGCGCGAGTGCACTTGGATCACGTAGGACCTTTAGTGACGAGCAGCCGAGGGTTTAAACATATCCTAGTTTTCATTGATGCGCTAACTAAATTTGTGAAACTTTATCCAGTGAAAGATACTAAAACACGATCAGCGTTAAGTGCCTTAAGAAAAGTTATCGAGCAATACGGTATACCCAATCGTTTAATTTGTGACCGAGGTACGTGCTTCACTTCAGAGAAATTCAGTGAATTTATGAGCAGAGAAGGTATACGCCTGACTTTAGTGTCAACACATTGGGCGCAAGCCAATGGGCAGTGCGAAAGAGTGCACCGTACCTTAATTCCCACAATAATCACCTCTATGGAGAACGAGGCGGACTGGGCAATAAAATTGCCAGAAATCGAGAGACATCTCAATACAGCGCCGAATAAAACTACGGGCAGATCACCGTATGAGGTGTTATACGGATATTTACCTAAGTTTTCCGATGGGCCATTGACGGCTCTTGCCGAGAATGAAAGTAGTCGTTGGACGCCTGCCGAGGAAGTACAGAAAGAAGTGCGTGAAGTAATTATAGAAGAACAATCGAAGTACAAAGACAGATACGATAAAAGACGATTCAAAGGTGTTGAATATAACGTGGGTGACATAGTGGTAGTGCGACGAGTACCGCAAGTAACCGGAGAAAGCACAAAAACTCAAGCAAAATACAGAGGGCCGCTAGTAGTGACCGAAAAATTACCCAGCGATACATACAGAGTATCGAGTATCGCAGGAACTAGTGGAAGACGCTACAATACTACCACAACAGTGAGTCAGATGAAAATCTACCAGCCGCCAGAGGATTCCGACTGCGATGAGAACGACGCATGGGAGCCCGAAGTAAACAGCGATGACGCATCACAACAAGAGGATTCCGTACGCGAGTGCGTGCCGGCCTTGCCGAAGGACGACGAGAAGAGGGAGGAGTTAAGTGGTGCGCAGATTGGTGCGAGTCGAGAGAAGCGGGAACGGAAACGCCCCGCATATTTACGCGACTACGAGTGACGTGATACGCGAGTGGAGTGGGGCGATCTTGAATGAGGTCATTCATACATCAGGATGCCCGAGTGTTAGCTATTTATTCAGTAGCATAATAAAGGGAACTCTAGAATCTAAGTAGTCGCCTGTATTACCGGCTAAGTTATAATAAAGTTCCGATGTAGTAGTTAGAAACGACGGCAGAGGGAGAGTGTGGCCAAGATGGCGATATTGTAAAGTTGAGTAATAAAGCGTTCCTTAAGTTTTCTATTTCTTTATTGATTTAAGCGAAATTAATAAGGAGATAACAAATCAAATACTGGAATATTACAAACTGAGAAAGGTTCGTCTCTCTGCTAAAAGTACCTTTTCCCACTGACGATAGATGGTGCACAACTTGTTCAAAAGTTATAATGGCAGTTGGCGTTCTTCTTATTTTAGATATTCCGTGATACCAACTAACCAGAGATAACATCTTAGAGGAGGGAAGAAGAGGAGGAATAACAAAGCAGGTGTTCCTGTTACCATTCGGCACCAAAAAAAGGGCCGTAACCTAAACTTCTTGGCCCCTTTCGCCGAGAATTAAACAAAAATTCTTAAAATGATATGACTAATTGCACTATTTCAAACGCTGCTTTCGTTATTTTTAGATAAATTACATGAATTCTAAACAGTAACCTGGTTTCATCACTTTGTTTGGCACCAAACACTCTCTAATTTTGGTAACACTCAAGTGCACGGCAAGGATTGGGCGTTATGTATCCATACTCTTCCCTCATCTAAAGCCGGCTCCAAACGATATGGTCATTCGTCAAATGTTAGTCAAGTAAAAATGCGTCAAATATTTGTAGACGGTTTGCCGAAAATTTATGGCTCCAAGTCGTTCATACACACGATGTGTTAACGTGGCAATGTGAACACATGACAAATATGCCTCAAAGTATTCGTTAAGTTATCCACACTATATGCTCACTTGGCAATTTTTGGCTTGTTTACCCGCTTGTTTAAGTTCGCTAAATTTGCAGCGAATATGAGAAGATAATCAATTTCATCAATCTGGTAAAATGTAAAAATGGAAGTGAACGAAGCAGTTGCTGTAGTAAGTGCCGCGTAATTGTTTTTGCGAGTGCAAATCTAATCAAACAGAAAAGGAAATCTCGAAAAGGGAGATGGTGGATGCTATCTTTAAATAAAAGTAGACAGCTTGTTAGACCATTCCATAATTTTCGAAAACACTAGATCGTATAGTAGACAGTTCAAAAACCAAAACTTATAAATTAAAATACGTCCTACGAAAAGGCAAACTGTGAATGCATGCACGTGCTCGGGTTCGATGCGCGGAGATTCGTCTGCTTTGATGTGTGTTTATTTACCGCCCTCGGAGCGAACCTTTAACACATCAAATAAAATACATTCGTCCATGGTCCAAACGATGTGTCGTGTGTATTGCTTTGGCGAATATTTGACGAGTGCACAGGTGCACACATCCTCTCGAATGCACATGCATGCATCATCCACACGATGCGGCATTTGTTTGCGCTTGTCAAACATTTGGCGTTTGGACAAATCTACGCACATGACCACATTGGCATACGTCGTATCGTCCACACGATGCTGCATTTGCTTATATATGGCGAATATCTGTCGAGTGACCACATCGTTTGGAGCCGCCTTTAGGATAACATACTTCGAGATTGGCAACTTAACGTACATAAATCCTTACTATACAGCCATTTTGAATAGCGCTACTACTGTGCACAATCAAGGGATGGCGCTAATCTGACAGCTAAAAACCGCGAAATTTAAATTGGAGCTATTCTAAAGTTTTTACTTTTATAATTATTTAAAGGATTTATGGTTAAACAAAGAGTACCTGAACATAAATTTTTATTTATTTTTTTTAATTTTTGTAAATTTCATTGCTTTCTAAAGAATTTAAATAAAATTCATTATGAACTGACAACGCCTTTAAGAAAGTTTAATGTTTAAACAATACAATAATAAATATACAGAATTTCGCAAATGAAAAATAGGTACTTATTTTTTCTGAAGGGACTTTAAATGTTTTTCGTGAGCCAGAACTTTCACATAATCTAATTGTCTTTTTCCTTTTTTATAATCTTATAATATATAAAAATCTCGTGTCACGGTAGTAGGTAATAGGACTATATACGCCGCCGACTTCCCATAAGAACCTATGGTAAATCCCTCCACCAAATGATTTACCTCCACATTCAAGGATTAAGATGTAAGAGACTGTGGTTAAATAATCAATTCAAGAATCAATCGTACCCCTAACCACATAAAATTTGAAATACTATATACGCATTTCGGCAGCTAAGCTGCCATCTTCAGTAGCAGGGAAAACCTATAACATAATAAAAACCTATAATAAAAATAGCAATAACATTAATGAAAAGAAAAAAAAAACAAAACAAAACAAAACAAAACAATTACTATATATATGATAACAATAATAACAACAATAACGATGATGTGAAACAATGATAGTGACAATAACAATAATATAGGTCAGGTATTCTCTGCTCACCACTCCAAAAGAATCGAAGTGCACTCGGTCAGCCCTCAAGCTAGAATGAACTCCGCACGGAGAAAATCCCCAATACATACTTAAAGCGTTGATTGACTATTGGGAAGATGTCTAACCTCCACCGGTTAAAGCGCGCCTCATCCAGCCATGAAAATATTTTATACCGAAACTCTGTTCATCTCTCTCAAGAGCTCTCTTTAGCCATCATGTGTCTCAAAACGTCCGATTAGCCGATATGCAGCGCTCTCACAAACAGCGGCATACCGTGGAAACACATTCGCAAGGTCAGTAATGGCAAACAAATATTAATTTTTAGTTTGAGAAACGTTCCCTCGGTTGGTGTCACCAGTGTTGCCAGACCTACTGATTTGCCATTAGAACTACTGATTTTGGTTCTAACATATTGAATTGAGTTCCAAGTCTACTGATATTTAAAAAAACTTGGCAAAGACGCGTTCGCGGTTATGCATAGTCGGTGTTTTCCGCCAAACGCGGTAATCCGACAGCTTTTCAAACATAAATTATTACTTTGGTAGGCGCCGACCGCCTGCATCAATGACAAAGATCCAGGGCGGGCTGCAGAAATTTTATTCAGGCGCATCCGCCCCAGTCCCGACGCCCGACAGAGTCCTTGTGTTTTGGAAGTGTAAAAAAAACTAAAGCTGAGAGAACGTTTTTTTAAAACAGACCCTTCACTTGCCCTTTCGCACCAGACACACGCATTTTTTGGCAAAAAGATGATGTAGAAACAAGCAAAAAACGTGGACCCTTGCGGGCGCAGAACTCGTGTAGCCGTAGGAGAACAATATGGTAGCTCTGTACTATTATACCCGAACACCCACCGAGATTGTTGCCGGTGTCTTTCGATAACGAATTACTTAAACGTCATTTCACTGATATTGTGTAATGCGGGACTCGGGCGGATGCGTTTGAATAAAATTTCTGCGGGAGGGGCAAGCAACAACTCACTTTATAATTTCAATCAAACAACCAGAAACCGAAAACTCATAATTTGGAAACATTCTTAAAATTTTTTTTCAGAAAAACAAATCTTATTCGTATACTGTTACGGAACTTTGCGAAATTGGGCAATTCATTCGCCCATTTGCTATGCTGATCGTGACAGTAAGTGCGACAAAGCCGGCCGATTTCCCTCATCACCCGTTCTGATGGGTTAGATTGGGGGTGCCGCACGGATGAAAAAATTACTTGAACATCATAATTGCTTGGCGTCTCCTTCCATTTTGCGGCAGTAAACTGAGTACCATGGTCGCTGAGTACCCGTTTGACTGTACCATGTTCAACAAAATAGTTTTTAGTTATTCTGTTAAGTACGGCGTGAGTGGTTGCCCTCTTCAACGAGTAAAGAGTCACATACTTCGTGAAGAAGTCAAGCAAAACTAACACGAACGTAACCCCACCGCGGCTAGGAGGTAAAGGTCCATATAGGTCCACAGCCAGAAGATCACCTTTACCTGTCGGCAAAATTGTCATCATCTCGACTTTCGATTTTTTGTGGCTTTCGCTTTTTGGCATATATCGCAGGATTTGAGGATACGTTTAACGTCCCTGCTCATATTACTCCACCAGACCTCGCTACGTAATGCCCGCCATGTTTTGTAGGCGCCAAAATGCCCAAAGGACTGGTGATATTCCATAACAAAACTATTAATTAGGGCATGTGGAATACATAAGAGATAGTTGTCCTCATTACTGCTACGAAGGTAGAGAAGATTCTTATGAATTTTAAAGCTGTTCTGCAGAACCGTATCTGACCGCAATTGATCTCTAATTGAAGACAGTTTTTGGTCTTCCAACTGATACCGGAAAAGATCCTTTAAGACCGCTTGAAACTCTTTTGGAAACCTGAATATAGGGAGCATTTTAAAACATTTGTCGCTGGGCGTCGGCGGCCTTATTGCTGCATATCGCGATAACGCATCTGGTATTAGATTCTGAGTTCCGGGGATGTGCTTCAGCTCAAAATCGAACTCCTGAATGGCCAAGGCATATCTGGTAATTCTCGCGGATAACAATCGACACGTCTTTAGGTAGGATACGGAACTATTGTCCGTAAAAACGGTGAACGCACGACCCAACAGGTAAATTCGAAATTTTTCTAAAGCCCAAACTAAGGCCAACGCTTCTTCCTCATTTATTGTGTAGTTCTTTTCCCTGTCCAGTAACTTGCGAGATGCCCAAGCCACAGCATGCCGATCGCCATCAATTACTTGAAATAATTGTGCGCCAAGTCCCGTGTCACAAGCATCCGTTTGCAGACTATATGGCAAATCGTCACGGGGGTCGTACAACAAGGTATTTTGCTTTAATCTAAGCTTCAATTGATCAAAATGTTCTTGTTCAATTTCTGACCATCTCCAAGGTTCTTTTTTTCGAAGCAATTGTGTTAAGGGTGCAGATAGTACTGAAAATTGTTCACAAAACGCCCGATCAAAATTTGCCAACCCGAGGAATCGTTGTAATTCTTTTTTATTACGAGGAGCTTGATAATCGACAATCGCTTGCGTACGCATGGTATCCGGATGTATTCCGCTCTTATCTAGCACATAACCCAAAAACGGCATTTCTTCGCGAAAGAACAAACACTTTTTGAGTCTCAATGTGAATCCCGCTTCCCTTAATCGAGTAAACACCCTGTCCAAATGTTCTAGGTGTTGTTCGAAAGTTTCTGACACCATTAGAATGTCATCAACATAAATGGTCAAAAAATCGTCGAAATCATGACCTAGTATCTGAGCCAAACACCGCGTAAATGTACTTACACTAGTAGAGAGCCCAAATGGCAAGGTACAAAAACAATACGTTTTTCCATCAAATTTGAATCCCGTATACTGTTGTGACTCCGGGGATAACGGAATCTGCCAGTACCCGTTCGTAATATCGACCGATGACATATAATTAACTTTTTTTAGAGAGCGCAATATTTCTTCTATTGGTCGAGGTGTGAAAAATTATTTTTCCATTACCGAATTTAAATGACGCGAATCTAGGCAAATTCTCACAGAGTTATCCTTCTTCAGAGTAGTCATTAGTGGGGAAATATACTGCGTGGGGGTACGACGTATAACACCCCACTGCTCCATTAAGTCCAATTGCCGTTGGACAGCTTCCCGATGTGCTAATGGTATGGGATATTGCTTTTGACAAAATGGACGTGGGTCTGTTAGTCGTATGGTGTGAACATATTCATTTGTACGACCCGGTATATCCGGGAAAACGCTTGCATGACGTAATAACAAAGAATGAAATTTATCTCTCTGATCAAAATTCAATTTAGAATTGAAAGGCATTTCTTTAATAACATTTTTAATCTCCTCTTCGTTCATGTTGTCATTACTAGAAATGTTCAGTACACTTTTTCCTACTATTAGTTTCATTCCTAATGATTCGCCTGCCTGTTCATGCGGAGAATCAAACTCGGGAACTTCACACCACGAACCCTGTATGTTAAATAAAACGCTGCGTGAATCCAAGTTTATTTTCGCTCGTAAACTGCGAAGTAAATCTAGACCTATTACTATCGGATAAACTAAATCGGGTATCAGCAAAAACTCATGAGAAACTGTTTTTGCTCCGATTGAAAAGGTAAGAAAACATTGCTGTTTCACACGACGATGTTTAATTTTGAATGCACCACTGACCTTCACTCCAGTGCAGTTAAAAAATGGAATTGAATCGCGAAAATCTCCTAACTGACTCCACACTACCTCACTTATAGCGCAGATATCGCTACCTGTATCTATTAGCGCCAGTTGTCGGAAACCGTACAAATTAATTTCAACAATTGGTGCTCCACACTCCAAAGTTTTGTGCTCAAAATCACATTCTTCCATTAAATCTTGACGAGGATTATTTAAACTTAACGCGGTCCTATTAAAATCAGCCCCCACTGTTGGACCTAATTCTCGTGGGGTCCTTCTTCGTTTCCCAAATCAGTATTAAGGGTATAAGGCAGGTCGCTCTTTTCTACTTCAATTAAAGCAACTGTATTCACTCTCGGGTCCGAATTATTACCTCTACGCGCATCACGTTCTTTAAAATTTTCGTTATTATAACGGGGGCGACGCTCTTCATAACTTCGGGAATGCAAATTCGTCGAATAAGAGTGGCTTGTCGAATCTGTCTTAAAATAATAGTCTGCCTGCCTAAGCCTATCCATTGCATCATATAGAGTATATGTCCCTACCAAAACTGCAGAAATATTTGGGGGATAATGCAGCAGGAAGGGACTGCTATGGGCAATAGTTTATCTCCGTTTTTGGCTAATCTGTTCATGAGTAGGTTTGAAGTGTTGTTTAAAAGAGATAGTGAGTACTTCCCTCGAGTATGGTTGCGTTATGTGGATGAGGTGTTCGCTGTTTTTGATACCAAGAGGAGTAGAATTGAAGATTTTTTAGATAATTTAAATTCACGTTATAATAGTGTGAAGTTCACATTTGAAATGGTACAAAATGGTTCAATCCCTTTTTTGGATGTCTTGGTTGTTAGGAACAGCATTGGCGGATTGGAATTTGATGTGTATAGGAAGGATACTAATATAAGTAGGTTTATTGTGAATGATTCACAACATTCAATACAACATAAACTTTCGGCTTTGCACTTTCTGGTCAACAGATTGTTGTCATTTCCTCTGTCAAAGGTAAGAGATCAAAAAGAGTTAAAATATATAAAAGATGTTTCGATTCATAATGGGTACACGACTGTCTTAGTTGATAGATTGATAAGCAGAATTAGACACAAAAAGTTTGTTAAGGATTCCACGACTTTCTCCATGTCACCTATTGAGAATAAGAAATATGTTAAAATTCCGTATAATTTGGCACATACCAGAGGTTTGGAACCTATTTTTAAGTCGCAAAATTTATGTGTAGCATATACCGCTAAGAATACCATCAAGCAGCTGTTGGGAAATCCCAAGGATAAAGTAGAGGACAAGCAGAAGTCGGGAATTTATGAAATAAAGTGTAGTAGTTGTGACAAGAGTTATATTGGGCAAACAAGGCGTACAATTGTCACTAGGTTTAAGGACATATGGCACATTTTAGATATAATAGGATTGAGAAGTCAAGTGTTGCCCAACATATCTCTGATACCGGCCACCCTGTACATGAGAAGGATCTTCGGCTTAAGAGGTCGGTATCGGACAATAGGGAATTAGACGCTTATGAGAGTATGTTTATTCGCAAGTATGAAGGTAAACTTATTAATTCAGATTTAGGTCCAATTTCTGATTCCGTATTGTTAGATGTCGTTGATGTGTAGGCGTGTAGGGTTTAACCAGAAAAATGTAAGGTCGGTATCGGACAATAGGGAATTAGACGCTTATGAGAGTATGTTTATTCGCAAGTATGAAGGTAAACTTATTAATTCAGATTTAGGTCCAATTTCTGATTCCGTATTGTTAGATGTCGTTGATGTGTAGGCGTGTAGGGTTTAACCAGAAAAATGTAAGGTCTTCTTTATTGCAGTTTACTGTAGTTATTTGCTAGCCCATATAAGCCATGGACCTTCGAGGTTATTTGGTAATATGGGATTCATTTTTTCTCTTTTTATTTCATTCAAGTCAATTATCCTGAAGATAGGATGTTTTAATTGAAACTGCAGTAAAGATGGCAATGGCAACCTTTTTGTACATTTGTGATAGTGAAAATAAGAATAGAGTGGTATAAAAATGAGCGATGCCCGGATATTGAATTTTCTATCCTAGTGTGATTAATGTTGATGTCACAAGTAACGTCAGTGCTACGTCACTTTAAGTATGTATTGGGGATTTTCTCCTTGCGGAGTTCATTCTAGCTTGAGAGCTGACCGAGTGCACTTCGATTCTTTTGGAGTGGTGAGCAGAGAATACCTGACCTATATTATTGTTATTGTCACTATCATTGTTTCACATCATCGTTATTGTTGTTATTATTGTTATCATATATATACTTAGTAATTGTTTTGTTTTGTTTTTTTTTGTTTTTTTTTTCATTAATGTTTTTGCTATTTTTATTATAGGTTTTTATTATGTTATAGGTTTTCCCTGCTACTGAAGATGGCAGCTTAGCTGCCGAAATGCGTATATAGTATTTCAAATTTTATGTGGTTAGGGGTACGATTGATTCTTGAATTACCTCCACATTGGAAAATGTGGCGCGCATAGGAGGGTCATACAGCTGTACGAGCACATTTCATCTTCATAGCAGGATCTGGTGGTCGTCTTCATGGGTAGACCTGGTGGTTGTCTTCGTGGCTGGACCTGGTGATCGTCTTCGTAGCTGGTGGTCGTCTTCATGGGTAGACCTGGTGGTTGTCTTCGTGGCTGGACCCGGTGATCGTCTTCGTAGCTGGTGGTCGTCTTGAGGCAGGACTTGGTGGTCGTCTTCATGGCAGGACCTGGTGGTCGTCTTCATGGGTAGACCTGGTGGTCGTCTTCATGGGTAGACCTGGTGGCTGTCTTCGTGGCTGGACCTGGTGGCTCGTCTTCGTAGCTGGTGGTCGTCTTCATGAGGGACCTGGAGATAGTCTTCGTGGCCGGACCCGGTGGTTATCTTCATAGCAGAACCTGGAGATCGTCTTCATGGCAGGACCTAGTGGTCGTCTTCATGGGTAGACCTGGTGGTCGTCTTCATGGGTAGACCTGGTGGTTGTCTTCGTGGCTGGACCTGGTGATCGTCTTCGTAGCTGGTGGTCGTCTTCATGGGGGACCTGGAGATAGTCTTCGTGGCTGGACATGGTGATTATTTTCATAGCAGGACCTGGAGATCGTCTTCGTGGCTGGTGGTCGTCTTCATGGCAGGACCTGGTGGTCGTCTTCGAGTCAGGACCTGGAGATCGTCTTCATGGCTGAACCTGGTGGTTGCACACACATACACACAATATATTGTGTTAATACTGAGTGGGTTCAAAAGTAGACTATTAAAAAAAAGGTGTAAGAGGCTGATTGTAATTCTTTCGTAAAAGTTTTGAAGTGGGACAAGCCTGATGACGTCACAGTTAAAAATATGGTTATATCTTCTTACTAACAGGTGTAACAGCTGCATTTCAAGGACGGCGATAAAATAATTTTGCTTGTGGTTCGATGAGTCACACGGAATGTGCATGTCGGTGCGTTTATTTTCATTAGACCTTGTACTGATAAATAATAATAATAAAATCTGTTGCGCGCAGGAATCTCCGTAAGTTCCATGAAAATAGACTAGTCTTAATTTGTAGGTCAGAAGCTGTTTTTTTTGATCTTGTGGTTGTATGGTGTTTTGCAGGAGGAGGAGGAATAACAACTACATAAGTATACAATCTATTTTTTTTATTTTCAGTACATTTTTTTTTGTTTCAATTAGTATGCGGTGGCGCGGCTGTAACACAGAAACTGTAAAAATTAAGTGCATAGTAAAAACTATATACCTACTAACCACAATAATGGAATATAAATATTCCATTAGTTTTTACGATTATAAGGAACCCTCCAAATGCTGGAGGGTCCAGATCTCCGTAGAAAACTACCTCCCCATTCTGCATATATTCTTCAACATCTCCAAAACTAACGCCCTGAATATTTACTGCCTGAAATAATAAATTTAAAAAAAAAGCAAAAGATTATTAAAAATAGTACTTACCCTCTCCCCTTCATTATAAGGGATACAGCGACTTATAATCGTGTCTAATACATCTAAAATATGTACATAAAAATAAAAAATGAATTTCAGAAGCTTTATAAACTTACACATGATAGGTATGATTACTTATAAAAATCAGATCGTCAAGATGAAAAATGATTATATAGAACAAGCCCCTCAGTTCTTTTTTTTTAAGATAATAATAAATCACAAGAGGGAGAAGCATTTCATTCAGTTAACTAATACAGCCAGTCAAAACATACGAATGAGAATGAAGTTTCACATGAGTGTGATTTTACGTAGAGCCTCGATGTAGCTGGCAGTGTAATATACATGCCTTTTGCTTACGATTTTTCTTTCAATCTTATTATATGCACTAGATATTGCACGTCTGTTCTCTTCCACAAAGAACAAACGCACTTCTGGCATCTAGCAATACTGTCCGACTGATATGCGTCAATGCATGCGTGTGAACGCTGCACCAACTTACGTGCTGCATGTGCAAAACAATCAGATCTTTTTTGTTTACCGTAACTCTACCGCTAACGTGATAAAATATAGTTTTCAATCAAAAAAATTGAAATCAGATATGCAGGATATACATCTTAATGCATTATGATGCTAGATACCTAGTTAACAAAAATCTGCACTTATACAGTTTAGCACCCTTTAGGTGTAAAATTATACATAAGTAAGTTGAAGAAAAATGATATATTTTTACTACAAGCATTATGCTACAGTTATAGATGAATTGAAGAAAAATGATACACAGGCCTCAGTCTCTTTTTATTTCGACTTTTTTTACTTCACTAAATTACTTTGAATCAAACCATGAGTAAGTTTAGACTTTAATGAAATTTTGTTCAGGTACCATAATCTAGCATATATTTTTAGATCTAGTAGAACTCTTATTACAAAACTCTGTCTGCCATTTAACTGGGGGCAAGATGTAAGTTTTTGTTTTTAATAATCTTTTGCTTTTGTAAAATTTATTATTTTTTTTAGTTAATCACAATTCGTGAAACAATAGATGTCAGCGATATCGAAAGGTGCTACACCATGCATCATGGTGTAATAATTTACAATGGAGATCTAGACCCTCGATTTGGAGGGTACCTAATTGTAGTGAAGGAGATTAGTGGAACGTTTGCGTTCCATTATTGTGGTCAGTACCTATACAGGGTTACAACTAATTCAAGGGCCACTATGGGAATATTGGAAACCGTAATACATACAAGGTTGGTCAAATGGGGTAAAAGTTGCGTAATTATGGGGACATCTCACACACATTTACAGATCTCGAAAATATTTCATGGATCACTAGATATAACAAGAAATGTGAAATTTGCCGATTTCTTTAATCTTAAATATCTTTTTTCTTTTTTTGCTACTAGAGATAGTGATCTGAAATTTGGTACCGTTGCATAAGCAAATATTCTGCATCTAATAGTAGTCATATAATCTTCCCAAGCCTACTAGTTTCTGCAGGGTGATAATAAACTTTTGTGTTCCTTATGGGCGCCATATTGGTTTTTAATCGCATTAAATAGACAGAAAAAAATCTGAATACAATGATACCAAACACATTATAAAAACTTTGAAGAAAAAATGCATATTAATAGATGCATATTAATAGATGTGATGCTAATAAAAATTTCGTTTGCAAAAAAAAATTATTTTCATCGTAAGATAACTGATAACAAAAAGCAGTGTAATTGTCAAAATTCCAAAACCAAGTTGAAAAAATGAAAAATATCATTTTATCTATTTTAATACGCATTTTTCTTCAAAGTTTTTATAATGTGTTTGGTACCATTGTATTCAGATTTTTTCTGTCTATTTAATGCGATTAAAAACCAATATGGCGCCCATAAGGAAAACAAAAGTTTATTATCACCCTGCAGAAACTAGTAGGCTTGGGAAGATTATATGACTACTATTAGATGCAGAATATTTGCTTATGCAAGGGTACCAAATTTCAGATCACTATCTCTAGTAGCAAAAAAAAAAGATACCTATATTTAAGATTAAAGAAATCGGCAAATTTCACATTTCTTGTTATATCTAGTGATCCATGAAATATTTTCGAGATCTGTAAATGTGTGTGAGATGTCCCCATAATTACGCAACTTTTACCCCATTTGACCAACCTTGTATGTATTACGGTTTCAAATATTCCCATAGTGGCCCTTGAATTAGTTGTAACCCTGTATAATTTTACTCCATTTTTTCATTTTTAAAATTGAAAAATGTAAGCAACCAATGTGTAGCTTGGCGGTGTTTATTTGTTTAAGAGGAGGACCGCTGACACGCGGGATGACGAACATACGTGCGAGACTGGGGGATGAGAAATTGGGGAGGCATTCAGTATTTTAGCGTTATAAGCATAGGGTTAAATTAATGTAGTGTTATTTTCAATACAATTATAGTATTTAATTCAGTGTTTTTATAATCGCTTTTAAAAATATACAGTGTGTCCCCGGATTGATTACAAGAGGTATGATTCACTGAAAATTTTGGAATTTAAATTTGGTACTTTGGAAATAAGCCCTGCTTGGTTTGAAACTAATTTCCAGTATATTTCATTTTTTTTGTAAATCAGGAGGGCCGCGACAGCTAATGAAAAACTATTTTGGCGTCAGGTAAACGACCTTATCGGTTCAAAATTCGACAAAATGTTATTAAGAAAAGTTGTTCAGAATGTAAAATTATGCCGCCGTGCAAACATTCAGGCATATCCGACTACTTTAAAGAAACATTTTTCTGAGATGGAAATGCGAAATTATTGCTTCATTAAAGAAAAATTAGAATATGAGTTAATAAACATTGCAAACTTTTATCTTATTAGTCAGTTCATACTATAAACACTTTTTATCGCAATAGATTCTTGCAAACAATTTATTGTTATCAATTTTCTTAAATTTGCGGTTGTTATCATGTTGTAATTATTAAATAAAATAATTGTAACAATCTTAACGTTTATTTTGCATATAATTTGGAAGAAATCAAACGTAAAACGGAGTTCGCCCAAAGGAGGTTTGGCGTAAGGTTGTAACGTTGCAAAAAGAAACACATTAGGTAATCAAGAATTGATTGTGTTTACTTTTAACGTTCTGACGTCACGCACGGATCCCGAAGAGACGCACGTCACCTGTGTTCGTAGACACAGGTGGGAGACGCAAGCGCGCGCCAGTTGAGACGACCGTCAAGCGAGATGGATGGTAGTTGCGGCCGTTACAAATCTGACGTCCTGCATTTTGCACCCGGCACTACTCTTCCCCCTAGAAACTCGAAGTGACCCGCCGCCGAAGACCTCCCGTTCCTCGCTTATAAAAGTGGGTGCTCCGACGAGGAGAATTCAGTATTTGGCCGTCCGGCCCTCAGCTGGAACAAATACTCCCAGCATCCGGGATGATGCTGGCCGCTGACATCCGACCTAGTAGTACCTGATCGACCGTTCCGACTTTACCGTGTGATCGACTGAAAGTAACCGACCCGTAAATATTTGAGTAAGTACCCTAGCTTGTTGGTAACAAATAAGTTTATACGCTCATGCTGGGGAATTGAAAGTGCTGTCTGTGAAGATTAGATCGTTTTGGCAATCCTGTGTGACACTTGTGTCTGTAATGGGACGATATACCGGCGGAATTCGATCGCATCTTTATAATGGGCGGCTTTTGGTGAAATCTTAAGGCAGGACGTATACTTATTTGCAACGGACAAGCTAGCGGCGTTCCCCCAGGTGATTGCACTCGTGTGCTGCGACGAGAATTGCCAACAGATACCCGGCTCGGAGTCGGCACCGTTCGGTGCTCCTACGAAAACTCCGAGTCACCGTAAATATTCAGTTTTGATTACACGACCGGCCGTAGCGCACCATCAGGATACTCCGCGTTTTATTTCCAAGTAAATATTTCGTATTTTTATATATATTCCGATTTATGAACTCAATTCTTTTAAGAATACTCCGTGAGAACCGCATTTTATTTCAATGTAAATAATATCTCGTATTTTTGTATATAAATCCTGTTTTTATCTATTCAATTCTGTTTATTCAATTCTTTCACATGTAAATAGTTAAATTAATAGAGGACCGTTTCATTTTGTTTCTGTTTTGTTATTCGACGTTTAGCAATAGTCATAGAACCCAACCCTTCTGCGACTAAGAGCTTAAGGGTGATCAACGCCTAAGTCTTACCGACCTGACCGTAAATACAACTCCAGAAATCGTTCATAAGAGAACGATCCGACCAGCCTAAATATACAGCGTATCCCAATAAGTGATACCGAGGGGTACCGCTGCATATTTAGGGACCGCACCTAGAACGTCCAGAATTGGCGTACGAAATAAACCCAGACGAAAGTTATCGTTGTATAAGTGACGTCCGAAATCAGGAGAAGAAAATCGTTGTAAGGTATTTCCCTGGAAACTGTAATACAGGTCCCCGCTGTAATTTTTTGCTATTTTTTCCTTTAAGCTGTCCTTGTTCAGCAGTTACAACAGGTTCTCTCATTTCGTTGATTAACAAAAATTATGTAATAGACAGGTGTAAAGAAAATTTCAGTCTTTTACCGTGAACAAAATTGGACTCACTAAGTGGTAATCTAGTCTGGACAACTAATGATGCCATTCTGAACATCTAAACATATCATACGTACTGATTACAAATCCTACAGAGCCGTCGTGCTTTCATTTAATTAACGCGGTGATAAAAAGATACTGTTAGTGGTAACATTAATTTATAGTGGTAACAAATTGCTTTGTTTAGCAGCAATTGAATGAATTTTCTTTGAATTGAATCTAGTTTCAACAATTTTTTGATGGCATTTAAAGGAAGCGGCAAGAATTTCTATTCACAGGAAATTTATAGTGAATTAAGAGGTACACATAATATCTAGGAATTCTTTGAGCACTTCGACATACCACCGGAACAGCACATTCAAATGGAAAAATTATTAAAAACAAAAACTTACCCCCGTCCCTTCATTATAAGGTATACAGCGTTCTATTATCGTGGTCAGTACCTATATAATTTTCATCCATTTTTCATTTTTAAATTTAAAAAATATATTTCTGTTTTTGTTACAAATGATGCGCAAAACTGATAATAAATTTATATTTAAAAATGCAATACTGGAAAATTAAAAATGTTTTTATTTTCATCATCATAAGGTTCTCAGTCCGAAGACTGGTTGGACGCGTACCTCTACTCTTTTCTATCCTGAGCTAACCTACTATTAGCGATTATTGCTATCGTCAGCAGAATTGATGGCGTGGCGGTCCACCCGAAGATGTTTTATTATTGTAAGATAAGTTTGTTATGCTAAGTCTCCAAATAGAGACGCGCACTGTTGTATTGAAATGTAGGATTAACCTGAATATTTTCATCGAGTCCAGACGTATTTTGTAGTAGTTCTTCTTTTATATTTTAACATTGTTTTAGTAATAAAAGTGTTTTCTCGTTACGCTACGTGTATTATTGCTTATACTACGTATTTCCCTAAAAGTAGAACATCCTACACCCCTAATTATTTGAGAGCAGTAGTCTAATCCAGGCCAACCCCTACCTCTTTTTATTCCTATCTCTGACTCTAATATGTCGCGAACTATTCCTTCGTGTCTTAGAAGGTGTCCTACCATCCTATCTCTCCTACTCTTTATTGTCTTCCATACCTTTCGCTTTTCCCCAACTCTTTCTAATACTTCCCTATTGCTAACCTTATCTATCCATGGTATCTTCATCATGCGTCTGTAGCACCACATTTCAAACGTTTCTACACTTTTTCGAGCCGCTTCTCCTATTGTCCAAGTTCCGCACCCGTATAATGCCGTACTCCATACATACGACTTTAAGAGTGTCTTCCTAGTCTCTATATTAACCGTTCTCGAACATAACAGTTGTTTCTTTTTGTTAAACGCAACTCGACCCTGCGCTATTCTTTGTTTTATATCTTTAGTGCTCCTACCGTCTTGAGTTATTTTACTTCCTAAATAGCAGAAATCCGCGACCTCCTCTATCTTCTCATTTTCCTATGTCAACTTTAGTTCTATTTTCACATCCCCTGCATACCAAAATTTTAGTTTTCTTTTTATTGACTTTCATGCCGTAGCCCTATGTCAAAACTGCTTCCATTTCAATCAGAACCGCTCCTAATTCTTCTTTGCTAGATGCTAACAACACTGCTATATAATCCGCAAATCTGAGCATGTTAATAGTTTGACCCTGTACATTAATCCCTGAGGCTGA
Source organism: Xestobium rufovillosum (assembly GCA_963966045.1). Classification (NCBI taxonomy): domain Eukaryota; kingdom Metazoa; phylum Arthropoda; class Insecta; order Coleoptera; family Ptinidae; genus Xestobium; species Xestobium rufovillosum. Next base: position 7,199,040 of record OZ014493.1, read on the forward strand.
TCTATCCTTATTTTGATAAATAAGTATTATGCACCATCTAGCATATGTTACCGATTAATGTATTAATTGTCTGCGTATGTAGATACACATAACGAGCACTGTAAGACAGGTCGATGTAACCCCATCTGTTTGGTTGTCAAACGTCGTTAGGAAAGTTATCATAGTAACCGTTGCTGTTTAAAAAAAATTATTATTAATTAATGACAGATGTAAAGAAAAACATAAATAGAGAAAAAGTTCAAGTAATTTCATTTTTCTATTTTGATCTACTTCTTGTCGTTACACATGGTCCTTCGCAGCCACATCACATAGCCACAAGCGATATTTGCAATGATATCAACAAAAGCAACGGAAGGTAGTCGTAATCCACTGCAACGAACAAACTGGTACCCATTATAAACGCCCGGACCGGGGTAAGTGGTGCATACTGATCATTTCCGTTATTCAAAATTCAAACGAAAATCCATTTGAATATCCTTGTGTTTTCATTGGGGGTGTTGCACGTCAGTGTATGTAGCGGCTGCATTTTATTTGTTCAGCACATAACACAATAAAAATGTCGCTAGAAAATCTTAAAAGAAATCGTAAAAACATTAAGAGTTTTTTTACACGCACAAATACTTTCATCACAACCACAACACAATGGACAGATAAAACAGTTGCAGACTTAAAAAGCAGATTTCAAAAATTTGACCATTTTTATGAAAATTTCGAAAATTTGCAATCACAAATAAGCATTTTGGAACCAGACATAAGTGAGGAGATCTCTGATCAAGAATTCGACGAATTTGAGCGAAAATTCTTCGATCTTTCAGCAAACATTTCATTAATTTTAGAGAATCATTCACAAGCGAATAAACAATCACAATTAAACGATCATGTTGTTAATACCTCCTCGGGAGATCGCATGAATGATCAAATTGCACGAATTAAACAATTTTTTGAGAGCGGATACAACAGTAATCTTGTCGAGCTCGAATATCGATTAAATCAGTTAACAGAATCGTGGAATCGATTTGAAATCGCGTCAAACGGAAGTATAGCAGACATAGAGGATAATTATTTCCATATTTGTGGTACAATTAAAAAGTTTTTAATTGAGAAAAATACACCAATACATACAAATCCTGTAAATCATAATTCTCTAGTTATACCTCAAAACATCAAATTACCGATAATAAATCTTCCACAGTTCAATGGCAATTACGTAGATTGGTTAAAATTCAGAGATTTGTTTAATTCAATGATACACTTAACGTCAATAGCAAAAATTCAAAAGTTTCATTACCTCAAAACGTCACTAATCAAGGATGCCGCAAATGTAATAGATTCGTTGGAGGTAACTGAAAACAATTACGAAATAGCATGGAAATTAGTACAGGAACGATTCGAAAACAAACGCATTTTAATTCGTAATCACGTAAATGCTATTCTCGAACTTCCAAATTTAACTCGTGAGAGCTATACTGCGCTTAGAGAATTGATTGACACGGTAAACAAACATCTAAGGGCACTAAAGACTCTCAATCTTCCAGTTGATCAGTGGGATGCTATTCTTGTCAACATAGTCACATCCAGACTGGACAATCAAACAAAGAGGGAGTGGGAAATGTCAAATACATCTGATGAACCATCCACCTTCACAGAACTCGTACAATTTCTAAATAATCCTTGCAATTATTTAGAAACATTGTACGCAGGAAAATCACAGTCAAAATTCGAGTTGCAGACAAAATTCGAATCAAAATCAATTAACATAACCAAAAGGCAACCAGGTAAGCATACGCAATGCAATGTAGCAACTACACACTCGAACTGGAAGACATGCATTTTCTGTAAAGGTTCACACATCATATTTAAATGCGATTCCTTTCGAAAACTTCCAATCGTTACAAGAACGTCAGAAATTAGCAAACTCAACTTGTGTACAAATTGTTTTCGTTCTGGTCATGGTGTCAACGAATGCAAATCCTCCAATTGCCGAGTCTGCAATAAAAAACATAATACTTTATTGCACACTGATTCATCCACGTCAATTCAATCACAAACACTTTCGTCAAATATTCAAACTTCATCAACATTGACAGCTCAGATTAATTCATCACAAATTTTGTTGTCAACAGTACTAGTAAAGGTATATGACGCAGAAGGTGGCATTCATGAATTGCGGGCATTATTAGACTCAGGTAGCCAAAGTAACTTCATAACAACAAACGTTTGCAAACGTTTGAAAATTCACACTCATGCCATAACTCAATCAATTTCTGGCATTCACCAAAGTTCAATAAATGTAAACGAAAGAACGAATGTAACAATCCATTCAAGGGTAAAGCAATTTTCTAAGGAAATCTCGTGTCTAGTACTTCAGAAATTAACTGAGAGTCTTCCGTCTGAATACATTTCAGTGTCACAATTGCGAATTCCTAGTTCAATAAAGTTAGCGGATCCTGACTTTAACAAATCCAAATCAATCGACATGTTGATCGGAGCAGGAATCTTTTGGGATCTTTTGAGGGAAGAACCGCAGATACGTTTAGGCCGTGATCAACCAATTATTCAGAGTACAGAATTGGGATGGATAATAGGCGGTCCCATATCTACTTCAATATCAAATCATTCTAAGAGTCAAAATTGCCTTTTAACCACGATTGAACGGCAAATGCAGAAATTCTGGGAAGTCGAGGAAATTCGAAATTGCGACATTCGGTCTGAAGAAGAGCGCGCATGCGAACAACATTTTTTGGATACTCATAAAAGAAACTCTGAAGGTCGGTTCGTAGTAAAATTACCATTCAAAGAAACTGCGAAGCCTCTCGGTGATTCAAAATCAATTGCAGAGAAACGTTTTCATTTGCTTGAACGCAAATTAAATAGAAATAGCGAAGTGAAAAAGGATTATAGCACTTTCATGAACGAATACGCAGATTTGAATCACATGGAACTTGCTCCACAAATTTTGTCTGCACCAGAATCAAACAAAGAATTTTACATGCCTCACCATGCCGTGTTTCGAGATTCAACGACTACCAAGGTTCGAGTTGTTTTTGACGCATCAGCCAAAAGCACCACAGGTATAAGTTTGAACGAAAACTTAATGGTAGGGCCAACCGTTCAACCTGATTTATTTTCAATAATAACTCGGTTTCGTATGCATCGGTTTGTGTTGACTGGGGACATAGCTAAAATGTACAGGCAGATCTTAGTAGCCGAAGAAGATCGAGAATTTCAAAAAATTCTTTGGCGTGCTGATCCAAATTTACCATTGCAAACTTTTCGTTTATCTACTGTAACGTACGGAACTGCTTGCGCTCCTTACCTAGCAATCAGATGTATTAATCAAGTAGCCATAGACGAAGAGTCAAAATTTCCTCTAGCACGTTCTGCAATCGAAAACAGCTTTTACGTAGACGATTGTCTCCTCGGTTCAAATTAGGTCAGAGAGCTTGTTAAAATTCGAGATCAAGTAAGTTGTTGTCTTTTACAAGCAGGGTTTGAATTGCGCAAGTGGACTTCTAACGTAGTTGAAGCACTTCCAGATAATAGCGGTTCATCTGGAGACTCAATCATTAATCTTGATAAACAAGGAAAAATCAAAACTTTAGGTTTATCTTAGAATTTTCAGGAAGACGTGTTAACCTACGAAGTAATTCCAATCGATAAATCAGTCAAATTTACAAAACGAAACGTTCTTTCTACAATATCCAAACTGTTCGATCCACTAGGTTTAGTCGGGCCAATACTAACAACTGCCAAACAAATAATGCAGCAGTTATGGTCTTTAAAAATCGAATGGGATGATACATTGCCACTTCAAATACAAATTTCATGGAACAACTTCATAACAGAGTTATCCAATCTTTGTTTATTAAAGATTCCAAGAAACGTCACTTCCGGGACAATTAGCAGTTCAATCGAACTCCATGGTTTTTGCGACGCATCCGAAATAGCGCACGGTGCGTGCTTGTATGTACGTACTATCGATGACGACGGTAATTATCAGGTTCACCTGCTATGCGCCAAATCAAAAATTGCACCTTTAAAAACGTTATCAATTCCTAGGTTGGAGCTCTGCGGCGCATTACTGTTGTCGAAACTTTATCATAAAATATCAGAAATTCTAAAGGGCTTGATCAAGCATGTTTTCCTTTGGACAGACTCCACAATAGTATTAGCGTGGCTATCATCGCCTCCAAATACGTGGAAAACTTTCATTGCCCACAGAGTAGCTGGGATATTGAAACTTACAATTTTTGAATTTTGGGCTCATGTATCTTCAGAAAATAATCCTGCAGATATTATTTCACGCGGTACAAACCCAACAAATTTAGCAAATTTAACAATTTGGTGGCAAGGTCCTTTTTTCTTAAAACAAAGACAAATTGATTGGCCTCCACAACCATCCTTAAAGGAAACAAATATTGAACAAAGAGGAAACATAACACTCACAACGATTTCTTTTGATCCCAATCCATTGGCACATTCATTTGTTAACATTTCGACTTGGAATAAATTGCGAAGAGTGTTCGGTTATGTCTTGCGTTTCATCAGCAATTGTAGAATACCCAAATCTGAACGGTCAAAACAAAGCTTGTTATGTTCCGAAATTGGAAAAGGCGCAATGACAATAATAAAAATCACTCAACAAAATGAATTTTTCAATTAAATCAAGCAGCTGAAAACCCGAAACAAAATTGACAAATCAAATCGTTTAATTTCGTTAACTCCGTTCTTAGACACCGCTGGAATACTCAGGGTGGGCGGTCGACTTTCTAATGCAGACATTTCAAATGACAGAAAACACCCGATACTTCTCCCTAATAATAATCACGTTACACGAATCATAATATTACATGAACACGAAAGACACTTACATGCAGGCAATCAAGCGACTTTAGCGGCAGTTAGGGAAAATTATTGGCCAATTTCCGGACGAACTCAAGTTCGAAAAATTCTTCATAAGTGTTTGAATTGCTTCAAATATAAACCTAAGCTTATGCAAGAGATCATGGGAAATTTGCCATCTGATAGGGTAACAATTTCAAGGCCATTTCAAAATAGCGGCGTAGACTATGCAGGTCCAATAATGATTAAAGAGTCACGTACTAGAAACAAACGTATGGTCAAGGCTTATGTTGCTTTATTTATTTGCTTTGCGACAAAGGCAATACATATTGAATTAGTCGGCGACCTAACAACTGAAAGTTTTTTAAGTGCTCTAAAGCGATTCACTTCGCGTCGGGGACACGTGAAAAATTTGTATTCTGATAATGGTACAAATTTCGTTGGTGCCCACAATGAATTGCGCCAGTTAATGAAATCAAAAACTTTTCAATCAAAAGTAACAGAATCTCTTATGAATGACCAAATAAAATGGCATTTCATTCCTTCTAGATCTCCTCACTTTGGGGGTTTGTGGGAGGCAGGTATAAAATCAGCAAAATCACACATAAAAAAGGTATTAGGAAATGCAGCCGTTACATATGAGGAGATGTATACTCTCCTAGTGAGGATTGAAGGTTGTTTAAATTCACGACCCCTTGTTCCTTTATCCGAAGACCCAAATGATCTTTCTGCACTTACGCCCGGTCATTTTTTAATCGGGGCTCCGATAACGTCAATCGACGAACCTGATTACATCGAGGCAAAGTCAAATCGTCTATCTAGATGGCAAAGGATCGATCAACTTTCGCAACACTTCTGGAGAAGGTGGGGGAAGGAGTATTTACCTACGTTGCAACAACGAGTCAAATGGCGAGTAAATGCAAGGCAATTATGTATTCCTAATGCTATGGTACTGATACATGAAGATAACCAGCCACCTCAGCGATGGCGACTGGGACGGATTATCGCTCTCCATCCAGGTGAAGACAGAATTGTGAGAGTGGTGACGATCGAAACTGCCAATGGCAACATTAAAAGAAGTATTCACAAAATTTGTGTACTTCCTGGGGAACCATAACTTTCAAGTTCAAATGTTGGTTGGTGTTTTTCGTTGTTTAAAGACTTTTACTGAATTATAATTTGTTGAAAGCTGCCATCTTTCAAGGTGGGCGGAATGTTTGGTTGTCAAACGTCGTTAGGAAAGTTATCATAGTAACCGTTGCTGTTTAAAAAAAATTATTATTAATTAATGACAGATGTAAAGAAAAACATAAATAGAGAAAAACTTCAAGTAATTTCATTTTTCTATTTTGATCTACTTCTTGTCGTTAAACACCATCTACATAACAGAATGACAATATCAGTTTATTATTATTCAAATCTGTATGACCGGCCATGATTCAAATGTTTTTATTTCGATAAATAAACATTATGCGCCACCTGTTACCGATTAAGATACACACATAGCGGGCTTTATAATTATTATTCAAATCTGTATCACCAGTCATGATAAATAAAAATTTATGCCGACCAAGCACGTAGCCGGTGTTCAGGTTTCATTCTACATAACGGTTTTAGATATCTATAACTCCCCGTGTACATGGTATTAAACCGTCTGAAGACGCACTGGAAGTTTAATGACAATATTAGTGAAAATATTAGATTCATGAACAGTGAGTATTATCTGTACAGCATATTAAGCCTGCTCTATTACTGAATAAAATTTACACCTTTTTTATTAAAAACTAGCGGCCCGCTCCGGCTTCGCACGGGTATAAAATATATAGCCTATGTCACTCACTGAAAAAATGATTAAAATCGATCCAGTAGTTTTGATTTGGATAAGGATTAATGCTGTATTGGTTAAAATCGCTTCGAAAATTAGCCATTATTTGTCGTAAAAAGTAAATGACAAAAAAATGTTATTGTGGGATATCCATAAGAGATAGACATATACCATCGCGGAGTTTTCTGTAGACCTTTTCAATGTGTACAATACTTACTACATTATTTTGATAAATCTCGTAGGGTTCAGCCTGCGTTTGCAATGTAAGCGGAAAAAATGTAATTATTTACATCACATTAGAAACCTCAAAAATAAAAGTATTTCTCCACTATTTAATGGATGTTATTATACATATAAACCTTCGTCTTCAATCACTCTATCTATTAAAAAAAACCGCATCAAAATCCGTTGCGTAGTTTTAAAGATTTAAGCATACATAGGGATATAGGGACAGAGAAAGCGACTTTGTTTTTTACGATGTAGTGATGTTACTACTGTTAGAGGCTGTTGAAAATTTATGAGAATTGAGTAAATCCAAAAAAACAAATTTAATAACTGATTTCTTAATACATGTGTCGTCCGATTCACATTCTCAACTGTTGCGTGCCTCACGGTGTCCTTCGCGCCACGGGTCCCTTGATCTGTTTCTGTTTTGACTTCAAGATACAATTTATTAGTTTATTTATGTTAGCGACAAAGGAGACCGCAAGCACGTTCACAATCATTTCTGAACAGAGTAACATTTCTTTATTATTTCCTTAACATTCGGCCATTCCTGACCTAGGAACGTCCCCGTGACTTCACCCATATAAGTCTGTGGCACACTTGATTACTTGTTGTGGAAGCACACTGGGCTTTCCCTGTGGTACACTGGACCACTCGAAGATGGAAGCACACTGGGCTTTCCATGTGGTTCACTGGACCACTCGTAGATGGAAGCACACTGGGCTTTCCCTGTGGTTCACTGGACCACTCGTAGATGGAAGGTTAATAGTCAACCCCGCTTTTCTTAATAATTTTAAGACTTCCTCTAAACGTTTTAGGCCTTCTCGTTCTGTTTTAGAGACAATAAGGATGTCATCCAGATAAACCATAACGTACTGATGAACTAACGGTTCCAATGCCATGTTGATGGCACGCTGAAAGACGGCAGGTGCATTGGATAACCCAAAAGGCATCCTCTTGTAATGATAATGTCCGTCTGGGGTCACAAACGCGGTATATTTTTGACTATCTTTTGCCATTCTAATTTGGTGGTAGCCGGACTTCAAATCAAGTGTTGTAAAGATTGTGTTATCTAAAAGTCTGTCGAGCAAATCTTCTATCAGTGGCAGGGGATATCTGTCTTTCACTGTTGTTACACGCGGCCTTTTTGGGGCCGTGAAAATGGCCGGTGCGCTGCGTGACAAAACTCTCTCAGGGGTGGTGGTGACGTTGATGTTGTTGAAAGGAAACACAATGATTGAAATGAAAATTCCCAATAGCTCGCAGAAGCCACGTAGGGGAGTGTTTGGTAGCGGTTTCTTGACCTGGAGGAGCAGGCTGCCTTCCTTCTTCTGGGTTCTGATAAGAACCGGCGATGTGAACACCACTTCAGTGAGGTTGACCTGGATTTGTCCTAGGAGGAGCTGGATCCCTTGGATTGGCTTGGAGATGGCTTGAATGTAGAAGTTGGCTTGGAGTTGGTCTTCTGATCAGCGCGGTGGCTGGTGTCTGACTGAGATGCAGATCTCGAAAAGCAACGGTTTTTATGCATCTTTCTGACGTAATGGCGAGCTGCCATTGGTGGAGACTCTTGCTGTGGCGCGGTAACACTGTTATTTGGTTTAATTTTCGGTAATCCACGACCATCCTAAAATCGCCAGTTTTCTTTTTAATTAATAGAATAGGGCTACTAAATGGAGAAATCGTCGGTTCTATTATGTCTTTGTCTAATAAATCATTTACAATTTCGCGCACTTTTCCTCTTTCAAAAAAAGACAAACGATAAGGTTTATATACTACTGGAACAGATGACGTAAGCTCTAGATGCATTTCAATGTCAATGTTACTTAGAAGGTTAATATTTTCACCGAAACACTCAGGATATCGGTCTATTAGTGGTTGCACATTACTTAAATTTAATTGTTTATTGTTGCGTATGTCTGGAGCGTTACAGAAACCTCGCGCTAAGCACATATTTCTATCAACTTCCAATGTTTGTAAACTAAGGTTCAAAATACGCATTCTACCCGTGCCATGACAAAATTGCACTTCATTTGGAGGAATTATTAATGTGGCGCCGTTTTTATATTGTTCAGAGTAAAACGTGCATAATTCACCATTTGTTAAATCTGATGTTACCGCAATTACATTTATTCCAGGTTTAATAACAGTACGGTCTTGTGTGTTTATTTTCACACCATCGTTTTCTTCTATCACATCCCAGGGTAATATATTTCGTTCGGTTAACTTTAAATAGTCCGATGTTTTATAAACATAAACGCCGTCGCATTCTGTAATCGGTCGACCTATTAATAAATCTGTTGATTGTAACGTATTTGATACAACAAAGAACTCTGTTGTTACAGTGATTTCGTCTATTTCAATTTTTAATTTTATCACGCCCAATGGTTTTACCGTGGCCCCTCCATAACCAACAATTACAGAATCCGTCAAATCGGTTTCTACTTTTAGATTTAATTTGTCCACCACATTTAATTTAATTGTATTACAACTACTACCAAAATCTACGTACGCGGAAAATGTTTCTCCATTGATTTTAGCGGTTTTATAAAATTTGTTATTGTTTTTGGCGTCATATTTATCACTGGACATTAGTTTTATTTCGCGGTTCAATGGTTCACCAAATTTTTGTCTTTTCCAACACTCGTTTTCAGTATGACCTCTACGTTTACAAAATGAACAGTTTTTGTCTGAAACATTCTTTGAACAGTGTATCTTTTTATGTCCCTCGCGTCCGCACTGAAAACATTTTAGTCTTTTTCCCTGTCTTACGTAGGATTGTTCAAAGGACCGGTTAATTTTAAAGCTATTACTGGAGCTTACCTTCCCTTGCCTTTGCTCGTTGTTAGCAATTAAAAATTGTAGTAAATGTTTTGTACTTACACAATTAGCTGCTCGAATACCTGACTTTAAAAATGGATCGTTTATGGTATTTGCTATTACGTCCACAATTACCCTGTCCTGAAGTTTGCAGTACTGGCCAATGGTCAGCTTCTGCTAGAAGAAATCGATTAAATTTTGGGATGCACTTCGGTCAATGTTCACTAGATCCTTTAGTTTACTGAAAACACCCTGCTGCACCGGAAAATTTTCCTGCAATTTCTTTTTCCACTCTTTCCACGAAAGTTTTAAGTTTTCTTGGTTATTATACCACGTTTTCGCGTTACCTTTGAGTTTATTTATCATGCAGTACACGCGCGCCCGTTCATCCCAATCGAATAAATCACCTGTAGCGTCGATACTATTTAACCACTGAATAACATTCATCGATTCATCAAAGTTTCCACTAAATGCTGTTACACTGTCAATTTTACCCTGATATACACTAGACCTATTACTTAATTTTTGCTTTAAAAATTTCACTTCGCGTCGAAGTCTTTTATTTTGGCGAGAATTATTATGACTGTCCCCACTAGAACTACTACTACTTGAAGAACTGTCACTACTATCAGAAGATGATGAGGACGACCGCTCGTCTCTTTTAGATTTATGTTTTCTATTTTTCGGCATTTTTTTTTGCGAAAATATAAACAAAGAAAACACTGAAAGCACGTAAGCCAATCCCACTTCTGATTTGTTAGAGGCTGTTGAAAATTTATGAGAATTGAGTAAATCCAAAAAAACAAATTTAATAACTGATTTCTTAATACATGTGTCGTCCGATTCACATTCTCAACTGTTGCGTGCCTCACGGTGTCCTTCGCGCCACGGGTCCCTTGATCTGTTTCTGTTTTGACTTCAAGATACAATTTATTAGTTTATTTATGTTAGCGACAAAGGAGACCGCAAGCACGTTCACAATCATTTCTGAACAGAGTAACATTTCTTTATTATTTCCTTAACACTACTTACTTATTTCATACATTTGTGTAGAAACAACAAAGACAAACAAAAAACTGTTAATTTATATAAAATGAAGTATCATTAATTTAGTGGTGAGAATAAAATTAATAATTTCTTTTTTTATCAATATTTGAAGGAAATGCTCTGGAGCACGTCAATTTTTATTTTCAATTTAGAATTTTGTAAGGAATATGCAAATTTCATAAATTTGTGTAGGAACAAGACAAAACAAAAAATTTAAATTTTCTTGAAAAAAGTTTCATTAAGTCTCGTTGAAAAGCATAGTCAAAATCCATATAAAATTTTCGATATTGTTAAGTAGTGATAAATAATATATTACAGCTAATATTCTGAATGGAAAACAAGTCGTGAAGATAATAGTTTGGGGGACCTCTACAGAAGGACATGAACGCAGAAATAAAACTTCGTTTTAGTGTGAACGAAAGAATCACCATGCACATTCGAAACATGTAATATTGAAAAACTTTTAACAAGAATCACCAACTTCCAGTAGCATCAACCACCGATCCTAGTAAGGTAAGAATATAGTTTTTATAATTCATATTCGTCATTGTTAGATAGTGATGTGTTTACAGAGAAGTAGATAGATTTTCTGCTAAATTTTATTTAACGATTCTTCTAACAGTCACTCTCGTTGTGATGATCGATTTTTTCTGCTGAAAAATCTATTTAGAAATTCTTATAATAAGGTATTTCCAGAACGATGACGTTTTGTTACTCTGTTTTAATCAGGAGCGTATTGAGGTGTCTATTTATAGATTCTTGTAATACACCCTCGAAGTTTTGAGGTTTTATATAATTTTACTTCAACGTTAACAGAAGTGGCGATAGATTTTTCTGCTGAAAATCTATTTATCGATTCTTGGTATAATATTTTTGTTACTTTTAATGGTTTTCTACTCTCTACAGGTTTGAATAAACTTTAGAAGCGACATATGGGATTATATGGAGATTGCAGCGGGGTCACTAGGGCACGTACGAGTAGTACCTGCAGCAACATCAGCAACACCGACTCTACCAGGGGCACCCAACAGCAGTAGTAACAATAGTATCGGAACCTGTAATCATGGCCACATGTTTTTATATTTAAATAGAGATTCTTTCAGGTGATAGCGAATATCAGGATTATTTTTTTTGCCACCTTATCTGTTTTTTTATAATTTCCTACAGATTTTTCGAACACTCAGTAGCAAACAGCACTAGGGGCACGTAGCACCAGCGACAGTACCAGCAACACCGACTCTACCAGCGGCACCCAACAGCAGTAGCAACAATAGTACCAGTATCTGTAATCATCACTACTCGATCTCCCCAGCTCTAAACGTTTTGGTTTTCAATTACAGGTGTTTTTAGGTGAGAATAAGAAAAATGACGTTTTTCTAATATTTTTTGTTACTTTAACCATTTTTTTTATTCTGTACAGGTTTGAATAAGCTTTAGAAGCAACATATGGAATTATAATATGGAAACGATGACAACTGATCATAGACATGTAATTCCGCAGTTTACTTAGGTTTGAAGCAATAAAACAATAATATTCTGGTAATTATTTTATTGAAAATATTTACACAATTTACCCCAACGGATTATTCAGTACTTTTAAGATTTTTATTGTGAATAAAACAGTTGATCTCAACATGGTAATAAGCCCTGTTTAACATTTTTCTATAGAAAATGCCTAGTGAATAGAGTATTTACAGATTTTGTTTATAGAGCCCTTAACAAGTTAATAATTTACGCGGCGCTTTTATCGGCGTTTTTATAAATTCCTGAGATACAATATTATTATTATAAAGTTACAAATTTTTTGTTTCTTGGTGTAGCCGTATGGAATTGATGTAAAATCTTCATGGAATTTTCTCTTCTGCGATGTAATTCTAAATATTTTAGTTTCGTTTGTTGTTATGACGTCATGCTCCCTAGTTCGCTGAATACCTCTTTTAGTAACTGTAATTGGTTCGTTATTTTCTACCATAGCCATCATACTATCTAGATTAATTTTCTCTGCCGTTTCATAAGAAAGAGTGACCCCCTTCACCTTACATACTCTGATAAACCTCTTTTCGTTTACTGACCATATTTCATACGAGTAGCTCTTAGGGCCAGTTGAAATAAATGTGTCTATATAAGACCCTTCTACGAAAGTTTCCAGTTCATCTGTTAAATCACCCAGAAAACTGCCTGTTGGCGGCTCATATTCGTTTGGTCTAGAAATAAATATGATGGAGTCTGTGTCGTAATAGAGAACTCTTTCACCCAGTTTTTCCAAATAGGAGTAAAGTTTTAATCCGGCTTGGGCTGTAGTGTAGGCTGCAATACAGACATTCACGTTAGCTAGAAGGTCGCTAGCTTCGATTATATGTGACCAGTTTACTGCAAGGGTTTCTTCATTTATTTCCAAAACGGTATTTACGTCTATAGCTGGGTTTGACAGTAAGTCGTAAAATTCTGCTGGTGTCCTAATAATGGATGTTTTGCACTGGTTCTCCCTCTGACCAAATTTTCCCCAGAAACTATTGAGTATTGGCATTCCCACATTTCTATGACCTCATAACCAGCAGCCTGCAATCTTTCTGTTTTCTCTATGGTACGCTGAAAGCGTGTATCTAGTGTGTCGTTGGGGTCTTCATGTAAAGGTTTATCCCTCATTGTAGTCTGACATATGTTATGTCCATGATAATAGCACACGTGAAATTCATAAACTTGACGAGTTTCTTCGCAGTAACCATCTACTCTCACCCCGTTCAGTACAACCTCTTTACTATTTAACGAATTCTTGATGTTAACCCCCCTCTCATTTTCCTCCCATATCAACCATTTGACGGCTATTGTGGACTGATTATCGGTTGTCCTGTATCCGTTACGTGGAATAATACCAATAGTGTTTGGCTTAAGAAAATTTCTTCTAAATACTAGATTGCATGCAGATGCAATGGTACATGCTTCAGTGAACGGGCACACCCCACATTGATCCAACATTATGTTGCGGAATTTCAGACACGCTTCCGTTAAAATTTGTACGTCGCTGCTGCAGTAGGCTATCAGTTGCTTTTGGAAGTCAAACTGGTCATTCTTGTGTTCTTCATGCCACTTCAGTAATTTCAACCTGGCTTCGGGTTTCAGTGAATCAGGGTCGTAATATTTAATAGAGAGCAGGGGACCGTTGTAGTTTTTATTTTCTTCTGTGTTGAACAGATGTGGAAAGTACCCCTTTTTGAAAATGTCGGGCAGATCAAAGACTTTAGGTAATTCAGAAAGACATCGGGAAATAGTTTAGGGAATCTATGAACTTTATGTTATTGATCTCCATTAAAATAATTTTGGAACCGCGCATGATCAGTTTCGGGGTATACTTGGTGCTTTCCAAGATATATTTCAAAATGAACTGTATTCACTCTCGGGTCCGAATTATTACCTCTACGCGCATCACGTTCTTTAAAATTTTCGTTATTATAACGGGGGCGACGCTCTTCATAACTTCGGGAATGCAAATTCGTCGAATAAGAGTGGCTTGTCGAATCTGTCTTAAAATAATAGTCTGCCTGCCTAAGCCTATCCATTGCATCATATAGAGTATATGTCCCTACCAAAACTGCAGAAATATTTGGGGGATAATGCAGCAGGAAGGGACTGCTATGGGCAATAGTTTATCTCCGTTTTTGGCTAATCTGTTCATGAGTAGGTTTGAAGTGTTGTTTAAAAGAGATAGTGAGTACTTCCCTCGAGTATGGTTGCGTTATGTGGATGACGTGTTCGCTGTTTTTGATACCAAGAGGAGTAGAATTGAAGATTTTTTAGATAATTTAAATTCACGTTATAATAGTGTGAAGTTCACATTTGAAATGGTACAAAATGGTTCAATCCCTTTTTTGGATGTCTTGGTTGTTAGGAACAGCATTGGCGGATTGGAATTTGATGTGTATAGGAAGGATACTAATATAAGTAGGTTTATTGTGAATGATTCACAACATTCAATACAACATAAACTTTCGGCTTTGCACTTTCTGGTCAACAGATTGTTGTCATTTCCTCTGTCAAAGGTAAGAGATCAAAAAGAGTTAAAATATATAAAAGATGTTTCGATTCATAATGGGTACACGACTGTCTTAGTTGATAGATTGATAAGCAGAATTAGACACAAAAAGTTTGTTAAGGATTCCACGACTTTCTCCATGTCACCTATTGAGAATAAGAAATATGTTAAAATTCCGTATAATTTGGCACATACCAGAGGTTTGGAACCTATTTTTAAGTCGCAAAATTTATGTGTAGCATATACCGCTAAGAATACCATCAAGCAGCTGTTGGGAAATCCCAAGGATAAAGTAGAGGACAAGCAGAAGTCGGGAATTTATGAAATAAAGTGTAGTAGTTGTGACAAGAGTTATATTGGGCAAACAAGGCGTACAATTGTCACTAGGTTTAAGGACATATGGCACATTTTAGATATAATAGGATTGAGAAGTCAAGTGTTGCCCAACATATCTCTGATACCGGCCACCCTGTACATGAGAAGGATCTTCGGCTTAAGAGGTCGGTATCGGACAATAGGGAATTAGACGCTTATGAGAGTATGTTTATTCGCAAGTATGAAGGTAAACTTATTAATTCAGATTTAGGTCCAATTTCTGATTCCGTATTGTTAGATGTCGTTGATGTGTAGGCGTGTAGGGTTTAACCAGAAAAATGTAAGGTCGGTATCGGACAATAGGGAATTAGACGCTTATGAGAGTATGTTTATTCGCAAGTATGAAGGTAAACTTATTAATTCAGATTTAGGTCCAATTTCTGATTCCGTATTGTTAGATGTCGTTGATGTGTAGGCGTGTAGGGTTTAACCAGAAAAATGTAAGGTCTTCTTTATTGCAGTTTACTGTAGTTATTTGCTAGCCCATATAAGCCATGGACCTTCGAGGTTATTTGGTAATATGGGATTCATTTTTTCTCTTTTTATTTCATTCAAGTCAATTATCCTGAAGATAGGATGTTTTAATTGAAACTGCAGTAAAGATGGCAATGGCAACCTTTTTGTACATTTGTGATAGTGAAAATAAGAATAGAGTGGTATAAAAATGAGCGATGCCCGGATATTGAATTTTCTATCCTAGTGTGATTAATGTTGATGTCACAAGTAACGTCAGTGCTACGTCACTTTAAGTATGTATTGGGGATTTTCTCCTTGCGGAGTTCATTCTAGCTTGAGAGCTGACCGAGTGCACTTCGATTCTTTTGGAGTGGTGAGCAGAGAATACCTGACCTATATTATTGTTATTGTCACTATCATTGTTTCACATCATCGTTATTGTTGTTATTATTGTTATCATATATATACTTAGTAATTGTTTTGTTTTGTTTTTTTTTGTTTTTTTTTTCATTAATGTTTTTGCTATTTTTATTATAGGTTTTTATTATGTTATAGGTTTTCCCTGCTACTGAAGATGGCAGCTTAGCTGCCGAAATGCGTATATAGTATTTCAAATTTTATGTGGTTAGGGGTACGATTGATTCTTGAATTACCTCCACATTGGAAAATGTGGCGCGCATAGGAGGGTCATACAGCTGTACGAGCACATTTCATCTTCATAGCAGGATCTGGTGGTCGTCTTCATGGGTAGACCTGGTGGTTGTCTTCGTGGCTGGACCTGGTGATCGTCTTCGTAGCTGGTGGTCGTCTTCATGGGTAGACCTGGTGGTTGTCTTCGTGGCTGGACCCGGTGATCGTCTTCGTAGCTGGTGGTCGTCTTGAGGCAGGACTTGGTGGTCGTCTTCATGGCAGGACCTGGTGGTCGTCTTCATGGGTAGACCTGGTGGTCGTCTTCATGGGTAGACCTGGTGGCTGTCTTCGTGGCTGGACCTGGTGGCTCGTCTTCGTAGCTGGTGGTCGTCTTCATGAGGGACCTGGAGATAGTCTTCGTGGCCGGACCCGGTGGTTATCTTCATAGCAGAACCTGGAGATCGTCTTCATGGCAGGACCTAGTGGTCGTCTTCATGGGTAGACCTGGTGGTCGTCTTCATGGGTAGACCTGGTGGTTGTCTTCGTGGCTGGACCTGGTGATCGTCTTCGTAGCTGGTGGTCGTCTTCATGGGGGACCTGGAGATAGTCTTCGTGGCTGGACATGGTGATTATTTTCATAGCAGGACCTGGAGATCGTCTTCGTGGCTGGTGGTCGTCTTCATGGCAGGACCTGGTGGTCGTCTTCGAGTCAGGACCTGGAGATCGTCTTCATGGCTGAACCTGGTGGTTGCACACACATACACACAATATATTGTGTTAATACTGAGTGGGTTCAAAAGTAGACTATTAAAAAAAAGGTGTAAGAGGCTGATTGTAATTCTTTCGTAAAAGTTTTGAAGTGGGACAAGCCTGATGACGTCACAGTTAAAAATATGGTTATATCTTCTTACTAACAGGTGTAACAGCTGCATTTCAAGGACGGCGATAAAATAATTTTGCTTGTGGTTCGATGAGTCACACGGAATGTGCATGTCGGTGCGTTTATTTTCATTAGACCTTGTACTGATAAATAATAATAATAAAATCTGTTGCGCGCAGGAATCTCCGTAAGTTCCATGAAAATAGACGAGTCTTAATTTGTAGGTCAGAAGCTGTTTTTTTTGATCTTGTGGTTGTATGGTGTTTTGCAGGAGGAGGAGGAATAACAACTACATAAGTATACAATCTATTTTTTTTATTTTCAGTACATTTTTTTTTGTTTCAATTAGTATGCGGTGGCGCGGCTGTAACACAGAAACTGTAAAAATTAAGTGCATAGTAAAAACTATATACCTACTAACCACAATAATGGAATATAAATATTCCATTAGTTTTTACGATTATAAGGAACCCTCCAAATGCTGGAGGGTCCAGATCTCCGTAGAAAACTACCTCCCCATTCTGCATATATTCTTCAACATCTCCAAAACTAACGCCCTGAATATTTACTGCCTGAAATAATAAATTTAAAAAAAAAGCAAAAGATTATTAAAAATAGTACTTACCCTCTCCCCTTCATTATAAGGGATACAGCGACTTATAATCGTGTCTAATACATCTAAAATATGTACATAAAAATAAAAAATGAATTTCAGAAGCTTTATAAACTTACACATGATAGGTATGATTACTTATAAAAATCAGATCGTCAAGATGAAAAATGATTATATAGAACAAGCCCCTCAGTTCTTTTTTTTTAAGATAATAATAAATCACAAGAGGGAGAAGCATTTCATTCAGTTAACTAATACAGCCAGTCAAAACATACGAATGAGAATGAAGTTTCACATGAGTGTGATTTTACGTAGAGCCTCGATGTAGCTGGCAGTGTAATATACATGCCTTTTGCTTACGATTTTTCTTTCAATCTTATTATATGCACTAGATATTGCACGTCTGTTCCCTTCCACAAAGAACAAACGCACTTCTGGCATCTAGCAATACTGTCCGACTGATATGCGTCAATGCATGCGTGTGAACGCTGCACCAACTTACGTGCTGCATGTGCAAAACAATCAGATCTTTTTTGTTTACCGTAACTCTACCGCTAACGTGATAAAATATAGTTTTCAATCAAAAAAATTGAAATCAGATATGCAGGATATACATCTTAATGCATTATGATGCTAGATACCTAGTTAACAAAAATCTGCACTTATACAGTTTAGCACCCTTTAGGTGTAAAATTATACATAAGTAAGTTGAAGAAAAATGATATATTTTTACTACAAGCATTATGCTACAGTTATAGATGAATTGAAGAAAAATGATACACAGGCCTCAGTCTCTTTTTATTTCGACTTTTTTTACTTCACTAAATTACTTTGAATCAAACCATGAGTAAGTTTAGACTTTAATGAAATTTTGTTCAGGTACCATAATCTAGCATATATTTTTAGATCTAGTAGAACTCTTATTACAAAACTCTGTCTGCCATTTAACTGGGGGCAAGATGTAAGTTTTTGTTTTTAATAATCTTTTGCTTTTGTAAAATTTATTATTTTTTTTAGTTAATCACAATTCGTGAAACAATAGATGTCAGCGATATCGAAAGGTGCTACACCATGCATCATGGTGTAATAATTTACAATGGAGATCTAGACCCTCGATTTGGAGGGTACCTAATTGTAGTGAAGGAGATTAGTGGAACGTTTGCGTTCCATTATTGTGGTCAGTACCTATACAGGGTTACAACTAATTCAAGGGCCACTATGGGAATATTGGAAACCGTAATACATACAAGGTTGGTCAAATGGGGTAAAAGTTGCGTAATTATGGGGACATCTCACACACATTTACAGATCTCGAAAATATTTCATGGATCACTAGATATAACAAGAAATGTGAAATTTGCCGATTTCTTTAATCTTAAATATCTTTTTTCTTTTTTTGCTACTAGAGATAGTGATCTGAAATTTGGTACCGTTGCATAAGCAAATATTCTGCATCTAATAGTAGTCATATAATCTTCCCAAGCCTACTAGTTTCTGCAGGGTGATAATAAACTTTTGTGTTCCTTATGGGCGCCATATTGGTTTTTAATCGCATTAAATAGACAGAAAAAAATCTGAATACAATGATACCAAACACATTATAAAAACTTTGAAGAAAAAATGCATATTAATAGATGCATATTAATAGATGTGATGCTAATAAAAATTTCGTTTGCAAAAAAAAATTATTTTCATCGTAAGATAACTGATAACAAAAAGCAGTGTAATTGTCAAAATTCCAAAACCAAGTTGAAAAAATGAAAAATATCATTTTATCTATTTTAATACGCATTTTTCTTCAAAGTTTTTATAATGTGTTTGGTACCATTGTATTCAGATTTTTTCTGTCTATTTAATGCGATTAAAAACCAATATGGCGCCCATAAGGAAAACAAAAGTTTATTATCACCCTGCAGAAACTAGTAGGCTTGGGAAGATTATATGACTACTATTAGATGCAGAATATTTGCTTATGCAAGGGTACCAAATTTCAGATCACTATCTCTAGTAGCAAAAAAAAAAGATACCTATATTTAAGATTAAAGAAATCGGCAAATTTCACATTTCTTGTTATATCTAGTGATCCATGAAATATTTTCGAGATCTGTAAATGTGTGTGAGATGTCCCCATAATTACGCAACTTTTACCCCATTTGACCAACCTTGTATGTATTACGGTTTCAAATATTCCCATAGTGGCCCTTGAATTAGTTGTAACCCTGTATAATTTTACTCCATTTTTTCATTTTTAAAATTGAAAAATGTAAGCAACCAATGTGTAGCTTGGCGGTGTTTATTTGTTTAAGAGGAGGACCGCTGACACGCGGGATGACGAACATACGTGCGAGACTGGGGGATGAGAAATTGGGGAGGCATTCAGTATTTTAGCGTTATAAGCATAGGGTTAAATTAATGTAGTGTTATTTTCAATACAATTATAGTATTTAATTCAGTGTTTTTATAATCGCTTTTAAAAATATACAGTGTGTCCCCGGATTGATTACAAGAGGTATGATTCACTGAAAATTTTGGAATTTAAATTTGGTACTTTGGAAATAAGCCCTGCTTGGTTTGAAACTAATTTCCAGTATATTTCATTTTTTTTGTAAATCAGGAGGGCCGCGACAGCTAATGAAAAACTATTTTGGCGTCAGGTAAACGACCTTATCGGTTCAAAATTCGACAAAATGTTATTAAGAAAAGTTGTTCAGAATGTAAAATTATGCCGCCGTGCAAACATTCAGGCATATCCGACTACTTTAAAGAAACATTTTTCTGAGATGGAAATGCGAAATTATTGCTTCATTAAAGAAAAATTAGAATATGAGTTAATAAACATTGCAAACTTTTATCTTATTAGTCAGTTCATACTATAAACACTTTTTATCGCAATAGATTCTTGCAAACAATTTATTGTTATCAATTTTCTTAAATTTGCGGTTGTTATCATGTTGTAATTATTAAATAAAATAATTGTAACAATCTTAACGTTTATTTTGCATATAATTTGGAAGAAATCAAACGTAAAACGGAGTTCGCCCAAAGGAGGTTTGGCGTAAGGTTGTAACGTTGCAAAAAGAAACACATTAGGTAATCAAGAATTGATTGTGTTTACTTTTAACGTTCTGACGTCACGCACGGATCCCGAAGAGACGCACGTCACCTGTGTTCGTAGACACAGGTGGGAGACGCAAGCGCGCGCCAGTTGAGACGACCGTCAAGCGAGATGGATGGTAGTTGCGGCCGTTACAAATCTGACGTCCTGCATTTTGCACCCGGCACTACTCTTCCCCCTAGAAACTCGAAGTGACCCGCCGCCGAAGACCTCCCGTTCCTCGCTTATAAAAGTGGGTGCTCCGACGAGGAGAATTCAGTATTTGGCCGTCCGGCCCTCAGCTGGAACAAATACTCCCAGCATCCGGGATGATGCTGGCCGCTGACATCCGACCTAGTAGTACCTGATCGACCGTTCCGACTTTACCGTGTGATCGACTGAAAGTAACCGACCCGTAAATATTTGAGTAAGTACCCTAGCTTGTTGGTAACAAATAAGTTTATACGCTCATGCTGGGGAATTGAAAGTGCTGTCTGTGAAGATTAGATCGTTTTGGCAATCCTGTGTGACACTTGTGTCTGTAATGGGACGATATACCGGCGGAATTCGATCGCATCTTTATAATGGGCGGCTTTTGGTGAAATCTTAAGGCAGGACGTATACTTATTTGCAACGGACAAGCTAGCGGCGTTCCCCCAGGTGATTGCACTCGTGTGCTGCGACGAGAATTGCCAACAGATACCCGGCTCGGAGTCGGCACCGTTCGGTGCTCCTACGAAAACTCCGAGTCACCGTAAATATTCAGTTTTGATTACACGACCGGCCGTAGCGCACCATCAGGATACTCCGCGTTTTATTTCCAAGTAAATATTTCGTATTTTTATATATATTCCGATTTATGAACTCAATTCTTTTAAGAATACTCCGTGAGAACCGCATTTTATTTCAATGTAAATAATATCTCGTATTTTTGTATATAAATCTTGTTTTTATCTATTCAATTCTGTTTATTCAATTCTTTCACATGTAAATAGTTAAATTAATAGAGGACCGTTTCATTTTGTTTCTGTTTTGTTATTCGACGTTTAGCAATAGTCATAGAACCCAACCCTTCTGCGACTAAGAGCTTAAGGGTGATCAACGCCTAAGTCTTACCGACCTGACCGTAAATACAACTCCAGAAATCGTTCATAAGAGAACGATCCGACCAGCCTAAATATACAGCGTATCCCAATAAGTGATACCGAGGGGTACCGCTGCATATTTAGGGACCGCACCTAGAACGTCCAGAATTGGCGTACGAAATAAACCCAGACGAAAGTTATCGTTGTATAAGTGACGTCCGAAATCAGGAGAAGAAAATCGTTGTAAGGTATTTCCCTGGAAACTGTAATACAGGTCCCCGCTGTAATTTTTTGCTATTTTTTCCTTTAAGCTGTCCTTGTTCAGCAGTTACAACAGGTTCTCTCATTTCGTTGATTAACAAAAATTATGTAATAGACAGGTGTAAAGAAAATTTCAGTCTTTTACCGTGAACAAAATTGGACTCACTAAGTGGTAATCTAGTCTGGACAACTAATGATGCCATTCTGAACATCTAAACATATCATACGTACTGATTACAAATCCTACAGAGCCGTCGTGCTTTCATTTAATTAACGCGGTGATAAAAAGATACTGTTAGTGGTAACATTAATTTATAGTGGTAACAAATTGCTTTGTTTAGCAGCAATTGAATGAATTTTCTTTGAATTGAATCTAGTTTCAACAATTTTTTGATGGCATTTAAAGGAAGCGGCAAGAATTTCTATTCACAGGAAATTTATAGTGAATTAAGAGGTACACATAATATCTAGGAATTCTTTGAGCACTTCGACATACCACCGGAACAGCACATTCAAATGGAAAAATTATTAAAAACAAAAACTTACCCCCGTCCCTTCATTATAAGGTATACAGCGTTCTATTATCGTGGTCAGTACCTATATAATTTTCATCCATTTTTCATTTTTAAATTTAAAAAATATATTTCTGTTTTTGTTACAAATGATGCGCAAAACTGATAATAAATTTATATTTAAAAATGCAATACTGGAAAATTAAAAATGTTTTTATTTTCATCATCATAAGGTTCTCAGTCCGAAGACTGGTTGGACGCGTACCTCTACTCTTTTCTATCCTGAGCTAACCTACTATTAGCGATTATTGCTATCGTCAGCAGAATTGATGGCGTGGCGGTCCACCGGAAGATGTTTTATTATTGTAAGATAAGTTTGTTATGCTAAGTCTCCAAATAGAGACGCGCACTGTTGTATTGAAATGTAGGATTAACCTGAATATTTTCATCGAGTCCAGACGTATTTTGTAGTAGTTCTTCTTTTATATTTTAACATTGTTTTAGTAATAAAAGTGTTTTCTCGTTACGCTACGTGTATTATTGCTTATACTACGTATTTCCCTAAAAGTAGAACATCCTACACCCCTAATTATTTGAGAGCAGTAGTCTAATCCAGGCCAACCCCTACCTCTTTTTATTCCTATCTCTGACTCTAATATGTCGCGAACTATTCCTTCGTGTCTTAGAAGGTGTCCTACCATCCTATCTCTCCTACTCTTTATTGTCTTCCATACCTTTCGCTTTTCCCCAACTCTTTCTAATACTTCCCTATTGCTAACCTTATCTATCCATGGTATCTTCATCGTGCGTCTGTAGCACCACATTTCAAACGTTTCTACACTTTTTCGAGCCGCTTCTCCTATTGTCCAAGTTCCGCACCCGTATAATGCCGTACTCCATACATACGACTTTAAGAGTGTCTTCCTAGTCTCTATATTAACCGTTCTCGAACATAACAGTTGTTTCTTTTTGTTAAACGCAACTCGACCCTGCGCTATTCTTTGTTTTATATCTTTAGTGCTCCTACCGTCTTGAGTTATTTTACTTCCTAAATAGCAGAAATCCGCGACCTCCTCTATCTTCTCATTTTCCTATGTCAACTTTAGTTCTATTTTCACATCCCCTGCATACCAAAATTTTAGTTTTCTTTTTATTGACTTTCATGCCGTAGCCCTATGTCAAAACTGCTTCCATTTCATTCAGAACCGCTCCTAATTCTTCTTTGCTAGATGCTAACAACACTGCTATATAATCCGCAAATCTGAGCATGTTAATAGTTTGACCCTGTACATTAATCCCTGAGGCTGATCTATCCTTATTTTGATAAATAAGTATTATGCACCATCTAGCATATGTTACCGATTAATGTATTAATTGTCTGCGTATGTAGATACACATAACGAGCACTGTAAGACAGGTCGATGTAACCCCATCTGTTTGGTTGTCAAACGTCGTTAGGAAAGTTATCATAGTAACCGTTGCTGTTTAAAAAAAATTATTATTAATTAATGACAGATGTAAAGAAAAACATAAATAGAGAAAAAGTTCAAGTAATTTCATTTTTCTATTTTGATCTACTTCTTGTCGTTACACATGGTCCTTCGCAGCCACATCACATAGCCACAAGCGATATTTGCAATGATATCAACAAAAGCAACGGAAGGTAGTCGTAATCCACTGCAACGAACAAACTGGTACCCATTATAAACGCCCGGACCGGGGTAAGTGGTGCATACTGATCATTTCCGTTATTCAAAATTCAAACGAAAATCCATTTGAATATCCTTGTGTTTTCATTGGGGGTGTTGCACGTCAGTGTATGTAGCGGCTGCATTTTATTTGTTCAGCACATAACACAATAAAAATGTCGCTAGAAAATCTTAAAAGAAATCGTAAAAACATTAAGAGTTTTTTTACACGCACAAATACTTTCATCACAACCACAACACAATGGACAGATAAAACAGTTGCAGACTTAAAAAGCAGATTTCAAAAATTTGACCATTTTTATGAAAATTTCGAAAATTTGCAATCACAAATAAGCATTTTGGAACCAGACATAAGTGAGGAGATCTCTGATCAAGAATTCGACGAATTTGAGCGAAAATTCTTCGATCTTTCAGCAAACATTTCATTAATTTTAGAGAATCATTCACAAGCGAATAAACAATCACAATTAAACGATCATGTTGTTAATACCTCCTCGGGAGATCGCATGAATGATCAAATTGCACGAATTAAACAATTTTTTGAGAGCGGATACAACAGTAATCTTGTCGAGCTCGAATATCGATTAAATCAGTTAACAGAATCGTGGAATCGATTTGAAATCGCGTCAAACGGAAGTATAGCAGACATAGAGGATAATTATTTCCATATTTGTGGTACAATTAAAAAGTTTTTAATTGAGAAAAATACACCAATACATACAAATCCTGTAAATCATAATTCTCTAGTTATACCTCAAAACATCAAATTACCGATAATAAATCTTCCACAGTTCAATGGCAATTACGTAGATTGGTTAAAATTCAGAGATTTGTTTAATTCAATGATACACTTAACGTCAATAGCAAAAATTCAAAAGTTTCATTACCTCAAAACGTCACTAATCAAGGATGCCGCAAATGTAATAGATTCGTTGGAGGTAACTGAAAACAATTACGAAATAGCATGGAAATTAGTACAGGAACGATTCGAAAACAAACGCATTTTAATTCGTAATCACGTAAATGCTATTCTCGAACTTCCAAATTTAACTCGTGAGAGCTATACTGCGCTTAGAGAATTGATTGACACGGTAAACAAACATCTAAGGGCACTAAAGACTCTCAATCTTCCAGTTGATCAGTGGGATGCTATTCTTGTCAACATAGTCACATCCAGACTGGACAATCAAACAAAGAGGGAGTGGGAAATGTCAAATACATCTGATGAACCATCCACCTTCACAGAACTCGTACAATTTCTAAATAATCCTTGCAATTATTTAGAAACATTGTACGCAGGAAAATCACAGTCAAAATTCGAGTTGCAGACAAAATTCGAATCAAAATCAATTAACATAACCAAAAGGCAACCAGGTAAGCATACGCAATGCAATGTAGCAACTACACACTCGAACTGGAAGACATGCATTTTCTGTAAAGGTTCACACATCATATTTAAATGCGATTCCTTTCGAAAACTTCCAATCGTTACAAGAACGTCAGAAATTAGCAAACTCAACTTGTGTACAAATTGTTTTCGTTCTGGTCATGGTGTCAACGAATGCAAATCCTCCAATTGCCGAGTCTGCAATAAAAAACATAATACTTTATTGCACACTGATTCATCCACGTCAATTCAATCACAAACACTTTCGTCAAATATTCAAACTTCATCAACATTGACAGCTCAGATTAATTCATCACAAATTTTGTTGTCAACAGTACTAGTAAAGGTATATGACGCAGAAGGTGGCATTCATGAATTGCGGGCATTATTAGACTCAGGTAGCCAAAGTAACTTCATAACAACAAACGTTTGCAAACGTTTGAAAATTCACACTCATGCCATAACTCAATCAATTTCTGGCATTCACCAAAGTTCAATAAATGTAAACGAAAGAACGAATGTAACAATCCATTCAAGGGTAAAGCAATTTTCTAAGGAAATCTCGTGTCTAGTACTTCAGAAATTAACTGAGAGTCTTCCGTCTGAATACATTTCAGTGTCACAATTGCGAATTCCTAGTTCAATAAAGTTAGCGGATCCTGACTTTAACAAATCCAAATCAATCGACATGTTGATCGGAGCAGGAATCTTTTGGGATCTTTTGAGGGAAGAACCGCAGATACGTTTAGGCCGTGATCAACCAATTATTCAGAGTACAGAATTGGGATGGATAATAGGCGGTCCCATATCTACTTCAATATCAAATCATTCTAAGAGTCAAAATTGCCTTTTAACCACGATTGAACGGCAAATGCAGAAATTCTGGGAAGTCGAGGAAATTCGAAATTGCGACATTCGGTCTGAAGAAGAGCGCGCATGCGAACAACATTTTTTGGATACTCATAAAAGAAACTCTGAAGGTCGGTTCGTAGTAAAATTACCATTCAAAGAAACTGCGAAGCCTCTCGGTGATTCAAAATCAATTGCAGAGAAACGTTTTCATTTGCTTGAACGCAAATTAAATAGAAATAGCGAAGTGAAAAAGGATTATAGCACTTTCATGAACGAATACGCAGATTTGAATCACATGGAACTTGCTCCACAAATTTTGTCTGCACCAGAATCAAACAAAGAATTTTACATGCCTCACCATGCCGTGTTTCGAGATTCAACGACTACCAAGGTTCGAGTTGTTTTTGACGCATCAGCCAAAAGCACCACAGGTATAAGTTTGAACGAAAACTTAATGGTAGGGCCAACCGTTCAACCTGATTTATTTTCAATAATAACTCGGTTTCGTATGCATCGGTTTGTGTTGACTGGGGACATAGCTAAAATGTACAGGCAGATCTTAGTAGCCGAAGAAGATCGAGAATTTCAAAAAATTCTTTGGCGTGCTGATCCAAATTTACCATTGCAAACTTTTCGTTTATCTACTGTAACGTACGGAACTGCTTGCGCTCCTTACCTAGCAATCAGATGTATTAATCAAGTAGCCATAGACGAAGAGTCAAAATTTCCTCTAGCACGTTCTGCAATCGAAAACAGCTTTTACGTAGACGATTGTCTCCTCGGTTCAAATTAGGTCAGAGAGCTTGTTAAAATTCGAGATCAAGTAAGTTGTTGTCTTTTACAAGCAGGGTTTGAATTGCGCAAGTGGACTTCTAACGTAGTTGAAGCACTTCCAGATAATAGCGGTTCATCTGGAGACTCAATCATTAATCTTGATAAACAAGGAAAAATCAAAACTTTAGGTTTATCTTAGAATTTTCAGGAAGACGTGTTAACCTACGAAGTAATTCCAATCGATAAATCAGTCAAATTTACAAAACGAAACGTTCTTTCTACAATATCCAAACTGTTCGATCCACTAGGTTTAGTCGGGCCAATACTAACAACTGCCAAACAAATAATGCAGCAGTTATGGTCTTTAAAAATCGAATGGGATGATACATTGCCACTTCAAATACAAATTTCATGGAACAACTTCATAACAGAGTTATCCAATCTTTGTTTATTAAAGATTCCAAGAAACGTCACTTCCGGGACAATTAGCAGTTCAATCGAACTCCATGGTTTTTGCGACGCATCCGAAATAGCGCACGGTGCGTGCTTGTATGTACGTACTATCGATGACGACGGTAATTATCAGGTTCACCTGCTATGCGCCAAATCAAAAATTGCACCTTTAAAAACGTTATCAATTCCTAGGTTGGAGCTCTGCGGCGCATTACTGTTGTCGAAACTTTATCATAAAATATCAGAAATTCTAAAGGGCTTGATCAAGCATGTTTTCCTTTGGACAGACTCCACAATAGTATTAGCGTGGCTATCATCGCCTCCAAATACGTGGAAAACTTTCATTGCCCACAGAGTAGCTGGGATATTGAAACTTACAATTTTTGAATTTTGGGCTCATGTATCTTCAGAAAATAATCCTGCAGATATTATTTCACGCGGTACAAACCCAACAAATTTAGCAAATTTAACAATTTGGTGGCAAGGTCCTTTTTTCTTAAAACAAAGACAAATTGATTGGCCTCCACAACCATCCTTAAAGGAAACAAATATTGAACAAAGAGGAAACATAACACTCACAACGATTTCTTTTGATCCCAATCCATTGGCACATTCATTTGTTAACATTTCGACTTGGAATAAATTGCGAAGAGTGTTCGGTTATGTCTTGCGTTTCATCAGCAATTGTAGAATACCCAAATCTGAACGGTCAAAACAAAGCTTGTTATGTTCCGAAATTGGAAAAGGCGCAATGACAATAATAAAAATCACTCAACAAAATGAATTTTTCAATTAAATCAAGCAGCTGAAAACCCGAAACAAAATTGACAAATCAAATCGTTTAATTTCGTTAACTCCGTTCTTAGACACCGCTGGAATACTCAGGGTGGGCGGTCGACTTTCTAATGCAGACATTTCAAATGACAGAAAACACCCGATACTTCTCCCTAATAATAATCACGTTACACGAATCATAATATTACATGAACACGAAAGACACTTACATGCAGGCAATCAAGCGACTTTAGCGGCAGTTAGGGAAAATTATTGGCCAATTTCCGGACGAACTCAAGTTCGAAAAATTCTTCATAAGTGTTTGAATTGCTTCAAATATAAACCTAAGCTTATGCAAGAGATCATGGGAAATTTGCCATCTGATAGGGTAACAATTTCAAGGCCATTTCAAAATAGCGGCGTAGACTATGCAGGTCCAATAATGATTAAAGAGTCACGTACTAGAAACAAACGTATGGTCAAGGCTTATGTTGCTTTATTTATTTGCTTTGCGACAAAGGCAATACATATTGAATTAGTCGGCGACCTAACAACTGAAAGTTTTTTAAGTGCTCTAAAGCGATTCACTTCGCGTCGGGGACACGTGAAAAATTTGTATTCTGATAATGGTACAAATTTCGTTGGTGCCCACAATGAATTGCGCCAGTTAATGAAATCAAAAACTTTTCAATCAAAAGTAACAGAATCTCTTATGAATGACCAAATAAAATGGCATTTCATTCCTTCTAGATCTCCTCACTTTGGGGGTTTGTGGGAGGCAGGTATAAAATCAGCAAAATCACACATAAAAAAGGTATTAGGAAATGCAGCCGTTACATATGAGGAGATGTATACTCTCCTAGTGAGGATTGAAGGTTGTTTAAATTCACGACCCCTTGTTCCTTTATCCGAAGACCCAAATGATCTTTCTGCACTTACGCCCGGTCATTTTTTAATCGGGGCTCCGATAACGTCAATCGACGAACCTGATTACATCGAGGCAAAGTCAAATCGTCTATCTAGATGGCAAAGGATCGATCAACTTTCGCAACACTTCTGGAGAAGGTGGGGGAAGGAGTATTTACCTACGTTGCAACAACGAGTCAAATGGCGAGTAAATGCAAGGCAATTATGTATTCCTAATGCTATGGTACTGATACATGAAGATAACCAGCCACCTCAGCGATGGCGACTGGGACGGATTATCGCTCTCCATCCAGGTGAAGACAGAATTGTGAGAGTGGTGACGATCGAAACTGCCAATGGCAACATTAAAAGAAGTATTCACAAAATTTGTGTACTTCCTGGGGAACCATAACTTTCAAGTTCAAATGTTGGTTGGTGTTTTTCGTTGTTTAAAGACTTTTACTGAATTATAATTTGTTGAAAGCTGCCATCTTTCAAGGTGGGCGGAATGTTTGGTTGTCAAACGTCGTTAGGAAAGTTATCATAGTAACCGTTGCTGTTTAAAAAAAATTATTATTAATTAATGACAGATGTAAAGAAAAACATAAATAGAGAAAAACTTCAAGTAATTTCATTTTTCTATTTTGATCTACTTCTTGTCGTTAAACACCATCTACATAACAGAATGACAATATCAGTTTATTATTATTCAAATCTGTATGACCGGCCATGATTCAAATGTTTTTATTTCGATAAATAAACATTATGCGCCACCTGTTACCGATTAAGATACACACATAGCGGGGTTTATAATTATTATTCAAATCTGTATCACCAGTCATGATAAATAAAAATTTATGCCGACCAAGCACGTAGCCGGTGTTCAGGTTTCATTCTACATAACGGTTTTAGATATCTATAACTCCCCGTGTACATGGTATTAAACCGTCTGAAGACGCACTGGAAGTTTAGTGACAATATTAGTGAAAATATTAGATTCATGAACAGTGAGTATTATCTGTACAGCATATTAAGCCTGCTCTATTACTGAATAAAATTTACACCTTTTTTATTAAAAACTAGCGGCCCGCTCCGGCTTCGCACGGGTATAAAATATATAGCCTATGTCACTCACTGAAAAAATGATTAAAATCGATCCAGTAGTTTTGATTTGGATAAGGATTAATGCTGTATTGGTTAAAATCGCTTCGAAAATTAGCCATTATTTGTCGTAAAAAGTAAATGACAAAAAAATGTTATTGTGGGATATCCATAAGAGATAGACATATACCATCGCGGAGTTTTCTGTAGACCTTTTCAATGTGTACAATACTTACTACATTATTTTGATAAATCTCGTAGGGTTCAGCCTGCGTTTGCAATGTAAGCGGAAAAAATGTAATTATTTACATCACATTAGAAACCTCAAAAATAAAAGTATTTCTCCACTATTTAATGGATGTTATTATACATATAAACCTTCGTCTTCAATCACTCTATCTATTAAAAAAAACCGCATCAAAATCCGTTGCGTAGTTTTAAAGATTTAAGCATACATAGGGATATAGGGACAGAGAAAGCGACTTTGTTTTTTACGATGTAGTGATGTTACTACTGTTAGAGGCTGTTGAAAATTTATGAGAATTGAGTAAATCCAAAAAAACAAATTTAATAACTGATTTCTTAATACATGTGTCGTCCGATTCACATTCTCAACTGTTGCGTGCCTCACGGTGTCCTTCGCGCCACGGGTCCCTTGATCTGTTTCTGTTTTGACTTCAAGATACAATTTATTAGTTTATTTATGTTAGCGACAAAGGAGACCGCAAGCACGTTCACAATCATTTCTGAACAGAGTAACATTTCTTTATTATTTCCTTAACATTCGGCCATTCCTGACCTAGGAACGTCCCCGTGACTTCACCCATATAAGTCTGTGGCACACTTGATTACTTGTTGTGGAAGCACACTGGGCTTTCCCTGTGGTACACTGGACCACTCGAAGATGGAAGCACACTGGGCTTTCCATGTGGTTCACTGGACCACTCGTAGATGGAAGCACACTGGGCTTTCCCTGTGGTTCACTGGACCACTCGTAGATGGAAGGTTAATAGTCAACCCCGCTTTTCTTAATAATTTTAAGACTTCCTCTAAACGTTTTAGGCCTTCTCGTTCTGTTTTAGAGACAATAAGGATGTCATCCAGATAAACCATAACGTACTGATGAACTAACGGTTCCAATGCCATGTTGATGGCACGCTGAAAGACGGCAGGTGCATTGGATAACCCAAAAGGCATCCTCTTGTAATGATAATGTCCGTCTGGGGTCACAAACGCGGTATATTTTTGACTATCTTTTGCCATTCTAATTTGGTGGTAGCCGGACTTCAAATCAAGTGTTGTAAAGATTGTGTTATCTAAAAGTCTGTCGAGCAAATCTTCTATCAGTGGCAGGGGATATCTGTCTTTCACTGTTGTTACACGCGGCCTTTTTGGGGCCGTGAAAATGGCCGGTGCGCTGCGTGACAAAACTCTCTCAGGGGTGGTGGTGACGTTGATGTTGTTGAAAGGAAACACAATGATTGAAATGAAAATTCCCAATAGCTCGCAGAAGCCACGTAGGGGAGTGTTTGGTAGCGGTTTCTTGACCTGGAGGAGCAGGCTGCCTTCCTTCTTCTGGGTTCTGATAAGAACCGGCGATGTGAACACCACTTCAGTGAGGTTGACCTGGACTTGTCCTAGGAGGAGCTGGATCCCTTGGATTGGCTTGGAGATGGCTTGAATGTAGAAGTTGGCTTGGAGTTGGTCTTCTGATCAGCGCGGTGGCTGGTGTCTGACTGAGATGCAGATCTCGAAAAGCAACGGTTTTTATGCATCTTTCTGACGTAATGGCGAGCTGCCATTGGTGGAGACTCTTGCTGTGGCGCGGTAACACTGTTATTTGGTTTAATTTTCGGTAATCCACGACCATCCTAAAATCGCCAGTTTTCTTTTTAATTAATAGAATAGGGCTACTAAATGGAGAAATCGTCGGTTCTATTATGTCTTTGTCTAATAAATCATTTACAATTTCGCGCACTTTTCCTCTTTCAAAAAAAGACAAACGATAAGGTTTATATACTACTGGAACAGATGACGTAAGCTCTAGATGCATTTCAATGTCAATGTTACTTAGAAGGTTAATATTTTCACCGAAACACTCAGGATATCGGTCTATTAGTGGTTGCACATTACTTAAATTTAATTGTTTATTGTTGCGTATGTCTGGAGCGTTACAGAAACCTCGCGCTAAGCACATATTTCTATCAACTTCCAATGTTTGTAAACTAAGGTTCAAAATACGCATTCTACCCGTGCCCTGACAAAATTGCACTTCATTTGGAGGAATTATTAATGTGGCGCCGTTTTTATATTGTTCAGAGTAAAACGTGCATAATTCACCATTTGTTAAATCTGATGTTACCGCAATTACATTTATTCCAGGTTTAATAACAGTACGGTCTTGTGTGTTTATTTTCACACCATCGTTTTCTTCTATCACATCCCAGGGTAATATATTTCGTTCGGTTAACTTTAAATAGTCCGATGTTTTATAAACATAAACGCCGTCGCATTCTGTAATCGGTCGACCTATTAATAAATCTGTTGATTGTAACGTATTTGATACAACAAAGAACTCTGTTGTTACAGTGATTTCGTCTATTTCAATTTTTAATTTTATCACGCCCAATGGTTTTACCGTGGCCCCTCCATAACCAACAATTACAGAATCCGTCAAATCGGTTTCTACTTTTAGATTTAATTTGTCCACCACATTTAATTTAATTGTATTACAACTACTACCAAAATCTACGTACGCGGAAAATGTTTCTCCATTGATTTTAGCGGTTTTATAAAATTTGTTATTGTTTTTGGCGTCATATTTATCACTGGACATTAGTTTTATTTCGCGGTTCAATGGTTCACCAAATTTTTGTCTTTTCCAACACTCGTTTTCAGTATGACCTCTACGTTTACAAAATGAACAGTTTTTGTCTGAAACATTCTTTGAACAGTGTATCTTTTTATGTCCCTCGCGTCCGCACTGAAAACATTTTAGTCTTTTTCCCTGTCTTACGTAGGATTGTTCAAAGGACCGGTTAATTTTAAAGCTATTACTGGAGCTTACCTTCCCTTGCCTTTGCTCGTTGTTAGCAATTAAAAATTGTAGTAAATGTTTTGTACTTACACAATTAGCTGCTCGAATACCTGACTTTAAAAATGGATCGTTTATGGTATTTGCTATTACGTCCACAATTACCCTGTCCTGAAGTTTGCAGTACTGGCCAATGGTCAGCTTCTGCTAGAAGAAATCGATTAAATTTTGGGATGCACTTCGGTCAATGTTCACTAGATCCTTTAGTTTACTGAAAACACCCTGCTGCACCGGAAAATTTTCCTGCAATTTCTTTTTCCACTCTTTCCACGAAAGTTTTAAGTTTTCTTGGTTATTATACCACGTTTTCGCGTTACCTTTGAGTTTATTTATCATGCAGTACACGCGCGCCCGTTCATCCCAATCGAATAAATCACCTGTAGCGTCGATACTATTTAACCACTGAATAACATTCATCGATTCATCAAAGTTTCCACTAAATGCTGTTACACTGTCAATTTTACCCTGATATACACTAGACCTATTACTTAATTTTTGCTTTAAAAATTTCACTTCGCGTCGAAGTCTTTTATTTTGGCGAGAATTATTATGACTGTCCCCACTAGAACTACTACTACTTGAAGAACTGTCACTACTATCAGAAGATGATGAGGACGACCGCTCGTCTCTTTTAGATTTATGTTTTCTATTTTTCGGCATTTTTTTTTGCGAAAATATAAACAAAGAAAACACTGAAAGCACGTAAGCCAATCCCACTTCTGATTTGTTAGAGGCTGTTGAAAATTTATGAGAATTGAGTAAATCCAAAAAAACAAATTTAATAACTGATTTCTTAATACATGTGTCGTCCGATTCACATTCTCAACTGTTGCGTGCCTCACGGTGTCCTTCGCGCCACGGGTCCCTTGATCTGTTTCTGTTTTGACTTCAAGATACAATTTATTAGTTTATTTATGTTAGCGACAAAGGAGACCGCAAGCACGTTCACAATCATTTCTGAACAGAGTAACATTTCTTTATTATTTCCTTAACACTACTTACTTATTTCATACATTTGTGTAGAAACAACAAAGACAAACAAAAAACTGTTAATTTATATAAAATGAAGTATCATTAATTTAGTGGTGAGAATAAAATTAATAATTTCTTTTTTTATCAATATTTGAAGGAAATGCTCTGGAGCACGTCAATTTTTATTTTCAATTTAGAATTTTGTAAGGAATATGCAAATTTCATAAATTTGTGTAGGAACAAGACAAAACAAAAAATTTAAATTTTCTTGAAAAAAGTTTCATTAAGTCTCGTTGAAAAGCATAGTCAAAATCCATATAAAATTTTCGATATTGTTAAGTAGTGATAAATAATATATTACAGCTAATATTCTGAATGGAAAACAAGTCGTGAAGATAATAGTTTGGGGGACCTCTACAGAAGGACATGAACGCAGAAATAAAACTTCGTTTTAGTGTGAACGAAAGAATCACCATGCACATTCGAAACATGTAATATTGAAAAACTTTTAACAAGAATCACCAACTTCCAGTAGCATCAACCACCGATCCTAGTAAGGTAAGAATATAGTTTTTATAATTCATATTCGTCATTGTTAGATAGTGATGTGTTTACAGAGAAGTAGATAGATTTTCTGCTAAATTTTATTTAACGATTCTTCTAACAGTCACTCTCGTTGTGATGATCGATTTTTTCTGCTGAAAAATCTATTTAGAAATTCTTATAATAAGGTATTTCCAGAACGATGACGTTTTGTTACTCTGTTTTAATCAGGAGCGTATTGAGGTGTCTATTTATAGATTCTTGTAATACACCCTCGAAGTTTTGAGGTTTTATATAATTTTACTTCAACGTTAACAGAAGTGGCGATAGATTTTTCTGCTGAAAATCTATTTATCGATTCTTGGTATAATATTTTTGTTACTTTTAATGGTTTTCTACTCTCTACAGGTTTGAATAAACTTTAGAAGCGACATATGGGATTATATGGAGATTGCAGCGGGGTCACTAGGGCACGTACGAGTAGTACCTGCAGCAACATCAGCAACACCGACTCTACCAGGGGCACCCAACAGCAGTAGTAACAATAGTATCGGAACCTGTAATCATGGCCACATGTTTTTATATTTAAATAGAGATTCTTTCAGGTGATAGCGAATATCAGGATTATTTTTTTTGCCACCTTATCTGTTTTTTTATAATTTCCTACAGATTTTTCGAACACTCAGTAGCAAACAGCACTAGGGGCACGTAGCACCAGCGACAGTACCAGCAACACCGACTCTACCAGCGGCACCCAACAGCAGTAGCAACAATAGTACCAGTATCTGTAATCATCACTACTCGATCTCCCCAGCTCTAAACGTTTTGGTTTTCAATTACAGGTGTTTTTAGGTGAGAATAAGAAAAATGACGTTTTTCTAATATTTTTTGTTACTTTAACCATTTTTTTTATTCTGTACAGGTTTGAATAAGCTTTAGAAGCAACATATGGAATTATAATATGGAAACGATGACAACTGATCATAGACATGTAATTCCGCAGTTTACTTAGGTTTGAAGCAATAAAACAATAATATTCTGGTAATTATTTTATTGAAAATATTTACACAATTTACCCCAACGGATTATTCAGTACTTTTAAGATTTTTATTGTGAATAAAACAGTTGATCTCAACATGGTAATAAGCCCTGTTTAACATTTTTCTATAGAAAATGCCTAGTGAATAGAGTATTTACAGATTTTGTTTATAGAGCCCTTAACAAGTTAATAATTTACGCGGCGCTTTTATCGGCGTTTTTATAAATTCCTGAGATACAATATTATTATTATAAAGTTACAAATTTTTTGTTTCTTGGTGTAGCCGTATGGAATTGATGTAAAATCTTCATGGAATTTTCTCTTCTGCGATGTAATTCTAAATATTTTAGTTTCGTTTGTTGTTATGACGTCATGCTCCCTAGTTCGCTGAATACCTCTTTTAGTAACTGTAATTGGTTCGTTATTTTCTACCATAGCCATCATACTATCTAGATTAATTTTCTCTGCCGTTTCATAAGAAAGAGTGACCCCCTTCACCTTACATACTCTGATAAACCTCTTTTCGTTTACTGACCATATTTCATACGAGTAGCTCTTAGGGCCAGTTGAAATAAATGTGTCTATATAAGACCCTTCTACGAAAGTTTCCAGTTCATCTGTTAAATCACCCAGAAAACTGCCTGTTGGCGGCTCATATTCGTTTGGTCTAGAAATAAATATGATGGAGTCTGTGTCGTAATAGAGAACTCTTTCACCCAGTTTTTCCAAATAGGAGTAAAGTTTTAATCCGGCTTGGGCTGTAGTGTAGGCTGCAATACAGACATTCACGTTAGCTAGAAGGTCGCTAGCTTCGATTATATGTGACCAGTTTACTGCAAGGGTTTCTTCATTTATTTCCAAAACGGTATTTACGTCTATAGCTGGGTTTGACAGTAAGTCGTAAAATTCTGCTGGTGTCCTAATAATGGATGTTTTGCACTGGTTCTCCCTCTGACCAAATTTTCCCCAGAAACTATTGAGTATTGGCATTCCCACATTTCTATGACCTCATAACCAGCAGCCTGCAATCTTTCTGTTTTCTCTATGGTACGCTGAAAGCGTGTATCTAGTGTGTCGTTGGGGTCTTCATGTAAAGGTTTATCCCTCATTGTAGTCTGACATATGTTATGTCCATGATAATAGCACACGTGAAATTCATAAACTTGACGAGTTTCTTCGCAGTAACCATCTACTCTCACCCCGTTCAGTACAACCTCTTTACTATTTAACGAATTCTTGATGTTAACCCCCCTCTCATTTTCCTCCCATATCAACCATTTGACGGCTATTGTGGACTGATTATCGGTTGTCCTGTATCCGTTACGTGGAATAATACCAATAGTGTTTGGCTTAAGAAAATTTCTTCTAAATACTAGATTGCATGCAGATGCAATGGTACATGCTTCAGTGAACGGGCACACCCCACATTGATCCAACATTATGTTGCGGAATTTCAGACACGCTTCCGTTAAAATTTGTACGTCGCTGCTGCAGTAGGCTATCAGTTGCTTTTGGAAGTCAAACTGGTCATTCTTGTGTTCTTCATGCCACTTCAGTAATTTCAACCTGGCTTCGGGTTTCAGTGAATCAGGGTCGTAATATTTAATAGAGAGCAGGGGACCGTTGTAGTTTTTATTTTCTTCTGTGTTGAACAGATGTGGAAAGTACCCCTTTTTGAAAATGTCGGGCAGATCAAAGACTTTAGGTAATTCAGAAAGACATCGGGAAATAGTTTAGGGAATCTATGAACTTTATGTTATTGATCTCCATTAAAATAATTTTGGAACCGCGCATGATCAGTTTCGGGGTATACTTGGTGCTTTCCAAGATATATTTCAAAATGAACTGTATTCACTCTCGGGTCCGAATTATTACCTCTACGCGCATCACGTTCTTTAAAATTTTCGTTATTATAACGGGGGCGACGCTCTTCATAACTTCGGGAATGCAAATTCGTCGAATAAGAGTGGCTTGTCGAATCTGTCTTAAAATAATAGTCTGCCTGCCTAAGCCTATCCATTGCATCATATAGAGTATATGTCCCTACCAAAACTGCAGAAATATTTGGGGGATAATGCAGCAGGAAGGGACTGCTATGGGCAATAGTTTATCTCCGTTTTTGGCTAATCTGTTCATGAGTAGGTTTGAAGTGTTGTTTAAAAGAGATAGTGAGTACTTCCCTCGAGTATGGTTGCGTTATGTGGATGACGTGTTCGCTGTTTTTGATACCAAGAGGAGTAGAATTGAAGATTTTTTAGATAATTTAAATTCACGTTATAATAGTGTGAAGTTCACATTTGAAATGGTACAAAATGGTTCAATCCCTTTTTTGGATGTCTTGGTTGTTAGGAACAGCATTGGCGGATTGGAATTTGATGTGTATAGGAAGGATACTAATATAAGTAGGTTTATTGTGAATGATTCACAACATTCAATACAACATAAACTTTCGGCTTTGCACTTTCTGGTCAACAGATTGTTGTCATTTCCTCTGTCAAAGGTAAGAGATCAAAAAGAGTTAAAATATATAAAAGATGTTTCGATTCATAATGGGTACACGACTGTCTTAGTTGATAGATTGATAAGCAGAATTAGACACAAAAAGTTTGTTAAGGATTCCACGACTTTCTCCATGTCACCTATTGAGAATAAGAAATATGTTAAAATTCCGTATAATTTGGCACATACCAGAGGTTTGGAACCTATTTTTAAGTCGCAAAATTTATGTGTAGCATATACCGCTAAGAATACCATCAAGCAGCTGTTGGGAAATCCCAAGGATAAAGTAGAGGACAAGCAGAAGTCGGGAATTTATGAAATAAAGTGTAGTAGTTGTGACAAGAGTTATATTGGGCAAACAAGGCGTACAATTGTCACTAGGTTTAAGGACATATGGCACATTTTAGATATAATAGGATTGAGAAGTCAAGTGTTGCCCAACATATCTCTGATACCGGCCACCCTGTACATGAGAAGGATCTTCGGCTTAAGAGGTCGGTATCGGACAATAGGGAATTAGACGCTTATGAGAGTATGTTTATTCGCAAGTATGAAGGTAAACTTATTAATTCAGATTTAGGTCCAATTTCTGATTCCGTATTGTTAGATGTCGTTGATGTGTAGGCGTGTAGGGTTTAACCAGAAAAATGTAAGGTCGGTATCGGACAATAGGGAATTAGACGCTTATGAGAGTATGTTTATTCGCAAGTATGAAGGTAAACTTATTAATTCAGATTTAGGTCCAATTTCTGATTCCGTATTGTTAGATGTCGTTGATGTGTAGGCGTGTAGGGTTTAACCAGAAAAATGTAAGGTCTTCTTTATTGCAGTTTACTGTAGTTATTTGCTAGCCCATATAAGCCATGGACCTTCGAGGTTATTTGGTAATATGGGATTCATTTTTTCTCTTTTTATTTCATTCAAGTCAATTATCCTGAAGATAGGATGTTTTAATTGAAACTGCAGTAAAGATGGCAATGGCAACCTTTTTGTACATTTGTGATAGTGAAAATAAGAATAGAGTGGTATAAAAATGAGCGATGCCCGGATATTGAATTTTCTATCCTAGTGTGATTAATGTTGATGTCACAAGTAACGTCAGTGCTACGTCACTTTAAGTATGTATTGGGGATTTTCTCCTTGCGGAGTTCATTCTAGCTTGAGAGCTGACCGAGTGCACTTCGATTCTTTTGGAGTGGTGAGCAGAGAATACCTGACCTATATTATTGTTATTGTCACTATCATTGTTTCACATCATCGTTATTGTTGTTATTATTGTTATCATATATATACTTAGTAATTGTTTTGTTTTGTTTTTTTTTGTTTTTTTTTTCATTAATGTTTTTGCTATTTTTATTATAGGTTTTTATTATGTTATAGGTTTTCCCTGCTACTGAAGATGGCAGCTTAGCTGCCGAAATGCGTATATAGTATTTCAAATTTTATGTGGTTAGGGGTACGATTGATTCTTGAATTACCTCCACATTGGAAAATGTGGCGCGCATAGGAGGGTCATACAGCTGTACGAGCACATTTCATCTTCATAGCAGGATCTGGTGGTCGTCTTCATGGGTAGACCTGGTGGTTGTCTTCGTGGCTGGACCTGGTGATCGTCTTCGTAGCTGGTGGTCGTCTTCATGGGTAGACCTGGTGGTTGTCTTCGTGGCTGGACCCGGTGATCGTCTTCGTAGCTGGTGGTCGTCTTGAGGCAGGACTTGGTGGTCGTCTTCATGGCAGGACCTGGTGGTCGTCTTCATGGGTAGACCTGGTGGTCGTCTTCATGGGTAGACCTGGTGGCTGTCTTCGTGGCTGGACCTGGTGGCTCGTCTTCGTAGCTGGTGGTCGTCTTCATGAGGGACCTGGAGATAGTCTTCGTGGCCGGACCCGGTGGTTATCTTCATAGCAGAACCTGGAGATCGTCTTCATGGCAGGACCTAGTGGTCGTCTTCATGGGTAGACCTGGTGGTCGTCTTCATGGGTAGACCTGGTGGTTGTCTTCGTGGCTGGACCTGGTGATCGTCTTCGTAGCTGGTGGTCGTCTTCATGGGGGACCTGGAGATAGTCTTCGTGGCTGGACATGGTGATTATTTTCATAGCAGGACCTGGAGATCGTCTTCGTGGCTGGTGGTCGTCTTCATGGCAGGACCTGGTGGTCGTCTTCGAGTCAGGACCTGGAGATCGTCTTCATGGCTGAACCTGGTGGTTGCACACACATACACACAATATATTGTGTTAATACTGAGTGGGTTCAAAAGTAGACTATTAAAAAAAAGGTGTAAGAGGCTGATTGTAATTCTTTCGTAAAAGTTTTGAAGTGGGACAAGCCTGATGACGTCACAGTTAAAAATATGGTTATATCTTCTTACTAACAGGTGTAACAGCTGCATTTCAAGGACGGCGATAAAATAATTTTGCTTGTGGTTCGATGAGTCACACGGAATGTGCATGTCGGTGCGTTTATTTTCATTAGACCTTGTACTGATAAATAATAATAATAAAATCTGTTGCGCGCAGGAATCTCCGTAAGTTCCATGAAAATAGACGAGTCTTAATTTGTAGGTCAGAAGCTGTTTTTTTTGATCTTGTGGTTGTATGGTGTTTTGCAGGAGGAGGAGGAATAACAACTACATAAGTATACAATCTATTTTTTTTATTTTCAGTACATTTTTTTTTGTTTCAATTAGTATGCGGTGGCGCGGCTGTAACACAGAAACTGTAAAAATTAAGTGCATAGTAAAAACTATATACCTACTAACCACAATAATGGAATATAAATATTCCATTAGTTTTTACGATTATAAGGAACCCTCCAAATGCTGGAGGGTCCAGATCTCCGTAGAAAACTACCTCCCCATTCTGCATATATTCTTCAACATCTCCAAAACTAACGCCCTGAATATTTACTGCCTGAAATAATAAATTTAAAAAAAAAGCAAAAGATTATTAAAAATAGTACTTACCCTCTCCCCTTCATTATAAGGGATACAGCGACTTATAATCGTGTCTAATACATCTAAAATATGTACATAAAAATAAAAAATGAATTTCAGAAGCTTTATAAACTTACACATGATAGGTATGATTACTTATAAAAATCAGATCGTCAAGATGAAAAATGATTATATAGAACAAGCCCCTCAGTTCTTTTTTTTTAAGATAATAATA
The DNA here is from genome assembly GCA_963966045.1 of Xestobium rufovillosum. Classification (NCBI taxonomy): domain Eukaryota; kingdom Metazoa; phylum Arthropoda; class Insecta; order Coleoptera; family Ptinidae; genus Xestobium; species Xestobium rufovillosum. Next base: position 7,241,003 of record OZ014493.1, read on the forward strand.
AATCACAAGAGGGAGAAGCATTTCATTCAGTTAACTAATACAGCCAGTCAAAACATACGAATGAGAATGAAGTTTCACATGAGTGTGATTTTACGTAGAGCCTCGATGTAGCTGGCAGTGTAATATACATGCCTTTTGCTTACGATTTTTCTTTCAATCTTATTATATGCACTAGATATTGCACGTCTGTTCTCTTCCACAAAGAACAAACGCACTTCTGGCATCTAGCAATACTGTCCGACTGATATGCGTCAATGCATGCGTGTGAACGCTGCACCAACTTACGTGCTGCATGTGCAAAACAATCAGATCTTTTTTGTTTACCGTAACTCTACCGCTAACGTGATAAAATATAGTTTTCAATCAAAAAAATTGAAATCAGATATGCAGGATATACATCTTAATGCATTATGATGCTAGATACCTAGTTAACAAAAATCTGCACTTATACAGTTTAGCACCCTTTAGGTGTAAAATTATACATAAGTAAGTTGAAGAAAAATGATATATTTTTACTACAAGCATTATGCTACAGTTATAGATGAATTGAAGAAAAATGATACACAGGCCTCAGTCTCTTTTTATTTCGACTTTTTTTACTTCACTAAATTACTTTGAATCAAACCATGAGTAAGTTTAGACTTTAATGAAATTTTGTTCAGGTACCATAATCTAGCATATATTTTTAGATCTAGTAGAACTCTTATTACAAAACTCTGTCTGCCATTTAACTGGGGGCAAGATGTAAGTTTTTGTTTTTAATAATCTTTTGCTTTTGTAAAATTTATTATTTTTTTTAGTTAATCACAATTCGTGAAACAATAGATGTCAGCGATATCGAAAGGTGCTACACCATGCATCATGGTGTAATAATTTACAATGGAGATCTAGACCCTCGATTTGGAGGGTACCTAATTGTAGTGAAGGAGATTAGTGGAACGTTTGCGTTCCATTATTGTGGTCAGTACCTATACAGGGTTACAACTAATTCAAGGGCCACTATGGGAATATTGGAAACCGTAATACATACAAGGTTGGTCAAATGGGGTAAAAGTTGCGTAATTATGGGGACATCTCACACACATTTACAGATCTCGAAAATATTTCATGGATCACTAGATATAACAAGAAATGTGAAATTTGCCGATTTCTTTAATCTTAAATATCTTTTTTCTTTTTTTGCTACTAGAGATAGTGATCTGAAATTTGGTACCGTTGCATAAGCAAATATTCTGCATCTAATAGTAGTCATATAATCTTCCCAAGCCTACTAGTTTCTGCAGGGTGATAATAAACTTTTGTGTTCCTTATGGGCGCCATATTGGTTTTTAATCGCATTAAATAGACAGAAAAAAATCTGAATACAATGATACCAAACACATTATAAAAACTTTGAAGAAAAAATGCATATTAATAGATGCATATTAATAGATGTGATGCTAATAAAAATTTCGTTTGCAAAAAAAAATTATTTTCATCGTAAGAGATGTCAACTGATAACAAAAAGCAGTGTAATTGTCAAAATTCCAAAACCAAGTTGAAAAAATGAAAAATATCATTTTATCTATTTTAATACGCATTTTTCTTCAAAGTTTTTATAATGTGTTTGGTACCATTGTATTCAGATTTTTTCTGTCTATTTAATGCGATTAAAAACCAATATGGCGCCCATAAGGAAAACAAAAGTTTATTATCACCCTGCAGAAACTAGTAGGCTTGGGAAGATTATATGACTACTATTAGATGCAGAATATTTGCTTATGCAAGGGTACCAAATTTCAGATCACTATCTCTAGTAGCAAAAAAAAAAGATACCTATATTTAAGATTAAAGAAATCGGCAAATTTCACATTTCTTGTTATATCTAGTGATCCATGAAATATTTTCGAGATCTGTAAATGTGTGTGAGATGTCCCCATAATTACGCAACTTTTACCCCATTTGACCAACCTTGTATGTATTACGGTTTCAAATATTCCCATAGTGGCCCTTGAATTAGTTGTAACCCTGTATAATTTTACTCCATTTTTTCATTTTTAAAATTGAAAAATGTAAGCAACCAATGTGTAGCTTGGCGGTGTTTATTTGTTTAAGAGGAGGACCGCTGACACGCGGGATGACGAACATACGTGCGAGACTGGGGGATGAGAAATTGGGGAGGCATTCAGTATTTTAGCGTTATAAGCATAGGGTTAAATTAATGTAGTGTTATTTTCAATACAATTATAGTATTTAATTCAGTGTTTTTATAATCGCTTTTAAAAATATACAGTGTGTCCCCGGATTGATTACAAGAGGTATGATTCACTGAAAATTTTGGAATTTAAATTTGGTACTTTGGAAATAAGCCCTGCTTGGTTTGAAACTAATTTCCAGTATATTTCATTTTTTTTGTAAATCAGGAGGGCCGCGACAGCTAATGAAAAACTATTTTGGCGTCAGGTAAACGACCTTATCGGTTCAAAATTCGACAAAATGTTATTAAGAAAAGTTGTTCAGAATGTAAAATTATGCCGCCGTGCAAACATTCAGGCATATCCGACTACTTTAAAGAAACATTTTTCTGAGATGGAAATGCGAAATTATTGCTTCATTAAAGAAAAATTAGAATATGAGTTAATAAACATTGCAAACTTTTATCTTATTAGTCAGTTCATACTATAAACACTTTTTATCGCAATAGATTCTTGCAAACAATTTATTGTTATCAATTTTCTTAAATTTGCGGTTGTTATCATGTTGTAATTATTAAATAAAATAATTGTAACAATCTTAACGTTTATTTTGCATATAATTTGGAAGAAATCAAACGTAAAACGGAGTTCGCCCAAAGGAGGTTTGGCGTAAGGTTGTAACGTTGCAAAAAGAAACACATTAGGTAATCAAGAATTGATTGTGTTTACTTTTAACGTTCTGACGTCACGCACGGATCCCGAAGAGACGCACGTCACCTGTGTTCGTAGACACAGGTGGGAGACGCAAGCGCGCGCCAGTTGAGACGACCGTCAAGCGAGATGGATGGTAGTTGCGGCCGTTACAAATCTGACGTCCTGCATTTTGCACCCGGCACTACTCTTCCCCCTAGAAACTCGAAGTGACCCGCCGCCGAAGACCTCCCGTTCCTCGCTTATAAAAGTGGGTGCTCCGACGAGGAGAATTCAGTATTTGGCCGTCCGGCCCTCAGCTGGAACAAATACTCCCAGCATCCGGGATGATGCTGGCCGCTGACATCCGACCTAGTAGTACCTGATCGACCGTTCCGACTTTACCGTGTGATCGACTGAAAGTAACCGACCCGTAAATATTTGAGTAAGTACCCTAGCTTGTTGGTAACAAATAAGTTTATACGCTCATGCTGGGGAATTGAAAGTGCTGTCTGTGAAGATTAGATCGTTTTGGCAATCCTGTGTGACACTTGTGTCTGTAATGGGACGATATACCGGCGGAATTCGATCGCATCTTTATAATGGGCGGCTTTTGGTGAAATCTTAAGGCAGGACGTATACTTATTTGCAACGGACAAGCTAGCGGCGTTCCCCCAGGTGATTGCACTCGTGTGCTGCGACGAGAATTGCCAACAGATACCCGGCTCGGAGTCGGCACCGTTCGGTGCTCCTACGAAAACTCCGAGTCACCGTAAATATTCAGTTTTGATTACACGACCGGCCGTAGCGCACCATCAGGATACTCCGCGTTTTATTTCCAAGTAAATATTTCGTATTTTTATATATATTCCGATTTATGAACTCAATTCTTTTAAGAATACTCCGTGAGAACCGCATTTTATTTCAATGTAAATAATATCTCGTATTTTTGTATATAAATCTTGTTTTTATCTATTCAATTCTGTTTATTCAATTCTTTCACATGTAAATAGTTAAATTAATAGAGGACCGTTTCATTTTGTTTCTGTTTTGTTATTCGACGTTTAGCAATAGTCATAGAACCCAACCCTTCTGCGACTAAGAGCTTAAGGGTGATCAACGCCTAAGTCTTACCGACCTGACCGTAAATACAACTCCAGAAATCGTTCATAAGAGAACGATCCGACCAGCCTAAATATACAGCGTATCCCAATAAGTGATACCGAGGGGTACCGCTGCATATTTAGGGACCGCACCTAGAACGTCCAGAATTGGCGTACGAAATAAACCCAGACGAAAGTTATCGTTGTATAAGTGACGTCCGAAATCAGGAGAAGAAAATCGTTGTAAGGTATTTCCCTGGAAACTGTAATACAGGTCCCCGCTGTAATTTTTTGCTATTTTTTCCTTTAAGCTGTCCTTGTTCAGCAGTTACAACAGGTTCTCTCATTTCGTTGATTAACAAAAATTATGTAATAGACAGGTGTAAAGAAAATTTCAGTCTTTTACCGTGAACAAAATTGGACTCACTAAGTGGTAATCTAGTCTGGACAACTAATGATGCCATTCTGAACATCTAAACATATCATACGTACTGATTACAAATCCTACAGAGCCGTCGTGCTTTCATTTAATTAACGCGGTGATAAAAAGATACTGTTAGTGGTAACATTAATTTATAGTGGTAACAAATTGCTTTGTTTAGCAGCAATTGAATGAATTTTCTTTGAATTGAATCTAGTTTCAACAATTTTTTGATGGCATTTAAAGGAAGCGGCAAGAATTTCTATTCACAGGAAATTTATAGTGAATTAAGAGGTACACATAATATCTAGGAATTCTTTGAGCACTTCGACATACCACCGGAACAGCACATTCAAATGGAAAAATTATTAAAAACAAAAACTTACCCCCGTCCCTTCATTATAAGGTATACAGCGTTCTATTATCGTGGTCAGTACCTATATAATTTTCATCCATTTTTCATTTTTAAATTTAAAAAATATATTTCTGTTTTTGTTACAAATGATGCGCAAAACTGATAATAAATTTATATTTAAAAATGCAATACTGGAAAATTAAAAATGTTTTTATTTTCATCATCATAAGGTTCTCAGTCCGAAGACTGGTTGGACGCGTACCTCTACTCTTTTCTATCCTGAGCTAACCTACTATTAGCGATTATTGCTATCGTCAGCAGAATTGATGGCGTGGCGGTCCACCGGAAGATGTTTTATTATTGTAAGATAAGTTTGTTATGCTAAGTCTCCAAATAGAGACGCGCACTGTTGTATTGAAATGTAGGATTAACCTGAATATTTTCATCGAGTCCAGACGTATTTTGTAGTAGTTCTTCTTTTATATTTTAACATTGTTTTAGTAATAAAAGTGTTTTCTCGTTACGCTACGTGTATTATTGCTTATACTACGTATTTCCCTAAAAGTAGAACATCCTACACCCCTAATTATTTGAGAGCAGTAGTCTAATCCAGGCCAACCCCTACCTCTTTTTATTCCTATCTCTGACTCTAATATGTCGCGAACTATTCCTTCGTGTCTTAGAAGGTGTCCTACCATCCTATCTCTCCTACTCTTTATTGTCTTCCATACCTTTCGCTTTTCCCCAACTCTTTCTAATACTTCCCTATTGCTAACCTTATCTATCCATGGTATCTTCATCGTGCGTCTGTAGCACCACATTTCAAACGTTTCTACACTTTTTCGAGCCGCTTCTCCTATTGTCCAAGTTCCGCACCCGTATAATGCCGTACTCCATACATACGACTTTAAGAGTGTCTTCCTAGTCTCTATATTAACCGTTCTCGAACATAACAGTTGTTTCTTTTTGTTAAACGCAACTCGACCCTGCGCTATTCTTTGTTTTATATCTTTAGTGCTCCTACCGTCTTGAGTTATTTTACTTCCTAAATAGCAGAAATCCGCGACCTCCTCTATCTTCTCATTTTCCTATGTCAACTTTAGTTCTATTTTCACATCCCCTGCATACCAAAATTTTAGTTTTCTTTTTATTGACTTTCATGCCGTAGCCCTATGTCAAAACTGCTTCCATTTCATTCAGAACCGCTCCTAATTCTTCTTTGCTAGATGCTAACAACACTGCTATATAATCCGCAAATCTGAGCATGTTAATAGTTTGACCCTGTACATTAATCCCTGAGGCTGATCTATCCTTATTTTGATAAATAAGTATTATGCACCATCTAGCATATGTTACCGATTAATGTATTAATTGTCTGCGTATGTAGATACACATAACGAGCACTGTAAGACAGGTCGATGTAACCCCATCTGTTTGGTTGTCAAACGTCGTTAGGAAAGTTATCATAGTAACCGTTGCTGTTTAAAAAAAATTATTATTAATTAATGACAGATGTAAAGAAAAACATAAATAGAGAAAAAGTTCAAGTAATTTCATTTTTCTATTTTGATCTACTTCTTGTCGTTACACATGGTCCTTCGCAGCCACATCACATAGCCACAAGCGATATTTGCAATGATATCAACAAAAGCAACGGAAGGTAGTCGTAATCCACTGCAACGAACAAACTGGTACCCATTATAAACGCCCGGACCGGGGTAAGTGGTGCATACTGATCATTTCCGTTATTCAAAATTCAAACGAAAATCCATTTGAATATCCTTGTGTTTTCATTGGGGGTGTTGCACGTCAGTGTATGTAGCGGCTGCATTTTATTTGTTCAGCACATAACACAATAAAAATGTCGCTAGAAAATCTTAAAAGAAATCGTAAAAACATTAAGAGTTTTTTTACACGCACAAATACTTTCATCACAACCACAACACAATGGACAGATAAAACAGTTGCAGACTTAAAAAGCAGATTTCAAAAATTTGACCATTTTTATGAAAATTTCGAAAATTTGCAATCACAAATAAGCATTTTGGAACCAGACATAAGTGAGGAGATCTCTGATCAAGAATTCGACGAATTTGAGCGAAAATTCTTCGATCTTTCAGCAAACATTTCATTAATTTTAGAGAATCATTCACAAGCGAATAAACAATCACAATTAAACGATCATGTTGTTAATACCTCCTCGGGAGATCGCATGAATGATCAAATTGCACGAATTAAACAATTTTTTGAGAGCGGATACAACAGTAATCTTGTCGAGCTCGAATATCGATTAAATCAGTTAACAGAATCGTGGAATCGATTTGAAATCGCGTCAAACGGAAGTATAGCAGACATAGAGGATAATTATTTCCATATTTGTGGTACAATTAAAAAGTTTTTAATTGAGAAAAATACACCAATACATACAAATCCTGTAAATCATAATTCTCTAGTTATACCTCAAAACATCAAATTACCGATAATAAATCTTCCACAGTTCAATGGCAATTACGTAGATTGGTTAAAATTCAGAGATTTGTTTAATTCAATGATACACTTAACGTCAATAGCAAAAATTCAAAAGTTTCATTACCTCAAAACGTCACTAATCAAGGATGCCGCAAATGTAATAGATTCGTTGGAGGTAACTGAAAACAATTACGAAATAGCATGGAAATTAGTACAGGAACGATTCGAAAACAAACGCATTTTAATTCGTAATCACGTAAATGCTATTCTCGAACTTCCAAATTTAACTCGTGAGAGCTATACTGCGCTTAGAGAATTGATTGACACGGTAAACAAACATCTAAGGGCACTAAAGACTCTCAATCTTCCAGTTGATCAGTGGGATGCTATTCTTGTCAACATAGTCACATCCAGACTGGACAATCAAACAAAGAGGGAGTGGGAAATGTCAAATACATCTGATGAACCATCCACCTTCACAGAACTCGTACAATTTCTAAATAATCCTTGCAATTATTTAGAAACATTGTACGCAGGAAAATCACAGTCAAAATTCGAGTTGCAGACAAAATTCGAATCAAAATCAATTAACATAACCAAAAGGCAACCAGGTAAGCATACGCAATGCAATGTAGCAACTACACACTCGAACTGGAAGACATGCATTTTCTGTAAAGGTTCACACATCATATTTAAATGCGATTCCTTTCGAAAACTTCCAATCGTTACAAGAACGTCAGAAATTAGCAAACTCAACTTGTGTACAAATTGTTTTCGTTCTGGTCATGGTGTCAACGAATGCAAATCCTCCAATTGCCGAGTCTGCAATAAAAAACATAATACTTTATTGCACACTGATTCATCCACGTCAATTCAATCACAAACACTTTCGTCAAATATTCAAACTTCATCAACATTGACAGCTCAGATTAATTCATCACAAATTTTGTTGTCAACAGTACTAATAAAGGTATATGACGCAGAAGGTGGCATTCATGAATTGCGGGCATTATTAGACTCAGGTAGCCAAAGTAACTTCATAACAACAAACGTTTGCAAACGTTTGAAAATTCACACTCATGCCATAACTCAATCAATTTCTGGCATTCACCAAAGTTCAATAAATGTAAACGAAAGAACGAATGTAACAATCCATTCAAGGGTAAAGCAATTTTCTAAGGAAATCTCGTGTCTAGTACTTCAGAAATTAACTGAGAGTCTTCCGTCTGAATACATTTCAGTGTCACAATTGCGAATTCCTAGTTCAATAAAGTTAGCGGATCCTGACTTTAACAAATCCAAATCAATCGACATGTTGATCGGAGCAGGAATCTTTTGGGATCTTTTGAGGGAAGAACCGCAGATACGTTTAGGCCGTGATCAACCAATTATTCAGAGTACAGAATTGGGATGGATAATAGGCGGTCCCATATCTACTTCAATATCAAATCATTCTAAGAGTCAAAATTGCCTTTTAACCACGATTGAACGGCAAATGCAGAAATTCTGGGAAGTCGAGGAAATTCGAAATTGCGACATTCGGTCTGAAGAAGAGCGCGCATGCGAACAACATTTTTTGGATACTCATAAAAGAAACTCTGAAGGTCGGTTCGTAGTAAAATTACCATTCAAAGAAACTGCGAAGCCTCTCGGTGATTCAAAATCAATTGCAGAGAAACGTTTTCATTTGCTTGAACGCAAATTAAATAGAAATAGCGAAGTGAAAAAGGATTATAGCACTTTCATGAACGAATACGCAGATTTGAATCACATGGAACTTGCTCCACAAATTTTGTCTGCACCAGAATCAAACAAAGAATTTTACATGCCTCACCATGCCGTGTTTCGAGATTCAACGACTACCAAGGTTCGAGTTGTTTTTGACGCATCAGCCAAAAGCACCACAGGTATAAGTTTGAACGAAAACTTAATGGTAGGGCCAACCGTTCAACCTGATTTATTTTCAATAATAACTCGGTTTCGTATGCATCGGTTTGTGTTGACTGGGGACATAGCTAAAATGTACAGGCAGATCTTAGTAGCCGAAGAAGATCGAGAATTTCAAAAAATTCTTTGGCGTGCTGATCCAAATTTACCATTGCAAACTTTTCGTTTATCTACTGTAACGTACGGAACTGCTTGCGCTCCTTACCTAGCAATCAGATGTATTAATCAAGTAGCCATAGACGAAGAGTCAAAATTTCCTCTAGCACGTTCTGCAATCGAAAACAGCTTTTACGTAGACGATTGTCTCCTCGGTTCAAATTAGGTCAGAGAGCTTGTTAAAATTCGAGATCAAGTAAGTTGTTGTCTTTTACAAGCAGGGTTTGAATTGCGCAAGTGGACTTCTAACGTAGTTGAAGCACTTCCAGATAATAGCGGTTCATCTGGAGACTCAATCATTAATCTTGATAAACAAGGAAAAATCAAAACTTTAGGTTTATCTTAGAATTTTCAGGAAGACGTGTTAACCTACGAAGTAATTCCAATCGATAAATCAGTCAAATTTACAAAACGAAACGTTCTTTCTACAATATCCAAACTGTTCGATCCACTAGGTTTAGTCGGGCCAATACTAACAACTGCCAAACAAATAATGCAGCAGTTATGGTCTTTAAAAATCGAATGGGATGATACATTGCCACTTCAAATACAAATTTCATGGAACAACTTCATAACAGAGTTATCCAATCTTTGTTTATTAAAGATTCCAAGAAACGTCACTTCCGGGACAATTAGCAGTTCAATCGAACTCCATGGTTTTTGCGACGCATCCGAAATAGCGCACGGTGCGTGCTTGTATGTACGTACTATCGATGACGACGGTAATTATCAGGTTCACCTGCTATGCGCCAAATCAAAAATTGCACCTTTAAAAACGTTATCAATTCCTAGGTTGGAGCTCTGCGGCGCATTACTGTTGTCGAAACTTTATCATAAAATATCAGAAATTCTAAAGGGCTTGATCAAGCATGTTTTCCTTTGGACAGACTCCACAATAGTATTAGCGTGGCTATCATCGCCTCCAAATACGTGGAAAACTTTCATTGCCCACAGAGTAGCTGGGATATTGAAACTTACAATTTTTGAATTTTGGGCTCATGTATCTTCAGAAAATAATCCTGCAGATATTATTTCACGCGGTACAAACCCAACAAATTTAGCAAATTTAACAATTTGGTGGCAAGGTCCTTTTTTCTTAAAACAAAGACAAATTGATTGGCCTCCACAACCATCCTTAAAGGAAACAAATATTGAACAAAGAGGAAACATAACACTCACAACGATTTCTTTTGATCCCAATCCATTGGCACATTCATTTGTTAACATTTCGACTTGGAATAAATTGCGAAGAGTGTTCGGTTATGTCTTGCGTTTCATCAGCAATTGTAGAATACCCAAATCTGAACGGTCAAAACAAAGCTTGTTATGTTCCGAAATTGGAAAAGGCGCAATGACAATAATAAAAATCACTCAACAAAATGAATTTTTCAATTAAATCAAGCAGCTGAAAACCCGAAACAAAATTGACAAATCAAATCGTTTAATTTCGTTAACTCCGTTCTTAGACACCGCTGGAATACTCAGGGTGGGCGGTCGACTTTCTAATGCAGACATTTCAAATGACAGAAAACACCCGATACTTCTCCCTAATAATAATCACGTTACACGAATCATAATATTACATGAACACGAAAGACACTTACATGCAGGCAATCAAGCGACTTTAGCGGCAGTTAGGGAAAATTATTGGCCAATTTCCGGACGAACTCAAGTTCGAAAAATTCTTCATAAGTGTTTGAATTGCTTCAAATATAAACCTAAGCTTATGCAAGAGATCATGGGAAATTTGCCATCTGATAGGGTAACAATTTCAAGGCCATTTCAAAATAGCGGCGTAGACTATGCAGGTCCAATAATGATTAAAGAGTCACGTACTAGAAACAAACGTATGGTCAAGGCTTATGTTGCTTTATTTATTTGCTTTGCGACAAAGGCAATACATATTGAATTAGTCGGCGACCTAACAACTGAAAGTTTTTTAAGTGCTCTAAAGCGATTCACTTCGCGTCGGGGACACGTGAAAAATTTGTATTCTGATAATGGTACAAATTTCGTTGGTGCCCACAATGAATTGCGCCAGTTAATGAAATCAAAAACTTTTCAATCAAAAGTAACAGAATCTCTTATGAATGACCAAATAAAATGGCATTTCATTCCTTCTAGATCTCCTCACTTTGGGGGTTTGTGGGAGGCAGGTATAAAATCAGCAAAATCACACATAAAAAAGGTATTAGGAAATGCAGCCGTTACATATGAGGAGATGTATACTCTCCTAGTGAGGATTGAAGGTTGTTTAAATTCACGACCCCTTGTTCCTTTATCCGAAGACCCAAATGATCTTTCTGCACTTACGCCCGGTCATTTTTTAATCGGGGCTCCGATAACGTCAATCGACGAACCTGATTACATCGAGGCAAAGTCAAATCGTCTATCTAGATGGCAAAGGATCGATCAACTTTCGCAACACTTCTGGAGAAGGTGGGGGAAGGAGTATTTACCTACGTTGCAACAACGAGTCAAATGGCGAGTAAATGCAAGGCAATTATGTATTCCTAATGCTATGGTACTGATACATGAAGATAACCAGCCACCTCAGCGATGGCGACTGGGACGGATTATCGCTCTCCATCCAGGTGAAGACAGAATTGTGAGAGTGGTGACGATCGAAACTGCCAATGGCAACATTAAAAGAAGTATTCACAAAATTTGTGTACTTCCTGGGGAACCATAACTTTCAAGTTCAAATGTTGGTTGGTGTTTTTCGTTGTTTAAAGACTTTTACTGAATTATAATTTGTTGAAAGCTGCCATCTTTCAAGGTGGGCGGAATGTTTGGTTGTCAAACGTCGTTAGGAAAGTTATCATAGTAACCGTTGCTGTTTAAAAAAAATTATTATTAATTAATGACAGATGTAAAGAAAAACATAAATAGAGAAAAACTTCAAGTAATTTCATTTTTCTATTTTGATCTACTTCTTGTCGTTAAACACCATCTACATAACAGAATGACAATATCAGTTTATTATTATTCAAATCTGTATGACCGGCCATGATTCAAATGTTTTTATTTCGATAAATAAACATTATGCGCCACCTGTTACCGATTAAGATACACACATAGCGGGGTTTATAATTATTATTCAAATCTGTATCACCAGTCATGATAAATAAAAATTTATGCCGACCAAGCACGTAGCCGGTGTTCAGGTTTCATTCTACATAACGGTTTTAGATATCTATAACTCCCCGTGTACATGGTATTAAACCGTCTGAAGACGCACTGGAAGTTTAGTGACAATATTAGTGAAAATATTAGATTCATGAACAGTGAGTATTATCTGTACAGCATATTAAGCCTGCTCTATTACTGAATAAAATTTACACCTTTTTTATTAAAAACTAGCGGCCCGCTCCGGCTTCGCACGGGTATAAAATATATAGCCTATGTCACTCACTGAAAAAATGATTAAAATCGATCCAGTAGTTTTGATTTGGATAAGGATTAATGCTGTATTGGTTAAAATCGCTTCGAAAATTAGCCATTATTTGTCGTAAAAAGTAAATGACAAAAAAATGTTATTGTGGGATATCCATAAGAGATAGACATATACCATCGCGGAGTTTTCTGTAGACCTTTTCAATGTGTACAATACTTACTACATTATTTTGATAAATCTCGTAGGGTTCAGCCTGCGTTTGCAATGTAAGCGGAAAAAATGTAATTATTTACATCACATTAGAAACCTCAAAAATAAAAGTATTTCTCCACTATTTAATGGATGTTATTATACATATAAACCTTCGTCTTCAATCACTCTATCTATTAAAAAAAACCGCATCAAAATCCGTTGCGTAGTTTTAAAGATTTAAGCATACATAGGGATATAGGGACAGAGAAAGCGACTTTGTTTTTTACGATGTAGTGATGTTACTACTGTTAGAGGCTGTTGAAAATTTATGAGAATTGAGTAAATCCAAAAAAACAAATTTAATAACTGATTTCTTAATACATGTGTCGTCCGATTCACATTCTCAACTGTTGCGTGCCTCACGGTGTCCTTCGCGCCACGGGTCCCTTGATCTGTTTCTGTTTTGACTTCAAGATACAATTTATTAGTTTATTTATGTTAGCGACAAAGGAGACCGCAAGCACGTTCACAATCATTTCTGAACAGAGTAACATTTCTTTATTATTTCCTTAACATTCGGCCATTCCTGACCTAGGAACGTCCCCGTGACTTCACCCATATAAGTCTGTGGCACACTTGATTACTTGTTGTGGAAGCACACTGGGCTTTCCCTGTGGTACACTGGACCACTCGAAGATGGAAGCACACTGGGCTTTCCATGTGGTTCACTGGACCACTCGTAGATGGAAGCACACTGGGCTTTCCCTGTGGTTCACTGGACCACTCGTAGATGGAAGGTTAATAGTCAACCCCGCTTTTCTTAATAATTTTAAGACTTCCTCTAAACGTTTTAGGCCTTCTCGTTCTGTTTTAGAGACAATAAGGATGTCATCCAGATAAACCATAACGTACTGATGAACTAACGGTTCCAATGCCATGTTGATGGCACGCTGAAAGACGGCAGGTGCATTGGATAACCCAAAAGGCATCCTCTTGTAATGATAATGTCCGTCTGGGGTCACAAACGCGGTATATTTTTGACTATCTTTTGCCATTCTAATTTGGTGGTAGCCGGACTTCAAATCAAGTGTTGTAAAGATTGTGTTATCTAAAAGTCTGTCGAGCAAATCTTCTATCAGTGGCAGGGGATATCTGTCTTTCACTGTTGTTACACGCGGCCTTTTTGGGGCCGTGAAAATGGCCGGTGCGCTGCGTGACAAAACTCTCTCAGGGGTGGTGGTGACGTTGATGTTGTTGAAAGGAAACACAATGATTGAAATGAAAATTCCCAATAGCTCGCAGAAGCCACGTAGGGGAGTGTTTGGTAGCGGTTTCTTGACCTGGAGGAGCAGGCTGCCTTCCTTCTTCTGGGTTCTGATAAGAACCGGCGATGTGAACACCACTTCAGTGAGGTTGACCTGGATTTGTCCTAGGAGGAGCTGGATCCCTTGGATTGGCTTGGAGATGGCTTGAATGTAGAAGTTGGCTTGAAGTTGGTCTTCTGATCAGCGCGGTGGCTGGTGTCTGACTGAGATGCAGATCTCGAAAAGCAACGGTTTTTATGCATCTTTCTGACGTAATGGCGAGCTGCCATTGGTGGAGACTCTTGCTGTGGCGCGGTAACACTGTTATTTGGTTTAATTTTCGGTAATCCACGACCATCCTAAAATCGCCAGTTTTCTTTTTAATTAATAGAATAGGGCTACTAAATGGAGAAATCGTCGGTTCTATTATGTCTTTGTCTAATAAATCATTTACAATTTCGCGCACTTTTCCTCTTTCAAAAAAAGACAAACGATAAGGTTTATATACTACTGGAACAGATGACGTAAGCTCTAGATGCATTTCAATGTCAATGTTACTTAGAAGGTTAATATTTTCACCGAAACACTCAGGATATCGGTCTATTAGTGGTTGCACATTACTTAAATTTAATTGTTTATTGTTGCGTATGTCTGGAGCGTTACAGAAACCTCGCGCTAAGCACATATTTCTATCAACTTCCAATGTTTGTAAACTAAGGTTCAAAATACGCATTCTACCCGTGCCCTGACAAAATTGCACTTCATTTGGAGGAATTATTAATGTGGCGCCGTTTTTATATTGTTCAGAGTAAAACGTGCATAATTCACCATTTGTTAAATCTGATGTTACCGCAATTACATTTATTCCAGGTTTAATAACAGTACGGTCTTGTGTGTTTATTTTCACACCATCGTTTTCTTCTATCACATCCCAGGGTAATATATTTCGTTCGGTTAACTTTAAATAGTCCGATGTTTTATAAACATAAACGCCGTCGCATTCTGTAATCGGTCGACCTATTAATAAATCTGTTGATTGTAACGTATTTGATACAACAAAGAACTCTGTTGTTACAGTGATTTCGTCTATTTCAATTTTTAATTTTATCACGCCCAATGGTTTTACCGTGGCCCCTCCATAACCAACAATTACAGAATCCGTCAAATCGGTTTCTACTTTTAGATTTAATTTGTCCACCACATTTAATTTAATTGTATTACAACTACTACCAAAATCTACGTACGCGGAAAATGTTTCTCCATTGATTTTAGCGGTTTTATAAAATTTGTTATTGTTTTTGGCGTCATATTTATCACTGGACATTAGTTTTATTTCGCGGTTCAATGGTTCACCAAATTTTTGTCTTTTCCAACACTCGTTTTCAGTATGACCTCTACGTTTACAAAATGAACAGTTTTTGTCTGAAACATTCTTTGAACAGTGTATCTTTTTATGTCCCTCGCGTCCGCACTGAAAACATTTTAGTCTTTTTCCCTGTCTTACGTAGGATTGTTCAAAGGACCGGTTAATTTTAAAGCTATTACTGGAGCTTACCTTCCCTTGCCTTTGCTCGTTGTTAGCAATTAAAAATTGTAGTAAATGTTTTGTACTTACACAATTAGCTGCTCGAATACCTGACTTTAAAAATGGATCGTTTATGGTATTTGCTATTACGTCCACAATTACCCTGTCCTGAAGTTTGCAGTACTGGCCAATGGTCAGCTTCTGCTAGAAGAAATCGATTAAATTTTGGGATGCACTTCGGTCAATGTTCACTAGATCCTTTAGTTTACTGAAAACACCCTGCTGCACCGGAAAATTTTCCTGCAATTTCTTTTTCCACTCTTTCCACGAAAGTTTTAAGTTTTCTTGGTTATTATACCACGTTTTCGCGTTACCTTTGAGTTTATTTATCATGCAGTACACGCGCGCCCGTTCATCCCAATCGAATAAATCACCTGTAGCGTCGATACTATTTAACCACTGAATAACATTCATCGATTCATCAAAGTTTCCACTAAATGCTGTTACACTGTCAATTTTACCCTGATATACACTAGACCTATTACTTAATTTTTGCTTTAAAAATTTCACTTCGCGTCGAAGTCTTTTATTTTGGCGAGAATTATTATGACTGTCCCCACTAGAACTACTACTACTTGAAGAACTGTCACTACTATCAGAAGATGATGAGGACGACCGCTCGTCTCTTTTAGATTTATGTTTTCTATTTTTCGGCATTTTTTTTTGCGAAAATATAAACAAAGAAAACACTGAAAGCACGTAAGCCAATCCCACTTCTGATTTGTTAGAGGCTGTTGAAAATTTATGAGAATTGAGTAAATCCAAAAAAACAAATTTAATAACTGATTTCTTAATACATGTGTCGTCCGATTCACATTCTCAACTGTTGCGTGCCTCACGGTGTCCTTCGCGCCACGGGTCCCTTGATCTGTTTCTGTTTTGACTTCAAGATACAATTTATTAGTTTATTTATGTTAGCGACAAAGGAGACCGCAAGCACGTTCACAATCATTTCTGAACAGAGTAACATTTCTTTATTATTTCCTTAACACTACTTACTTATTTCATACATTTGTGTAGAAACAACAAAGACAAACAAAAAACTGTTAATTTATATAAAATGAAGTATCATTAATTTAGTGGTGAGAATAAAATTAATAATTTCTTTTTTTTATCAATATTTGAAGGAAATGCTCTGGAGCACGTCAATTTTTATTTTCAATTTAGAATTTTGTAAGGAATATGCAAATTTCATAAATTTGTGTAGGAACAAGACAAAACAAAAAATTTAAATTTTCTTGAAAAAAGTTTCATTAAGTCTCGTTGAAAAGCATAGTCAAAATCCATATAAAATTTTCGATATTGTTAAGTAGTGATAAATAATATATTACAGCTAATATTCTGAATGGAAAACAAGTCGTGAAGATAATAGTTTGGGGGACCTCTACAGAAGGACATGAACGCAGAAATAAAACTTCGTTTTAGTGTGAACGAAAGAATCACCATGCACATTCGAAACATGTAATATTGAAAAACTTTTAACAAGAATCACCAACTTCCAGTAGCATCAACCACCGATCCTAGTAAGGTAAGAATATAGTTTTTATAATTCATATTCGTCATTGTTAGATAGTGATGTGTTTACAGAGAAGTAGATAGATTTTCTGCTAAATTTTATTTAACGATTCTTCTAACAGTCACTCTCGTTGTGATGATCGATTTTTTCTGCTGAAAAATCTATTTAGAAATTCTTATAATAAGGTATTTCCAGAACGATGACGTTTTGTTACTCTGTTTTAATCAGGAGCGTATTGAGGTGTCTATTTATAGATTCTTGTAATACACCCTCGAAGTTTTGAGGTTTTATATAATTTTACTTCAACGTTAACAGAAGTGGCGATAGATTTTTCTGCTGAAAATCTATTTATCGATTCTTGGTATAATATTTTTGTTACTTTTAATGGTTTTCTACTCTCTACAGGTTTGAATAAACTTTAGAAGCGACATATGGGATTATATGGAGATTGCAGCGGGGTCACTAGGGCACGTACGAGTAGTACCTGCAGCAACATCAGCAACACCGACTCTACCAGGGGCACCCAACAGCAGTAGTAACAATAGTATCGGAACCTGTAATCATGGCCACATGTTTTTATATTTAAATAGAGATTCTTTCAGGTGATAGCGAATATCAGGATTATTTTTTTTGCCACCTTATCTGTTTTTTTATAATTTCCTACAGATTTTTCGAACACTCAGTAGCAAACAGCACTAGGGGCACGTAGCACCAGCGACAGTACCAGCAACACCGACTCTACCAGCGGCACCCAACAGCAGTAGCAACAATAGTACCAGTATCTGTAATCATCACTACTCGATCTCCCCAGCTCTAAACGTTTTGGTTTTCAATTACAGGTGTTTTTAGGTGAGAATAAGAAAAATGACGTTTTTCTAATATTTTTTGTTACTTTAACCATTTTTTTTATTCTGTACAGGTTTGAATAAGCTTTAGAAGCAACATATGGAATTATAATATGGAAACGATGACAACTGATCATAGACATGTAATTCCGCAGTTTACTTAGGTTTGAAGCAATAAAACAATAATATTCTGGTAATTATTTTATTGAAAATATTTACACAATTTACCCCAACGGATTATTCAGTACTTTTAAGATTTTTATTGTGAATAAAACAGTTGATCTCAACATGGTAATAAGCCCTGTTTAACATTTTTCTATAGAAAATGCCTAGTGAATAGAGTATTTACAGATTTTGTTTATAGAGCCCTTAACAAGTTAATAATTTACGCGGCGCTTTTATCGGCGTTTTTATAAATTCCTGAGATACAATATTATTATTATAAAGTTACAAATTTTTTGTTTCTTGGTGTAGCCGTATGGAATTGATGTAAAATCTTCATGGAATTTTCTCTTCTGCGATGTAATTCTAAATATTTTAGTTTCGTTTGTTGTTATGACGTCATGCTCCCTAGTTCGCTGAATACCTCTTTTAGTAACTGTAATTGGTTCGTTATTTTCTACCATAGCCATCATACTATCTAGATTAATTTTCTCTGCCGTTTCATAAGAAAGAGTGACCCCCTTCACCTTACATACTCTGATAAACCTCTTTTCGTTTACTGACCATATTTCATACGAGTAGCTCTTAGGGCCAGTTGAAATAAATGTGTCTATATAAGACCCTTCTACGAAAGTTTCCAGTTCATCTGTTAAATCACCCAGAAAACTGCCTGTTGGCGGCTCATATTCGTTTGGTCTAGAAATAAATATGATGGAGTCTGTGTCGTAATAGAGAACTCTTTCACCCAGTTTTTCCAAATAGGAGTAAAGTTTTAATCCGGCTTGGGCTGTAGTGTAGGCTGCAATACAGACATTCACGTTAGCTAGAAGGTCGCTAGCTTCGATTATATGTGACCAGTTTACTGCAAGGGTTTCTTCATTTATTTCCAAAACGGTATTTACGTCTATAGCTGGGTTTGACAGTAAGTCGTAAAATTCTGCTGGTGTCCTAATAATGGATGTTTTGCACTGGTTCTCCCTCTGACCAAATTTTCCCCAGAAACTATTGAGTATTGGCATTCCCACATTTCTATGACCTCATAACCAGCAGCCTGCAATCTTTCTGTTTTCTCTATGGTACGCTGAAAGCGTGTATCTAGTGTGTCGTTGGGGTCTTCATGTAAAGGTTTATCCCTCATTGTAGTCTGACATATGTTATGTCCATGATAATAGCACACGTGAAATTCATAAACTTGACGAGTTTCTTCGCAGTAACCATCTACTCTCACCCCGTTCAGTACAACCTCTTTACTATTTAACGAATTCTTGATGTTAACCCCCCTCTCATTTTCCTCCCATATCAACCATTTGACGGCTATTGTGGACTGATTATCGGTTGTCCTGTATCCGTTACGTGGAATAATACCAATAGTGTTTGGCTTAAGAAAATTTCTTCTAAATACTAGATTGCATGCAGATGCAATGGTACATGCTTCAGTGAACGGGCACACCCCACATTGATCCAACATTATGTTGCGGAATTTCAGACACGCTTCCGTTAAAATTTGTACGTCGCTGCTGCAGTAGGCTATCAGTTGCTTTTGGAAGTCAAACTGGTCATTCTTGTGTTCTTCATGCCACTTCAGTAATTTCAACCTGGCTTCGGGTTTCAGTGAATCAGGGTCGTAATATTTAATAGAGAGCAGGGGACCGTTGTAGTTTTTATTTTCTTCTGTGTTGAACAGATGTGGAAAGTACCCCTTTTTGAAAATGTCGGGCAGATCAAAGACTTTAGGTAATTCAGAAAGACATCGGGAAATAGTTTAGGGAATCTATGAACTTTATGTTATTGATCTCCATTAAAATAATTTTGGAACCGCGCATGATCAGTTTCGGGGTATACTTGGTGCTTTCCAAGATATATTTCAAAATGAATTGGTGGTCAAAAGCCTGCCCATTATGCGCCAGAACCACAATCTCTTTGAATATTTTCTTCTGATTTACTACGAATTGAATGAAATATTCGACTGGTTTGATTTTTAAAACGTGTTTTCTAACACCACATGTATCTGATCTTCCCCAAAAGTCAAACATTGCGAACACGTCTGTTTAAACACACATAGATTTGGAGAGTGAACTGTAGATTTTTCATTATAATTGACCTCTTGGCGTGTTTCAAGGTCATAGAAGATAAAGAGAGTTTTGTCATCAGCGATTACTTATCAGGACGCATGTAGCACATGTGATTTTCGGATTGTTGACTATTACAAATCTTACAGAATATTTCGTCACATAGATGTTGACGGTCTTTCTTAACTGTCTTCAAACACGTAGTACATCTCCGTATCTTCTTGCAAAGTTCGGTCTTCAGGTGATTTTCGTAACAGATTTGACTTCTGAAACTCCTATTGCAGTCTGAACACGTAATTTCTTCTCGACCCCTATCACATGGCGGTTTATTTTGGCAACAGGGACAGCTGTTTTTGCACCGATGATTATCTTTGCCATTGTAGGTAATATTGCAGTCTTCACAGTAATACCCCGTACCGAACGCTGCGGTTAAAGACGTTATCACGTTGTAATGGTTGTTGTGGTACAACAAATTGATCCTTTTCTCAGAATCAGGGCCTTCAAATATCTTATGACGCGTCCCATACTCATAAACCGTGATTTTATAATGTTGCAAGTACTGCTGCAATAATTTAAGTTCATCTATACCTGCTCCGTTGTCAGGGATCACAACACCTGCAGCGTTCAGCAACTCTATAGCCTTCTTCATCTGCACCTTCCCTGCATCTTTTTGGATGCGTTTGAAATTGGCAGCTCTCTCTATTTTTGCAATTCCTAAGACAAGAGCTCTACTTAAGCAAAGGCCGTCACCATTCTTAATCTGCAATAAAATAATATTTTACCCTCGTGTCTAAACGACAACTTTGTGTTTTTTTTTAAATTAGCCAATTAGATTAAATATTTTAGCATTTTAAGGACTTACACAAATAATCCCCCTTCGACTTCGACATTCCTCCTCGAAATTAGAGAAGTAATTTTTCCCTCTTCGACGTCCTCGACCCCTAGGCATCTCCACTGTTGTTACGATCACTCGAAATTTATCTGTGTTTAGCCCTTCACTGTTGCTTTGGTAAATCTGCGACAACATATCCCACAACTGGTCAAACGTTATATTAGCAACTTTTCTAAAGGGTAAATGGCTCTCCTTAGCGCCATCAACTGTTGTGAAAGAGAAACCTGCTTTGCTCTCGGGATGAAGATTTTCAGTAACATGTTCAAGCACACCTGTGATACCCCGTTTTAGCCACTCGATGCCATCTTGGTTTTTGACCGGTAAATCATTTATTTTGAATACCACATTCTTCCTAGTGAGCTTGTACTTTTTATTGTTTATTTTAGTTTCATTCAAAATTGTAAATGCATTAGTTGTAGAAGGCGCTACCTCCGACACAGGCTGAGGTTGAAGTATCGTATCTACATGAGATTCCTTCTTACCTTCGTGCACGGATTTCACATGGCGTGACACTGCGTCCAACCTTGAATATTTCTTACTACATTGGGGGCATTCATAGTCAGAAGTGCTAACCCCGCAGTGTAACTGATGACGTTTTAGGTTGTCTAGTCTTAAAAAAGACTTTTTGCATACGCTGCACTGCTGCTGATTCATTATTATTGTTACCACCACTATTGCTCATAAGATAATACTGATCGGCGATTCACCTGAGGCCTGTTTATATGCTTTTTTAGTAATTGCTTATCGCGCATGCTCCACCTGATGAAACTAGCTCTAATAATATTATGCAAAATGAAATACTGTAAGAGACAAAACATTTGTTCAATAGAATACAGCGTTTTCTTGAATCAACTCATGTAATATGAAACGTTATCCTGTAACCTTCAGATAACCTATGGATGATAATATTTATTACTCATACAACTAAAATGCTTTGAGGGAGAAAACATTTGTTCAACAGAATACAGCGTTTTTTGAATCTAATCGTGTAATATGAAACATTGTCCTGTAACTTTTCAAATGACCTATGAATTATGCAGAAAAACTGCTACATTTGTTCAGCAGAATACAGCGTTTTCTTGAATCCACTCATGTAATATTATTAAGAGAGGTTACACCTGTTCAATAGAATACAGCGTTTTCTTGAATCGACTCGCGTAATATGAAACATTGTCTTGTTACTTTTCAAATGACTTATGAATGATGCAGAAAAATTGCCACATTTCAATAGAATACATGGGTTTAAATTATGCACTCTGTTTTTTTTTTGGAAAACACCGCTATACTTTACCCTCTAGGTCATTGACTTGACCTTGAACATATAACTTCTCTTAAAACAGTGCATTGGAAGTGCAGTAGTTTGAGTCCATATAAAGCTACACTATTTCCTGAATCAAAATGACCTATGAATGATGCAGAAAAACGGCGTAGTTGATTCTACACCAGTTCAATAAGTTCTGCATAAAACTGTAGGTACTTAGCCGATTATCTCAGTTTTCTCCGATACGTGATCAAAGTAAGACGTTTTCGATATCGCTAATGGAAACAGAGGTTATGGCTGTGCAGCCTATGGAAAATAGATATGAAAATGAAATTCGCTGTGAAAAACGATTTATTTACGAAACAAACTACGAGTGTGGAAATGGAGTTACTGTACACTCTGTGGCCTCAGCCCCGCTAGAAACTTTGAACCTACCGTGAAAATTTTAAATACGCTTTCGATGAATGATATGCACAGTATGTCCTTCTTAGCCGATGATTGGTATGACGTTGCTAAATTTCTGCGAGATTCATTGGAGGACTACTTTGAGAAACCTAAAGATGAAGAGATCACATACCACAGAGAAGGTGGATGGTATCACGTTGACGGAGACGCTATTTTCGAAAACAAACTGCTCAGAGTTCAAGAAAAAACGATGTTTCCGGTTCAGTGTTGTATCTGTACGAGGATATCGTTAAACAAATTGACGACTTGGAAACTGTAATATCTGGCCGGTTAGATCTCTTGTATTCTTTACATTTTAATGAATTTTACCAGGACGTGCTCTTACTTAGGGTGACAGAGGAACTTAAAAAATATGAAAAAGAATGTGTTAAAGATATAATTTTAAATTTGAATTGTAGGGGACGCGCCGGTATAAATTATGAAGATATACGGTACTGTTTAAAAGAATGTTTGGTGTATTGTATGGATATATTGTATTATGATTTAGGTATAGTAGTACCTACTTATGTAGAAAACTAAATAAATCCAATCACTTTCAATCTAAATGTCTTTTAATGCAGGTCTACGTTCCAACATAACTTGCATGAACCTCTTGACAAAACGCGGTACCTACATATAATCATTCAAAATGTCTACATCAAAAAACTTAGGTTGCGCACTAGATAGCCCTGCGGTCTTCCGCGCAGGATAGATAGATTGGGTTGGATCCCCGGCAGCTGCTTCCTGAGGAATTTTCTTTATATTTAAGTCAATAACTGTCCATGTATGCTTGCGACTGCCTGTCTCCGATTATTCAAATTATGTATAACAGATTACCTATGACTGTTGCCTGATTTCTTGCGAATAATTATGATTGGGGAAATTTTATAATTAACAACGTCTGCTTGCTTAGAACGTAAAAAGCAATGCAAACAAATAGCTCGATGACCTCTCGATCGGTAGAGTTTGGGAATGTACGTCAGTTTATACCGTGTAAACGAAATTCTTGTTTTAATTTATGTACCTACACACTTATAAAATTGCACAACTAAAATACATTATTTATTATTTATCAGTACAAGGTCTAATGAAAATAAACGCACCGACATGCACATTCCGCGTGATTCATCGGACCGGGAGCAGAATTCTTTTATCACTAGAAATGCAGCTGTATTATATACATCTGTATTGAATGCACCTGTATTGTTTACACCTGTTATTAAGAAGATATACCCATATTTTTAACTGTGATGTCATCAAACTTGTCTGTATGACTCATCTTTTATCACTTCAAAGCTTTTACAGAAAAATTACGATCAGCCTCTTACACCTTTTTAATAGTCTACTTTTTGAACCCATTCAGTATTAAGACAACTCTATTGTGTGTATGTGTGTACAACCACCAGGTCCAGCCATGAAGACGATCTCCAGGTCCTGACTCGAAGACGACCACCAGGTCCTGCCATGAAGACGACCACCAGCCACGAAGACGATCTCCAGGTCCTGCTATGAAGATAACCACCGGGTCCAGCCACGAAGACTATCTCCAGGTCCCCCATGAAGACGATCACCAGCTACGAAGACGATCACCAGGTCCAGCCATGAAGACGACCACCAGCTATGAAGATGACCATCAGGTCCAACCACGAGGACGACCACCAGGTCCTGCCTCGAGACGACCACCAGCTACGAAGACGACCACCAGCCACGAAGACAAGCACCAGGTCTAGCCATGAAGACGACTACGAGCTACGAAGACGATCACCAGGTCCAGCCACGAAGACAGCCACCAGGTCTACCCATGAAGACGACCACCAGGTCTACCCATGAAGACGACCACCAGGTCCTGCCATGAAGACGACCACCAGGTCCTGCCTCGAGACGACCACCAGCTACGAAGACGATCACCGGGTCCAGCCACGAAGACAACCACCAGGTCTACCCATGAAGACGACCACCAGCTATGAAGACGATCACCAGGTCCAGCCACGAAGACAACCACCAGGTCTACCCATGAAGACGACCACCAGATCCTGCTATGAAGATGAAATGTGCTCGTACAGCTGTATGACCCTCCTATGCGCGCCACAATTTTTCCCAAAATCCCTACATAAAGCTATACGCCTATTAGGAATGACCTCTGACCTCGGGTCACTAACCCCCGAATCTCAATGACCCTGAAATGTACTCATACAGCTGTATGACCCTTCCTATGCATGTCACATTTTCCGGTGTGGAGGTAAATCATTTGGTGGAGGGATTTACCATAGGTTCTTATGGGAAGTCGGCGGCGTATATAGTCCTATTACCTACTCATGGTGTTTGTGGTCGCACTCCTCCGAAACGGCTGGACCGATTTTTATGAAATTTTTTTGTACATTTGGTAGGTATGAGAATAGGTCGTAAAGTATTTTTCACCCTCCTACCCCCAACCCGTATTTATTAATCGCGATTTTAGTATTTTTGTATGAACAATATCCAAATAATTGAATTTTCTGTACATTTGGTAGGTATGAGAATAGGTCGTAAAGTATTTTTCACCCTCCTACCCCCACCCCCCATTTATTAATCGAGATTTTAGTATTTTTGTATGAACAATATCCAAATAATTTAATTTTTTTGTACATTTGGTAGGTATGAGAATAGGTCGTAAAGTATTTTTCACCCTCCTACCCCCACACCCCATTTTTTAATCGCGATTTTAGTATTTTTGTATGAACAATCTATATATATAAAAATGAATCCCTATTTCCCTTGGTCACGCCATAACTTGAGAACGACTTAACCGATTTCATTCATCTTTTTTTTATGGTTTCTAATACTCCGTAGAAGGTTCTTACGGAACGGAAAATTAAGAAAATTGCGCAGAAAATTGGAAAATTTGAGAAAACGTAAAGACTATTTTAACTTCGAGCGTTTGACAGTCTGTACGTGTGTATGTCACCAAATTCCTCTTAAACGGCCAGACCGATTTTGATAAAAATTTTTGTGTGTGTTGGAGTGGGTCCCTGGATGGTTTACATTCACAATTGGACCCGGTAGGTGGCTCTGCAATCGGGTTCTAGGAATTTTTTTGAACGGCTGGACCGATTTTGATGAAATTTTTTGTGTGTGTTGGATTGGGTCCCTGAATGGTTTACATTCACAATTGGACCCGGTAGATGGCGCTGCAATCGGGTTCCAGGAGTTTTTTTGAACGGCTGGACCGATTTTGATGAATTTTTTTTGTGTTTGTTGGAGTGGGTACCTGGATGGTTTACATTCACAATTGGACCCGGTAGGTGGCGCTGCAATCGGGTGTTACTGAACTCCTAAACGGCTGGACCGATTTTGATTAAATATTTTGTGTGTGTTGGAGTGGGAGGATGGTTTACATTCACAGTTGGACCCGGTAGGTGGCGCTGCAATCGGGTTCTAGGATTTTTTTTAAAACGGCTGGACCGATTTTGATGAAATTTTTTGTGTGTGTTTGAGTGGGTCCCTGAATGGTTCACAATCAAAATTAGACCCGGTAAGTGGCGCTGCATTCGGGTTCTAGGATTTTTTTTACGGAAATTTTTTTAATGTCGGGCAGGACAACGTCTGCCGGGCCCGCTAGTGATTGTATAATTCCTGAAAGCTACTTTCTCTTCCAACAATTATTTTATTGACAGTTTTGGTCCACTGAAAAACTACTACATTAAAATTAATTTCAAATAATAATTTTCCAAGTGTTTATGTTCATTACAAACTACATATATTTCTAAATAATTCATCTTGTTTTATTACTTGTCTTACTATATTAAATACTCCCATTTTATGTCCTATTTTAGGCAGAAGATTAAATATCACTGCTAAAAATCGCTGGGTAATAATATTAAAATGTGTTGTCGGTCTCCCTTCAATAATCCTGGGGAGTAATCTCTTGCAGCGATAAAGTCTGTATCGGTGGAGTTGTTTCCATTAAGTAATGAAATCTTACAAGCTAAACAGTGCCTTGTTTTTTTATAAACTTTTCTTGCTAAATATCCCGTTATATACACACGTACACACTTTCCAACTCTGGAATGACGAATAACAGGCAGATTGCTTGGTAAGTTAGTTACCTCCATTTCTAATGGTGCAACTCCAGGAACTTCTTCTCCGGTTAAAAAAACTCGAAGATTATCCAGAGCACCAACAGAGAAATCCTTCTCACAATTGCAACCAGGGGAATGAGGTGTTATGAAATTATTAATAACCTGGGTTTTAAATGCATCAATGAAGTACGGTACTGACGGGTTTACATTTCTAGATCCCTGGCTTCGCACACACCCAAAAAAATTTTCGAGAGGATCCTGGTTAAATGCACGAGGTACCATAAAAGTAAAACCTCTTGCCAAAAGAATCACCCTCATTCTTTGAAAGCTTTTTAGTGTATGTTAGCAATAACTTTGTATTTTTATTATATAAATAATTTGTTCTAATAATTCGAACAGCAGTAAAGTAAGTCAAAATAAGACATTCGTTTTCTCTCGCGGCCGACCACGTCCTCTACCACCACTCTCTCGATAACGACTGCCTCTCCCCCTCTTCTTCAGCTTCTTCCATCATTTTCTCAACCTCCGGCCCTCCGTCGGAAATAGCTAACACTCGGCCAATTCTGACAGTGAGAGCGCCCCTGCTCTCTGTATTATCGGCTCGGTCCAGTTCGTAATCACGTAGATGCTTCGGCGGTCTCCGACTTCGGCAGCTGCGCCCTTGCTCGAGGCTGCGTTCTAGCTCGCGACCTTCAGTTACGCCCACTCCGTTGTTTTTATTTTGTTTTTGCAGCTGATGCTGGTTCACACGCGCGTTGTTTGCGGCTGTTAGATCATGTTCAATTTCTATCTCTTCTGGGTCGGATTCTCCATCATCGTCTTCATCGGAATGGTTTTGATAAACTTTTAACTGAGATACGTGCGCTGTTGTGTTGTATGTTCATCCCTCACTCGCACCTGCAATTGCACTCACTTTATAGGTATCCCTCGGTAATTTTCCCACTATCACCAATGGCCCACGATATTTTAATTGTGTTTTGGTTGGTTGGCCCGTAATTTCTGGAGCCCTCCGCATTACCACTACGTCACCAATTTCAAATTCGACATTTTTGTACCTTTTACGATCGTACCGGGCTTTATAATTGGCTTGTTCCTCAGCGATGTTTGCGTGGATTTCTTCTTGCAGCCTAGCAGGTAGTACATAGCCGTCATGATCTCCTGCCACTTGGCACAATGCTCCATCCTCAAAACTAGGAATATATCCGTATAGACACTCAAATGGCGTTTTTCTTGACGTTTTATTTTCCGAATTATTCAAGTCACGTTCTACCCGCTTTAAATGAACATCCCAGTCGTTCTCACCACGCATTCTTGAGATAAGTACGGGTACCAAGGTTCTATTCACACGCTCAACTTGGCCATTAGCTTGAGGATGTCGACTGCTATTTAACGTGTGGTGCAACCCTAACTTTCTGCACAACTCTCCGAAGTTCTTTGCCGTAAAACACGTCCCTCTCTCCGCCACAATTATTCGTGGTAAACCAAACTCCACGAAGAATTCGTCCAGTGAACGTTTCACATACTTCGTGCTGGTGTTTTTCATGGCATATAATTTCACAAACTTGGTTAACGCGTCGACCAACACGAGTATGTATGAATTTCCCTTTCTACTCCTCACAAGTGAACCTATATGATCCAAATGTATCCTCTCGAACGGTCTCCTAGGCGGCGGTATCGGGTGTAGCTGTCCTGGCTGCTTCCCCGCCGGAATTTTCGTAAATAGGCACTCGAAACACCCACGAATGTGTTGCTTCACATAATTGCGCATGCTACGGAACCAATAACGTTTTAGTATTGCGGATACAGTTCTATCTACCGCAAAATATCCGTTCATATCATGAAATTTTATAACTGTGCTCTTTCGGATACTGTTTGGAATCACATAAAGTTTCTTATCTTCTCCCCGCACTTTACATAAACGATAAAGTCTACCGTTCTCCACCACATAGTCTTGTACGCAGTTACACTCTTCATGACTCCTTTCCCGTTCTGGTTTTTGTAAAATAGTTATTAACTCACATAGTCGCCTGTCACTCCGCTGCACCATTAGCACCTGTTCTTCCTCTGCCATTGTCATGAATACCGATAATCGCGCACGCATCGCGTCTTCGTCGTCCGCATTTTCGATTGGGGCACGGTTTAAAGCGTCGACATGAGTCATTTTCGCTCCCGCACGATGTTCTATGTCAAAGTCAAATTCACAAAGTAAATTATACCAACGCGCAATCTGAGGGTTTATGGTTTTCTTGGCATTTAGGTATACCAATGACTGACAATCGGTCACCACTGTAAATTTAATATCCAACAGAAATGCTCTGAGTCTGTCTACACACCAAACAACCGCCATCAACTCTAATTGGCTAGAATGATAATTGCTTTCTGTAACTGTTGTCTTTTTCGAAACACACTGCACCAGATGAAGCTTCCCGTCTCGCCCTTCCTGCAGAAGCATCCCTGCCAAGCCTAGCGCACTTGCATTGGTGTGCAATTCCGTCCTGTGTGCTTCTGGGTTGTACAACGCTAGCACTGGTTCGCGGCACAATTGAATTTTCAGTGAGTCGAACGCACTTTGCTCGTCTTGTCCCCATTTAAACTGAACGTCCTTCCTAGTAAGTTCGCTTAATGGTCTGGCTATTTTTGCGTAATCTGGGATAAAGCTTCGGAAGAAACTCGTTAGCCCCAGATATCTCCGAACTTCGTGCACGTCCCTCGGCGCCGGAAAATTACAGATCGCGACAGTTTTTCTGTTACCCGGTCGGATTCCCTCGGCACTCACCACGAAACCCAAATGCTCCACCTCCCGTTTTCCGAACTCGCACTTAGCAACTTTTAACGTCAGTTTTGCTTCTTGTAAAGCCTTGAACACTTTACAAAGTCTGTCCAGCATGCCATCCCAAACTACCGACGGCACCAGAATGTCGTCCAAATAGTAAGTAGCCACCTTGTCCTTCAAGGATCCCATCACTCGATTCATTAGTCTAGTGAACTCGTATGGAGCTCCCGTTAGCTCGAAAATCATTCGCGTAAATTCCCCCGTCTCGTCTGGTCTTATAAACGCGGTTTTCTGGCGTGACTCATTACTAAGCGGAACTTGCAAATAACCTTGTGCCAGGTCTAAGGTTGAGAACAATTTGCAACCACTCGGCCGTTCTAGCTGTTAGTCCACTGTTGCTATCAGGAAATTTCTCTTTTTTGTCTGATTATTTAACCGTCTGAAATCTACAACCAGTCGTGACTCATCCGAACTCTTGGGAACCAGTAAAACCGGAGACGTGTACTCGGACGTCATCTCGGTCGCTATTCCTAGTCTTTTCCATTCTTGCACTATGTCTTTAATTTTCGCTCGTTCTTCTCGCGTAGCGCGATACGGTTTACAGCGTACCGGTTCACCCGAATCTTGGATTTCCATTTCTACTAGGTCGGTACACCCTAACTCCTCTGGTGTTAACGTGAAACAACAACGATAAGAGTTCACTAGCTCCAATAATTTACGCACGTCATCTTCCGGAACACTCGGATCTACTTTTAGCATTTTCCTCAAGATTGGTTGCCTAACGTACTCCACAGCTGCACGTCCTCGGGATACATCTCCGTGTCTCGAAGCGTCAGCAGCACACAACTTCGATAACTCGGCGTCAATGCGCATTATCTCACTACCCGCCCGCAACTTCACTTGATTATCCTTCTTATTTTCCACGGCTACCAGTGCTGTACTTAGCTCGGCCACTCGAATAAAACCGATTCCGTATTTAGGAAGCACGACGTCTTCCGCGGTGGTTAATTTAACCTTGCTCGGAGTAACGCAAACGTCAAACCTTTTCAACATTTCGCTGTCCCGATGCACAAATTTTAACTGCTCTCCAACACGTATGTAGGCAATATTCGGGAGTTCTGTGTAGGTGTGGCCCACCAAAATGTCCACCGGTTGTGCGTAATCGGGCACAACATGCAGAGGTATGTTTTCTGCGCTCACGGAATCTACTGACAATTTTGCGGTGACTATTTTTGTACTTTTTACTTGTGGATCTTCACTTCCAAACCCATACAGTTCAATTGTCTGAGGTTCACACTCAAGATCATTTTTCAAAACTGCGCTAGCCCTTATGGTACACACAGCACTACCGGGGTCAACCAGCCCACCAAGCAATTTTGAATCGTTCAAACACACATCTTTCTGAAAACGTTCAATGTTGTTTTGAGCACTCGGCGTGTTTACGTTCATCGTACGCATTTCGGTTGATTTCGATTCGGCACGTGCTGGTCTATCACCTTCACGACTCATCTTTCTTGTGCCCATACTCGCGACACTTAAAACAAACAAGCTGTCCTTTATGGGGGCAATCGCGGGAATAATGTCCTTGTCCCTGACACCGAAAGCACTTGACCGAAAGTTCCTTTGACACTTTCACGTTTGAATCTCTGTTCGTGTTCTCTCTTGACGAGGGAGAATTTTCTATCGATTCGCGGTTTTTCCAAGGCATACGACCATAACCTTCAGTTCTCGTATCTGATTTGGATATTAATTTTTGATTTGATTCAATAACCCGGTTAATATTTGTTCCTTACTTTCATCGAATGATAATTTTAGATTGCGACACAGTTCGAATTTGGCCTAAAAGTAAGCTGTTACATGTTCTCGCGGCAACTGCTTCGCGACCGTAACCTCTCCCATTTTTCGGAAATGCTTAATTCGTACACAAAAGTTTTTCGGAACGCCAACTCGAAATCTTCCCACATTTCCATCAGGTCTCTTTTTGCCCTGTACCACTGACTGGCTGCGCCGGTCAAATGGAGTGGCGCTGTCTCTACCATAAATTCGTCTGGCCAGGAGTGTAGCATCGCCATGCTTTTTAATTTGTGTAATCATTCGCGGGCGTCACTGTCAGACCCTTCGCCGTCAAATGTTCCGATTCCCTTTGACAAATCCGGCATGACGTGGAAATTTCCCGCAGAATGCGCTTGCACCGCAGCCAACTGCTCACGTGTGCGTTCCTCTCCTGCCACTCTGTTCCTTTCCATCATCTGCATCAGATCGGTAAACATCGCGAACATATCGGCCATTCCTTGATCACGTGATCCGCCGCGCCGCTCGTCAGCAAACAAACCTTCGTCCGGTGACCCTCCTGAACCGCCTACGCTATCGCGTTTCTCCGCCATCTTGAATATCCAAATTTTCACTTAATTTTCACTTTTCTCACGACAATTAGGCCTCAAATCCCACTTCTGAAGTGTTAGCAATAACTTTACTGCTGTTCAAATTATTAGGACAAATTATTTATTTAATAAAAATACAAAGTAAGTCAAAATAAGACATTCATTTTCTCTTGCGGCCGACACGTCCTCTACCACCACTCTCTCGGTAACGACTGCCTCTCCCCCTCTTCTTCAGCTTCTTCCATCGTTTTCTCAACCTCCGGCCCTCTGTCGGAAATAGCTAACATGTAAAAATCCAGTTCTGTAAAGTTCTGTTGTAGACTACAGTTTCAGTTCCCTTTTTACAGAACTTCATTGTCTTCAGCACCTGAAAATACAACTACAATTTCATATGGTGAAAATCATGTTATGTGTTAGTGAAATTGAAAATATTTCAACCAAAATTAAATTTCAGTATACATAAGCTTACATAATTTTATACTCTAATAAAAGGTCCGAGTTTTTAAAGAAACCAACACCGGATTAAGTCTGCTAAGTTGCTGTGATACCGGCTTTCTGATTGGTTGTATCATGGCAACGAAGTTGGTGCCAACCTTAATCCTTGAAAAACCGGGCCTAACAGTAGGGTTAGTTGAAAGTTGCATGCACTCCAGAGTGCATGCAACTTTCAGCGTTATGTACACTCCGAACATGATTTTTATCAAAAACACACTGCTGTTTGACTTAAATCGGACAGGATTCACGATGGTATTTAGTGACAGGCGGTTGTCATAAGAAACATCCTTTTATTTGACCCGAGATTTGACCTAAACCAGACCGATTTCTATTACAAAATGTAACACAGTAGCAATTAGATAAATCGGAAAAAAAGCACAAACTCATTGCAAAAATGCAGTGCATAGGTTTCAAACGCGGGCCCTCTCGACTATGAAGCCTTCACGTTACCTTTGGGCTAGACCACCAGATGGTGGATGCTCGTTTGGCATTGTACTTGAACTCCAATGCTATACTCTGAGAAGCATAAGCGATTGCGGTGCACCAAACGCTGTAAATTGCCTAGTCTAGAGTGCACCTAGACACTGCCTAAGATTAATGGATTAGTATGGACAAAGTTGTGCAGTAGGCATAATTACCTGTATTGAACTGAGCCACTCAACGTCATGTTGTGACGTTGGAGTTACAGCACAGCAGAAGGGTTTACCAGGCTTCGGTCTTCTTTTTGATCCATTTACAGAGTCAAATAGCTTATCAAAGAATATAACTGCATCACCAGTATCACCTGCAGCTTCTTCGAGAGAATGATCACCTTCTTTTATGTCTAAAAACAAAATATACATTAAAAAAGGGGATATTTGAAAATTAATTATTTCTTTACCCCAACGAGCGATTCGCCGCATAAGAGTACCAACTGTAGCAGACAACACTTGTGTACACAACGACACTTTCATTTTCTTTATTTTTGATGGGATGACATGTTGGTCTGTTAATTTTCGGAACATACGCAAAGCATCAAGTGTGTCAATTTTATATAATTCTTCAACATGGTCCCACTTTGCAATCTTCTTTATGCCATTCTCCATAAAATGAAGATCTTTATTCAATAAATTGTTGCGAATACCCTTGATGAGATGTGGCGGGTCATAGAAGGCAATAATTTCATTTCCATCGATTGTGTAACCATGTCCCCGAAATAACTTCATTCCGCCTAGCGAATTCATGAGTGGTATCACGTATTAGAGAATTAATAGCAGCTTCATTTGTAGAGCCCTGATCGCAAATTGTACCAACAACTGACAAACCAATGGCAGTTAGTCTCCTAATAATGTCCACAATAAGAGTTTTTAATTTGTGACTTTTAGTTGGACCAGCAGAAAAGTAAAATGCAATTGGCTGTTTCCATTGTTTTCTTACACCTCTAGCCATAAAAACTAGTAAACGCTCCAGTTGTGGGGCTGCTTTTCGCGATTGGATAATGCACCTACGGTACCCTGAATTAGTTTTTGCCAATGTATCCACTTTCCTGGCCAATTTTGTGACTTCTCCATATAAATGTCTGGGTTTTGGTGCTAGGTCGCACTTTCGGGATACATGTACTTGTCGTAAGTGGTTTCGTTTAACTGTATAACATAATCTGTCATTACTATCAAAACTTATATACTCTTATCAAGAAAACAAACCTGAAGATATTCGTTTGCATGGGGCAGAGCTTCTGCTTCTTAAATAAACCTTTGCATTGCATGCTGAAATATATATTCGTTAATATAAGAAATATCGGCTTGTTGTAAGACTTAAGATGTTAGAGACTGCTAAAATCAAATGAACCCCTAAACCACATAAAAATTAAAACCTATTATGTATTTCAGCAACTAATTTGCCATCCGCAATAGAAACAATGTAAAATTCATGCACTTTACTTCATTATCTTCAGAGTACAGTGCATTAATTTTAAATTGTTTGTACTGAGGATGACAACTTAATTGCTGAAATATAGGTTTTCCATTTTTATGTGATTTAGGAATCAATTGGATTTTTGGTTTGTAGGAGTTTTTTAACATTATTCAAGTGAAGTTGCGTGTAAAAAGTATAAATTGCAAATGATAACTTACTGGATGTGGATGGTGGCTCAACGTTCACAATATCCTGCTGTTGCAAATGCTTTTCGGTTATATCAGTTGCCACCACATAATCGTGATCTGGAAATTTTTATTTCACAAAATAAATAAAAAGTTTAAAAACCGAAACTCTGTATTTGTAGATCTAACAACATACACCCAAATTATATTAATTTCTAACAGCGATAAAAGTAAACCGAAGCTCTACATTTGCAGAATGACTGAAATGAATTCAATTTTATTTACCTACTGTGATGCTGTCTTAAGTATCTTTATT
This sequence comes from Xestobium rufovillosum, assembly GCA_963966045.1. Taxonomy (NCBI): domain Eukaryota; kingdom Metazoa; phylum Arthropoda; class Insecta; order Coleoptera; family Ptinidae; genus Xestobium; species Xestobium rufovillosum. The sequence goes on from OZ014493.1 coordinate 7,276,086, forward strand.
TTAGTAGTACAACTTTCAGTTTAAGATCTTCAATGTAAAATGTGTAAAAAGATAACTTACCCATCAAAGCATTTACAGAAGTACTTTGTTTTGATATAGAATCTAAGGCAGATGTTGAGACCGCTTGATTACCAGATTCAATGCCAGAAGTATGAAAGGACGGTAATTGTAATGACGAGCCATAATCTGTTAGAACAAAGTAAACAAAAATTATAGTGCCCTAACATACAACAAGCAAATTATATTTTTGCTTCCAATAATAATAAAAGTTTGAACAATTAAGCAATTTAACTTTGTCGTTATAATTTTGTAGTATATCGATGCATCTACTTACCAGGTAAGAACAAAGTAGGAATAGAACCTTGTCTTAATTTTTTCCATCCCGGAACATTACAAGATTGTTCAAAATGTTTATGGCACACAACATACGTATTGTAAATTTCATTTGGCGAGAGCGTTTTAAAACGCGGATGACTTAATTTCTGCACCCAAATGTTAAAAATTTCCGTGTTACTCAATGGAAACCTATGCCCCACACTTGTTGAATCGTCGCATTCAGGAACGCAACACTTTTTCACTCGTTTGGACATTTTAGGTTTTTTAAATTTTGTATAGAAAACAGAACTCCCACATTCAAATTCAAACCTCGAATCAGAGAATATTGGGATCAAGAATGACCGTTGAGGGCGCCACTGTCGCGCGATCAGCTGATTGCGAAAGTCATATTTGAGTTCTATCTTGCCGGTACCGGTTTGTTTATTTGTGTTCTGGTGAATTTTATTTGCTGCATTTAATTAAGTAATGTATAATGTTTATAATGTAATTATGGCCGTGTCATTTACTAATTGCTGTTTTAGATCCAATTCCAATGGCCGAAACATTTCTTAAACTAGGGGAAGTATTTAAATATTTGGGAGCATCCCCTGACAGTCGGTGCTTTGTGGAAGGAGAGCAAGTGTTAAATGCCAAGCATTTAATTTTGTGTGGAAGGAAGGCCAGTGATACATCGAATTACGTAAATGTTATTGGTCTGTGCCTTCAAACATCTGCACTTCAAAGTAAACCACATGAAATTGAAGGCAAATTTTTAATTGAGGGTAATGCTGTCAGTGTGAAGGTCATGAAGTGTAGCTGTAAAGCAGGACTGTCGGGCACATGCAAGCACGTATCTGCAGTGCTGCTGTATTGTACCAGGTTGTATCAGAAGTAAAGTATAAGAGGCAAATTAACATGCCCCGTCAATTGTAGTGATTCATGAATCACATTTTATTTTTGTTTTTCTGTCTGTTGTTCTTCCGTTTGTTTCAGAACCAATATCAGCTTATTGGAAATATTATCTACCACAGATGTAGAATGTTATTGGGGAAAAATGAAGTTGAATGCCAAAGAAAAGTACATAGCGCAGCCAATTTCTGATTATTCTTGTTTAGAAACAGTAATAAAACGACGGAAAGTTGTTCGCTCCTTAACTAACGAAGAAGCAAACTCATGCACGAAAGAATTATTGGATGTTTTGCCTAGATGCAGTATGAAAAAGCATTGGTACAGTATTGCTATTTGACCGTGTAAAATATTCCAAAATTTATATTACTGCAGTTTGGGTAGAAGATCGGTAAGAACAACTACAGCAGCAAATTCAAAGAACGCAGATATTTTACCGTGCCAAGGCACATTATTTAATATCGATAAATGTGTAGAACATTTCTGTTCGTCTCCATTTCTGTTGAATTTGGTAGAGCACCTTTCTTTGGAAAAGTTCAATTTGCAAGAATGCTGCTTTAATAAATGGCAACAGATATCGAATTGCAATTTAAGAAGTGGCATTTTAACTGCGCAGCAATCTGAAGAATGGTTTAAATGCAGGCAGTTTAGAATTACGGGTAGGCAAATTTCAGTTTTACTTGTTAATATTATAATTATATTAATTCTGTTTTGTTATTTTAGGTAGTACATGTTATTCTGTATTCACTTTCAGTTCAAAATATTCAGATGAACGATGGGGGAAAAAAACGAGCAGCTGCTTTTTTCCAAAATCATTTTCAAATAAATATGTGCGCCATGGAAATGAAAATGAGGGAAATGCTCTACTAGCGTACCAGGCTGGCACAACAGACACAGTCATAAAATCCTTTGGGTTCGTCATCTGTAAGCATTTTCCATGGTTGGGGTTTTCGCCTGATGCAGTTGTTGTAGAAAATGGGATCCCTATTAAACTAGTGGAAATTAAATGTCCATATTCAGGTATGACATTATTTTGTTATAAAAGGGTTGCGCCTAAATAGATGATTTTTTCAGCAAAAACGGGGGACGCTACCAGTTTTGCCTCTTGTGATTTTCTTGTAAATTTAAATGAGGGCATTCAGCTGAAGAAGAAACATGCTTATTATGGACAAATTCAGCTTGGTCTGGCAATTCTGAACCTGAAAATATGTGACTTTATAGTTTATTCAAGTTCATCCAATACATTTTTAAAATTAGAAATTCCATTTGACCCTGTTTTTGCCAAAAAATTAATTTTAACTGTTTCAGAAAAATATTTTTCCAAAATGTTACACTTTCTTTGCAAGGATGATTAATAAATTATTGTTCAAAATCAGATGACAAAAAGAATTATTGTATTTCTGAAGAATTGATACACCCTGTATAAATTTACAGATTTAACTGCTGAAATAATAGGAATTCTAGCAAGATCAGCTCAGTATCCTGCTATAACACTTTCTATGTCATTTTATTTTGGATAGATTAGGTTTCTTATTTCTTTTGTTAGATGGAGTAATGAGGAAATTAAACAAAAAAACATGCCAATCAGCTTTTTATTTATCGGACAAACATTAATAATGGTAAAACACACTTCAAAATAGAAGTCTCATCATCATAAAGTTCTCAGTCCAATGACTGGTTGAGGGCGTACCTCCATCCTTTCCTATCTTGAGCGCTAACGTACGTATTTCCATAAAAGTAGAATATGCTAAGTATATCCCAACTATTTGAGAGCAGTAGTCTAATCTAGGCCTATTCCTATCTCTGACTAGTATGTCGCGAACTATTCCTTCGTGTCTTAGAAGGTGTCCTACCATCCTATCTCTCCTATTCCTTACTGTCTTCTATAAATTTCGCTTGACCCCAACTCTTTCTAATACCTCCCTATTGCTAACCTTATCTCTATCCACGGTATCTTCATCATACGTCTACAGCACCACATTTCATATGCTTCTATTTTTTTTCAATCCGATTCTCCTATTTCCAAAGTTTCGCACCCGTACAGTGCCGTACTTCATCATACATCTTTAAGAGTCCCTTCCGAGTTTCTACATTAACCGTTCACGAGCATAACAGTTGTTTCTTTTTATTAAATGCAAAAGAAGTGTTGTTGAGAATTACTTACAGTTGAGTTTTTGCTAATCATGAAAGAGACAGATTTGCTCATTTTCCCTGCAAAAATTTATCATCTGACATAACTGAACTTTGTAAGTTTACCATCGCACCACAAACAACTATTATGTCATCAACACTTTTTGCTAATGTCCAAGGTAATGGACCATCGAGTATTTTAAATGTTCTAAGTCGTTGGTTTACCCTCTCAACGTGTACTCGGGCTTTTGCAATTTTTATATTCAATTTTGAGTCCTGTTCTGTAAATTGAGTTTGTTTTCTTAAGAATGCAGGCCTTACAATTCCTACTCCATTTTCCTCACAAATTTTTTCTATTAGAAAACCCTTATCTGCCATTACTTGATCTACATATGGCTCCAATTTCTGTATCAAACCACTCTGTTCAAAAATACTTTTGTCTGAACTTCGTCCCCCATAAGCTTTCGATATAAATGTTAGTAATCCCCCTGGACTAACAGCAGTCATAACTTTAATTGTATTTCTACCCTTGTAATAACTATACGTTTTTACCCTACAACATAAACATTTTGGTTTTTGGATTGGGATTTCCGTACAGTCAACCACAACTCGCACTTTTGCAAAATCTTTAAAAGAGGAAGGTAAATTGTTCCTACATTCTTCAATGCTAGGCCACGGTATACAAGATTTTAATATGTTGGACAGGTATTGTATATACTCGTCAAAAATTTTTCCACATAGTGATGGTGTTACTTTAAAAATAAAAGATAAAATTTTGAAAGGTAAAGATAACTTCAGTTTCATACAAACTAACACTATTTTTTCCTTAACATCCAGTTTAACCACCTTTTGTGGGTAATGTTTTAAAACTAAATGACCGAGTTTGTTCAACATTTCTAATGAATTAATGTTCGTTAATGATCGTAGATCCGAATCTAACGTTATTGAGTTGACAAATTTAACTATAAAATCACCACTTGTCACTTGCGTACTCTTATCTGATTTATGATCACTTGTAGTGGCCCCCATTGAAAGTAAACCAAAAACCGCTTTCTTTTCATCTTCATCCAGGTCTTCAAATGTCATTACTGGTTGGGTTTCTCCGTCTTCATGATTTAATTCCTCTGTTATATTTAAAGATGTACCAACATTAGTATCTTGTAGCATTTGCTCTCTTCTTGTTTGTCTTCTCTCATGCCTTTCTTGCCTGCGTTTATCAAATATTTTTTCAAATTTTATGTTTGACTTTACAGGCAGATGTTCACTAGGCACAACTGTTGTGCGTAGCCTTGTTGGGATTTTTCCTGAACCTGAAAGTAGATGATTGAATCGATTTAAAATGTGCAGGTGAAAAAAATTGCTACCGTAGGGTGTTATGTAGTCAGTTTCTTTAAAATGTTTAGAGCAAACCCTCATATGTTTAGTGGAGGGTTTACCCATTAATAATAATTTATCCCATGCTAATCTTCGGTCGACTGTTTCAGCTACCCCATATTTGTTGGTTATGTTAACCTTGGAAATGTTCTTATTCGGAAAGTGATGAAATCGCAAAGAGCCATCGACACTCCTTTTTGAGCTGCAGCCATACACGCAGCAATTAGTATTGTCTTTTTTCGGCATTTTAATTCACAAAAAACGTTTGAAAACTTCTTCAATCCACGCGAAAGTATATGACAATGCACAAGCCCGCCAGAAAAGTATGACTTTCGTTTGGTTTCGCAATTCGTCGTAGATGGCGCATCGCGGTGTTATCGAGTCCAATACAGCCAAATTCAAATAGAAACTGAAACCGATCGATACCGATGACTGAAGTACGAACGAAACCGAAGACAATGACAAGTGGAATGTCGGTTTAATAGAAATGTGCCTTACCCAATACAGCATTCAGCGCCCTCCTATGGTTGTGCACATAACAAAACAAGTTTTCAGTAGCCACATAAGAGTTGCATCCCCGTGCAACTAACTAACTGTAACCATAGATTAGAGACTTATGTAGATAAGCGACTCCCTGTATTTTCGCCGGACGAAATGGTTTAGTTACGCTTTACGACACGAAGCGCTAGTATCGCAAACGCCGGGAAATTTGAATATAAGATCCTAGTTATAATGAAATTTCTTTTTATTTTATACTTATAAAAAATTTTGTATCCAGTATTTGCTACTTTTAGAAGAACATAAAAATAGTAATAAAGGATACAACAATTTTTTAAGTAGAAGTAAAATGTTATATGGAATGTTTAAATAAAAATATTTTCAAAATTAAATTTATGTATTTTATAAATGTAACATTGACACAATAAATTACTAAGAATTGTTTTATACAGTAATAATAAAGGCTACAAACTCCTTAAAAAAGTTTGCTTTGCCAAGTCGAAGAACTGTACTGCAGAGGCTAAGTGGCATTCGTTTTGGCGCTGAAATTATCAATGCTACAAACGAAAGTTTATAAAAACCTCATAACAATAGGGAAATACGTGCATTTTCACTTTGTTAGAGTTGTTTCCACATTTCTTCACAACACATTTTTGATACCCCACTTAAAGTTCGTTTTAAAAAATGTTACACAAAAATGTTGCAGAAAAACAACAGCAAATTTGCTCAAAGCTAGGTACACTCTCTAATCAGCGGCTTGGAAAAAAAAACGACTGAAAATTCAAACTTTTACACGACTGGCAAACACAACACGCCAACACCAACCAAGAAATTGCAAATGGCGCACGAAGCACGAACCAAACAATTCCCAGATACCGGTTGCCTGCAGCCCGGCAGAGATCGCAGATCGCATTGAAACATAGAGCATATACTTTATCATGTCTGTGGACTCTCGCCCTACATCAGCGCCTTTGTGCCGTCAAGCGTAACTAGTACTTCGGCCGAGTTTTCAGGATAGAGTGAACATACCCTGACTGTAACTGTCTAACAACATAACAACTATCTACATTATAATATGTGGTACCTAAAGTACCTATGAACATTCGTACATTCATTACAACAGTGATAAGAATGGAGAAGAAGGCACATCTGAATCATGTACTAAAGAATTCAAGTTACAGGGAGTTATGGAGGGAAATGCGAAAACTGGGTTTATCTTCCTCGGGGAATTTCGCCGAATCTCCTTGACCCTGATGGCATCAACAGTTACTTTATCAACTCCGTTAAAAACTTTCCCGGTGGTGATGTGAGCGGCACCATAGACTATTACAAGAACAATCAAAAATGCAAGTTTGAAAACAAATTTAATTTTAACCTCTTAAGTCCTGATGCAGTTTCTGAGATCATTTTTTCTATTAAGAGTAATGCTACCGGTCTTGATCAAGTTTCGATTAAAATGATCAAGCTCTGCTGCCCTTTTGTTTTGCCTCATATAACAAACATCATAAATTCTTGGATGCTCAGTAACATTTACCTGCCATTTGGAAAATTTCTTGCATCATACCTGTTCCTAAAACAAAGAATCCTGCTTCTCACAGTGACTTCAGACCAATAAGTATACTTCCCGCTTTGTCCAAGGTGTTCGAGAAAGCTCTTTATCTTCAGATGACTAAACACCTAAAGCTATATAATATTCTGCCTGACTTTCAATCTGGCTTTAGACCTGCTTTTAGCTGTATAACTGCTTTGACTCATGTTGTTGACGACACTCTGCTAGCTTCTGATTGTGGTCTCTTAACAGCATTAATCCTGCTAGATTATTCTAAAGCGTTCAACTGTCTGCAACATGAGTTACTGGTGGCTATTTTGTCATACATTGGTTTTGGTGTTGATGCTACTGCTTTGTTTAAAAATTATTTAACAAGCAGAAAACAAGTTGTAAGAATAAACAATGCATATTCATTTGAGGGTACCTTGGATATGAAGGTGCCGCAGGGCTCTATTCTCGGTCCTCTCTTGTTCTCCGTGTATGTTTCTAGTTTGCATAAAGGCGTAGTTTTGTAAAGTGCATTGTTATGCTGACGACACCCAGTTGTACTATTCTTTTCCACCTTCACAAGTTGTTCAAGCCAATCTAAATATAAATATTGATTTAGAATACTTACAACAGGTTTCACTGAATCACAATTTGATATTAAATCCTTCAAAGTCCAATTTAATGCTGTTTGGGAGGTGTTCTCTGAGAAATGTCGCAGAAGATCTGATGAATATAGAAATAAATTCTATTAAGTTGAAGTATGTTACTCAAACAAAAAATTTAGGCGTAATATTGGATTCTGACTTGCGATTCAAGGAACATATAAATTTTTTTATAAAAAAAGCTTTCTGTAATTTGAGACAAATATATTTGAACAGACACATTCTGAATAAAAACATGATTGCTTTACTTTGTAAATCATTGGTTTTGTATCATTTTTCGTACGCTGATGTCTTGTATGGTAGTTGCATTGATTCGGATACAAGTAGAAGAGTACAACTGGTACAAAATGCTTGTGCTAGACTAATCTGTGGTGTTAGGCGGAGGGAACATATATCGTGGAGGATTAAGGAGATGAAGTGGCTGAGTATGGCCAATCGGCGCATGTTGCACACGCCGGTATTCTACCATAAAGTTATTACGTCTCAGACTCCTCCATATTTATACAATAAGATACGATATAGAACTGATGCTCATAACGTGAACATTAGGAGAAACTCTATAATTACTGTACCAGTCCATAAATCGGCTTTGTATCAAAGTTATTATTAAAGTTATTACATCTCAGACTCCTCCATATTTATACAATAAGATACGATATAGAAGTGATGCTCATAACGTGAACATTAGGAGAAACTCTATAATTACTGTACCAGTCCATAAATCGGCTTTGTATCAAAGATCGTTCACTTATAATATTAGTAAAATTTATAAAGATTTACCGCGTGCCATTAAATCTCTTAGTACTCATAAATTTAAGCTTTTGCTAAAGAAAAGTTTGTTGGTGTCTCAGTAAATCAAAATTTAGTTTAATAATAGAATTCAAACAGTTTATTGAGGGGCCTGCTGATGAAGCACTTATTTGCTGTTCATGTATCGTGTGTCATTCAACCTCTCTTCGGTGTTCTTGATTTCTGCAACATGTTTGACACTCTGTGTATCTTCCTTCCTTCTTGTTTCTGTCTTCTATGTTCTTCCTTTTTTCGGTTTTCTCCTTTTTCCTTAATTTTATAATTTTCTAGGGTTTCAAGGTTTCCTGGGGTTAAGTGGAAGAGCAGCCTGTGTTGAGTATTATACTCTCACACTGCTGAACTTCGCCCTTTGTGCATAATAAATATTATAATAATTTAGTTCATTGTAATTTATGTTCATTTATCTTTCTGTTATGTACAATAGACATCATCATAAGGTTCTCAGTCCGAAGACTGGTTCGATGCGTACTTCCACTCTTTTCTATCCTGAGCTAACCTATATTATTATTATTAATCGGGGCGCACGTACCCCTACAGCAGCATGGGTATGTAAATTCGCGCGCGTTCAGTCGGACTAGTAAATATGAATCACTGGTGTGGTGGGGAGGAGCATGTTGGCCTGTATCTATCGGAGGCCGTGGTCTCACCCATCAACGCCATGGTCTTTTAGGTTTTACGCAGTTGAGCTTTTTCATTTTCAAAAAAATGGTAATTGGAGTAAAATGAGCCCCAAAGCAACGTTATGATCATCCAATATTTAAATTTATGAATATCGACAGCTGCCAATTGACAAAAATAAGTTTTCAAACAAATAACTATGGTTACCCAAATTTACATAGCATGTCCTATTAGTACAAGATTCCGAATAAGGTCAACCTTCACCGATCTGTTTTCCTAATGAAAGGTATTTTTTATCAAACATAACATGTAAACAAACAAATCGCGGATGGGTTGTCTAATTATATCAGGTCAAGACTACCATTAATTTAAAAAAATGTAATTATTTTTTTTTTGATTTCTACACTCATTTGTTTTCTCAAAGAATTCAGTACCAATCGAGAGTACCAAGTATAAGGAACAAGGAAAAGGTAGGTTGTCTATCTTTTACTGCTCGCTATTACCGGGTTGCCAGGTATAAACAGGTGAGTTGGTATTATGAATTTACACTCATCTGTTTTCTCATTGAAATATGTATTAAAATAAAGATAATTTTATTGCGAACACGGTGGTATTAGGTTGCCTAAGCAAAATCGGTCAAGACACATGGTTGTCGTGTTTTAAAAATTGGAATATTTGAGTAAGCAAGCTGTGCGCAACAAAGAACAGACGAGCGTTGAGCGTACTATTCTGTGCGAAAGAGGACGCAGCATAACGCATAACAGCTGCATACGAGGCAGCTCTCGGCCGCTCAGAAAGACAGGCCGGCATATAGCGCTATCTCTCTCCCCACCTACGTCACGCCGACCGACCGACTACAGACCCTTTAGAAGCAAGATTTGGCCAATATAGACAAGTGAGTGGTGAGAATTATCATATTACTGTGTGCCAAATCTTAGAAACTCAAATAAAGTTGAAATTTTTGAGTCTAATTAATTTAAAATCTTCCAAAAATCCAAAAATGGTCATTTTCAGTTGTCAGATTTAGCCATTAATAAAAATAATTCTGATCCAAATTTAATTGTGAAATTATACATATTTTTATGATGTACCTACCTGAAATCGCTAAGACTGTCACCTTAAATGATAATGATACGTCTGTGTTAATATACAGGCTATCCCAGATAAGCCTCGACAACATTGCTAGTTATTCCGTGAACTACTGAAGCATGCGCGTAGTATGCTAAACGTTTGTGAGTGGTGCCGCAGTATTTTGATGATTTGTGGTTGTATAGTAGTCAATTAATAGTTTTCTTGCTGGTAAACTGAGGATCTTGTGTGTTGACATCGGTTTGTGCAGCTAAACTTCGTTTGTGATTTGTTTTTATTGTTTTAATCACACTTAAGTGGTCACCTCGTGTCAGCAGTTTTTGTGGTGTGGTGTACTGCGATTGCGCTGCGGTTAGGAAGGCAGCAGGTTTGGATACTCCGTGGAGCGAGTGTTGCTGAGTGCCACCGTTTGGTGCTGCTTTCACCATGCCTCCGACGCGTTCTGCGGCTGCTGCCGCGGAAGATTTTAGATCGTCCATCCACGACATATGTCTCTCCCCGGAATTTATTTCTAGACTGGTTGCTGAACTTTCACAGCGAATTTCTGCTGCTATTGAAGAGCACCTTCAGCCCATCGTGAGTGAACTTAGAACTGTGGCGGCGTCCTGCAATGACGCTGTCTGCCGGGTGGAAAGCTTGAAAGCTCAGGTCGACCATCTGGAGCAGTATGCCCGCCGCTCCAATCTGAGGGTGTTTGGTATTCCGGAGGGTGCTGGTGAGATTGTGGACGAAATTGTTATCGACTTCTTCCAATCGAGAATGAAGCTCAACATTCAGCTGAATGATGTGGATCGTTGTCATCGCGTGGGGAAGCTCGGCGGGAGGTTGTCGCGTCCGATAATAATAAAGTTTGTTAGTTACAGGATGCGTAGATATGTTTTTAATAACAAAAAACTCTTGAAGGGATCTGGCATAGTATTACGCGAGGATTTGACTAAACCTCGTTTGGAGCTTCTTCGGTATGCTGTGAGTTCGGTGATGTGGGGCTTGTATGGTCCAGTGATGGGTTAGTTTTTATAAAAGCGAACGGCGTTGTCTCGCGGGTGGGCGAGAGGCGCGATGTCGACCGCCTACTGTTGGATGGGGGGGCTGCGGCGGCGAGTGGGCGCTGAATTTTGTTGCGATGCGTTACATATATTTTTTATTATTTCTATGATTTAATTTAATTTATTTAGGGTCGTTGTTTTGCTGGCACGAATAGATAATATTTATTTTAATGCAGACAGTTCTCGTTTATTATGAATGTTTTTCTAACGTTTGACTCTCAGCGCTGGTATATTTAAGAGAATATATTTTCCTTTATGGAATTTCTTTTTAGTTTTTGCATTTATTATTTTATGGATTTTAGATTTTATTTATGCGAGTATGCGTGGAATGCAGATCTTTGATTTTTTATGTATTTTGTCATTTTGCCTGCTTTTATTTACAGTCATTGTTGATTATGTTTTGAGAGTTTGGTATAATGTAGTGCCTTTCGATTTCTTTTAGGCTCTTAAAAATTTATGTACCAAGTTGAGTTGAGAATTTATATAGTGATATGTACCACATTTATGTATTTTTAAATATGGTGCGGCACTTGTTCCATTATTTTTTCTTGCTTGCTGAGCTAGTGTTAATTTAGTTTTAATTTGCTTTGAGTAGTAGTTTTTGCAGTATCGCCTTGCACCTTCTTCTTACTATATTACTTTTAGTTCTTGTCCGGCACTTTGACTTTTGCTTAATTTACGTATTTTTGTTTAGCTTCACTTAATAAAATAACTTGCTACTATCTTTATTCTGTATTGCTGTATTTACTTAGTTAATATTTTTATGCACGTACTGAGACACCATGATTCTGGGCCTAGTCATTTTTTTTTTAATTTAATTTTTTTTTAATTTATTTATATGTGATACATAGGTTTATGCTCTTGTATTACTCGCTTGACCATGCGTAATACCACATTTAAGCTGGGTCACATTAATTCTCGTTCTCTGTTGGGTCACCTTAACCAGATTAAGTCGATTGTTCGCGATTTTGACATGCTAACTTTGTCGGAGACGTGGCTGCCGCCGGGTATCGCTGATCATCGGATTCTTGTTGACGGGTACAGTTTTGTTCATTTGGATAGACCTACCCACGCTGGCGGGATTGGAGCTTACATTAGAAATGGCATTACTTACAAGCATTTGACTGGTTTGGATTTTGTCGCCCTTCATGTTGAATGTATGTTCGTTGAGGTTCGATTGGGTTCTATTAAATTTGTCGTTGGTGTTTATTACAGACCTGATAAGAATTTTGCAGAGTTTTTGAGTGTTTTTGATGACTCTATGCAGCATCTCACCGTTGCTTATGATCAGGTGTTCTGTCTTGGTGACTTCAACGTTAATATGATGGATGTAACCAGTTACCGTACTTCGCAGCTGCTTGACATAGCGGAGTCGGTTGGTATGTCTCAACTGATCTCTGAGCCTACAAGGGTTACTAGCAGTTCGATGTCGCTGATTGATTTGATTTTTACCAATTCTACATGTTCCATGTCTTCTGGTGCTTTAACTTCCGAGATAGTAGCGGATCATTTTTTAGTTTTTTGTAATATTAAATTTAGAGCCAAGCGACCGTATGCCATTAGACGAACTTACAGGAATTTTAGCAACTTTGATCTGCATCTTTTTACTGATCATTTGGTAGCGGTGCCTTGGGGGCATATTTACGGTTTTGATGACGTGGATTCCAAGATTGCTTTCTTGAATGAACATCTCCTGGCATTGTATAATATTCACGCTCCACTCAAAACTTCTATATTTCGAAAGCCAAAAGCTCCCTGGCTTACTCAGACCATTAAGGAGATGATGTCGATTCGCGATGGTGCCTTGAGGAGGTTTAAAGCTTCGGGAGTCCCTGCTCATGGTGTTTTTTACAGATCTATTCGGAATTTTACTACTCGTGCGATTAACAGGGAGAAAAAGGCATATTTGGAGTTCGTTGCCCGTAATTTTTCTTCTGGTGATCTCTGGCGGGAGCTTGGCCGTATGAATGTTCACAGTGGGCGCACATCTGGTGCACTGCCTCCACACCTTTCTGACCCAAATCAGATTAATGACTTCTTTGTGAATTCTATTGAACAACTGGATATTCCCCTTCACTTGCTTAATTCCTATAATAATTCAATTAATTCTAATGTTAGTACCTTACTGAATTTTAGGGAAGTCACTCAGTTGGAGGTTCTACATATTTTAGAGAACATCAAATCTTCCGCCTTCGGTGCTGATGGAATCAATTCTGTAATGCTGGTTTTGTGTTGCCCTTTTCTTTTGCCTTTTCTTACCCACATACTTAAATTTTGTTTATCTTCTTCAACATTTCCCGGTGCATGGAAAAATGCTCGTGTCTTTCCCCTTCCCAAGATAGGTAATCCGTCTGATTTCAAGGATCTTCGTCCCATAAGTATTCTCCCCACTTTGTCTAAAATCCTTGAGCGTGTCATTAGTCCCCAGCTTCTCGATTTTATTGAGGTTAATGAAATTTTGCCCGGGGTGCAGTCCGGTTTTCGCGCGGGATTTGGTTGCAGCTCGGCTTTGTCTCTTATTATTGACGACATTATTTCCGCCTCTGATAGTAAAATGTTGACTGTTTTAATTTTGTTGGACTTCTCCAAGGCATTTGATACTATCAATCACAAGTTACTTTTGGCTATTTTACACTTCAACGGCCTTGGGGAGGGAGCAATTTCTCTGTTTCGAAACTATCTTCAGAAACGTACTCAGCACGTGTCTTGTGCTGGTTTGAGTTCGACTCCTCTTAGTATTGTGTCGGGTGTGCCTCAGGGGTCAATACTAGGTCCTTTGTTGTTCGCGATTTACACGGCGCAGATTGGTTCCTATATTAAGCATTGTAAATTTCATTTATACGCGGATGATACGCAGCTGTACTACTCCTTTAATCCTAAACATTTACATCAGTCAATGAATAACATTAACTCTGATCTGGCTGGCATTGTTGCATTCTCTGGAGACCATGGTCTAAAGCTTAATACCAGTAAGACACAGATGATACTTTTTGGTGGTAAGAATTGTAGGCAGAATGCTCTGCTTTCTCTTGATGTTAGAATTGATGGCGTTTCTTTAAATTTTAGCGATACCGTTAAAAATTTGGGTCTTGTTATTGATCACAATCTTAGGTTTCGTGAGAATACTAATAAATTAATTCGCTGTGCTTTCGCATCGCTAAAGTACCTATATTCGTGTAGACAATTTTTGAATATTCAATTGAAAAAGTTGCTTTGTGAAACTCTAGTTCTATCTCATTTTAAATTTTGTGATGTTGTCTACTCCTCATGTTTATTACAAACTGATGTCTTGCGTATCCAGAGAGTGCAGAATGCTTGCCTTCGCTTTATTTATGGTATAAGAAGGGGTCATCACATTTCGCATAAGCTTCCTGATGCTGGTTGGCTTAGTATGTCCAATAGGAGATATTTTCATTCTTTGTGTTTTTATTTTAAAATTTTAGTCACACGCAGGCCTCCTTACTTGGCTATTAGGTTGAGGTACAGAACAGATATTCATAATTTAAACACCCGGTTTCGGAGTCTCTTAGCTCCTCCTAAGTTTAGGACCGAGTTGTTTAGGCGCAGTTTTTCGTATATGCTACCGAGACTCATGGGTGAGCTGGAAGTGTCTTGGGAGTCCTGTTCTGTGGGGGGTTTTAGACGGCTGGTCAGGCGACATGTGTTTGAGGCTCAGTGTCTTGGTGCTTCTTAGTTGATTTTTAATTGCTTGTTTTTTTCTCAAGTCATAGGTGCTAGATTTAAATTACTCCCTTTCCTTGCAGGCGATACTGCTCAGACTTAGGTTTTGTTTTTTTTAGGCTTAAGTGGAAGAGCATTCCACCTGCTTTTGTGGGTGGGATGATCTTAGGCCTCATTGGAGGGTGATACTGTTTTTTTTCCTTAGTTGCTATTGTTTGTAAAATAATTTATTACCTTGCCAATAAAATCTATTATTATTATTATTATTATTATCTCACTTATAGAAACACGGGAAAATGGGGAAAAGTTTTACAATCTGGAGCCCTTTAATATGCCCTCATAATAATCGACTTCGCTCTGTTGGTTTCTTAGATATGTATTTGAAAAAGAGCAAAAATTTGCAATTTGGTTTTTTGCTAATAACTGCGTTATTTATTAAGATTTTGATGATTTGTAAAAATAGGTTTAAATGGTTGTTTAACCCGCATATTTTACAGTACTCTAAAATTGTCTCCGATGTTTCATACACTTGCAGTCATCATCAGGTTTATTTTTCTTTGTGGACGCCATATTGGATTGTTAATTTTAATTTCTAAAACTAGGTACCTATTTGTGCTGGAATAATATCCATTTGTCATAGGTTGTTATTCTCAGCAAAAAATAAGTTATTTAATGACATAACAATCCAATATGGCGTCCATAAGAAAAAATAAACCTGATGATAACTGCAAGTGCATGAAACGTCGGAGAAAGTCCTGAACAACTGTTAAATATTCCACTCTACTTCGTTTTACTTTTCGTTCTTTACCTTTGCTTTAAATAATATCCATAAATAAATAATATCCATGAATTTTTAAAATGCTTGTGTATGTAATCAAGAATTTATTTTTATTTAAATTACATCATCTCGCAAGATTTAAAATATTTTCTATAATAATTAGGTATGCGTTCTGTTATATTTACTGAGAGTTTATATTTTATTTCGAATAAATGCGGAATAAAATGTTATTACTATTTGTGTTTTATTGTTTTTCATCTTAGCATTACATTAAAATATTATACTCGATATTATAACATTACGACTTTAACCGTAAAGGTGACAGATTCACCAAAATTATATTTAAAACAACATTAAAACGTATAAAAACAATGGGCGCTCCATATTAGCCTGTGTAAAAATCTGTCGGTTCTCGTGACGTCACCGGAGCCGCCCGCTGGCCTGTGTTTCTGACCAGCCTAGGGCAGCTGCCGAGTGAAAGAGAGTGCGCATGCTCTTTTTCCGCGCTATAGATAATTTAAAAACAATAAGAATATGTAACAAAATAATAATACAAGAAATAACAGAGTAAACAGAGTAAATACTTAAAGAGAAAACGATAACAAATTAAGAAATATTTTGTGAAATTGTGAACTTGTTCAGAGATAAAAATGTTAGCCAGGTAACAATTTGTAGGGCAATAAAGAGAATGCGAAGAGGGTATAACTCGCACTAATTTGACAAAGTGTTGTCTGGTGCGCGATTTCAGAGGCTGGGTTTCAACGTCCTATGTTGGACGAGTTCAGGGAGAAGCTGTGGATGCTGGGCTTTATACCCAAAGATGTTTGCCGAAAGTACTTAATTTTATTAATATCCATCATCAGAATGACGATATAATATTTTGGCCTGATCTCGCTTCGTGCCATTATGCCAGGAGGACTAGGGAATGGTTGGGGCAGAATAACGTCAATTATGTACCGAGAGAAGATAACCCCCAAATAATGTCCTTCAAGCTCGGCAAATAGAGTGATTTTGGTCATTATTGAGTCGAAAGGTTCATGAAAACGGTTGGGAGGCCTAAAATAAACAGCGACTGCGATCACGAATTTTGAGAAAAATTCGGGAAGTGGATCTGAACATCGTTCAAAGGAAGATGAGACAAGTGTTAGCCAAATTGCTTCGCATTGAGTACCACGGTCCGCTATCAGTTTTATAGATTAGTTTTCATGTTGTCAAAAGATATAAAATTAAACATTAATATTTAAGTTTAAATAAAATTTCGTTATTTTGCTGATTAGGTATGCTCGTCTGTTGCGCACAGCTCGCTTACTCAAATATTCCAATTTTTAAAGCGTGACAACCATGTGTCTTGACCGATTTTGCTTAGGCAACCTAATACCACTGTGTTCGCAATAAAATTATCGTTATTTTAATACATATTTCAATGAGAAAACAGCTGAGTGTAAATTCATAATGCCAACTCACCTGTTTATACCTGGCAACCCGGCAATAGCGAGAAGTAAAAGATAGACAACCTACCTTTTCCTTGTTCCTTATACTTGGTACTCTCGATTGGTACTGAATTCTTTGAGAAACAAATGAGTGTAGAAATAAAAAAAAAATAATTACATTTTTTTAAATTAAGGGTAGTCTTGACCTGATATAATTAGACAACCCATCAGCGATTTGTTTGTTTCCATGTTGTTTGATAAAAAATACCTTTCATTAGGAAAACAGATGGGTGAAGGTCGACCTTATTCGAGATCTTAGACTATATGTGGACAGCTCTGTGATGTGCCATGGCCTATGTGGCTAGCGCTTAACACCGGCTTCATTGCTATGATACCGGCTTTCCGATTGGTTGTATCATACACTGCTCAAAAAAATTAGCGGACCAGTATTAAAAGTCATAGTGATCTTAAAATTTATTAATATAAGGGCACGAAATGGGTTAATATAGTAATTGTAAGGTATTTTACAACGAACAACAAGAAAAGCAATAAACCAACCAGATTTATAATTGATAAAAAACAAGATGTTGTTAATTCCTGAAAGTGACATAACAATTAAATTAGGTACCTAAGTGTTCTTTTTGCATTCTCGATAACACCTAATACCGTGTGTGGCCTCCTCGGGCTAAAATAACTGCCTGGCATCTTCTGGGCATACTCAGAATAAGCCGCCAGTGCAAGTGTTAACTCTCCACGAGTCTCTGGTGCCGCCGGATGGGCCCTGAGCCTCCGATCAAGCTCATCCCAAAGGTTTTCAATAGGATTCAAATCGGGGCTTAAACCAGGCCAATCCATGACTGGAATTTGCTGTTCCTCCAGGAAGTTTCCGGTTAGGGCCGCTATGTGGGGCGTCGCATTATCCTGTTGGACGATGAATCCAGGACCCATAACGATGGCTGCAGGTACCATGTGATCTGCAAGAATTTCTTCTACATACCTCGCAGCATTTAGCTTTCCTGGAACTGCTGCGAGGTCCGTTCTGTTATGCAAACTTATGCCTGCCCAGACCATGTCGGATCCAACTCCAAATTTGTCGGTTCCCATGACCAATCCTTTAGCATAACGCTCTCCACGATGAGCCCACACTTTAACTCTGCCATCATTACGTGTAAGGCGAAACCTAGACTCGTCCGAAAAGAAAACAGACGACCACCGCCACCGGTCCACATTCCAGTTTGCATGTTCTAAAGCAAACGTTAGTCTTGCTCTTCTATGCTCCCGAGTTAAACGCGGTTTGCGGGCTGGCCTGCACGACCTCAGATGATTTTCCCTTAACCTATTCCTCGCAGTTTGGTCAGAAATTTGGATTCCAGTGACCCTCTGCAAGTAGTTTTTGATGTCTCTTGCTGTAGAAGTGCGTCTAGGCAAAGCACAATTGACGATAAAACGATCTTACCGAGGATTTGTTTTGAGTTTCTGGCCCTGTCCAGGTCTTCTACTTAGACTTTCCGTTTCCCGATAGCGATTCCACAGCCTTAAAATAATGGAATGACTTACACCGACAACCCTTGCAGCATAACGGAAACTTCTACCATCTTCCATCAAAGCAACTACTTTTGTAACTTCGTTTTCTGAAAGATGTCTCATTTTGTACCGCAAAGTGTCAATTTTTACTAATGCAACTTATTATGACGTTTACATTCAATTGTCACCAGTTTTACATGACTTACTAAATCGATATGGTTTAAACTTAGCTGACTTTATTTAGATCTCTGCCAAAAAGACTCAACAATTAAGAATATTAAAGCAGGGATGCTTCTCAAGGAATCATTTTGAACTAGAATAGCTCTAACTTTATAAATACATATATGTAATACAAATTCTACATCTACAAATCATTTGATTATACTTATATTTGTAATAGTGGTCCGCTAATTTTTTTGAGCAGTGTAGCAACGAAGCCTGTGTCAGACTTAATCCGGTGTTGGTGTCTTTGAAAAACCGGACCTTAGTAGGTATGGTACCAAAGATCACTTGCACTTTATTGAGTTTTGATTATTTCCACCCAGAGCATCGTTACTCAGCGAACAAAATGTCACTGTTAAGCACAACAGTAGCTGTTAGTTAGCAGTTTGCCCAACCTTCACTGCCAAGGCATATGGGCAACAATGATTTGTACTCTTCTGCTCGTGAACAGACTCTAGCACCACATCCCTCCTATTTTTATAGCCTTCACTTTTCCCTAGCTCTATTACGTCCCTACTGCTAACCTTGTCACAGTATCTCCATCATACCTCTGCAGCACGATATTTCGAAGCCTGGGTTTTCCAGTCCATTATTCTCCCTTCTTCCTTTTTAACAGTTTCTTCGAAGCTTTGGGATTTACCATTCTAAGTCATATAATAAGCAAGTATATTTTTTGAGGCATGTAAACTCTCCTTTTTTAAGTAATTTAGTAATTAGTATCATTTTGAAATTAAATACACTTTAAGCGACAGCAGTTTTCATGTGCAAAGCATGTAATATTGCCCGAAGCATTTCGATATCTATGAAGATTTTATTAATTCCCAGCAGAAATAATATACATAGAACTACGCATTGAAAAAAAGTATAAAACAAACTTTAAACTAGGTATTTTATTTTCAAGACAAAACGAAACCAGACAGGCTATACATATACATTTAGTGTGTAATCGGCTCATATCTCTGGAACTATTTAAGATATCAAAATGAAATTTTGCACGAATGTGGGGAACCACATGGAGCATTTCCCAAAATTATTTAGGTATATACAGGATGTTCACATTCTAAGTACCAGACCAAAGTTCTATTTCTTTAAATAGAAACCCTACGTGTCCTTGCATAATACGGATTCCCCACAAAATTCCATTAAAATTGATATACTACATGATGTGGTTTTGACTAAGGAACGTTGAGATATTGACATTTTTGTGCCATTATGGACCCAAATTTATGACACTACTGACGCATACTAACCAAAGCCACCTAAAATTTCTTTATTGAGATAGGTTCACACACTGCTGTATTTTCGAAATCTATTAATAATTTTACCATAATACTTGAGATAATACAGGGTGGTTAAGTTATGCAAAACATAATTTTTCTCAAAAATTTCAAATGGAACACCATGTATATTATTTGTACAATTGATGGTCATTGTTGGGGAATTTAATTTCTTATGTTTGTTCTTTTGTCTTTATTATAAAATAATAGCGATATTAAGTTGGCAGCATTTTGTGTAAAAAAAACAACATTCAAAAAAAACTATGTACAATCGCTTTTCTCTGCACTGTTCTGATTCTTTTGTAATAATTTGTTTAAATGTGTAAATAATATGTTTTGGTGTTAAATATACGCAATTGTGTCAAGCAAAGTAGAAGTTTGACTGGTCCTTCGAAGATTCCCTTAAAATTGTACATAAAGTGGTCAGTTCGAGCCGGATGGATTGATTGGGAAGAAACCGCAACACCTACACGTATACACATCGCAAGCAAGGTCAGAACTTTACAATATTTTCGCTTTGCTATCAAGAAGAAAGAAATTAAATTCTTGCTATTCTCTCGCAAGCATTTCCTACTAGCCTCTAACTGGATTCTCACTACACTATCCGCAGGTTTGGTTAGCCTCTCTCACTGGAATTTTGATAGCCTGCTCTCTCGCTAGCATTCCCGCTAGTCTCTCACTGGATTCTCGCTACACTCTCCGCAGGATAATTCATATAAGAATATTGTTGTCGCTTCGCTACGCCATGCAGCACGCTACAAGCAGCCAATCACGTCGTAACGCGTAAGTACCTCGTGTTCTCACAAAAGATCGACTCAGTTCATCTAGTGTTCCGCGCCATTTAAACTTCAAGTTTAAATTTGTGTTTTAATTGCTTGGGCACACGTCATAATGTTTTTCAATATAAGTCATACGGATGTAGAATTTGCTCAAAGAAACACCATACACTGTTACACAAGCCAAAGGGGGGATTTGTTAGGAACGCAGAAACTTCAAATGTAGTTTCACAAAATACAGCGGGTGTTCAAGATGAACACAAACAAATATCTCACCCCGAAACACTCCCAATCTCTAAAGAACAAATTTCATTTGTTACATGCGATAAAAGTAGTCAGATTTTGCTGGCAACAGCAACGGTTAATTTAATTGCCAAAAATGGAAATAAGGTTGAGGCACGCGCGTTGTTAGACTCAGCAGCACAAACGACTTTCATAACGTTGGAATTGTTTAAATGCTTAAATGAAAACGATCGACAAATTGTAGGAATTGCTAACAATATGACTCAGATAAATCGCATGGTAAACTTAACTCTTCAATCCCAAATCACACCTAACTTCAAAATTGGTGCTTCTTGTGCTGTCATAGACAAAATTTCTAGTTTATTGCCTCAAATGCAGGTGGATACCAGTAAATTCAATGTACCCTCTCATGTACAATTGGCTGATCCGCTGTATCATTTACCAGGCAAGATAGACATGCTGATTGGTGCTGATTTAATATTCAATTTGATCATGCCAGATTTGATCAATTTAGGTGTAAACATGCCTACCTTGCAAAACAGTCATCTCGGTTGGTTGATTGCTGGAAAAGTGCGTTACAGAGTGTTCTTTTCGACTGGAAGGCCGCATTGGGAGAGGGGAAAATTATAGGTGTGGTTTTTATAGATTTTAAACGTGCGTTTGAAACAATAAATAGAAAACTTCTGTTGCTAAAAATCGAAAAATATGTAGGATGTTCTACTTTTAGGGAAATGCGTAGGTTAGCTCAGGATAGAAAAGAATGGAGGTACGCGTCCAACCAGTCTTCGGACTGAGAACCTTATGATGATGATGAGTGTAATTTTGAATTGGTTTAAGGATTACTTAAGTGATCGGACACAGATAACGAAATATGGTGAAATTTCAACTGCAAGAAAAACAATATATGGTGTGCCACAGGGGACAGTTTTGGGTCCTACACTTTTCTTGTTGTATATAAATGACATTGTAAAGGTAGTTCATAACTGTAGAGTCCAGTTATTTGCGGATGATACCATCATTTATGTAATGGGTGATAGGATAAATGAAATAATGCAAACATTAAATGTTGAACTTAGTAACTTGCTGGGGTGGTTAAATAGCAACTATCTTCAGTTGAACATAAGCAAAACAAAAATGATGGTTATTAGGAATAAACATAACAAATTGAACTTTGCAGCAAATATGAATGTAAAAATCAATAATGAAGCTGTAGAATTGGTGAACTGTTTTACATATCTAGGTTGTGTGATCGATGAAAATCTTACATTTTCTTCTCATTATGAATATATATAATATATATATATATATATATATATAATATATAACCAAAAAGATTAATGTGTTAGGACGTATGTCAAAAGATTTGAGTTCCTGGGCAAAATTAACTATATATAAAACAATCATCGCACCACATTTTTACTTTTGTTCTACATTGTTGTTTTTGATGAATAATTCTGAGATGGGTACTTTGCAGAAAAGACAGAGCTTTGCGAATTATATTAGGATGTAGTAAGTATACCAGACGTGCTGATATGTTGAATTGTGCAAGCCTTCTGAGTGTTAGACAGACTGTGACATATAATACTATGGTATATATATAAGTTATCTTACATCCATTTACGGTCATTTCTCCGTATAGTTCGATGACATTCTTATCCGCTATGCAGTGTCAGCAGACTCTCCGTATTTTTCCACGGTGTAATAAAAATTGTACAGTAGCATTTTTTTATTGTCATTAACCTTAGTCTTTATCTTTATTCGAACCGAACAAGTTGTAATTGCAAATAAATAAAATTTTTAAAAATTTAATCAAAATTCTTTTTTACAAAAGTGGCGCAGTCGGTAGGATTGTCAAAACGGCATTAGTGAAAATAATTCCGGTTTCGTTTCAACGATTTATTTGACAAGTCCTCGCGAATTTCGGCAACTCTCAAGCTGTTCGCATCCTTGGCATCCACATCCAGTTAGGCGAATCGAGTAACCTAACGTGAAGAAATTCGAACGAACATCGAACCAAACGCACATGGACAGGATACTGATTTTTGCGTGAGTACAACTTATGTCTTTTAGAGGTTCTATTATAGATTCCGATACTGATAGTTCAATCGATACTGATTCTGACTCAAATTTACCCTCTTTGAATCGTTCAAGATCCCCCATATCCTTTTTAAGAAGTTTTCCAATAACCACTCAAAAAATGACTAACAACACCCCCGTCCTAAAAAATGAATATTTGGGAATGATTCCCGAATTTAACGGCGAAACTGAACTTCTCCCTCGCTTTATAGAAATATGCGAAAAATTGGTTAACAAATTTTATAATTCTCAAGATGAAGACGATTTCCAAAATGAATATTTAATGTCTAGCATCTTGGCAAAAATTAAAGGTGACGCAGCTATAAATATCTCGTCTTGTATCGTTAAAACTTGGTTAGATTGTAAAAATGCTCTTCTTAATGCTTATGCTGATAAACGTGACTTATTTACTCTTAATATAGAAATGGTCGAAATGTCTCAAAATAATGAAACTCCCTTCGATTTTTTCAATCGTCTTCAACATGCCTTAAATCTCCAAATTTCCTATATCACTGTTCATAGTGGTAACGTTATTGAAGGTCAGGTTTTATCGACATATTGTAGGAAACTCGCCCTCCGGGTTTTACTGCGAGGATTAAAAGATCCTATTGGTCCTCTTATGAGAACAAAAAATCCGTCCGATTTAAATGAAGCTTTAAACATGCTAACAAATGACTTTCAATTGACAAACTCTCAAAATAATTCTAAATTTAAATTCGTATCTAAAAATCACCCTCAATCTTCACAAATCAATCAACAAAGGCATAGACCAAATCATCAGCCACTGCAGATTACAAATTTTGCCCACAACTCTCAATTTAGGCCAAGCCAACCCAATTTCTTCGGTCAACGACCTCAATTTAACAAAAATACAAGCCAAGTAACACCAGAGTTTAACGCCTTTAAACCAAATCCAATTCCAAATCTTCCAAAACCGACCCCAATGTCTATTTCTACAAGGAACACATGGCGTCCTAATCAAGTCCCCCGATATTCCCAAAATTTTGGTCAAAACCAAAATTATAATAATAATAGGAATAAAATTATAGTGGAAGAATTACATAACATTGACGATGAGCCCGCAGTTGAACAAAATCCCGATCAAGCCGAAGAGTTTTTTCACCAACCAGCCTCAGAACCCCCAGAAAACTATCAAGTTTCCAACTTATGAACTTGACCTACAACGAAAGTAAACTTCCTTACATTATTTTTCCTGAAAACAACTTAAAAATTCTCATCGACACTGGTAGTTCTAAGTCTTTCGTTAAACCAGCTATTGCTAATAAATATTTCCGAAAATTCATTAAAGATGACGCTTTTCAAATCTCTACAGCTCATGGGACATCGACAGAAAAATTCAGTACCCTAATTCCCTGTTCCAAAATTTTTAATAATGAAAATACTCCATTAAAGTACTATTTATTCAACTTCCACAATTATTTCGATTGTTTGTTGGGAATAGATAATTTGCAAATTTTAAAAGCAGTTGTAGATTTAAATAATAATTTATTAACCACTCCGTATAGTGAAATAAAACTTAACTATCATAAATTAGATCATGAGAGCATGAATTGCATAGTAGTGTCTCCTCGATCTGAACAGATTGTTAAAGTTAACATAGAAAATGTTGAAAACGGTGATGTTATCATACCACACATGAAATTTTCTAATATAGAAATTCCTGAGTGTATTTCTAGGGTAGAAAATAATCAAGCACTTTGCACAATTCTGAATTCTTCTGATTCAGAGCAAAATGTAATTATACAAGAACCACTTCTAGTAGAAAAACTCGACGAATACGATTTTCCTACAGATAGTTCTCCTAATTATAATAATTTTAATTTTAATAAGTATAAGTTCGATATTTCAAAAATCAGAACAGATCACATGAATAGTGAAGAACGTTCTGCAATTTTAAGTTTAATTAAAGAGTACTCAGACATTTTTCACGTAGAAGGTAACCAATTAACCTTTACTAGTAAAATGAAACATAATATAAAAACTACTGATGAAATTCCGGTGTACACGAAATCTTACAGATATCCTGAAATTCATCGTAAAGAGGTACAAAAACAAATTTCAAAAATGTTAAACCAAAAAATTATACGACCATCTCATTCACCATGGTCATCGCCTATTTGGGTGGTCCCAAAGAAGTTGGACGCTTCAGGGGAACGAAAATGGAGAATAGTGGTCGATTATAGGAAATTAAACGAGAAAACTATTGGAGACAGGTACCCTTTACCGAATATCAGTGAATTGCTTGATAAGTTAGGACGATGTCAATATTTTTCTACCTTGGACTTGGCATCTGGGTTTCATCAGATAGAGATGAGTGAAGAGGACATTCAAAAGACCGCTTTCAACACTGAAAACGGACACTATGAATTTCTTCGAATGCCTTTTGGGTTACGTAATGCACCCGCAACCTTTCAAAGGGTTATGGATAATCTCTTAAGGGGCATTCAAAATGAAAAGTGTCTTGTATATCTCGACGACATAATAATATTTAGTACGAGTTTGCAAGAGCACATAAGTCGTTTGCGAGAAGTTTTTGATAGATTAAGATCGTCAAATTTTAAAATTCAATTAGATAAGTCTGAATTTCTCAGTAGAGAAGTCGCTTATTTGGGGCATATTGTGACGCCAGAAGGTGTCAAGCCGAACCCCGACAAGATAAAAGCAATACAAAATTATCCGCTACCAAAAACCTCTAAGCAAATTAAAGGATTTTTGGGACTTTTGGGATACTATCGCAAAATTTATCAAAGACCTCTCAAAAATAACGAAACCCTTTACAAAATGTCTGAAAAAAGGTGCTACGATTAATGTTAATGATCCAGAGTATGTAAAATGCTTTGAATTATGCAAAAATCTTTTAACTAATGAACCAATACTGCAATACCCAAATTTTGAAGAACCTTTCATACTCACTACTGATGCAAGTAACCTTGCATTAGGTGCTGTTCTTTCGCAAGGCAAAATCGGATCAGATTTGCCCGTATCATACGCTAGTCGAACTCTTAACGATACAGAATGCAGATACTCAACTATAGAAAAGGAACTCCTAGCTATAGTTTGGGCCACCAAGTATTTTCGGCCCTACCTGTTTGGTAGAACATTCAAAATTGTAACTGACCATAAGCCGCTTCAGTGGCTTATCTCCCTTCGAGAACCATCGTCAAAATTATTGCGTTGGCGTTTGAAACTGGAAGAGTACGATTATACCGTAGAATACAAAAAAGGTTCCCTAAATCAAAATGCAGATGCACTCTCAAGAGTCGAATTAAATGTTAATGAAACAAATCCAGTTAAATCCAAAATTTTTAATTATCTAGAGGAATTCAATGACAAACTTCAGAAACCTGGTCCTAGCGACATCGATAATCAATCGATGATTGTTGAAGTTGCAGACCTAGATTTAAAAGAAAATGCAGTAGAAGACAGTGACGAAACTGTCCATTCAAATGTAGAAAACCCAATTATAGGAATTCCTATCATAGAATCTCCTGTTAATCACGGTAAAAACCAAATTATAATTTCCGAAGTTAATTTCGCACCTGCAAAACCGAAATTAGCTAGACTATATAATAACGAAAAACAAAGAATATTTATTCAGATCTCCAAAAATAATTATGAACAAGAAATTATTAATTTTATTAAAGAATACATCGCGCCAAAAATAAAGTATTATTTGTATTTTGAAGATCCAATTTACGAAAGATTCTGTTCAGTCCTTCAAAAATATTTTAAAAATTCCGAAATAAATTTTGTTAAATGTACAAAGAAATTAATTGATGTTTGCGACGACGACGAAGTTAATTTTATTATTCAATCTCGACATGAAGGCAAAACAAATCATAGAGGCATTGACGAAACTGATAAACGAATAAAAACTAATTATTATTGGCCAAATCAACGTAAAACTATTCAGAATTACATAAATAATTGTGAACTTTGCATGTTAACTAAATATGATAGACATCCATTAAAACTCGAATTAAACGTCACTCCCACAGCTTCTAAACCGTTCCAAATAGTGCATATTGATAGCATAACCTTAGAAAATTGCAAATTTCTAACAATAATAGATTCATTTTCAAAATATAGTCAAGCCTACAAACTAAGTTCCGCACAAGGGATAGAGATAGCAAATAATCTTGTCAAATTTTTCACACATCATTGCATACCCGAGCAAATAATTTTAGATAACGGTAATGAGTTCAAAAATTCGGTAATTAAGGAATTATTAGAGACACATAAAATTAAAGTTCACTTCATCAGAGGTAGGGGTAGGCCTAGATTAGACTACTGCTCTCAAATAGTTAGGGATGTAGGATGTTCTACTTTTAGGGAAATGCGTAGGTTAGCTCAGGATAGAAAAGAATGGAGGTACGCGTCCAACCAGTCTTCGGACTGAGAACCTTATGATGATGACATCAGTTCACAACATCCAGAATCTAATGGTCTGATCGAAAAATTTCACTCAACTATAATTGAACATATTCGGCTACTAAATAATCAGAACGAATACAAAAAAGAACCTATCGAAATGAAGGTAAATTATGCCCTTTTAGCATACAACAACACTATTCATTCTGTAACTAATTTGAAACCAGCCGAAATCATAACAGGTCATTTGGACATAGAATCTCCATTCAACCTAGATTTAGAAAAACAACTCGTAAATAATTATACATCGAATCATAGGGATAAAATGAAATTATTGTATCAGAAATTAAACGAAGACATTCAAACTAAAAAGGTACATGTTATAACTAAGGTCAACGAAAATCGGGAAACTCTTCCCGAAATTCCTAAACAAGTTTTTGTAAAAAATAAACAAAAACAGAGAAAAACGTTAAATAAATATAAACCCGAAACAATCGAAAAGGTTGACCCCGCTCTGAAAACAGCCAAAATTAAACCAACACACGGTAACACCACCGACAAAATTCATCTTTCAAATATTAAACGACCCAGAAAGAAAATATAATTTCTTTTTCAAAATTTCAGATTCCTTACTTTCGGACAAGGAACAAAAATCAAAGATATATCAAGAAATTTTGGAATATTGCCAATAAATTTGGGTCCGGCCAAACTTCAACGAACAGAACACACGTTTGTACACTACTATCATTTAGAACCCCTATATCAGGAAATTAACAGTTTAAATAGTCAGTATCTTAATTTTAAGCTTAGTATTAGTAGTAGTTCAACTTATATTTTAGAACTTGCAAATTACAACAAAATTGTGGGATTTCTTCAAAAATCAATTAATTCAAAAATCGATAATATTAAAATTCATAGTTATAGCAATCGAAGTAAAAGAGGTTTAATAAATGGTTTAGGCTACATTATGAAAAGTTTAAGAGGTGTTTTAGATTCTAACGATGGAGAAAGAATTTATAAAATCCTTGATCACGTACAAAATAATGAGAACCAATTACAAGAACAACTAAAATTAGAGTATTCTTTGAGCCATCAACTTATCCAAAATTTCAATGATACAGTACAAGATATTCAACACAACGAAATGCTACTTTCGTCAAGAATAATGCAGCTTAATAAAATTGTTAGTGAACAAGCTACACATCAAAATATTCTATTTGCTAAAGATTTACTTAACCAATTTTCAATACTTTACAGTTTAATTCTTAATACTCTCCAAGACATAGAAAATTCTATAACAGCTTGCCGATCAAATACCTTACATCCAAGTATCATTCAATCAAACCAATTATTCTCAGAATTACAAAACTTATCCTCTCACTATCACAACCAATTTCCTTTTGAATTAAAATACGAAAATATCCTAAATTTTGAAGCCATCCTAAAAGTTAATTGTTTAATTAGTCCTGAACAAATAGTATATTTTCTATCAGTTCCAATTGATTATGAAAGACAATTTGATCTTTTTCACATGCTTTCTATTCCCACTAAATTTGAGTCAGTGTTTGTTACAATTATTCCAAATTCGAAATTTCTATTAAAATCAATCGATAATTTGCAAATAGTGCCTCTAATCGATAACAGGTGTATTCATGGCAAATTGTATCATTGTCCAAGCTTTTCGCAAGGAAATTTTAACGTCAAATGCGAAGAAGGAATTCTGCTGCACGAAAACTACAGCCAATGTCAATTCAGTAAATTAGAAATTCTAGAAAATCACATCGAAATTATCCTGGACATCAACCAGTATTTAGTCGTCTTTCCAAAACAAGAAAATTTGAAAATTCAGTGTCAAGATCGAACAGAAACAGAAACACTCTCTGGAATCTACCTAATAAAACAAGATAACTGCAAAATCTACTTTCGGCAACACGAACTTTCTTTTAGCGAAACCACGCAAGGAAAGCCAATACTTCTGACAGCTCCACATCTACAATTATCGGAAACAACTCTATATCCGAAATTCAACATTGAACTTAAAAAAACTGAACCTGAAGGACCTGCCCGAAATCTCAATCACACCAATTAAAGAAAATTTAGTCAACTACCAAATACCCAGCATTTGGACAGTCATATTATACATTCTAATAATTATAGCGATTGGGAGCGCTTTTATTTGTTACAGACTGAAAAGGAAATCAGCAAAAACATCTCCGAAGAAAGAAAACGAAAAACCCGAAATTCAACCAAGGGATAGAAAAATCAACCTTCCAGGGGAGGCTTCCTTCTAAGGGTGGAGGAGTTATCTTACATCCATTTACGGTCATTTCTCCGTATAGTTCGATGACATTCTTATCCGCTATGCAGTGTCAGCAGACTCTCCGTATTTTTCCACGGTGTAATAAAAATTGTACAGTAGCATTTTTTTATTGTCATTAACCTTAGTCTTTATCTTTATTCGAACCGAACAAGTTGTAATTGCAAATAAATAAAATTTTTAAAAACTTAATCAAAATTCTTTTTTACAAAAGTTATATATATAAAATGTTAAATCAGTTGTTACCTCCGCATATGTTAGCTAATTGCAAATTTGTTAGGAATATTCATGAGCATAATACTCGTTCAAAGAATAACTTTTATCTAGACAAAGTTCGTACTAGTTTTAGTCAAAATAGTTTATTTTATAAAGGGCTGAAGCAATACAATGAGTTACCAGAACACATAAAAGATTGTGATAGTTTATTGAGTTTTAAAAGGTCTTGTATAGTATATATTAAACGGACCATTGAGATATAATAAATATCTATATATATATATAAACATATCTGTATATTTGACCTTTGGTCAATCTTGCATTAGGGTTGTCTTTATTGTTTTTTTTTGTTTTTCTGTATTGAGTTAATATGTGTATAATCGCTAGTCAAGTGCTATTAATAAAGATTATTATTATTATAAATGTTGTTTCGCCAATATCAGTCTATCTTTCTGTGCGCTCGACTTAAACGAAACAATGAGTAAATTTTGGTGACTTGAGGAAGTAGCACATAAACGCAGTTTGTCGCCTGACGATGAGCTTTCTGAAACAATATTTTCTAACACAACTAAAAGGTTAAAAAATGGTTCTTTTCAAGTGGGTATCCTTCTCAGGACACCAAATGAGACATCTAAATTAGGTGATTCCTTCACTTCAGCCAAACAGCGCTTTCTTTCTGTAGAAAGGAGGTTAATAAGAAATCCATCACTTCACACTCAGTATAAACAGTTTATTGATGAGTATGTTAAATTAGGTCACGGAAAATATGTGGAATTTGATGAAAATAATTTAAAGCTATTTAAGGATAAAAATTTCTTACCCCATCACTGTGTAATTAAGGAGGATAGCACCTCGACTCGCTTAAGAGTAGTTTTTGATGCACCAATGAAAATGTCATCAAGAGTTTCATTGAATATCACTTCAAAGGGTTTTCAGGTGCAACCTGATTTGTTTGACGTTCTCTGCCGCTTCAGAAGTTTTATATACGGTGTAACAGCAGATATACAAAAAATGTATCGGATGATATGGATTTCTCCAGAACATCAGTGTTTACAAAATATTATTTGGCAATTGATGAACCGTTGAAATGCATAGAACTGCAAACCGTAACATACGGAACAAAGAGTGCACCGTATTTAGCTACAAGGTGTTTACAAGAATTAGCCTCTCAAAATAATTTCAAATTTCCCCTCGCATCCAAAGCAATATTGAAGCAATGTTATGTAGACGATGTTCTCTGTGGGTGTAACTCGTACGATGAAAAGAAAAATTTTCATGAACAATTAATTCACATGTTGGAATCCGCTGGGTTTAAACTTCACAAGTGGTGTTCTAACGACAAATCGCTACTAGATGCAGTATCACACGCGCATACTTATCCCGACGTAGAAATCTCGGATGAGGCTAGTTGTTCTAGTAAGGTGTTAGGTATCATTTGGAATACAGTTTCTGATAGCTATAGCTTCAGAATTTCGCTACCGATAGCAGATCAATTAACAGTTCGTAAGAAACGCCAAATTCTCTCACGCATTTCTCAAATTTTCGATCCCTTAGAGTTGGTTGGGCCTATCGCAGTAGTAGCAAAGGTTTTAATGCAACAGATCTGGTTAAGAAAACTAGATTGGGATTCAGAACTTCCTGAAGACATACTCCACAGATGCTTAGCATTTTATAACGGCCTGTCAGATTTATCACACTTGCCAATTGACAGATGCCTTTTATCTCGTAAGACACTTTCGGCAATTCAGTTTCATGGATTCTCAGATGCCTCTCTCACGGCTTATGGTGCTTGCATTTATCTAAAAGGAATTTAATCTGATGGAAGCATCTCGTACAATATATTGTGCTCAAAATCACGCATTGCACCCCTAAAACCCGTTTCTATTCCACGACTAGAATTGTGTGTAGCCCTTCTTTTATCTAGGCTTGTTCACAGAATTCTAACTATTTTTCCTCATTTAAATGGTGAGGTTTTCCTTTGGACTGATTCGAAAATTGTACTTTGCTGGTTGAAATCTTCTCCTTCTAGGTGGACTGCATTCGTGGCCAACAGGGTAGCGGAGGTTCAGGAACTTACCTGTGGTCATAAGTGGTTACACATTAGCTCAGGTCAAAACCTGGCAGACTGTTTGTCCCGTGGAATGTCGTCTTCAGAGATCGTTCAGTCTAAGGTTTGGTGGCATGGTCCCCAAATGTTGTTTGACCCCAATCTTCAACTAAGGGAAGAATTTGTCTCTGAAACAGCCATTCAATCTCCACCCGAGCAAAGAAAAATTGTTCAAGTTCACATGACTATCAAAACTAATGATTTGTTTTCTTCATTTTCCAGTTTCTCACATTTGCAACGCATCTGTGCGTATTGTTTTCGCTTTCTTAATAATGTTAAGTGTGTCTCACAACGACGTACTGGTCCTTTATCAATCATGGAACTCAAACAAGCTGTTTTAAAGATAGTTTGTTGTATTCAACAAGAAAATTTTGCAGAGGAAATATCTCAATTAAAACAAAACCACGATATTCATAAAGCTTCAATAGCTTCATTGAACCCATTTATTGATTGTGAAGGCCTGTTACGAGTCGGTGGGCGGTTAGAAAATGCCAACATTGGTGATAACCAAAAGTATTCTATTTTATTACCTGCAAAAAATCATGTAGTACGACTAATGTTAAGATATGAACATATCAGGCTTCTGCACGCCGGTGCACAAACCACATTGGCCAATATCCGTCTAAGATACTGGCCCATTCATGGATTAAGAGAAATTAAACTCGTAATAAAAAATTGTATTACCTGTCATCGGTTTAAAGCTGCAGCCGCTCAGCAAATGATGGGCGCATTGCCTCATGAAAGAGTGACTATTGCACGACCCTTCTCCAAGACAGGTCTTGATTTTGGTGGTCCTCTTCTCTTAAAACAGTCTAGATTACGTAACGCAAGAATAACAAAATGTTATATCACTTTATTTGTCTGTATGGTGACAAAGGCAGTTCACTTGGAACTAGTCTCGAGTCTATCTACAGAATCGTTTTTGCTCACTTTAAAAAGGTTCATATCACGACGCGGAAATCCTACCATAATATTTAGCGATAATGCTACCAATTTTCAAGGTGCCCACAACCAACTGAAGGAATTTTCCAAATTTTTTAAAGAAAAGGCGAATTTAACGTCTATTCATAACTTCCTGTCTCAGCAGGAAATTAAATGGAAATTTATTCCACCGAACAGTCCACACTGGGGTGGCCTATGGGAAGCGGCCATAAAAAGCACAAAATATCATATCCATAGAGTTGTTGGCAACTCAAGTTTTACGTTTGAGGAACTGAGCACAGTTCTCTCACAGATAGAAGCAATACTCAATTCAATAAATGCACTAAAGCTCAGCAACTGTTTTGGAAACGATGGTCCGTCGAATATCTAAATCAATTACAGAACCGTCCGAAGTGGTACAAAAATTGCGAAAATCTACAAGTAAATGCTATTGTATTAATCAAAGAGGATAACGTCCCTCCACTTACATGGCCTCTTGCTCGTATAATTGAGGTAATGCCTGGTTCTGATAATAAAGTTAGGGTAGTCAGAGTAAAAACAGAGAGAGGAATATTTGTGCGGCTGGTCACTAAATTGTGCCCTTTACCTTGTTGAAGCAAACTTCAAAGGGGGGAGGATGTTGGGGAATTTCATTTCTTATGTTTGTTCTTTTGTCTTTATTATAAAATAATAGCGATATTAAGTTGGCAGCATTTTGTGTAAAAAAAAACAACATTCAAAAAAAACCTATGTACAATCGCTTTTCTCTGCACTTTTCTGAGTCTTTTGTAATAATTTGTTTAAATGTGTAAATAATAAGTTTTGGTGTTAAATATACGCAATTGTGTCAAGCAAAGTAGAAGTTTGACTGGTCCTTCGAAGATTCCCTTAAAATTGTACACTCATTTTACTAAGCTTTTTATTGATGTGGATATTGTCAAGTCTACCAGTAAAAGTTCCGACAGAATTACAACTGAATTATAAAAATGTAGAGTTTCGTTAGTATTTTGCATTATTTTTGACGATCTCCCCTATTTTGTCACCCAAAACTTCAAAAAAGGTCTGCATTTTGTTTCTATAAAATATTTAGCAAATGAAGTTTACATTAACACAAAAAATCCAATTGCAAGATTATTTCTTAAAGATAATATTTTCTTCCATGGCACTCCTTGTTTGAACATTATACCCGACTTCAAAAAGACATTATACATTCAAGAATATAACCATCAAGAAACAATTTTATAATAAGATTTATTTCTTTATATTGATACCAGTTTGCAAATACAAAATATAAACATTATTGTGAGTTTTGAGCAACAGAATAGGGGGAATTCGCCAAAAAGAGTATAAACTAATAATGAAATTCAAATCGTAATATCTGCCGAAACTATCAGTAGTAGACCTGGCAATATCTACATCAATTAAAAGCTTAGTTAACTGACTGTCAGTTGTGCAAATAATATGCACGGTATTCTATTTGAAATCTTTGAGAAAAATTCTCTTTTGCATAACTTAACCACCTTGTATAATCCTAAGTATTATGGTGAAAGTATTTATAGATTTCACAAATACAGCAGTGTGCAAACCCCTTTCAATAAAAAATAATTAGGTGGCTTTGGTCAGTAGATGCCAGTAGCGTCATAAATTTGGGACCATAATGACACAAAAATGTCAATATCTTAACAGTTCTTACTCAAAACCACATCATGTAGTATATCAATTTTCACGAAATTTTATGGGGAATCGAAATCACGCAAATACTTAAGGGGTTTCCATTTAAAGAAATAGAACTTTGGTCTGGTACTCAGAATGTGAGCATCCTGTATATACATAAATAATTTTACGAAATGCTCCATGTCGTTCCCCAAATACTTATAAAATTTCATTTTGATATCTTAAGCAGTACCAAAGATATGAACCGATTACACACTAAATCCCCACCCAGTATAGAAGTTATATATAAAATTATTTGATTTTGATAGAATACAATAAAATTATTGCATATACTTATTAAAAATAAATAAATTAAGAATTCAGCACTAAAGATGTGCAAAATAAAAACAAATTAACATAATAATAATAGTGCACAAACGGAACAAATAAAATGTACATAAATTCTGTATGCATAACTGATCTTCATTAAATTACCAATCATTATTGGCATCAGATAAATCAGCAAACAACTTATCCCTAACAGCAGGTCTGGGGTCTTCTCGTATATCTGTATTTATTGCACCAGTTTGGCCAATTAAATACTCAAATTCTGAAATATAAAATTAATAAAGTACTTCGCAATATTATTTTTAAATATATTAATAAACAATGAATTTACCTTCTGCAGTTAAGTTAGGTCCTCTAAAAGCAAGTGGTCCAACCAGTTGCTTTTTCAAATCTCCTTCATAATAAACAAATATGCTTGGTAAATTTTTGTCTGGGAAATTTGGTATGCAAGTTGTTGAAATGGATTTTAGAAATTTAACTGTAGGGTATTTCATTGCAAGAACTTGCATAAACTGATTTAATAATGAGCATAGAGGTATTCTGCAAAACAATTCACCTATAATTAGGTACTTAGATACAAATTAGAAATCAGATGCATTTGTAACTAGTGTGGCACTATAACTCTCTCCAGTAGGAGCAGTTGTATAAATTATAAACTTCACGCAAGTTACTCCATATCTGCACCGACCTTATGGAGATCAAGGGGCATGGCAACATTTTATGTCTATCTTTGACCAGTGTTCCTCGTGGTAATTCATCTATTAGCGATACACCCACCTTCATTTCCTAATGTGCAGTAACTTGCTTGGAGCTCATATGAAATCCCAAAATAACATGGGTTTGTTGTGAATTTAGAGATGTAAAGACAAAAAGTTTTATTTGAGACTTCTGAAGTTTTCATTTCATTTCATGAAACTTTCAATAAGCATTGGAACTGTTCAAGTTTCTGTGAAAAGTTTCACTCTGCCATCTATAATTCAAAAATTGTAATTGAAGGTTACTCATTGCTTTAGACCTTTAGGGCCGTCTGACATGAAACTGATTTTAGTACTAAATTCAGTTCAATTTCAGAGAGCACAGAGTTAGGGCCATCTGACACGAGGCTGATTTTAGTACTAAATTAAATACAATGTCAACAAGAACAGAGAAAGGGCCGTCTGACACGAGACTGATTTTAGTACTAAATTTAGTAGAATTTCAGCGTGCACAGAGTTCAGTTTGAAATTTAGAGTGACAACAGAATTGTGTATGGCAGGTAAGTACTAAAATAAGTTCTGTGCGATCAAAATCAAGAATTATAAAGACAAACATGCCGGAATATATTTGACATTTAACTTAATTTGGATCAATGCGCATGCCTACATACTTATTTTAGTATTTATCTGTCATACGCAATTCTGTTGTCACTCTAAATTTCAAACTAAACTCTGTGCACGCTGAAATTGTATTGAATTTAGTACTGAGATCAGTCTGGTGTCAGACGGCCCTTACTCTGTGCTCGTTGACATTGAGTATGTATACACGCAGCGATAACGTAACCTTTATTAAAAGCACCTTTATTAAAGGAGTTGTTAACCTACGTACATATGGACCAAAACCGTCCTTAGTAAAGGCAGCGTAAATAATGCAACGTCTGTTTCCCAACAGCCGTTGCATTAACAACGGTGCCTTTAAATTCTGTGTATACGGGTATTTACATAACAGAGTTGCGTTTTAGTACTTTTAAGGTTTCTTCGGTTACATGCTGTTGACAGTTGAGGATAAAAATCGCCATTTTTTGCTTGACACTTTGTTTTTGACATACTGCTGTGTAGTATTGTGAAAATAATTCAATATTTGGATACAAGTGTATTCATACGCCTAACGAGAAAGGCCAAATTTAAATTGGAGAAAATTAATAATTTTGAAGAGTTTGACAGGAGGCAAGTTTTGATAGAAGACATTTTGGAATGAATGGGCGAAATTTATAGAAAATTTCTAGAGTGAGACATGAGTCTCTGAGATTCCCTAACATGTATAATTATATTGCACACTAAATAAATAAAAATAATATATAGGCCTAACAAAATATTTATTTACGTTTAGCAGGTCTGTCAGCTATCACTAATCCAATCAAGCGAAGCTAGTTGGAAAAGATATAAAGCAAAAGTGGTGAACTACTTCAATTAGCAGTTAGTTAAAGTAAGTTACTTTAACAACGTAAATCTGTCTATCTTGTGTACACACCTTATAGAAATTCCGTTATTTAGAGGAGCCTTTATTAAAGGTGTCTTTAATGCTGCGTGTATACATACTCATTGTACTGAATTTAGTACTAAAATCAGTCTCGTGTCAGACGGCCCTTAGACAGTGACTCCTGCAAGAAGCAGGAAGTGCGAGACGACCAATTTGCTATTGAGAATTGCAACGATCATCTTACAAAAATGAGCCACTGTTTAGATTTTAACAGACTTTATAAATAATGTGTTGTTACACATACAATTTTGAGGTAATCTACTAGAGATGATATTTTTAAACTATTTATTAACAAAAAAAGAAGAAACAAATCTTTTTATTTAAAGAATACTAAGTAAAGTTTCAATGTTTTCTGAAAAGTTTCACAGTTTAAACTTTACCTGACATTTTACATCTCTACGTGAAGTGCAAAGTGCTCCAACTAGATAAAGAGTTATACTGTGCTAGGATACTACCCTTGTCTATATATTAATGGTCAACCTTATGGAGAAAAAGTTCCCCAAGGAGCGAAGACGAGAACTGGCACTTGACCAACTTTATTGGTTATTTTCCTAAGACTTGAACAATTGAAAATGAAAGAGCGTTGTTGACAAATACTGAAAATTGACATTTGTTACACATTTTGGGGTTTTTGCAGATCAGGGAAGTTCTTGGATGATTTGGCATTTGAAATACACAGAACTGCAACTGTTTTTTTTGTATGTCAATATTCCCTTGCGCTATTATTTTGTTTAATTCGTGCTGTTAGACAATGCGAGGTTAGGATTGGCCTTCAGAATTATGATTTTATGTCACCGAATGTGATAGTTAGCAATCATGTGTTTAAAGAATCACTTATGAGTCACGTCAATATAGAAATATTAATATGAAATCGTAATTCTGAATTTCTAAACAAAATAATAGCATACGGAATCTTGACATGCAAAAAACAGTTGCAGTTGTGTGTATTTCAAAGGCCAAATCATCCGACAACTTCCCTGATCTACAAAACCACAAAATGTGTAACAAATGTAAATTTTCAGTTTGTCAACAACTTTCTTTCATTCTTAATTGTTGAAGTCATAGGAAAATAACCAATAAAGATGGTCAAGCAGCTATTATGTACATTTCGCTGATGCAGACTTGATATGTAATTTAAGTCTATTAGGGTATTTGTCAGAGGTGTAGTTGTTTGAAAGATTTATGTCAGCAATTTTATTAATCTGCATTGGAGCATGACGCTAGTGTAAGAGCTATTGAAATTGATTTTGCTCAGTGAGCATTATATCACTGGCTATAAACTAGTTACATCATAATTCGATAGAAAACATCAACAAGAGGGTCATATTTAGCCTTAGGGCCGTTGGACCTACCACGACCAACCGCCATTGGACCTACGACGACCAACCACATTATGCTACAAAGCGCGCCTAATCAAAGGTTAATCTGACAACTGACAAGTGACAACACACTAAAATCTGTCTACTGCGCATTTTTATTGCTGGCCTCTTCCAATTTTAATACTACTCTACCAGATGTCCAAATAAGAAAGGATGTCGGCCCTATCTAAGGAACCACTCATAGTACAGCTTCAAGAAAGAAAAAATAATCAGAAAAGTGGCTAAGAGAAATCGCTGGAAATTATTTTTAGGTTACTGTGTTTGCTACTAGGGGGCGTAATAATCATAATCAACAAAATAATAGAATTTTCTCTAAAATATACCTAGGCAGATCAAAAATACGAATATTGCAATCTTGAATAAATTTTGCTTTACCACTTATTGCTCTACCTCATCAAATGGGAGCTGAGGGGAAAGGGGGACATCTGGTGGCAGAGATGCTTGGCCTTGTTGAAAATTTATGTTTATATTTATTAATTTATAATTTAAGACCTTCTTGTTCTGCAGTGATTACTAGAGGGCGCTGTTTGCTGTTTGAAAGAATATCAGACTTCACATAATTTCTCAAAAATTTGAAATGGAAAGATATAATAGTTATAATCTAGATATAAACACCACAAAATGACGAAAGAAACAGTGAAAACTGCACACTGATATTTTTTTCCCAACCGGAGATATGGACAAGAGTTTTAGTTGGCTAACCTTTATACGTGCCATTGAATATAAAAGATATCAAAAAATCATAATCATTCAAATTATATGTTGCTTCTTCATGTCCCTTTTAAACGTGGAAGTGAAATAGAAAATTAGGCACAATGTCGTCTGTTTAACTTTTACATTTAGTTTCATTCGTCCGTGCGAATTATTTTCAAAATGCCTATATCAAATGCCAAAGCATTCGACATGCTTACAATTTATTTTTCATATTTCCAAAATGTGATCATTGCCTTGAGAGTTTAAGGGACAAGGTACCCAGGAAGGCGAGATTATGATAAAAAGGTTTTTACTAGATAGAGACCGAGTTTATGCATAAAGAATATGGCAAACAATTTTAACATTTAAGAAGGTATTAGTATTCAGAGTAGGGCAGTACCCGAGTACAAGTACTCGAATATTGTACTCAAGTACTTTTTGGGTACTTGTACTCGGGTACTGCCCAACTCTGAATACTAATACCTTCTGTACTCAAGTACTTTTTGGGTACTCTGTACCCGGTACTCGGGTACATTTTCAATAAAGTACTCGGTACTCGTACCCGTAACATATTGGGTAGGTACCCGCGTCTCCTATGGGAGTACATTTTTCAGAGTACTTTACGCAAGTCTGACTTGTCTGCTTACCTTTCTCTGCGCCAGTGGAGCGGTTGTTCTCATTCACCAAAATTGTCAACAGTCCACGGCGAAATGCCCTGACCGATGACAACTTCGAAAAATTGGTCATTATGAAAGCGAACAGAGTTAACCAGTGATTTTGAATAAAATTTATTTTTGTTCGTTTTTAGTTTTTAAATGTTTCTTAATAAAGACATTTTTGATAAACTGCTTTGCTTCTTTTGCTCATTATAAACCGGAAACTGCCGACAAAAATTATTGATTGAGTTGTGCATGGGTTTTTTATAGGGTGCTCATCACAAATTGCAGAGAAGTGTTTTCAGTTTTTCGCTATTTCTGATAACGCGAAAAAAAATAAAACAAAATTCCAGAAATTTCCATAAATTTCCTTTTTTAGAAATAACTTTAAAAACGAAAAATATTTTTTTGATTGATTACGGCCGTTTTAATAGTCCCCAAACTACGCAACCTTTTCACCATTTAGCCAAATCCGTATATTATATTTTGTCATGTCCACTATCCCCATGCCGTGCATTCTTATCTTAGGCATGAATATGAAGCACATTTTTTGCTAAATAAATCAATATTATTATCAAGATTTGCTAGGGGCGACACTTCACGAGGCTTAAAAAAGTGTTAAGGAAATTTACATTAGGATTGTCTGGCTAGTAATATAGACAAGGTTATTTCTTACTTAAACAATCGCAACTTTACTCACCGTAAATATAAGTAAAAGAGAACGTACAAGGAGCAAATTATTAGCTATGTTACTTTATATTTCCAAAAGTATAAACTTACAAACTGATACTTACCCTTGCTTGTACAAATGAAGAACAACCCAAATACCTTCGCCAGCTTTATTCACTTCAGATACATAGTCCTGCCCAGATATTTCTGTAACTGTATCGAATTTTGATTTTTCAGTCAAAGCTTTCAATTCAGCTATTCGTTTATTACGATATTCTAATAGTATTGCCTCATCTTCGGAATCTTCAAGTTCATCTAATTCGTCTAAATCTAAATCGCATACCTGTTTCTGTTCTAAAAATATAACTTAAGTATGCTGGGTTTATATTTCACAAACTTAAGAAAAGAGCATCAATTTGACATTGTAAATTTAAATATAATTATACAATCATTTAAAAGTTTTGCTAACATTTAAGGCAAATGAAAATAAACAAGCAAAGAATGAAAAGTAAATTGATTGATAGGTTATTAGAAGAGATCTTGGTTTTGTATAATAAAGCAAGAGACTAATAAGAGAAATATGAGGGCGAAGTGGTAAGTCTGGTAAAAGTCTATTAAGGGTGCGGAATTTGAGCACTAAAAACGGGACATGTAGACACATTTTTATTCCAACACCATTCTGAAATTAAAGTAGATAAATAAAAAAAATATTTATCAATAAAGGATCAACTTAGGTAGGTACTCGCACTATTTTTATAGTAATATTTTTAGTTCACTGAAAATTCGTCATAAAACCGTCATAAACTCGACACCTTTTTTACTATTTGTACACATATTTATCGTAATTAGAAAGTAGGGTTATATAAGTTAATTATTCCTGATTCATTTTCGACCAAAAACGTCTTGATACATTGCTTCATTCAACCGGCGTGTTGGAACGAAAATTTTATTGTAATCTCTCCAATTTCTGCATAAATATGGCGGAGATGCACAGTAAACTGGACGTTTGACAGTAGAAGTAGTGTGGCCATTGCAATGCAGATGACGGTGGCGCTTCAGTTTCTTCTCATATTTCTAAATAGAAAATAATAATTTAAAGATAGGACCGTTGACTAATCCACCCAGATTTATTCAGTTGCCGCTAAAGCAAAAAACCTTGAAAATTCCAAGCTGTAGATGTTCCATCTGAAGAGTTTGCTGCTGTGTTAAAAACCAATTATAATAGATTGTGACTAAATCCTAATCACACTTTTGGGCGATAGGTGGCAGCACTTTATAGACTAACAGCTGATATTTCGCAGCCTTAAAGGATGTCACAATCTCAAATCCCTTATAACATTTGTCAAGTACCATTTCTCAGTAGGCCATGTTAAAAATTTCAGACAGATCTGTCTTTTAGTTCAGTGGTGACAGCCATTGAAATCAGTCAACCCCTAGTTTTGTAGCAAACATGGAAAAAAGTGAATACCATGTGTTGATTAAACATTATTTTTTGCATGGAAAAACCATTACGCAAACGAAAACAAAGCTTGATAAATATTGAGGACTCTTCACCATCGATTAAAATGATTCACAAGTGCTTTACTGATTTTCGTTGTGGACGTACTGTACAAGCAGTGGACGTACCGTACAAGCACAAGTGATGCCGAATGTTCAGGACACCCAAATGAGGTCACCACACCTGAAATGATTGACAAAATCCATGACATCGTATTGAAAGCCCGCAGAGTGAAAGTGCGTGAGATAGTCGAGTGCGCATCTCAGATGACCATGTGCGCAATATCTTATACGAACATTTGGATATGAAAAAGCTAGCCGCGCGATGGGTGCCGTGTTTGCTTACAGTCGACCAAAAATGCACACTTGAGCCAACTTCAGAGGTGTTCAGGTGCAATAAAAAGGAGTATTTGCGTTGTTTCATAACTGTCGACGAAACATGGATCCACCACTGTACACCAGAGACCAAGGAACAGTCGAAACAGTGGATTTCTTCAGGTGAACTTGCACCGAAGAAGGCAAAGGTGGTCTTATCGGCCAACAAGGTCATGGCCACAGTTTTTTGGGATGCACGCAGCATAATCCACATCGATTACCTTGAGAGGGGAAAGACAATCAACGGCAAATATTATTCCAACATATTAGACCGTTTCAATGATGCTTTGAAGGAAAAACGACTGCATTTGACCAAGAAAAAAGTTCTGTTCCATCAAGACAATGCACGGGTGCACACGTATGCAGTTGCCATGGCTCAAATTCACGAATTACGGTACGAATTGCTTTCACATACACCATATTCACCAGATTTAGCCCCTGAAACTATTTCCTGTTTCCGAATTTGAAAAAATGGCTCGGCGGAAAGAGATCTGGCTCTAATGAGGAGATCATCGATGCAACAAACGCCTATTTTGAAGGGTTGGAGAAATCGTATTACTCGGAAGGGATCAAAAAATTAGAAAAATTTTGGATTAAGTGTATTGACCTAAAAGGAGGCTACGTTGTAAAATGTTTTTACAGAAAAAAATTCCTTGTTTCATTTTTACCAGACTTATCACTAAGCCCTCGTACTTAAATTGTGATTAGTACATACTGCTTCCCCGTCTTTTCTCAATTGTTTGCTCCAACATGGAAACTATCTCATCTTCTGAAATGCTCTTTTCTTTTGGGGGAATTATCCCTTTCGCTCTTAATACGTCGTTCCATTCTGTATCTTCCTTAGGATCCTAACAAAAAAATATAGGTACAGGGAGCGTCAAAATGTATGTATGGACTGTTTTATTTTGATTATTTTTTTCATCGTCAAATTGACCAATAGGAACATTTCATTTGGGTCTATTTCGGTAATTTTTTCGATAATTTTGCTTGTTGACAAGTTGACATAGTTTCGAATTTGTAGGTGCATTTATAACATATAATCTAGTTACTTTAGTACCTGCCAAGTGTCAAATATTCCCAACACATTTCTTTGTATGTGAATTAAATGAAATAAAATTTCGGTTTGAGCTACCTTGCTTCGATTCAAAAAATAGTCTTATCAAATACAATTCGTGGTCTGGAATTTTTAGGTAATTTTACTCAAGCTGTTGCTTTTACTAGCCACTCGTGTAAATTTGACAGAAGATCACGAGTGTAAATTTGACAGTTAAAAGATCACGAGCGCTTGCGCGAGTGATCTTCTGTAAAAATTTACATGAGTGGCTACCAAGCAACGCAACAGCTTTCGTAAAATTTCCGACAATTCCAGACCACTTATTGTATTACTACAGATAATCAAAAAGGATATGGGCATGGAATTTTAATTGATTTAGTATTCATAATTTCTGTTAAACATCGATTGCGATAAGAGTGCCACACAAAATTATCACTTCTGATTGGCTTGGAAGCCCATAATTTTTTCGGGGACACATTGTCTTTATGTATCAAAAATGACTTAGGTATCTGAAATTTCATTGTGAAATGTATATTTTTCTACTCATATGTATGAAAATAGCAATTTTTCAACTGTCTACTCTGTATGAAAGTGACATTTTTTTACTCTAGAGATGAAAATATTTTCATCTCTAGAAGTGAAAATGAAAATGTC
This sequence comes from Xestobium rufovillosum, assembly GCA_963966045.1. Classification (NCBI taxonomy): domain Eukaryota; kingdom Metazoa; phylum Arthropoda; class Insecta; order Coleoptera; family Ptinidae; genus Xestobium; species Xestobium rufovillosum. Next base: position 7,320,244 of record OZ014493.1, read on the forward strand.
AAATTTATAGTTTTAATAATGGATAAAAGAAACACTTTCATTTAGTAGCCTGCGTATGTTACCTAGCAACGACTAAATAAATAATTAATAATTTGCATTATGAGGGTTCGCTTATAATTTAATAGCATTTTAAATGGACTCAGAAAGTGAATACTGTGAATCTGCAGACCCCCAAATATACATATACGTGTTATGTGTAGAAAAAATAGCATTTCCTACTCGAGATGAAATACGTTTTTTGCGTTAGTGAGATTGCCCCACTCGCTTCGCTCGTGGACAAATTCTCACCTCACGAAAAAAACAGTATTTTCATCTCTTGTTGTAAAATATACTATTTTAAAAACTGATTTAGTTTGAGAATTCAGATAAAATTCTACTTTTTAATCAAGAAACGTGTCGTGCCATTCGATCATCTGTACATTATTATAAATGTTTACTCGCGTTGTAAATAACTTCGACGAATAATCGGTAAGGAATTGAATTAACCGCTCCTTACTCACGTTAGGGTTTGTTTGTAAAATAAACAAAAATCAAATAATCTTTTAACTAAATATAATGGAGCGCAAAGTATTATACAAGAGATTCTGAAGAACTTACTTAAAAATAGAATGACATACATTTATATGTTCCCTGACCTATCTTGACAAAATACGTTACAAAGCGTGCCTTTGCAGAGTTCGTTAGAGAACATGCTTAATGAGTAAACAAAATTGGCAGATACTGACGGTTGGAAAACATCTGATATGTAATGGTCATGACATTTTATAATGTCACGATAGAAACAATAACCGAAATAAATTGCAAATCTTTGATATACCACAATAAGTAATATTCGAATGATTTCATATCCCTAAAATATGTGCTTTTAATTATTAATTTTTAATAGGACTCAGTAAGCTTGGACCACCTCCGCATTCTTAATGCGAACAGCATGTAGTAATTTAAAAGAGCAAGCCATAGGCTCAATTACATATATCTACAGTCCCTTCCACCGGAACCGATAGATGGGAAATTAAGCATGTGAAATTGAAAATAGCTAAATATTTTCATTCCAGGTGTGTATTAATTTAAATGTTTTAAGAAAATTTTCATTAGTAATATATTTGCAAAACTTGAAGACATGGAAAATCAAGTTTTTCTTTCAAAAAGTTGGGTTTGGTATTTAAATATTATGTTTAGATAATCTTTCTGAGTTTAGTAGCTCCCACTGATATAAATTATTAGGTAAGCAATGATGCCTGATGCGCGAGAATATTTTGTGCTGAATTGAAGAGGGGAATTTTAATTGCGGTGCGGTCGTCGCCAGTCAGTCTGGAACATGTCGTCTTGCACAACAGTTGAGCTGAAAATTGAGGTTTTGACTTTAACGGTTGTTTTGTTGTTTTGCGATCATTATGTTTTTACCCAACATTATTTGTACTTTTAAATACTATTTGTGATCCTGAAGACTTGGACTGAATTCGTGTATCTCTTCGTGGTTTTGCTATTATTAAACATGGCTCAATTTGTGTTTTCTTGCTTAAAATATCTGCCAGTGCCAGTCTAGAAAGCGCTTGGGTGTGCACAAAGAAAATATCGAGAGAGAGTGAATTATTTCAGGTATGTAATAATTTATGTAGACTGTACATGTTCTATTTTAATACATATTTGATTTGTAGATTAACAAATGACAAGAATTTTTCCATGCGTCGAAGCTCTCCTCGTACCAGCGAATGTGCTACTAAACTTCGATGCAAACGTTATAGAGTAATTCTAATGAAAATCTTAGCAAGTGTGAATTTTTCACCCGAAGATTCTGTTGGTGTTAATTAAGAGAAGGATCTGTGCCGAGTTTGAAATTAAGTATTCGCAGAAGTGTGACCATTTTTATACCTATTGATGCCAGTGACCATGTGTGCAGCGCTTCCCTTTTTTGGTTTTGGGTGTAAAACAGTTATTTAAGACCATATTGTCTACCTCTCTAGCATTTACGTAGTAGACACATTCACATCTTCAGTTGAATTTACATTTTTAATAGTTTATAATATATGCACGTTTTATTTTATAATAAATTGATCAACGTTAGTTAAATTTATCCATCTCATTTGTAATTTGATAAAAGTGTGCGTTTTCTTTTACTTCGTTTTTCATTTGTTTGAACATTACATCTATTAGTTACAATCCTTTAACACATTAAAGTTTAGTGAGAAAAATCAAATGATCTATTGTATATACATTTGTTTCTTAAACCTCTAACAACTGTGTCGCATCATCATCATAATGTTCTCAGTCCGAAGACTAGTTGGACGCGTAAGTACCTCCGTCCTTTTGGATCCTTAGCTAACTTACACATTTCCTTAAAACTAGAACATCCTACTTCCCCAACGATTTGAGAGCAGTAGTCTGACCTGGACCTACCCCTACCTCTTTTTATTCCTAACTCCGACTCTAGTATGTCGTGAACGATTCCTTGGTGTCTCAGAAGGTGTCCTACCATCCTATCCCTCCTATTCTGTATTGTCTTACATACCTTTTGCTTTTACCCAACTCTTTCTAATACCTCCCTATTGCTAGCCTTATCTATTCACGGTCTTTTCATCATTCATTTTCGACCTGCTTCTCTTATTATCCAATTTTCGCCACCCATACAATGCCATACTCTGATAACTGATTTGAATTGCTTTTGATTTCAAACAGTAGGTAAAAAATGTGCTACGTTATTGCAATATGTTAGAATAAGCGTAACATATAGTACGCCGGATAGCGACAATTTGTATAACTCATTTCAGCGCACTACGTATTCATATAAAATTGTAAATTGTCTGTTGGAAATCAGGAATATCCGAGACCCCAGCGTAGGACATTTTACAATTGGCGGGTCTTCAAAAATGCGAAAGAAAAAAGTTAACCTAAATCTTTGCAGTACCCCTGTGTTGGGTTAAATTCACTAATTAAATCATAAGAACAAGTAAATACCCTCTAGGCAGAGATCCTGAACAGCGTATGACATTTTACAATTGGCGGGTCTTCAAAAATGCGAAAGAAAAAAGTTAACCTAAATCTTTGCAGTACCCCTGTGTTGGGCTAAATTCATTAATTAAATCATAAGAACAAGTAAATACCCTAGGCAGAGATCCTGAACAGCCTCAGATCAGAGGAAGACGTATTAAATGTGTTTAGAAAAGTAGCTCTACTCAGTCATTTCAGCTCGTTTGAATCTAAGTAGGCCTACTTTCCAAACACTTTCAGAACCTCTGCCTCTGTTCAGGGACTGCTCAGAACGTCTACCTCGGGTATTTTTTTGTTTTTTATGATTCAATTAATAAGTTGCATCATAAAACAGAGGTGCTGAAAAGATTTAGGTTAACTTCTTCTTCCTTTTAAATTTTTGAAGACATGTCAATTGTAAAATGTCCGTCGCGGGATGGGCAGAGGTCAATTTTCCTGTTTGCCATCACACAAACTACCAAATTTACAACCTCTGCCACAAGCTAAAATCATTTCAAAATTTATGTCACTATCCGGCGTACAATACATCTCTCCGAACTAAAAGTTTTGAGGCATGTGTGTATGACTTAGTAGATATCCTCTATACCAGGGATGGCCAACCCGCGGCACGTGTGCCACAAGGTGGCACGCAGAGGTAGTAAGAGTGGCAAGCGAAGGGTTTTTCAATTTACATAAATGCAAAAAAAAATCAAAATATTCCGAGCTTACATAAAAATATTTAAATCAAAGTAACTAAATGCCCGTGCCGCGAGTTGTAGCAGCACGCCACTGGATAGAACACTAAACGATAGTGGTGGGGAGGTAGCGCTGACGCTTGTGCGCGAACGCGAAATGGCTTCCTTAATCCTTAGTCATCTAAATCTAAATCAGTAGTTTAACTAATGCAGGTATTAAGAATCCGACGTGCCCCTAGCGTACACAGAAGCAGTACAAAGCCCCACTCCGGCTAGAAAATTAATAATAAGAAGATACGAAGTATTTTGGTTCGTTCGCACACAGCAACCGCATATCATGATTTCGCTCTGTTGGAGCTCATCAGCACGGTGCAGCCATGTGCGAACAAACCAAATCAGCCTCCACTCTATAAAGGCGAGTGGGTCACATCAGTAAGCAAGCGGCAATTCAAAAAGTTGGCTCTTGCTCACTGATGGTCCCCTCAAATACATTACTATTCAATGTAGAAGAATATAAGTAAATAAACAAATGAAAAATCGACCTGAACTTGCTCCAACTACTACTCCGATAGGCATTGAATTACAGAGAAAGTCCTTGACGAGAGCGTGTACTGGACGGTGGCAACACTTCTTTTCTTCCTATTATTAATTTTCTAGCCGGAGGTGGGCTTTGTACTGCTTCTGTGTACGCTAGGGGCACGTCGGATTCTTAATACCTGCATTAGTTAATAGCAGGGGGTTTCCTGATGTTTTGCCACCATCCAGTATACGCTCTCGTCAAGGACTTGCTCTGTAATTCAATGTGTCGGGGTATTTGCCCGAGGAGTAGTTGTGGGAGCAAGTTCGGGTCGATTTTTCATTTGTTTATTTATTTATATTCTTCTGCATTGAATAGTAATGTATTTGAGGGGATGATCAGTGAGCAAGAGCCAACTTTTTGAGTTGCCGCTTGCTTACTGATGTGACCCACTCGCCTTTAAAGAGTGGAGGCTGGTTTGGTTTGTTCGCACATGGCTGCACCGTGCTGATGAGCTCCAACAGAGTGAAATCATGATATGCGGTTGCTGTGTGCGACGAACCAAAACACTTCTTTTCTTCTTATTATTAATTTTCTAGCCGGAGTGGGGCTTTGTACTGCTTCTGTGTACGCTAGGGGCACCTCGGATTCTTAATATATACCTGCATTAGTTAATAGCAGGGGGTTTCCTGATGTTTTGCCACCGTCCAGTACACGCTCTCGTCAAGGACTTGCTCTGTAATTCAATGCCTGTCGGGGTATTTGCCCGAGGAGTAGTTGTTGGAGCAAATTCGGGTCAATTTTTCATTTGTTTATTTACTTATATTCTTCTACACTGAATAGTAATGTATTTGAGGGGACGATCAGTGAGCAAGAGCCAACTTTTTGAGTCGCCGCTTGCTTACTGATGTGGCCCACTCGCCTTTATAGAGTGGAGGCTGGTTTGGTTTGTTCGCACATGTCTGCACCGTGCTGATGAGCTCCAACAGAGCGAAATCATAATATGCAGTTGCTGTGTGCGAACGAACCAAAACACCTGTTTTCTTCTTATTATTAATATTATACAATAATTATTGTCTCCCGATAAATCATTCAATTTAAGCAGATGAAATTGCTGGATCGATAATCATAAGGTATGTGAGTTTGTTCAATAAATTCTACAAAAAACACCTGATTGTGGTATGGGAATGCAAACTAATTAATTTATCATCGCAGTACGGTTTGCTGTTATTATTGTTTAAGATACCAAAAAAAAACAAAAAACTTGGGGAAAAGTTGTTATAAACAGAGGTACATTATTAAGTATGTAGCAAAAATTATAAAACATTTGTTTAGGGTGTACTAGTTCTAGTAACGTGAGTTTATTCCATTTTTTAACGGGTTATAACGAAGCCACTGTAATATAGAAAGCCTAGCACATTGCAATGCAATGCAATGGCAACATATTACATTTTTTATTATAACTGAACAAGTAACTAATTTTACAACTTTAGATGCCAAAATATTGTTGCGTTCCTTTGTGTAGGAGCAATTACTTCGCACAAGTGAAAAAATGTCCATGTTTCGATTTCCCAAAGACACAAGCTAAATTTGAATTGTGGTTACGTCGCATTCGTCGCAAAATTTCCTGCGAGCGAAATTTTCAGTACCTAGTATGTGCAAAACAAATAATGAAAGTTAACGTCATACAGAACAACTATAAACACCAGAAATATGCATTATTTTTAAAGTTTTCTATAAACATTCTCTCGGATTTGCGCTTAGTTATTACTTATAACAATTACTATGTTTGGGTTTGTTAGGGCACAGTTCTCTATGTAATAGCTAGTTGAAATTAGGGAAAATAGTGGCTCAAATTAAATAAAAGTTTGTGTAGAAAAAGTATTGAATAAATCGGCGTTTGATAAAATTGTTTTTTAAGGGAACAATTAGGGTTGATATCAAAAAAAAATTACGAATTCACCGAATATGTTAATTTAGTCATTTGCCCAACTAGAAATTAGTTTTTTTATTTAAGGGCTTCTTATTTGTCTTCAATACACTTGTTTAATAAAACGAGGCAATATAATTAGTAAACCCAACATTATTGACTTTGCGAATACTATATTACACCTAAATAAGAACAAAGAAATTGGTGAGCTACTTCTATTCTTTTACCAAAGCTGTTGACTCTTTGCAGTGCCGTTTTGTCTTAAGTTTTAACTATTAATAGATTATTTTACCTAGATAATTGCATTCCCTTAACGTATTGACACTAATATAATTACGAAACTACAATTCATTAAATAAAAATTACTATTTCCCAATATTAAGCCGAGAAACTCTACCCGCAGTATATGCTCGCCAGACAGAAATCTACAACCGCGTGTGACGTCACCAGAGCAGGGTACAGGCTTTCTATATTACGGTGGCTTTGGTTATAAGCAAATAGGTTGGGTTATAACCAGTCTGAAGGTTTTCGTAGTCACTCACTATATTTTTCTGTGATGGAAAATAAGCAGTAATGGGTTGAATAAACATTCCTAAAACTTCCGTTTATTAACGCATCTCTTTGAAACAAAGTGAAAAAATTTGGTAAATAAAATCATCTGTTCCTTGCTAAACGTCATAACACGAGAATACCTATTCTGCGTAAACTCAACTTGACTGCAATGGCGGATGCACAAAATACATGTCGGCACACTTTTGTTATATAGCATTGCGCTTCTAATATTTTATTTCAGTGGTAGCACCCGAGATTTAGTGCGGAAAAGTTCCTAACAAGGTTTCAGAGTCACGGAGTATTAAATTCAAGTCAGTATTTCCAATTTTTCTTGTTCAAAAATTTCATGTTTTTAAAATTTACGTTTTTATTGTCGATAATTAAAAGCATCTACTACATCTTATAAAACAAAGTCGCTTTCTCTGTCCCTATGTATGCTTAAATCTTTAAAACTACGCAACGGATTTTGATGCGGTTTTTTTTAATAGATAGAGTTTTTGAAGAGGAAGGTTTATATGTATAATAACATCCATTAAATAGTGATACTTTTATTTTTGAGTTTTCTAATGTGATGTCGTAAATAATTACATTTTTTCCGCTTACATTGCAAACGCAGGCTGAACCCTACGAGATTTATCAAAATAATAATAATAATAATAATAATAATAATAATAATAATGTCGTATAAAACAAAGTCGCTTTCTCTGTCCCTATATCCCTATGTATGCAGGCAGGCTGAACCCTACGAGATTTCGAGTGCGGGCCACGGGCAGTAATGAATAAATCAAAACTACTGGATCGATTTTAATCATTTTTTCAGTGAGTGACATAGGCTATATATTTTATACCCGTGCGAAGCCGGAGCGGGCCGCTAGTTATTAATAAGGACGAAGAAAATAATTAAGAATTTGATATACCAAGGAATTAAAAAATTTGATCCTGCGCTGCCTGTGTGTATTAAAAGACCTTTTTCGCAACTAAAGCCGGCCATACAAATATGAAGTTTGCTGAATTGTAAATTGTTTGTTATTTGGCAACTAGCGTAGATACACACTATATGAAAAAAGCAAATGTTCGTTATTTGCTAAACATCAAGTATTTCCCAATAGGTTGTCGGTAAATAAGCACAAGTCAAAGTAGTCAAATGTACGAGTTACATTTCAAGAGCTCTTTCTTGATTGTAGTTTGCCAGATAGGTAATGTATGTGGATGTATGCTCATGATTTTAACGAATAACTGGGCAAATCGCTAAAAATTCTAAACATCGCTAAAGACTCTTATTTAATTCATTAATTTTAACTCTTTTTGATAAGCATGCACTCATGACTACATCTTAGTATATTACAAACCATTACTCTCCGTGGATAACTCCCAATATCAGATTAATGATGGAAAGAAACCTTTCCTTGTCTAAACATAAGCACTCTAGAACTTCAGTAGATTGAAATAACTACAAGCGTTTGCGAAATTTTGTCGTTGACGATACAAGACAGAAGGCTGCTTATCTGAGACATATACATATTAATGAAACATTCATAAGTGACACATTTCGTTATAGTCAGAAAAAGTGTTTATATTATTATACAGTGTCTCAATGCTTCAAAAGAAATCATGGGCAAGTTAATTATGCCAAAATAACGAGGGTTTGGCTTATAAAATTTTTCACTTAGACGCCTATTGGCGAAGATACATGGTGTTCAAATACCTGTACTCTATCAAATATTACTTTATTAAATATTAAATAAATAATGTCTAAAATACAATTTAAAATGTTATACGTAGTTTTCTTCAATATGAATACAAAATGATTATTTTCTAATACCTGTACTTTTTCAACACTTGCGATTAAGAAACTTTCAACAGTAAGGAGCTCGAAAACTGTGAAATCTACAAATATTTAACAAGTATAGCACTTTTTTAGTGGAGATTTTAAAATGAAATTAAAAAATTGAGAAAAAACAATGACGTTACACTTTCTTTCCGAAAAAGGGTTTCAACTTCATCTGTTACGTCACTGGCTATTTGTTTTATTGATTTTACTATCAAAAGTTGGGCAATGAAAACAAACCATCATCATAAAGTTTTCAGTCTGAAGACAGGTTGGACACGTACCTCCATCCTTTCCTATCCTGAGATAGCCTACGCATTTCCCTAAAAGTAGCACATCCTACATCCCTTACTATTTGAGAGCAGTAGTCTAATGTGGGTTAACCCCTACTTCTCCTTATTCCTATCTCTGACTAATATGTCGTGAACTAAGCCTTCGTATCTCAGAAAGTGTCCTACCATCCTATCTCTCCTATTCTTTACAATCGTACAAAAATTTCGCTTTTCTCCAACTCTTTCTAAACCTCTCAGTTGCTAACCTAATCTATCCTCTTCCGAATTTTCTACATATATCATTCCCAAGCATAATGGTTGTTTCTTTTTATTAAATGCAACTCGGCCCTGTGCTATTCTTTGAAAACAAACAGGAAAATAATTTTAATTCAGTTTTTAAGTTATAGCAAAAATTCATTTCTTTTATAGAACTTTTAACACCCTGTATCTTCATCAATAAGCGTCTAAGTAAAAAACCCCCATTATTGTGCCATGATTAACTTGCCCACGGTTTTTCATGGAAACATTCTACAATGGCTAACTGTTTTATATTTGAAATCGGAGAAAGTTCGTGAAACGGACAAAGTTTAATAATTTTTCGAGAAGAATTTGAGGTTCTGGCAGAAACACAATGGAGCACCGCATCTTTGAAATATCACTATCAACTTCCTCAACCGAAACGGAACGACCAACTTTCGATTACACCATCGCATTTAAAATCCAAAAATATACAAGAAAAGGTGACCCCACCACCTACAGACAACTGTTTTGGAGTTGCTGACAACTGTTCATGGAATCATTCTAGAATGGCTAACTTTTTTATTTGAAATCGGAAAAGGTTCGTTAAATGGACAAAGTTTAATAATTTCTTGACGGTTCTGGCAGAAAAACAATTGGGCATCGCGTTTGAGATCTCAAAAATATCCACCACCTACAGTGGACTGTTTTTTAGTTGCTGACAACTGTTCCCGGAATCATTCTACAATGGTCAACTTTTTTATTTGAAATCGGAGAAAGTTCGTTAAATGGACAAAGTTGAATCATTTTTCGAGCAGAATCTGATGGTTCTGGCAAAGAAACAATCGAACATCACATCTTTGAAATATCGCTATCAACTTTCCTGATTTAAATGGAACGACCAACTTTTTATTAAAATGAAAAATTACCCAAAAAATTATAAGATGGCGTACCGCCTACAGTAAATTTCGCACTGCAGTTTTGAGGGGTAGTTCTATTTTGTCTATGATTCCATTTGGATCGTGCTTCACATGGGTGTCAAGTAAGAAAGATGTATTACAAAGAAACAGATTCATAAAATGTGATGAGGGGATTTTGCGTACTGGTGGGTACACTAAAATTGTACACCTAATTTTTTTGAGAAACACCAAAGTACTTTCATAGAGGTTGTATTTCCTTCTGTCGTTTCAATACGCTCGTGACAAACACACTAACCACATCTTAATTTAATAAATTAATCCTATAAAAAAACTGTGACTTGAAATTTAAATAACTAAGGAATACCATTACAGTAATAATCTGGAGCAACTGGGAGAACAAAGGCAATTAATTTGTACCTAATTATTAAACTTTCTCCATTTAATGAAGTTTCACCAATTTCAAATAAAAAAGTTAGCCATTGTAGAATGATTCGGTGAACAGTTGCCAGCAATTCTAAAACAGTTGACTAGGTGGTACACCACCTTATCATTTTTTGTGTATTTTTGGGATTTTAACTACTACGGCGCAATCGATAGTTTGTCGTTCCATTTAAGTTAAAGAAGTTGATAGTGATATCTCAAAGACTCAATGCTCGATTGTTTTTCTACCATCACCATCAATTCTACTCAAGAAATGATCAGACTTTGCCCATTTATCGAACTTTCTTCGATTTGAAATAAAAAAGTTAGCCATTGTAGAATGATTCTGTGAACAGTTGTCAGCAACTCCAAAACAGTCGACTTATAATTTTTTGGGTACATATTTTTCAATTTTAAATGCGATTGCGTAATCAAAAGTTGGTCGTTCCATTTAAGTTAAGGAATTTGATAGAGATATCTCAAAGACGCGATACTCGACTGTTTTTCTGCAACACCAACTCTTGACAGACATTCTCTTCAAGATCAAAGATGAACAGTACACTGCTAGTCTAAATTTTGACCTCTCAAAAGCGTTTGATTTTGTGGATCATACTATCTTGCTCAATAAGTTGGAACGATATGGTATTAGGGGACCTTTCCTTAACTTGATTAGGTCATATCTTGAAGACAGAACCCAGTCTGTCAGGATTGGAAATGATTATTCAGGAAAGAGTTTGGTAAACATAGGAGTTCCTCAGGGTTCCATATTGGGCCCTTTATTTTTCATTATTTATATCAATGATTTGCCTATGTCGGTCAATTCGTCATGAATCTCACAAAGTGTCGTATCTCATTTTTACTTTAGGGATGTAAGTTGAGTTACTACAGTTTGTGAGACTGTAAAATCGTATAATATGAGATACGTCACCAGATATACATTCTGTTGCTAGCATACTATAAAGATTTGAGTTACGGCACTTTGTGAGATGAAAGCATTAAAAAATAGGCAGGTCTGTGATCGCGTATCCCAAAATCATATTTTTAGATACGCCACTTTGTGAGATTAACGACGAATTGTCAAATGACTATATGTATATGCTGACGATGTCAGTATTTGCATATCTGCTAGTAGTGAAGGAGAACTTCTGGGCTACCACAGATTGAGAACTGGTTCGCTTCCAATCGTCTGATACTTAACGTAGAGAAGACAAACGTTGTGATTTTCAGGAATAGGAATGTACTGGCGAGCTCTCTGGTAATTAACAATAAGACAATTTCTTTTAGTCAGACTGTAAAGATGTTAGGTCTTTTTATTGATGACAGACTTTCTTGGCAGTCTCAGATAGAGGAACTTATTCCTAGGTTGAATTCTTCTGTTTTTGTACTGAGACGGCTGAGATCTGTGTGTGGTGTTTCAACTCTGCTGAATGTTTATCATGCGTATTTTGGTTCGGCTGTTCGGGATGGCGTGATTTTTTGGGGTAACTCAACATTGATAGGTAAAATACTTGTGATTCAGAAGAGGGCAATTCGAACAATTTTGAATCTAAAGTCGAGAGTTTCATGCAGACCACACTTTAAAAGCTTAAAAATATTAACAGTAGTTAATCTCATTTATTAATGTGTTATGTATGTGTTCCTGAATAAGGACCGTTTCTTCTTGGGTTCAGATTTCACACCTATGATACGTGAATTTCTCGAACTTATGTTAGGGGCGACTTTTCAACAATTTCTTCATTCTGCAAATCATTTATTGCGGTATCAGTGAGCCTTTATAATGCATTACCCAGTAGTCTGAAGGAGATTAACGTAGCCAGCAAATTTAGGAGATCCGTTTTTTCGTACTTGTCACAAAATGTGTATTACTCAGTGACAGAATTCCTTGATCGGTGAAATAATGTAATGCCACGGTCTGTGGTTAGTTTTAGTTTAGTTAGTTTGTTCAGTTTATAATTTTTGTTTATTTAGTTTATAATTTGTTATACCTATGTTGTGTTGTGATTGTATTTTTCTATACCATGTATTTGGTCGATTGGAAAATAAATGTATCTATCTATCTATCCATAAAATTCTGCTAGAAAAATGATTAAACTTTGTCTATTTAACGAGCTTTCTCTGATTTCAAATAAAAAAGTTAGACATTGTAGAATGATTCCGTGAACAGTTGTCAGCAACTCCAAAACTGTTGCGTGTAGGTGGTGGATCACTTTATAATTTTTTTGGGTATTTTTTTATTTTAAATGCGATCGAAAGTTGGTCGTTCCACTGAAGTTAAGGAAGTTGATAGAGATATCTCAAAGATGCGATGCCCAATTGATTTTCTGCCAGAACAGTCAAATTCTTCTGGAGAAACTATTAAACTTTGTCCAGTTAAAGAACTTTCTTCGATTTCAATTAAAAAAGTTAGCCATTGTAGAATGATTCCATGAACACCCTGTATTTGATGCTTAAAGATAATCTTCCTTTCTTAAATCTCATATCACATACATCACAACATAATATACCTAACGTTTTACCGCTATTACAAGGCACCACCAGCAAATCTATCATTTACATATTAAATTTCAATGGAAGTATTCAGTTTTTCGGATTTATTTATAAAATAGAAATTCACTTTCGAAGTGAAGCGAAAAACTATTTTGCCCGTTAAGTTGTGAGAAACTACAATAAATGTACTAAATTCATTGTGTGTGGTTGTCCCTTACTATGACGTCGCACTAACTGCCTCAAGGATTGCTTTGGAGCAAGCCTTGGTCATGGCCTGTCTATCTTGATGGCCACACATTGAATACTATTTACAACTATTGCTATGACAATGCACTGAATTCTATTCTTCTAAAATGAGTCCCGCATTTGGTCCATTTCAAAAGCCACTCTTGTTGGAACAGTACAAGATAGACATACGCTATCGATCATGTCTGGCTAGGAAATTTCATTCTCCAAAACTTTTTCATCCAAATTTTTCACTATCTGTTAAAACGTCCGAAATGTTTTGATTTTAAGATTGTGGTGCACTTTTTTCAAATTGTTTCTATTCCCCATTGCTCTCAATTTTTTGCAGGTTTATTTTTTGACCTAATCAACTTACTATTTTCTATTAGTTGGTGTATAATTGGAAAGAAAAATTATTATTGCCTTGTCACACCACCTATGCCTTTATAAGAATCAAAAAGTGGCGGAGAACATTCCGGCCTTTTAGTTTATGGAGGCCGTGGCTAATCTCATTTGTTAACAGTTCTATAAATTTAATTTTAAAAACATAGGTTTGTAATTTAGACTACACAAAATAAAAGAAATATGTATGTTTGTAATTTAGACTAAAAACAAAATATTTAGAGTACCTACCTATGTAATTAGTACTCTAATACCAGTTCACAGTTTGGGTGCAGAACCGACCGAGCCTGATGTAACCATGTTACAAGGATATTATTTTATATTTGAATTATAAATTTTGCTTTCAGGATGATAAATAAATACACAGGTCGTAACACCTCACAGAATAAAATCAAGCCACAGTGCATACTACTTTCAAGTTTAAGATTAAATACCTACGTTGAATTTAGGGATGCAACGTTTAGCGATTTTTCGTAAACGTTTAAACGCGTATATTAAATGTTTAAACGGCGTTTAAACGCGCACCCTTCGCGTAGCTTACCAATATTGCAATATTGTTTTAAAACTTTAATAATTAGAAAAATATCAAACATCGTTTGTAAGTTGGGTTATAAATCATAAAATAATACATATTCCGTTGAATGATGGCCGCCACAACGGCGGCGAAAGTCGTCAAAGGGATGCAAACAATAAATTTGAAAAGTACATGCCAGTTTTGCAATATCTAAGCGGCCGCGTCGCGACTCGCGACGCGTCGCTTTTGCTCTTACGCGGTGCGCGCCTAGCACTAGCCGCGGCTTTGTTTATCTGAAATTTAATGATATTTAAATTTTATCTGCCTTGCGTTTAAACGTTCCCTTAAACGGGTAGTGTCCACAAGGGCGGTTAAACGTTTAAACGTTGCATCCCTAGTTGAATTGTAACTGTACCCAACAAAGCGTAGAAGCATAAGTAATTGGAATTATAGAAATACATATTTAAATTTAAATTTGATGCAGATGGACTATAAACATCATATACTTAGACTACAGAGATACTTTAGTGTGCCACTAAAAGTGAAATTACGGGCACGCGAATGCGAACAAGTGTTCAAATATTTTGTTGAAATTTGAAACAAAGTAATTTAGCAAATGACTCAGGCCCACTTCAGACTCACGGCCTTCGCTTAACTGACAGGGAACCTGAAAAGACGCATTTTTTGTAAAAAAAAAATCTAAAAACGTAACAAAAAAACAATCACCACGAACATCGATATTAGATATTGTGGTGACAGGCAGAGTTTAGCCTAGGGCTAGTCTTACACTCAACCTGCAAACCACCAAAAAAAGCAAAAATATAAATGAATAATAACAGAAAGTTTTCCAGTTACGAAAGGCCTACGACAAGGTTGTTCTATATCTCCGACTTTGTTTAAAATCTAAGTGGAACAGGCGTTAAAGTGGAAAAGGAAATGTAGTACCATGGGCTTTGATATGAGCGACATGAATTTGTATACCCTGCAATTCGCAGACGACCAGGTGGTGATTGCACAGTCAAAAGAGGACATAGAGTACATGACAAGGAAACTATTGGAAGAATATAACGATTGGGGATTAACCATGAATATAAGTAAGACCAAGTATATGAGCATTGTGTGACGTCACCACGACGTGATGTCACAAAGGAGGATCCGGCCTCGACTAAGCCCAAATCGGTGATGGGAATGGGTTAATTTCATAAGACAAAAAAATGGGCGCCAAGAAATTGTTGGCTGATCCTCCTAAATAGCCACGAAAATAAACCAGCGACCACAATTCCTAAAAGTCGCAGGTAAGCACTGGGGTTGACAGGTAACACAATACAAGAAAATAATACGTAGTCAAATAGCAATTGTATAATAAAAAAAAAATGAATAAGGTGAATCGGAATGTACAATTTACAGAAAAAACAATCGGAGAAAGCAACTATTAAATTTAACAAACAGTGAATAATAAAAAAACCTGGATGAAAATCTAGACACCCGGTACCCGTGTTACGTCCAAAAAGGAAATACTAAATAGGCGCGGAATGACGCGGTAAATACACAACGCGATCGGAGCTCCACACGCGCAATGCACCGACGGGTCAATCGCACGCACTCTACTGACAAACGCAATAGACGCAACCGGAAATATCAGTGGTGGCTAAATCCCGATCAAAATTTAATTACTGAAACAAATGAATATACAAAACTACTAATTTTAACTGACAAAAAAACTCCTGCGTGTAAACAAATGTTTAGTATAATTACAAAAAACAAATGCGCAAAATTATTGAAAACAACTAACTTTTAAACAAACTGTAAAATCAAATAACTATCTGAGTATGAAAGAAATGAACTAAGTTTAACGTAAGTATAAAAGAAAATTACACAAGAAAAAAGTGTCCAAAAGAACAAAATGGGTGACCACAACAAGCCTTGGCCAGGCAACTACTTAAACGAACGAGGACGGTGCTCAGATGGACAGGCGTCGCGAAAATAAGACGAAAAACTGCACAAACGGTGATGGTCACGTTTATGCCGTGCCGGGCGCTACTTACAAACCAGCCTTGGGATAACTCTCCACACGGACTGGGGACAAAAGATATAATAATCTGACCTTACAGAAGATGATGGGACCTCGCTGCTCCAGGTGGTACGATAGCAACTACAGATGGCCATACGGCAAAAATGCGGGGTTCACAGGAACAATTCCCCCGATAAAAAAAAACCCACGTGGATTTTTAAAACCCATGTGGATTTTTTTTAACACTCAAACTGCTCGACTCGAGACTTCAAATCCCCCAAAGGGAAGACGGCATTTTCCAACAAGACTATACTACGAAAACGACTTCTGAAGGAAGTGATTGAAGAAAAATCCCAAATACTTGGAGCAAAAATCAAATTTTCACACAACTCTTCAAATCACCACACGTCTCATTCAACGAACAGCATCCAAGTGAAAAATCAAAGCGGATCTTACGAATTTTCGAAAAAAACGCGCACAAGCAAATTTCCGGTTACCGACCGATAGCTAAAGATACCAAAACCCAGTGGCGTTGCAGGACACGGACAAGCGAATCAAAGATAAGGAAGCAAAAAAACACCGAAGAATAGCAGAGGAAAGAAGATATCAAGGATACAATACTATATGAGTAGAAAGAATTGAAAATAAAAGGAAGAAAAGCGAAGTGAATATTAATTTCCCAAACGGAAGAGACATACGAGTACGCCCTTGTAAAAATACAGTACAGGTTAGCCAACATCAGGACCTCAACTACATTTCTACTTAGAAACTGACAGCAGTCACCCAAACGTCAAGTGAAAACGTAAACAAACCTTTCCATTCACACTGAATATGAAGATAAAATTAGGAAAACTGGGCGACAGCAACCAGGAAAACGATTCCGAAGACGGAGAATATCATTACCAAACAGCTCCAGGACGAGACTACATAATTCAACTATTCAACCGGCAAATCTAAAGTGAGGTTAAAAGGTGCTACATGAAAATGAAACAGCTGAAACAAACGGACGTACGAAAGGTAATGCATCACTATAATAAATTACTACCACTAGTAAGCTAACAAGAGTATAAATGCTTTTAGACAGGCTCGAAATCAGACGAATGAAATTGCAAGTAGAGAACGCAATGCTCAAGAACATGACAGGTGACATCAACCAGAGGCAACTCAGACTAAAGGTACCTAAGCAAGCAATAAGTAAAATATACCATCTACTATCTCCAACATTTTCAGGCATAGAACAATAACAGTAAATATTATATAAATCTAATCAAGATACCAAAGCCGTTGCGTAAGTCATCGACGGACATCAACCCAATCGAATAGGATGAAACTAACAAAGGGAAGGAAGAACCAAAGGAAGAATTAACGTTGAAAATAAACTATGTCAGAATCCGATTGGTACAAATGTGACTAAGAAACTATAAACCAAATATACGGAAACTTGTAATGAGTCTGACAAATAGATAATAAGTTTAGAATGTTGCATAAATGTAAAACTTGAACGTAATAATTGAAAGTGACGAAGGAGATTTGGAGTTAGAGAATGGTATAAGCATAGAGGGATGTAAGGAATACAAATATTTGGGAGTAACATTTGGCGCAAAAGGCAAGGACGCTCTAGATATTCAAAATAGAATAACACAAAGCAGGAAAATTATAGGAGCTTTAAATGGAATATTTTGGGCAAAGGATGTCACTAGAAAAAGAAAGAGAAATATATACAACTCCATGGTGAAAAGCGTATTAACCTATGGCTCCGAGACATGAACAATGACAGAGAACGACAAGCAAAAGATTTTAGCTACAGAGATGGATGCCTTAAGACGGTCTGCGAGAATATCAAGACTAGATAGGAAAAACGAACGAATATGTAAGGGAAGTAATGGATGCAAAGACAAGTGTTGGAAGATATCGAGCATAAGCAACTGATTTGTATGGCCATGTACGAAGAATAAAAGACGATAGACTGCCGAAGCAAGTGTTGGAATGGGCACCGCAAGGAAGAAGGAAAAGAGGGAGGCCAAGGAAAAACTGGGGCCAGGGAATCAGGAAAGCAATGAGTGATCGGAACTTAGCAGAACGGGATTGGGAAAATAGAAGAGAGTGGAGGATGGGTATCGGAAGGCTACATAAGACGCTATAAACCTATTATACAGGTGTCCCATTTATGCTTCAAAAAAAATTATATGCAAGTTCTTCAAGTTAAAATAATGGGGGTTTGTCATATAAATTTTTTCTCTTAGACCCCTGTTGGCTGAGATACAAGGTGTGTGACGCTAATTTTTATTAAAGTACAATACCAAGAAAAACCCAGAGTTTGCGTCGTACTTTCCGATGTCACAATTATTAACACGTGGACTGGCCCGCTCAGGGAGAAGGGCGTGGAGAAAATAATCGGTGAAATAAAGGGCGCCAGGCAGATCTGTAATGTGTGTGTGTGTGTGTGTGGGTGTGTATGCGTGTGTGTGTGAAAGAATGTGAGGGTGTATAATGTTATAAAAAGTAAGGTACTTGCTACAGGTATCCAAAAATATTGTTGACTTGGTAGGTTCGTTACTGCTATTACTGTTGTTGTTGTGTTGATTTCGTTACTGCTGTGTTATACTTAGTTGTCTAGTTTGACAAGTTTGCCTAGTTTGTAGTTTGCAAAGTTTGACTAGTTTGCTTTGTTTGCCTCGTACCTGAAAAGAGAGTTTAAGATTGGATAATACGGATCACAGAATATGCACATTTGAAATTACTTATATTTATATATATATATAGTAATGAGTTTTATCGGCATAGCAGTCAAGAGAACTACACAGGAGGCTCTCTCTCACGAAAAATGTGAAGCAGGCGCCGACCGGGATTCGAACCCAGATCTTTCGCATTCATGGCGACTGCTCTAACCAATTGAGCTATCCGCACCGAGACACATTAATCGTGAGAGAAAGGCCTTATATATGTAGGTAGCGAAGGAAGATGGTAATAACAATTATTAAGAATCTCATAATTCACCAACAACAACCCACTTTTGGATCTGATGCAGTAGTCGCACTTGTTTGAGTGCTTCGTACAGACAAATGATCGTGGTAGGATACATTGTCAGTTAAGAGAAACCAAGCCTAGGTAAATATACAAATATTAATTTAACGACTGAAGATATGAATATAGTAATGAGTGTTATCGGCATAGCAGTTAAGAGAACTACACAGGAGGCTCTCTCTCACGAAAAATGTGAAGCAGGCGCCGACCGGGATTCGAACCCAGATCTTTCGCATTCATGGCGACTGCTCTAACCAATTGAGCTATCCGCACAGAGACACATTAATCGTGAGAGAAAGGCCTTATATAGGTAGCGAAGGAAGATGGTAATAACAATTATTAAGAATCTCATAATTCACCAACAACAACCCACTTTTGGATCTGATGCAGTAGTCGCACTTGTTTGAGTGCTTCGTACAGACAAATGATCGTGGTAGGATACATTGTCAGTTAAGAGAAACCAAGCCTAGGTAAATATACAAGGCCTAGGTAAATATATAAGGCCTTTCTCTCACGATTAATGTGTCTCGGTGCGGATAGCTCAATTGGTTAGAGCAGTCGCCATGAATGCGAAAGATCTGGGTTCGAATCCCGGTCGGCGCCTGCTTCACATTTTTCATGAGAGAGAGCCTCCTGTGTAGTTCTCTTGACTGCTATGCCGATAAAACTCATTACTATATTCATATCTTCAGTCGTTAAATTAATATTTGTATATTTACCTAGGGTTGGTTTCTCTTAACTGACAATGTATCCTACCACGATCATTTGTCTGTACGAAGCACTCAAACAAGTGCGACTACTGCATCAGATCCAAAAGTGGGTTGTTGTTGGTGAATTATGAGATTCTTAATAATTGTTATTACCATCTTCCTTCGCTACCAATATAAGGCCTTTCTCTCACGATTAATGTGTCTCGGTGCGGATAGCTCAATTGGTTAGAGCAGTCGCCATGAATGCGAAAGATCTGGGTTCGAATCCCGGTCGGCGCCTGCTTCATTTTTTGTGAGAGAGAGCCTCCTGTGTAGTTCTCTTGACTGCTATGCCGATAAAACTCATTACTATATTCATATCTTCAGTCGTTTAATTAATATTTGTATATATAGCAATGAGTTTTATCGGCATAGCAGTCAAGAGAACTACACTGGAGGCTCTCTCTCACGAAAAATGTGAAGCAGGCGCCGACCGGGATTCGAACCCAGATCTTTCACATTCATGGCGACTGCTCTAACCAATTGAGCTATCCGCACCGCGACACATTAATCGTGAGAGAAAGGCCTTATATAGGTAGCGAAGGAAGATGGAATAACAATTATTAAGAATCTCATAATTCACCAACAACAACCCACTTTTGGATCTGATGCAGTAGTCGCACTTATTTGAGTGCTTCGTACAGACAAATGATCCTGGTAGGATAAATTGTCAGTAAGAGAAACCTAGCCTAGGTAATTATACAAATATTAATTTATCGACTGAATATATGAACTAGTAATGAGTTTTATCGGCATAGCAGTCAAGAGAACTACACAGGAGGCTCTCTCTCACGAAAAATGTGAAGCAGGCGCCGACCGGGATTCGAACCCAGATCTTTCGCATTCATGGCGACTGCTCTAACCAATTGAGCTATCCGCACCGCGACACATTAATCGTGAGAGAAAGGCCTTATATAGGTAGCGAAGGAAGATGGAATAACAATTATTAAGAATCTCATAATTCACCAACAACAACCCACTTTTGGATCTGATGCAGTAGTCGCACTTATTTGAGTGCTTCGTACAGACAAATGATCCTGGTAGGATAAATTGTCAGTAAGAGAAACCTAGCCTAGGTAATTATACAAATATAAGGCCTTTCTCTCACGATTAATGTGTCGCGGTGCGGATAGCTCAATTGGTTAGAGCAGTCGCCATGAATGCGAAAGATCTGGGTTCGAATCCCGGTCGGCGCCTGCTTCACATTTTTCGTGAGAGAGAGCCTCCTGTGTAGTTCTCTTGACTGCTATGCCGATAAAACTCATTACTATTTCATATATTCAGTCGATAAATTAATATTTGTATACTTTCATCCACCAGTCGTTGTGACATCCAGGCGTAAAAATTTTGCTAACTCTTTGACATCCATTGACGTTGTGACATCCAAAATCGGATGTCACAACGTTTTCTATGTTAAATCGCCTTGTAGGAGGGGCGGGAGGGTCTAGAATAAATTCTAGGTGGATGTCAAAATGCAGTGTTTTAAGTTGGACATGTATATTTAAGTTCCAACGTATATTGCATAGAGGGAGCGCAGGAGAGCTGGTGTTGTATATTGCAAAATTCTACGTTCCAGTTCGTGCGACATCCGTGTATTATACGTAGACATTTTTGTTTCACTTGGCGCGCTTTCTGACATCCGAAACTTGACAACAGTGCGAGAGTGCCCCGTGTGTTGTTTTTTCGCGAAACTTTCGCTTTCTCTGGAATTTCGAAAAATATAATTTTTCAAACGATGATTAAAGAATGACAAGTTTGAATTATTCTTCTACTTTCCAAAAATGTAAAGGTTGCTGCATATTAAATAAAAAATAGGTTACTTCATTTTAAATGAATTAAAGACAGACGTGAAAAATAAACTTTTTTAATTAATCAACAAATGAAAAACATTACAAATAATAACAGCTAAGAATTCAATAAATAGCTGCAATTTTAAAGTACCTATGTAAATGTGGAATATGTTGCCGATTTTCATCTAAACATATGAATTTTTATCTGATACGTGAGGTAATTTTTATGAGTTCATTCTACTTTTAAAATTAAATAACTCTCCCATTTTTATTTAACATGCAGCAAATTGTACATTTTTGGAAAATAGATGAACTTAGCTTTTTGATGGTTTAAAAATATACCTACAGGTTGTTCCATTAAAAAAAACACCAATTTTTGAAATCGAAAAGGGCAATTGTTTTGCATAAATAGGGAGACATTTGGAACATGGCATATAGAAAACTTTAGAACAAAATAAATTGACTGGTGAAAACCAGATCTGCCTACCATTTCGGAAACATGAGATAATTGCTGTTAAAATTGGCGAGTGACCACTTAGTTTAAATCGAAGATGTCAGCTGGTCATCAAATTTCATAATTGTTTTAACGAAGAAGCGGGGGGGGGGGGTATGTTGCAAATAATTTTAAAGGTCGTTCAATTCTTAATTTAGCCAAGTATGAAACCATTCTATAGATTCCATTCAAAATGGCGGCTCTTGTGATTTTGAGTAAATTGCTGTAATTTCGCAAATGAGTGATACTGGACAGTTCGAACAACTTATCCTCGGACAAGTACACCGCTAGGCACTGAATGATTATAAAACTAACTCCGGATTTTGTGTACTACGAGACGTCATAGAATGCTACCCCAACTAAGCTAGCATTGAAATATTCATAACGTGCCTCTACGTACTTACTGGCTTATCAGCAGGTTATGTTTAACTAAATATTGCATGTTCCAAGAATGCACGGAAAAACCTAGTCCACCGATTTGTGATTTGAACGCCCTGTATTTGATTGCATTTTGGAATTCTGTGCTGAATTTAAGGCAGCTTTGTTAACCATTCACTGGGTCTAACTCCTAGCGTTTCGGCTTTTCTTGATGTTAAAAATAGTAATTTTTCAAGTTTTAACAATTATAACTTGGAAACGGTGCGAGATATTGAAAAATGACCTAGGTACATGTCTCTATCCTAGTTTTTAATCCTCCATCTAATGAGGCAGGAAAATTCTGCTTCCCGATTGGTCAAAAAATGACAAAAATTAGCAATCAGGACCAGTATTTTCCAGCCCCATTACATAGAGAATTAAAAACTAGGATACGGGACATGTAAGTATTTTTAATTATCTCTTACCGTTTCCAACTTATAATTTATAAAATTTCAAAAATGATGATATTTAACGGCAAATAATGCCGAAACGGTGGGAGTTAGACCCGATGTACGGTTAACAAAGTGGCCCTTAAATTCAACAAGGAATTCCAAAAATGCAGTCAAATACAGGGTGTTCTGTTTAAGAAAATGAAGTTAGGCGGTGTGCAGAAGAACTGGGCAGCCTGTATAAGTGCAAATAATTTTAAATTATAGCCAATTCAGAAAGAATAAAACTTTATTAAGAACGATGAAATAAATAATAATATTATTTATTTCATCATGAACTTCTACCAAAGAGTAATTGAAGATAATATTAACTACATTTATTAAGAACATTTTTTAGTACAAAGTCTAATAAAGCTATGAGGGAGGAAACCCCTAATAAGTGGACACACTGTATATGCAGGGTGTTTCTTTAATGATCGGAAAAAATCTTGAACATATTCCTAGCGTCAAAGTAAGAAAAATGATAAGAAAAAACATGGGTCTGGAAACGCTTCATTAATACTGCCTCCTGACTGATCATTTTCTTAATTTTTTAACCAATCATGTAGCAGTATTTTCCAGTCCCATTAGATAGATTAAAAACTATGATAGGGACGTGTAAGTCATTTTTCAATATCTCGTAGCGTTTCCAAGTTATAATTGATAAAATCTGAAAAATTATGTTCTTTAACGTCAAATAACGCCGAAACGGTGGGAGTTAGACCCAATGTACGGTTAACAAAGTGGCCTTCAAATTCAACAAGGAACACCAAAATGCAATCACAAACATTTTTTTTAAATCCGCCATCTTTTGTAAGGTATGCATTCAAACTTTCAAAACAAAATGTTTGCTGGAACACATGAGATATTCCTAACGTAAGCTTAAGTAGAGACACCCTGTATACTTAACTTAGACATGTCCATCTTTACTTCTCATTTGATTTTTCTTCGGTTTCCGACAATCCCGAGCAAAGTGACCACGACCTCTACAGTTGTAACATATTACATATTACATTTACTCTGTACCTTTCTTTTGTGTTGAGGCTACTGCCGGTTTTCTTAGAATTCGATGGCACTACTGCTATAGCCTTTTTTGAGTCTTCTGCAGATGATAAGTTGGCCTTCTCGTCTTGAAAACGTGCTGTTGGGTTTGTTATTGTCTGTTTGTCTTCATCAAATGGCAGCCAAGCTTGTCTAAAATTTCTGTATTTTGTAGGTAATCCACTAAGAATTTTGGGTCATCACAGCTGAGTCACTGACGATTCTCCAACTTCCTTTATTTGCCTGACCAGATTTTTCACCTTCGTTATATGCTGAGCTATTGTATCATTATGATCCATGCTATAATGATGGAATCTCTCAATTATCTTTTCGTTTGTTTCAGATTTTTGTTAGTAAATAGAATTTAGTTGATCAAAAATATCTTTAGACGATAAACATTTCCCAATTAGCGTCATCCAAATTAATTCCATTGCTGACGTCAACAGGAACATAACATACCCATACCCATATATTTTACCCATCATATTTTACCCACTTTTCTATTTTTTTTCTGCGCTTCATAGTCTCCAACAGGAACTTCTGGTTTCCTTACTGTACCATCGGCTATACTATAGAAGCCTTTCGCTATTAATGTACGCTTCATCTGGAACTTATATTGATGGTAATTTCTACAATAATTTTTTTTACATTCATCACTTCCGATCACCCATTGTCACACAGACATTTAACCTTAGGCTTCTTTTTACTTTTTTCCGATGAAACACGTTCACCACAAATTAAACGTTCAGCATCCAGACTTCCGTGATCTGGGGCCGTAATCTGTCAAATAATACGGTAAACTTCAGCTGAATGAGCGTAATTACACGAAAAAGAATGCAAAACGTAAAATAATGTAATTATAAGTTCACAGAAAATTTTATAGCCACGTGTGATTTTGCATCCAGAAAACTAATAATTTTAAAAAAGAACCAAACCAAAAACAACTCTGCTTTATCAGTATACAAAACAAAATAAATTCTAAGACAGTGGCGCAGCATAAGGCAAGTAATACCAAAACATATGAAAATGAAAGATACATTCTAACAGTAATAAAGAAAGGTGCAGTTTGTTCACCAGGAATTTAATTTTATGGTAGGTTTAGGCCTGAATTTAAATTTTCAATTAAAATACAATGCATAATCTCTACGAAGAGCAAAAGGCAGTTATAGAATGTGAGCAGGAACGAAGGGAAGTAGATATCCGGAAGGGAGTGAGACAGGGATGTGCATTGTCACCTCTAGTTTTCAACTTATATATCGAAGATGCTATTAATATTATTAAGGACAGAACAGCCTCAGGGATTAACGTACAGGGTCAAACTATTAACATGCTCAGATTTGCGATGATATAGCAGTGTTAGCATCTAGCAAAGAAGAATTAGGAGCGGCTTTGAATGAAATGGAAGCAGTTTTGACACAGGGCTATGACATGAAAGTCAATAAAAAGAAAACTAAAATTTTGGTATGTAGGGGATGTGAAAATAGAACTAAAGTTGACATACAAATAGGAAATGAGAAGATAGAGGAGGTCACGGATTTCTGCTATTTAGGAAGTAAAATAACTCAAGACGGTAGGAGCACTAAAGATATAAAACAAAGAATAGCGCAGGGCCGAGTTGCGTTTAACAGAAAGAAACAACTGTTATGTTCGAGAACGGTTAATGTTGAGACTAGGAAGAGACTCTTAAAGTCGTATGTATGGAGTACGGCATTATACGGGTGCGAAACTTGGACAATAGGGGAAGCGGATCGAAAAAGAGTAGAAGCGTTTGAAATGTGGTGCTACAGGTGCATGATGAAGATATCGTGGATAGATAAGGTTAGCAATAGGGAAGTATTAGAAAGAGTTGGGGAAAAGTGAAAGGTGTGGAAGACAATAAAGAGTAGGAGAGATAGGATGGTAGGACACCTTCTAAGACACGAAGGAATAGTTCGCGACATACTAGAGTCAGAGATAGGAATAAAAAGAGGCAGGGGTAGGCCTAGATTAGACTACTGCTCTCAAATAGTTAGGGATGTAGGATGTTCTACTTTTAGGGAAATGCGTAGGTTAGCTCAGGATAGAAAAGAGTGGAGGTACGCATCCAACCAGTCTTCGGACTGAGAACCTTATGATGATGAATTAAAATAAAATTAAAAAAATGCATCCTGTTCCCTGGCAGGCTGCTTCAGTGGAGAGCCACACAATCCGCCAATTTGGTAGGAATTTATTCTATACCTATTTTTGATGCTCACTCAAAATTGTTCAAGTTTTAGTTGTACAATTATAGCCCTCCTTTGAAAAAAAACTTGAAATGTCCTTATTATTACTCCTAAGAGGAGGTTATACTTATCTTCCAATACTTAATAAATTATTCAGCCACGAGTTCAGCCATTCCTTGGGCATGTGCAGAGTTAACAAATTGCAACTCAATGGGCCTTTTTCCAAGTTTTTAACTTTGAAACCGAAAAAAATTGTTTTAATGCACCCAGTTAACGCAATTCCAGTCACATTCACATTGCGCTACCTTTCATTATGCAAATTTACGAGAAAAGAACTCTCTGTAGGCAAAATATTTTCCGAAACGAGAAAATTTTTCAATAATTAAAATCGGTTAAGAATATTGAGAGAACTTAATTTTATTTTGGAAACCCTTGCCCTGCGTTAAACACATGGGTTGCATAGGGAAAACGCCCGCGGTATAACCTCCTGTTTAATAAATGATTTATGAAAATGGCAACTCTGTAAAGATGTCACAAGATATGCAAATATTTCACGGATGTCGCAGGACATGTGAAATAAATATGTATAATGGATATACAACGGATGTCAAAGAGATAGGACAAATATTTTTTTCATTATGTGTATGGTCAATTTTTTTTTCTCGAAACGGCACCCCCTCTTGAATTCCAGAAAGTCTTATTCTTGTTTTCTTCATATATGCTTTTTTAAGGCTGGATGCCGAAACGTCACCATTTTTACCGGATGTCACAAGATACGGCGGACCAGTATGTATATATATATATTTGTTCTCCCTACAATCGTGCGTCCCTATATTGTGCAATTACATGCAATCCTGCGTCCACCGTAATTCTGCGTCCATATACGGACGCAGGATTGCCTGCCCATAGTAAACGTTGGCGGGGAGGGGTAGCAGCCTGCAGAAACAAAATCAGATGGACGTCAAATTGTCGGTATAATAAAATTGATCAGTATAATGAAGTTCACAAAATTTCCGCTGCGAGGCGCTGCGGAATTTTTCTATATACACGATTCCGTATATACATAATTTATGCTTTCGCGTATTCTGCGTCCGATCGATATACTTACTTTCACGATGTGGTGGTTACTGCTACCGAAGAGAGTGGCAACAGGGTTTTTATTCTTTATCATCTGTCTATGAGGAGCTGGTGGAAAAAGTCTTTTAATAATCTTGCCTCAGCCGCGCGCAACTAAATTTCAGAAATATGTAAATTTAATATTGAATAATGAATTTATTGCTTCCCATTTGGGATTACAATTTAAAATAAAGAAACAAATGGAACAAATAAAAGTAAAATAAAATTATTCTCACAATTCATTTCAGCATATCTCAACTCCCATTCATGTGTAATTCACCCTCCATCTCCTTTCTTCCCCTCTGTATCAATTCCATTCACTTCTCCCCTCCGCTTTCCTCCAGTATCATCTCCACTCTCACTTCTTCGGAGTTCTCTCTCCACCAGCACCTCTCTAACACATGTTCTCATGTCTCCTCCGCCTCGTATACCCTACACATTCTTCTGTCTTCGCTTTTCAAATACCTTCCATCTCTCATCTCATTATATAGATATTCGACCCGGATTTGCTCCAACAATTATTTCCCGGGCAAGTGCCCCGACAGGCATTGAATTACAGAGCAAATTCAATGCATGTAGAGGTATTTGCCCGGGAAATAGTTGTTGGAGCAAATCCGGGTAGAATTTTTATATTTTTGCTCTTCGACTTTAAGAATAGATGCTGGTTTGGTTTGTTTGTACATAGCTGCTCCATACTGATGAGCTCTAATAAGAGTGAAATCATGATATGCGGTTGCTGTATGCAAACAAACCAAACAGTTTCTATTCTTCCTTTGTTCTCATCTCATTTCCCAGCTTAAACCTCGCCACCCTTATTATCCTCTCCTCCCTTCCGCTTCTTTGTAAATATCCTGGCAGTCCCTCTGCTCTTATCTCATTGTATTTATTGTTGTATCTTGATCGTCTTCTCTTCTTTATCCTGTTCTTGTATTTGCCTGTCTCTCTCCTCTACCTCTCTCACTATGTTCCATCCTGATGTTCTAAAGTTCCCCACTTCTGCTGATGTCTACCCTCGCTCCTGGTAAAAATATTCTTGCTTCTCTTCCCATTTCGATCTTTCATTTCCTCTCTTCCGTACCTCTTCCTAACACTGCCTGGCTAACTCGTTACAGCACCCACCTTAACTTTTCTTCGTATTTCATTGTTCTCGTTCCTGCCCTGATTCTCAATTTATCTCTGTTTGTCTCCTCTCTTATCATGTACCCTGTCGTTATCCAATTTAAATCCAGTGTCGATCTTTATGTACTTCTCATGGAGCCACTCTATTTTCTCTCTCTCTCTCTCTCTCTCTCCTCACCCCCAAATTTCCGCTCCATACATTCCTACGCTCCTCACTAATGCGTCAATCCACTTTACTATTCTCTTCCAGTCCCTCAAACATTCCTCTTTCCCAATCCCCATACCTACCTGTTTCATCGCTATTGTTGTCTTGCTACATCTCTTACATGCTTCTTTTGTCGCCCACTTTGTAAGGTGAATCCAAGGTATTTAAACTCTCATTTCTTCCAACTCTTCCCACTTCCAATTCTCTATGCGACTTCTTCCTGAATCTCATAATTTAGTCTTCTCCGTGTTCAATGCTAGTTCTTTCCTCTCCAAACATTCCATTCTTATCAGCATCTAATTGCGTTCTTTCTCTTCCTTTGCCAAGAGGACTATATCATCCGCATGTGCTGGTGCCTAATATTCCTTTTTCCCTATCATCACTCCTCCCGCCTGCCCCTCATTACCTCTTCTAAATATGACTTCTCTATCTACCCGTCCAAAATACTTCACTTAGCCGTCCTCCCACCCTTACTATGTTTCTTGCTCTATATGTTTCTTGCCCTGTATTCCCTCTTAATTACTTTCTTTCTCTCCAACAATTTTTTTCCTGTTAATTTTGGCAAATGCTACCGTCAGATCCACTAAGTATGTAATTATTTTCCCTCCCTTCCTTTTCGTTTCTATCCCTATTACATGATTCAGTGCGTAAATATTTTCAATCGTACCTCCCTCTCCCTTTCCTGAATCCTGATTGCCCTTCTTCTCCTCTAACTTTTCTTCCAGTATATTTGCCAGTACTGGTGCATATTTTTTGTATATGTTTGCGTCAGTCTCACTCCTCCGTAATCTGCCGTTTCCCTCCCATCTCCTTTCTTTCTTATTGGCAGTATCAGTCCCTCCCTTCACATTCCCATATTCCACTGCATATCTTCCTTATCATCTCCAGTGTTTCCTCAACTTCATGTGTCTTTACTTCATTTTGTAGTTCGTCCACTCCTGCAGCTTTTCCTAATTTCAATTTATGAATTCTTAATAAGTTAACCCCACACGCTAAAAGACAGTAAGGATTAATCTTCAACTCCTAAGGATGCTGACGTTGTCAGCGAAACACGTGTCGGGTTTCATTACTGTGTCACTGTATTTTGGCGTGCGAGGTTAACTTATTAAGAATTTATAGTGAATTTACGTCAAAGTTCTCGATTCAACCACTCTGTGCTCTTTCAATCTGTTTACCACGTCTCCGACTTCCTCCAGTTTATTGTCTCTACTTGTACCTCTTTACTTGTTTCTTCGTTCATGTCATTCTCATAATTTTCTCTCTCCCCCTCCGCCCCCCCCCCCAGTACTTTTATAAAGTGCCTCTTCCAATCACCCATTGTAATTCTTTAATCTATCTCTCTTCCTCGTTTCCTCTCTCTACTTATTATATTCCATACTTCTTTTTCTGACTTCACTTTTCCTATTTTTTGCAATAGCTTGATACTTGCCCCTTCCTTTTCTTTCGGCATAAGTTCTTGTAGGCATTTTTAGCTTCCTAGTCTAAGCTAGGTAGCTATTGTGATAGTCGTTTTTTGACCATGGTGTTTTTTCATCAAATGTGGACGTTTCAGGTCATTCTAAGACTTTTTGGCAAGGTGGCACATTTCCGTCCGTATGTATGTGTGTATGTCTGTTGGCACTTTTACGGGAAAACGGCTCCACAGATTTTGCTGAATTTTTGCATACATATATCAGAGATGGTTCATAGGAAACTGGCGGGGCGGTTTTTTTTTAAACACTTTTGAGCCGAGATATGACGTCATAGAACATTTTTTTCAATGAGACCGTATATATTTTTGTATTGCATCGGCTAGAGGGTATTTTTCTCTACACGATGTGCGAAAATCGTAATAGGTTGTATAAGGAAAAAATGGAGAAAAAAATTACGAAACGGCGCGCGCGCGCGCGCGCCACACGCGCCTTCCAGTTCAGTTGTGGCTGTGGCTAGGAAGCTGTTCTGTCAATGCGTTGACAACTAGTTTTCTGACCTACCTATACTCTTCCAGGCTCATCTCCTCTTCGACATCTCATTGCTTTCCTTACTTCTCTATATCTCCCCACTCCCTGTCCCTCCAATTATTTGTCCTTCCTCCCCCCTTACATCCTTTTGGATAGTTTTCCATCTTGGTGCTCCCCTTATTATCTGTTCTATCTCCTTCACCATCTCATCTGTATTTTCTTCTCTGACTTCTTTTCCTCTGATGTTCTTCTTGTACTCCTCTAATCCTTCCTCCGACCAACCTATCACTGCTTTTTCCTCTTGATCTCATTTTTTTTATTTTCGCCATGTTGCATTCTTCTTTTAGTTCTGCAATTGTCGGACAGTGGTCCGAGTCCACGCTGTCTCCCACCTTTAGACTATCTTTACCAAGCTTCCATATTTCTAATGACATAATCAGTTACAGAGGTTCCTCTTCCTCCCACATAATAAGTTTTCCCTCCATACCTCCTCTGTTTATTCCATTCATTATTCCCCAACCTTCCTCTTCCACTAATTCCAGCACTAACTTTCCGTCTTTGTTTATGTTTTTCTTGGATTCCCGCCCCCCAGTACTTTTATAAAGTGCCTCTTCCAATCAGCCATTGTAATTCTTTCTTCTTTCATCTATCTCTCTTCCTCGTTTCCTCTCTCTACTTATTATATTCCATACTTCTTTTTCTGACTTCACTTTTCCTATTTTTTGCAATAGCTTGATACTTGCCCCTTCCTTTTCTTTCGGTTGTAGGCATTTTTTTCTGACCTACCTATACCTACTCTTCCAGGCTCATCTCCTCTTCGACATCTCATTGCTTTCCTTACTTCTCTATATCTCCCCACTCCCTGTCCCTCCACTTATTTATCCTTCCTCCCCCCTTACATCCTTTTGGATAGTTTTCCATCTTGGTGCTCCCCTTATTATCTGTTCTATCTCCTCCACCATCTCATCTGTATTTTCTTCTCTGACTTCTTTTCCTGATGTTCTTCTTGTACTCCTCTAATCCTTCCTCCGACCAACCTATCACTGCTTTTTCCTCTTGATCTCATTTTTTTCTTTTCGTCATGTTGCATTCTTCTTTTAATTCTGCAATTGTCAGACAGTGGTCCGAGTCCACGCTGTCTCCCACCTTCAGACTCTATCTTTACCAAGCTTCCATATTTCCAATGACATAATC
The DNA here is from genome assembly GCA_963966045.1 of Xestobium rufovillosum. Classification (NCBI taxonomy): domain Eukaryota; kingdom Metazoa; phylum Arthropoda; class Insecta; order Coleoptera; family Ptinidae; genus Xestobium; species Xestobium rufovillosum. The sequence goes on from OZ014493.1 coordinate 7,351,938, forward strand.
AGTTACAGAGGTTCCTCTTCCTTCCACATAATAAATTTTCCCTCCATATCTCCTCTGTTCATTCCATTCATTATTCCCCAACCTTCCTCTTCCACTAATTCCAGCACTAACTTTTCGTCTTTGTTTATGTTTTTCTTGGATTTCCTTGCTGTTTCTTCCTCTTCGTCAACTGTTGCCATAATTCCTCCTCTTTCACCTGTTCTTGTATTGAAATGGCCTCCTATTAATATGTTCTTCACCACCTCTTCCCCGCCTCTTATTTATTTTAACACTCTTATCTTCTCCTGCATATTATTAGTCACATTAAATAAATTACGCACTGGGTTTACCCTACGGGAAAAATTTAAGAAACCTGAAATAGAAAATGCGTGGCAAGAAGCATTTAAAAAAATACATTTTTCGTTTTTATCCAAAGTAGAAGAAGTCTTGTTTTACTTACTTTTGCGAGTTCCAATAAATTGTCCTATCATTGGCACCACTTCGCAGAGGAGTAGACAAAAAAGTTACTTATACTTACCAGTGTTGGCATTCTGGATTAGAATCTTCGACGGCTTCCACAACAATTATTCATATCCCTACATATCTTTCTCTTGCTTCTCCAGCGATCATCCGTACGAAAGCGCTGAAGATTCAACCTCTCACTTTACTTAACCCAATCGATGAGCTTAAGTTTAATAACTGGTGAATATTTAAATGGCAACGTCGCGGAGTTCAGCTGCGCCATTAAGTAAAACTGAATATACAATCGGACGCTCAAAGAGGTGGACGGTGAACTGGAATATACGGAGGACGCCTTAAAACCCTACTCATAAAAGGACGTCTTACTACATGAATAGTAAACTTTCCGTTATCTGACAGATTTTGAAATATCTTTGGCGGTTTTCCTTTTCTCCAGTGGTATGTGACTCTCTATCCTTGTTTAAAATTGTATATACACCATTAGTTCATGTGGACGCGGGATTGGGGAGGTAGTGAAAGGACGCGGCAATGATAGAGAGATGTATATATATATATATATATATACTTTCATCCACCAGTCGTTGTGACATCCAGGCGTAAAAATTTTGCTAACTCTTTGACATCCACTGACGTTGTGACATCCAAAATCGGATGTCACAACGTTTTCTATGTTAAATCGCCTTGTAGGAGGGGCGGGGGGGTCTAGAATAAATTCTAGGTGGATGTCAAAATGCAGTGTTTTAAGTTGGACATGTATATTTAAGTTCCAACGTATATTGCATAGAGGGAGCGCAGGAGAGCTGGTGTTGTATATTGCAAAATTCTACGTTCCAGTTCGTGCGACATCCGTGTATTATACGTAGACATTTTTGTTTCACTTGGCGCGCTTTCTGACATCCGAAACTTGACAACAGTGCGAGAGTGCCCCGTGTGTTGTTTTTTCGCGAAACTTTCGCTTTCTCTGGAATTTCGAAAAATATAATTTTTCAAACGATGATTAAAGAAAGACAAGTTTGAATTATTCTTCTACTTTCCAAAAATGTAAAGGTTGCTGCATATTAAATAAAAAATAGGTTACTTCATATTAAATGAATTAAAGACAGACGTGAAAAATAAACTTTTTTAATTAATCAACAAATGAAAAACATTACAAATAATAACAGCTAAGAATTCAATAAATACCTGCAATTTTAAAGTACCTAAATGTGGAATATGTTGCCCATTTTCATTTAAACATATGAATTTTTATCTGATACGTCAGGTAATTTTTATGAGTTCATTCTACTTTTAAAATTAAATAACTCTCCCATTTTTATTTAACATGCAGCAAATTGTACATTTTTGGAAAATAGATGAACTTAGCTTTTTGATGGATTAAAAATATACCTACAGGTTGTTCCATTAAAAAAACACCGATTTTTGAAATCGAAAAGGGCAATTGTTTTGCATAAATAGGGAGACATTTGGAACATGGCATATAGAAAACTTCAGAACAAAATAAATTGACTGATGAAAACCAGATCTGCCTACCATTTCGGAAACATGAGATAATTGCTGTTAAAATTGGCGAGTGACCACTTAGTTTAAACCGAAGATGTCAGCTGGTCATTAAATTTCATACTTGTTTTAACGAAGAAGCGGGGGGGGGGTATGTTGCAAATAATTTTAAAGGTCGTTCAATTCTTAATTTAGCCAAGTATGAAACCATTCTAGATTCCATTCAAAATGGCGGCTCTTGTGATTTTGAGTAAATTGCTGTAATTTCACAAATGAGTGATACTGGACAGTTCGAACAACTTATCCTCGGACAAGTACACCGCTAGGCACTGAATGATTATAAAATTAACTCCGGATTTTGTGTACTACGAGACGTCATAGAATGCTACCCCAACTAAGCTAGCATTGAAATATTCATAACGTGCCTCTACGTACTTACTGGCTTATTAACAGGTTATGTTTAACTAAATATTGCATGTTCCAAGAATGCACGGAAAAACCTAGTCCACCGATTTGTGATTTGAACGCCCTGTATTTGATTGCATTTTGGAATTCTGTGCTGAATTTAAGGCAGCTTTGTTAACCATTCACTGGGTCTAACTCCTAGCGTTTCGGCTTTTCTTGATGTTAAAAATAGTCATTTTTCAAGTTTTAACAATTATAACTTGGAAACGGTGCGAGATATTGAAAAATGACCTAGGTACATGTCTCTATCCTAGTTTTTAATCCTCCATCTAATGAGGCAGGAAAATTCTGCTTCCCGATTGGTCAAAAAATGACAAAAATTAGCAATCAGGACCAGTATTTTCCAGCCCCATTACATAGAGAATTAAAAACTAGGATACGGGACATGTAAGTATTTTTAATTATCTCTTACCGTTTCCAACTTATAATTTATAAAATTTCAAAAATGATGATATTTAACGGCAAATAATGCCGAAACGGTGGGAGTTAGACCCGATGTACGGTTAACAAAGTGGCCCTTAAATTCAACAAGGAATTCCAAAAATGCAGTCAAATACAGGCTGTTCCGTTTAAGAAAATGAAGTTAGGCGGTGTGCAGAAGAACTGGGCAGCCTGTATAAGTGCAAATAATTTTAAATTATAGCCAATTCAGAAAGAATAAAACTTTATTAAGAACGATGAAATAAATAATAATATTATTTATTTCATCATGAACTTCTACCAAAGAGTAATTGAAGATAATATTAACTACATTTATTAAGAACATTTTTTAGTACAAAGCCTAATAAAGCTATGAGGGAGGAAACCCCTAATAAGTGGACACACTGTATATGCAGGGTGTTTCTTTAATGATCGGAAAAAATCTTGAACATATTCCTAGCGTCAAAGTAAGAAAAATGATAAGAAAAAACATGGGTCTGGAAACGCTTCATTAATACTGCCTCCTGACTGATCATCTTCTTAATTTTTTAACCAATCATGTAGCAGTATTTTCCAGTCCCATTAGATAGATTAAAAACTATGATAGGGACGTGTAAGTCATTTTTCAATATCTCGTAGCGTTTCCAAGTTATAATTGATAAAATCTGAAAAATTATGTTCTTTAACGTCAAATAACGCCGAAACGGTGGGAGTTAGACCCAATGTACGGTTAACAAAGTAGCCTTCAAATTCAACAAGGAACACCAAAATGCAATCACAAACATTGTTTTTAAATCCGCCATCTTTTGTAAGGTATGCATTCAAACTTTCAAAACAAAATGTTTGCTGGAACACATGAGATATTCCTAACGTAAGCTTAAGTAGAGACACCCTGTATGCTTATGTCCATTTTTACTTCTCATTTGATTTTTCTTCGGTTTCCGACAATCCCGAGCAAAGTGACCACGACCTCTACAGTTGTAACATATTACATATTACATTTACTCTGTACCTTTCTTTTGTGTTGAGGCTACTGCCGGTTTTCTTAGAATTCGATGGCACTACTGCTATAGCCTTTTTTGAGTCTTCTGCAGATGATAAGTTGGCCTTCTCGTCTTGAAAACGTGCTGTTGGGTTTGTTATTGTCTTCATCAAATGGCAGCCAAGCTTGTCTAAAATTTCTGTATTTTGTAGGTAATCCACTAAGAATTTTGGGTCATCACAGCTGAGTCACTGACGATTCTCCAACTTCCTTTATTTGCCTGACCAGATTTTTCACCTTCGTTATATGCTGAGCTATTGTATCATTAGGATCCATGCTATAATGATGGAATCTCTCAATTATCTTTTCGTTTGTTTCAGATTTTTGTTCATAAATAGAATTTAGTTGATCAAAAATATCTTTAGACGATAAACATTTCCCAATTAGCGTCATCCAAATTAATTCCATTGCTGACGTCAACAGGAACATAACATACCCATCATATTTTACCCACTTTTCTATTTTTTTTCTGCGCTTCATCGTCTCCAACAGGAACTTCTGGTTTCCTTACTGTACCATCGGCTATACTATAGAAGCCTTTCGCTATTAATGTACACTTCATCTGGAACTTATATTGATGGTAATTTCTACAATAATTTTTTTTACATTCATCACTTCCGATCACCCATTGTCACACAGACATTTAACCTTAGGCTTTTTTTTTACTTTTTTCCGATGAAACACGTTCACCACAAATTAAACGTTCAGCATCCAGACTTCCGTGATCTGGGGCCGTAATCTGTCAAATAATACGGTAAACTTCAGCTGAACGAGCGTAATTACACGAAAAAGAATGCAAAACGTAAAATAATGTAATTATAAGTTCACAGAAAATTTTATAGCCACGTGTACTTTTGCATCCAGAAAACTAATAATTTTAAAAAAGAACCAAACCAAAAACAACTCTGCTTTATCAGTATACAAAACAAAATAAATTCTAAGACAGTGGCGCAGCATAAGGCAAGTAATACCAAAACATGAAAATGAAAGATACATTCTAACAGTAATAAAGAAAGGTGCAGTTTGTTCACCAGGAATTTAATTTTATGGTAGGTTTAGGCCTGAATTTAAATTTTCAATTAAAATACAATACATAATCTCTATGAAGAGCAAAAGGCAGTTATAGAATGTGAGCAGGAACGAAGGGAAGTAGATATCCGGAAGGGAGTGAGACAGGGATGTGCATTGTCACCTCTAGTTTTCAACTTATATATCGAAGATGCTATTAATATTGTTAAGGACAGAACAGCCTCAGGGATTAACGTACAGGGTCAAACTATTAACATGCTCAGATTTGCGGATGATATAGCAGTGTTAGCATCTAGCAAAGAAAAATTAGGAGCGGCTTTGAATGAAATGGAAGCAGTTTTGACACAGGGCTATGGCATGAAAGTCAATAAAAAGAAAACTAAAATTTTGGTATGTAGGGGATGTGAAAATAGAACTAAAGTTGACATAAAAATAGGAAATGAGAAGATAGAGGAGGTCACGGATTTCTGCTATTTAGGAAGTAAAATAACTCAAGACGGTAGGAGCACTAAAGATATAAAACAAAGAATAGCGCAGGGCCGAGTTGCGTTTAACAGAAAGAAACAACTGTTATGTTCGAGAACGGTTAATGTTGAAACTAGGAAGAGACTCTTAAAGTCGTATGTATGGAGTACGGCATTATACGGGTGCGAAACTTGGACAATAGGGGAAGCGGATCGAAAAAGAGTAGAAGCGTTTGAAATGTGGTGCTACAGGCGCATGATGAAGATATCGTGGATAGATAAGGTTAGCAATAGGGAAGTATTAGAAAGAGTTGGGGAAAAGCGAAGGGTATGGAAGACAATAAAGAGTAGGAGAGATAGGATGGTAGGACACCTTCTAAGACACGAAGGAATAGTTCGCGACATACTAGAGTCAGAGATAGGAATAAAAAGAGGCAGGGGTAGGCCTAGATTAGACTATTGCTCTCAAATAGTTAGGGATGTAGGATGTTCTACTTTTAGGGAAATGCGTAGGTTAGCTCAGGATAGAAAAGAGTGGAGGTACGCATCCAACCAGTCTTCGGACTGAGAACCTTATGATGATGAATTAAAATAAAATAAAAAAAATGCATCCTGTTCCCTGGCAGGCTGCTTCAGTGGAGAGCCACACAATCCGTCAATTTGGTAGGAATTTATTCTATACCTATTTTTGATGCTCACTCAAAATTGTTCAAGTTTTAGTTGTACAATTATAGCCCTCCTTTGAAAAAAAACTTGAAATGTCCTTATTATTACTCCTAAGAGGAGGTTATACTTATCTTCCAATACTTAATAAATTATTCAGCCACGAGTTCAGCCATTCCTTGGGCATGTGCAGAGTTAACAAATTGCAACTCAATGGGCCTTTTTCCAAGTTTTTAACTTTGAAACCGAAAAAATTGTTTTAATGCACCCAGTTAACGCAATTCCAGTCACATTCACATTGCGCTACCTTTCGTTATGCAAATTTACTAGAAAAGAACTCTCTGTAGGCAAAATATTTTCCGAAACGAGAAAATTTTTCAATAGTTAAAATCGGTTAAGAATATTGACAGAACTTAATTTTATTTTGGAAACCCTTGCCCTGCGTTAAATACATGGGTTGCATAGGGAAAACGCCCGCGGTATAACCTCCTGTTTAATAAATGATTTATGAAAATGGCAACTCTGTAAAGATGTCACAAGATACGCAAATATTTCACGGATGTCGCAGGACATGTGAAATAAATATGTATAATGGATATACAACGGATGTCAAAGAGATAGGACAAATATTTTTTTCATTTTGTGTATGGTTAATTTTTTTTTCTCGAAACGGCACCCCCTCTTGAATTCCAGAAAGTCTTATTCTTGTTTTCTTCGTATATGCTTTTTTTAAGCTGGATGCCGAAACGTCACCATTTTTACCGGATGTCACAAGATACGGCGGACCAGTATATATATATATATTTTTAATAATGAGAATCTAGTATTGACTGAGAAAATGTGTATGATAATAGGTAGTAATTAAGACTGCTTGCCAATAATACCTATTATCATATATATATATATATATATATATATATATATATATACTTTCATCCACCAGTCGTTGTGACATCCAGGCGTAAAAATTTTGCTAACTCTTTGACATCCATTGACGTTGTGACATCCAAAATCGGATGTCACAACGTTTTCTATGTTAAATCGCCTTGTAGGAGGGGCGGGAGGGTCTAGAAGAAATTCTAGGTGGATGTCAAAATGCAGTGTTTTAAGTTGGACATGTATATTTAAGTTCCAACGTATATTGCATAGAGGGAGCGCAGGAGAGCTGGTGTTGTATATTGCAAAATTCTACGTTCCAGTTCGTGCGACATCCGTGTATTATACGTAGACACTTTTGTTTCACTTGGCGCGCTTTCTGACATCCGAAACTTGACAACAGTGCGAGAGTGCCCCGTGTGTTGTTTTTTTCGCGAAACTTTCGCTTTCTCTGGAATTTCGAAAAATATAATTTTTCAAACGATGATTAAAGAATGACAAGTTTGAATTATTCTTCTACTTTCCAAAAATGTAAAGGTTGCTGCATATTAAATAAAAAATAGGTTACTTCATTTTAAATGAATTAAAGACAGACGTGAAAAATAAACTTTTTTAATTAATCAACAAATGAAAAACATTACAAATAATAACAGCTAAGAATTCAATAAATAGCTGCAATTTTAAAGCACCTAAATTAATATGTTGCCCATTTTCATCTAAACATATGAATTTTTATCTGATACGTGAGGTAATTTTTATGAGTTCATTCTACTTTTAAAATTAAATAACTCTCCCATTTTTATTTAACATGCAGCAAATTGTACATTTTTGGAAAATAGATGAACTTAGCTTTTTGATGGTTTAAAAATATACCTACAGGTTGTTCCATTAAAAAAAAACACCGATTTTTGAAATCGAAAAGCGCAATTGTTTTGCATAAATAGGGAGACATTTGGAACATGGCATATAGAAAACTTTAGAACAAAATAAATTGACTGGTGAAAACCAGATCTCCCTACCATTTCGGAAACATGAGATAATTGCTGTTAAAATTGGCGAGTGACCACTTAGTTTAAATCGAAGATGTCAGCTGGTCATCAAATTTGCAAATAATTTTAAAGGTCGTTCAATTCTTAATTTAGCCAAGTATGAAACCATTCTATAGATTCCATTCAAAATGGCGGCTCTTGTGATTTTGAGTAAATTGCTGTAATTTCACAAATGAGTGATACTGGACAGTTCGAACAACTTATCCTCGGACAAGTACACCGCTAGGCACTGAATGATTATAAAACTAACTCCGGATTTTGTGTACTACGAGACGTCATAGAATGCTACCCCAACTAAGCTAGCATTGAAATATTCATAACGTGCCTCTACGTACTTACTGGCTTATCAGCAGGTTATGTTTAACTAAATATTGCATGTTCCAAGAATGCACGGAAAAACCTAGTCCACCGATTTGTGATTTGAACGCCCTGTATTTGATTGCATTTTGGAATTCTGTGCTGAATTTAAGGCAGCTTTGTTAACCATTCACTGGGTCTAACTCCTAGCGTGTCGGCTTTTCTTGATGTTAAAAATAGTCATTTTTCAAGTTTTAACAATTATAACTTGGAAACGGTGCGAGATATTGAAAAATGACCTAGGTACATGTCTCTATCCTAGTTTTTAATCCTCCATCTAATGAGGCAGGAAAATTCTGCTTCCCGATTGGTCAAAAAATGACAAAAATTAGCAATCAGGACCAGTATTTTCCAGCCCCATTACATAGAGAATTAAAAACTAGGATACGGGACATGTAAGTATTTTTAATTATCTCTTACCGTTTCCAACTTATAATTTATAAAATTTCAAAAATGATGATATTTAACGGCAAATAATGCCGAAACGGTGGGAGTTAGACCCGATGTACGGTTAACAAAGTGGCCCTTAAATTCAACAAGGAATTTCAAAATGCAGTCAAATACAGGGTGTTCCGTTTAAGAAAATGAAGTTAGGCGGTGTGCAGAAGAACTGGGCAGCCTGTATAAGTGCAAATAATTTTAAATTATAGCCAATTCAGAAAGAATAAAACTTTATTAAGAACGATGAAATAAATAATAATATTATTTATTTCATCATGAACTTCTACCAAAGAGTAACTGAAGATAATATTAACTACATTTATTAAGAACATTTTTTAGTACAAAGCCTAATAAAGCTATGAGGGAGGAAACCCCTAATAAGTGGACACACTGTATATGCAGGGTGTTTCTTTAATGATCGGAAAACATCTTGAACATATTCATAGCGTCAAAGTAAGAAAAATGATAAGAAAAAACATGGGTCTGGAAACGCTTCATTAATACTGCCTCCTGACTGATCATTTTCTTAATTTTTTAACCAATCATGTAGCAGTATTTTCCAGTCCCATTAGATAGATTAAAAACTATGATAGGGACGTGTAAGTCATTTTTCAATATCTCGTAGCGTTTCCAAGTTATAATTGATAAAATCTGAAAAATTATGTTCTTTAACGTCAAATAACGCCGAAACGGTGGGAGTTAGACCCAATGTACGGTTAACAAAGTGGCCTTCAAATTCAACAAGGAACACCAAAATGCAATCACAAACATTTTTTTTAAATCCGCCATCTTTTGTAAGGTATGCATTCAAACTTTCAAAACAAAATGTTTGCTGGAACACATGAGATATTCCTAACGTAAGCTTAAGTAGAGATACCCTGTATACTTAACTTAGACATGTCCATCTTTACTTCTCATTAGATTTTTCTTCGGTTTCCGACAATCCCGAGCAAAGTGACCACGACCTCTACAGTTGTAACACATTACATATTACATTTACTCTGTACCTTTCTTTTGTGTTGAGGCTACTGCCGGTTTTCTTAGAATTCGATGGCACTACTGCTATAGCCTTTTTTGAGTCTTCTGCAGATGATAAGTTGGCCTTCTCGTCTTGAAAACGTGCTGTTGGGTTTGTTATTGTCTGTTTGTCTTCATCAAATGGCAGCCAAGCTTGTCTAAAATTTCTGTATTTTGTAGGTAATCCACTAAGAATTTTGGATCATCACAGCTGAGTCACTGACGATTCTCCAACTTCCTTTATTTGCCTGACCAGATTTTTCACCTTCGTTATATGCTGAGCTATTGTATCATTAGGATCCATGCTATAATGATGGAATCTCTCAATTATCTTTTCGTTTGTTTCAGATTTTTGTTCGTAAATAGAATTTAGTTGATCAAAAATATCTTTAGACGATAAACATTTCCCAATTAGCGTCATCCAAATTAATTCCATTGCTGACGTCAACAGGAACATAACATACCCATCATATTTTACCCACTTTTCTATTTTTTTTCTGCGCTTCATCGTCTCCAACAGGAACTTCTGGTTTCCTTACTGTACCATCGGCTATACTATAGAAGCCTTTCGCTATTAATGTACACTTCATCTGGAACTTATATTGATGGTAATTTCTACAATAATTTTTTTTACATTCATCACTTCCGATCACCCATTGTCACACAGACATTTAACCTTAGGCTTTTTTTTTACTTTTTTCCGATGAAACACGTTCACCACAAATTAAACGTTCAGCATCCAGACTTCCGTGATCTGGGGCCGTAATCTGTCAAATAATACGGTAAACTTCAGCTGAACGAGCGTAATTACACGAAAAAGAATGCAAAACGTAAAATAATGTAATTATAAGTTCACAGAAAATTTTATAGCCACGTGTGCTTTTGCATCCAGAAAACTAATAATTTTAAAAAAGAACCAAACCAAAAACAACTCTGCTTTATCAGTATACAAAACAAAATAAATTCTAAGACAGTGGCGCAGCATAAGGCAAGTAATACCAAAACATATGAAAATGAAAGATACCTTCTAACAGTAATAAAGAAAGGTGCAGTTTGTTCACCAGGAATTTAATTTTATGGTAGGTTTAGGCCTGAATTTAAATTTTCAATTAAAATACAATACATAATCTCTACGAAGAGCAAAAGGCAGTTATAGAATGTGAGCAGGAACGAAGGGAAGTAGATATCCGGAAGGGAGTGAGACAGGGATGTGCATTGTCACCTCTAGTTTTCAACTTATATATCGAAGATGCTATTAATATTGTTAAGGACAGAACAGCCTCAGGGATTAACGTACAGGGTCAAACTATTAACATGCTCAGATTTGCGGATGATATAGCAGTGTTAGCATCTAGCAAAGAAGAATTAGGAGCGGCTTTGAATGAAATGGAAGCAGTTTTGACACAGGGCTATGGCATGAAAGTCAATAAAAAGAAAACTAAAATTTTGGTATGTAGGGGATGTGAAAATAGAACTAAAGTTGACATACAAATAGGAAATGAGAAGATAGAGGAGGTCACGGATTTCTGCTATTTAGGAAGTAAAATAACTCAAGACGGTAGGAGCACTAAAGATATAAAACAAAGAATAGCGCAGGGCCGAGTTGCGTTTAACAGAAAGAAACAGCTGTTATGTTCGAGAACGGTTAATGTTGAGACTAGGAAGAGACTCTTAAAGTCGTATGTATGGAGTACGGCATTATACGGGTGCGAAACTTGGACAATAGGGGAAGCGGATCGAAAAAGAGTAGAAGCGTTTGAAATGTGGTGCTACAGGCGCATGATGAAGATATCGTGGATAGATAAGGTTAGCAATAGGGAAGTATTAGAAAGAGTTGGGGAAAAGCGAAAGGTATGGAAGACAATAAAGAGTAGGAGAGATAGGATGGTAGGACACCTTCTAAGACACGAAGGAATAGTTCGCGACATACTAGAGTCAGAGATAGGAATAAAAAGAGGCAGGGGTAGGCCTAGATTAGACTACTGCTCTCAAATAGTTAGGGATGTAGGATGTTCTACTTTTAAGGAAATGCGTAGGTTAGCTCAGGATAGAAAAGAGTGGAGGTACGCATCCAACCAGTCTTCGGACTGGGAACCTTATAATGATGAATTAAAATAAAAAAAAAATGCATCCTGTTCCCTGGCAGGCTGCTTCAGTGGAGAGCCACACAATCCGTCAATTTGGTAGGAATTTATTCTATACCTATTTTTGATGCTCACTCAAAATTGTTCAAGTTTTAGTTGTACAATTATAGCCCTCCTTTGAAAAAAAACTTGAAATGTCCTTATTATTACTCCTAAGAGGAGGTTATACTTATCTTCCAATACTTAGTAAATTATTCAGCCACGAGTTCAGCCATTCCTTGAGCATGTGCAGAGTTAACAAATTGCAACTCAATGGGCCTTTTTCCAAGTTTTTAACTTTGAAACCGAAAAAAATTGTTTTAATGCACCCAGTTAACGCAATTCCAGTCACATTCACATTGCGCTACCTTTCGTTATGCAAATTTACGAGAAAAGAACTCTCTGTAGGCAAAATATTTTCCGAAACGAGAAAATTTTTCAATAATTAAAATCGGTTAAGAATATTGAGAGAACTTAATTTTATTTTGGAAATCCTTGCCCTGCGTTAAATACATGGGTTGCATAGGGAAAACGCCCGCGGTATAACCTCCTGTTTAATAAATGATTTATGAAAATGGCAACTCTGTAAAGATGTCACAAGATACGCAAATATTTCACGGATGTCGCAGGACATGTGAAATAAATATGTATAATGGATATACAACGGATGTCAAAGAGATAGGACAAATATTTTTTTCATTATGTGTATGGTTAATTTTTTTTTCTCGAAACGGCACCCCCTCTTGAATTCCAGAAAGTCTTATTCTTGTTTTCTTCATATATGCTTTTTTAAGGCTGGATGCCGAAACGTCACCATTTTTACCGGATGTCACAAGATACGGCGGACCAGTATATATATATATATACAGGGTCCTGCATCTCACCTCCCGTCTTCTACTACACCTAAACGATTTATTTTAGAAAAATGATTGAAACGGGACATTAGACTGTTTGTTAGAGAGCATATTTTAAAAATATTTTTGAATATACAGGGTGTCCCGAAAATTGGTGGTGCATCAAAGTTGTATTTTTTTAAATGGGATGCCCTGTAGTCTTATTGTTTTTTGAGACCCTTTCGAACTACTGTACATATCCCTAGAATATTATCAAATTTGATTTGATAGTTCCAGAGGAATAAATTAAAATCGAGAAAAAAAATTTTTTTCGTCATGTTTTAAAAAAATTATAAAAAATAGAAGAAACATCTTCAAACCAAAACTAAGCAGCAGGTTGCTTATAAGAAAAGGTCAGTTTATCCTACTATGAATATCGTAAAAATAACTTATACAGGTTGTTCAAAATTCAATGCCAAACTTTTCAAAATGCAATGCTATTTTTCTCCATTTTTTCAAATGGGATACCCTGTATATTTTTATCCCGTCGGATGCAGAATTAAAAAATGAACATGTTTTCTAATTACAATTATTTCGACATTCTCAAAGGTTTCACAGATATTCGTAAAACCGTTAAATTATTATCGAATAAATAATAATTTTACTTGGCAGTTTTCAAATCAATGACTAGAACATTATGTTCAATATGTCTTCCGTTCTCTTGGAGGCACAAACGGAGGCGGGTACGAAATGACCTTGCTACTCTTCCTAATAGCTAAGGTGCAATGTTTTGAAATGCATTTGATTCTTTGCTGCATTTTTCTGGTGTGGTTGAAGGTTCCTGATAAACGATTTCCTTAACGTAGCCCCACAAAAAGAAATCTAATTTAGTTAAGTGGGGTGATCGGGGCGGCCAATTACATGGCCCTCCTCTTCCAATCCACCGGTTTGAAAAGGTTGTATTGAGATTGTCCCCGACTCGTAATGAATAATGTACTGGGGCTCCATCGTGCTGCAGCCACATTGCATCACTCAAACCTATTGGTAAATTTTGGCATAAATTTGGCAATTGATTTTATAAAAAATCAAAATACATAGCACCGTAAAATGTCCGTTAGCAAAGTGAGGACCAATAATATGTTCACCAATAATTCCCCCCCCCCCCCGCCTAAAAATCTTTATTGTGGTCAGAATAGTAATGAACATAATATTCTTGTCATTGATTTAAAAACTGCCAAGTAAAATTATTATTTATTAGATAATTATTTTAAGATTTTACGAATATCTGTGAAACCTTTGAGAATGTCGAAATAATTATAATTAGAAAACATGTTCATTTTTTAATTCTGCATCCGACGGGATAAAAATATACAGGGTGTCCCATTTGAAAAAATGGAGAAAAATAGCATAACATTTTGAAAAGTTTGGCATTGAATTTTGAACATCCTGTATAAGTTATTTTTACGACATTCATAGTAGGATAAACTGACCTTTTCTTATAAGCAACCTGCTGCTTAGTTTTGGTTTGAAGATGTTTCTTCTATTTTTTATAATTTTTTTAAAACACGACGAAAACAATTTTTTTTCTCTATTTTAATTTATTCCTCTGGAACTATCAAATCAAATTTAATAATATTCTAGGGATATGTACAGTAGCTCGAAAGAGTCTCAAAAATCAATAAGACTACAGGGCATTCCATTTAAAAAAATACAACTTTGATGCAACACCAATTTTCGGGACATCCTGTATATTCAAAAATATTTTTAAAATGTGCTCTCTAACAAACAGTCTAATGTCCCGTTTCAATCATTTTTCTAAAATAAATCGTTTAGTGTAGTAGAAGACGGGAGGTGAGATGCAGGACCCTGTATATACAGCACTACAGGCTTGGTAAGCCCAGAGCTTGAAAAGTAATTTCTTTCCATTTTCTCCTATCTATTGCTTGATTGGTCCAGTCCGTTACACCGAGCCTCCTCAAATCGTCCTCAACACAAGATATCCAGCTCCTTCTTGGCCTTCCCTTGCAGTTACTGCCCTCTGGCTCCCCCTTCTGCATCTTCCTTGGAATTCTTGTATCTTCCATTCTAGCTACATGTTCGAGCCATCTCGATCTGGACTGCACAACAACATTTACAATGTTCGGTTCCTTGAAGATTTCTTCCAGTTCCCGATTTGTCCTACATCTCCACTGATCTTCTTCCTTAACACCTCCAAAAATGCGTCTCAACATTCACCTTTCCCAAATGAGCAGCCTATTTCTATCCTCCTGTCGAAGTACCCACGTTTCACTACCAAAGAGTACTACTGGTCTTATTATGGTTTTATAAATCTTCACTTTTGTTTTCCTGGATATGCTTTTGGAGAAAATTATCTTATTCAAACTTGCTGCCGATCTTATACCCAACACCAATCGTCTTCCAATTTCGTTCCCACTATCACTATTGTTTGTTAATTCCACTCCCAAATATGTGATGGATTGTTTCTGGGTGAAGTCATATGATTTCGTGCCTGCTATGTTATTTATCCGTAGGTTCTGCCAGTTGTCTATCGCTCCTCTACCAAACACCACGTACGAGGGTGAATCAAATATGAACCGGACTTTTCTTTTTAACGCCCCATAGGTGACATGAGGGACGTGACGTCTTGGTATATGTTGGGTAGGGATGTCAAGAGGCGGGGAGTACACCGGCTCGCTAGGCTGAGCAGATTGACTGTTAGCAGCATCATGTCTGAGCAAGAGGTGCGCACGTCTGTTGCGCAACGCATTATCATAAACTTTTTGTCACGCGGGAAGGCGTAAAACCTGCCGAAATTTTGCGTGGACTAACTGCACAGTTCGCTGAAAAACACTTTCAAGGACCCAACAAATTATTCCCCTCTGCTCGATATCGCGCCAAAAGTCTTTCGCCAACTGCAAGATGGTTTGCTTCCCAGTCTTCCGTCAAGAGGCGAGGAACCCTTCCTTGCCGACAATTTTCGGTAACTATTGGGCACTCCCGTATGATATCCCGATGTGTACAGCCATTTCCCATACTGTAATGCGGCGGTCACCTTTAATCATCTCACGGATCGCACGAATATTCTCCTCATTGATGCTTGTCCAGGGTCGGCGTGTATGGCTGGGGCTTTCCACTGACTTTCGGCTGCCTAAAATTTATTTGTGCCAGTCGTAGACTTGGATCCTTGAAAGGGGTTTTTCAGCGAACTGTGCAGTTATTCGACGCAAAATTTCGGCAGGTTTTACGCCCTCCTGAAACAAATATTTGATGATGATGCGTTGCGCAGCAAACGTGCGCACCTCTTGATCAGGCATGATGCTAGTAACAGCCAATCTGCTCCGGTTGGCAAGCCGGTTTACTCCACGCATCTTGACATCCCTACCCAACATATACCAAGACGTCACGCCCCTCATTTCACCTATGAGGCGTTGAAAAGAAAAGTCCGGTTCATATTTGATTCACCCTCGTAATATGATTTCGATTCGTTTATCTTCAGGCCAAAATCACCTGCCACATGCTCAAGCTGCCCAGTCAATACTTTCAATGTTTCCCTTATTCTGCACATTATAACAACATCATCCGCATAAGCCAGTACCTGGTATGGGTGATCGAAGATGCAGTTGTCAGATACCAGCTTGCTTTTTCTTATTACTTGTTTCAGAACAATATTAAACAGTGTTGGGGCTATTGGGTCACCTTGCCGTAGTCCATGAAGTATTTCAAAATTTCTCGAAGCTCTTCCGTGGATCCTGATCACACTACTAGTGTCAGTCATTGTCATCTCCACCAGCTTTATAATTTTTTCGGGGAACTCCAGTTCTTTCAACGTTTCAATAACTTTCTTCCTTAACACCATGTCATATGCTTGTTTGAAATCTATAAAAAGGGCATGGACTGTTATATTCTTTCTCCAACATTTTTCCTGTGCTTGTTTTATTGTAAATATCTGGTCTATCACCGACCTATTAGTGCAGAAACCACATTGGTATTCACCCAATATCTTTTCAGCAATGACTTTTAGTCTGTCATTAATTAATGTCGCAAGTATTTTATATGTCACATTTAACACTGATATTGGTCGGTAGTTCTCACATTCTAGTTTATCTCCCTTTTTATAAATTGGATGTATAACTGCTTTATTCCAATCTATGGGCATTCTTCCATGTCTCCATATCTGTTGTAGCAGATTAAATACTCTTTTTTGTAATTGCGCACTTCCATTTTTAATTAATTCAGCTTCTATCCCATCTATTCCAGGACTTTTGTTATTCATCAGTCTTCTTAATACGTTATTAAACTCGTCCACTGTTGGTTCCAATACTTCAATTCCATCCACATTAACTGCTGGAGATCGCTCAGGAACATCGTAGTTTTCAGTACTATTCATGGTTGCTTCAAAATATTCAGCCCATCTTTCCAATACGTGGTCCTCCCCACCCACCATATACCCATTTTTATCCTTACACATCCATGTCCTAACTGGGAATCCCTTTTTAATATTCGATATTTCTTTATAGAACATTCTGGTATTGCTTTTCTTATAATTTAATTCCATACGATGAAGTTGTCCATGTTGGTATTCAACTTTTTTATTTTTGCATATTTTTTTGGCCCTTCTACGAATCTCTTTATAAGCATCCTTTGTGGCTTCTGTGTCTTCTGTCAACATTTTCATTCTAGCCTTCCTTCTTTCTTCCAACCATCTTCTATATTCTTCATCAAATCAGTGTGTATTCATCTTTTTGGGCACTTTCAAGTGCATTTGAGCCGCTCTACGGATGGTGTCTTTTATTACATCCCATTCCTTCTGTATTTCATTCTTATCGAATTCGTTGTTCACTAATTCTTCAGTTTCTCTCATATACAGCAACCTTTTTTCAGTATCTTGAAGCTGGGAGCAATCCCAAAATTTTCCATCTAGTTTCGTTCTTGAAAGCGTATTTTGTGGGAAGTCTTGTTTCATTTTTATCCTCACTAGGAAATGATCTGAGTCTACATCTATATGTCTACAGCTTCTAATATCCATTATACACCCAAAATGTTTTGCTTCTACCAAGACATGGTCTATCTGGTTAATGGTTCTTCAATCAGGACTCCTCCATGTACCCTTGTGTATCAATTTGTGTTCCAAAAAAGTTGCCTTAATTCGTAAATCCTTTTCAGCTGCAAAGTGTAACAAATGTAGTCCATTGTCGTTTGATGTAATACGCAAACTGTGATTGCCTGCATATGGTTTGCAGAAATCTTCTTGACCAACCTTTGCATTAAAGTCTCCAACAACCAATTTCACGTCATAAGCAGGTATATTGTTATATTCTAGTACCAATCTCTCATAATACATTTCTTTCTCTTCTTCCTCACTATTTTCAGTCGGGGCATGTACATTAATGATACTTATTTTCCTATATCTTCCCTGTAGCCTAATGAAAGACATTCTATTATTTATAGCCTTGTAGTCAACCACAAATTTCCTCATCTCCTTTCTAACAATAAAACCCACTCCCAATCTATTCTGATCTCCACCGCTGTTGAATATCGTGTACCCCCCCACATCCATAATCTGTTTATCTTTAATATTTGTTTCTTGAACTGCGATAATATCTATATTATGTTTACTAATTTCGCCTAATAGATGTTTCAGAGCTCCTTCCTTGTTCATCCCTTGCAAATTACATGTAGCCAACATAAATTCTCCCACCAACCTCTTAATACCAAATCGTTTCCGTGTTACCAATGCATATGTCAAATCCTTTTCTGTCACTACTTGTCCGTCAGTCAGTGTGTTTGTTATTGGTTTTTTAAAGGCCCAGGTTGTTCGTCTGCCTTTGCCTTTAGTAGCCTCTTCCCTTTTTGATCCCATTTATAGACCTCATTATCCACTATCAGTTTCTGATATCCAATCCAAACTTGGTGACCATCCTTTCTTTTTATTTCTGCTTCGTGTTTCACTCTTTCTTGTATCTCTCTTTCATCCCTCGTCAGGTCATTCTCAATAAAAATCTTTGTACCCCTCAATTTATTCTTTGCATTCATTACTTCCATCTTTCCCTCCCAGTCCAGCATTTTTACCAAAACTGCTCTCTTAGTTTTATCTCTACCTATTCCGAAAACTTCCCGGATTTTTGGCTTAATTTGCAGTTTATTACCCATAAATTCCTCCACTTTTCCCCTTATATTGTTCTCCTGTGGGTGTATTCCCTTTATTACTATGTTCAGCTTCTTTTTCTCTCTCTCCCCCCTCTCCATTTGCTCTTCTAATCCTGCAATTCTATTCTCCAGTAAAACCTTCTCTTCCTTCCATTGTTTCTCTTTCCCCTTCATTTCTGCTTGTATCTTTCTAAATTCATCCATTAATTCTTCATTCTTCCTATTAAACTCCATTTTTAGTTCTTCATTTTTCTTATTGAATTCCGCTTTTAGTTCTTCTTTTATTTCATCTAATTTCACAAGAATAGCTTCCATCTCTTCTGCTGTTGTATCTTCTCCCTGACGAAATATTGGTATTGTGTCGTCACCCAGCCGCCGAGCATTGCTAATCACCGTTTCCTGCAGCTTCGTACTACCTTGTGGAGATCTTATAAGTTTCTTACTTTTCTGAAATGCCAGTTGTTCTCTTTCCCACTCTTCAAACTCTTGTGGTGATTCTTCTTTTCTCTTCCTCTTTACAGGTTCCAAATACGAAGAGGCACTTTTTGATCTATCCCGCGTTTCTTTCACCTCCTTGATCAGATATTTATTCATAAGTTAAAGTTCCTTGTGTCTACCTTCAAAATGCCCAAACTGGCAACACTACAATCGCGGGCGACTTGACAACGCCGGTACTTTCTGCTTTTGGGCTCTAACCTCACTTTTATCTCGAATTTTTTCTTTCCCAACTTCTATTTTTCTGTTATTAATTCAATGTTTCTTTTTATTCACATTCAAACCTCTGGCTCACCCTATTCTGATGGTTACGAGTCTTTCTATTCTAACGCACTCAACAAATGCTAAATTTAACAATATTGCCGGAGCACGCCACAAACAGCTGTTCGTTTCAAACTTCAAACTTATTTGAAATTACTTACTTTTCAAAATAATAATTAAATAGAATAAGTAATCGTTGATCCCAGCAAGCTGGTTAAAAGAGATACTATGATATTCACTATTTCTAATAATTCTCTTCCAATCTTATTTCCGGAGAGATAAAATCCCCTTTGGGTATAATTTAACAATAATTATTACTCTCCACGAAAACGGATAAGTATCAATCGAATAATTCTGCTACAGCAAATACAAGATCGTTTTGCACTTTGCCTTTTTTTCCTTTTTTTCAAATACCTACTGGTTTATTTATACTAGTTACCTATTTTAGCACAGTAAAAACTTTTACCACGGCAGGTACAAAACAAAACACTCAAAGCAAATTCAAATATGCATCCTCTTAAATAAAATTCGATTTATATGAATCAAATCTCGACCAATTTTTCATATACAGGGAAAAATCTGAACATGCTCCCACCGTACCTATAAATTAAATGAAAATTTATGAATTAATGTATTAATGAAAAATCTGAACGTAACAGGTGTCTAAAAGAGATTTTTATTTCAAATTGTACTCGCCTTTCTTATTTTTCCTTGCCTACTTTTTGATAGTGCAATCAATAAAAAAAATAACCAGTAGCGCATAAAATGGATGAAGTTAAAATCCTTTTTGAAAAATAAATGTTACGTCACTGGTTTTTGCAAGTTTTTTGTTTAATTTTGAAATCTACCATTGTTTCCTCAAAAATTGTTCTTACTTATAAAAGGTCTGTAGAACTCGCCGTTTTTGAGATAATTAATGCTAAAATTTTGGGTGCAAATGGGCATGAAAAATAAAGTAGGCTTGTGCTTAAATCAGTTGAAACAAATAAGCATTGCATTGTGAAATTTTGATTAAGCTTTTGTCTTTTAGATTTTAAGTTATGCTGAATTTAACATTTTTTTTGCAGAACTTTTAACACCTTATATCTCAGAAAACGGGCGTCTAAGAGAAAAAATTTATATGACAAACCCCCATTATTTTAACTTGAAGAACTTGAATATCATTTTTGTTGAAGCATAAATGGGACACCCTGTATATACAGGGTGATTCAGAACGGGCGTGCCAAATTAAAATGGGTGCTAGAGGAACTCCAAATAAGACGAAAAGTTTATATGAACATATGTTCTAAGGTGACTACTAACAAAGATACAGGGTGTAAAAGTTTTAATATTTTTTTATTATCTTAGTAACTAGGGAAGTTATTGAGTTGAAATTTAAGGTGTCGTTTTCATTTGCCAAGTTCTACTTTTTCAGAAAAAATTGCTCTGCTAGCCCCATCAGTAGCGTTGCTACGGGGTAGGCCGTTTATTTATTTCCCCAATCCAATGTTACGCCACTGGCGAATGCAGGTGATATTAATGTATTTGAAATCTACGTTCAATTTGGGAAGAAATTGGTATCTTCAAAACTTTTCGTAAAATGCTTAGTTTTTGAATGAAATAGCTTTTTGTGAAATCGTGCACATGCACTGAAATTTTCCATAATGCCAATAATGGCTTCACCGATATGCAAGCAAAGTGAAAATTGAAAAAAATAGTTTATTAAGAATAACACTGACAAAGCTAACCAGAAGAACGAGAAAACACATCAATTATTACATTACGATATTAAAAAAAATATTAAAACTTTTACACCCTGTATCTTTGTTAGTAGTCACTTTAGAACATATGCTCATATAAACTTTTCGTCTTATTTGGAGTTCCTCTAGCACCCATTTTAATTTGGCACGCCCGTTCTGAATCACCCTGTATAATAACAACAGGCGACCAGCTAAATACAACAAAAAAATTACAAAGAAGCACAATATACTCGTATTAAAACTTTTGTAGTAAGCTGTAAGTATACAAAAAAATCGTCAAAAACAAAACCTGGTCAGCTAGATATAACAAAAAAATGCAAAAGAAACCAGCATTAACTATTCGTGGAAAGTATAATAAATTAATATAAAAAACAGAAACCCACGTCCACGTGGTAAAAATAAGTAATTAAAAACTACTAGATAGTTCTGTCACTGCTGTGAAAAAAAATGGCCGTCTAACTGCAGTTGAAATTGTGTGAGCAAACTGTTGTAGATTACTAACTCTACGTGATACGTACCTACTCACCGATGATGCTGAAACTGATGCCTACTAATGAAATACTTAAGCGAAATTATGTGTACACTCGTACATATAATGACGACGTTCTGTGTGCCCTTAATTTGTATTTTTGTGCCACACTAGCGTGCGTGGGGTGTTGGGGTCATAACAAAAATCATAAGTAAAAACATACAGATACATGCATGCCATTCATTATAGGGAGTGTATTATGTATTTCCAGAAAAACCTTTTCCTACCGGTAGGTGCTTTTGTTTGTTTGTAGGTGAATTGTACATAATTTTTCATCTACCATAAAAACTCTGTCCTGCTAGTAGGACGCTGTACACTCTATGAAAGATCAATATTAAAATGATCAAAGTATTGTTGTATTGTACGATTTCTTTGATTCTGCCCTCCTCTATATTATTAATTACTCGTTAACGTCTTGTTCTGTGCCAGCCGTTTGGAGAAAGGCGTTGGTAACCCCTCTCTCTAAAGTACCAGTGGCGACACAATTTAATGTGTTGAGACCTATAAGCATCTTACCTACCCTCATGAAAATAACTGAAAAATTGGTCTATACAGGGTAGTCCACTACGCGCGCGTCTGTCAATAGTCGCTAAACCGTTGAACTTATGGGAAATTTTTTTAAATAAAACTTGTAAGGTTCTATCTTTGCTGCAACTGAAAATTATTTTCAATTATACAGGTTGTCCCATTTCTGCTGCGCAGTGCCTAACTCACACCCTGTATTTGATCGCATTTTGGAGTTCTTTGTTGAATTTAAGTGCCACTTTGTTAACCGTACATTGGGTCTAAGTCCCACAGTTTCAAAGTTATTTGATGTTAGAAATCGTCATTTTTCAAGTTTCGCAATTTATAACTTGTAAAAGACTGCAGATAAAGACAAATGACTTACGTGTCCCTATCTTAGTTTTTATTCCTCTATCTAATGGGGTTCGAAAATACTGCTTCCTGATAGGTCACTTTTTACCAGTTTTTGACCAATCAGGAAGCAGCATTTTCCAGCCCCATTAGATAGAGGAATAAAAACTAAGATAGGGACACGTAAGTCATTTTTCTTTAACTCGAACCTTTTAAAAGTTATAAATGGCGAAACTTGAAAAATGACGATTTCTAACATCAAATAACTTTGAAACTGTGGGACTTAGACCCAATGTACGGTTAACAAAGTGGCACTTAAATTCAACAAAGAACTCCAAAATGCGATCAAATACAGGGTGTTCCATTAAAAAAAAAGAGTTAGGCACTGCGCAGAAGAAATGGGACAACCTGTATAATTGAAAATAATTTTCAGTTACAGCAAAAATGAAACGTTACAAGTTTTATTAAAAATATTTTTCCATAAGTCCAGCGGTTTAACGACTATTGACCGACGCGCGCGTTGTGGACTACCCTGTATACAGATTTCTGAATATCTTCAATCTAATTTCATCCTGCCTCTTTTCCAATCGGGCTTCCGTGCGAAACACAGCACAGCTACTGCTGTTATGAAGATTACCGATGATGTTTGTCGGGGGATGGATACAGGACAGGTTACACTCTTAGTCGCCCTAGACTTCTCTAAGGCATTTGACTTGCTTAATCGCAATCTTTTATTAATCAAACTGTGGTGTCCGGATATCAGTAATTAAATAACGAAATAATGCACGTGTTTATATCTATTTATTAGATATATCACACAACTATAAACTAAGACAATATAAACTTAAGACACTTCAAACAGCAATGCCATGCTTCCGGAAAGCACCCGCTTTCCCCGGAAGATATGTACATGCGCATAATAATAGAACTGAAACATTACACAAACTAAAATTCTATGGCTTTGATCCCGCAGCTGTTCAATGGTTCTCAGACAGAACTGAAACGTCGAAGATGGAAAGTACTATATCAGGCGAACTACCTATTACTATGGGAGTTCCCCAGGGCAGCTGTCTCGCCCTTCTTTTATTTTCCTTATTTGTAGCTGACTTGCACTCCGTTACTGACAACTCTCTCTGTTATATTCATCAATTTGCCGATGATACTCAGGTGTATAGGACGTGCACCCCGGAAAACTTACAATATGGTTAAACTGATCTGAATACGACCTTAAATAAGATCTGTGAGTGGTCTAATAATAATGGCCTTCTGCTGAATCCCTCTAAATCAGTAGCCCTCTGCTTAGGCTCAAATGTACTCCGTAGCCACATTGTTACAAGTGGTGTTTGTAAAATTTGTATTAATAACGTAGAACTCTGCTTATCGGATAACATAAAGAACCTTGGTGTCTATCTAGATTCATGTCTGAGCTTTGGAGTTCACGTAAACAAAAAAGTAGGCATAGCCTATTCTAAACTCAAATCGCTATACAAATTTAAATATTACCTATCGAGTGACATTAAATCGCGCCTTGTTAGCTCTTTAATATTGTGCCACGTGGATTACTGCTTAAGTATCTACTACAATTTTCTAACTAAAACAATGCAGCATAAAATTCAGAAACTACAAACCTCCTGCCTTAGGTTTACCTATGATATCGATCACAGACAGCACGTTACACCCATATACAATGATTTGGGTCTACTGAAAATAAAATTCCATTTTGAGCTTTCGTACTGTAAATTGATTTTTAATGTTGTACAGTTTGGCACACCTGTTTACTTAAATGACTTGTTGGTTAAGCGTGGCGACTCTCATAATGTGGATCTAAGAAACGTTGACATTTTCACTCTTCCCTTACACAATTCCTCGAAATTTGAAGCTACTTTTGCTTACATTGCGCCAAAACTTTTTAACAAGTATCATACCATTTTTACTAAATCTGGGACTTTGGAGTCCTTCGCATTAAGAATGAGATCAACATTCTTGGATCTGCAGAGAAGTGACGGTTCGCTGAGCTGATCAGGGGCTCTGTTGTCACATTTCAATTTTACCTAACTTTAGTTTTATGCACCTAGTTTCTTTCGTCTTAGATTACTTTTACGAAATACCAGCTTTGCTGTGCTGTACCCTTTTGAAGGTTGTTTGTAAACTTCTTTTCAATAAATGTTATTATTATTATTATTATCATCATTAAAATACTATGAATGCTTAATAAGTTAACCCCACACGCCAAAAGACAGTGACACAGTAATTAAACCTGTACCAAAGGCTTTGGAGTACTTGTATGAACTCCTTAATAAAAATAACATTGATGAACAAACTGCCAAAGAATACAATAATTTAACAAATCTGTGTATGCAGCAGAATTATTTCAAAGTCAGTGGATCATTTTTTCAACAAAGTGAAGGTACAGCCATGGGAAATTGCCTCTCTCCTTTCATTGCAGAAATTTTCATGGGCAAATTTGAAACCCAACTGAAAGATGAGCTCCCATATTTTCCAAAGGTGTGGGTGAGATATGTAGACGATATATTTGCCATTTTTGACACTAGTAAATGTAACATTGAAGATTGTTTGAGCGACTTAAATAGTAGATTCAATTCTATCAAATTTACCCATCAAATAGAAAGGGAAGGACAGCTTCCATTTTTGGACATTTTGGTAATTAGGAAAGACAGTAAGTTAGAATTTGACATCTATAGGAAAGAAACCAGTACAGCTCGGTATATAACTGCAGATTCGAACCACTGTAGTTAACACAAAGAGGCTAGTTTTGGTTTTTTAGTTAATAGACTGTTGAGTCTACCGTTATCCGTTGAAAGATACCGCAAGGAAGTAAATACAATCAAAGATATAGCGAAATGTAATGGTTTCGATCCAGAGATTGTCAATAGGTTAATTAGGAAACGAAAATTTAAAATTTAAAATTCCACCACTTTAAATTGGGATAATAAAATTACTAAATTTATAAAAATACCATACGTACCGCAAATAACTAGAGGTATGAATACTATTTTCAGGAAAGCGGGCTTCAAAGTGGTTCACACTTCGAGCAACAATTTACAAAATCTACTAGGAAATGCGAAAGATAAAACGGAACCCATTCATAAAGCGGGAATTTACGAAATAGCATGCGGAAATTGCGACAAAAAATATATCGGGCAGTCAATTCGGTCTATTTTAACTCGCTTTAAGGAGCATCAAGCTCATTACAAATACGGCCGCACTGATAAGTCTAGCATGGCGTCACACGCGTTGGAAACGGGCCATAAATTCAATAGCAATAATCTCAAACTCTCAAAACCAGGAAATAATAAATTTGATTTAAACGCATTGGAAAGTATAGAGATATATAAAAATAAACGTAGTTGTCTTAACAGTAACTATGGTCCGATTCCGAACTCAACCCTTTATAGATTTATCAGGTTGATAGATTAAGTCTAGCCAAAAATATTTACCCTCCAGACCCTAATTTTATTGCTCTAATAGTTTTGAGAAACCCTATAGGTTATTGATCCCTTTCACTTACAATTTTATTGCTCTCATGTTCAAATTAGTTCTGAGAAACCCTATAGGTTTATCGATCCTTTTCACTTCAGTAGTGGAGGGTGGGTGAGTGGGGGTTGGATATTTTTAGCAACATAATTTAAGTTTAGAATTTAGATTATCTTCTACTCCTGAAGATGCTGACGTTGTCAGCGAAACACGTGTCGAGTTTAATTACTGTGTCACTGTCTTTTGGCGTGTGGGGTTAACTTATTAAGAATTCATAGTGAATTTACGTCAAAGTTCTTGATCCATCCACTGTGTGAATCATTAAAATAGATCGAGTTGACTGCCCGATATATTTTTTTTCGCAATTTCCGCATGCCAATTTGTAAATTCTCGCTTCATGAATGGGTTCCGTTTTATCTTTCGCATTTCCAAGTAGATTCTCTTCCCCATCACCATAGACAGTCTACGCCGTCACACAAACCACTCTAAAACTATCAAAGGACAGAGAGAGAAAGATTGTTTTTATGAAAGCAGATAAGAGTAACAAGGTTGTTATATTGGAAAAATGTGACTATTACGAAAGAGTATTCAATTTAATAGAAAACGGTCCATACGCAAAAATTAACAAAGATCTGTTGCCTAAAATGATTTCGGATAGGTACTCGAAAACATTTACACTACGTAACAACCTCATTACCGCGAATATCAAACGTAAGCTATATGTGTCTAATCCAAAAGTACCACGCATGTATTGCTTACCGAAGATCCATAAAGTAAGGAAAGCCATAAGGCCCATAGTTTCAGCTATAAATTCTCCTACTTACAAACTGTCCAAATAGTTCGTCAACGAATTTAATAACCTCGAGATCAAGCAGTCAAGTTTTTCAATAAAGAACTCTTAGAGTTTATAAACAAAATTCAATACATCAGATTGCATGATAACGAATTATTGATTTCATTCGACGTCAGCTCACTTCTTCCCAGTGTACCTGTACCAAAGGCTTTTGAGTACTTGTATGAACTCCTTACTAAAAATAATATTGACACAAAGAATATATTAATTTAACCAATCTGTGTATGCAGCAAAATTATTTCAAAGTGGATAATTTTTTCAACAAAGTGAAGGTACAGCCCTGGGCAAACTGAAAGATGAGCTCCCATATTTCCCAAAGGTGTGGGTGAGACACGCAGACGATATATTATGTATTTGCAATTTTGGACAATAATAAATGTAACATTGAAGATTTTTTGATTGACTTTAATAGTAGATTCGATTCTATCAAATTTATGCATGAAATAGAAGAACAGCTTCCATTTTTAGACATTTTGATAATTAGGAAAGACAGTAGGTACCTAAGTTAATTAGGAAATGAAAATTTTAAGTGCTATTGTGAAATTCCACCACTTTAAATGGGGAAAACCAAATTACTAAATTTATAAAAATACCATTTGTACTGCAGGTAACTAGAAGTATGAATACGGTTTTCGGGAAAGAAGGCTTCAAAGTGGGTCACACTTCAAGCAACATTAAAATCAACCAAAAAAATTATACCATTTTGTCCATCATGGAGTAAAATTTGTATGGGAAAGTTGAGTTGGTCACTGCAGTTTTATTTAATATGTATTGTTCTTAATCGCTCTCCGTCAAAAATAACAAAGTTGTTTTGCGTTAATAGACTGTTTTAGAATGGCCTGATTTTGACAGGCCGCCATTTTCTGTTGGAGGGCAGAGCATGGATAAACAACGTTATGCACGTGAGTCCGTGAGTGTTACCAAAATTTGAATGGATTTGGTGCCAAACAAAGTGGTGATGTTTAAGAGTTCATGTAATTTAACTCAAAATAACGAAACAACGTTTGAAATAGTGCAACCAGACGTATCATTTTAAGAATTTTCATTCAATTCTCGGCATAAAGCGACTAAGTTTAAGTTACGCCCCTTCTTTGGTCCAAATGGTAACACAAACATCTACTTTGTTATTCATCCTCTTCTTCCCTCCAATAAGCTTTAAAACAAAAAAATGTGTGCCCTCCAGCTGTCAATTGTGTGACGCCATTCTAAAATGATCAATTGAAAAAGGCAGTAGGCAGTCGTTTTTTATACTACAGTGTGCAAATATATCTTTAAAGGCCTCGCCACATAGGCCATGCTATGCTATGCCAATGCAAAACACAGAAGTAGAGACAATGGAATTCAAATGGAAGTGTTCACATTGTTCATGTTTAAAGTAATTTACATAGCAACGAACTCGACTTCTATGCTGTTTCTATGGATACGTTTCCATGGAAATAATAATAGTAATTGGAGTAAAATGAACCCCAAAGCAACGTTATAAACATCATCCATTATTTAAATTTATGAATATTGACAGCTGCCAATTGACAAAAATAAGTTTTCAAACAAATAACTATGGTTACCCAAATTTACATATATTCTGTTTATCGAACAGATTCAGTAAAAACTCCTCCCACAAATGAGCGCTAAATTTGAATAGAAAATTACCATTGGTAGACCGATTTTACACAGCTCTACTCCTAGATAAATAACTTGACTGAACAAAACCGAACTGTCATTTTGACGTTGTCACTGAATTTACTGTTATGCCCATTCAGTTTATAATATAGAATTTTTCAATAGGTACTTGCATCGATTAGTTCATTGAATTTTGTGAATACGTTAGGAAAAATACGAATAACTGTAAGTATTAATATTAACTGATTTTGGATAAGCAAGTATTTCTTTCTCCGTCAAAAAGTTGCCAGCTGCCAGCGATAGGTCCTGTTTTTCAATTGAAGGCAAGGAGCGAATTTTAAATATTTATAAAGTTTATGCTCACCAAAACCCTGACAACTCTTTGGTTTACTAAACCAAGTGACAACATCAAGACCGAAAACGTCGCATTTACTGCAAAAGCGGCAGGTAATGTACTAATAATAAATAAACTTTTGACAGATGTGTTATTTTGTTATACCTAAAATTTTTCGAAGTAATTATTATATTTTTATTTCACATTTTTGAAATTCTCGTAACATTTATTGTTCAAGTTCTTCAACAGTTTTAAACTAGGTATTTTTGAATTCCCCAACGTCTTCTAATTTGCAGCATGTGAAGCAGACTTTTGCGCAATCTGTACTGCGCAATAAAGTCATTCCCACAAATGTCATTTACTGCATCTGTTCAATAAACAGGATATAGCATGTCCTATGTGGACACTTCTGTGCTGTGCCATGCTAAATTTAATTTAGCATGACATGGCATGGCCTATGTGGCGAGCCCTTTAGAAAACAATCTCTTTTGTTTTTGGATATCCAACAATACCATATTATAAACTGTATTCCTATAATAAATCAATAACAGGTAGGTGAAAAATTATTTACAAAGAATTCATCTACCGGTAGGTGACCTTTTCAAGAAAACAGAAGAACCTAAGTTCTGGTAGGAAAAGTTCTTTCTGGAAATTAATTGCCTATCGGTAGGAACATAATACACTCCCTTTTTTTATAATCCATGGTATTATAAAGGGTAATTGAGAAATAAATGCTGGAATTTTGTGGAGTGATAAAGTGAATATAGACGATAATTTTTTTCAATATACTGAGGTGTCGCTGTGACACTATGTGTGCAATATATCCAAATGCCAGCCAAATTGTGTCATTTTCAAGGTTAACAAACTTGTATACCACAAGGTTTCATTTATATTCAACCGGCTATGCCGTCTAAGACAAATTAAATAGATACCCAAGGTATTGCATGGAGTCACAGCCATGCCTCAGTGGCACCAAGAATATTGTCAAAAAATAATTGCCTATACTCACTTTATCACTCGTGAAAATTCCAGCATTTATTTCTGAATCATCCTGTATGCACTGGGTCCTAAAATAAACACAATAGGATTTCTTTCACAGAAGTTTGCTGCTGTTCACATTTGGAACTGACCAGTAAAGCATTTCACAAAATACCTAGGTACTTGTACTTTACTTTTTGATAACATTACCAGCACACCTTAGAAACTGTTAGTAATGTATGTGAAAAAATATATCATGTACCTACCTGCATTTTACTGTATAAATATTTTACAGCCAGACACTAATATTAAACATGTACTCATGTACATATAAGGTTAATGGTCAGAAAATATAACCGGAGTGTCTACGGAACCGAACACTCGGAGGAATAGTATTAACCGAATACCGAATATTCCGATGTAGAGTTGGCTACTGAGTGAGTGATTCGAAACATTGAGTCGAATCACATACCTGATTTAAAAGAGTCGATTCAGTAAAATCAGAAATGTCGACTCTGTGGGTGACGTACAAATTTCTGGAAATCAAATTTCTGGACATCAAAAAGCTGGAATTTAAAAAGCTGGAACCTTAAAATACTGGAAACACAAAATATTGGAACCTTAAAAGTCTGGAACATCAAAATGCTGGAACCTTAAAAATCTGGAAAACTTCCAGCATGCGCAGTGAATATTACTGCCGACCAGTTAAATACTGAATTTCTTAAGCCGCTGGTACAAGTGCTTATTGTGTTGCATACACATGAGTTAAGAAAAGGTATTTGGATTTTTTCGAAACAATCTGCTGTTAGATGACAAATAACAAGTGTTTTGGTGGAGTGTGTGTCAAGGTGTCATCACTAAAATAAGTATATGGGTACAAACAAAGAACATAAACATTAATATTATATGTTCTTTGGTACTTTACTATTTATTGTGTGGTCCTATGACGGACACTTAATTCGATTGTTTAATCAAATGGGCATTTACCATCGTAAATTCTAGAGAAAAAAGTTAAATTAAACATTTTGCTATGTCTAGGTATTTGAAAATAACAATTTGTAATTCTATAATATTTCAGGGAACCTACACAACTTTAGCAACAACTGTAAAGTTTCAAAGCTTGGTTTATAATTTGATATACTGGAAGTGTAAAGCTGTAAACACGCTTTAATAGTTATTTATGCACAACCGGGCGCAGCAGGCGACTTTAAATGCTTTGTTTTAGGGCTTAAAGTGTCATTTTATTATTGACAGCTATATTGCGGGCTTTTTTGTACTTTACGGCCCGCCGCGCCGGGCCGTAAAGTACTGATCTAGTTTTTACTCAGGCAACAAGTTCATTGTCACTGCCTTAGCCGCTTCCACAACTTCCGGTGGAGTGCAAGAACTGAAATCTTTATCACTTTCCATTGTGAAATAATTAAAACACTTCAAAAGTTATTTTTTATGTAACAGTAGGTACTTAGGTTAGCGTAGATAAACGAATGCATAAATTTAAAATATGGCTGTCGTTGTTTACGGCGTCTCTATGGTTATTTGAATGAATTCTTAGTTGGGAATAAAGTCAAGTAGCTATCTGTAAGTGTGACTTTATTTTTACGCAACGTAAAAATTTATCAAAAATAATTCTTATGTAGTATTTGCAAGAAGTAAGATGAACGGTTGTGCATAAAATTTTGTATGCACCTCGGGCACAACTAGCGTTTATGGCCAGACGCGTGTTTGTGCCCTCGGTGCATAAATAACTATTATGCACCGAGGGCACAAACAGGCGTTTATGGCCCGACTCGTGTTAGAGCCTGAGGCGTAGCCGAAGGCTCTAACAGGCGTCTGGCCATAAACGCTAGTTGTGCCCGAGGTGCATACAAAATTTTATGCACAACCGGTCATCTTACTTCTTGCAAATACTACATAAGAATTATTTTTGATAAATTTTTGCGTTGCGTAAAAATAAAGTCGCACTGACAGATAGCTACTTGACTTTATTCCCAACTAAGAATTCATTCAAATAACCATAGAGACGCCGTAAACAACGACAGCCATATTGTAAATTTATGAATTCGTTTACCTACGCTAACCTAAGTACCTACTGTTACATAAAAAATAACTTTTGAAGTGTTTTAATTATTTCACAATGGAAAGTGATGAAGATTTCAGTTCTTGCACTCCACCGGAAGTTGTGGAAGCGGCTAAGGCAGCGACAATGAACTTGTTGCCTGAGTAAAAACTAGATCAGTACTTTACGGCCCGGCGCGGCGGGCCGTAAAGTACAAAAAAGCCCGCACTATAGCTGTCAATAATAAAATGACACTTTAAGCCCTAAAACAAAGCATTTAAAGTGGCCTGCTGCGCCCGGTTGTGCATAAATGTTTTTAATGTTCGTGCATTTATGAATTTACGTAGACAAGACATAGCGGAAGTCAAAATAAAACAGCAAATTACACTAATTTTTATCTTTTATGGTAGATTTCGTCCTTTCTACCAATTAAAATGCTTTTAGGTTTGTGACACTTATAAATACAACCTATGCTGAAGCAACAGAGAATTTTCCAATTTACAGGAATGCTGTGATAAATCCATAATAACTTGTGCCGTTAGGGTACTAATTTGTGTTCCAAGGAGTGCATTCAGATTGGAAGTCGGATTACGTCCGGACTTTTGTACCTGTAGCATCCATCCGTACATGTGTTCGTCATCTGATATCACATCAGCTTTAAATAATTAATATCATAATTAATCAATGCTAACCTGTGCATGATAGAAATTGACAGCTTCAATAAAAAAGTAGAAATAATGAGAAATAAATACAAACTGAGGCAGGGAATTTATAAAAGGGTCTTCATAACCAGTGGTCTCACCGAAAAGGAAAGAGTAATAAGTACAAAGAAAAATTAAAGAAATTGCAGACGCCGAGAGGAAATTGAATATAAATCAGTTAAAATTAAGTATCAGAAGCTCATTATTGATGGAATTACTTGGATTTGGAACAGCAAAAATGGTAAATTGGAGAAAAAGTGTGATATACACGAAAATTCAAAAAACCAGTAAAAGAGAGAAATAAGACGGACGAAAATACGACGACAAGGCAAGATAATGGTACACGAAAGGACGGTAACGAAAGAAAAAATGAGTATTGGAAGTTGGCTACATGGAATGTACGAGGTCTGAATGGAAAAGAATTGGAATTGAGCAGTGAATATGAAAGACTCGAATTAGATATATTAGCCATCACGGAAACTAAGAAAAAGGGACAGGGAGAAATAGAACTGGAAGAGGGCCATCAATTAATATACAGGGGAGTAGCACAGGAGAGGAGAGCAGCCGCGGGAGTCGGATGTATAATCCACAAAAAGTTAGTAGGCAGTATACAAAATTGGGAAGGACACTCTGAAAGAATTCTTACTGTAGAACTAAAAAGGAAAAATGATGAAGTAATAACGGTTATAGTGTAGTTTATGGTCCAAACGAAGATGACAAGAAGGAAAATAAAGACAGCTTTTGGGAAGACTTAAATGGAGTAACAGAAAACAGTAATGGGAGAGTAATATTGTAGCCGGGGATTTTAACGCGAGAGTTGGAAGAAAAGACAGAAACACTACAGATGTTGTAGGTGATTTCGGACTAAATAACCTAATAATAGCAAACACAAGTAGGTACTGGGTATGTATAGGCACCCCCCACTCCTACTACCCGAAGGTAATTGAACTTGAGGTCATTGAACTTGAGGTCATTGAACTAGAGGTCCTTGAAGTTGAGGTCATTGAACTCAAAGGTCATTGAACTTTCAAGGTCATTCAAATTCGAGGGTCATTGAACTTGAGGTCATTGAACTCAAAGGTCATTCAACTTTCAAGGTCATTCAAATTCGGGGGTCATTGAACTTGAGGTCATTGAACTGGTGACGTGCATAAGAAGGGTCATACAGCTGTAGGAGCACATTTCAAGGTCATTCAAATTCGAGTGTCATTGAACCGAAGTCAAAGGTCATTCCAAACCGCCATAGGGCTTTATGCGTAGATTTTTGGAAAAAAAATGTGACGTGCATAGGAAGAGGCATACAGCTGTATGAATTCAAATAAAGATTATTTAAAATATGCATTCATGGTTGTACCTGGCGGTCGTCTTCATGGCTGTACCTGGTGGATGTCTTCATGGCTGGACCAGGTGGCCGTCTTCATGGCTGTACCTGGTGGTTGTCTTCATGACTGGACCTCTTGGTCGTCTTCATGGGTGTACCTGGTGGATGTCTTCATGGCTGGACCTGGTGGTCGTCTCCATGGCTGTACCTGGTGGATGTCTTCATGGCTGTACCTGGTGGATGTCTTCATGGCTGGACCTGGTGGCCGTCTTCATGGCTGTACCTGGTGGTTGTCTTCATGGTTGTACCTGGTGGTCGTCTTCATGGCTGTACCTGGTGGATGTCTTCATGGCTGGACCTGGTGGCCGTCTTCATGGCTGTACCTGGTGGTTGTCTTCATGGCTGGACCTGTTGGTCGTCTTCATGGGTGTACCTAGTGGATGTCTTCATGGCTGGACCTGGTGGTCGTCTCCATGGCTGTACCTGGTGGATGTCTTCATTGCTATACCTGGTGGATGTCTTCATGGCTGGACCTGGTGGCCGTCTTCATGGCTGTACCTGGTGGTTGTCTTCATGACTGGACCTGTTGGTCGTCTTCATGGGTGTACCTGGTGGATGTCTTCATGGCTGGACCTGGTGGTCGTCTCCATGGCTGTACCTGGTGGATGTCTTCATGGCTGTACCTGGTGGATGTCTTCATGGCTGGACCTGGTGGCCGTCTTCATGGCTGTACCTGGTGGCTGTCTTCATGGTTGTACCTGGTGGTCGTCTTCATGGCTGTACCTGGTGGATGTCTTCATGGCTGGACCTGGTGGCCGTCTTCATGGCTGTACCTGGTGGTTGTCTTCATGGCTGGACCTGTTGGTCGTCTTCATGGGTGTACCTGGTGGATGTCTTCATGGCTGGACCTGGTGGTCGTCTCCATGGCTGTACCTGGTGGATGTCTTCATGGCTGGACCTGATGGTCGTCTCTATGGCTGTACCTGGTTGTTGTCTTCATGACTGGACCTGGTGGTCGTCTTCATGGGTGTACCTGGTGGATGTCTTCATTGCTGTACCTGGTGGATGTCTTCATGGTTGCACCTGGGGGTCGTCTTCGTTGCTGGACCTGGAGGTCGTCTCACATAACCTCAAAAAATTAATGCACACATACTCGCGACACAGTTGCCTTAATAGCGAGCTATTGTTGTTGCTTCAACAAAATGACAGACATTGCAGTAAAGCACGGTATTCCAAAAATAGTGTGGTTTTATATGGAGGCAAATTACTGCATTTCCAATGCATTGCTTTAAGAGAAATGATATAAGGAGGAGATGAAACTAAAGCATACAGTTTATCCTTTATTATCACATAAGTACAGCAGATAAATAAATAACAGAAGAAATTAAAATAAACTTAAATAATAATAATGATTTCTGATATTTAAATAATGGTGCTTATTAAATTATCATTAATTTGCAATCTTATGTATTAGGTACCGCTTCTTAATTCTAAAATTGCCTATGTTTCGTATTGGCTACATTAATTAAAATGCTTGGAGGTATTTTCGTAGTTGCTGTTGTTGACGTTAGGTGATTTACACCCCTTCAAGCACACAACTTTTTATGACCGTATGGTAACGAATAATTATCTAAAAATCTCCTCTTATTGGAGGTTGCCCTATAAATTTTTGATTGCTCAACGGTAACAACGCTGTGTTCGTTCGTTCTCCGAATGCATTTGTTGTTCACAAGATATGTTTCGTCATAATCTCCCTTTAAAATCGATTCTTCCGTAGTCTCTATATTAACCAGTTAACTATTTTTCCAGTTTAGATCAATTCCCTTAACTTTACATACTGTTCTGTTTTCCCGCGTTATAGGTTTGAACACATTAAAGCCGTAATTTTTAGGACCACCGCTAATGAATTTGGTAATGTAGCTATGGGCCCCAAAATCTTCTAATTCGTCGGTTAGATCACCTACAAATTCGCCGGTAGGAGGTTCCCATTCTCCCTCTCTTGATACATAGATAACAGAATCAGTGTCGTAATAGAGTGCCCGATCACCTAGCAGCTCTTGAATGAATAGAGTTTGAGACGCGCTTGAGCCGTTGTATAGGCTGCGATGCAAACATTAACCGTATTCAAAGCATCAGCTGCTTCTTCCTTGTATTCCCAACTGACTATCACAACATTTTCACCGATGGGAAAAATATTATTAACATTCACGGCCGGGTTTGATAGCGTTTCAAATAATTCAGAGGGTTGCCTAACGATGGTTGTCCTCGATTGATTTTCACGCTGTCCAAATTTTCCCCAAAAACTGTTGAGAATAAGCTTCGCTATGCATCTAAGGCCGGGATTTTTGACAATTTCTCCGTATTCCAACTGTATTCCCTCTTGTTCCATATACCCATCTATATATTTCACACGTTCTTCCTCGCTGCTACAGTTTGCTGGCCAGTCGGAGGCTTGCTGTTTGATTTTTAAGAAGTGATTCATCATAGTTCTAAACAAGCCCCCCTTACCTGTCAGTTTATTATACTGTTCAACTTCAAATACCCAAATTTCTTGTGCATCTAGCAGTTGGTACCCCATTTCCTGAGCCTTTACTACCTCTTCGATCACCCAAGTTCCTAAAAGTGCTCGTTGCTCTTCGTTGTGGGTACACAGTTTCTGGTTAAGTTCTTCTCCACATGTACGACACAATACAAACATCAGTTTGTTATTCATCTTCACCGGTAATACAGGGTGATAGAGACTATTTGGTGGTAAGATTTTACACTTTATTAAGCCACTCGCCTGCTTTAGAGCAACTCTGCTACATTCTTCACGCCCCACGTATAGTTTAGGATGTCCAACGGGAAATTTTCCGCTTTTGCACACCCAGGGGTACAGAGAGCACACATCGACATATTTTATCTTTTCAGCTGGTTTGCATACGTACCGCTTTCGCGTATTTCCAGTTCGACCACCATAAAATGCATCTCTAGGGTTAAGAGGTTTATTCTGAAGCAGCGGGTGAGAATGTAGATATTTCATTTGCTCGCCGTCCTTAACAGAATTCAATTCTTTCAAAAATTCGCATTCCCATTTTTCCACCACCTCGTACCCCAGACTTCTAAGTCTTTTTGTTTTGACCTGAGTTCGTTCATATCGGTTTTCCAGGGTGTCATATGGGTCTTCATGAAGCGGTCTATCTCTGTTATGCCTTAAACAGTCCTGGTGACCATGATAATAGCAGCCGTGAAATTCGAATACCTGATTCGTTTCTGGGGAATAACCGTCGACTTTTACGCCGTTCAAAGTAGCTTCTCTCCCCCTGATAGCTGTAAAATTAATATTGATGTTTCTTTGGTCTTCTTGCCATATTAGCCATTTGAGCGCTATAGAAGATTGGTTATCGCACCTTCTGTAGCCATTTTTCGGGATAATTCCAATAGTGTTCGATTTAAGGAAATTACGTCTAAACACTAAGTTGCATGTTGAGGCTATTGTTGTTGCTTCAACAAAAGGACAGACATTGCATTGCTCCAACATTAGTTTGCGGAATGCTAGGCATGCCTCTGTTAAAATTTGAACATCACTGACGCAATAGTCAATAAACTCTTTGTGAAAATCAAAAACAACACGTTCCTGTCTCTTATACCACTCCAAAAACTCGACCCTTGCTTTTGGCTTCATATAATCTGCATCATAATAATTATTTAACAGCTGGGATCGGCCCAACATAATGCTGCCTCTCCAAAGTATTAAATAAGTGTGGAAAGTACCCCTTCTTGAATATAGCCGGTAGTCCAAACGCCTCCGGTAGAGCAGATAGAGCCATTGGAAAGTAGTTTAGGGAATCTATCAATTTTACATTTTCAAGCTGCATCAACACTATCTTGGTACCCCTCATTATTAAGTTGGGCTTCAGACCAGTACTTTCCAGGACATATTTTAACATGAATTGATGGTCAAAGGCCTGACCATTATGCGCAAGAGCCACAACCTTTTGAAATTTTTTTCTCATGGTAAGGATGTGGTGCATAAATGAGGGTATAGGATTGCCCATTTTCAAAATTTGTAGTCTCACGCCGCATAAGGGACAAACAATCATATCCCCATCCTTATCGATGCACGAATAACACCTTTGTTGAAACACACAGAGATTGGGTTCATGCAGCAGCATTCCATTATCTTGTAAGGTTTCTTGTCGTGTTTCCAAATCATAGAAAACAAAGAGCACGGCATCGGTTTTAGGTGCTCTACAATCTGGTCGAATGTAGCAATAATGAGGTTGTGGCATATGCTCGTGACAATTTTTACAGAAAATTTCATCGCATGAATGTTTTCTGTTACTTCGTATCGTTTTCAGACAGTCGAAACAACGTTTAACCTGTTCACAGAGGTTACCCTTGTTCAAAGAACCCTGAGCTTTGTGTTGATCAAAGCACTTCTGACCACGAAATTTTCGATGACAGTCCGTGCATTCTATTTCTTTCCCATCTTTTGAACAGACATGTACTTGCTGACAACATAGACATGAAGTCTCACAACGATGGGCATTTTTAGCGTTGTAGGGCACGTGGCAAACCTCACAGTAATACACACAGCAAAATGCAGCGGTCAGCGATGTTATGACGTTATAATGGTTGTTATGGTACAATAGATTTATCTTCTTAATTTGCATCCGGTCCCTCAAATATTATATTACGACCTTTCGTACCATATTGATATACATCAATTTTATAACTCGTATCAAAAAATTGTTGCAATTGCTGTAATCGCTCGATACCTGAACCCTCCAGGGGTATATGTATTTTCGATTCTATCAACAAAGCATCAACACGTAATGTCTGAATATTACCAGTATTTTTTCTTATTTTGGTCCAGAGGGGATCCTTATCTGCGTGGGACTTCGAAACAACGATGGCGTGAGGCAAACACAAATTACGGATATTATTAATGCACACAATACCTCGCTTCATGGCACACTCTTCATGGAAGGAATTGTATTTTCGTGTTCTTTGACCGCCTCTTCCTTTAGGCATGCGCACTGATGTCACTCCCAAACAGAACGTATCAGTGTTTAACCCTGCAGAATTGGATTGGAACAATTTTGCAATCATATCCCACACATCTTCCATTTTAATTTCACTGGTGTTTTTAAAGTTCATCCAACCAGGTCCCTGCTAAAATTTACCTGAACAAAAATCAATACCAACCTTATCACACGAATCAAGACCATGGGTAGCATACTTCAAAATATCATGTATGCCCGACTTGAACCATTTGACAGGATCTTCTTCTTCAGCATCTTTGATTTTAAATTCAATCTTGCGACCGATTAAATTAAACCTCCGAGCTCTAGAAGTAATATCTCTGGTAACAATAAACTTCTGCATTACTATTACAGTCGCTGTTTGATAATGAGTAAACAGTTCGGCTTAATAAAGACAGATCGTGACGAAGCGCCGTTAAAGTGAGCCGATAACGAACCACTAAGATAATCCGGAGCCGGTCGACGTATTTATAGACGACAGCAATACGAGATCTGATCGGCTAATGTCGAACACCCGAATGGTGAACTGAAAGAAAATTTGTAACGCAGGAGGCGTCAAATTCATCAGAGGTTTCAAATTATGCATGCGTAGATTTATTCAAGGTTATTCAACTTCCGGTTTCGTATTATAATTGCGGGATCGCCTTACACTTCATGGTAATATGGAACCCGAGATTTGATATCTCCAACGTATTTTGATATAACTGCAGTGCTTTTACATGTATCATGTTCAAGGTCAGATAAGAAACGGTATATAGTTTTAATGGTGTAGAATTTCACCGAGCATTTCCGAACTCCGTCCACCCTGGCGAAATTTAAAACCACCTATCCCTGCTGGACGTCTTCGTGGCTGGACCTGGTGGTCGTCTTCATGGCTGGACCTGGTGGCCGTCTTCGTGGCTGGACCTGGTGGTCGTCTTCGTGGTTGGACCTGGTGGTCGTCTTCGTGGCTGGACCTGGTGGTCGTCTTCGTGGCGGGACCTGGTGGTCGTCTTCGTAGCAGGTCTTCGTATCTGGACCTGATGGTCATCTTCATGGCTGTACCTGGCGGTTCTCTACACGTCTATACCTGGTGGTAGTCTTCGTGGCTGGAAATGGTGGTCGTATTTAATTCTGGACTTCGTGGTAGTCTTCGTGGCTGGACCTGGTGATCGTCTTCATGGCTGTATCTGGTGGCTGTCTTCATGGCTGGACTTGGTGGTCGTCTTCATGGTTGGACCTGGTGGTCGTCTTTATGGCTGTACCTGGTGGTCGTCTTCGAGGCTGGACCTGGTGGTCGTCTTCGTGTCTGGACCTGGTGGTCGTCTTCGTAGCTGGACCTGGTGGTCGTCTTCGTGGCTGGACCTTGTGGTCGTCTTCGTGTCTGGACCTGGTAGTCGTCTTCGTAGCTGGACCTGGTGGTCGTCTTCGTGGCTGGACCTGGTGGTCGTCTTCGTAGCTGGACCTGATGGTCGTCTTCATGGCTGTACCTGGTGGTTCTCTTCACGTCTATACCTGGTGGTAGTCTTCGTGGCTGGAAATGGTGGTCGCATTCATGGCTGGACTTGGTGGTAGTCTTCGTGGCTGGACCTGGTGATCGTCTTCATGGCTGTATCTGGTGGCTGTCTTCATGGCTGGACTTGGTGGTCGTCTTCATGGTTGGACCTGGTGGTCGTCTTTATGGCTGTACCTGGTGGTCGTCTTCTTGGCTGGACCTGGTGTTCGTCTTCGTGGCTGGACCTGGTGTTCGTCTTCGTGGCTGGACCTGGTGGTCGTCTTCGTAGCTGGACCTGGTGGTCGTGTTCAGGGCTGTACCTGGTGGTCGTCTTCGTGGAAGAAGAATGATAGAATCGATGCTGTTTTATGCAGTTTATTGAATGGGGCAGATGACGGATGTACAGTCTTAAGCATCTTGCAGGATATAGGAGAAAAATGAACGAATTGCTGCAGTTTTATACAGAACTTATTGAACAGTTCCAGAACGGGATATATCTTTATGCAGAGATTTGGAAAGTGACGTTAATAGGAAGAAGCAGACGGCTCTATGAGAATATTACGTCCTACCTCGACCTCGTATCGAAGAAGAATGAAAGAATCGGTGCTATTTTATGCAGTTTATTGAATGGAGCAGCCGTACGAGCACATTTCAATGTCATTCAAAATACGGGGTCTTTGAACCAAGGTCATTGAACTGTTACAGAAGGGCATCTGTCTTTATGCGTAGGTATCAGGTTAGTCCCTCCTGGTGTGAATGTACCGCGTAGATTTATCAGGTCAGGCCCTCCTGGTGTGAATGTACCACGCCCCGGGGATGCGTTTGCGCGCGCGCGTCATGTCGACAATCACAATTTCTCTCATTTTCATTATCCACAGCATCCACGCGCGCGCGCGCGCGCAAACGCATCCCCGGGGCGTTGTACATTCACAGCAGGAGGGCCTGACCTGATAAATCTACGCGGTACATTCACACCAGGAGGGACTGACCTGATATCTACGCATAAAGCCAGATGCCCTTCTGTAACAGTTCAATGACCTTGGTTCAAAGACCCCCGTATTTTGAATGACATTAAAATGTGCTCGTACGGCTGCTCCATTCAATAAACTGCATAAAATAGCACCAATTCTTTCATTCTTCTTCGATATAAGGTCGAGGTAGGACGTAATATTCTCATAGAGCCGTCTGCCTCTTCCTATTAACGTCACTTTCCAAATCTCTGCATAAAGATATATCCCGTTCTGGAACGGTTCAATAAGTTCTGTATAAAACTGCAGCAATTCGTTCATTTTTCTCCTATACCCTGCAAGATGCTTAAGACTGCACATCCGTCATCTGCCCCATTCAATAAACTGCATAAAACAGCATCGATTCTATCATTCTTCTTCCACGAAGACGACCACCAGGTCCAGCTACGAAGACGACCACCAGGTCCAGCCACGAAGACGACCACCAGGTCCAGCCACGAATCCGAATACCAGGTCCAGCCAAGAAGACGACCACCAGGTACACCCACGAAGACGACCGCCAGGTACAGCCATAAAGACGACCACCAGGGCCAGTCACGAAGACGAGCACCAGGTCCAGCCACGAAGACGAGCACCAGGTCCAGCCATGAAGACGACCACCAGGTCCATCCACGAAGACGACCACCAGGTACACCCACGAAGACGACCGCCAGGCACAGCCATAAAGACGACCACCAGGTCCAGTCACGAAGTCGAGCACCAGGTCCAGCCATGAAGACGAGCACCAGGTTCATCCACGAAGACGACCACCAGGTACACCCACGAAGACGACCACCAGGTACAGCTATAAAGGCGACCACCAGGTCCAGCCACGAAGACGAGCACCAGGTTCAGCCACGAAGACGAGCACCAGGTCCAGCCATGAAGACGACCACCAGGTCCAGCCACGAAGAAGACCACCAGGTACAGCCATAAAGACGACCACCAGGTCCAACCATGAAGACGACCACCAAGTCCAGCCATGAAGACAGCCACCAGATACAGCCATGAAGACGATCACCAGGTCCAGCCACGAAGACTACCACCAAGTCCAGCCTTGAATACGGACACCATTTCCAGCCACGAAGACTACCACCAGGTATAGACGTGAAGAGAACCACCAGGTACAGCCATGAAGATGACCATCAGGTCCAGATACGAAGACCAGCTACGAAGACGACCACCAGGTCCAGACACGAAGATAACCACCAGGTCCAGCCACGAAGACGACCACCAGGTACACCCACGAAGACGACCACCAGGTCCAGCCACGAAGACGTCCAGCAGGGATAGGTGGTTAAGGTCCAGCCTCGAAGACGACCACCACGTCCATCCACGAAGACGACCACCAGGTACACCCACGAAGACGACCACCAGGTACAGCCATGAAGACGACCACCAGGTCCAGCCATGAAGACGACCACCAGGTGAAGCCACCAAGACGACCACCAGGTCCAGCTACGAAGACCAGCTACGAAGACGACCACCAGGTCCAGACACGAAGACAACCACCAGGTCCAGACACGAAGACGACCATCAGGTCCAGCCACGAAGACGACCACCAGGTCCAGCCACGAAGACGAGCACCAGGTCCAGCCATGAAGACGACCACCAGGTCCAGCCACGAAGACGTCCAGCAGGGATAGGTGGTTAAGGTCCAGCCTTGAAGACGACCACCACGTTCATCCACGAAGACGACCACCAGGTACACCCACGAAGACGACCACCAGGTACAGCCATGAAGACGACCACCAAGTCCATCCATGAAGACGACCACCAGGTCCAGCCACGAAGACGACCACCAAGTCCAGCTATGAAGACGACCACCAGGTCCAGTCACGAAGACTACCACCAGGTATAGCCGTGAAGAGAACCACCAGGTACAGCCATGAAGACGACCACCAAGTCTAGCTACGAAGACGACCACCAGGTCCCGCCACGAAGACGACCACCAGGTCCAGGCACGAAGACGACCACCAGGTCCAGCTACGAAGACGACCACCAGGTCCCGCCACGAAGACGACCACCAGGTCCAGCCACGAAGACGACCACCAGGTCCAACCACGAAGACGACCACCAGGTCCAGCCACGAAGACGGCCACCAGGTCCAGCCATGAAGACGACCACCAGGTCCAGCCACGAAGACGTCCAGCAGGGATAGGTGGTTTTAAATTTCGTCAGGGTGGACGGAGTTCGGAAATGCTCGGTGAAATTCTACACCATTAAAACTATATACCGTTTCTTATCTGACCTTGAACATGATACATGTAAAAGCACTGCAGTTATATCAAAATACGTTGGAGATATCAAATCTCCGGTTTCATATTACCATGAAGTATAATGCGATCCCGCAATTATAATACGAAACCGGAAGTTGAATAACCTTGAATAAATCTACGCATGCATAATTTGAAACCTCTGATGAATTTGACGCCTCCTGCGTTACAAATTTTCTTTCAGTTCACCATTCGGATG
The DNA here is from genome assembly GCA_963966045.1 of Xestobium rufovillosum. Lineage (NCBI taxonomy): Eukaryota > Metazoa > Arthropoda > Insecta > Coleoptera > Ptinidae > Xestobium > Xestobium rufovillosum. The sequence goes on from OZ014493.1 coordinate 7,396,040, forward strand.
TTCGACATTAGCCGATCAGATCTCGTATTGCTGTCGTCTATAAATACGTCGACCGGCTCCAGATTATCTTAGTGGTTCGTTATCGGCTCACTTTAACGGCGCTTCGTCACGATCTGTCTTTATTAAGCCGAACTCAAAGTGAATAAGAGAAGTGCCTCCACTCCGTGCGGATACTGAGCTACGCAAATGTAATGTTTCTAGGCGACTGGAGTGGGGGAACTGGGCCGAGCGTCCGCGCGATTATACCGTTGTCGAATGTATTGTGTATGATGCATTGATTTTATTACATTACCAAAAAATGGATTTATAGTGAAAAAGATACACGTTTGACGGTGGTCAACATAGACAGGTTAACCATTTATGTAAAATTATAGAAATTCCTCGGTTTCAACAAAAAGCGGTCAACTTATACGTCAATATTCACATAGGATTCACTGTATTTCAATTATTTAAAGTCAGGCCGTAAAGTAAATTCAGCAGCTCTTACAAAAGTCATATTTATTTTGAATATAATCTTGACAATTTCTTATTTTCTCAGTTCTGTTTTTTGAGGCCTGCATTTTGCTGCTTAGAATAAAATTGCATTCTTAACAATATGTAATTATGACCCAATGACGCCAACACATATTGATTCGTGAGATTTACATTCATATTTTAAAGTACCTACTACAGTTACTTTTACTTAAGAAATCATATAGTTAGGTCGTAAGCATCTCTGGTATCAATATGCTTGGGAAAAAACGTTCTAGTTTTCTTAATAAACAATATGTAAGAACTGGGATGCCCAAGTTAGTGTTCCCCTTGTTAAAGTGACTTCGTCTGAAATATTTTCGGGGTCCAACTGGTTGTTTTCAAGCTAAGATAAGCATGTAATACAATAATTGGTAATTGATGACAGATTTTACAAATAATCCAGCCAGGTAAAATAAATAACAGAATCAATTATTACTTCCTTATAGCACCAACTTTGTTTTGCAGTACCCGCTTTAATTAAATTTTGTTTCTATTTGTTTCCTTCGAATCAAAATGTTTTTCAAAAACGGAGCCCTATCGAGCAATTGCCCGAGGCCATTTAGCTGCTAATTTTGCTTGTTTTGAAATGGAGAAAAATGCTGTTTTTCCGTACGAAATTATATTTTGGGATACAGCATTTACGCCCCTTTATTCACTTTAACCAGAGTACTTCCTGAACGCTAAAACGATATGTATTATTGCATATGGCCAAGCGGTACGCCCGAACGAATGGCCCAGTTTGCTGCACACGGCACCAATGCCAGTATTACAGTTGCGTAGCCCGCTCTTCTGCTGCAACAGCTATCAAGTGGAGACACTTCTCTTATTCACTTTGGCCGAACTGTTTACTCATTATCAAACAGTGACTGTAATAATAATGCAGAAGTTTATTGTTACCAGAGATATTACTTCTAGAGCTCGGAGGTTTAATTTAATCGGTCGCAAGATTCAATTTAAAATCAAAGATGCTCCTGATGATGAAGAAGAAGATCCTGTCAAATGGTTCAAGTCGGCATACATGATATTTTGAAGTATGCTACCCATGGTCTTGATTCGTGTGATAAGGTTGGTATTGATTTTTGTTCAGGTAAATTTTAGCAGGGAACTGGTTGGATGAATTTTAAAAACGCCAGTGAAATTAAAATGGAAGATGTGTGGGATATGATTGCAAAATTGTTCCAATCCAATTCTGCAGGGTTAAACACTGATATGTTCTGTTTGGGAGTGACATCAGTGCGCATGCCTAAAGGAAGAGGCGGTCAAAGAACACGAAAATACAATTCCTTCAATGAAGAGTGTGCCATGAAGCGAGGTATTGTGTGCATTAATAATATCGGTAATTTGTGTTTGCCTCACGCCATCGTTGTTTCGAAGTCCCACGCAGATAAGGATCCCCTCTGGACCAAAATAAGAAAAAATACTGGTAATATTCAGACATTACGTGTTGATGCTTTGTTGATAGAATCGAAAATACATATACCCCTGGAGGGTTCAGGTATCGAGCAATTACAGGAATTGCAACAATTTTTTGATACGAGTTATAAAATTGATGTATATCAATATGGTACGAAAGGTCGTAATATAATATTTGAGGGACCGGATGCAAATTAAGAAGATAAATCTATTGTACCATAACAACCATTATAACGTCATAACATCGCTGACCGCTGCATTTTGCTGTGTGTATTACTGTGAGGTTTGCCACGTGCCCTACAACGCTAAAAATGCCCATCGTTGTGAGACTTCATGTCTATGTTGTCAGCAAGTACATGTCTGTTCAAAAGATGGGAAAGAAATAGAATGCACGGACTGTCATCGAAAATTTCGTGGTCAGAAGTGCTTTGATCAACACAAAGCTCAGGGTTCTTTGAACAAGGGTAACCTCTGTGAACAGGTTAAACGTTGTTTCGACTGTCTGAAAACGATACGAAGTAACAGAAAACATTCATGCGATGAAATTTTCTGTAAAAATTGTCACGAGCATATGCCACAACCTCATTATTGCTACATTCGACCAGATTGTAGAGCACCTAAAACCGATGCCGTGCTCTTTGTTTTCTATGATTTGGAAACACGACAAGAAACCTTACAAGATAATGGAATGCTGCTGCATGAACCCAATCTCTGTGTGTTTCAACAAAGGTGTTATTCGTGCATCGATAAGGATGGGGATATGATTGTTTGTCCCTTATGCGGCGTGAGACTACAAATTTTGAAAATGGGCAATCCTATACCCTCATTTATGCACCACATCCTTACCATGAGAAAAAAATTTCAAAAGGTTGTGGTTCTTGCGCATAATGGTCAGGCCTTTGACCATCAATTCATGTTAAAATATGTCCTGGAAAGTACTGGTCTGAAGCCCAACTTAATAATGAGGGGTACCAAGATAGTGTTGATGCAGCTTGAAAATGTAAAATTGATAGATTCCCTAAACTTCTTTCCAATGGCTCTATCTGCTCTACCGGAGGCGTTTGGACTACCGCCTATATTCAAGAAGGGGTACTTTCCACACCTATTTAATACTTTGGAGAGGCAGCATTATGTTGGGCCGATCCCAGCTGTTAAATAATTATTATGATGTAGATTCTATGAAGCCAAAAGCAAGGGTTGAGTTTTTGGAGTGGTATAAGAGACAGGAACGTGTTGTTTTTGATTTTCACAAAGAGTTTATTGACTATTGCTTCAGTGATGTTCAAATTTTAACAGAGGCATGCCTAGCATTCCGCAAACTAATGTTGGAGCAATGCAATGTCTGTCCTTTTGTTGAAGCAACAACAATAGCCTCAACATGCAACTTAGTGTTTAGACGTAATTTCCTTAAATCGAACACTATTGGAATTATCACGAAAAATTGCTACAGAAGGTGCGATAACCAATCTTCTATAGCGCTCAAATGGCTAATATGGCAAGAAGACCAAAGAAACATCAATATTTTACATGCTATCAGGGGGAGAGAAGCTACTTTGAACGGCGTAAAAGTCGACGGTTATTCCCCAGAAACGAATCAGGTATTCGAATTTCACGGCTGCTATTATCATGGTCACCAGGACTGTTTAAGGCATAACAGAGATAGACCGCTTCATGAAGACCCATATGACACCCTGGAAAACCGATATGAACGAACTCAGGTCAAAACAAAAAGACTTAGAAGTCTGGGGTACGAGGTGGTGGAAAAATGGGAATGCGAATTTCTGAAAGAATTGAATTCTGTTAAGGACGGCGAGCAAATGAAATATCTACATTCTCACCCGCTGCTTCAGAATAAACCTCTTAACCTTAGAGATGCATTTTATGGTGGTCGAACTGGAAATACGCGAAAGCGGTACGTATGCAAACCAGCTGAAAAGATAAAATATGTCGATGTGTGCTCTCTGTACCGCTGGGTGTGCAAAAGCGGAAAATTTCCCGTTGGACATCCTAAACTATACGTGGGGCGTGAAGAATGTAGCAGAGTTGCTCTAAAGCAGGCGAGTGGCTTAATAAAGTGTAAAATCTTACCACCAAATAGTCTCTATCACCCTGTATTACCGGTGAAGATAAATAACAAACTGATGTTTGTATTGTGTCGTACATGTGGAGAAGAACTTAACCAGAAACTGTGTACCCACAACGAAGAGCAGCGAGCACTTTTAGGAACTTGGGGTGATCGAAGAGGTAGTAAAGGCTCAGGAAATGGGGTACCAACTGCTAGATGCACAAGGAATTTGGGTATTTGAAGTTGAACAATATAATAAACTGACAGGTAAGGGGGGCTTGTTTAGAACTATGATGAATCACTTCTTAAAAATCAAACAGCAAGCCTCCGACTGGCCAGCAAACTGTAGCAGCGAGGAAGAACGTGTGAAATATATAGATGGGTATATGGAACAAGAGGGAATACAGTTGGAATACGGAGAAATTGTCAAAAATCCCGGCCTTAGATGCATAGCGAAGCTTATTCTCAACAGTTTTTGGGGAAAATTTGGACAGCGTGAAAATCAATCGAGGACAACCATCGTTAGGCAACCCTCTGAATTATTTGAAACGCTATCAAACCCGGCCGTGAATGTTAATAATATTTTTCCCATCGGTGAAAATGTTGTGATAGTCAGTTGGGAATACAAGGAAGAAGCAGCTGATGCTTTGATTACGGTTAATGTTTGCATCGCAGCCTATACAACGGCTCAAGCGCGTCTCAAACCCTATTCATTCTAAGAGCTGCTAGGTGATCGGGTACTCTATTACGACACTGATTCTGTTATCTATGTATCAAGAGAGGGAGAATGGGAACCTCCTACCGGCGAATTTGTAGGTGATTTAACCGACGAATTAGAAGATTTTGGGGCCCATAGCTACATTACCAAATTCATTAGCGGTGGTCCTAAAAATTACGGCTTTAATGTGTTCAACCCTATAACGCGGGAAAACAGAACAGTATGTAAAGTTAAGGGAATTGATCTAAACTGGAAAAATAGTTAACTGGTTAATATAGAGACTATGGAAGAATCGATTTTAAAGGGAGATTATGACGAAACATATCTTGTGAACAACAAATGCATTCGGAGAACGAACGAACACAGCGTTGTTACCGTTGAGCAATCAAAAATTTATAGGGCAACCTCCAATAAGAGGAGATTTTTAGATGATTATTCTTTACCATACGGTCATAAAAAGTTGTGTGCTTGAAGGGGTGTAAATCACCTAACGTCAACAACAGCAACTACGAAAATACCTCCAAGCATTTTAATTAATGTAGCCAATACGAAACATAGGCAATTTTAGAATTAAGAAGCGGTACCTAATACATAAGATTGCAAATTAATGATAATTTAATAAGCACCATTATTTAAATATCAGAAATCATTATTATTATTTAAGTTTATTTTAATTTCTTCTGTTATTTATTTATCTGCTGTACTTATGTAATAATAAAGGATAAACTGTATACTTTAGTTTCAGCTCCTCCTTATATCACTTCTCTTAAAGCAATGCATTGGAAATGTAGTAATTTGCCTCCATATAAAACTACACTATTTTTGGATGAAGACGACCACCAGGTCCAGCCATGAAGACATCCACCAGGTACAGTCATGGAGACGACCACCAGGTCCAGCCATGAAGACATCCACCAGGTACACTCATGAAGACGACCAACAGGTCCAGTCATGAAGACAACCACCAGGTACAGCCATGAAGACGGCCACCAGGTCCAGCCATGAAGACATCCACCAGGTATAGCCATGAAGACATCCACCAGGTACAGCCATGGAGACGACCACCAGGTCCAGCCATGAAGACATCCACCAGGTACACCCATGAAGACGACCAACAGGTCCAGCCATGAAGATAACCACCAAGTACAGCCATGAACACGGCCACCAGGTCCAGCCATGAAGACATCCACCAGGTACAAACATGAATGCATATTTTAAATAATCTTGATTTGAATTCATACAGCTGTATGCCTCTTCCTATGCACGTCACATTTTTTTTCCAAAAATCTACGCATAAAGCCCTATGGCGGTCTGGAATGACCTTTGACTTCGGTTCAATGACACTCGAATTTGAATGACCTTGAAATGTACTCTTATAGCTGTATGACCCTTCTTATGCACGTCACCAGTTCAATGACCTCAAGTTCAATGACCCCCGAATTTGAATGACCTTGAAAGTTGAATGACCTTTGAGTTCAATTACCTCAAGTTCAATGACCTCAAGTTCAATGACCCCCGAATTTTAATGACCTTGAAAGTTCAATGACCTTTGAGTTCAATGACCTCAAGTTCAAGGACCTCAAGTTCAATGACCTCAAGTTCAATTACCTTCGGGTAGTAGGAGTGGGGGGTGCCTATACATACCCAGTTTACCTACTAACACATTCTTTGAACACAAGAAAATACATATGTACACGAGGCAGGGGCCAGTTATAACAGAAAAATCGATAATTGATTACATATTGTTTCAAAGAAGCAATAGAAAAATAATAATGGATGTCGGAGCTAGGAGAGGGCCGGAAATAGCTAGTGATCATTATCTTGTGGAAGCAAAGATCAGGAAGCGACTTGGTGACAAAGAAACGTGCACAGAGAAAAGAAGAATAGTACAGCATGAAGCCATAAAGACATACAAATTAAGGAACAAGGAGACAGCAGAAAGATATGAAGAAGTAATGAAATCAAAAATGATGGAGCAGAGTTATAGAATAGACGAAACTGACGATGTAGACGAGACATGGAAGAAGTTTAAGGAAATCATTATGGAATCGGCGAAGGAAGCATGTGGTGTAAAGAAGATTACTAACCAGAAAAAGCAAACAGCCTGGTGGAGTGAGGATATAAAAACACAATTAAAGATTAAAAGGAGAAGGTGGATGCAATATTTGCAAAACAGGAGTGATCAAAGATACAATGAATACAAGGAACAACGCAAGGTAGTGAGAGACATGGTTAAACGAGCGAAGGAAGAAAGCTGGATGAAGTGTGGAGAGCAAATGGAGAAGAACTATAAAGCAAACTAAAAGTTATTCTATAAGACATCGAAGAACATGAGAAAAGGAAAAACAACTAAAAGTCTAGCAATTAAAAACAAGGCAGGTGACATATTAACTAACGAACAACATATAATGGAAAGATGGAAAGAGTATTTCCGAGAGCTGTTATTAGTATCACAAGATGAAGATAAAGAAGATGACATAAATGTTGGTTCAGAGACCTCTGACGATGAAACAGAAGCAATAACAATGAGTGAAGTGGGAGATGCACTGAGAGCAACGAAAAATGGTAAAGCACCGGGACAGGACAAGATAACACCAGAGATGCTGAAGTACATGGGGCCAGAAGCAACAGCATTATTGCTGGATATATTTAACAAAGCATGGACAGAAGGAAAAATATCTAGGGACTGGGAGGTTGGAGTTATAGTGCCAATACATAAAAAGGGGGACGCAAAGGACTGTAACAACTATAGAGGAATCACTCTATTGAGTACAGCACAAAAGGTATACGAAAGAATTTTAGAAAGGAGGTTGAGAGGAATCATAGAACCGACACTGAATGAAGCACAAAGTGGATTTCGAAGGGGAAGAAGTGTACAAGATCACGTTTTTACCATCAAACAGATAATTTCTAAAACACTGAAGAGTCAAACCAAAGCCAATTTTGTATTTATTGACCTTGAAAAGGCATTCGACAGAGTTAAGCGTGAAAACATTTACGAGAGTCTGAAGAACAGAGGCGTCAGCGGCAATCTTGCAGGAGCGGTGAAGAGCTTATACGCTAGAAACAGCAACTACGTCATTAGCAAAAACTTTAAATCAGAAACTTTTGAAACAAAAAATGGGTTGAGGCAAGGAGGAGTTGTAAGTCCACTTCTGTACGCTGTATTCATGGACGACGTAATAAGAGAGTGCACTCCACGTTTAAAAAAGTTACACACTGGATTCAAGAATTTAGAAACTGTTGATGTGTCAGAATGCGCTTTTGCTGATGATGTTTTGATGGCAGGAAGTGAGAGGGCTCTACAGAACAATCTGAATGTTTGGAACGAAGTGCTTACAGAAAAAGGGATGAAAATAAACACAGCAAAGACCAAAGTAATGGAAGTATCGAAAGATCAGCTAGCAGTAAATATTGAAATCAACGGAAAAATATTGAGCAAGTGGAGACATTTAAATACTTGGGAGTAATGCTAGAAAGCAACGGAGGTCAAGAAGGAGATATCAACGAGAGGATAGAAAAAACAGCAAAACTGTTTCATGCTATAAAGGACAGCTTTATCGGCAAGAGAGAAGTGGGCAGGAAAACAAAAATTGTTATTTACAATACAGTCTATAGACCAGTACTGACATACGGCAGTGAGTCCTGGATACTTACCCCAAGAATAAAAAGCAAAATACAGGCACTTGAAATGAAATACCTCCGTAGAGTTAAAGGCATTACCATGAGAGACCATGTAAGAAATCAGGATGTAAGGGAAGAGCTAGAGTGCAAGTCGGTATTAAACTTCATTCAGGAGAGACAGCTGGCATGGTGGGGACACCTAGAAAGAATGGACGACAATAGACAAGTGAGGAGAGTGCGGAAGGCAAGACAACAGACGAAAAGAGTTAGAGGAAGACCAAAAGACAACTGGGATAAAGTAGTTGCAAAGATTATGAGATGCAAGGGCAAGACGGTGGTAGAAGCGAGACAGTTAGCGCAAGACAGGAAGAAGTGGTCGACATTTGTGCACGGTCAAATTAAGTGATAACACCTACACCGAGAGGTAAAAGGTGACCAGACTATATACATATATATATATATATATATATATATATATATAGACGTATAGATGGTCATTAATGAGCCCAATGAATATACCAACAGGTCGTTGTGGAGCCATAAAATACGTTGTTGAGCCCGCATATTGGCTCAACAACGTACCCCAGTGTATCTCATCACTGATTGGTTGCCAAAGGCCTTGGGGGTGTGTCAACAAATTTTCAAGTTGGGCTCATGATTGTCCGATTGTATAACCAATATACGTGGAGTAGTTCTTTGAAAGTGTATGTAGGGGGCGCTTTCCGCATATTTTATATACAGTATATAAAAATCTTTGAACAGACCTTTATTGAGCCCCATATTTGGCAACAGCGCGTGGCTTCTCAACGACTTGAATATTTAGAATTATTATACAAGATGGGCACTAAAAAGTTTGCTACAAGTATTATGACCATTTTCTATTTCGCTTCATAAGGGTGTATGTAAATCGTAAAATAAGGGATGTGTTTGATAATATAGGAACACAACAGCCTCAGGGATTAATGTACAGGGTCAAACTATTAACATGCTTAGATTTGCGGATGATAGCAGTGTTAGCATCTAGCAAAGAAGAATAAATTAGGAGCGGCTTTGAATGAAATGGAAGCAGTTTTGACACAGGGCTACGTCATCAAAATCAATAAAAAGAAAACTAAAATTTTGGTATGTAGAGGGAGTGAAAATAGAACTAAAATTGAAATACAAATAGGAAATGAGAAAATAGAGGAGGTCGCTCATTTCTGCTATTTAGGAAGTAAAATAACTCGAGATGGTAGGAGCACTAAAGATATAAAGCAAAGAATAGCGCAGGGTCGAGTTACGTTTAACAAAAAAAACAACTGTTATTTTCGGGAATGGTTAATGTGGAAACTCGGAAGAGACTCTTAAAGTCGTATGTATGGAGTACGGAATTATACGGGTGCGAAACTGGGACAATAGGAGAAGCGGATCGAAAAAGAGTAGAAGCGTTTGGAATGTGGTGCTACAGACGCATGATGAAGATACTGTGGATAGATAGGGTTAGCAATAGGGAAGTATTAGAAAGAGTTTTGGAAAAGCGAAAGGTATGGAAGACAATAAAGAATAGGAGAGATAGGATGGTAGGACACCTTCTAAGACACGAAGGAATAGTTCGCGACGTACTAGTCAGAGATAAGAATAAAAAGAGGTAGGGGTGGGCCTAGATTAGATTTCTGCTCTCAAATAGTTAGGGATGTAGGATGTTCTACTTTTAGGGAAATGCGTAGGTTAGCCCAGGATAGAAAAGGATGGAGGTACGCGTCCAACCAGTCTTCGGACTGAAAACATTATGATGAATAAAAATACAAAAGTCGTGTAAAATGAAAAATATTAGAAATCAACATTTTTGAAGCAGGAATGCCGAGCATAAAATACAAGCGGTTACTATTGATGTTTTTACATTTTTATGTACAATCTGTGTAATGCAAGGTTTAGCGCCTTGAAAAGCACACGTAAATACTTTCTGGTCCTAAAATTTTTTTGTTCACGTAGTTTATATTATCTTCTGTTACTATTTGGTAGTAATTCCTGTTGAATTAATAAAATACTTTGCGTAGGTACTATCAATGGAAAAGGTTTATTATAATATTGACCGGTTTCAAGATATAATTAATTAATTAAAAAAATAATCATTATTGTTTCCAAAATTATTGTTTTCATTTTGTCGTCTTTTGACAGAATAATTTTTAAATTTGACAGCTAAATTTGACTTTAATTTTTTTGAATACTATAATATGAAAATTATTGGATTGCTCATAAAATGTACCACGGTCGCTTCTACGGCACTCGACGTATTGTATCCCTCAGTGCTCTAATCACACCTCGAGCTTAAAAAGCTTCTTTACGACCTTGATACATAATTATTATTTACGATACAAGTATCGTAATCGCTTATATTACGATAAGAGTATCGTACAACGTTTTATCTGCTTACTATCAGCATGACCACGACTATGGTATTAGCTTAAGAAATCATTAGTAAACGAGAAATAGTAATGAAACGCAAAAAAGTAGTAGGCCGGATATATCTATTTATTTCGACGAGTGCTCTTTTGGCATCTCTGCGAGAATTTTTCGTGCGAAGTTTTTCCTCGGATATCGAGCCATCAGTAATGTGGTTATTATTATTATTATATTATTAAATGTCTTCCTTTAACATCTCCCGGAGTTGAGTTAATATGTCAAATTGTATAAATTTTGTAATTAATGTTTATAATAAATAAGTTTAATTTGATTTGATTTTAGTGTTGGTTGCTGAGTAATTCACTTTACAATATGCGTGTTCTAAATATGCCAATTTGGTATCTTTGTGGCATAAGTGTGCTAAATTATGTCATTATAACATTCAAATGAATGTCGCAAAAATTGATATTAAGTTTTGATAGGAGATAAATAACAATTATGATAAATTATGATAAATAATGACAAAATTCGAATAAATATGTTGTGTTCAAAATAATTATAGAAAATTGCAGGCCACTAGTTTCGTCCTTATGGAACTCGTTAGTGCAGTGCTACTGTATTCATTCTATACACAACCAACTTACTTATATGGTGACCTGCATCGATCAGATATGAGCAAGCACAAATTACTTTATTAATTGTTTGGAAGTAATGAGTGGTACTGGCCCGTTCGAACAACATACGTAGAGACAGGTTATGAATTTCAATAGAGCTTTTGACACAATCAACCATAGCTTGCTAATCAGTATTCTTAGCCATTACGGGTTCGATGGACTATCTTTAAAGTTGATGGGTGATTACTTGTCTGGGAGATCAGAGAGTCAGAATTGATAATGCGCTGTCTGCTCCTCGTTATATGCCTTCTGGCGTCCCACGGGGTTCTTTGCTGGGTCCTCCCTTGTACACGTTATATACAGCCAAACTTTCCACTGCTATAAATAATTGCACTGCTCACTTTTATGCTGATGATACCCAGCTCTAGAATTCCTTTCATAAAGAAGATGTCAATAACTCAATTAATATAATTAACTCGGACATAAAGTCCTTGCTTTCACTCGCATTGAAGCACAGTCTTATTTTAAATGCAAGCAAGTCTTCATTGATCTTCTTTGAACGGGAAGAGGCTCGGACTTCTATAAAGGATGTGTTTGCTGTTGACGTGAGTATTATGGAAATATTACCTTCTGATTGTGTGCGTAATCTTGGACTGTATACGGATCAGCCAGCATATATCAAAATGCGTTAGGTCCGAATATTGTAATCTAAGAATAGTTTATATGAAAGGGGGCAGTAGCTCTTTCAGTAATCATAGTGGCAGAGATAGTGAGGGTCGGTATGGCACTGTGATACACACTACTGCGATGTGGAAGGCAACAGGAAACCACCACATTATTATATCCCTAGTACAGCGTACTTTTAATTTATGATGAAGGCACCTTCTGGAATAAAGTATTCTCGAGGTAAAATAGTCCCACATTCGGATCTCCGGGCGGGGATTGCGTCGGAGGGAATCATCAGCAATGATAAGTGTAACATCTCACTAGTCAGAATGTTAGAAGCATGAAACAAGTAGGAAAGTTAGAAAATTTGAAAATTGAGACTACTGCTCTCAAATAGTTAGGGATGTAGGATGTTCTACTTTTAGGGAAATGCGTAGGTTAGCTCAGGATAGAAAAGTATGGAGGTACGCGTCCAACCAGTCTTCGGACTGAGAACCTTATGATGATGATTATATGAATAAAGCGTTATTAATACCAACGTCAGAGTGATTCAATTGTTGGGTCAGTGTTTAATTATTGTGATGCTGTATACGTGCCTTGCTTAAAATGCATGGATCAGTTGTTACGAGTACAAATGCCCGGTTTTGCAAAGAATCTAACAACGGATTAAGTCTGACACCGGCTTCGTTGCTATGATACCGGCTTTCTGATTGGTTGTATCATAGCAACGAAGCCGGTGTCAGACTTAATCCGGTGTTGGATTCTTTGAAAAACCGGGCCAACGAGTGCAAAATGCATGTGTGCGCGTTATTTTCGGATTGCGAAAGTGTCTGTACGACTCGCAGAAGTTAAACTCACTAAAGTGGTTGATCATGACAAGCAGGCGCCTTCGTCACACGATCTGTGCGTTTCATAAGGTTGTTGTGCAAAAGACTGCCTCGTTAACTATATAACAAAATTAAATTTATTTCTGATGTCCATAATATCCACGTTAGAAGAAAAAACCTTATTGTCCCACCGATTCATAAAACGGCTGCTTTTGACAGGTCACTTTCCTACTGCATTTGCAAGTACAATTCACTACTTAGAGCGTTCAAGAATGTAATATGTGTACCTCCCTTTAAGTATCACATTTTTCTTAACCTATTGGACAATCAACGGAACCCTTTGACTCTGTGAATCACATAATGTGTGGCGATAATAATATGTACCGTTCGACTTCTTGCCCTTCTCGTCCTTCTTTCGTTGCTGTTTGTTTTGCATTTTAAATGTATGTTTATCCTCTTAAACGGTTAAGTTGAAAAGCAGCTGAGCACTCTTTGGGGGCTCGTGCTGAACTTCGCCGTCGTGAGTTGAACATTATACTTGCTGTATTTGTTATTATCATTATAGAAGGCAATACATTTATCGTTATTATTATTATTAAAAATATTGACTTCAAAAATATTTATTTTGCGAAGCCCTAATTTGAAGTTGCTAAAAGTATTTTTTTTTTCCACGCACCACTTTTAAGAATGAAATTCGCTGAAAAATTTGTTAAAAAAATACTTGTAGAGGAACCAATGGAAAACATTAAATAGAAAATTTTCTGATCTTTATCGAAAGTTCAAAACAGTATAAAACTTCGCATTTCTGTCATTGTACAATTTATTATTTCACTGACAACCTTCTGCAGATATTCAACAAACATAACTTACTTACAACTAAAGCACTTGCCATGCTGATGAATGAATGGACCGTGGATCCGTGGATGCGCCGATCACCCATTCGTAGTGTCTTCGCATGCGCGCACATTAATATTGGCAACGTTGCCGGGATCCATAGAGTACGTTAAATGTATATTAATATACAACACGGCTCCATAGTGTAGCGTTTATATATCTGGGACTAATAAAGACCTATTATATCTAAAAATTTTATTTATGAGATATAGCTACCCCTCAATAAATGCCTTGGTTTATGTTAAAGGGAGAAAGAGAGTGCGATAAAATATACTCGTCTATCTTGCATACAAAGGCCGGGATCATCAGCGACCCGAAGATATATCGGGATCAACAACATACCGTTTAGCAATATATATATATATATATATATATATATAAATTGAGGTATTAGTCTGGGATGCAGTCGGTGTGGGCAGAAATTGAAACTGTCTTTTTACATTTCTGAGCTTTCGGCACTATTTATTGCCATTTTCAAAGATCTAAACAAATCACGCTGTTATCAAAATCAAGGCTTACACATCAACATCTACTTACGTAAGTGAGGGAAGCTTAACTCGTAATCAAAAACCCATTGAACAAGCAGGCACAACAGAACAATTCTCTCCAAGTTACATGGACCAAATATACATAATTAAAAACATAATCCATACAATGTGTCGTGCTCATGGATGGTTCTCTACAATACTGGAGCAACGAAACATGTGCACTATTTCAAAATAGAAAATTGTCTATCAATAAAACGCAAAATCTAAAATTCACAAATCTAAAAACTTACACCTTACACCTTGCACCATGTAGAAGAGATATTTCTTTTCCTCGCCTATTGGCTGACGTGGAGGGTGTGCTTGGTGCTTGTGACCAGGGGGATAGGGATGTATGTAGGGCGCAAGCGACTAATGTCCTAACTAACTTTGTGCACAAAAGTGATGGGTCTGTGAAGTCGGTTTTTAGGTATAAGTTTGACTGTTGCAGGGACTTTCTTAGGAGTAAGCCCAATATACTTATACTTAGGGCAGATAAGGGCAACACTACTGTGGCGATAGATGCTGACCATTACAAAGGTATGGCGAGAGATATTTTAAATGATGCGGACCACTATACTTCTATTAATGGGGACCCCACACTAACATTGCAAGGTAAATGTAATGCCTTTGTCTCGAAGTTGAAGAGTAAAAACAATATCACAGCAGATGAGGCAAAGAGACTCATGATTTATAATTCTGTTCTTCCCCGCTTTTATGGCTTGCCTAAGATCCATAAACCGGTGTTAACATTAAGACCAATTGTATCATCTGTTAATTCCCCTACCATCAAATTAGCTACCTTTTGCTGCGAAATTCTTACAGAATCGTACGACAAGAAGAACCCGTATTTCATAGAGGATTCGCTTTCTTTTGCACGGCAGTTCAATGAGTTCCGCCTGCCGGAGGGATTCGTATTGATTAGCCTAGATGTGGTGAACCTTTTCCCTAGCATACCTTGGAATTTGGTGGCTTCTGCGGTTACCAGAAGATGGGACTCAATTTCACAAAAGACCAGTGTAACCAAGGAAGAGTACCTCGAGATCTTAGAATTTGTGTTCAAGTCTACATATTTCACATTTGATAATAAAGTGTATAAACAAATACTAGGTACTCCCGTGGGATCGTCGGTGTCTCCTGTTCTGTCACAATATGTATTGGATGAATTGCTTTTGACATGTGTCCCCAAATTACCTTATAGATTACCTTTCCTGAAAAAATACGTAGACGATATTATTTATGCTGTGCCCCATGATATGAAGGAGCACACTCTCGCTATTTTCAATCAGTATGATCATCGCATGCAGTTCACGATGGAGGAAGAAACAAATTGTGGGGTGCCGTTCCTTGACGTCAAAGTAATCCGAAGAGAGGACAACACTATCATTTTGGATTTGTATCAGAAGCCTACCCATTCAGGAAGATTCTTGAATTATAATTCTTACCACCCAGAAAGTATGAAGACGAACATGGTACTGTGTATGCGTAGCAGGGTCGAGAACATATGCCGTAGGTCCCTTAGATCAAAAAACCTCAGGATCCTTTTTGATTTGTTGGTGCAGAATTCATATCCGAGAAAGATGTTGAACAGACTTCTGTTCAACACCCCTTACCCTCTTAGGCATGGTCGAATGCGGGTTCATGAGGAAGAAGAGATGGGTATCCACTTCATTTATAGACCGGTTCCATATGTTCGTGGTCTGACCACCCGTCTCACACACATATTTCGCAGTGTTGACAGTTTGGTTCTTGCAAGGTATCCGGTACTAACTGTGGGAAGACTATTTTCCAGGACGAAAGATGAAATCATTAAACTGAGGTGTTCAAATGTGGTGTATAAAATTCCATGCAAAGATTGTGATAAATGCTATGTGGGCCAAACTGCCTGCTACCTGAGCACCAGGATAGCCAATCATAAAAGTGATATTAAAAACAAAACACACTCTACTTGTGCTCTGGTTGACCATGTAAGGGAGTGTGATCACAGATTTGAATTCGGGGATATCATTGTGTTGGACAGGGATGCAAATTATCGACGGAGGGTGTTTTTGGAGATGCTTCATATAGCATGAGAGGGCAGCTGCTGTGTCAATAGACGGAGCGACCTGGATAATCTGAGTGCGATGTACACTGTATGACCCTGTATGACCCTGTAATTGGAGACTATTGCCACGCTCGAAATTTGCTCTCCCTGTATGTGTGTAGTTTTATATTTTGACCAAAGTGTTTAGAGATGTTCACTTTAGTTGCTGCTATTGTTTTTGTGTGTTTTTTTGTTTTTTTGTTCTTTCACGTTTTTAGGTTTAAGTTTTTAGATTTGTGAATTTTAGATTTTGCGATTTATTGATAGACAATTCTCTATTTTGAAATAGTACACATGTTTCGTTGCTCCAGTATTGTAGAGAACCATCCATGAGCACAACACATTGTATGGATTATGTTTTTAATTATGTATATTTGGTCCATGTAACTTGGAGAGAATTGTTCTGTTGTGCCTGCTTGTTCAATGGGTTTTTGATTGCGAGTTTAGCTTCCCTCACTTACGTAAGTAGATGTTGATTTGTAAGCCTTGATTTTGATAACAGCGTGATTTGTTTAGATCCTTGAAAATGGCAATAAATAGTGCCGAAAGCTCGGAAATGTAAAAAGAGAGTTTCAATTTCTGCCCACACCGACTGCATCCCAGACTAATACCTCAATTTATTACAAATTTACAGTCGATTAATAGTATAACGTCTTTTATATATATATATATATATATATATATATATACACAAATATTAATTTAGCGACTGTAGATATGAATATAGTAATGAGTTTTATCGGCATAGCAGTCGAGAGAACTACACAGGAGGCTCTCTCTCACGAAAAATGTAATATTTGTATAATTACCTAGGCTTGGTTTCTCTTACTGACAATTTATCCTACTACGATCATTTGTCTGTACGAAGCACTCAAATAAGTGCGATTACTGCATCAGATCCAAAAGTGGGTTGTTGTTGGTGAATTATGAGATTCTTAATAATTGTTATTACCATCTTCCTTCGCTACCTATATAAGGCCTTTCTCTCACGATTAATGTGTCGCGGTGCGGATAGCTCAATTGGTTAGAGCAGTCGCCATGAATGCGAAAGATCTGGGTTCGTATCCCGGTCGGCGCCTGCTTCACATTTTTCGTGAGAGAGAGCCTCCTGTGTAGTTCTCTCGACTGCTATGCCGATAAAACTCATTACTATATCCGCACCTCGACACATTATTGTACTATATATATATATAAATAGAATTCCAATGTTTTTTCTCATTCTGTTAACTGTGCGTGACCAGTAAACTACCGTCTTAATAATCCTATTCTGTTCTATTCAAAATGTCTTACGTCACATCTTTAGTGAACAAACATAAAGCGGCTCTGCTAAATGCTAATGATAACCCCGGTAATATTCGCGAGAGTATAAAAAGTTGCTATCAGGATATTAAACTGTTAAATGAGTTGTTAAAAAAGTCATCCAACATCGGCGAAAAACAGCATCTTACCACATCAATCGGCCACATAAAGGGATTTCGGCAGCTCCTTAAAGGATTGGGGGTTACTGGTGGATCATATGCATCATCATCATCATCAGCTGCTAAGTATCTGTCCAGGAGAGTGAAATGGGAAGATGTCGAATCAGCGTTTAAAAATCGAATGAGAACCGGGGTTATCATTAATCTAATTCATAAAGATATCACGCATTTTTTGGTGGATTGTGAAAAGCTATTTAGCAGAAAAGTCGCCCAGTTACTCCAACAACATAACCATCTTAAAGTAAATACCGTCTTTTGCGGGGAATTTAAAATAGTTGCAGCTGAACAGGAAACTTTAGAATTTAAATATATACGTACTAAAAATGTGGCAATTTATAATGACACCGATTTAACGTCATGGTTCTCCGAGAATGTCGAACAGCCTATTCTGCAGGAGCTGGAAGAATTTCAGGACAGAGATTCGGGTAAGTTCTTTCTCTATAATATATAACATTAATAAGTTCACCCCACAAGTTGGTTCGTCGTAAATTGAGCTGCCTCTTCAAATTAAAAGGAAGGAGGCCTGTGTTAATGTGAAGAACATGGCCGATGACCTATGTATAGGCTGGAGTAAGTTTCCTGTCTTTATCCGAGTAATACACATAGCGATAGAACCTCTTCATACCCGCAACATTCATCCGTTTTAAATTTATCGGGAATTCAATTTCCCATGACGGTCAAGCAAGTGCCATGTCTTGAAGCACAAAATCACCTTTCAATTAACGTCTATATTTTGGAAAAGAAGAAGAAAAATTATGAAACCCTCCCCGTCTATTTAACCAAGGAGAAACAGGACAGACATGTTAATCTGCTGATGATTCAAGATAAGTACTTTAATGATGATGATGATTATAATAATAGTAATTATTTAGATATAAAATATCATTTTGTCTGGATAAAAAATCTGTCACGCTTAGTTTCCACGCAGTTAAGCAAACATAGGGGTAAAAAATACTTTTGTGATCGTTGCCTTCATTATTTTTATTCTCAAACAAAATTAGATATGCGCTACGAAGACTGCAAAAATATGAACGAGTGTAAAATTCGTTTACCAACTACCGAACAGAAATATTTTTCATTTAAAAATTGGGCGAATAAAATAAAAGCGCCGTTCATTATTTATACGGACTTGGAGTGCATTTTAGAGCCGAGTAGTAAGAAAAATGAGTTTCAAAAACATGTGCCCTGCAGTATCGCTTATTATGTTAAATGTTCATATGATGATTCGCTCTCTTTCTTCAGATTTTACCGTGGTGAGGACTCAATCCAATGGTTTGTCCGAGAACTGGAAACTTTTGCTGAGGATTTAGAGACCGTATTTCTTTGCCCTTTACCTATGGACCCGCTGACCTTAAACCAACAAATTCAGTTCGCCAACACCACAGTTTGCCACATTTGTGAGCAACCTTTTACACAAGAACAGAAAAAATTTCGAGACCATTGTCACTTGAGTGGTACATCCAGAGGCCCAGCTCATGAAAATTGCAACCTAAACTTCCAGGATAGTCACGTGGTTCCGGTGGTTTTTCACAATTTATCTGGTTACGATTCTCATTTCATCATACAAAATTTGGCTACGGATTTGGAAGGTCGTGTTGATTTGTTACCCATAAATAAAGAACGATACATTTCCTTTACTAAACATCTAGATGAAAATCTTATTAAATTTCGTTTCATAGATTCACTTAGATTTTTGGCCTCCGGTTTAGATCAACTCGCGTCATATTTAATCAAGTATCCAATACTAAACTCAGAATTTCCTAATTTAAACGAGGAAAAGCTTCGTTTGCTGCAAAGAAAGGGTATTTACCCCTACGACTATTTTGACAACTTTTCCAAATTTAACGAAACTCTATTACAGTCAACTCCCTCTAAGTCGAACTCTTAGTTGCCAGCTCAAATTGTTTGACTTAGAGGAAGTTTGAGTTAAAGAGAAAGAATAAAATTAAGAGAACATGTACAGCATGGCTGCACTTGTCGTATACTGTCAATTGTCAAACGTAAGCTGCATTACCTTAGAGGAGGAAAGGAGAGGAGGAATAACAAAGCCGATGTTTGTGTTACCATTCGGCACCAAAAAAGGGGCGTAACCTCAACTTCTTAGTCTCTTTACGTCGAAAATTGAACGAAAATTATTAAAATGATATGACTAATTGCACTATTTCAAACGCTGCTTTCGTTATTTTTAGTTAAATTACATGAATTCTAAACAGTAACCTGGTTTCATCACTTTGTTTGGCACCAAACACGCTCAAATTTTGGTAACACTCACGTGCACGGCAAAGGTCGGGCGTTATGTATCCATACTCTTCGCTCATCTAAGTGCATTACATATCGGAACTCAGAAGCTGACTAAGCACAAAGCACGGTTATTAGAAGTACCAAGTGCAAACGACCGAATTTTCAACAGTAAAATCACTTAATTAGTGATACTGGACCGTTCGAACAACTACTCCTCGGGCAAATACCCCGCCAGGCGTTGAATTATAGAACTAAATCCAGATTTTTTGTACTACGAGACGTTTCAGACTGCTACCCCATCTAAGATGGCTTTGAAACAATCCTAATTTGTCTCCATGTACGTACGTGCTTTTAAGCAGGTCTTTGTTCAAATATTGCATGTTTTGAATGTGTATGGAAAACCGCAGACCAACTGGTTTCGTCCTTCTGGGACTCATCAGTACGGTGCTTTCCCCTACACACTCAAACCATGCAATTTAATCTTGCTATATATACTGCCGCGCTCTGGACAGATATCAGCAAGTGACAACTACTTTGAGTAATTATCTAGTATTAATTAGTGATACTGGACCGTTCGAACAACTACTCCTCGGGCAAATACCCCGCCAGGCGTTGAATTCAAGAATCAATTGTACCCCTAACCACATAAATTTTGAAATACTGTATACGCATTTCGGCAGCTAAGCTGCCATCTTCAGTAGCAGGGAAAAACCTATAGTAATAAAAATAAAAATGGCAATAACATTAATGCAAAAAAAAAAAAACCCAATTATATATATGACAATAATAATAACAACAATAATGATGATGTGAAACAATGATAGTGACGATAACAATAATATAGGTCAGGTATTTTCTGCTCACCACTCCGAAAGAATCGAAGTGCACTCGATCGGCTCTCAAGCTAGAATCATATATAGCAAGATTAAATTGCATGGTTTGAGTGTGTAGGGGAAAGCACCGTACTGATGAGTCCCAGAAGGACGAAACCAGTTGGTCTGCGGTTTTCCATACACATTCAAAACATGCAATATTTGAACAAAGTAAAATCACGCCAAAACAAACTGTTTGACTTGCAGGGAGTGGTATGCATGCTATATTTCGCAGTTGTATCTTTTAATTTGTTCGAGTTAAAGGAAATTCGACTTAAGGAATTTGAGTAAGAGGATGGCATTTTAAGGTAAAATAATGCGCTGGTGCTGTTGCTATGCGAATCGTTCGAGTTAAAGGAAAATTCGAGTTTCAGAGATGCCGACTTAGAGGGAGTTGACTGTACCCCCAAAGTCCAAGTTTAATAATAAATTAAACAACTCTAAAATTTCTGATGCTGAATATGCGCATGCGCAGCAAGTTTGGGACAGATTCAAAATTCAAAATTTAGGGGAATATTCGGATCTTTATTTAAAAACCGACGTGTTACTCTTGGCCGACGTGTTCGAAGAATTTAGAATTAGCTGTTTAGAAACTTATGGTTTAGATCCTGCCCACTATTATACCCTCCCCGGTTATGCGTGGGACTGCATGCTTAAACACACCAATATTACTTTAGAATTATTGGTAGATATTGATCAGATAATGTTTTTCGAACGGGGGATAAGGGGGATCTTAGTCAGTGTTCCAAGAGGTATAGTAAATCGGATAATCGCTACATGCCCGATTTTAATCCTGCAGAACCATTAAAATTTTTAATGTATAACGACATAAATAATCAATATGGTTGGGCTATGTCCATGTATTTCCCGTACGGGGGTTTTGAGTGGGTGGGTGACGATGATTTCGGCGGTTTAAAGTAAATGATGTAGCTGATAATTCCGATGTGGGCTACATTTTTGAGGTCGATTTGGAATACCCCCAAAATTTGCACCACTCTCATTCAGATATTCCATTCTGCCCGGAACATCTTAATCCGCCAAACTCTAAACAGCGAAAACTTTTGGCCACCCTGTATAACAAAGAGCGTTACGTCATTCATTATCGAAATTTAAAACAGGCTTTGAAACATGGGCAAAGAGTAACAAAAATTCATCGCATTCTTAAATTCAACCAATCAGCTTGGCTGAAATCCTACATTAACTTGAACACGCAGCTTAGAACAAATGCTAAAAATGATTTCGAAAAGAATTTGTTCAAATTAATGAACAACGCGGTTTTTGGCAAGACTATGGAAAATATTCGTAAACATTCTATAGTAAAATTAATTTCCAAGTGGGAGGGCCGATACGATGCCGAAGCTTTAATCTCGAAGCCTACATTTAAGGCGTCAACAATTTTCTCGGAAAATTTGGCCGCGATCGAGTTAAATAAATCCGAAATATACTTTAACAAACCAATATATGTGGGCATGTGCATACTCGACATCAGTAAAACGAAAATTTATGAATTTCATTATGAATATATGAAACGAAAATTTAATAATGCCTGCAAAGTTCTTTACACAGATACCGACTCACTTATTTATGAAATTACAACTGAAGATTTATATGCAGCTATTAGAGAGGATTGCCACGAATTTTCCGATACCAGCGACTATTCTGAAGATAATATTTATAAAATTCCGCTGGTAAATAAAAAGGTGTTGGGCCTCATGAAAGATGAGAATAACAGCAAAATAATGACTGAATTTGTTGGTTTGAGGTCGAAAATGTACGCTCTTAGAGTAGAGGGTAAAGATGCAGTAAAAAAATTCAAGGGCGTAAAGCGGTGCATTGTTAAGAATCAAATAACCTTTAACGATTATTTAGTGTTTAAATTCTTTTCGCGAAAAATATGTCAATCAAAATTTAATAAAGTCGGAGAAACACGCCGTCAGTTCCATCACCCAGACGAAAATTGGATTGAGCCCTCACGACGACAAACGTTATCTACATAAAGGTGATTTTAATATGCTACCATGGGGGCATTATTCTATTTTAGAGCAATAGATGGTAGTTTTAGTTGTAGTCTTAGGGTTTTAATATGAGTAATTTTGTATAATATAAAGTATTTTCTGTTTTCAAATAGTTTAGGATGTAGGATGTTCTACTTAATAGATTTTACTTTTGTTCTGTTTTAATGGTTGGGAATGTTGGATGTTCTACTTAATATATTTTATTTTGTTTTACTTTTTCTGTTTACAAATAGGTTTATCAATTATTATTATTAAATAAAACTGTTTATTGTTTTGACATACGTGTAATTACTCAATTACCTCTCCCACTCTGTTGCAGTACCACCATCTAACGACCATTTTTAATTTTTACATATTCTTCTTTATTTTAATAACAACGCCATCTGTCAATTTTCAATTTGCCAATTGCAAATTTTTACCTGTCAATTGTCAATTTTGAATGCGTCGCCGCGACGGCCGCCATTTTTAATTTTGACGACAACGCCATCTGACGGAGAATAGTTTAATTTTTATTTTGACGACAACGCCATCTGACGGAGAATAGTTGAACGTCACCTCCACCATTACCGTTTCCTGAATATTTTAGGTTGTTGTCCAGACTAATTCTAGGTTCTTGTCCCAGACCGGAAGTAAAACAGTTTTTCAGCTCTTATGGGACTTTCAATGTTAATTCTGGTCCCGAAGTCTCATAGCTTATCTACTCGTTTGCTGCACTTAAATTAATTTATTCAAATAAAAATATATTGACTAAACATACAATTCGAATACTTTGCGATTCTCTAGTGTTGTCCCATTTTTCATACTGTGATATACTTTATCATTCCTGCATTGATGAGCAAACCAACCAGAAAATCCAGTTAGTGCAGAATACGTGTACTTACTAGGCTGATTTGTGGTGTAAGAAAGTATGAACATATAAGTTATAAGATCAGGGAAATAGCTTGGTTAAATATGGCTAATCGGCGGATGCTACATACTGTTTGTTTCTATCATAACATCATTGCTACTCAATTACCTTCCTACTTGCACCAGAAAATTCTGTATAGAACTGATATACATAATTTAAACACGAGACGAAAATCCTTAATTACACCTCCATTACATAAAACTACCTTTTTTGAACGATCATTTACGTACAACATTAGTAGAGTTTACAACTTAATATCTCGAGAGATTAAATTATTTAATCATACCAAATTTAAGCTGAAAATGTTCCAAATACTGTTAGAGAAGCAATAGCACCTATGTCTAAATCTATTCAGGTAAAGGCTGTATCAACTTCTTGCATCGTTCTTGTGAATCTAAATTTTTCCACTAGTGGTAACTTTTGATTCTATTGTCCTTGTCGTTTTTTCACATAGATGTTTATTTTTTTCCTTTCTTTGTTTGATTACTTTAAATAAGTCCTCCTTTGTGTCTGTCTGTCCTCTTGGTTAAGTGGAAGAACATCTTGTATGTATTTCGGTTTACGTACAAGATGAACTTCGCCTTTTGGCATAGTAACTGCGAGCGGGTTATTCAATACAATGTTTTTTTTACCTTTACAATGTATGTATGCTATGCCAATAAAGACGGTATTATTATTATTATTATATCGAGATCCATGGATACCGAGATAACCGACTCAACCCCATAATTAGGGATTTTCACTTATTGATGAAGTAGCTTATGGCCGAAGCTCAATGTTACAATCTGATAGGGTTCTTCTCCGGTAGCGCCTCCGAAAGTTACTCTTGCACTTTTCTCGTATCACGCTTCGTACCCGAGCTGTACTCAAAAAGACGTTCAAATTGCTTAAATCGTCGAATTTCGCTGAAAAAACGCCTTCTACGGTATTCGAGGACTTTATGTAGTGAATCATCGATTCTTTCGGTTTAAAGGGTACGCGTCGATGTATAAGTAGGTACCTAGTAACTACTGAAGACTCAATATGTCACAAAAATTTCCTCGATTACCTTGAAGTTATGTGAGTTGTTGGAAAACTGCGCCCCTAAAGCAATTTATAGACAAAGTCAGACTATCTGATTTCTTGGAGTGCTTACTATCATTTATTGACGTTACTTGAGTCCTAACTTTCAGTAATGGAGATACTTCAGAGTATATCGAGACCCATGGATACCGAGATAACCGACTCAACCATATAATTAGGGATTTTCACTTATTGTTGAAGTAGCTTATGGCCGAAGCAAAATCTTACAATCTGATAGGGTTCTTCTCCGGTAGCGCCTCCGAAAGTTACTCTTGCACTTTTCTCTTATCACGCTTCGTTTTCGAGCTGTAATCAAAAAGACGTTCAAATTGCTTATATCGTCGAATTTCGCTGAAAAAACGCCTTTTACGGTATTCGAGGACTTTATGCAGTGAATCATCGATTCTTTCGGTTTAAAGGGTACGTGTCGATGTATAAGTAGCTACCTAGTAACTACTGAAGACTCAATATCAATATGTCACAAAAATTTCCTCGATTACTTTGAAGTTATGTGAGTTGTTGGAAAACTGCGCTCCTAAAGCAATTTATAGACAAAGTCAGACTATCTGATTTCTTGGAGTGCTTACTATCATTTATTGACGTTACTTGAGTCCTAACTTTCAGTAATGGAGATACTTCAGAGTATATCGAGACCCATGGATACCGAGATATCCGACTCAACCCCCTAATTAGGGATTTTCACTTATTGTTGAAGCAGCTTATGGCTGAAAACCAATGTTACAATCTGGTAGGGTTCTTCTCCGGTAGCGCCTCCGAAAGTTACTCTTGCACTTTTCTCGTATCACGCTTCGTTTCCGAGCTGTAATCAAAAAGACGTTCAAATTGCTTAAATCGTCGAATTTCGCTGAAAATACGCCTTTTACGGTATTCGAGGACTTTATGCAGTGAATCGTCGATTCTTTCGGTTTAAAGGGTACGTGTCGATGTATAAGTTCCTAGTAAGTACTGAAGACTCAGTATGTCACAAAAATTTCCTCGATTACCTTGAAGTTATGTGAATTGTTGGAAAACTGCGCTCCTAAAGCAATTTATAGACAAAGTCAGACTATCTGATTTCCTCGGGTGCTTACTATCATTTATTGACGTTACATGAGTCCTAACTTTCAGTAATGGATATACTTCAGATTATGTATATCGAGACCCACGGATACCGAGATATCCGACTCAACCCCCTAATTAGGGATTTTCACTTATTGTTGAAGTAGCTTATGGCCGAAGCCCAATGTTACAATCTGATAGGGTTCTTCTCCGATAGCGCCTCCGAAAGTTACTCTTGCACTTTTCTCGTATCACGCTTCGTTTCCGAGCTGTAATCAAAAACACGTTCAAATTGCTTAAATCGTCGAATTTCGCTGAAAAAACGCCTTTTACGGTATTCGATTACTTTATGCAGTGGATCATCGATTCTTTCGGTTTAAAGGGTACGTGTCGATGTATAAGTTCCTAGTAACTACTGAAGACTCGGTATGTCACAAAAATTTAATCGATTACCTTGAAGTTATGTGAGTTTTTGGAAAACTGCGCTCCTAAAGCAATTTATGGACAAATCCAGACTATCTGATTTCTTGGAGTGCTTACTATCATTTATTGACGTTACTTGAGTCCTAACTTTCAGTAATGGAGATACTTCAGAGTATATCGAGACCCATAGATACCGAGATAACCGACTCAACCCCATAATTAGGGATTTACACTTATTGTTGAAGTAGCTTATGGCCGAAGCCCAATGTTACAATCTGATAGGATTCTTCTCCGGTAACGCCTCCGAAAGTTACTCTTGCACTTTTCTCGTATCACGCTCCGTTTCCGAGCTGTAATCAAAACGACGTTCAAATTGCTTAAATCGTCGAATTTCGTTGAAAAAACGCCTTTTACGGTATTCGAGGACTTTATGCCGTGAATCATCGATTCTTTCGGTTTAAAGGGTACGTGTCGATGTATAAGTTCCTAGTAACTACTGAAGACTCAGTATGTCACAAAAATTTCCTCGATTACCTTGAAGTTATGTGAGTTGTTGGAAAACTGCGCTCCTAAAGCTATTTATAAACAAATTCAGACTATCTGATTTCTTGGAGTGCTTACTATCATTTATTGACGTTACTTGAGTCTTAACTTTCAGTAATGGAGATACTTCAGAGTATGCTTTCAATTCTTTCTTATTCCGGTTTTGATGGTAATTCAATTGAGTTTTTTGAAAACTACTTACATCATAGAAAGCAGCATGTGAAGCTAAATAACACTTTATCTCTCGAAAGAACTTTGATTAGAGGTGTCCCTCAGGGTTCTATCCGTGGGCCTCTTCTGTTCTCCATATACGTCTCTGATCTTTATTCTCGTTTACGGAATTGCAGGGTACACTGTTACGCAGATGATACCCAGCTATATTATTCCTTTAATTCGTCAAACATATTACCAGCTGTTTCAGCAATTAACACAAATTTGGAATTGTTATTACAGGCATCTCTTGATCACAGTCTAGTTATTAATCCGGAAAAATCTAACCCACTCTTATTTTGCAAGTCTTCTATTCGTAATGAACTATTAAATAATTTCAATATTACTATGAATAACATAAGATTGTATTGTATACAAGAGGTGAAAAACTTGGGAATTATTCTAGATACTGAGCTGCGTTTTAAGTCACATATCTCTAGCTGCGTCAAGAAGTCGTTTGCTGCACTTAAATTAATTTATTCAAATAAAAATATATTGACTAAACATACCATTCGAATACTTTGCGATTCTCTAGTGTTGTCCCATTTTTCATACTGTGATATACTTTATCATTCCTGCATTGATGAGCAAACCAAGCAGAAAATCCAGTTAGTGCAGAATGCGTGTACTAGGCTGATCTGTGATGTAAGAAAGTATGAACATATAAGTTATAAGATCAGGGAAATAGCTTGGTTAAATATGGCTAATCGGGGGATGCTACATACTGTTTGTTTCTATCATAACATCATTGCTACTCAATTACCTTCCTACTTGCACCAGAAAATTCTGTATAGAACTGATATACATAATTTAAACACGAGACGAAAATCCTTAATTACACCTCCATTACATAAAACTACCTTTTTTGAACGATCATTTACGTACAACATTAGTAGAGTTTACAACTTAATACCTCCAGAAATTAAATTATTTAATCATACCAAATTTAAGCTGAAAATGTTCCAAATACTGTTAGAGAAGCAATAGCACCTATGTCTAAATTTATTCAGGTAAAGGCTGTATCAACTTCTTGCATCGTTCTTGTGAATCTAAATTTTTCCACTAGATTGGTAACTTTTGATTCTATTGTCCTTGTCGATTTTTCACATAGATGTTTATTTTTTTCCTTTCTTTGTTTGATTACCTTAAATAAGTCCTCCTTTGTGTCTGTCTGTCCTCTTGGTTAAGTGGAAGAACATCTTGTATGTATTTCGGTTTACGTACAAGATGAACTTCGCCTTTTGGCATAGTAACTGCGAGCGGGTTATTCAATACAATGTTTTTTTTCCTTTACAATGTATGTATGCTATGCCAATAAAGACGGTATTATTATTATTATTATTATTATTATATCGAGATCCATGGATACCGAGATAACCGACTCAACCCCATAATTAGGGATTTTCACTTATTGTTGAAGTAGCTTAAGGCCGAAGCTCAATGTTACAATCTGATAGGGTTCTTCTCCGGTAGCGCCTCCGAAAGTTACTCTTGCACTTTTCTCGTATCACGCTTCGTACCCGAGCTGTACTCAAAAAGACGTTCAAATTGCTTAAATCGTCGAATTTCGCTGAAAAAACGCCTTTTACGGTATTCGAGGACGTTATGCAGTGAATCATCGATTCTTTCGGTTTAAAGGGTACGTGTCGATGTATAAGTACCTAGTAACTACTGAAGACTCAATATGTCACAAAAATTTCCTCGATTACCTTGAAGTTATGTGAGTTGTTGGAGAACTGCGCTCCTAAAGCAATTTATAGACAAAGTCAGACTATCTGATTTCTTGGAGTGCTTACTATTATTTATTGACGTTACTTGAGTCCTAACTTTCAGTAATGGAGATACTTCAGAGTATATCGAGACCCATGGATACAGAGATATCCGACTCAACATTCTAATTAGGGATTTTCACTTATTGTTGGAGCAGCTTATGGCCCAAAACCAATGTTACAATCTGGTAGGGTTCTTCTCCGGTAGCGCCTCCGAAAGTTACTCTTGCACTTTTCTCGTATCACGCTTCGTTTCCGAGCTGTAATCAAAAAGACGTTCAAATTGCTTAAATCGTCGAATTTCGCTGAAAAAACGCCTTTTACGGTATTCGAGGACTTTATGCAGTGAATCATCGATTCTTTCGTTTTAAAGGGTACGTGTCGATGTATAAGTAGGTACCTAGTAACTACTGAAGACTCAATATGTCACAAAAATTTCCTCGATTACCTTGAAGTTATGTGAGTTGTTGGAAAACTGCGCATCTAAAGCAATTTATAGACAAAGTCAGACTATCTGATTTCTTGGAGTGCTTACTATCATTTATTGACGTTACTTGAGTCCTAACTTTCAGTAATGGAGATACTTCAGAGTATATCGAGACCCATGGATACCGAGATAACCGACTCAACCCCATAATTAGGGATTTTCACTTAATGTTGAAGTAGCTTATGGCCGAAGCTCAATGTTACAATCTGATAGGGTTCTTCTCCGGTAGCGCCTCCGAAAGTTACTCTTGCACTTTTCTCGTATCTCGCTTCGTTTCCGAGCTGTAATCAAAAAGATGTTAAAATTGCTTAAATCGTCGAATTTCGCTGAAAATACGCCTTTTACGGTATTCGAAGACTTATGCAGGAAATCATCAATTCTTTCGGCTTTGAGGGGTACGTGTCGATGTATAAGTTCCTAGTAACTACTGAAGACTCAGTATGTCACAAAAATTTCCTCGATTACCTTGAAGTTAAGGGAGTTGTTGGAAAACTGCGCTCCTAAAGCAATTTATAAACAAATTCAGACTATTTTATTTCTTGAAGTGTGTACTATCATTTATTGAGGTTACTTGAGTCCTAACTTTCAGTAATGGAGATACTTCAGAGTATATGGAGACCCATGGATACCGAGATATCCGACTCGACCGCCAAATTAGGGATTTCCACTCATTCTTGAAGCAGCTTATAGCCAAAGCCCAATGTTACAATCTTAAAGGGTTCTTCTCCGGTAGCGCCTCCGAAAGTTACTCTTGCATTTTCTCGTATCTCGCTTCGTTTCCGAGCTGTAATCAAAAAGACGTTAAAATTGCTTAAATCGTCGAATTTCTCTGAAAAAAAGCCTTTTACGGTATTCGAGGACTTATGCAGGGAATCATCGATTCTTTCGGCTTTAAGGGGTACGTGTCGATGTATAAGTTCCTAGTAACTACTGAAGACTCAGTATGTCACAAGAATTTCCTCGATTACCTTGAAGTTAAGGGAGTTGTTGGAAAACTGCGCCCCTAAAGCAATTTATAGACAAATTCAGACTATCTGATTTCTTGGAGTGTTTACTACCATTTATTGAGGTTACTTGAGTCCTAACTTTCAGTAATGGAGATACTTCAGAGAATATGGAGACCCATGGATACCGAGATATCCGACTCGACCGCCAAATTAGGGATTTTCACTCATTCTTGAAGCAGCTTATGGCCAAAGCCCAACGTTACAATCTTAAAGGGTTCTTCTCCGGTAGCGCCTCCGAAAGTTACTCTTGCACTTTTCTCGTATGACGCTTCCTTTCCGAGCTGTAATCAAAAAGACGTTAAAATTGCTTAAATCGTCGAATTTCGCTGAAAATACGCCTTTTACGGTATTCGAGGACTTGTGCAGGAAATCATCCATTCTTTCGGCTTTAAGGGGTACGTGTCGATGTATAAGTTCCTAGTAACTACTGAAGACTCTGTATGTCACAAAAATTTCCTCGATTACCTTGAAGTTAAGGAAGTTGTTGAAAACTGCGCTCCTAAAGCAATTTATAGACAAATTCAGACTATCTGATTTCTTGGAGTGTTTACTATCATTTATTGAGGTTACTTGAGTCCTAACTTTCAGTAATGGAGATACTTCAGAGTATATGGAGACCCATGGATACCGAGATATCCGACTCGACCGCCAAATTAGGGAGTTTCACTCATTCTTGAAGCAGCTTATGGCCAAAGCCAAATGTTACAATCTTAAAGGGTTCTTCTCCGGTAGCGCCTCCGAAAGTTACTCATGCACTTTTCTCGTATCTCGCTTCTTTTCCGAGCTGTAATCAAAAAGACGTTAAAAATGCTTAAATCGTCGAATTTCGCTGAAAATACGCCTTTTACGGTATTCGAGGAC
The DNA here is from genome assembly GCA_963966045.1 of Xestobium rufovillosum. NCBI lineage: Eukaryota > Metazoa > Arthropoda > Insecta > Coleoptera > Ptinidae > Xestobium > Xestobium rufovillosum. The sequence goes on from OZ014493.1 coordinate 7,427,297, forward strand.
TTATGCAGGAAATCATCCATTCTTTCGGCTTTAAGGGGTACGTGTCGATGTATAAGTTCCTAGTAACTACTGAAGACTCAGTATGTCACAAAAATTTCCTCGATTACCTTGAAGTTAAGGGAGTTGTTTGAAAACTGCGCTCCTAAAGCAATTTATAGACAAATTCAGACTATCTGATTTCTTGGAGTGTTTACTATCATTTATTGAGGTTACTTGAGTCCTAACTTTCAGTAATGGAGATACTTCAGAGTATATGGAGACCCATGGATACCGAGATATCCGACTCGACCGCCAAATTAGGGATTTTCACTCATTCTTGAAGCATCTTACAATCATAAAGGGTTCTTCTCCGGTAGCGCCTCCGAAAGTTACTCTTGCACTTTTCTCGTATCTCGCTTCGTTTCCGAGCTGTAATCAAAAAGATGTTAAAATTGCTTAAATCGTCGAATTTCGCTGAAAATACGCCTTTTACGGTATTCGAGGACTTATGCAGGAAATCATCAATTCTTTCGGCTTTGAGGGGTACGTGTCGATGTATAAGTTCCTAGTAACTACTGAAGACTCAGTATGTCACAAAAATTTCCTCGATTACCTTGAAGTTAAGGGAGTTGTCGGAAAACTGCGCTCCTAAAGCAATTTATAGACAAATTCAGACTATCTGATTTCTTGGAGTGTTTACTATCATTTATTGAGGTTACTTGAGTCCTAACTTACAGTAATGGAGATACTTCAGAGTATATGGAGACCCATGGATACCGAGATATCCGACTCGACCGCCAAATTAGGGATTTTCACTCATTCTTGAAGCATCTTACAATCTTAAAGGGTTCTTCTCCGGTAGCGCCTCCGAAAGTTACTCTTGCACTTTTCTCGTATCTCGCTTCGTTTCCGAGCTGTAATCAAAAAGATGTTAAAATTGCTTAAATCGTCGAATTTCGCTGAAAATACGCCTTTTACGGTATTCGAGGACTTATGCAGGAAATCATCAATTCTTTCGGCTTTGAGGGGTACGTGTCGATGTATAATAAGTTCCTAGTAACTACTGAAGACTCAGAATGTCACAAAAATTTCCTCGATTACCTTGAAGTTAAGGGAGTTGTTGGAAAACTGCGCTCCTAAAGCAATTTATAGACAAATTCAGAGTATTTTATTTCTTGAAGTGTTTACTATCATTTATTGAGGTTACTTGAGTCCTAACTTTCAGTAATGGAGATACTTCAGAGTATATGGAGACCCATGGATACCGAGATATCTGACTCGACCGCCAAATTAGGGATTTTCACTCATTCTTGAAGCAGCTTAAGGCCAAAGCCCAAAGTTACAATCATAAAGGATTCTTCTCCGGTAGAGCCTCCGAAAGTTACTCTTGCACTTTTCTCGTATCTGGCTTCGTTTCAGAGCTGTAATCAAAAAGACGTTAAAATTGATTAAATCGTCGAATTTCGCTGAAAATACGCCTTTTACGGTATTCCAGGACTTATGCAGGAAATCATCCATTCTTTCGGCTTTAAGGGGTACGTGTCGATGTAATAGGTTCCTAGTAACTACTGAAGAGTCAGTATGTCACAAAAATTTCCTCGATTACCTTGAAGTTAAGGGAGTTGTTGGAAAACTGCGCTCCTAAAGCAGTTTATAGAGAAACTCAGACTATCTGATTTCTTGGAGTGTTTACTATCATTTATTGAGGTTACTTGAGTCCTAACTTTCAGTAATGGAGATACTTCAGAGTATATGGAGACCCATGGATACCGAGATATCCGACTCGACCGCCAAATTAAGGATTTTCACTCATTCTTGAAGCAGCTTATGGCCAAAGCCCAATGTTACAATCTTAAAGGGTTCTTCTCCGGTAGGGCCTCCGAAAGTTACTCTTGCACTTTTCTCGTATGACGCTTCGTTTCCGAGCTGTAATCAAAAAGACGTTAAAATTGTTTAAATCGTCGAATTTCGCTGAAAATACGCCTTTTACGGTATTCGAGGACTTATGCAGGAAATCATCAATTCTTTCGGCTTTATGGGGTACGTGTCGATGTATAAGTTCCTAGTAACTACTGAAGACTCAGTATGTCACAAAAATTTCCTCGATTACCTTGAAGTTAAGGGAGTTGTTGGAAAACTGCGCTCCTAAAGCAATTTATAGACAAATTCAGACTATTTTATTTCTTGAAGTGTTTACTATCATTTATTGAGGTTACTTGAGTCCTAACTTTCAGTAATGGAGATACTTCAGAGTATATGGAAACCCATGGATACCGAGATATCTGACTCGACCGCCAAATTAGGGATTTTCACTCATTCTTGAAGCAGCTTATGGCCAAAGCCCAAAGTTACAATAATAAAGGGTTCTTCTCCGTTAGCGCCTCCGAAAGTTACTCTTGCACTTTTCTCGTATCTGGCTTCGTTTCCGAGCTGTAATCAAAAAGACGTTAAAATTGATAAAAATCGTCGAATTTCGCTCAAAATACGCCTTTTACGGTATGCGAGGACTTATGCACGAAATCATCCATTCTTTCGGCTTTAAGGGGTACGTGTCGATGTAATAGGTTCCTAGTAACTACTGAAGAGTCAGTATGTCACAAAGATTTCCTCGATTACCTTGAAGTTAAGGGAGTTGTTGGAAAACTGCGCTCCTAAAGCAGTTTATAGACAAACTCAGACTATCTGATTTCTTGGAGTGTTTACTATCATTTATTGAGGTTACTTGAGTCCTAACTTTCAGTAATGGAGATACTTCAGGGTATATGGAGACCCATGGATACCGAGATATCCGACTCGACCGCCAAATTAAGGATTTTCACTCATTCTTGAAGCAGCTTATGGCCAAAGCCCAATGTTACAATCTTAAAGGGTTCTTCTCCGGTAGGGCCTCCGAAAGTTACTCTTGCACTTTTCTCGTATGACGCTTCGTTTCCGAGCTGTAATCAATAAGACGTTAAAATTGCTTAAATCGTCGAATTTCGCTGAAAATACGCCTTTTACGGTATTCGAGGACTTATGCAGGAAATCATCAATTCTTTCGGCTTTATGGGGTACGTGTCGATGTATAAGTTCCTAGTAACTACTGAAGACTCAGTATGTCACAAAAATTTCCTCGATTACCTTGAAGTTAAGGGAGTTGTTGGAAAACTGCGCTCCTAAAGCAATTTATAGACAAATTCAGACTATTTTATTTCTTGAAGTGTTTACTATCATTTATTGAGGTTACTTGAGTCCTAACTTTCAGTAATGGAGATACTTCAGAGTATATGGAGACCCATGGATACCGAGATATCTGACTCGACCGCCAAATTAAGGATTTTCACTCATTCTTGAAGCAGCTTATGGCCAAAGCCCAAAGTTACAATCATAAAGGGTTCTTCTCCGGTAGCGCCTCCGAAAGTTACTCTTGAACTTTTCTCGTATCTGGCTTCGTTTCCGAGCTGTAATCAAAAAGACGTTAAAATTGATTAAATCGTCGAATTTCGCTGAAAATACGCCTTTTACGGTATTCGAGGACTTATGCAGGAAATCATCCATTCTTTCGGCTTTAAGGGGTACGTGTCGATTTATAAGTTCCTAGTAACTACTGAAGACTCAGTATGCCACAAAAATTTCGTCGATTACCTTGAAGTTGGAAAACTGCGCTCCTAAAGCAATTTATAGACAAATTCAGACTATCTGATTCCTTGGAGTGTTTACTATCATTTATTGAGGTTACTTGAGTCCTAACTTTCAGTAATGGAGATACTTCAGAGTATATGGAGACCCATGGATACTGAGATATCTGATTCGACCGCCAAATTAGGGATTTTCACTCATTCTTGAAGCAGCTTATTTCCAAAGCCCAATGTTACAATCTTAAAGGGTTCTTCTCCGGTAGCGCCTCCGAAAGTTACTCTTGCACTTTTCTCGTATCTCGCTTCGTTTCCGAGCTGTAATCAAAAAGACGTTAAAATTGCTTAAATCGTCGAATTTCGCTGAAAATACGCCTTTTACGGTATTCGAGGACTTATGCAGGAAATCATCCATTCTTTCGGCTTTAAGGGGTACGTGTCGATGTATAAGTTCCTAGTAACTATTGAAGACTCAGTATGTCACAAAAAATTCCTCGATTACCTTGAAGTTAAGGGAGTTGTTGGAAAACTGCGCTCCTAAAGCAATTTATAGACAAATTCAGACTATCTGATTTCTTGAAGTGTTTACTATCATTTATTGAGGTTACTTGAATCCTAACTTTCAGTAATGGAGATACTTCAGAGTATATGGAGGCCCATGGATACCGAGATATCCGACTCGACCGCCAAATTAGGGAGATTCACTCATTCTTAAAGCAGCTTATGGCCAAAGCCCAATGTTACAATCTTAAAGGGTTCTTCTCCGGTAGCGCCTCCGAAAGTTACTCTTGCACTTTTTTAGTATCTCGCTTCGTTTCCGAGCTGTAATCAAAAAGACGTTAAAAATGCTTAAATCGTCGAATTTCGCTGAAAATACGCCTATTACGGTATTCGAGGACTTATGCAGGAAATCATCCATTCTTTCGGCTTTAAGGTTTACGTGTCGATGTATAAGTTCCTAGTAACTACTGAAGACTCAGTATGTCACAAAAATAAAATTTATTTTATTGAAGTTAAGGGAGTTGTTGGAAAACTGCGCTCCTAAAGCAATTTATAAACAAATTCAGACTATTTTATTTCTTGAAGTGTGTACTATCATTTATTGAGGTTACTTGAGTCCTAACTTTCAGTAATGGAGATACTTCAGAGTATATGAAGTCCCATGGATACCGAGATATCCGACTCGACCGCCAAATTAGGGATTTTCACTCATTCTTGAAGCATCTTACAATCTTAAAGGGTTCTTCTCCGGTCGCGCCTCCGAAAGTTACTCTTGCCCTTTTCTCGTATCTCGCTTCGTTTCCGAGCTGTAATCAAAAAGATGTTAAAATTGCTTAAATCGTCGAATTTCGCTGAAAATACGCCATTTACGGTATTCGAGGACTTATGCAGGAAATCATCAATTCTTTCGGCTTTGAGGGGTACGTGTCTATGTATAAGTTCCTAGTAACTACTGAAGACTCAGTTTGTCACAAAAATTTCCTCGATTACCTTGAAGTTAAGGGAGTTGTCGGAAAACTGCGCTCCTAAAGCAATTTATAGACAAATTCAGACTATTTTATTTCTTGAAGTGTTTACTATCATTTATTGAGGTTACTTGAGTCCCAACTTTCAGTAATGGAGATACTTCAGAGTATATGGAGACCCATGGATACCGAGATATCTGACTCGACCGCCAAATTAGGGATTTTCACTCATTCTTGAAGCAGCTTATGGCCAAAGCCCAAAGTTACAATCATAAAGGGTTCTTCTCCGGTAGCGCCTCCGAAAGTTACTCTTGCACTTTTCTCGTATCTGGCTTCGTTTCCGAGCTGTAATCAAAAAGACGTTAAAATTGATTAAATCGTCGAATTTCGCTGAAAATACGCCTTTTACGGTATTCGAGGACTTATGCAGGAAATCATCCATTCTTTCGGCTTTAAGGGGTACGTGTCGATGTAATAGGTTCCTAGTAACTACTGAAGAGTCAGTATGTCACAAAAATTTCCTCGATTACCTTGAAGTTAAGGGAGTTGTTGGAAAACTGCGCTCCTAAAGCAGTTTATAGACAAACTCAGATTATCTGATTTCTTGGAGTGTTTACTATCATTTATTGAGGTTACTTGAGTCCTAACTTTCAGTAATGGAGATACTTCAGAGTATATGGAGACCCATGGATACCGAGATATCCGACTCGACCGCCAAATTAAGGATTTTCACTCATTCTTGAAGCAGCTTATGGCCAAAGCCCAATGTTACAATCTTAAAGGGTTCTTCTCCGGTCGCGCCTCCGAAAGTTACTCTTGCACTTTTCTCGTATCTCGCTTCGTTTCCGAGCTGTAATCAAAAAGATGTTAAAATTGCTTAAATCGTCGAATTTCGCTGAAAATACACCTTTTACGGTATTCGAGGACTTATGCAGGAAATCATCAATTCTTTCGGCTTTGAGCGGTACGTGTCTATGTATAAGTTCCTAGTAACTACTGAAGACTCAGTATGTCACAAAAATTTCCTCGATTACCTTGAAGTTAAGGGAGTTGTTGGAAAACTGCGCTCCTAAAGCAATTTATAGACAAATTCTGACTATTTTATTTCTTGAAGTGTTTACTATCATTTATTGAGGTTACTTGAGTCCTAACTTTCAGTAATGGAGATACTTCAGAGTATATGGAAACCCATGGATACCGAGATATCTGACTCGACCGCCAAATTAGGGATTTTCACTCATTCTTGAAGCAGCTTATGGCCAAAGCCCAAAGTTACAATCATAAAGGGTTCTTCTCCGTTAGCGCCTCCGAAAGTTACTCTTGCACTTTTCTCGTATCTGGCTTCGTTTCCGAGCTGTAATCAAAAAGACGTTAAAATTGATAAAAATCGTCGAATTTCGCTCAAAATACGCCTTTTACGGTATTCGAGGACTTATGCACGAAATCATCCATTCTTTCGGCTTTAAGGGGTACGTGTCGATGTAATAGGTTCCTAGTAACTACTGAAGAGTCAGTATGTCACAAAGATTTCCTCGATTACCTTGAAGTTAAGGGAGTTGTTGGAAAACTGCGCTCCTAAAGCAGTTTATAGACAAACTCAGACTATCTGATTTCTTGGAGTGTTTACTATCATTTATTGAGGTTACTTGAGTCCTAACTTTCAGTAATGGAGATACTTCAGGGTATATGGAGACCCATGGATACCGAGATATCCGACTCGACCGCCAAATTAAGGATTTTCACTCATTCTTGAAGCAGCTTATGGCCAAAGCCCAATGTTACAATCTTAAAGGGTTCTTCTCCGGTAGGGCCTCCGAAAGTTACTCTTGCACTTTTCTCGTATGACGCTTCGTTTCCGAGCTGTAATCAATAAGACGTTAAAATTGCTTAAATCGTCGAATTTCGCTGAAAATACGCCTTTTACGGTATTCGAGGACTTATGCAGGAAATCATCAATTCTTTCGGCTTTATGGGGTACGTGTCGATGTATAAGTTCCTAGTAACTACTGAAGACTCAGTATGTCACAAAAATTTCCTCGATTACCTTGAAGTTAAGGGAGTTGTTGGAAAACTGCGCTCCTAAAGCAATTTATAGACAAATTCAGACTATTTTATTTCTTGAAGTGTTTACTATCATTTATTGAGGTTACTTGAGTCCTAACTTGCAGTAGTGGAGATACTTCAGAGTATATGGAGACCTATGGATACCGAGATATCTGACTCGACCGCCAAATTAAGGATTTTCACTCATTCTTGAAGCAGCTTATGGCCAAAGCCCAAAGTTACAATCATAAAGGGTTCTTCTCCGGTAGCGCCTCCGAAAGTTACTCTTGAACTTTTCTCGTATCTGGCTTCGTTTCCGAGCTGTAATCAAAAAGACGTTAAAATTGATTAAATCGTCGAATTTCGCTGAAAATACGCCTTTTACGGTATTCGACTACTTATGCTGGAAATCATCCATTCTTTCGGCTTTAAGGGGTACGTGTCGATGTATAAGTTCCTAGTAACTACTGAAGACTCAGTATGTCACAAAAATTTCCTCGATTACCTTGAAGTTAAGGGAGTTGTCGGAAAACTGCGCTCCTAAAGCAATTTATAGACAAATTCAGACTATCTGATTTCTTGGAGTGTTTACTATCATTTATTGAGGTTACTTGAGTCCTAACTTTCAGTAATGGAGATACTTCAGAGTATATGGAGACCCATGGATACCGAGATATCCGACTCGGCCGCCAAATTAGGGATTTTCACTCATTCTTGAAGCATCTTACAATCTTAAAGGGTTCTTCTCCGGTCGCGCCTCCGAAAGTTACTCTTGCACTTTTCTCGTATCTCGCTTCGTTTCCGAGCTGTAATCAAAAAGATGTTAAAATTGCTTAAATCGTCGAATTTCGCTGAAAATACGCCATTTACGGTATTCGAGGACTTATGCAGGAAATCATCCATTCTTTCGGCTTTAAGGGGTACGTGTCGATGTATAAGTTCCTAGTAACTATTGAAGACTCAGTATGTCACAAAAAATTCCTCGATTACCTTGAAGTTAAGGGAGTTGTTGGAAAACTGCGCTCCTAAAGCAATTTATAGACAAATTCAGACTATCTGATTTCTTGAAGTGTTTACTATCATTTATTGAGGTTACTTGAATCCTAACTTTCAGTAATGGAGATACTTCAGAGTATATGGAGGCCCATGGATACCGAGATATCCGACTCGACCGCCAAATTAGGGAGATTCACTCATTCTTAAAGCAGCTTATGGCCAAAGCCCAATGTTACAATCTTAAAGGGTTCTTCTCCGGTAGCGCCTCCGAAAGTTACTCTTGCACTTTTTTAGTATCTCGCTTCGTTTCCGAGCTGTAATCAAAAAGACGTTAAAAATGCTTAAATCGTCGAATTTCGCTGAAAATACGCCTATTACGGTATTCGAGGACTTATGCAGGAAATCATCCATTCTTTCGGCTTTAAGGTTTACGTGTCGATGTATAAGTTCCTAGTAACTACTGAAGACTCAGTATGTCACAAAAATAAAATTTATTTTATTGAAGTTAAGGGAGTTGTTGGAAAACTGCGCTCCTAAAGCAATTTATAAACAAATTCAGACTATTTTATTTCTTGAAGTGTGTACTATCATTTATTGAGGTTACTTGAGTCCTAACTTTCAGTAATGGAGATACTTCAGAGTATATGAAGTCCCATGGATACCGAGATATCCGACTCGACCGCCAAATTAGGGATTTTCACTCATTCTTGAAGCATCTTACAATCTTAAAGGGTTCTTCTCCGGTCGCGCCTCCGAAAGTTACTCTTGCCCTTTTCTCGTATCTCGCTTCGTTTCCGAGCTGTAATCAAAAAGATGTTAAAATTGCTTAAATCGTCGAATTTCGCTGAAAATACGCCATTTACGGTATTCGAGGACTTATGCAGGAAATCATCAATTCTTTCGGCTTTGAGGGGTACGTGTCTATGTATAAGTTCCTAGTAACTACTGAAGACTCAGTTTGTCACAAAAATTTCCTCGATTACCTTGAAGTTAAGGGAGTTGTCGGAAAACTGCGCTCCTAAAGCAATTTATAGACAAATTCAGACTATTTTATTTCTTGAAGTGTTTACTATCATTTATTGAGGTTACTTGAGTCCCAACTTTCAGTAATGGAGATACTTCAGAGTATATGGAGACCCATGGATACCGAGATATCTGACTCGACCGCCAAATTAGGGATTTTCACTCATTCTTGAAGCAGCTTATGGCCAAAGCCCAAAGTTACAATCATAAAGGGTTCTTCTCCGGTAGCGCCTCCGAAAGTTACTCTTGCACTTTTCTCGTATCTGGCTTCGTTTCCGAGCTGTAATCAAAAAGACGTTAAAATTGATTAAATCGTCGAATTTCGCTGAAAATACGCCTTTTACGGTATTCGAGGACTTATGCAGGAAATCATCCATTCTTTCGGCTTTAAGGGGTACGTGTCGATGTAATAGGTTCCTAGTAACTACTGAAGAGTCAGTATGTCACAAAAATTTCCTCGATTACCTTGAAGTTAAGGGAGTTGTTGGAAAACTGCGCTCCTAAAGCAGTTTATAGACAAACTCAGATTATCTGATTTCTTGGAGTGTTTACTATCATTTATTGAGGTTACTTGAGTCCTAACTTTCAGTAATGGAGATACTTCAGAGTATATGGAGACCCATGGATACCGAGATATCCGACTCGACCGCCAAATTAAGGATTTTCACTCATTCTTGAAGCAGCTTATGGCCAAAGCCCAATGTTACAATCTTAAAGGGTTCTTCTCCGGTCGCGCCTCCGAAAGTTACTCTTGCACTTTTCTCGTATCTCGCTTCGTTTCCGAGCTGTAATCAAAAAGATGTTAAAATTGCTTAAATCGTCGAATTTCGCTGAAAATACACCTTTTACGGTATTCGAGGACTTATGCAGGAAATCATCAATTCTTTCGGCTTTGAGCGGTACGTGTCTATGTATAAGTTCCTAGTAACTACTGAAGACTCAGTATGTCACAAAAATTTCCTCGATTACCTTGAAGTTAAGGGAGTTGTTGGAAAACTGCGCTCCTAAAGCAATTTATAGACAAATTCTGACTATTTTATTTCTTGAAGTGTTTACTATCATTTATTGAGGTTACTTGAGTCCTAACTTTCAGTAATGGAGATACTTCAGAGTATATGGAAACCCATGGATACCGAGATATCTGACTCGACCGCCAAATTAGGGATTTTCACTCATTCTTGAAGCAGCTTATGGCCAAAGCCCAAAGTTACAATCATAAAGGGTTCTTCTCCGTTAGCGCCTCCGAAAGTTACTCTTGCACTTTTCTCGTATCTGGCTTCGTTTCCGAGCTGTAATCAAAAAGACGTTAAAATTGATAAAAATCGTCGAATTTCGCTCAAAATACGCCTTTTACGGTATTCGAGGACTTATGCACGAAATCATCCATTCTTTCGGCTTTAAGGGGTACGTGTCGATGTAATAGGTTCCTAGTAACTACTGAAGAGTCAGTATGTCACAAAGATTTCCTCGATTACCTTGAAGTTAAGGGAGTTGTTGGAAAACTGCGCTCCTAAAGCAGTTTATAGACAAACTCAGACTATCTGATTTCTTGGAGTGTTTACTATCATTTATTGAGGTTACTTGAGTCCTAACTTTCAGTAATGGAGATACTTCAGGGTATATGGAGACCCATGGATACCGAGATATCCGACTCGACCGCCAAATTAAGGATTTTCACTCATTCTTGAAGCAGCTTATGGCCAAAGCCCAATGTTACAATCTTAAAGGGTTCTTCTCCGGTAGGGCCTCCGAAAGTTACTCTTGCACTTTTCTCGTATGACGCTTCGTTTCCGAGCTGTAATCAATAAGACGTTAAAATTGCTTAAATCGTCGAATTTCGCTGAAAATACGCCTTTTACGGTATTCGAGGACTTATGCAGGAAATCATCAATTCTTTCGGCTTTATGGGGTACGTGTCGATGTATAAGTTCCTAGTAACTACTGAAGACTCAGTATGTCACAAAAATTTCCTCGATTACCTTGAAGTTAAGGGAGTTGTTGGAAAACTGCGCTCCTAAAGCAATTTATAGACAAATTCAGACTATTTTATTTCTTGAAGTGTTTACTATCATTTATTGAGGTTACTTGAGTCCTAACTTTCAGTAGTGGAGATACTTCAGAGTATATGGAGACCCATGGATACCGAGATATCTGACTCGACCGCCAAATTAAGGATTTTCACTCATTCTTGAAGCAGCTTATGGCCAAAGCCCAAAGTTACAATCATAAAGGGTTCTTCTCCGGTAGCGCCTCCGAAAGTTACTCTTGAACTTTTCTCGTATCTGGCTTCGTTTCCGAGCTGTAATCAAAAAGACGTTAAAATTGATTAAATCGTCGAATTTCGCTGAAAATACGCCTTTTACGGTATTCGACTACTTATGCAGGAAATCATCCATTCTTTCGGCTTTAAGGGGTACGTGTCGATGTATAAGTTCCTAGTAACTACTGAAGACTCAGTATGTCACAAAAATTTCCTCGATTACCTTGAAGTTAAGGGAGTTGTCGGAAAACTGCGCTCCTAAAGCAATTTATAGACAAATTCAGACTATCTGATTTCTTGGAGTGTTTACTATCATTTATTGAGGTTACTTGAGTCCTAACTTTCAGTAATGGAGATACTTCAGAGTATATGGAGACCCATGGATACCGAGATATCCGACTCGGCCGCCAAATTAGGGATTTTCACTCATTCTTGAAGCATCTTACAATCTTAAAGGGTTCTTCTCCGGTCGCGCCTCCGAAAGTTACTCTTGCACTTTTCTCGTATCTCGCTTCGTTTCCGAGCTGTAATCAAAAAGATGTTAAAATTGCTTAAATCGTCGAATTTCGCTGAAAATACGCCATTTACGGTATTCGAGGACTTATGCAGGAAATCATCAATTCTTTCGGCTTTGAGGGGTACGTATCTATGTATAAGTTCCTAGTAACTACTGAAGACTCAGTATGTCACAAAAATTTCCTCGATTACCTTGAAGTTAAGGGAGTTGTCGGAAAACTGCGCTCCTAAAGCAATTTATAGACAAATTCAGACTATTTTATTTCTTGAAGTGTTTACTATCATTTATTGAGGTTGCTTGAGTCCTAACTTTCAGTAATGGAGATACTTCAGAGTATATGGAGACCCATGGATACCGAGATATCTGACTCGACCGCCAAATTAGGGATTTTCACTCATTCTTGAAGCAGCTTATGGCCAAAGCCCAAAGTTACAATCATAAAGGGTTCTTCTCCGGTAGCGCCTCCGAAAGTTACTCTTGCACTTTTCTCGTATCTGGCTTCGTTTCCGAGCTGCAATCAAAAAGACGTTAAAATTGATTAAATCGTCGAATTTCGCTGAAAATACGCCTTTTACGGTATTCGAGGACTTATGCAGGAAATCATCCATTCTTTCGGCTTTAAGGGGTACGTGTCGATGTAATAGGTTCCTAGTAACTACTGAAGAGTCAGTGTGTCACAAAAATTTCCTCGATTACCTTGAAGTTAAGGGAGTTGTTGGAAAACTGCGCTCCTAAAGCAGTTTATAGACAAACTCAGACTATCTGATTTCTTGGAGTGTTTACTATCATTTATTGAGGTTACTTGAGTCCTAACTTTCAGTAATGGAGATACTTCAGAGTATATGGAGACCCATGGATACCGAGATATCCGACTCGACCGCCAAATTAAGGATTTTCACTCATTCTTGAAGCAGCTTATGGCCAAAGCCCAATGTTACAATCTTAAAGGGTTCTTCTCCGGTCGCGCCTCCGAAAGTTAATCTTGCACTTTTCTCGTATCTCGCTTCGTTTCCGAGCTGTAATCAAAAAGATGTTAAAATTGCTTAAATCGTCGAATCTCGCTGAAAATACACCTTTTACGGTATTCGAGGACTTATGCAGGAAATCATCAATTCTTTCGGCTTTGAGCGGTACGTGTCTATGTATAAGTTCCTAGTAACTACTGAAGACTCAGTATGTCACAAAAATTTCCTCGATTACCTTGAAGTTAAGGGAGTTGTTGGAAAACTGCGCTCCTAAAGCAATTTATAGACAAATTCAGACTATTTTATTTCTTGAAGTGTTTACTATCATTTATTGAGGTTACTTGAGTCCTAACTTTCAGTAATGGAGATACTTCAGAGTATATGGAAACCCATGGATACCGAGATATCTGACTCGACCGCCAAATTAGGGATTTTCACTCATTCTTGAAGCAGCTTATGGCCAAAGCCCAAAGTTACAATCATAAAGGGTTCTTCTCCGTTAGCGCCTCCGAAAGTTACTCTTGCACTTTTCTCGTATCTGGCTTCGTTTCCGAGCTGTAATCAAAAAGACGTTAAAATTGATAAAAATCGTCGAATTTCGCTCAAAATACGCCTTTTACGGTATTCGAGGACTTATGCACGAAATCATCCATTCTTTCGGCTTTAAGGGGTACGTGTCGATGTAATAGGTTCCTAGTAACTACTGAAGAGTCAGTATGTCACAAAGATTTCCTCGATTACCTTGAAGTTAAGGGAGTTGTTGGAAAACTGCGCTCCTAAAGCAGTTTATAGACAAACTCAGACTATCTGATTTCTTGGAGTGTTTACTATCATTTATTGAGGTTACTTGAGTCCTAACTTTCAGTAATGGAGATACTTCAGGGTATATGGAGACCCATGGATACCGAGATATCCGACTCGACCGCCAAATTAAGGATTTTCACTCATTCTTGAAGCAGCTTATGGCCAAAGCCCAAAGTTACAATCATAAAGGGTTCTTCTCCGGTAGCGCCTCCGAAAGTTACTCTTGAACTTTTCTCGTATCTGGCTTCGTTTCCGAGCTGTAATCAAAAAGACGTTAAAATTGATTAAATCGTCGAATTTCGCTGAAAATACGCCTTTTACGGTATTCGAGGACTTATGCAGGAAATCATCCATTCTTTCGGCTTTAAGGGGTACGTGTCGATGTAATAGGTACCTAGTAACTACTGAAGAGTCAGTATGTCACAAAAATTTCCTCGATTACCTTGAAGTTAAGGGAGTTGTTGGAAAACTGCGCTGCTAAAGCAGTTTATAGACAAACTCAGACTATGTGATTTCTTGGAGTGTTTACTATCATTTATTGTGGTTACTTGAGTCCTAACTTTCAGTAATGGAGATACTTCAGAGTATATGGAGACCCATGGATACCGAGATATCCGACTCGACCGCCAAATTAAGGATTTTCACTCATTCTTGAAGCAGCTTATGGCCAAAGCCCAATGTTACAATCTTAAAGGGTTCTTCTCCGGTAGGGCCTCCGAAAGTTACTCTTGCACTTTTCTCGTATGACGCTTCGTTTCCGAGCTGTAATCAAAAAGACGTTAAAATTGCTTAAATCGTCGAATTTCGCTGAAAATACGCCTTTTACGGTATTCGAGGACTTATGCAGGAAATCATCCATTCTTTCGGCTTTAAGGGGTACGTGTCGATTTATAAGTTCCTAGTAATTACTGAAGACTCAGTATGCCACAAAAATTTCGTCGATTACCTTGAAGTTGGAAAACTGCGCTCCTAAAGCAATTTATAGACAAATTCAGACTATCTGATTCCTTGGAGTGTTTACTATCATTTATTGAGGTTACTTGAGTCCTAACTTTCAGTAATGGAGATACTTCAGAGTATATGGAGACCCATGGATACTGAGATATCTGATTCGACCGCCAAATTAGGGATTTTCACTCATTCTTGAAGCAGCTTATTTCCAAAGCCCAATGTTACAATCTTAAAGGGTTCTTCTCCGGTAGCGCCTCCGAAAGTTACTCTTGCACTTTTCTCGTATCTCGCTTCGTTTCCGAGCTGTAATCAAAAAGACGTTAAAATTGCTTAAATCGTCGAATTTCGCTGAAAATACGCCTTTTACGGTATTCGAGGACTTATGCAGGAAATCATCCATTCTTTCGGCTTTAAGGGGTACGTGTCGATGTATAAGTTCCTAGTAACTATTGAAGACTCAGTATGTCACAAAAATTTCCTCGATTACCTTGAAGTTAAGGGAGTTGTTGGAAAACTGCGCTCCTAAAGCAATTTATAGACAAATTCAGACTATCTGATTTCTTGAAGTGTTTACTATCATTTATTGAGGTTACTTGAATCCTAACTTTCAGTAATGGAGATACTTCAGAGTATATGGAGGCCCATGGATACCGAGATATCCGACTCGACCGCCAAATTAGGGAGATTCACTCATTCTTGAAGCAGCTTATGGCCAAAGCCCAATGTTACAATCTTAAAGGGTTCTTCTCCGGTAGCGCCTCCGAAAGTTACTCTTGCACTTTTTTAGTATCTCGCTTCGTTTCCGAGCTGTAATCAAAAAGACGTTAAAAATGCTTAAATCGTCGAATTTCGCTGAAAATACGCCTATTACGGTATTCGAGGACTTATGCAGGAAATCATCCATTCTTTCGGCTTTAAGGTTTACGTGTCGATGTATAAGTTCCTAGTAACTACTGAAGACTCAGTATGTCACAAAAATAAAATTTATTTTATTGAAGTTAAGGGAGTTGTTGGAAAACTGCGCTCCTAAAGCAATTTATAAACAAATTCAGACTATTTTATTTCTTGAAGTGTGTACTGTCATTTATTGAGGTTACTTGAGTCCTAACTTTCAGTAATGGAGATACTTCAGAGTATATGAAGTCCCATGGATACCGAGATATCCGACTCGACCGCCAAATTAGGGATTTTCACTCATTCTTGAAGCATCTTACAATCTTAAAGGGTTCTTCTCCGGTCGCGCATCCGAAAGTTACTCTTGCACTTTTCTCGTATCTCGCTTCGTTTCCGAGCTGTAATCAAAAAGATGTTAAAATTGCTTAAATCGTCGAATTTCGCTGAAAATACGCCATTTACGGTATTCGAGGACTTATGCAGGAAATCATCAATTCTTTCGGCTTTGAGGGGTACGTGTCTATGTATAAGTTCCTAGTAACTACTGAAGACTCAGTTTGTCACAAAAATTTCCTCGATTACCTTGAAGTTAAGGGAGTTGTCGGAAAACTGCGCTCCTAAAGCAATTTATAGACAAATTCAGACTATTTTATTTCTTGAAGTGTTTACTATCATTTATTGAGGTTACTTGAGTCCCAACTTTCAGTAATGGAGATACTTCAGAGTATATGGAGACCCATGGATACCGAGATATCTGACTCGACCGCCAAATTAGGGATTTTCACTCATTCTTGAAGCAGCTTATGGCCAAAGCCCAAAGTTACAATCATAAAGGGTTCTTCTCCGGTAGCGCCTCCGAAAGTTACTCTTGCACTTTTCTCGTATCTGGCTTCGTTTCCGAGCTGTAATCAAAAAGACGTTAAAATTGATTAAATCGTCGAATTTCGCTGAAAATACGCCTTTTACGGTATTCGAGGACTTATGCAGGAAATCATCCATTCTTTCGGCTTTAAGGGGTACGTGTCGATGTAATAGGTTCCTAGTAACTACTGAAGAGTCAGTATGTCACAAAAATTTCCTCGATTACCTTGAAGTTAAGGGAGTTGTTGGAAAACTGCGCTCCTAAAGCAGTTTATAGACAAACTCAGACTATCTGATTTCTTGGAGTGTTTACTATCATTTATTGAGGTTACTTGAGTCCTAACTTTCAGTAATGGAGATACTTCAGAGTATATGGAGACCCATGGATACCGAGATATCCGACTCGACCGCCAAATTAAGGATTTTCACTCATTCTTGAAGCAGCTTATGGCCAAAGCCCAATGTTACAATCTTAAAGGGTTCTTCTCCGGTCGCGCCTCCGAAAGTTACTCTTGCACTTTTCTCGTATCTCGCTTCGTTTCCGAGCTGTAATCAAAAAGATGTTAAAATTGCTTAAATCGTCGAATTTCGCTGAAAATACACCTTTTACGGTATTCGAGGACTTATGCAGGAAATCATCAATTCTTTCGGCTTTGAGCGGTACGTGTCTATGTATAAGTTCCTAGTAACTACTGAAGACTCAGTATGTCACAAAAATTTCCTCGATTATCTTGAAGTTAAGGGAGTTGTCGGAAAACTGCGCTCCTAAAGCAATTTATAGACAAATTCAGACTATTTTATTTCTTGAAGTGTTTACTATCATTTATTGAGGTTACTTGAGTCCTAACTTTCAGTAATGGAGATACTTCAGAGTATATGGAGACCCATGGATACCGAGATATCTGACTCGACCGCCAAATTAGGGATTTTCACTCATTCTTGAAGCAGCTTATGGCCAAAGTCCAAAGTTACAATCATAAAGGGTTCTTCTCCGGTAGCGCCTCCGAAAGTTACTCTAGCACTTTTCTCGTATCTGGCTTCGTTTCCGAGCTGTAATCAAAAAGACGTTAAAATTGATTAAATCGTCGAATTTCGCTGAAAATACGCCTTTTACGGTATTCGAGGACTTATGCAGGAAATCATCCATTCTTTCGGCTTTAAGGGGTACGTGTCGATGTAATAGGTTCCTAGTAACTACTGAAGAGTCAGTATGTCACAAAAATTTCCTCGATTACCTTGAAGTTAAGGGAGTTGTTGGAAAACTGCGCTCCTAAAGCAGTTTATAGACAAACTGAGACTATCTGATTTCTTGGAGTGTTTACTATCATTTATTGAGGTTACTTGAGTCCTAACTTTCAGTAATGGAGATACTTCAGAGTATATGGAGACCCATGGATACCGAGATATCCGACTCGACCGCCAAATTAAGGATTTTCACTCATTCTTGAAGCAGCTTATGGCCAAAGCCCAATGTTACAATCTTAAAGGGTTCTTCTCCGGTAGGGCCTCCGAAAGTTACTCTAGCACTTTTCTTGTATGACGCTTCGTTTCCGAGCTGTAATCAAAAAGACGTTAAAATTGCTTAAATCGTCGAATTTCGCTGAAAATACGCCTTTTACGGTATTCGAGGACTTATGCAGGAAATCATCAATTCTTTCGGCTTTATGGGGTACGTGTCGATGTATAAGTTCCTAGTAACTACTGAAGACTCAGTATGTCACAAAAATTTCCTCGATTACCTTGAAGTTAAGGGAGTTGTTGGAAAACTGCGCTCCTAAAGCAATTTATAGACAAATTCAGACTATTTTATTTCTTGAAGTGTTTACTATCATTTATTGAGGTTACTTGAGTCCTAACTTTCAGTAATGGAGATACTTCAGAGTATATGGAGACCCATGGATACCGAGATATCTGACTCGACCGCCAAATTAGGGATTTTCACTCATTCTTGAAGCAGCTTATGGCCAAAGCCCAAAGTTACAATCATAAAGGGTTCTTCTCCGGTAGCGCCTCCGAAAGTTACTCTTGCACTTTTCTCGTATCTGGCTTCGTTTCCGAGCTGTAATCAAAAAGACGTTAAAATTGCTTAAATCGTCGAATTTCGCTGAAAATACGCGTTTTACGGTATTCGAGGACTTATGCAGGAAATCATCCATTCTTTCGGCTTTAAGGGGTACGTGTCGATGTATAAGTTCCTAGTAACTACTGAAGGCTCAGTATGCCCCAAAAATTTCGTCGATTACCTTGAAGTTGGAAAACTGCGCTCCTAAAGCAATTTATAGACAAATTCAGACTATCTGATTCCTTGGAGTGTTTACTATCATTTATTGAGGTTACTTGAGTCCTAACTTTCAGTAATGGAGATACTTCAGAGTATATGGAGACCCATGGATACCGAGATATCCGACTCGACCGCCAAATTAGGGAGTTTCACTCATTCTTGAAGCAGCTTATGGCCGAAGCCCAATGTTACAATCTTAAAGGGTTGTTCTCCGGTAGCGCCTCCGAAAGTTACTCTTGCACTTTTCTCGTATGACGCTTCGTTTCCGAGCTGTAATCAAAAAGACGTTAAAATTGCTTAAATCGTCGAATTTCGCTGAAAATACGCCTTTTACGGTATTCGACTACTTATGCAGGAAATCATCCATTCTTTCGGCTTTAAGGGGTACGTGTCGATGTATAAGTTCCTAGTAACTACTGAAGACTCAGTATGTCACAAAAATTTCCTCGATTACCTTGAAGTTAAGGGAGTTGTCGGAAAACTGCGCTCCTAAAGCAATTTATAGACAAATTCAGACTATCTGATTTCTTGGAGTGTTTACTATCATTTATTGAGGTTACTTGAGTCCTAACTTTCAGTAATGGAGATACTTCAGAGTATATGGAGACCCATGGATACCGAGATATCCGACTCGACCGCCAAATTAGGGAGTTTCACTCATTCTTGAAGCAGCTTATGGCCAAAGCCCAATGTTACAATCTTAAAGGGTTCTTCTCCGGTAGCGCCTCCGAAAGTTACTCTTGCACATTTCTCGTATCTCGCTTCGTTTCCGAGCTGTAATCAAAAAGACGTTAAAAATGCTTAAATCGTCGAATTTCGCTGAAAATACGCCTTTTACGGTATTCGAGGACTTATGCAGGAAGTCATCAATTCTTTCGGCTTTAAGGGGTACGTGTCGATGTATAAGTTCCTAGTAACTACTGAAGACTCAGTATGTCACAAAAATTTCCTCGATTACATTGAAGTTAAGGGAGTTGTTGGAAAACTGCGCTCCTAAAGCAATTTATAGACAAATTCAGACTATCTGATTTCTTGGAGTGTTTACTACCATTTATTGAGGTTACTTGAGTCCTAACTTTCAGTAATGGAGATACTTCAGAGTATATGGAGACCCATGGATACCGAGATATCCGACTCGACCGCCAAATTAGGGAGTTTCACTCATTCTTGAAGCAGCTTATGGCCAAAGCCCAATGTTACAATCTGAAAGGGTTCTTCTCCGGTAGCGCCTCCGAAAGTTACTCTTGCACTTTTCTCGTATGACGCTTCGTTTCCGAGCTGTAATCAAAAGGACGTTAAAATTGCTTAAATCGTCGAATTTCGTTGAAAATACGCCTTTTACGGTATTCGAGGACTTATGCAGGAAATCATCCATTCTTTCGGCTTTAAGGGGTACGTGTCGATGTATAAGTTCCTAGTAACTACTGAAGACTCAGTATGTCACAAAAATTTCCTCGATTACCTTGAAGTTAAGGGAGTTGTTGGAAAACTGCGCTCCTAAAGCAATTTATAGACAAATTCAGACTATCTGATTTCTTGGAGTGTTTACTATCATTTATTGAGGTTACTTGAGTCCTAACTTTCAGTAATGGAGATACTTCAGAGTATATGGAGACCCATGGATACCGAGATATCCGACTCGACCGCCAAATTAGGGAGTTTCACTCATTCTTGAAGCAGCTTATGGCCAAAGCCCAATGTTACAATCTTAAAGGGTTCTTCTCCGGTAGCGCCCCCGAAAGTTACTCTTGCACTTTTCTCGTATCTCGCTTCGTTTCCGAGCTGTAATCAAAAAGACGTTAAAAATGCTTAAATCGTCGAATTTCGCTGAAAATACGCCTTTTACGGTATTCGAGGACTTATGCAGGAAATCATCCATTCTTTCGGCTTTAAGGGGTACGTGTCGATGTATAAGTTCCTAGTAACTACTGACGACTCAGTATGTCACATAAATTTTCTCGATTACCTTGAAGTTAACGGAGTTGTTGGAAAACTGCGCTCCTAAAGCAATTTATAGACAAATTCAGACTATCTGATTTCTTGGAGTGTTTACTATCATTTATTGAGGTTACTTGAGTCCTAACTTTCAGTAATGGAGATACTTCAGAGTATATGGAGACCCATGGATACCGAGATATCCGACTCGACCGCCAAATTAGGGAGTTTCACTCATTCTTGAAGCAGCTTATGGCCAAAGCCCAATGTTACAATCTTAAAGGGTTCTTCTCCGGTAGCGCCCCCGAAAGTTACTCTTGCACTTTTCTCGTATCTCGCTTCGTTTCCGAGCTGTAATCAAAAAGACGTTAAAAATGCTTAAATCGTCGAATTTCGCTGAAAATACGCCTTTTACGGTATTCGAGGACTTATGCAGGAAATCATCCATTCTTTCGGCTTTAAGGTTTACGTGTCGATGTATAAGTTCCTAGTAACTACTGAAGACTCAGTATGTCACAAAAATAAAATTTATTTTATTGAAGTTAAGGGAGTTGTTGGAAAACTGCGCTCCTAAAGCAATTTATAAACAAATTCAGACTATTTTATTTCTTGAAGTGTGTACTGTCATTTATTGAGGTTACTTGAGTCCTAACTTTCAGTAATGGAGATACTTCAGAGTATATGAAGTCCCATGGATACCGAGATATCCGACTCGACCGCCAAATTAGGGATTTTCACTCATTCTTGAAGCATCTTACAATCTTAAAGGGTTCTTCTCCGGTCGCGCATCCGAAAGTTACTCTTGCACTTTTCTCGTATCTCGCTTCGTTTCCGAGCTGTAATCAAAAAGATGTTAAAATTGCTTAAATCGTCGAATTTCGCTGAAAATACGCCATTTACGGTATTCGAGGACTTATGCAGGAAATCATCAATTCTTTCGGCTTTGAGGGGTACGTGTCTATGTATAAGTTCCTAGTAACTACTGAAGACTCAGTTTGTCACAAAAATTTCCTCGATTACCTTGAAGTTAAGGGAGTTGTCGGAAAACTGCGCTCCTAAAGCAATTTATAGACAAATTCAGACTATTTTATTTCTTGAAGTGTTTACTATCATTTATTGAGGTTACTTGAGTCCCAACTTTCAGTAATGGAGATACTTCAGAGTATATGGAGACCCATGGATACCGAGATATCTGACTCGACCGCCAAATTAGGGATTTTCACTCATTCTTGAAGCAGCTTATGGCCAAAGCCCAAAGTTACAATCATAAAGGGTTCTTCTCCGGTAGCGCCTCCGAAAGTTACTCTTGCACTTTTCTCGTATCTGGCTTCGTTTCCGAGCTGTAATCAAAAAGACGTTAAAATTGATTAAATCGTCGAATTTCGCTGAAAATACGCCTTTTACGGTATTCGAGGACTTATGCAGGAAATCATCCATTCTTTCGGCTTTAAGGGGTACGTGTCGATGTAATAGGTTCCTAGTAACTACTGAAGAGTCAGTATGTCACAAAAATTTCCTCGATTACCTTGAAGTTAAGGGAGTTGTTGGAAAACTGCGCTCCTAAAGCAGTTTATAGACAAACTCAGACTATCTGATTTCTTGGAGTGTTTACTATCATTTATTGAGGTTACTTGAGTCCTAACTTTCAGTAATGGAGATACTTCAGAGTATATGGAGACCCATGGATACCGAGATATCCGACTCGACCGCCAAATTAAGGATTTTCACTCATTCTTGAAGCAGCTTATGGCCAAAGCCCAATGTTACAATCTTAAAGGGTTCTTCTCCGGTCGCGCCTCCGAAAGTTACTCTTGCACTTTTCTCGTATCTCGCTTCGTTTCCGAGCTGTAATCAAAAAGATGTTAAAATTGCTTAAATCGTCGAATTTCGCTGAAAATACACCTTTTACGGTATTCGAGGACTTATGCAGGAAATCATCAATTCTTTCGGCTTTGAGCGGTACGTGTCTATGTATAAGTTCCTAGTAACTACTGAAGACTCAGTATGTCACAAAAATTTCCTCGATTATCTTGAAGTTAAGGGAGTTGTCGGAAAACTGCGCTCCTAAAGCAATTTATAGACAAATTCAGACTATTTTATTTCTTGAAGTGTTTACTATCATTTATTGAGGTTACTTGAGTCCTAACTTTCAGTAATGGAGATACTTCAGAGTATATGGAGACCCATGGATACCGAGATATCTGACTCGACCGCCAAATTAGGGATTTTCACTCATTCTTGAAGCAGCTTATGGCCAAAGTCCAAAGTTACAATCATAAAGGGTTCTTCTCCGGTAGCGCCTCCGAAAGTTACTCTAGCACTTTTCTCGTATCTGGCTTCGTTTCCGAGCTGTAATCAAAAAGACGTTAAAATTGATTAAATCGTCGAATTTCGCTGAAAATACGCCTTTTACGGTATTCGAGGACTTATGCAGGAAATCATCCATTCTTTCGGCTTTAAGGGGTACGTGTCGATGTAGTAGGTTCCTAGTAACTACTGAAGAGTCAGTATGTCACAAAAATTTCCTCGATTACCTTGAAGTTAAGGGAGTTGTTGGAAAACTGCGCTCCTAAAGCAGTTTATAGACAAACTGAGACTATCTGATTTCTTGGAGTGTTTACTATCATTTATTGAGGTTACTTGAGTCCTAACTTTCAGTAATGGAGATACTTCAGAGTATATGGAGACCCATGGATACCGAGATATCCGACTCGACCGCCAAATTAAGGATTTTCACTCATTCTTGAAGCAGCTTATGGCCAAAGCCCAATGTTACAATCTTAAAGGGTTCTTCTCCGGTAGGGCCTCCGAAAGTTACTCTAGCACTTTTCTTGTATGACGCTTCGTTTCCGAGCTGTAATCAAAAAGACGTTAAAATTGCTTAAATCGTCGAATTTCGCTGAAAATACGCCTTTTACGGTATTCGAGGACTTATGCAGGAAATCATCAATTCTTTCGGCTTTATGGGGTACGTGTCGATGTATAAGTTCCTAGTAACTACTGAAGACTCAGTATGTCACAAAAATTTCCTCGATTACCTTGAAGTTAAGGGAGTTGTTGGAAAACTGCGCTCCTAAAGCAATTTATAGACAAATTCAGACTATTTTATTTCTTGAAGTGTTTACTATCATTTATTGAGGTTACTTGAGTCCTAACTTTCAGTAATGGAGATACTTCAGAGTATATGGAGACCCATGGATACCGAGATATCTGACTCGACCGCCAAATTAGGGATTTTCACTCATTCTTGAAGCAGCTTATGGCCAAAGCCCAAAGTTACAATCATAAAGGGTTCTTCTCCGGTAGCGCCTCCGAAAGTTACTCTTGCACTTTTCTCGTATCTGGCTTCGTTTCCGAGCTGTAATCAAAAAGACGTTAAAATTGCTTAAATCGTCGAATTTCGCTGAAAATACGCGTTTTACGGTATTCGAGGACTTATGCAGGAAATCATCCATTCTTTCGGCTTTAAGGGGTACGTGTCGATGTATAAGTTCCTAGTAACTACTGAAGGCTCAGTATGCCCCAAAAATTTCGTCGATTACCTTGAAGTTGGAAAACTGCGCTCCTAAAGCAATTTATAGACAAATTCAGACTATCTGATTCCTTGGAGTGTTTACTATCATTTATTGAGGTTACTTGAGTCCTAACTTTCAGTAATGGAGATACTTCAGAGTATATGGAGACCCATGGATACCGAGATATCCGACTCGACCGCCAAATTAGGGAGTTTCACTCATTCTTGAAGCAGCTTATGGCCGAAGCCCAATGTTACAATCTTAAAGGGTTCTTCTCCGGTAGCGCCTCCGAAAGTTACTCTTGCACTTTTCTCGTATGACGCTTCGTTTCCGAGCTGTAATCAAAAAGACGTTAAAATTGCTTAAATCGTCGAATTTCGCTGAAAATACGCCTTTTACGGTATTCGACTACTTATGCAGGAAATCATCCATTCTTTCGGCTTTAAGGGGTACGTGTCGATGTATAAGTTCCTAGTAACTACTGAAGACTCAGTATGTCACAAAAATTTCCTCGATTACCTTGAAGTTAAGGGAGTTGTCGGAAAACTGCGCTCCTAAAGCAATTTATAGACAAATTCAGACTATCTGATTTCTTGGAGTGTTTACTATCATTTATTGAGGTTACTTGAGTCCTAACTTTCAGTAATGGAGATACTTCAGAGTATATGGAGACCCATGGATACCGAGATATCCGACTCGACCGCCAAATTAGGGAGTTTCACTCATTCTTGAAGCAGCTTATGGCCAAAGCCCAATGTTACAATCTTAAAGGGTTCTTCTCCGGTAGCGCCTCCGAAAGTTACTCTTGCACATTTCTCGTATCTCGCTTCGTTTCCGAGCTGTAATCAAAAAGACGTTAAAAATGCTTAAATCGTCGAATTTCGCTGAAAATACGCCTTTTACGGTATTCGAGGACTTATGCAGGAAGTCATCAATTCTTTCGGCTTTAAGGGGTACGTGTCGATGTATAAGTTCCTAGTAACTACTGAAGACTCAGTATGTCACAAAAATTTCCTCGATTACATTGAAGTTAAGGGAGTTGTTGGAAAACTGCGCTCCTAAAGCAATTTATAGACAAATTCAGACTATCTGATTTCTTGGAGTGTTTACTACCATTTATTGAGGTTACTTGAGTCCTAACTTTCAGTAATGGAGATACTTCAGAGTATATGGAGACCCATGGATACCGAGATATCCGACTCGACCGCCAAATTAGGGAGTTTCACTCATTCTTGAAGCAGCTTATGGCCAAAGCCCAATGTTACAATCTGAAAGGGTTCTTCTCCGGTAGCGCCTCCGAAAGTTACTCTTGCACTTTTCTCGTATGACGCTTCGTTTCCGAGCTGTAATCAAAAGGACGTTAAAATTGCTTAAATCGTCGAATTTCGTTGAAAATACGCCTTTTACGGTATTCGAGGACTTATGCAGGAAATCATCCATTCTTTCGGCTTTAAGGGGTACGTGTCGATGTATAAGTTCCTAGTAACTACTGAAGACTCAGTATGTCACAAAAATTTCCTCGATTACCTTGAAGTTAAGGGAGTTGTTGGAAAACTGCGCTCCTAAAGCAATTTATAGACAAATTCAGACTATCTGATTTCTTGGAGTGTTTACTATCATTTATTGAGGTTACTTGAGTCCTAACTTTCAGTAATGGAGATACTTCAGAGTATATGGAGACCCATGGATACCGAGATATCCGACTCGACCGCCAAATTAGGGAGTTTCACTCATTCTTGAAGCAGCTTATGGCCAAAGCCCAATGTTACAATCTTAAAGGGTTCTTCTCCGGTAGCGCCCCCGAAAGTTACTCTTGCACTTTTCTCGTATCTCGCTTCGTTTCCGAGCTGTAATCAAAAAGACGTTAAAAATGCTTAAATCGTCGAATTTCGCTGAAAATACGCCTTTTACGGTATTCGAGGACTTATGCAGGAAATCATCCATTCTTTCGGCTTTAAGGGGTACGTGTCGATGTATAAGTTCCTAGTAACTACTGACGACTCAGTATGTCACAAAAATTTTCTCGATTACCTTGAAGTTAACGGAGTTGTTGGAAAACTGCGCTCCTAAAGCAATTTATAAACAAATTCAGACTATTTTATTTCTTGAAGTGTGTACTATCATTTATTGAGGTTACTTGAGTCCTAACTTTCAGTAATGGAGATACTTCAGAGTATATGGAGTCCCATTGATACCGAGATATCCGACTCGTCCGCCAAATTAGGGAGTTTCACTAATTCTTGAAGCAGCTTATGGCCAAAGCCCAATGTTACAACCTTAAAGGGTTCTTCTCCGGTAGCGCCTCCGAAAGTTACTCTTGCACTTTTCTCGTATGACGCTTCGTTTCCGAGATGTAATCAAAAAGACGTTAAAATTGCTTAAATCGTCGAATTTCGCTGAAAATACGCCTTTTACGGTATTCGAGGACTTATGCAGGAAATCATCCATTCTTTCGGCTTTAAGGGGTACGTGTCGATGTATAAGTTCCTAGTAACTACTGAAGACTCAGTATGTCACAAAAATTTCCTTGATTACCTTGAAGTTAAGGGAGTTGTTGGAAAACTGCGCTCCTAAAGCAATTTATAGACAAATTCAGACTATCTGATTTCTTGGAGTGTTTACTATCATTTATTGAGGTTACTTGAGTCCTAACTTTCAGTAATGGAGATACTTCAGAGTATATGGAGACCCATGGATACCGAGATATCCGACTCGACCGCCAAATTAGGGAGTTTCACTCATTCTTGAAGCAGCTTATGGCCAAAGCCCAATGTTACAACCTTAAAGGGTTCTTCTCCGGTAGCGCCTCCGAAAGTTACTCTTGCACTTTTCTCATATGACGCTTCGTTTCCGAGATGTAATCAAAAAGACGTTAAAATTGCTTAAATCGTCGAATTTCGCTGAAAATACGCCTTTTACGGTATTCGAGGACTTATGCAGGAAATCATCCATTCTTTCGGCTTTAAGGGGTACGTGTCGATGTATAAGTTCCTAGTAACTACTGAAGACTCAGTATGTCACAAAAATTTCCTTGATTACCTTGAAGTTAAGGGAGTTGTTGGAAAACTGCGCTCCTAAAGCAATTTATAGACAAATTCAGACTATCTGATTTCTTGGAGTGTTTACTATCATTTATTGAGGTTACTTGAGTCCTAACTTTCAGTAATGGAGATACTTCAGAGTATATGGAGACCCATGGATACCGAGATAACCGACTCGACCGCCAAATTAGGGAGTTTCACTCATTCTTGAAGCAGCTTATGGCCAAAGCCCAATGTTACAATCTTAAAGGGTTCTTCTCCGGTAGCGCCTCCGAAAGTTACTCTTGCACTTTTCTCGTATGACGCTTCGTTTCCGAGCTGTAATCAAAAAGACGTTAAAATTGCTTAAATCGTCGAATTTCGCTGAAAATACGCCTTTTACGGTATTCGAGGACTTATGCAGGAAATCATCCATTCTTTCGGCTTTAATGGGTACGTGTCGATGTATAAGTTCCTAGTAACTACTGAAGACTCAGTATGTCACAAAAATTTCCTCGATTACCTTGAAGTTAAGGGAGTTGTTGGAAAACTGCGCTCCTAAAGCAATTTATAGACAAATTCAGACTATTTTATTTCTTGAAGTGTTTACTATCATTTATTGAGGTTACTTGAGTCCTAACTTTCAGTAATGGAGATACTTCAGAGTATATGGAGACCCATGGATACCGAGATATCTGACTCGACCGCCAAAATAAGGATTTTCACTCATTCTTGAAGCAGCTTATGGCCAAAGCCCAAAGTTACAATCATAAAGGGTTCTTCTCCGGTAGCGCCTCCGAAAGTTACTCTTGAACTTTTCTCGTATCTGGCTTCGTTTCCGAGCTGTAATCAAAAAGACGTTAAAATTGATTAAATCGTCGAATTTCGCTGAAAATACGCCTTTTACGGTATTCGACTACTTATGCAGGAAATCATCCATTCTTTCGGCTTTAAGGGGTACGTGTCGATGTATAAGTTCCTAGTAACTACTGAAGACTCAGTATGTCACAAAAATTTCCTCGATTACCTTGAAGTTAAGGGAGTTGTCGGAAAACTGCGCTCCTAAAGCAATTTATAGACAAATTCAGACTATCTGATTTCTTGGAGTGTTTACTATCATTTATTGAGGTTACTTGAGTCCTAACTTTCAGTAATGGAGATACTTCAGAGTATATGGAGACCCATGGATACCGAGATATCCGACTCGGCCGCCAAATTAGGGATTTTCACTCATTCTTGAAGCATCTTACAATCTTAAAGGGTTCTTCTCCGGTCGCGCCTCCGAAAGTTACTCTTGCACTTTTCTCGTATCTCGGTTCGTTTCCGAGCTGTAATCAAAAAGATGTTAAAATTGCTTAAATCGTCGAATTTCGCTGAAAATACGCCATTTACGGTATTCGAGGACTTATGCAGGAAATCATCAATTCTTTCGGCTTTGAGGGGTACGTATCTATGTATAAGTTCCTAGTAACTACTGAAGACTCAGTATGTCACAAAAATTTCCTCGATTACCTTGAAGTTAAGGGAGTTGTCGGAAAACTGCGCTCCTAAAGCAATTTATAGACAAATTCAGACTATTTTATTTCTTGAAGTGTTTACTATCATTTATTGAGGTTGCTTGAGTCCTAACTTTCAGTAATGGAGATACTTCAGAGTATATGGAGACCCATGGATACCGAGATATCTGACTCGACCGCCAAATTAGGGATTTTCACTCATTCTTGAAGCAGCTTATGGCCAAAGCCCAAAGTTACAATCATAAAGGGTTCTTCTCCGGTAGCGCCTCCGAAAGTTACTCTTGCACTTTTCTCGTATCTGGCTTCGTTTCCGAGCTGTAATCAAAAAGACGTTAAAATTGCTTAAATCGTCGAATTTCGCTGAAAATACGCGTTTTACGGTATTCGAGGACTTATGCAGGAAATCATCCATTCTTTCGGCTTTAAGGGGTACGTGTCGATGTATAAGTTCCTAGTAACTACTGAAGGCTCAGTATGCCCCAAAAATTTCGTCGATTACCTTGAAGTTGGAAAACTGCGCTCCTAAAGCAATTTATAGACAAATTCAGACTATCTGATTCCTTGGAGTGTTTACTATCATTTATTGAGGTTACTTGAGTCCTAACTTTCAGTAATGGAGATACTTCAGAGTATATGGAGACCCATGGATACCGAGATATCCGACTCGACCGCCAAATTAGGGAGTTTCACTCATTCTTGAAGCAGCTTATGGCCGAAGCCCAATGTTACAATCTTAAAGGGTTCTTCTCCGGTAGCGCCTCCGAAAGTTACTCTTGCACTTTTCTCGTATGACGCTTCGTTTCCGAGCTGTAATCAAAAAGACGTTAAAATTGCTTAAATCGTCGAATTTCGCTGAAAATACGCCTTTTACGGTATTCGACTACTTATGCAGGAAATCATCCATTCTTTCGGCTTTAAGGGGTACGTGTCGATGTATAAGTTCCTAGTAACTACTGAAGACTCAGTATGTCACAAAAATTTCCTCGATTACCTTGAAGTTAAGGGAGTTGTCGGAAAACTGCGCTCCTAAAGCAATTTATAGACAAATTCAGACTATCTGATTTCTTGGAGTGTTTACTATCATTTATTGAGGTTACTTGAGTCCTAACTTTCAGTAATGGAGATACTTCAGAGTATATGGAGACCCATGGATACCGAGATATCCGACTCGACCGCCAAATTAGGGAGTTTCACTCATTCTTGAAGCAGCTTATGGCCAAAGCCCAATGTTACAATCTTAAAGGGTTCTTCTCCGGTAGCGCCTCCGAAAGTTACTCTTGCACATTTCTCGTATCTCGCTTCGTTTCCGAGCTGTAATCAAAAAGACGTTAAAAATGCTTAAATCGTCGAATTTCGCTGAAAATACGCCTTTTACGGTATTCGAGGACTTATGCAGGAAGTCATCAATTCTTTCGGCTTTAAGGGGTACGTGTCGATGTATAAGTTCCTAGTAACTACTGAAGACTCAGTATGTCACAAAAATTTCCTCGATTACATTGAAGTTAAGGGAGTTGTTGGAAAACTGCGCTCCTAAAGCAATTTATAGACAAATTCAGACTATCTGATTTCTTGGAGTGTTTACTACCATTTATTGAGGTTACTTGAGTCCTAACTTTCAGTAATGGAGATACTTCAGAGTATATGGAGACCCATGGATACCGAGATATCCGACTCGACCGCCAAATTAGGGAGTTTCACTCATTCTTGAAGCAGCTTATGGCCAAAGCCCAATGTTACAATCTGAAAGGGTTCTTCTCCGGTAGCGCCTCCGAAAGTTACTCTTGCACTTTTCTCGTATGACGCTTCGTTTCCGAGCTGTAATCAAAAGGACGTTAAAATTGCTTAAATCGTCGAATTTCGTTGAAAATACGCCTTTTACGGTATTCGAGGACTTATGCAGGAAATCATCCATTCTTTCGGCTTTAAGGGGTACGTGTCGATGTATAAGTTCCTAGTAACTACTGAAGACTCAGTATGTCACAAAAATTTCCTCGATTACCTTGAAGTTAAGGGAGTTGTTGGAAAACTGCGCTCCTAAAGCAATTTATAGACAAATTCAGACTATCTGATTTCTTGGAGTGTTTACTATCATTTATTGAGGTTACTTGAGTCCTAACTTTCAGTAATGGAGATACTTCAGAGTATATGGAGACCCATGGATACCGAGATATCCGACTCGACCGCCAAATTAGGGAGTTTCACTCATTCTTGAAGCAGCTTATGGCCAAAGCCCAATGTTACAATCTTAAAGGGTTCTTCTCCGGTAGCGCCCCCGAAAGTTACTCTTGCACTTTTCTCGTATCTCGCTTCGTTTCCGAGCTGTAATCAAAAAGACGTTAAAAATGCTTAAATCGTCGAATTTCGCTGAAAATACGCCTTTTACGGTATTCGAGGACTTATGCAGGAAATCATCCATTCTTTCGGCTTTAAGGGGTACGTGTCGATGTATAAGTTCCTAGTAACTACTGACGACTCAGTATGTCACAAAAATTTTCTCGATTACCTTGAAGTTAACGGAGTTGTTGGAAAACTGCGCTCCTAAAGCAATTTATAAACAAATTCAGACTATTTTATTTCTTGAAGTGTGTACTATCATTTATTGAGGTTACTTGAGTCCTAACTTTCAGTAATGGAGATACTTCAGAGTATATGGAGTCCCATTGATACCGAGATATCCGACTCGTCCGCCAAATTAGGGAGTTTCACTAATTCTTGAAGCAGCTTATGGCCAAAGCCCAATGTTACAACCTTAAAGGGTTCTTCTCCGGTAGCGCCTCCGAAAGTTACTCTTGCACTTTTCTCGTATGACGCTTCGTTTCCGAGATGTAATCAAAAAGACGTTAAAATTGCTTAAATCGTCGAATTTCGCTGAAAATACGCCTTTTACGGTATTCGAGGACTTATGCAGGAAATCATCCATTCTTTCGGCTTTAAGGGGTACGTGTCGATGTATAAGTTCCTAGTAACTACTGAAGACTCAGTATGTCACAAAAATTTCCTTGATTACCTTGAAGTTAAGGGAGTTGTTGGAAAACTGCGCTCCTAAAGCAATTTATAGACAAATTCAGACTATCTGATTTCTTGGAGTGTTTACTATCATTTATTGAGGTTACTTGAGTCCTAACTTTCAGTAATGGAGATACTTCAGAGTATATGGAGACCCATGGATACCGAGATATCCGACTCGACCGCCAAATTAGGGAGTTTCACTCATTCTTGAAGCAGCTTATGGCCAAAGCCCAATGTTACAACCTTAAAGGGTTCTTCTCCGGTAGCGCCTCCGAAAGTTACTCTTGCACTTTTCTCATATGACGCTTCGTTTCCGAGATGTAATCAAAAAGACGTTAAAATTGCTTAAATCGTCGAATTTCGCTGAAAATACGCCTTTTACGGTATTCGAGGACTTATGCAGGAAATCATCCATTCTTTCGGCTTTAAGGGGTACGTGTCGATGTATAAGTTCCTAGTAACTACTGAAGACTCAGTATGTCACAAAAATTTCCTTGATTACCTTGAAGTTAAGGGAGTTGTTGGAAAACTGCGCTCCTAAAGCAATTTATAGACAAATTCAGACTATCTGATTTCTTGGAGTGTTTACTATCATTTATTGAGGTTACTTGAGTCCTAACTTTCAGTAATGGAGATACTTCAGAGTATATGGAGACCCATGGATACCGAGATAACCGACTCGACCGCCAAATTAGGGAGTTTCACTCATTCTTGAAGCAGCTTATGGCCAAAGCCCAATGTTACAATCTTAAAGGGTTCTTCTCCGGTAGCGCCTCCGAAAGTTACTCTTGCACTTTTCTCGTATGACGCTTCGTTTCCGAGCTGTAATCAAAAAGACGTTAAAATTGCTTAAATCGTCGAATTTCGCTGAAAATACGCCTTTTACGGTATTCGAGGACTTATGCAGGAAATCATCCATTCTTTCGGCTTTAATGGGTACGTGTCGATGTATAAGTTCCTAGTAACTACTGAAGACTCAGTATGTCACAAAAATTTCCTCGATTACCTTGAAGTTAAGGGAGTTGTTGGAAAACTGCGCTCCTAAAGCAATTTATAGACAAATTCAGACTATTTTATTTCTTGAAGTGTTTACTATCATTTATTGAGGTTACTTGAGTCCTAACTTTCAGTAATGGAGATACTTCAGAGTATATGGAGACCCATGGATACCGAGATATCTGACTCGACCGCCAAAATAAGGATTTTCACTCATTCTTGAAGCAGCTTATGGCCAAAGCCCAAAGTTACAATCATAAAGGGTTCTTCTCCGGTAGCGCCTCCGAAAGTTACTCTTGAACTTTTCTCGTATCTGGCTTCGTTTCCGAGCTGTAATCAAAAAGACGTTAAAATTGATTAAATCGTCGAATTTCGCTGAAAATACGCCTTTTACGGTATTCGACTACTTATGCAGGAAATCATCCATTCTTTCGGCTTTAAGGGGTACGTGTCGATGTATAAGTTCCTAGTAACTACTGAAGACTCAGTATGTCACAAAAATTTCCTCGATTACCTTGAAGTTAAGGGAGTTGTCGGAAAACTGCGCTCCTAAAGCAATTTATAGACAAATTCAGACTATCTGATTTCTTGGAGTGTTTACTATCATTTATTGAGGTTACTTGAGTCCTAACTTTCAGTAATGGAGATACTTCAGAGTATATGGAGACCCATGGATACCGAGATATCCGACTCGGCCGCCAAATTAGGGATTTTCACTCATTCTTGAAGCATCTTACAATCTTAAAGGGTTCTTCTCCGGTCGCGCCTCCGAAAGTTACTCTTGCACTTTTCTCGTATCTCGGTTCGTTTCCGAGCTGTAATCAAAAAGATGTTAAAATTGCTTAAATCGTCGAATTTCGCTGAAAATACGCCATTTACGGTATTCGAGGACTTATGCAGGAAATCATCAATTCTTTCGGCTTTGAGGGGTACGTATCTATGTATAAGTTCCTAGTAACTACTGAAGACTCAGTATGTCACAAAAATTTCCTCGATTACCTTGAAGTTAAGGGAGTTGTCGGAAAACTGCGCTCCTAAAGCAATTTATAGACAAATTCAGACTATTTTATTTCTTGAAGTGTTTACTATCATTTATTGAGGTTGCTTGAGTCCTAACTTTCAGTAA
Source organism: Xestobium rufovillosum (assembly GCA_963966045.1). Classification (NCBI taxonomy): domain Eukaryota; kingdom Metazoa; phylum Arthropoda; class Insecta; order Coleoptera; family Ptinidae; genus Xestobium; species Xestobium rufovillosum. The sequence continues at coordinate 7,461,069 of OZ014493.1, forward strand.
TGGAGATACTTCAGAGTATATGGAGACCCATGGATACCGAGATATCTGACTCGACCGCCAAATTAGGGATTTTCACTCATTCTTGAAGCAGCTTATGGCCAAAGCCCAAAGTTACAATCATAAAGGGTTCTTCTCCGGTAGCGCCTCCGAAAGTTACTCTTGCACTTTTCTCGTATCTGGCTTCGTTTCCGAGCTGCAATCAAAAAGACGTTAAAATTGATTAAATCGTCGAATTTCGCTGAAAATACGCCTTTTACGGTATTCGAGGACTTATGCAGGAAATCATCCATTCTTTCGGCTTTAAGGGGTACGTGTCGATGTAATAGGTACCTAGTAACTACTGAAGAGTCAGTATGTCACAAAAATTTCCTCGATTACCTTGAAGTTAAGGGAGTTGTTGGAAAACTGCGCTCCTAAAGCAGTTTATAGACAAACTCAGACTATGTGATTTCTTGGAGTGTTTACTATCATTTATTGAGGTTACTTGAGTCCTAACTTTCAGTAATGGAGATACTTCAGAGTATATGGAGACCCATGGATACCGAGATATCCGACTCGACCGCCAAATTAAGGATTTTCACTCATTCTTGAAGCAGCTTATGGCCAAAGCCCAATGTTACAATCTTAAAGGGTTCTTCTCCGGTAGGGCCTCCGAAAGTTACTCTTGCACTTTTCTCGTATGACGCTTCGTTTCCGAGCTGTAATCAAAAAGACGTTAAAATTGCTTAAATCGTCGAATTTCGCTGAAAATACGCCTTTTACGGTATTCGAGGACTTATGCAGGAAATCATCCATTCTTTCGGCTTTAAGGGGTACGTGTCGATTTATAAGTTCCTAGTAATTACTGAAGACTCAGTATGCCACAAAAATTTCGTCGATTACCTTGAAGTTGGAAAACTGCGCTCCTAAAGCAATTTATAGACAAATTCAGACTATCTGATTCCTTGGAGTGTTTACTATCATTTATTGAGGTTACTTGAGTCCTAACTTTCAGTAATGGAGATACTTCAGAGTATATGGAGACCCATGGATACTGAGATATCTGATTCGACCGCCAAATTAGGGATTTTCACTCATTCTTGAAGCAGCTTATTTCCAAAGCCCAATGTTACAATCTTAAAGGGTTCTTCTCCGGTAGCGCCTCCGAAAGTTACTCTTGCACTTTTCTCGTATCTCGCTTCGTTTCCGAGCTGTAATCAAAAAGACGTTAAAATTGCTTAAATCGTCGAATTTCGCTGAAAATACGCCTTTTACGGTATTCGAGGACTTATGCAGGAAATCATCCATTCTTTCGGCTTTAAGGGGTACGTGTCGATGTATAAGTTCCTAGTAACTATTGAAGACTCAGTATGTCACAAAAATTTCCTCGATTACCTTGAAGTTAAGGGAGTTGTTGGAAAACTGCGCTCCTAAAGCAATTTATAGACAAATTCAGACTATCTGATTTCTTGAAGTGTTTACTATCATGTATTGAGGTTACTTGAATCCTAACTTTCAGTAATGGAGATACTTCAGAGTATATGGAGGCCCATGGATACCGAGATATCCGACTCGACCGCCAAATTAGGGAGATTCACTCATTCTTGAAGCAGCTTATGGCCAAAGCCCAATGTTACAATCTTAAAGGGTTCTTCTCCGGTAGCGCCTCCGAAAGTTACTCTTGCACTTTTTTAGTATCTCGCTTCGTTTCCGAGCTGTAATCAAAAAGACGTTAAAAATGCTTAAATCGTCGAATTTCGCTGAAAATACGCCTATTACGGTATTCGAGGACTTATGCAGGAAATCATCCATTCTTTCGGCTTTAAGGTTTACGTGTCGATGTATAAGTTCCTAGTAACTACTGAAGACTCAGTATGTCACAAAAATAAAATTTATTTTATTGAAGTTAAGGGAGTTGTTGGAAAACTGCGCTCCTAAAGCAATTTATAAACAAATTCAGACTATTTTATTTCTTGAAGTGTGTACTGTCATTTATTGAGGTTACTTGAGTCCTAACTTTCAGTAATGGAGATACTTCAGAGTATATGAAGTCCCATGGATACCGAGATATCCGACTCGACCGCCAAATTAGGGATTTTCACTCATTCTTGAAGCATCTTACAATCTTAAAGGGTTCTTCTCCGGTCGCGCATCCGAAAGTTACTCTTGCACTTTTCTCGTATCTCGCTTCGTTTCCGAGCTGTAATCAAAAAGATGTTAAAATTGCTTAAATCGTCGAATTTCGCTGAAAATACGCCATTTACGGTATTCGAGGACTTATGCAGGAAATCATCAATTCTTTCGGCTTTGAGGGGTACGTGTCTATGTATAAGTTCCTAGTAACTACTGAAGACTCAGTTTGTCACAAAAATTTCCTCGATTACCTTGAAGTTAAGGGAGTTGTCGGAAAACTGCGCTCCTAAAGCAATTTATAGACAAATTCAGACTATTTTATTTCTTGAAGTGTTTACTATCATTTATTGAGGTTACTTGAGTCCTAACTTTCAGTAATGGAGATACTTCAGAGTATATGGAAACCCATGGATACCGAGATATCTGACTCGACCGCCAAATTAGGGATTTTCACTCATTCTTGAAGCAGCTTATGGCCAAAGCCCAAAGTTACAATCATAAAGGGTTCTTCTCCGTTAGCGCCTCCGAAAGTTACTCTTGCACTTTTCTCGTATCTGGCTTCGTTTCCGAGCTGTAATCAAAAAGACGTTAAAATTGATAAAAATCGTCGAATTTCGCTCAAAATACGCCTTTTACGGTATTCGAGGACTTATGCACGAAATCATCCATTCTTTCGGCTTTAAGGGGTACGTGTCGATGTAATAGGTTCCTAGTAACTACTGAAGAGTTAGTATGCCACAAAAATTTCGTCGATTACCTTGAAGTTGGAAAACTGCGCTCCTAAAGCAATTTATAGACAAATTCAGACTATCTGATTCCTTGGAGTGTTTACTATCATTTATTGAGGTTACTTGAGTCCTAACTTTCAGTAATGGAGATACTTCAGAGTATATGGAGACCCATGGATACTGAGATATCTGATTCGACCGCCAAATTAGGGATTTTCACTCATTCTTGAAGCAGCTTATTTCCAAAGCCCAATGTTACAATCTTAAAGGGTTCTTCTCCGGTAGCGCCTCCGAAAGTTACTCTTGCACTTTTCTCGTATCTCGCTTCGTTTCCGAGCTGTAATCAAAAAGACGTTAAAATTGCTTAAATCGTCGAATTTCGCTGAAAATACGCCTTTTACGGTATTCGAGGACTTATGCAGGAAATCATCCATTCTTTCGGCTTTAAGGGGTACGTGTCGATGTATAAGTTCCTAGTAACTATTGAAGACTCAGTATGTCACAAAAATTTCCTCGATTACCTTGAAGTTAAGGGAGTTGTTGGAAAACTGCGCTCCTAAAGCAATTTATAGACAAATTCAGACTATCTGATTTCTTGAAGTGTTTACTATCATTTATTGAGGTTACTTGAATCCTAACTTTCAGTAATGGAGATACTTCAGAGTATATGGAGGCCCATGGATACCGAGATATCCGACTCGACCGCCAAATTAGGGATATTCACTCATTCTTGAAGCAGCTTATGGCCAAAGCCCAATGTTACAATCTTAAAGGGTTCTTCTCCGGTAGCGCCTCCGAAAGTTACTCTTGCACTTTTTTAGTATCTCGCTTCGTTTCCGAGCTGTAATCAAAAAGACGTTAAAAATGCTTAAATCGTCGAATTTCGCTGAAAATACGCCTATTACGGTATTCGAGGACTTATGCAGGAAATCATCCATTCTTTCGGCTTTAAGGTTTACGTGTCGATGTATAAGTTCCTAGTAACTACTGAAGACTCAGTATGTCACAAAAATAAAATTTATTTTATTGAAGTTAAGGGAGTTGTTGGAAAACTGCGCTCCTAAAGCAATTTATAAACAAATTCAGACTATTTTATTTCTTGAAGTGTGTACTGTCATTTATTGAGGTTACTTGAGTCCTAACTTTCAGTAATGGAGATACTTCAGAGTATATGAAGTCCCATGGATACCGAGATATCCGACTCGACCGCCAAATTAGGGATTTTCACTCATTCTTGAAGCATCTTACAATCTTAAAGGGTTCTTCTCCGGTCGCGCATCCGAAAGTTACTCTTGCACTTTTCTCGTATCTCGCTTCGTTTCCGAGCTGTAATCAAAAAGATGTTAAAATTGCTTAAATCGTCGAATTTCGCTGAAAATACGCCATTTACGGTATTCGAGGACTTATGCAGGAAATCATCAATTCTTTCGGCTTTGAGGGGTACGTGTCTATGTATAAGTTCCTAGTAACTACTGAAGACTGAGTTTGTCACAAAAATTTCCTCGATTACCTTGAAGTTAAGGGAGTTGTCGGAAAACTGCGCTCCTAAAGCAATTTATAGACAAATTCAGACTATCTGATTTCTTGGAGTGTTTACTATCATTTATTGAGGTTACTTGAGTCCTAACTTTCAGTAATGGAGATACTTCAGAGTATATGGAGACCCATGGATACCGAGATAACCGACTCGACCGCCAAATTAGGGAGTTTCACTCATTCTTGAAGCAGCTTATGGCCAAAGCCCAATGTTACAATCTTAAAGGGTTCTTCTCCGGTAGCGCCTCCGAAAGTTACTCTTGCACTTTTCTCGTATGACGCTTCGTTTCCGAGCTGTAATCAAAAAGACGTTAAAATTGCTTAAATCGTCGAATTTCGCTGAAAATACGCCTTTTACGGTATTCGAGGACTTATGCAGGAAATCATCCATTCTTTCGGCTTTAATGGGTACGTGTCGATGTATAAGTTCCTAGTAACTACTGAAGACTCAGTATGTCACAAAAATTTCCTTGATTACCTTGAAGTTAAGGGAGTTGTTGGAAAACTGCGCTCCTAAAGCAATTTATAGACAAATTCAGACTATCTGATTTCTTGGAGTGTTTACTATCATTTATTGAGGTTACTTGAGTCCTAACTTTCAGTAATGGAGATACTTCAGAGTATATGGAGACCCATGGATACCGAGATAACCGACTCGACCGCCAAATTAGGGAGTTTCACTCATTCTTGAAGCAGCTTATGGCCAAAGCCCAATGTTACAATCTTAAAGGGTTCTTCTCCGGTAGCGCCTCCGAAAGTTACTCTTGCACTTTTCTCGTATGACGCTTCGTTTCCGAGCTGTAATCAAAAAGACGTTAAAATTGCTTAAATCGTCGAATTTCGCTGAAAATACGCCTTTTACGGTATTCGAGGACTTATGCAGGAAATCATCCATTCTTTCGGCTTTAATGGGTACGTGTCGATGTATAAGTTCCTAGTAACTACTGAAGACTCAGTATGTCACAAAAATTTCCTCGATTACCTTGAAGTTAAGGGAGTTGTTGGAAAACTGCGCTCCTAAAGCAATTTATAGACAAATTCAGACTATTTTATTTCTTGAAGTGTTTACTATCATTTATTGAGGTTACTTGAGTCCTAACTTTCAGTAATGGAGATACTTCAGAGTATATGGAGACCCATGGATACCGAGATATCTGACTCGACCGCCAAAATAAGGATTTTCACTCATTCTTGAAGCAGCTTATGGCCAAAGCCCAAAGTTACAATCATAAAGGGTTCTTCTCCGGTAGCGCCTCCGAAAGTTACTCTTGAACTTTTCTCGTATCTGGCTTCGTTTCCGAGCTGTAATCAAAAAGACGTTAAAATTGATTAAATCGTCGAATTTCGCTGAAAATACGCCTTTTACGGTATTCGACTACTTATGCAGGAAATCATCCATTCTTTCGGCTTTAAGGGGTACGTGTCGATGTATAAGTTCCTAGTAACTACTGAAGACTCAGTATGTCACAAAAATTTCCTCGATTACCTTGAAGTTAAGGGAGTTGTCGGAAAACTGCGCTCCTAAAGCAATTTATAGACAAATTCAGACTATCTGATTTCTTGGAGTGTTTACTATCATTTATTGAGGTTACTTGAGTCCTAACTTTCAGTAATGGAGATACTTCAGAGTATATGGAGACCCATGGATACCGAGATATCCGACTCGGCCGCCAAATTAGGGATTTTCACTCATTCTTGAAGCATCTTACAATCTTAAAGGGTTCTTCTCCGGTCGCGCCTCCGAAAGTTACTCTTGCACTTTTCTCGTATCTCGGTTCGTTTCCGAGCTGTAATCAAAAAGATGTTAAAATTGCTTAAATCGTCGAATTTCGCTGAAAATACGCCATTTACGGTATTCGAGGACTTATGCAGGAAATCATCAATTCTTTCGGCTTTGAGGGGTACGTATCTATGTATAAGTTCCTAGTAACTACTGAAGACTCAGTATGTCACAAAAATTTCCTCGATTACCTTGAAGTTAAGGGAGTTGTCGGAAAACTGCGCTCCTAAAGCAATTTATAGACAAATTCAGACTATTTTATTTCTTGAAGTGTTTACTATCATTTATTGAGGTTGCTTGAGTCCTAACTTTCAGTAATGGAGATACTTCAGAGTATATGGAGACCCATGGATACCGAGATATCTGACTCGACCGCCAAATTAGGGATTTTCACTCATTCTTGAAGCAGCTTATGGCCAAAGCCCAAAGTTACAATCATAAAGGGTTCTTCTCCGGTAGCGCCTCCGAAAGTTACTCTTGCACTTTTCTCGTATCTGGCTTCGTTTCCGAGCTGCAATCAAAAAGACGTTAAAATTGATTAAATCGTCGAATTTCGCTGAAAATACGCCTTTTACGGTATTCGAGGACTTATGCAGGAAATCATCCATTCTTTCGGCTTTAAGGGGTACGTGTCGATGTAATAGGTACCTAGTAACTACTGAAGAGTCAGTATGTCACAAAAATTTCCTCGATTACCTTGAAGTTAAGGGAGTTGTTGGAAAACTGCGCTCCTAAAGCAGTTTATAGACAAACTCAGACTATGTGATTTCTTGGAGTGTTTACTATCATTTATTGAGGTTACTTGAGTCCTAACTTTCAGTAATGGAGATACTTCAGAGTATATGGAGACCCATGGATACCGAGATATCCGACTCGACCGCCAAATTAAGGATTTTCACTCATTCTTGAAGCAGCTTATGGCCAAAGCCCAATGTTACAATCTTAAAGGGTTCTTCTCCGGTAGGGCCTCCGAAAGTTACTCTTGCACTTTTCTCGTATGACGCTTCGTTTCCGAGCTGTAATCAAAAAGACGTTAAAATTGCTTAAATCGTCGAATTTCGCTGAAAATACGCCTTTTACGGTATTCGAGGACTTATGCAGGAAATCATCCATTCTTTCGGCTTTAAGGGGTACGTGTCGATTTATAAGTTCCTAGTAATTACTGAAGACTCAGTATGCCACAAAAATTTCGTCGATTACCTTGAAGTTGGAAAACTGCGCTCCTAAAGCAATTTATAGACAAATTCAGACTATCTGATTCCTTGGAGTGTTTACTATCATTTATTGAGGTTACTTGAGTCCTAACTTTCAGTAATGGAGATACTTCAGAGTATATGGAGACCCATGGATACTGAGATATCTGATTCGACCGCCAAATTAGGGATTTTCACTCATTCTTGAAGCAGCTTATTTCCAAAGCCCAATGTTACAATCTTAAAGGGTTCTTCTCCGGTAGCGCCTCCGAAAGTTACTCTTGCACTTTTCTCGTATCTCGCTTCGTTTCCGAGCTGTAATCAAAAAGACGTTAAAATTGCTTAAATCGTCGAATTTCGCTGAAAATACGCCTTTTACGGTATTCGAGGACTTATGCAGGAAATCATCCATTCTTTCGGCTTTAAGGGGTACGTGTCGATGTATAAGTTCCTAGTAACTATTGAAGACTCAGTATGTCACAAAAATTTCCTCGATTACCTTGAAGTTAAGGGAGTTGTTGGAAAACTGCGCTCCTAAAGCAATTTATAGACAAATTCAGACTATCTGATTTCTTGAAGTGTTTACTATCATGTATTGAGGTTACTTGAATCCTAACTTTCAGTAATGGAGATACTTCAGAGTATATGGAGGCCCATGGATACCGAGATATCCGACTCGACCGCCAAATTAGGGAGATTCACTCATTCTTGAAGCAGCTTATGGCCAAAGCCCAATGTTACAATCTTAAAGGGTTCTTCTCCGGTAGCGCCTCCGAAAGTTACTCTTGCACTTTTTTAGTATCTCGCTTCGTTTCCGAGCTGTAATCAAAAAGACGTTAAAAATGCTTAAATCGTCGAATTTCGCTGAAAATACGCCTATTACGGTATTCGAGGACTTATGCAGGAAATCATCCATTCTTTCGGCTTTAAGGTTTACGTGTCGATGTATAAGTTCCTAGTAACTACTGAAGACTCAGTATGTCACAAAAATAAAATTTATTTTATTGAAGTTAAGGGAGTTGTTGGAAAACTGCGCTCCTAAAGCAATTTATAAACAAATTCAGACTATTTTATTTCTTGAAGTGTGTACTGTCATTTATTGAGGTTACTTGAGTCCTAACTTTCAGTAATGGAGATACTTCAGAGTATATGAAGTCCCATGGATACCGAGATATCCGACTCGACCGCCAAATTAGGGATTTTCACTCATTCTTGAAGCATCTTACAATCTTAAAGGGTTCTTCTCCGGTCGCGCATCCGAAAGTTACTCTTGCACTTTTCTCGTATCTCGCTTCGTTTCCGAGCTGTAATCAAAAAGATGTTAAAATTGCTTAAATCGTCGAATTTCGCTGAAAATACGCCATTTACGGTATTCGAGGACTTATGCAGGAAATCATCAATTCTTTCGGCTTTGAGGGGTACGTGTCTATGTATAAGTTCCTAGTAACTACTGAAGACTCAGTTTGTCACAAAAATTTCCTCGATTACCTTGAAGTTAAGGGAGTTGTCGGAAAACTGCGCTCCTAAAGCAATTTATAGACAAATTCAGACTATTTTATTTCTTGAAGTGTTTACTATCATTTATTGAGGTTACTTGAGTCCTAACTTTCAGTAATGGAGATACTTCAGAGTATATGGAAACCCATGGATACCGAGATATCTGACTCGACCGCCAAATTAGGGATTTTCACTCATTCTTGAAGCAGCTTATGGCCAAAGCCCAAAGTTACAATCATAAAGGGTTCTTCTCCGTTAGCGCCTCCGAAAGTTACTCTTGCACTTTTCTCGTATCTGGCTTCGTTTCCGAGCTGTAATCAAAAAGACGTTAAAATTGATAAAAATCGTCGAATTTCGCTCAAAATACGCCTTTTACGGTATTCGAGGACTTATGCACGAAATCATCCATTCTTTCGGCTTTAAGGGGTACGTGTCGATGTAATAGGTTCCTAGTAACTACTGAAGAGTTAGTATGCCACAAAAATTTCGTCGATTACCTTGAAGTTGGAAAACTGCGCTCCTAAAGCAATTTATAGACAAATTCAGACTATCTGATTCCTTGGAGTGTTTACTATCATTTATTGAGGTTACTTGAGTCCTAACTTTCAGTAATGGAGATACTTCAGAGTATATGGAGACCCATGGATACTGAGATATCTGATTCGACCGCCAAATTAGGGATTTTCACTCATTCTTGAAGCAGCTTATTTCCAAAGCCCAATGTTACAATCTTAAAGGGTTCTTCTCCGGTAGCGCCTCCGAAAGTTACTCTTGCACTTTTCTCGTATCTCGCTTCGTTTCCGAGCTGTAATCAAAAAGACGTTAAAATTGCTTAAATCGTCGAATTTCGCTGAAAATACGCCTTTTACGGTATTCGAGGACTTATGCAGGAAATCATCCATTCTTTCGGCTTTAAGGGGTACGTGTCGATGTATAAGTTCCTAGTAACTATTGAAGACTCAGTATGTCACAAAAATTTCCTCGATTACCTTGAAGTTAAGGGAGTTGTTGGAAAACTGCGCTCCTAAAGCAATTTATAGACAAATTCAGACTATCTGATTTCTTGAAGTGTTTACTATCATTTATTGAGGTTACTTGAATCCTAACTTTCAGTAATGGAGATACTTCAGAGTATATGGAGGCCCATGGATACCGAGATATCCGACTCGACCGCCAAATTAGGGATATTCACTCATTCTTGAAGCAGCTTATGGCCAAAGCCCAATGTTACAATCTTAAAGGGTTCTTCTCCGGTAGCGCCTCCGAAAGTTACTCTTGCACTTTTTTAGTATCTCGCTTCGTTTCCGAGCTGTAATCAAAAAGACGTTAAAAATGCTTAAATCGTCGAATTTCGTTGAAAATACGCCTATTACGGTATTCGAGGACTTATGCAGGAAATCATCCATTCTTTCGGCTTTAAGGTTTACGTGTCGATGTATAAGTTCCTAGTAACTACTGAAGACTCAGTATGTCACAAAAATAAAATTTATTTTATTGAAGTTAAGGGAGTTGTTGGAAAACTGCGCTCCTAAAGCAATTTATAAACAAATTCAGACTATTTTATTTCTTGAAGTGTGTACTGTCATTTATTGAGGTTACTTGAGTCCTAACTTTCAGTAATGGAGATACTTCAGAGTATATGAAGTCCCATGGATACCGAGATATCCGACTCGACCGCCAAATTAGGGATTTTCACTCATTCTTGAAGCATCTTACAATCTTAAAGGGTTCTTCTCCGGTCGCGCATCCGAAAGTTACTCTTGCACTTTTCTCGTATCTCGCTTCGTTTCCGAGCTGTAATCAAAAAGATGTTAAAATTGCTTAAATCGTCGAATTTCGCTGAAAATACGCCATTTACGGTATTCGAGGACTTATGCAGGAAATCATCAATTCTTTCGGCTTTGAGGGGTACGTGTCTATGTATAAGTTCCTAGTAACTACTGAAGACTGAGTTTGTCACAAAAATTTCCTCGATTACCTTGAAGTTAAGGGAGTTGTCGGAAAACTGCGCTCCTAAAGCAATTTATAGACAAATTCAGACTATTTTATTTCTTGAAGTGTTTACTATCATTTATTGAGGTTACTTGAGTCCTAACTTTCAGTAATGGAGATACTTCAGAGTATATGGAAACCCATGGATACCGAGATATCTGACTCGACCGCCAAATTAGGGATTTTCACTCATTCTTGAAGCAGCTTATGGCCAAAGCCCAAAGTTACAATCATAAAGGGTTCTTCTCCGTTAGCGCCTCCGAAAGTTACTCTTGCACTTTTCTCGTATCTGGCTTCGTTTCCGAGCTGTAATCAAAAAGACGTTAAAATTGATAAAAATCGTCGAATTTCGCTCAAAATACGCCTTTTACGGTATTCGAGGACTTATGCACGAAATCATCCATTCTTTCGGCTTTAAGGGGTACGTGTCGATGTAATAGGTTCCTAGTAACTACTGAAGAGTCAGTATGTCACAAAGATTTCCTCGATTACCTTGAAGTTAAGGGAGTTGTTGGAAAACTGCGCTCCTAAAGCAGTTTATAGACAAACTCAGACTATCTGATTTCTTGGAGTGTTTACTATCATTTATTGAGGTTACTTGAGTCCTAACTTTCAGTAATGGAGATACTTCAGGGTATATGGAGACCCATGGATACCGAGATATCCGACTCGACCGCCAAATTAAGGATTTTCACTCATTCTTGAAGCAGCTTATGGCCAAAGCCCAATGTTACAATCTTAAAGGGTTCTTCTCCGGTAGGGCCTCCGAAAGTTACTCTTGCACTTTTCTCGTATGACGCTTCGTTTCCGAGCTGTAATCAATAAGACGTTAAAATTGCTTAAATCGTCGAATTTCGCTGAAAATACGCCTTTTACGGTATTCGAGGACTTATGCACGAAATCATCCATTCTTTCGGCTTTAAGGGGTACGTGTCGATGTAATAGGTTCCTAGTAACTACTGAAGAGTCAGTATGTCACAAAGATTTCCTCGATTACCTTGAAGTTAAGGGAGTTGTTGGAAAACTGCGCTCCTAAAGCAGTTTATAGACAAACTCAGACTATCTGATTTCTTGGAGTGTTTACTATCATTTATTGAGGTTACTTGAGTCCTAACTTTCAGTAATGGAGATACTTCAGAGTATATGGAGACCCATGGATACCGAGATATCCGACTCGACCGCCAAATTAGGGAGTTTCACTCATTCTTGAAGCAGCTTATGGCCAAAGCCCAATGTTACAACCTTAAAGGGTTCTTCTCCGGTAGCGCCTCCGAAAGTTACTCTTGCACTTTTCTCATATGACGCTTCGTTTCCGAGATGTAATCAAAAAGACGTTAAAATTGCTTAAATCGTCGAATTTCGCTGAAAATACGCCTTTTACGGTATTCGAGGACTTATGCAGGAAATCATCCATTCTTTCGGCTTTAAGGGGTACGTGTCGATGTATAAGTTCCTAGTAACTACTGAAGACTCAGTATGTCACAAAAATTTCCTTGATTACCTTGAAGTTAAGGGAGTTGTTGGAAAACTGCGCTCCTAAAGCAATTTATAGACAAATTCAGACTATCTGATTTCTTGGAGTGTTTACTATCATTTATTGAGGTTACTTGAGTCCTAACTTTCAGTAATGGAGATACTTCAGAGTATATGGAGACCCATGGATACCGAGATAACCGACTCGACCGCCAAATTAGGGAGTTTCACTCATTCTTGAAGCAGCTTATGGCCAAAGCCCAATGTTACAATCTTAAAGGGTTCTTCTCCGGTAGCGCCTCCGAAAGTTACTCTTGCACTTTTCTCGTATGACGCTTCGTTTCCGAGCTGTAATCAAAAAGACGTTAAAATTGCTTAAATCGTCGAATTTCGCTGAAAATACGCCTTTTACGGTATTCGAGGACTTATGCAGGAAATCATCCATTCTTTCGGCTTTAATGGGTACGTGTCGATGTATAAGTTCCTAGTAACTACTGAAGACTCAGTATGTCACAAAAATTTCCTCGATTACCTTGAAGTTAAGGGAGTTGTTGGAAAACTGCGCTCCTAAAGCAATTTATAGACAAATTCAGACTATTTTATTTCTTGAAGTGTTTACTATCATTTATTGAGGTTACTTGAGTCCTAACTTTCAGTAATGGAGATACTTCAGAGTATATGGAGACCCATGGATACCGAGATATCTGACTCGACCGCCAAATTAAGGATTTTCACTCATTCTTGAAGCAGCTTATGGCCAAAGCCCAAAGTTACAATCATAAAGGGTTCTTCTCCGGTAGCGCCTCCGAAAGTTACTCTTGAACTTTTCTCGTATCTGGCTTCGTTTCCGAGCTGTAATCAAAAAGACGTTAAAATTGATTAAATCGTCGAATTTCGCTGAAAATACGCCTTTTACGGTATTCGACTACTTATGCAGGAAATCATCCATTCTTTCGGCTTTAAGGGGTACGTGTCGATGTATAAGTTCCTAGTAACTACTGAAGACTCAGTATGTCACAAAAATTTCCTCGATTTCCTTGAAGTTAAGGGAGTTGTCGGAAAACTGCGCTCCTAAAGCAATTTATAGACAAATTCAGACTATCTGATTTCTTGGAGTGTTTACTATCATTTATTGAGGTTACTTGAGTCCTAACTTTCAGTAATGGAGATACTTCAGAGTATATGGAGACCCATGGATACCGAGATATCCGACTCGGCCGCCAAATTAGGGATTTTCACTCATTCTTGAAGCATCTTACAATCTTAAAGGGTTCTTCTCCGGTCGCGCCTCCGAAAGTTACTCTTGCACTTTTCTCGTATCTCGCTTCGTTTCCGAGCTGTAATCAAAAAGATGTTAAAATTGCTTAAATCGTCGAATTTCGCTGAAAATACGCCATTTACGGTATTCGAGGACTTATGCAGGAAATCATCAATTCTTTCGGCTTTGAGGGGTACGTATCTATGTATAAGTTCCTAGTAACTACTGAAGACTCAGTATGTCACAAAAATTTCCTCGATTACCTTGAAGTTAAGGGAGTTGTCGGAAAACTGCGCTCCTAAAGCAATTTATAGACAAATTCAGACTATTTTATTTCTTGAAGTGTTTACTATCATTTATTGAGGTTGCTTGAGTCCTAACTTTCAGTAATGGAGATACTTCAGAGTATATGGAGACCCATGGATACCGAGATATCTGACTCGACCGCCAAATTAGGGATTTTCACTCATTCTTGAAGCAGCTTATGGCCAAAGCCCAAAGTTACAATCATAAAGGGTTCTTCTCCGGTAGCGCCTCCGAAAGTTACTCTTGCACTTTTCTCGTATCTGGCTTCGTTTCCGAGCTGCAATCAAAAAGACGTTAAAATTGATTAAATCGTCGAATTTCGCTGAAAATACGCCTTTTACGGTATTCGAGGACTTATGCAGGAAATCATCCATTCTTTCGGCTTTAAGGGGTACGTGTCGATGTAATAGGTACCTAGTAACTACTGAAGAGTCAGTATGTCACAAAAATTTCCTCGATTACCTTGAAGTTAAGGGAGTTGTTGGAAAACTGCGCTCCTAAAGCAGTTTATAGACAAACTCAGACTATGTGATTTCTTGGAGTGTTTACTATCATTTATTGAGGTTACTTGAGTCCTAACTTTCAGTAATGGAGATACTTCAGAGTATATGGAGACCCATGGATACCGAGATATCCGACTCGACCGCCAAATTAAGGATTTTCACTCATTCTTGAAGCAGCTTATGGCCAAAGCCCAATGTTACAATCTTAAAGGGTTCTTCTCCGGTAGGGCCTCCGAAAGTTACTCTTGCACTTTTCTCGTATGACGCTTCGTTTCCGAGCTGTAATCAAAAAGACGTTAAAATTGCTTAAATCGTCGAATTTCGCTGAAAATACGCCTTTTACGGTATTCGAGGACTTATGCAGGAAATCATCCATTCTTTCGGCTTTAAGGGGTACGTGTCGATTTATAAGTTCCTAGTAATTACTGAAGACTCAGTATGCCACAAAAATTTCGTCGATTACCTTGAAGTTGGAAAACTGCGCTCCTAAAGCAATTTATAGACAAATTCAGACTATCTGATTCCTTGGAGTGTTTACTATCATTTATTGAGGTTACTTGAGTCCTAACTTTCAGTAATGGAGATACTTCAGAGTATATGGAGACCCATGGATACTGAGATATCTGATTCGACCGCCAAATTAGGGATTTTCACTCATTCTTGAAGCAGCTTATTTCCAAAGCCCAATGTTACAATCTTAAAGGGTTCTTCTCCGGTAGCGCCTCCGAAAGTTACTCTTGCACTTTTCTCGTATCTCGCTTCGTTTCCGAGCTGTAATCAAAAAGACGTTAAAATTGCTTAAATCGTCGAATTTCGCTGAAAATACGCCTTTTACGGTATTCGAGGACTTATGCAGGAAATCATCCATTCTTTCGGCTTTAAGGGGTACGTGTCGATGTATAAGTTCCTAGTAACTATTGAAGACTCAGTATGTCACAAAAATTTCCTCGATTACCTTGAAGTTAAGGGAGTTGTTGGAAAACTGCGCTCCTAAAGCAATTTATAGACAAATTCAGACTATCTGATTTCTTGAAGTGTTTACTATCATTTATTGAGGTTACTTGAATCCTAACTTTCAGTAATGGAGATACTTCAGAGTATATGGAGGCCCATGGATACCGAGATATCCGACTCGACCGCCAAATTAGGGAGATTCACTCATTCTTGAAGCAGCTTATGGCCAAAGCCCAATGTTACAATCTTAAAGGGTTCTTCTCCGGTAGCGCCTCCGAAAGTTACTCTTGCACTTTTTTAGTATCTCGCTTCGTTTCCGAGCTGTAATCAAAAAGACGTTAAAAATGCTTAAATCGTCGAATTTCGCTGAAAATACGCCTATTACGGTATTCGAGGACTTATGCAGGAAATCATCCATTCTTTCGGCTTTAAGGTTTACGTGTCGATGTATAAGTTCCTAGTAACTACTGAAGACTCAGTATGTCACAAAAATAAAATTTATTTTATTGAAGTTAAGGGAGTTGTTGGAAAACTGCGCTCCTAAAGCAATTTATAAACAAATTCAGACTATTTTATTTCTTGAAGTGTGTACTGTCATTTATTGAGGTTACTTGAGTCCTAACTTTCAGTAATGGAGATACTTCAGAGTATATGAAGTCCCATGGATACCGAGATATCCGACTCGGCCGCCAAATTAGGGATTTTCACTCATTCTTGAAGCATCTTACAATCTTAAAGGGTTCTTCTCCGGTCGCGCATCCGAAAGTTACTCTTGCACTTTTCTCGTATCTCGCTTCGTTTCCGAGCTGTAATCAAAAAGATGTTAAAATTGCTTAAATCGTCGAATTTCGCTGAAAATACGCCATTTACGGTATTCGAGGACTTATGCAGGAAATCATCAATTCTTTCGGCTTTGAGGGGTACGTGTCTATGTATAAGTTCCTAGTAACTACTGAAGACTCAGTTTGTCACAAAAATTTCCTCGATTACCTTGAAGTTAAGGGAGTTGTCGGAAAACTGCGCTCCTAAAGCAATTTATAGACAAATTCAGACTATTTTATTTCTTGAAGTGTTTACTATCATTTATTGAGGTTACTTGAGTCCTAACTTTCAGTAATGGAGATACTTCAGAGTATATGGAAACCCATGGATACCGAGATATCTGACTCGACCGCCAAATTAGGGATTTTCACTCATTCTTGAAGCAGCTTATGGCCAAAGCCCAAAGTTACAATCATAAAGGGTTCTTCTCCGTTAGCGCCTCCGAAAGTTACTCTTGCACTTTTCTCGTATCTGGCTTCGTTTCCGAGCTGTAATCAAAAAGACGTTAAAATTGATAAAAATCGTCGAATTTCGCTCAAAATACGCCTTTTACGGTATTCGAGGACTTATGCACGAAATCATCCATTCTTTCGGCTTTAAGGGGTACGTGTCGATGTAATAGGTTCCTAGTAACTACTGAAGAGTCAGTATGCCACAAAAATTTCGTCGATTACCTTGAAGTTGGAAAACTGCGCTCCTAAAGCAATTTATAGACAAATTCAGACTATCTGATTCCTTGGAGTGTTTACTATCATTTATTGAGGTTACTTGAGTCCTAACTTTCAGTAATGGAGATACTTCAGAGTATATGGAGACCCATGGATACTGAGATATCTGATTCGACCGCCAAATTAGGGATTTTCACTCATTCTTGAAGCAGCTTATTTCCAAAGCCCAATGTTACAATCTTAAAGGGTTCTTCTCCGGTAGCGCCTCCGAAAGTTACTCTTGCACTTTTCTCGTATCTCGCTTCGTTTCCGAGCTGTAATCAAAAAGACGTTAAAATTGCTTAAATCGTCGAATTTCGCTGAAAATACGCCTTTTACGGTATTCGAGGACTTATGCAGGAAATCATCCATTCTTTCGGCTTTAAGGGGTACGTGTCGATGTATAAGTTCCTAGTAACTATTGAAGACTCAGTATGTCACAAAAATTTCCTCGATTACCTTGAAGTTAAGGGAGTTGTTGGAAAACTGCGCTCCTAAAGCAATTTATAGACAAATTCAGACTATCTGATTTCTTGAAGTGTTTACTATCATTTATTGAGGTTACTTGAATCCTAACTTTCAGTAATGGAGATACTTCAGAGTATATGGAGGCCCATGGATACCGAGATATCCGACTCGACCGCCAAATTAGGGATATTCACTCATTCTTGAAGCAGCTTATGGCCAAAGCCCAATGTTACAATCTTAAAGGGTTCTTCTCCGGTAGCGCCTCCGAAAGTTACTCTTGCACTTTTTTAGTATCTCGCTTCGTTTCCGAGCTGTAATCAAAAAGACGTTAAAAATGCTTAAATCGTCGAATTTCGCTGAAAATACGCCTATTACGGTATTCGAGGACTTATGCAGGAAATCATCCATTCTTTCGGCTTTAAGGTTTACGTGTCGATGTATAAGTTCCTAGTAACTACTGAAGACTCAGTATGTCACAAAAATAAAATTTATTTTATTGAAGTTAAGGGAGTTGTTGGAAAACTGCGCTCCTAAAGCAATTTATAAACAAATTCAGACTATTTTATTTCTTGAAGTGTGTACTGTCATTTATTGAGGTTACTTGAGTCCTAACTTTCAGTAATGGAGATACTTCAGAGTATATGAAGTCCCATGGATACCGAGATATCCGACTCGACCGCCAAATTAGGGATTTTCACTCATTCTTGAAGCATCTTACAATCTTAAAGGGTTCTTCTCCGGTCGCGCATCCGAAAGTTACTCTTGCACTTTTCTCGTATCTCGCTTCGTTTCCGAGCTGTAATCAAAAAGATGTTAAAATTGCTTAAATCGTCGAATTTCGCTGAAAATACGCCATTTACGGTATTCGAGGACTTATGCAGGAAATCATCAATTCTTTCGGCTTTGAGGGGTACGTGTCTATGTATAAGTTCCTAGTAACTACTGAAGACTCAGTTTGTCACAAAAATTTCCTCGATTACCTTGAAGTTAAGGGAGTTGTCGGAAAACTGCGCTCCTAAAGCAATTTATAGACAAATTCAGACTATTTTATTTCTTGAAGTGTTTACTATCATTTATTGAGGTTACTTGAGTCCTAACTTTCAGTAATGGAGATACTTCAGAGTATATGGAAACCCATGGATACCGAGATATCTGACTCGACCGCCAAATTAGGGATTTTCACTCATTCTTGAAGCAGCTTATGGCCAAAGCCCAAAGTTACAATCATAAAGGGTTCTTCTCCGTTAGCGCCTCCGAAAGTTACTCTTGCACTTTTCTCGTATCTGGCTTCGTTTCCGAGCTGTAATCAAAAAGACGTTAAAATTGATAAAAATCGTCGAATTTCGCTCAAAATACGCCTTTTACGGTATTCGAGGACTTATGCACGAAATCATCCATTCTTTCGGCTTTAAGGGGTACGTGTCGATGTAATAGGTTCCTAGTAACTACTGAAGAGTCAGTATGTCACAAAGATTTCCTCGATTACCTTGAAGTTAAGGGAGTTGTTGGAAAACTGCGCTCCTAAAGCAGTTTATAGACAAACTCAGACTATCTGATTTCTTGGAGTGTTTACTATCATTTATTGAGGTTACTTGAGTCCTAACTTTCAGTAATGGAGATACTTCAGGGTATATGGAGACCCATGGATACCGAGATATCCGACTCGACCGCCAAATTAAGGATTTTCACTCATTCTTGAAGCAGCTTATGGCCAAAGCCCAATGTTACAATCTTAAAGGGTTCTTCTCCGGTAGGGCCTCCGAAAGTTACTCTTGCACTTTTCTCGTATGACGCTTCGTTTCCGAGCTGTAATCAATAAGACGTTAAAATTGCTTAAATCGTCGAATTTCCCTGAAAATACGCCTTTTACGGTATTCGAGGACTTATGCAGGAAATCATCAATTCTTTCGGCTTTATGGGGTACGTGTCGATGTATAAGTTCCTAGTAACTACTGAAGACTCAGTATGTCACAAAAATTTCCTCGATTACCTTGAAGTTAAGGGAGTTGTTGGAAAACTGCGCTCCTAAAGCAATTTATAGACAAATTCAGACTATTTTATTTCTTGAAGTGTTTACTATCATTTATTGAGGTTACTTGAGTCCTAACTTTCAGTAATGGAGATACTTCAGAGTATATGGAGACCCATGGATACCGAGATATCTGACTCGACCGCCAAATTAAGGATTTTCACTCATTCTTGAAGCAGCTTATGGCCAAAGCCCAAAGTTACAATCATAAAGGGTTCTTCTCCGGTAGCGCCTCCGAATGTTACTCTTGAACTTTTCTCGTATCTGGCTTCGTTTCCGAGCTGTAATCAAAAAGACGTTAAAATTGATTAAATCGTCGAATTTCGCTGAAAATACGCCTTTTACGGTATTCGACTACTTATGCAGGAAATCATCCATTCTTTCGGCTTTAAGGGGTACGTGTCGATGTATAAGTTCCTAGTAACTACTGAAGACTCAGTATGTCACAAAAATTTCCTCGATTACCTTGAAGTTAAGGGAGTTGTCGGAAAACTGCGCTCCTAAAGCAATTTATAGACAAATTCAGACTATCTGATTTCTTGGAGTGTTTACTATCATTTATTGAGGTTACTTGAGTCCTAACTTTCAGTAATGGATATACTTCAGAGTATATGGAGACCCATGGATACCGAGATATCCGACTCGGCCGCCAAATTAGGGATTTTCACTCATTCTTGAAGCATCTTACAATCTTAAAGGGTTCTTCTCCGGTCGCGCCTCCGAAAGTTACTCTTGCACTTTTCTCGTATCTCGCTTCGTTTCCGAGCTGTAATCAAAAAGATGTTAAAATTGCTTAAATCGTCGAATTTCGCTGAAAATACGCCATTTACGGTATTCGAGGACTTATGCAGGAAATCATCAATTCTTTCGGCTTTGAGGGGTACGTATCTATGTATAAGTTCCTAGTAACTACTGAAGACTCAGTATGTCACAAAAATTTCCTCGATTACCTTGAAGTTAAGGGAGTTGTCGGAAAACTGCGCTCCTAAAGCAATTTATAGACAAATTCAGACTATTTTATTTCTTGAAGTGTTTACTATCATTTATTGAGGTTGCTTGAGTCCTAACTTTCAGTAATGGAGATACTTCAGAGTATATGGAGACCCATGGATACCGAGATATCTGACTCGACCGCCAAATTAGGGATTTTCACTCATTCTTGAAGCAGCTTATGGCCAAAGCCCAAAGTTACAATCATAAAGGGTTCTTCTCCGGTAGCGCCTCCGAAAGTTACTCTTGCACTTTTCTCGTATCTGGCTTCGTTTCCGAGCTGCAATCAAAAAGACGTTAAAATTGATTAAATCGTCGAATTTCGCTGAAAATACGCCTTTTACGGTATTCGAGGACTTATGCAGGAAATCATCCATTCTTTCGGCTTTAAGGGGTACGTGTCGATGTAATAGGTTCCTAGTAACTACTGAAGAGTCAGTATGTCACAAAAATTTCCTCGATTACCTTGAAGTTAAGGGAGTTGTTGGAAAACTGCGCTCCTAAAGCAGTTTATAGACAAACTCAGACTATCTGATTTCTTGGAGTGTTTACTATCATTTATTGAGGTTACTTGAGTCCTAACTTTCAGTAATGGAGATACTTCAGAGTATATGGAGACCCATGGATACCGAGATATCCGACTCGACCGCCAAATTAAGGATTTTCACTCATTCTTGAAGCAGCTTATGGCCAAAGCCCAATGTTACAATCTTAAAGGGTTCTTCTCCGGTCGCGCCTCCGAAAGTTACTCTTGCACTTTTCTCGTATCTCGCTTCGTTTCCGAGCTGTAATCAAAAAGATGTTAAAATTGCTTAAATCGTCGAATTTCGCTGAAAATACACCTTTTACGGTATTCGAGGACTTATGCAGGAAATCATCAATTCTTTCGGCTTTGAGCGGTACGTGTCTATGTATAAGTTCCTAGTAACTACTGAAGACTCAGTATGTCACAAAAATTTCCTCGATTACCTTGAAGTTAAGGGAGTTGTTGGAAAACTGCGCTCCTAAAGCAATTTATAGACAAATTCAGACTATTTTATTTCTTGAAGTGTTTACTATCATTTATTGAGGTTACTTGAGTCCTAACTTTCAGTAATGGAGATACTTCAGAGTATATGGAAACCCATGGATACCGAGATATCTGACTCGACCGCCAAATTAGGGATTTTCACTCATTCTTGAAGCAGCTTATGGCCAAAGCCCAAAGTTACAATCATAAAGGGTTCTTCTCCGTTAGCGCCTCCGAAAGTTACTCTTGCACTTTTCTCGTATCTGGCTTCGTTTCCGAGCTGTAATCAAAAAGACGTTAAAATTGATAAAAATCGTCGAATTTCGCTCAAAATACGCCTTTTACGGTATTCGAGGACTTATGCACGAAATCATCCATTCTTTCGGCTTTAAGGGGTACGTGTCGATGTAATAGGTTCCTAGTAACTACTGAAGAGTCAGTATGTCACAAAGATTTCCTCGATTACCTTGAAGTTAAGGGAGTTGTTGGAAAACTGCGCTCCTAAAGCAGTTTATAGACAAACTCAGACTATCTGATTTCTTGGAGTGTTTACTATCATTTATTGAGGTTACTTGAGTCCTAACTTTCAGTAATGGAGATACTTCAGGGTATATGGAGACCCATGGATACCGAGATATCCGACTCGACCGCCAAATTAAGGATTTTCACTCATTCTTGAAGCAGCTTATGGCCAAAGCCCAAAGTTACAATCATAAAGGGTTCTTCTCCGGTAGCGCCTCCGAAAGTTACTCTTGAACTTTTCTCGTATCTGGCTTCGTTTCCGAGCTGTAATCAAAAAGACGTTAAAATTGATTAAATCGTCGAATTTCGCTGAAAATACGCCTTTTACGGTATTCGAGGACTTATGCAGGAAATCATCCATTCTTTCGGCTTTAAGGGGTACGTGTCGATGTAATAGGTACCTAGTAACTACTGAAGAGTCAGTATGTCACAAAAATTTCCTCGATTACCTTGAAGTTAAGGGAGTTGTTGGAAAACTGCGCTCCTAAAGCAGTTTATAGACAAACTCAGACTATGTGATTTCTTGGAGTGTTTACTATCATTTATTGAGGTTACTTGAGTCCTAACTTTCAGTAATGGAGATACTTCAGAGTATATGGAGACCCATGGATACCGAGATATCCGACTCGACCGCCAAATTAAGGATTTTCACTCATTCTTGAAGCAGCTTATGGCCAAAGCCCAATGTTTCAATCTTAAAGGGTTCTTCTCCGGTAGGGCCTCCGAAAGTTACTCTTGCACTTTTCTCGTATGACGCTTCGTTTCCGAGCTGTAATCAAAAAGACGTTAAAATTGCTTAAATCGTCGAATTTCGCTGAAAATACGCCTTTTACGGTATTCGAGGACTTATGCAGGAAATCATCCATTCTTTCGGCTTTAAGGGGTACGTGTCGATTTATAAGTTCCTAGTAATTACTGAAGACTCAGTATGCCACAAAAATTTCGTCGATTACCTTGAAGTTGGAAAACTGCGCTCCTAAAGCAATTTATAGACAAATTCAGACTATCTGATTCCTTGGAGTGTTTACTATCATTTATTGAGGTTACTTGAGTCCTAACTTTCAGTAATGGAGATACTTCAGAGTATATGGAGACCCATGGATACTGAGATATCTGATTCGACCGCCAAATTAGGGATTTTCACTCATTCTTGAAGCAGCTTATTTCCAAAGCCCAATGTTACAATCTTAAAGGGTTCTTCTCCGGTAGCGCCTCCGAAAGTTACTCTTGCACTTTTCTCGTATCTCGCTTCGTTTCCGAGCTGTAATCAAAAAGACGTTAAAATTGCTTAAATCGTCGAATTTCGCTGAAAATACGCCTTTTACGGTATTCGAGGACTTATGCAGGAAATCATCCATTCTTTCGGCTTTAAGGGGTACGTGTCGATGTATAAGTTCCTAGTAACTATTGAAGACTCAGTATGTCACAAAAATTTCCTCGATTACCTTGAAGTTAAGGGAGTTGTTGGAAAACTGCGCTCCTAAAGCAATTTATAGACAAATTCAGACTATCTGATTTCTTGAAGTGTTTACTATCATTTATTGAGGTTACTTGAATCCTAACTTTCAGTAATGGAGATACTTCAGAGTATATGGAGGCCCATGGATACCGAGATATCCGACTCGACCGCCAAATTAGGGAGATTCACTCATTCTTGAAGCAGCTTATGGCCAAAGCCCAATGTTACAATCTTAAAGGGTTCTTCTCCGGTAGCGCCTCCGAAAGTTACTCTTGCACTTTTTTAGTATCTCGCTTCGTTTCCGAGCTGTAATCAAAAAGACGTTAAAAATGCTTAAATCGTCGAATTTCGCTGAAAATACGCCTATTACGGTATTCGAGGACTTATGCAGGAAATCATCCATTCTTTCGGCTTTAAGGTTTACGTGTCGATGTATAAGTTCCTAGTAACTACTGAAGACTCAGTATGTCACAAAAATAAAATTTATTTTATTGAAGTTAAGGGAGTTGTTGGAAAACTGCGCTCCTAAAGCAATTTATAAACAAATTCAGACTATTTTATTTCTTGAAGTGTGTACTGTCATTTATTGAGGTTACTTGAGTCCTAACTTTCAGTAATGGAGATACTTCAGAGTATATGAAGTCCCATGGATACCGAGATATCCGACTCGACCGCCAAATTAGGGATTTTCACTCATTCTTGAAGCATCTTACAATCTTAAAGGGTTCTTCTCCGGTCGCGCATCCGAAAGTTACTCTTGCACTTTTCTCGTATCTCGCTTCGTTTCCGAGCTGTAATCAAAAAGATGTTAAAATTGCTTAAATCGTCGAATTTCGCTGAAAATACGCCATTTACGGTATTCGAGGACTTATGCAGGAAATCATCAATTCTTTCGGCTTTGAGGGGTACGTGTCTATGTATAAGTTCCTAGTAACTACTGAAGACTCAGTTTGTCACAAAAATTTCCTCGATTACCTTGAAGTTAAGGGAGTTGTCGGAAAACTGCGCTCCTAAAGCAATTTATAGACAAATTCAGACTATTTTATTTCTTGAAGTGTTTACTATCATTTATTGAGGTTACTTGAGTCCCAACTTTCAGTAATGGAGATACTTCAGAGTATATGGAGACCCATGGATACCGAGATATCTGACTCGACCGCCAAATTAGGGATTTTCACTCATTCTTGAAGCAGCTTATTTCCAAAGCCCAAAGTTACAATCATAAAGGGTTCTTCTCCGGTAGCGCCTCCGAAAGTTACTCTTGCACTTTTCTCGTATCTGGCTTCGTTTCCGAGCTGTAATCAAAAAGACGTTAAAATTGATTAAATCGTCGAATTTCGCTGAAAATACGCCTTTTACGGTATTCGAGGACTTATGCAGGAAATCATCCATTCTTTCGGCTTTAAGGGGTACGTGTCGATGTAATAGGTTCCTAGTAACTACTGAAGAGTCAGTATGTCACAAAAATTTCCTCGATTACCTTGAAGTTAAGGGAGTTGTTGGAAAACTGCGCTCCTAAAGCAGTTTATAGACAAACTGAGACTATCTGATTTCTTGGAGTGTTTACTATCATTTATTGAGGTTACTTGAGTCCTAACTTTCAGTAATGGAGATACTTCAGAGTATATGGAGACCCATGGATACCGAGATATCCGACTCGACCGCCAAATTAAGGATTTTCACTCATTCTTGAAGCAGCTTATGGCCAAAGCCCAATGTTACAATCTTAAAGGGTTCTTCTCCGGTAGGGCCTCCGAAAGTTACTCTAGCACTTTTCTTGTATGACGCTTCGTTTCCGAGCTGTTATCAAAAAGACGTTAAAATTGCTTAAATCGTCGAATTTCGCTGAAAATACGCCTTTTACGGTATTCGAGGACTTATGCAGGAAATCATCAATTCTTTCGGCTTTATGGGGTACGTGTCGATGTATAAGTTCCTAGTAACTACTGAAGACTCAGTATGTCACAAAAATTTCCTCGATTACCTTGAAGTTAAGGGAGTTGTTGGAAAACTGCGCTCCTAAAGCAATTTATAGACAAATTCAGACTATTTTATTTCTTGAAGTGTTTACTATCATCTATTGAGGTTACTTGAGTCCTAACTTTCAGTAATGGAGATACTTCAGAGTATATGGAGACCCATGGATACCGAGATATCTGACTCGACCGCCAAATTAGGGATTTTCACTCATTCTTGAAGCAGCTTATGGCCAAAGCCCAAAGTTACAATCATAAAGGGTTCTTCTCCGGTAGCGCCTCCGAAAGTTACTCTTGCACTTTTCTCGTATCTGGCTTCGTTTCCGAGCTGTAATCAAAAAGACGTTAAAATTGCTTAAATCGTCGAATTTCGCTGAAAATACGCGTTTTACGGTATTCGAGGACTTATGCAGGAAATCATCCATTCTTTCGGCTTTAAGGGGTACGTGTCGATGTATAAGTTCCTAGTAACTACTGAAGGCTCAGTATGCCCCAAAAATTTCGTCGATTACCTTGAAGTTGGAAAACTGCGCTCCTAAAGCAATTTATAGACAAATTCAGACTATCTGATTCCTTGGAGTGTTTACTATCATTTATTGAGGTTACTTGAGTCCTAACTTTCAGTAATGGAGATACTTCAGAGTATATGGAGACCCATGGATACCGAGATATCCGACTCGACCGCCAAATTAGGGAGTTTCACTCATTCTTGAAGCAGCTTATGGCCGAAGCCCAATGTTACAATCTTAAAGGGTTCTTCTCCGGTAGCGCCTCCGAAAGTTACTCTTGCACTTTTCTCGTATGACGCTTCGTTTCCGAGCTGTAATCAAAAAGACGTTAAAATTGCTTAAATCGTCGAATTTCGCTGAAAATACGCCTTTTACGGTATTCGACTACTTATGCAGGAAATCATCCATTCTTTCGGCTTTAAGGGGTACGTGTCGATGTATAAGTTCCTAGTAACTACTGAAGACTCAGTATGTCACAAAAATTTCCTCGATTACCTTGAAGTTAAGGGAGTTGTCGGAAAACTGCGCTCCTAAAGCAATTTATAGACAAATTCAGACTATCTGATTTCTTGGAGTGTTTACTATCATTTGTTGAGGTTACTTGAGTCCTAACTTTCAGTAATGGAGATACTTCAGAGTATATGGAGACCCATGGATACCGAGATATCCGACTCGACCGCCAAATTAGGGAGTTTCACTCATTCTTGAAGCAGCTTATGGCCAAAGCCCAATGTTACAATCTGAAAGGGTTCTTCTCCGGTAGCGCCTCCGAAAATTACTCTTGCACTTTTCTCGTATGACGCTTCGTTTCCGAGCTGTAATCAAAAAGACGTTAAAATTGCTTAAATCGTCGAATTTCGTTGAAAATACGCCTTTTACGGTATTCGAGGACTTATGCAGGAAATCATCCATTCTTTCGGCTTTAAGGGGTACGTGTCGATGTATAAGTTCCTAGTAACTACTGAAGACTCAGTATGTCACAAAAATTTCCTCGATTACCTTGAAGTTAAGGGAGTTGTTGGAAAACTGCGCTCCTAAAGCAATTTATAGACAAATTCAGACTATCTGATTTCTTGGAGTGTTTACTATCATTTATTGAGGTTACTTGAGTCCTAACTTTCAGTAATGGAGATACTTCAGAGTATATGGAGACCCATGGATACCGAGATATCCGACTCGACCGCCAAATTAGGGAGTTTCACTCATTCTTGAAGCAGCTTATGGCCAAAGCCCAATGTTACAATCTTAAAGGGTTCTTCTCCGGTAGCGCCCCCGAAAGTTACTCTTGCACTTTTCTCGTATCTCGCTTCGTTTCCGAGCTGTAATCAAAAAGACGTTAAAAATGCTTAAATCGTCGAATTTCGATGAAAATACGCCTTTTACGGTATTCGAGGACTTATGCAGGAAATCATCCATTCTTTCGGCTTTAAGGGGTACGTGTCGATGTATAAGTTCCTAGTAACTACTGACGACTCAGTATGTCACAAAAATTTTCTCGATTACCTTGAAGTTAACGGAGTTGTTGGAAAACTGCGCTCCTAAAGCAATTTATAAACAAATTCAGACTATTTTATTTCTTGAAGTGTTTACTATCATTTATTGAGGTTACTTGAATCCTAACTTTCAGTAATGGAGATACTTCAGAGTATATGGAGGCCCATGGATACCGAGATATCCGACTCGACCGCCAAATTAGGGAGATTCACTCATTCTTGAAGCAGCTTATGGCCAAAGCCCAATGTTACAATCTTAAAGGGTTCTTCTCCGGTAGCGCCTCCGAAAGTTACTCTTGCACTTTTTTAGTATCTCGCTTCGTTTCCGAGCTGTAATCAAAAAGACGTTAAAAATGCTTAAATCGTCGAATTTCGCTGAAAATACGCCTATTACGGTATTCGAGGACTTATGCAGGAAATCATCCATTCTTTCGGCTTTAAGGTTTACGTGTCGATGTATAAGTTCCTAGTAACTACTGAAGACTCAGTATGTCACAAAAATAAAATTTATTTTATTGAAGTTAAGGGAGTTGTTGGAAAACTGCGCTCCTAAAGCAATTTATAAACAAATTCAGACTATTTTATTTCTTGAAGTGTGTACTGTCATTTATTGAGGTTACTTGAGTCCTAACTTTCAGTAATGGAGATACTTCAGAGTATATGAAGTCCCATGGATACCGAGATATCCGACTCGACCGCCAAATTAGGGATTTTCACTCATTCTTGAAGCATCTTACAATCTTAAAGGGTTCTTCTCCGGTCGCGCATCCGAAAGTTACTCTTGCACTTTTCTCGTATCTCGCTTCGTTTCCGAGCTGTAATCAAAAAGATGTTAAAATTGCTTAAATCGTCGAATTTCGCTGAAAATACGCCATTTACGGTATTCGAGGACTTATGCAGGAAATCATCAATTCTTTCGGCTTTGAGGGGTACGTGTCTATGTATAAGTTCCTAGTAACTACTGAAGACTCAGTTTGTCACAAAAATTTCCTCGATTACCTTGAAGTTAAGGGAGTTGTCGGAAAACTGCGCTCCTAAAGCAATTTATAGACAAATTCAGACTATTTTATTTCTTGAAGTGTTTACTATCATTTATTGAGGTTACTTGAGTCCTAACTTTCAGTAATGGAGATACTTCAGAGTATATGGAAACCCATGGATACCGAGATATCTGACTCGACCGCCAAATTAGGGATTTTCACTCATTCTTGAAGCAGCTTATGGCCAAAGCCCAAAGTTACAATCATAAAGGGTTCTTCTCCGTTAGCGCCTCCGAAAGTTACTCTTGCACTTTTCTCGTATCTGGCTTCGTTTCCGAGCTGTAATCAAAAAGACGTTAAAATTGATAAAAATCGTCGAATTTCGCTCAAAATACGCCTTTTACGGTATTCGAGGACTTATGCACGAAATCATCCATTCTTTCGGCTTTAAGGGGTACGTGTCGATGTAATAGGTTCCTAGTAACTACTGAAGAGTCAGTATGCCACAAAAATTTCGTCGATTACCTTGAAGTTGGAAAACTGCGCTCCTAAAGCAATTTATAGACAAATTCAGACTATCTGATTCCTTGGAGTGTTTACTATCATTTATTGAGGTTACTTGAGTCCTAACTTTCAGTAATGGAGATACTTCAGAGTATATGGAGACCCATGGATACTGAGATATCTGATTCGACCGCCAAATTAGGGATTTTCACTCATTCTTGAAGCAGCTTATTTCCAAAGCCCAATGTTACAATCTTAAAGGGTTCTTCTCCGGTAGCGACTCCGAAAGTTACTCTTGCACTTTTCTCGTATCTCGCTTCGTTTCCGAGCTGTAATCAAAAAGACGTTAAAATTGCTTAAATCGTCGAATTTCGCTGAAAATACGCCTTTTACGGTATTCGAGGACTTATGCAGGAAATCATCCATTCTTTCGGCTTTAAGGGGTACGTGTCGATGTATAAGTTCCTAGTAACTATTGAAGACTCAGTATGTCACAAAAATTTCCTCGATTACCTTGAAGTTAAGGGAGTTGTTGGAAAACTGCGCTCCTAAAGCAATTTATAGACAAATTCAGACTATCTGATTTCTTGAAGTGTTTACTATCATTTATTGAGGTTACTTGAATCCTAACTTTCAGTAATGGAGATACTTCAGAGTATATGGAGGCCCATGGATACCGAGATATCCGACTCGACCGCCAAATTAGGGATATTCACTCATTCTTGAAGCAGCTTATGGCCAAAGCCCAATGTTACAATCTTAAAGGGTTCTTCTCCGGTAGCGCCTCCGAAAGTTACTCTTGCACTTTTTTAGTATCTCGCTTCGTTTCCGAGCTGTAATCAAAAAGACGTTAAAAATGCTTAAATCGTCGAATTTCGCTGAAAATACGCCTATTACGGTATTCGAGGACTTATGCAGGAAATCATCCATTCTTTCGGCTTTAAGGTTTACGTGTCGATGTATAAGTTCCTAGTAACTACTGAAGACTCAGTATGTCACAAAAATAAAATTTATTTTATTGAAGTTAAGGGAGTTGTTGGAAAACTGCGCTCCTAAAGCAATTTATAAACAAATTCAGACTATTTTATTTCTTGAAGTGTGTACTGTCATTTATTGAGGTTACTTGAGTCCTAACTTTCAGTAATGGAGATACTTCAGAGTATATGAAGTCCCATGGATACCGAGATATCCGACTCGACCGCCAAATTAGGGATTTTCACTCATTCTTGAAGCATCTTACAATCTTAAAGGGTTCTTCTCCGGTCGCGCATCCGAAAGTTACTCTTGCACTTTTCTCGTATCTCGCTTCGTTTCCGAGCTGTAATCAAAAAGATGTTAAAATTGCTTAAATCGTCGAATTTCGCTGAAAATACGCCATTTACGGTATTCGAGGACTTATGCAGGAAATCATCAATTCTTTCGGCTTTGAGGGGTACGTGTCTATGTATAAGTTCCTAGTAACTACTGAAGACTCAGTTTGTCACAAAAATTTCCTCGATTACCTTGAAGTTAAGGGAGTTGTCGGAAAACTGCGCTCCTAAAGCAATTTATAGACAAATTCAGACTATTTTATTTCTTGAAGTGTTTACTATCATTTATTGAGGTTACTTGAGTCCTAACTTTCAGTAATGGAGATACTTCAGAGTATATGGAAACCCATGGATACCGAGATATCTGACTCGACCGCCAAATTAGGGATTTTCACTCATTCTTGAAGCAGCTTATGGCCAAAGCCCAAAGTTACAATCATAAAGGGTTCTTCTCCGTTAGCGCCTCCGAAAGTTACTCTTGCACTTTTCTCGTATCTGGCTTCGTTTCCGAGCTGTAATCAAAAAGACGTTAAAATTGATAAAAATCGTCGAATTTCGCTCAAAATACGCCTTTTACGGTATTCGAGGACTTATGCACGAAATCATCCATTCTTTCGGCTTTAAGGGGTACGTGTCGATGTAATAGGTTCCTAGTAACTACTGAAGAGTCAGTATGTCACAAAGATTTCCTCGATTACCTTGAAGTTAAGGGAGTTGTTGGAAAACTGCGCTCCTAAAGCAGTTTATAGACAAACTCAGACTATCTGATTTCTTGGAGTGTTTACTATCATTTATTGAGGTTACTTGAGTCCTAACTTTCAGTAATGGAGATACTTCAGGGTATATGGAGACCCATGGATACCGAGATATCCGACTCGACCGCCAAATTAAGGATTTTCACTCATTCTTGAAGCAGCTTATGGCCAAAGCCCAATGTTACAATCTTAAAGGGTTCTTCTCCGGTAGGGCCTCCGAAAGTTACTCTTGCACTTTTCTCGTATGACGCTTCGTTTCCGAGCTGTAATCAATAAGACGTTAAAATTGCTTAAATCGTCGAATTTCGCTGAAAATACGCCTTTTACGGTATTCGAGGACTTATGCAGGAAATCATCAATTCTTTCGGCTTTATGGGGTACGTGTCGATGTATAAGTTCCTAGTAACTACTGAAGACTCAGTATGTCACAAAAATTTCCTCGATTACCTTGAAGTTAAGGGAGTTGTTGGAAAACTGCGCTCCTAAAGCAATTTATAGACAAATTCAGACTATTTTATTTCTTGAAGTGTTTACTATCATTTATTGAGGTTACTTGAGTCCTAACTTTCAGTAATGGAGATACTTCAGAGTATATGGAGACCCATGGATACCGAGATATCTGACTCGACCGCCAAATTAAGGATTTTCACTCATTCTTGAAGCAGCTTATGGCCAAAGCCCAAAGTTACAATCATAAAGGGTTCTTCTCCGGTAGCGCCTCCGAATGTTACTCTTGAACTTTTCTCGTATCTGGCTTCGTTTCCGAGCTGTAATCAAAAAGACGTTAAAATTGATTAAATCGTCGAATTTCGCTGAAAATACGCCTTTTACGGTATTCGACTACTTATGCAGGAAATCATCCATTCTTTCGGCTTTAAGGGGTACGTGTCGATGTATAAGTTCCTAGTAACTACTGAAGACTCAGTATGTCACAAAAATTTCCTCGATTACCTTGAAGTTAAGGGAGTTGTCGGAAAACTGCGCTCCTAAAGCAATTTATAGACAAATTCAGACTATCTGATTTCTTGGAGTGTTTACTATCATTTATTGAGGTTACTTGAGTCCTAACTTTCAGTAATGGATATACTTCAGAGTATATGGAGACCCATGGATACCGAGATATCCGACTCGGCCGCCAAATTAGGGATTTTCACTCATTCTTGAAGCATCTTACAATCTTAAAGGGTTCTTCTCCGGTCGCGCCTCCGAAAGTTACTCTTGCACTTTTCTCGTATCTCGCTTCGTTTCCGAGCTGTAATCAAAAAGATGTTAAAATTGCTTAAATCGTCGAATTTCGCTGAAAATACGCCATTTACGGTATTCGAGGACTTATGCAGGAAATCATCAATTCTTTCGGCTTTGAGGGGTACGTATCTATGTATAAGTTCCTAGTAACTACTGAAGACTCAGTATGTCACAAAAATTTCCTCGATTACCTTGAAGTTAAGGGAGTTGTCGGAAAACTGCGCTCCTAAAGCAATTTATAGACAAATTCAGACTATTTTATTTCTTGAAGTGTTTACTATCATTTATTGAGGTTGCTTGAGTCCTAACTTTCAGTAATGGAGATACTTCAGAGTATATGGAGACCCATGGATACCGAGATATCTGACTCGACCGCCAAATTAGGGATTTTCACTCATTCTTGAAGCAGCTTATGGCCAAAGCCCAAAGTTACAATCATAAAGGGTTCTTCTCCGGTAGCGCCTCCGAAAGTTACTCTTGCACTTTTCTCGTATCTGGCTTCGTTTCCGAGCTGCAATCAAAAAGACGTTAAAATTGATTAAATCGTCGAATTTCGCTGAAAATACGCCTTTTACGGTATTCGAGGACTTATGCAGGAAATCATCCATTCTTTCGGCTTTAAGGGGTACGTGTCGATGTAATAGGTTCCTAGTAACTACTGAAGAGTCAGTATGTCACAAAAATTTCCTCGATTACCTTGAAGTTAAGGGAGTTGTTGGAAAACTGCGCTCCTAAAGCAGTTTATAGACAAACTCAGACTATCTGATTTCTTGGAGTGTTTACTATCATTTATTGAGGTTACTTGAGTCCTAACTTTCAGTAATGGAGATACTTCAGAGTATATGGAGACCCATGGATACCGAGATATCCGACTCGACCGCCAAATTAAGGATTTTCACTCATTCTTGAAGCAGCTTATGGCCAAAGCCCAATGTTACAATCTTAAAGGGTTCTTCTCCGGTCGCGCCTCCGAAAGTTACTCTTGCACTTTTCTCGTATCTCGCTTCGTTTCCGAGCTGTAATCAAAAAGATGTTAAAATTGCTTAAATCGTCGAATTTCGCTGAAAATACACCTTTTACGGTATTCGAGGACTTATGCAGGAAATCATCAATTCTTTCGGCTTTGAGCGGTACGTGTCTATGTATAAGTTCCTAGTAACTACTGAAGACTCAGTATGTCACAAAAATTTCCTCGATTACCTTGAAGTTAAGGGAGTTGTTGGAAAACTGCGCTCCTAAAGCAATTTATAGACAAATTCAGACTATTTTATTTCTTGAAGTGTTTACTATCATTTATTGAGGTTACTTGAGTCCTAACTTTCAGTAATGGAGATACTTCAGAGTATATGGAAACCCATGGATACCGAGATATCTGACTCGACCGCCAAATTAGGGATTTTCACTCATTCTTGAAGCAGCTTATGGCCAAAGCCCAAAGTTACAATCATAAAGGGTTCTTCTCCGTTAGCGCCTCCGAAAGTTACTCTTGCACTTTTCTCGTATCTGGCTTCGTTTCCGAGCTGTAATCAAAAAGACGTTAAAATTGATAAAAATCGTCGAATTTCGCTCAAAATACGCCTTTTACGGTATTCGAGGACTTATGCACGAAATCATCCATTCTTTCGGCTTTAAGGGGTACGTGTCGATGTAATAGGTTCCTAGTAACTACTGAAGAGTCAGTATGTCACAAAGATTTCCTCGATTACCTTGAAGTTAAGGGAGTTGTTGGAAAACTGCGCTCCTAAAGCAGTTTATAGACAAACTCAGACTATCTGATTTCTTGGAGTGTTTACTATCATTTATTGAGGTTACCCCTTAAAGCCGAAAGAATGGATGATTTCCTGCATAAGTAGTCGAATACCGTAAAAGGCGTATTTTCAGCGAAATTCGACGATTTAAGCAATTTTAACGTCTTTTTGATTACAGCTCGGAAACGAAGCGTCATACGAGAAAAGTGCAAGAGTAACTTTCGGAGGCGCTACCGGAGAAGAACCCTTTAAGATTGTAACATTGGGCTTCGGCCATAAGCTGCTTCAAGAATGAGTGAAACTCCCTAATTTGGCGGTCGAGTCGGATATCTCGGTATCCATGGGTCTCCATATACTCTGAAGTATCTCCATTACTGAAAGTTAGGACTCAAGTA
This sequence comes from Xestobium rufovillosum, assembly GCA_963966045.1. Lineage (NCBI taxonomy): Eukaryota > Metazoa > Arthropoda > Insecta > Coleoptera > Ptinidae > Xestobium > Xestobium rufovillosum. The sequence goes on from OZ014493.1 coordinate 7,495,322, forward strand.
ACCTCAATAAATGATAGTAAACACTCCAAGGAATCAGATAGTCTGAATTTGTCTATAAATTGCTTTAGGAGCGCAGTTTTCCAACTTCAAGGTAATCGACGAAATTTTTGGGGCATACTGAGCCTTCAGTAGTTACTAGGAACTTATACATCGACACGTACCCCTTAAAGCCGAAAGAATGGATGATTTCCTGCATAAGTCCTCGAATACCGTAAAACGCGTATTTTCAGCGAAATTCGACGATTTAAGCAATTTTAACGTCTTTTTGATTACAGCTCGGAAACGAAGCCAGATACGAGAAAAGTGCAAGAGTAACTTTCGGAGGCGCTACCGGAGAAGAACCCTTTATGATTGTAACTTTGGGCTTTGGCCATAAGCTGCTTCAAGAATGAGTGAAAATCCCTAATTTGGCGGTCGAGTCAGATATCTCGGTATCCATGGGTCTCCATATACTCTGAAGTATCTCCATTACTGAAAGTTAGGACTCAAGTAACCTCAATAAATGATAGTAAACACTCCAAGGAATCAGATAGTCTGAATTTGTCTATAAATTGCTTTAGGAGCGCAGTTTTCCAACTTCAAGGTAATCGACGAAATTTTTGGGGCATACTGAGCCTTCAGTAGTTACTAGGAACTTATACATCGACACGTACCCCTTAAAGCCGAAAGAATGGATGATTTCCTGCATAAGTCCTCGAATACCGTAAAACGCGTATTTTCAGCGAAATTCGACGATTTAAGCAATTTTAACGTCTTTTTGATTACAGCTCGGAAACGAAGCCAGATACGAGAAAAGTGCAAGAGTAACTTTCGGAGGCGCTACCGGAGAAGAACCCTTTATGATTGTAACTTTGGGCTTTGGCCATAAGCTGCTTCAAGAATGAGTGAAAATCCTTAATTTGGCGGTCGAGTCGGATATCTCGGTATCCATGGGTCTCCATATACCCTGAAGTATCTCCATTACTGAAAGTTAGGACTCAAGTAACCTCAATAAATGATAGTAAACACTCCAAGAAATCAGATAGTCTGAATTTGTCTATAAATTGCTTTAGGAGCGCAGTTTTCCAACAACTCCCTTAACTTCAAGGTAATCGAGGAAATTTTTGTGACATACTGAGTCTTCAGTAGTTACTAGGAACTTATACATCGACACGTACCCCATAAAGCCGAAAGAATTGATGATTTCCTGCATAAGTCCTCGAATACCGTAAAAGGCGTATTTTCAGCGAAATTCGACGATTTAAGCAATTTTAACGTCTTTTTGATTACAGCTCGGAAACGAAGCGTCATACAAGAAAAGTGCTAGAGTAACTTTCGGAGGCCCTACCGGAGAAGAACCCTTTAAGATTGTAACATTGGGCTTTGGCCATAAGCTGCTTCAAGAATGAGTGAAAATCCTTAATTTGGCGGTCGAGTCGGATATCTCGGTATCCATGGGTCTCCATATACTCTGAAGTATCTCCATTACTGAAAGTTAGGACTCAAGTAACCTCAATAAATGATAGTAAACACTCCAAGAAATCAGATAGTCTCAGTTTGTCTATAAACTGCTTTAGGAGCGCAGTTTTCCAACAACTCCCTTAACTTCAAGGTAATCGAGGAAATTTTTGTGACATACTGACTCTTCAGTAGTTACTAGGAACCTATTACATCGACACGTACCCCTTAAAGCCGAAAGAATGGATGATTTCCTGCATAAGTCCTCGAATACCGTAAAAGGCGTATTTTCAGCGAAATTCGACGATTTAATCAATTTTAACGTCTTTTTGATTACAGCTCGGAAACGAAGCCAGATACGAGAAAAGTTCAAGAGTAACTTTCGGAGGCGCTACCGGAGAAGAACCCTTTATGATTGTAACTTTGGGCTTTGGCCATAAGCTGCTTCAAGAATGAGTGAAAATCCTTAATTTGGCGGTCGAGTCGGATATCTCGGTATCCATGGGTCTCCATATACCCTGAAGTATCTCCATTATAGACAAATTCAGACTATTTTATTTCTTGAAGTGTTTACTATCATTTATTGAGGTTACTTGAGTCCTAACTTTCAGTAATGGAGATACTTCAGAGTATATGGAAACCCATGGATACCGAGATATCTGACTCGACCGCCAAATTAGGGATTTTCACTCATTCTTGAAGCAGCTTATGGCCAAAGCCCAAAGTTACAATCATAAAGGGTTCTTCTCCGTTAGCGCCTCCGAAAGTTACTCTTGCACTTTTCTCGTATCTGGCTTCGTTTCCGAGCTGTAATCAAAAAGACGTTAAAATTGATAAAAATCGTCGAATTTCGCTCAAAATACGCCTTTTACGGTATTCGAGGACTTATGCACGAAATCATCCATTCTTTCGGCTTTAAGGGGTACGTGTCGATGTAATAGGTTCCTAGTAACTACTGAAGAGTCAGTATGTCACAAAGATTTCCTCGATTACCTTGAAGTTAAGGGAGTTGTTGGAAAACTGCGCTCCTAAAGCAGTTTATAGACAAACTCAGACTATCTGATTTCTTGGAGTGTTTACTATCATTTATTGAGGTTACTTGAGTCCTAACTTTCAGTAATGGAGATACTTCAGGGTATATGGAGACCCATGGATACCGAGATATCCGACTCGACCGCCAAATTAAGGATTTTCACTCATTCTTGAAGCAGCTTATGGCCAAAGCCCAAAGTTACAATCATAAAGGGTTCTTCTCCGGTAGCGCCTCCGAAAGTTACTCTTGAACTTTTCTCGTATCTGGCTTCGTTTCCGAGCTGTAATCAAAAAGACGTTAAAATTGATTAAATCGTCGAATTTCGCTGAAAATACGCCTTTTACGGTATTCGAGGACTTATGCAGGAAATCATCCATTCTTTCGGCTTTAAGGGGTACGTGTCGATGTAATAGGTACCTAGTAACTACTGAAGAGTCAGTATGTCACAAAAATTTCCTCGATTACCTTGAAGTTAAGGGAGTTGTTGGAAAACTGCGCTCCTAAAGCAGTTTATAGACAAACTCAGACTATGTGATTTCTTGGAGTGTTTACTATCATTTATTGAGGTTACTTGAGTCCTAACTTTCAGTAATGGAGATACTTCAGAGTATATGGAGACCCATGGATACCGAGATATCCGACTCGACCGCCAAATTAAGGATTTTCACTCATTCTTGAAGCAGCTTATGGCCAAAGCCCAATGTTACAATCTTAAAGGGTTCTTCTCCGGTAGGGCCTCCGAAAGTTACTCTTGCACTTTTCTCGTATGACGCTTCGTTTCCGAGCTGTAATCAAAAAGACGTTAAAATTGCTTAAATCGTCGAATTTCGCTGAAAATACGCCTTTTACGGTATTCGAGGACTTATGCAGGAAATCATCCATTCTTTCGGCTTTAAGGGGTACGTGTCGATGTATAAGTTCCTAGTAACTATTGAAGACTCAGTATGTCACAAAGATTTCCTCGATTACCTTGAAGTTGGAAAACTGCGCTCCTAAAGCAATTTATAGACAAATTCAGACTATCTGATTCCTTGGAGTGTTTACTATCATTTATTGAGGTTACTTGAGTCCTAACTTTCAGTAATGGAGATACTTCAGAGTATATGGAGACCCATGGATACTGAGATATCTGATTCGACCGCCAAATTAGGGATTTTCACTCATTCTTGAAGCAGCTTATTTCCAAAGCCCAATGTTACAATCTTAAAGGGTTCTTCTCCGGTAGCGCCTCCGAAAGTTACTCTTGCACTTTTCTCGTATCTCGCTTCGTTTCCGAGCTGTAATCAAAAAGACGTTAAAATTGCTTAAATCGTCGAATTTCGCTGAAAATACGCCTTTTACGGTATTCTAGGACTTATGCAGGAAATCATCCATTCTTTCGGCTTTAAGGGGTACGTGTCGATGTATAAGTTCCTAGTAACTATTGAAGACTCAGTATGTCACAAAGATTTCCTCGATTACCTTGAAGTTAAGGGAGTTGTTGGAAAACTGCGCTCCTAAAGCAGTTTATAGACAAACTCAGACTATCTGATTTCTTGGAGTGTTTACTATCATTTATTGAGGTTACTTGAGTCCTAACTTTCAGTAATGGAGATACTTCAGGGTATATGGAGACCCATGGATACCGAGATATCCGACTCGACCGCCAAATTAAGGATTTTCACTCATTCTTGAAGCAGCTTATGGCCAAAGCCCAAAGTTACAATCATAAAGGGTTCTTCTCCGGTAGCGCCTCCGAAAGTTACTCTTGAACTTTTCTCGTATCTGGCTTCGTTTCCGAGCTGTAATCAAAAAGACGTTAAAATTGATTAAATCGTCGAATTTCGCTGAAAATACGCCTTTTACGGTATTCGAGGACTTATGCAGGAAATCATCCATTCTTTCGGCTTTAAGGGGTACGTGTCGATGTAATAGGTTCCTAGTAACTACTGAAGAGTCAGTATGTCACAAAAATTTCCTCGATTACCTTGAAGTTAAGGGAGTTGTTGGAAAACTGCGCTCCTAAAGCAGTTTATAGACAAACTCAGACTATCTGATTTCTTGGAGTGTTTACTATCATTTATTGAGGTTACTTGAGTCCTAACTTTCAGTAATGGAGATACTTCAGAGTATATGGAGACCCATGGATACCGAGATATCCGACTCGACCGCCAAATTAAGGATTTTCACTCATTCTTGAAGCAGCTTATGGCCAAAGCCCAATGTTACAATCTTAAAGGGTTCTTCTCCGGTCGCGCCTCCGAAAGTTACTCTTGCACTTTTCTCGTATCTCGCTTCGTTTCCGAGCTGTAATCAAAAAGATGTTAAAATTGCTTAAATCGTCGAATTTCGCTGAAAATACACCTTTTACGGTATTCGAGGACTTATGCAGGAAATCATCAATTCTTTCGGCTTTGAGCGGTACGTGTCTATGTATAAGTTCCTAGTAACTACTGAAGACTCAGTATGTCACAAAAATTTCCTCGATTACCTTGAAGTTAAGGGAGTTGTCGGAAAACTGCGCTCCTAAAGCAATTTATAGACAAATTCAGACTATTTTATTTCTTGAAGTGTTTACTATCATTTATTGAGGTTACTTGAGTCCTAACTTTCAGTAATGGAGATACTTCAGAGTATATGGAGACCCATGGATACCGAGATATCTGACTCGACCGCCAAATTAGGGATTTTCACTCATTCTTGAAGCAGCTTATGGCCAAAGTCCAAAGTTACAATCATAAAGGGTTCTTCTCCGGTAGCGCCTCCGAAAGTTACTCTTGCACTTTTCTCGTATCTGGCTTCGTTTCCGAGCTGTAATCAAAAAGACGTTAAAATTGATTAAATCGTCGAATTTCGCTGAAAATACGCCTTTTACGGTATTCGAGGACTTATGCAGGAAATCATCCATTCTTTCGGCTTTAAGGGGTACGTGTCGATGTAATAGGTTCCTAGTAACTACTGAAGAGTCAGTATGTCACAAAAATTTCCTCGATTACCTTGAAGTTAAGGGAGTTGTTGGAAAACTGCGCTCCTAAAGCAGTTTATAGACAAACTGAGACTATCTGATTTCTTGGAGTGTTTACTATCATTTATTGAGGTTACTTGAGTCCTAACTTTCAGTAATGGAGATACTTCAGAGTATATGGAGACCCATGGATACCGAGATATCCGACTCGACCGCCAAATTAAGGATTTTCACTCATTCTTGAAGCAGCTTATGGCCAAAGCCCAATGTTACAATCTTAAAGGGTTCTTCTCCGGTAGGGCCTCCGAAAGTTACTCTAGCACTTTTCTTGTATGACGCTTCGTTTCCGAGCTGTAATCAAAAAGACGTTAAAATTGCTTAAATCGTCGAATTTCGCTGAAAATACGCCTTTTACGGTATTCGAGGACTTATGCAGGAAATCATCAATTCTTTCGGCTTTATGGGGTACGTGTCGATGTATAAGTTCCTAGTAACTACTGAAGACTCAGTATGTCACAAAAATTTCCTCGATTACCTTGAAGTTAAGGGAGTTGTTGGAAAACTGCGCTCCTAAAGCAATTTATAGACAAATTCAGACTATTTTATTTCTTGAAGTGTTTACTATCATCTATTGAGGTTACTTGAGTCCTAACTTTCAGTAATGGAGATACTTCAGAGTATATGGAGACCCATGGATACCGAGATATCTGACTCGACCGCCAAATTAGGGATTTTCACTCATTCTTGAAGCAGCTTATGGCCAAAGCCCAAAGTTACAATCATAAAGGGTTCTTCTCCGGTAGCGCCTCCGAAAGTTACTCTTGCACTTTTCTCGTATCTGGCTTCGTTTCCGAGCTGTAATCAAAAAGACGTTAAAATTGCTTAAATCGTCGAATTTCGCTGAAAATACGCGTTTTACGGTATTCGAGGACTTATGCAGGAAATCATCCATTCTTTCGGCTTTAAGGGGTACGTGTCGATGTATAAGTTCCTAGTAACTACTGAAGGCTCAGTATGCCCCAAAAATTTCGTCGATTACCTTGAAGTTGGAAAACTGCGCTCCTAAAGCAATTTATAGACAAATTCAGACTATCTGATTCCTTGGAGTGTTTACTATCATTTATTGAGGTTACTTGAGTCCTAACTTTCAGTAATGGAGATACTGCAGAGTATATGGAGACCCATGGATACCGAGATATCCGACTCGACCGCCAAATTAGGGAGTTTCACTCATTCTTGAAGCAGCTTATGGCCGAAGCCCAATGTTACAATCTTACAGGGTTCTTCTCCGGTAGCGCCTCCGAAAGTTACTCTTGCACTTTTCTCGTATGACGCTTCGTTTCCGAGCTGTAATCAAAAAGACGTTAAAATTGCTTAAATCGTCGAATTTCGCTGAAAATACGCCTTTTACGGTATTCGACAACTTATGCAGGAAATCATCCATTCTTTCGGCTTTAAGGGGTACGTGTCGATGTATAAGTTCCTAGTAACTACTGAAGACTCAGTATGTCACAAAAATTTCCTCGATTACCTTGAAGTTAAGGGAGTTGTCGGAAAACTGCGCTCCTAAAGCAATTTATAGACAAATTCAGACTATCTGATTTCTTGGAGTGTTTACTATCATTTGTTGAGGTTACTTGAGTCCTAACTTTCAGTAATGGAGATACTTCAGAGTATATGGAGACCCTTGGATACCGAGATATCCGACTCGACCGCCAAATTAGGGAGTTTCACTCATTCTTGAAGCAGCTTATGGCCAAAGCCCAATGTTACAATCTTAAAGGGTTCTTCTCCGGTAGCGCCTCCGAAAGTTACTCTTGCACATTTCTCGTATCTCGCTTCGTTTCCGAGCTGTAATCAAAAAGACGTTAAAAATGCTTAAATCGTCGAATTTCGCTGAAAATACGCCTTTTACGGTATTCGAGGACTTATGCAGGAAGTCATCAATTCTTTCGGCTTTAAGGGGTACGTGTCGATGTATAAGTTCCTAGTAACTACTGAAGACTCAGTATGTCACAAAAATTTCCTCGATTACATTGAAGTTAAGGGAGTTGTTGGAAAACTGCGCTCCTAAAGCAATTTATAGACAAATTCAGACTATCTGATTTCTTGGAGTGTTTACTACCATTTATTGAGGTTACTTGAGTCCTAACTTTCAGTAATGGAGATACTTCAGAGTATATGGAGACCCATGGATACCGAGATATCCGACTCGACCGCCAAATTAGGGAGTTTCACTCATTCTTGAAGCAGCTTATGGCCAAAGCCCAATGTTACAATCTGAAAGGGTTCTTCTCCGGTAGCGCCTCCGAAAGTTACTCTTGCACTTTTCTCGTATGACGCTTCGTTTCCGAGCTGTAATCAAAAAGACGTTAAAATTGCTTAAATCGTCGAATTTCGTTGAAAATACGCCTTTTACGGTATTCGAGGACTTATGCAGGAAATCATCCATTCTTTCGGCTTTAAGGGGTACGTGTCGATGTATAAGTTCCTAGTAACTACTGAAGACTCAGTATGTCACAAAAATTTCCTCGATTACCTTGAAGTTAAGGGAGTTGTTGGAAAACTGCGCTCCTAAAGCAATTTATAGACAAATTCAGACTATCTGATTTCTTGGAGTGTTTACTATCATTTATTGAGGTTACTTGAGTCCTAACTTTCAGTAATGGAGATACTTCAGGGTATATGGAGACCCATGGATACCGAGATATCCGACTCGACCGCCAAATTAAGGATTTTCACTCATTCTTGAAGCAGCTTATGGCCAAAGCCCAAAGTTACAATCATAAAGGGTTCTTCTCCGGTAGCGCCTCCGAAAGTTACTCTTGAACTTTTCTCGTATCTGGCTTCGTTTCCGAGCTGTAATCAAAAAGACGTTAAAATTGATTAAATCGTCGAATTTCGCTGAAAATACGCCTTTTACGGTATTCGAGGACTTATGCAGGAAATCATCCATTCTTTCGGCTTTAAGGGGTACGTGTCGATGTAATAGGTACCTAGTAACTACTGAAGAGTCAGTATGTCACAAAAATTTCCTCGATTACCTTGAAGTTAAGGGAGTTGTTGGAAAACTGCGCTCCTAAAGCAGTTTATAGACAAACTCAGACTATGTGATTTCTTGGAGTGTTTACTATCATTTATTGAGGTTACTTGAGTCCTAACTTTCAGTAATGGAGATACTTCAGAGTATATGGAGACCCATGGATACCGAGATATCCGACTCGACCGCCAAATTAAGGATTTTCACTCATTCTTGAAGCAGCTTATGGCCAAAGCCCAATGTTACAATCTTAAAGGGTTCTTCTCCGGTCGCGCCTCCGAAAGTTACTCTTGCACTTTTCTCGTATCTCGCTTCGTTTCCGAGCTGTAATCAAAAAGATGTTAAAATTGCTTAAATCGTCGAATTTCGCTGAAAATACACCTTTTACGGTATTCGAGGACTTATGCAGGAAATCATCAATTCTTTCGGCTTTGAGCGGTACGTGTCTATGTATAAGTTCCTAGTAACTACTGAAGACTCAGTATGTCACAAAAATTTCCTCGATTACCTTGAAGTTAAGGGAGTTGTTGGAAAACTGCGCTCCTAAAGCAATTTATAGACAAATTCAGACTATTTTATTTCTTGAAGTGTTTACTATCATTTATTGAGGTTACTTGAGTCCTAACTTTCAGTAATGGAGATACTTCAGAGTATATGGAAACCCATGGATACCGAGATATCTGACTCGACCGCCAAATTAGGGATTTTCACTCATTCTTGAAGCAGCTTATGGCCAAAGCCGAAAGTTACAATCATAAAGGGTTCTTCTCCGTTAGCGCCTCCGAAAGTTACTCTTGCACTTTTCTCGTATCTGGCTTCGTTTCCGAGCTGTAATCAAAAAGACGTTAAAATTGATAAAAATCGTCGAATTTCGCTCAAAATACGCCTTTTACGGTATTCGAGGACTTATGCACGAAATCATCCATTCTTTCGGCTTTAAGGGGTACGTGTCGATGTAATAGGTTCCTAGTAACTACTGAAGAGTCAGTATGTCACAAAGATTTCCTCGATTACCTTGAAGTTAAGGGAGTTGTTGGAAAACTGCGCTCCTAAAGCAGTTTATAGACAAACTCAGACTATCTGATTTCTTGGAGTGTTTACTATCATTTATTGAGGTTACTTGAGTCCTAACTTTCAGTAATGGAGATACTTCAGGGTATATGGAGACCCATGGATACCGAGATATCCGACTCGACCGCCAAATTAAGGATTTTCACTCATTCTTGAAGCAGCTTATGGCCAAAGCCCAAAGTTACAATCATAAAGGGTTCTTCTCCGGTAGCGCCTCCGAAAGTTACTCTTGAACTTTTCTCGTATCTGGCTTCGTTTCCGAGCTGTAATCAAAAAGACGTTAAAATTGATTAAATCGTCGAATTTCGCTGAAAATACGCCTTTTACGGTATTCGAGGACTTATGCAGGAAATCATCCATTCTTTCGGCTTTAAGGGGTACGTGTCGATGTAATAGGTACCTAGTAACTACTGAAGAGTCAGTATGTCACAAAAATTTCCTCGATTACCTTGAAGTTAAGGGAGTTGTTGGAAAACTGCGCTCCTAAAGCAGTTTATAGACAAACTCAGACTATGTGATTTCTTGGAGTGTTTACTATCATTTATTGAGGTTACTTGAGTCCTAACTTTCAGTAATGGAGATACTTCAGAGTATATGGAGACCCATGGATACCGAGATATCCGACTCGACCGCCAAATTAAGGATTTTCACTCATTCTTGAAGCAGCTTATGGCCAAAGCCCAATGTTACAATCTTAAAGGGTTCTTCTCCGGTAGGGCCTCCGAAAGTTACTCTTGCACTTTTCTCGTATGACGCTTCGTTTCCGAGCTGTAATCAAAAAGACGTTAAAATTGCTTAAATCGTCGAATTTCGCTGAAAATACGCCTTTTACGGTATTCGAGGACTTATGCAGGAAATCATCCATTCTTTCGGCTTTAAGGGGTACGTGTCGATTTATAAGTTCCTAGTAATTACTGAAGACTCAGTATGCCACAAAAATTTCGTCGATTACCTTGAAGTTGGAAAACTGCGCTCCTAAAGCAATTTATAGACAAATTCAGACTATCTGATTCCTTGGAGTGTTTACTATCATTTATTGAGGTTACTTGAGTCCTAACTTTCAGTAATGGAGATACTTCAGAGTATATGGAGACCCATGGATACTGAGATATCTGATTCGACCGCCAAATTAGGGATTTTCACTCATTCTTGAAGCAGCTTATTTCCAAAGCCCAATGTTACAATCTTAAAGGGTTCTTCTCCGGTAGCGCCTCCGAAAGTTACTCTTGCACTTTTCTCGTATCTCGCTTCGTTTCCGAGCTGTAATCAAAAAGACGTTAAAATTGCTTAAATCGTCGAATTTCGCTGAAAATACGCCTTTTACGGTATTCGAGGACTTATGCAGGAAATCATCCATTCTTTCGGCTTTAAGGGGTACGTGTCGATGTATAAGTTCCTAGTAACTATTGAAGACTCAGTATGTCACAAAAATTTCCTCGATTACCTTGAAGTTAAGGGAGTTGTTGGAAAACTGCGCTCCTAAAGCAATTTATAGACAAATTCAGACTATCTGATTTCTTGAAGTGTTTACTATCATTTATTGAGGTTACTTGAATCCTAACTTTCAGTAATGGAGATACTTCAGAGTATATGGAGGCCCATGGATACCGAGATATCCGACTCGACCGCCAAATTAGGGAGATTCACTCATTCTTGAAGCAGCTTATGGCCAAAGCCCAATGTTACAATCTTAAAGGGTTCTTCTCCGGTAGCGCCTCCGAAAGTTACTCTTGCACTTTTTTAGTATCTCGCTTCGTTTCCGAGCTGTAATCAAAAAGACGTTAAAAATGCTTAAATCGTCGAATTTCGCTGAAAATACGCCTATTACGGTATTCGAGGACTTATGCAGGAAATCATCCATTCTTTCGGCTTTAAGGTTTACGTGTCGATGTATAAGTTCCTAGTAACTACTGAAGACTCAGTATGTCACAAAAATAAAATTTATTTTATTGAAGTTAAGGGAGTTGTTGGAAAACTGCGCTCCTAAAGCAATTTATAAACAAATTCAGACTATTTTATTTCTTGAAGTGTGTACTGTCATTTATTGAGGTTACTTGAGTCCTAACTTTCAGTAATGGAGATACTTCAGAGTATATGAAGTCCCATGGATACCGAGATATCCGACTCGACCGCCAAATTAGGGATTTTCACTCATTCTTGAAGCATCTTACAATCTTAAAGGGTTCTTCTCCGGTCGCGCATCCGAAAGTTACTCTTGCACTTTTCTCGTATCTCGCTTCGTTTCCGAGCTGTAATCAAAAAGATGTTAAAATTGCTTAAATCGTCGAATTTCGCTGAAAATACGCCATTTACGGTATTCGAGGACTTATGCAGGAAATCATCAATTCTTTCGGCTTTGAGGGGTACGTGTCTATGTATAAGTTCCTAGTAACTACTGAAGACTCAGTTTGTCACAAAAATTTCCTCGATTACCTTGAAGTTAAGGGAGTTGTCGGAAAACTGCGCTCCTAAAGCAATTTATAGACAAATTCAGACTATTTTATTTCTTGAAGTGTTTACTATCATTTATTGAGGTTACTTGAGTCCCAACTTTCAGTAATGGAGATACTTCAGAGTATATGGAGACCCATGGATACCGAGATATCTGACTCGACCGCCAAATTAGGGATTTTCACTCATTCTTGAAGCAGCTTATGGCCAAAGCCCAAAGTTACAATCATAAAGGGTTCTTCTCCGGTAGCGCCTCCGAAAGTTACTCTTGCACTTTTCTCGTATCTGGCTTCGTTTCCGAGCTGTAATCAAAAAGACGTTAAAATTGATTAAATCGTCGAATTTCGCTGAAAATACGCCTTTTACGGTATTCGAGGACTTATGCAGGAAATCATCCATTCTTTCGGCTTTAAGGGGTACGTGTCGATGTAATAGGTTCCTAGTAACTACTGAAGAGTCAGTATGTCACAAAAATTTCCTCGATTACCTTGAAGTTAAGGGAGTTGTTGGAAAACTGCGCTCCTAAAGCAGTTTATAGACAAACTCAGACTATCTGATTTCTTGGAGTGTTTACTATCATTTATTGAGGTTACTTGAGTCCTAACTTTCAGTAATGGAGATACTTCAGAGTATATGGAGACCCATGGATACCGAGATATCCGACTCGACCGCCAAATTAAGGATTTTCACTCATTCTTGAAGCAGCTTATGGCCAAAGCCCAATGTTACAATCTTAAAGGGTTCTTCTCCGGTCGCGCCTCCGAAAGTTACTCTTGCACTTTTCTCGTATCTCGCTTCGTTTCCGAGCTGTAATCAAAAAGATGTTAAAATTGCTTAAATCGTCGAATTTCGCTGAAAATACACCTTTTACGGTATTCGAGGACTTATGCAGGAAATCATCAATTCTTTCGGCTTTGAGCGGTACGTGTCTATGTATAAGTTCCTAGTAACTACTGAAGACTCAGTATGTCACAAAAATTTCCTCGATTACCTTGAAGTTAAGGGAGTTGTCGGAAAACTGCGCTCCTAAAGCAATTTATAGACAAATTCAGACTATTTTATTTCTTGAAGTGTTTACTATCATTTATTGAGGTTACTTGAGTCCTAACTTTCAGTAATGGAGATACTTCAGAGTATATGGAGACCCATGGATACCGAGATATCTGACTCGACCGCCAAATTAGGGATTTTCACTCATTCTTGAAGCAGCTTATGGCCAAAGTCCAAAGTTACAATCATAAAGGGTTCTTCTCCGGTAGCGCCTCCGAAAGTTACTCTTGCACTTTTCTCGTATCTGGCTTCGTTTCCGAGCTGTAATCAAAAAGACGTTAAAATTGATTAAATCGTCGAATTTCGCTGAAAATACGCCTTTTACGGTATTCGAGGACTTATGCAGGAAATCATCCATTCTTTCGGCTTTAAGGGGTACGTGTCGATGTAATAGGTTCCTAGTAACTACTGAAGAGTCAGTATGTCACAAAAATTTCCTCGATTACCTTGAAGTTAAGGGAGTTGTTGGAAAACTGCGCTCCTAAAGCAGTTTATAGACAAACTGAGACTATCTGATTTCTTGGAGTGTTTACTATCATTTATTGAGGTTACTTGAGTCCTAACTTTCAGTAATGGAGATACTTCAGAGTATATGGAGACCCATGGATACCGAGATATCCGACTCGACCGCCAAATTAAGGATTTTCACTCATTCTTGAAGCAGCTTATGGCCAAAGCCCAATGTTACAATCTTAAAGGGTTCTTCTCCGGTAGGGCCTCCGAAAGTTACTCTAGCACTTTTCTTGTATGACGCTTCGTTTCCGAGCTGTAATCAAAAAGACGTTAAAATTGCTTAAATCGTCGAATTTCGCTGAAAATACGCCTTTTACGGTATTCGAGGACTTATGCAGGAAATCATCAATTCTTTCGGCTTTATGGGGTACGTGTCGATGTATAAGTTCCTAGTAACTACTGAAGACTCAGTATGTCACAAAAATTTCCTCGATTACCTTGAAGTTAAGGGAGTTGTTGGAAAACTGCGCTCCTAAAGCAATTTATAGACAAATTCAGACTATTTTATTTCTTGAAGTGTTTACTATCATCTATTGAGGTTACTTGAGTCCTAACTTTCAGTAATGGAGATACTTCAGAGTATATGGAGACCCATGGATACCGAGATATCTGACTCGACCGCCAAATTAGGGATTTTCACTCATTCTTGAAGCAGCTTATGGCCAAAGCCCAAAGTTACAATCATAAAGGGTTCTTCTCCGGTAGCGCCTCCGAAAGTTACTCTTGCACTTTTCTCGTATCTGGCTTCGTTTCCGAGCTGTAATCAAAAAGACGTTAAAATTGCTTAAATCGTCGAATTTCGCTGAAAATACGCGTTTTACGGTATTCGAGGACTTATGCAGGAAATCATCCATTCTTTCGGCTTTAAGGGGTACGTGTCGATGTATAAGTTCCTAGTAACTACTGAAGGCTCAGTATGCCCCAAAAATTTCGTCGATTACCTTGAAGTTGGAAAACTGCGCTCCTAAAGCAATTTATAGACAAATTCAGACTATCTGATTCCTTGGAGTGTTTACTATCATTTATTGAGGTTACTTGAGTCCTAACTTTCAGTAATGGAGATACTTCAGAGTATATGGAGACCCATGGATACCGAGATATCCGACTCGACCGCCAAATTAGGGAGTTTCACTCATTCTTGAAGCAGCTTATGGCCGAAGCCCAATGTTACAATCTTAAAGGGTTCTTCTCCGGTAGCGCCTCCGAAAGTTACTCTTGCACTTTTCTCGTATGACGCTTCGTTTCCGAGCTGTAATCAAAAAGACGTTAAAATTGCTTAAATCGTCGAATTTCGCTGAAAATACGCCTTTTACGGTATTCGACTACTTATGCAGGAAATCATCCATTCTTTCGGCTTTAAGGGGTACGTGTCGATGTATAAGTTCCTAGTAACTACTGAAGACTCAGTATGTCACAAAAATTTCCTCGATTACCTTGAAGTTAAGGGAGTTGTCGGAAAACTGCGCTCCTAAAGCAATTTATAGACAAATTCAGACTATCTGATTTCTTGGAGTGTTTACTATCATTTGTTGAGGTTACTTGAGTCCTAACTTTCAGTAATGGAGATACATCAGAGTATATGGAGACCCATGGATACCGAGATATCAGACTCGACCGCCAAATTAGGGAGTTTCACTCATTCTTGAAGCAGCTTATGGCCAAAGCCCAATGTTACAATCTTAAAGGGTTCTTCTCCGGTAGCGCCTCCGAAAGTTACTCTTGCACATTTCTCGTATCTCGCTTCGTTTCCGAGCTGTAATCAAAAAGACGTTAAAAATGCTTAAATCGTCGAATTTCGCTGAAAATACGCCTTTTACGGTATTCGAGGACTTATGCAGGAAGTCATCAATTCTTTCGGCTTTAAGGGGTACGTGTCGATGTATAAGTTCCTAGTAACTACTGAAGACTCAGTATGTCACAAAAATTTCCTCGATTACATTGAAGTTAAGGGAGTTGTTGGAAAACTGCGCTCCTAAAGCAATTTATAGACAAATTCAGACTATCTGATTTCTTGGAGTGTTTACTACCATTTATTGAGGTTACTTGAGTCCTAACTTTCAGTAATGGAGATACTTCAGAGTATATGGAGACCCATGGATACCGAGATATCCGACTCGACCGCCAAATTAGGGAGTTTCACTCATTCTTGAAGCAGCTTATGGCCAAAGCCCAATGTTACAATCTGAAAGGGTTCTTCTCCGGTAGCGCCTCCGAAAGTTACTCTTGCACTTTTCTCGTATGACGCTTCGTTTCCGAGCTGTAATCAAAAAGACGTTAAAATTGCTTAAATCGTCGAATTTCGTTGAAAATACGCCTTTTACGGTATTCGAGGACTTATGCAGGAAATCATCCATTCTTTCGGCTTTAAGGGGTACGTGTCGATGTATAAGTTCCTAGTAACTACTGAAGACTCAGTATGTCACAAAAATTTCCTCGATTACCTTGAAGTTAAGGGAGTTGTTGGAAAACTGCGCTCCTAAAGCAATTTATAGACAAATTCAGACTATCTGATTTCTTGGAGTGTTTACTATCATTTATTGAGGTTACTTGAGTCCTAACTTTCAGTAATGGAGATACTTCAGAGTATATGGAGACCCATGGATACCGAGATATCCGACTCGACCGCCAAATTAGGGAGTTTCACTCATTCTTGAAGCAGCTTATGGCCAAAGCCCAATGTTACAATCTTAAAGGGTTCTTCTCCGGTAGCGCCCCCGAAAGTTACTCTTGCACTTTTCTCGTATCTCGCTTCGTTTCCGAGCTGTAATCAAAAAGACGTTAAAAATGCTTAAATCGTCGAATTTCGCTGAAAATACGCCTTTTACGGTATTCGAGGACTTATGCAGGAAATCATCCATTCTTTCGGCTTTAAGGGGTACGTGTCGATGTATAAGTTCCTAGTAACTACTGACGACTCAGTATGTCACAAAAATTTTCTCGATTACCTTGAAGTTAACGGAGTTGTTGGAAAACTGCGCTCCTAAAGCAATTTATAAACAAATTCAGACTATTTTATTTCTTGAAGTGTGTACTATCATTTATTGAGGTTACTTGAGTCCTAACTTTCAGTAATGGAGATACTTCAGAGTATATGGAGTCCCATTGATACCGAGATATCCGACTCGTCCGCCAAATTAGGGAGTTTCACTAATTCTTGAAGCAGCTTATGGCCAAAGCCCAATGTTACAACCTTAAAGGGTTCTTCTCCGGTAGCGCATCCGAAAGTTACTCTTGCACTTTTCTCGTATGACGCTTCGTTTCCGAGATGTAATCAAAAAGACGTTAAAATTGCTTAAATCGTCGAATTTCGCTGAAAATACGCCTTTTACGGTATTCGAGGACTTATGCAGGAAATCATCCATTCTTTCGGCTTTAAGGGGTACGTGTCGATGTATAAGTTCCTAGTAACTACTGAAGACTCAGTATGTCACAAAAATTTCCTTGATTACCTTGAAGTTAAGGGAGTTGTTGGAAAACTGCGCTCCTAAAGCAATTTATAGACAAATTCAGACTATCTGATTTCTTGGAGTGTTTACTATCATTTATTGAGGTTACTTGAGTCCTAACTTTCAGTAATGGAGATACTTCAGAGTATATGGAGACCCATGGATACCGAGATATCCGACTCGACCGCCAAATTAGGGAGTTTCACTCATTCTTGAAGCAGCTTATGGCCAAAGCCCAATGTTACAATCTTAAAGGGTTCTTCTCCGGTAGGGCCTCCGAAAGTTACTCTTGCACTTTTCTCGTATGACGCTTCGTTTCCGAGCTGTAATCAAAAAGACGTTAAAATTGCTTAAATCGTCGAATTTCGCTGAAAATACGCCTTTTACGGTATTCGAGGACTTATGCAGGAAATCATCCATTCTTTCGGCTTTAAGGGGTACGTGTCGATTTATAAGTTCCTAGTAATTACTGAAGACTCAGTATGCCACAAAAATTTCGTCGATTACCTTGAAGTTGGAAAACTGCGCTCCTAAAGCAATTTATAGACAAATTCAGACTATCTGATTCCTTGGAGTGTTTACTATCATTTATTGAGGTTACTTGAGTCCTAACTTTCAGTAATGGAGATACTTCAGAGTATATGGAGACCCATGGATACTGAGATATCTGATTCGACCGCCAAATTAGGGATTTTCACTCATTCTTGAAGCAGCTTATTTCCAAAGCCCAATGTTACAATCTTAAAGGGTTCTTCTCCGGTAGCGCCTCCGAAAGTTACTCTTGCACTTTTCTCGTATCTCGCTTCGTTTCCGAGCTGTAATCAAAAAGACGTTAAAATTGCTTAAATCGTCGAATTTCGCTGAAAATACGCCTTTTACGGTATTCGAGGACTTATGCAGGAAATCATCCATTCTTTCGGCTTTAAGGGGTACGTGTCGATGTATAAGTTCCTAGTAACTATTGAAGACTCAGTATGTCACAAAAATTTCCTCGATTACCTTGAAGTTAAGGGAGTTGTTGGAAAACTGCGCTCCTAAAGCAATTTATAGACAAATTCAGACTATCTGATTTCTTGAAGTGTTTACTATCATTTATTGAGGTTACTTGAATCCTAACTTTCAGTAATGGAGATACTTCAGAGTATATGGAGGCCCATGGATACCGAGATATCCGACTCGACCGCCAAATTAGGGAGATTCACTCATTCTTGAAGCAGCTTATGGCCAAAGCCCAATGTTACAATCTTAAAGGGTTCTTCTCCGGTAGCGCCTCCGAAAGTTACTCTTGCACTTTTTTAGTATCTCGCTTCGTTTCCGAGCTGTAATCAAAAAGACGTTAAAAATGCTTAAATCGTCGAATTTCGCTGAAAATACGCCTATTACGGTATTCGAGGACTTATGCAGGAAATCATCCATTCTTTCGGCTTTAAGGTTTACGTGTCGATGTATAAGTTCCTAGTAACTACTGAAGACTCAGTATGTCACAAAAATAAAATTTATTTTATTGAAGTTAAGGGAGTTGTTGGAAAACTGCGCTCCTAAAGCAATTTATAAACAAATTCAGACTATTTTATTTCTTGAAGTGTGTACTGTCATTTATTGAGGTTACTTGAGTCCTAACTTTCAGTAATGGAGATACTTCAGAGTATATGAAGTCCCATGGATACCGAGATATCCGACTCGACCGCCAAATTAGGGATTTTCACTCATTCTTGAAGCACCTTACAATCTTAAAGGGTTCTTCTCCGGTCGCGCATCCGAAAGTTACTCTTGCACTTTTCTCGTATCTCGCTTCGTTTCCGAGCTGTAATCAAAAAGATGTTAAAATTGCTTAAATCGTCGAATTTCGCTGAAAATACGCCATTTACGGTATTCGAGGACTTATGCAGGAAATCATCAATTCTTTCGGCTTTGAGGGGTACGTGTCTATGTATAAGTTCCTAGTAACTACTGAAGACTCAGTTTGTCACAAAAATTTCCTCGATTACCTTGAAGTTAAGGGAGTTGTCGGAAAACTGCGCTCCTAAAGCAATTTATAGACAAATTCAGACTATTTTATTTCTTGAAGTGTTTACTATCATTTATTGAGGTTACTTGAGTCCCAACTTTCAGTAATGGAGATACTTCAGAGTATATGGAGACCCATGGATACCGAGATATCTGACTCGACCGCCAAATTAGGGATTTTCACTCATTCTTGAAGCAGCTTATGGCCAAAGCCCAAAGTTACAATCATAAAGGGTTCTTCTCCGGTAGCGCCTCCGAAAGTTACTCTTGCACTTTTCTCGTATCTGGCTTCGTTTCCGAGCTGTAATCAAAAAGATGTTAAAATTGATTAAATCGTCGAATTTCGCTGAAAATACGCCTTTTACGGTATTCGAGGACTTATGCAGGAAATCATCCATTCTTTCGGCTTTAAGGGGTACGTGTCGATGTAATAGGTTCCTAGTAACTACTGAAGAGTCAGTATGTCACAAAAATTTCCTCGATTACCTTGAAGTTAAGGGAGTTGTTGGAAAACTGCGCTCCTAAAGCAGTTTATAGACAAACTCAGACTATCTGATTTCTTGGAGTGTTTACTATCATTTATTGAGGTTACTTGAGTCCTAACTTTCAGTAATGGAGATACTTCAGAGTATATGGAGACCCATGGATACCGAGATATCCGACTCGACCGCCAAATTAAGGATTTTCACTCATTCTTGAAGCAGCTTATGGCCAAAGCCCAATGTTACAATCTTAAAGGGTTCTTCTCCGGTCGCGCCTCCGAAAGTTACTCTTGCACTTTTCTCGTATCTCGCTTCGTTTCCGAGCTGTAATCAAAAAGATGTTAAAATTGCTTAAATCGTCGAATTTCGCTGAAAATACACCTTTTACGGTATTCGAGGACTTATGCAGGAAATCATCAATTCTTTCGGCTTTGAGCGGTACGTGTCTATGTATAAGTTCCTAGTAACTACTGAAGACTCAGTATGTCACAAAAATTTCCTCGATTACCTTGAAGTTAAGGGAGTTGTCGGAAAACTGCGCTCCTAAAGCAATTTATAGACAAATTCAGACTATTTTATTTCTTGAAGTGTTTACTATCATTTATTGAGGTTACTTGAGTCCTAACTTTCAGTAATGGAGATACTTCAGAGTATATGGAGACCCATGGATACCGAGATATCTGACTCGACCGCCAAATTAGGGATTTTCACTCATTCTTGAAGCAGCTTATGGCCAAAGTCCAAAGTTACAATCATAAAGGGTTCTTCTCCGGTAGCGCCTCCGAAAGTTACTCTTGCACTTTTCTCGTATCTGGCTTCGTTTCCGAGCTGTAATCAAAAAGACGTTAAAATTGATTAAATCGTCGAATTTCGCTGAAAATACGCCTTTTACGGTATTCGAGGACTTATGCAGGAAATCATCCATTCTTTCGGCTTTAAGGGGTACGTGTCGATGTAATAGGTTCCTAGTAACTACTGAAGAGTCAGTATGTCACAAAAATTTCCTCGATTACCTTGAAGTTAAGGGAGTTGTTGGAAAACTGCGCTCCTAAAGCAGTTTATAGACAAACTGAGACTATCTGATTTCTTGGAGTGTTTACTATCATTTATTGAGGTTACTTGAGTCCTAACTTTCAGTAATGGAGATACTTCAGAGTATATGGAGACCCATGGATACCGAGATATCCGACTCGACCGCCAAATTAAGGATTTTCACTCATTCTTGAAGCAGCTTATGGCCAAAGCCCAATGTTACAATCTTAAAGGGTTCTTCTCCGGTAGGGCCTCCGAAAGTTACTCTAGCACTTTTCTTGTATGACGCTTCGTTTCCGAGCTGTAATCAAAAAGACGTTAAAATTGCTTAAATCGTCGAATTTCGCTGAAAATACGCCTTTTACGGTATTCGAGGACTTATGCAGGAAATCATCAATTCTTTCGGCTTTATGGGGTACGTGTCGATGTATAAGTTCCTAGTAACTACTGAAGACTCAGTATGTCACAAAAATTTCCTCGATTACCTTGAAGTTAAGGGAGTTGTTGGAAAACTGCGCTCCTAAAGCAATTTATAGACAAATTCAGACTATTTTATTTCTTGAAGTGTTTACTATCATCTATTGAGGTTACTTGAGTCCTAACTTTCAGTAATGGAGATACTTCAGAGTATATGGAGACCCATGGATACCGAGATATCTGACTCGACCGCCAAATTAGGGATTTTCACTCATTCTTGAAGCAGCTTATGGCCAAAGCCCAAAGTTACAATCATAAAGGGTTCTTCTCCGGTAGCGCCTCCGAAAGTTACTCTTGCACTTTTCTCGTATCTGGCTTCGTTTCCGAGCTGTAATCAAAAAGACGTTAAAATTGCTTAAATCGTCGAATTTCGCTGAAAATACGCGTTTTACGGTATTCGAGGACTTATGCAGGAAATCATCCATTCTTTCGGCTTTAAGGGGTACGTGTCGATGTATAAGTTCCTAGTAACTACTGAAGGCTCAGTATGCCCCAAAAATTTCGTCGATTACCTTGAAGTTGGAAAACTGCGCTCCTAAAGCAATTTATAGACAAATTCAGACTATCTGATTCCTTGGAGTGTTTACTATCATTTATTGAGGTTACTTGAGTCCTAACTTTCAGTAATGGAGATACTTCAGAGTATATGGAGACCCATGGATACCGAGATATCCGACTCGACCGCCAAATTAGGGAGTTTCACTCATTCTTGAAGCAGCTTATGGCCGAAGCCCAATGTTACAATCTTAAAGGGTTCTTCTCCGGTAGCGCCTCCGAAAGTTACTCTTGCACTTTTCTCGTATGACGCTTCGTTTCCGAGCTGTAATCAAAAAGACGTTAAAATTGCTTAAATCGTCGAATTTCGCTGAAAATACGCCTTTTACGGTATTCGACTACTTATGCAGGAAATCATCCATTCTTTCGGCTTTAAGGGGTACGTGTCGATGTATAAGTTCCTAGTAACTACTGAAGACTCAGTATGTCACAAAAATTTCCTCGATTACCTTGAAGTTAAGGGAGTTGTCGGAAAACTGCGCTCCTAAAGCAATTTATAGACAAATTCAGACTATCTGATTTCTTGGAGTGTTTACTATCATTTGTTGAGGTTACTTGAGTCCTAACTTTCAGTAATGGAGATACTTCAGAGTATATGGAGACCCATGGATACCGAGATATCCGACTCGACCGCCAAATTAGGGAGTTTCACTCATTCTTGAAGCAGCTTATGGCCAAAGCCCAATGTTACAATCTTAAAGGGTTCTTCTCCGGTAGCGCCTCCGAAAGTTACTCTTGCACATTTCTCGTATCTCGCTTCGTTTCCGAGCTGTAATCAAAAAGACGTTAAAAATGCTTAAATCGTCGAATTTCGCTGAAAATACGCCTTTTACGGTATTCGAGGACTTATGCATGAAGTCATCAATTCTTTCGGCTTTAAGGGGTACGTGTCGATGTATAAGTTCCTAGTAACTACTGAAGACTCAGTATGTCACAAAAATTTCCTCGATTACATTGAAGTTAAGGGAGTTGTTGGAAAACTGCGCTCCTAAAGCAATTTATAGACAAATTCAGACTATCTGATTTCTTGGAGTGTTTACTACCATTTATTGAGGTTACTTGAGTCCTAACTTTCAGTAATGGAGATACTTCAGAGTATATGGAGACCCATGGATACCGAGATATCCGACTCGACCGCCAAATTAGGGAGTTTCACTCATTCTTGAAGCAGCTTATGGCCAAAGCCCAATGTTACAATCTGAAAGGGTTCTTCTCCGGTAGCGCCTCCGAAAGTTACTCTTGCACTTTTCTCGTATGACGCTTCGTTTCCGAGCTGTAATCAAAAAGACGTTAAAATTGCTTAAATCGTCGAATTTCGTTGAAAATACGCCTTTTACGGTATTCGAGGACTTATGCAGGAAATCATCCATTCTTTCGGCTTTAAGGGGTACGTGTCGATGTATAAGTTCCTAGTAACTACTGAAGACTCAGTATGTCACAAAAATTTCCTCGATTACCTTGAAGTTAAGGGAGTTGTTGGAAAACTGCGCTCCTAAAGCAATTTATAGACAAATTCAGACTATCTGATTTCTTGGAGTGTTTACTATCATTTATTGAGGTTACTTGAGTCCTAACTTTCAGTAATGGAGATACTTCAGGGTATATGGAGACCCATGGATACCGAGATATCCGACTCGACCGCCAAATTAAGGATTTTCACTCATTCTTGAAGCAGCTTATGGCCAAAGCCCAAAGTTACAATCATAAAGGGTTCTTCTCCGGTAGCGCCTCCGAAAGTTACTCTTGAACTTTTCTCGTATCTGGCTTCGTTTCCGAGCTGTAATCAAAAAGACGTTAAAATTGATTAAATCGTCGAATTTCGCTGAAAATACGCCTTTTACGGTATTCGAGGACTTATGCAGGAAATCATCCATTCTTTCGGCTTTAAGGGGTACGTGTCGATGTAATAGGTACCTAGTAACTACTGAAGAGTCAGTATGTCACAAAAATTTCCTCGATTACCTTGAAGTTAAGGGAGTTGTTGGAAAACTGCGCTCCTAAAGCAGTTTATAGACAAACTCAGACTATGTGATTTCTTGGAGTGTTTACTATCATTTATTGAGGTTACTTGAGTCCTAACTTTCAGTAATGGAGATACTTCAGAGTATATGGAGACCCATGGATACCGAGATATCCGACTCGACCGCCAAATTAAGGATTTTCACTCATTCTTGAAGCAGCTTATGGCCAAAGCCCAATGTTACAATCTTAAAGGGTTCTTCTCCGGTCGCGCCTCCGAAAGTTACTCTTGCACTTTTCTCGTATCTCGCTTCGTTTCCGAGCTGTAATCAAAAAGATGTTAAAATTGCTTAAATCGTCGAATTTCGCTGAAAATACACCTTTTACGGTATTCGAGGACTTATGCAGGAAATCATCAATTCTTTCGGCTTTGAGCGGTACGTGTCTATGTATAAGTTCCTAGTAACTACTGAAGACTCAGTATGTCACAAAAATTTCCTCGATTACCTTGAAGTTAAGGGAGTTGTTGGAAAACTGCGCTCCTAAAGCAATTTATAGACAAATTCAGACTATTTTATTTCTTGAAGTGTTTACTATCATTTATTGAGGTTACTTGAGTCCTAACTTTCAGTAATGGAGATACTTCAGAGTATATGGAAACCCATGGATACCGAGATATCTGACTCGACCGCCAAATTAGGGATTTTCACTCATTCTTGAAGCAGCTTATGGCCAAAGCCCAAAGTTACAATCATAAAGGGTTCTTCTCCGGTAGCGCCTCCGAAAGTTACTCTTGAACTTTTCTCGTATCTGGCTTCGTTTCCGAGCTGTAATCAAAAAGACGTTAAAATTGATTAAATCGTCGAATTTCGCTGAAAATACGCCTTTTACGGTATTCGAGGACTTATGCAGGAAATCATCCATTCTTTCGGCTTTAAGGGGTACGTGTCGATGTAATAGGTACCTAGTAACTACTGAAGAGTCAGTATGTCACAAAAATTTCCTCGATTACCTTGAAGTTAAGGGAGTTGTTGGAAAACTGCGCTCCTAAAGCAGTTTATAGACAAACTCAGACTATGTGATTTCTTGGAGTGTTTACTATCATTTATTGAGGTTACTTGAGTCCTAACTTTCAGTAATGGAGATACTTCAGAGTATATGGAGACCCATGGATACCGAGATATCCGACTCGACCGCCAAATTAAGGATTTTCACTCATTCTTGAAGCAGCTTATGGCCAAAGCCCAATGTTACAATCTTAAAGGGTTCTTCTCCGGTAGGGCCTCCGAAAGTTACTCTTGCACTTTTCTCGTATGACGCTTCGTTTCCGAGCTGTAATCAAAAAGACGTTAAAATTGCTTAAATCGTCGAATTTCGCTGAAAATACGCCTTTTACGGTATTCGAGGACTTATGCAGGAAATCATCCATTCTTTCGGCTTTAAGGGGTACGTGTCGATGTATAAGTTCCTAGTAACTACTGACGACTCAGTATGTCACAAAAATTTTCTCGATTACCTTGAAGTTAACGGAGTTGTTCTAAAACTGCGCTCCTAAAGCAATTTATAAACAAATTCAGACTATTTTATTTCTTGAAGTGTGTACTATCATTTATTGAGGTTACTTGAGTCCTAACTTTCAGTAATGGAGATACTTCAGAGTATATGGAGTCCCATTGATACCGAGATATCCGACTCGTCCGCCAAATTAGGGAGTTTCACTAATTCTTGAAGCAGCTTATGGCCAAAGCCCAATGTTACAACCTTAAAGGGTTCTTCTCCGGTAGCGCATCCGAAAGTTACTCTTGCACTTTTCTCGTATGACGCTTCGTTTCCGAGATGTAATCAAAAAGACGTTAAAATTGCTTAAATCGTCGAATTTCGCTGAAAATACGCCTTTTACGGTATTCGAGGACTTATGCAGGAAATCATCCATTCTTTCGGCTTTAAGGGGTACGTGTCGATGTATAAGTTCCTAGTAACTACTGAAGACTCAGTATGTCACAAAAATTTCCTTGATTACCTTGAAGTTAAGGGAGTTGTTGGAAAACTGCGCTCCTAAAGCAATTTATAGACAAATTCAGACTATCTGATTTCTTGGAGTGTTTACTATCATTTATTGAGGTTACTTGAGTCCTAACTTTCAGTAATGGAGATACTTCAGAGTATATGGAGACCCATGGATACCGAGATATCCGACTCGACCGCCAAATTAGGGAGTTTCACTCATTCTTGAAGCAGCTTATGGCCAAAGCCCAATGTTACAACCTTAAAGGGTTCTTCTCCGGTAGCGCCTCCGAAAGTTACTCTTGCACTTTTCTCGTATGACGCTTCGTTTCCGAGATGTAATCAAAAAGACGTTAAAATTGCTTAAATCGTCGAATTTCGCTGAAAATACGCCTTTTACGGTATTCGAGGACTTATGCAGGAAATCATCCATTCTTTCGGCTTTAAGGGGTACGTGTCGATGTATAAGTTCCTAGTAACTACTGAAGACTCAGTATGTCACAAAAATTTCCTCGATTACCTAGAAGTTAAGGGAGTTGTTGGAAAACTGCGCTCCTAAAGCAATTTATAAACAAATTCAGACTATTTTATTTCTTGAAGTGTGTACTATCATTTATTGAGGTTACTTGAGTCCTAACTTTCAGTAATGGAGATACTTCAGAGTATATGGAGACCCATGGATACCGAGATATCCGACTCGACCGCCAAATTAGGGATTTTCACTCATTCTTGAAGCAGCTTATAGCCAAAGCCCAATGTTATAATCTTAAAGGGTCCTTCTCCGGTAGCGCCTCCGAAAGTTACTCTTGCACTTATCTCGTATCTCGCTTCGTTTCCGAGCTGTAATCAAAAAGACGTTAAAATTGCTTAAATCGTCGAATTTCTCTGAAAAAAAGCCTTTTACGGTATTCGAGGACTTATGCAGGGAATCATCGATTCTTTCGGCTTTAAGGGGTACGTGTCGATGTATAAGTTCCTAGTAACTACTGAAGACTCAGTATGTCACAAGAATTTCCTCGATTACCTTGAAGTTAAGGGAGTTGTTGGAAAACTGCGCTCCTAAAGCAATTTATAGACAAATTCAGACTATCTGATTTCTTGGAGTGTTTACTACCATTTATTGAGGTTACTTGAGTCCTAACTTTCAGTAATGGAGATACTTCAGAGTATATGGAGACACATGGATACCGAGATATCCGACTCGACCGCCAAATTAGGGATTTTCACTCATTCTTGAAGCAGCTTATGGCCAAAGCCCAATGTTACAATCTCAAAGGGTTCTTCTCCGGTAGCGCCTCCGAAAGTTACTCTTGCACTTTTCTCGTATGACGCTTCGTTTCCGAGCTGTAATCAAAAAGACGTTAAAATTGCTTAAATCGTCGAATTTCGCTGAAAATACGCCTTTTACGGTATTCGAGGACTTATGCAGGAAATCATTCATTCTTTCGGCTTTAAGGGGTACGTGTCGATGTATAAGTTCCTAGTAACTACTGAAGACTCAGTATGTCACAAAAATTTCCTCGATTACCTTGAAGTTAAGGGAGTTGTTGGAAAACTGCGCTCCTAAAGCAATTTATAGACAAATTCAGACTATTTTATTTCTTGAAGTGTTTACTATCATTTATTGAGGTTACTTGAGTCCCAACTTTCAGTAATGGAAATACTTCAGAGTATATGGAGACCCATGGATACCGAGATATCTGACTCGACCGCCAAATTAGGGATTTTCACTCATTCTTGAAGCAGCTTATGGCCAAAGCCCAAAGTTACAATCATAAAGGGTTCTTCTCCGGTAGCGCCTCCGAAAGTTACTCTTGCACTTTTCTCGTATCTGGCTTCGTTTCCGAGCTGTAATCAAAAAGACGTTAAAATTGATTAAATCGTCGAATTTCGCTGAAAATACGCCTTTTACGGTATTCGAGGACTTATGCAGGAAATCATCCATTCTTTCGGCTTTAAGGGGTACGTGTCGATTTATAAGTTCCTAGTAACTACTGAAGACTCAGTATGTCACAAGAATTTCCTCGATTACCTTGAAGTTAAGGGAGTTGTCGGAAAACTGCGCTCCTAAAGCAATTTATAGACAAATTCAGACTATTTTATTTCTTGAAGTGTGTACTATCATTTATTGAGGTTACTTGAGTCCTAACTTTCAGTAATGGAGATACTTCAGAGTATATGGAGACCCATGGATACCGAGATATCCGACTCGATCGCCAAATTAGGGATTTTCACTCATTCTTGAAGCATCTTACAATCTTAAAGGGTTCTTCTCCGGTAGCGCCTCCGAAAGTTACTCTTGCACTTTTCTCGTATCTCGCTTCGTTTCCGAGCTGTAATCAAAAAGATGTTAAAATTGCTTAAATCGTCGAATTTCGCTGAAAATACGCCTTTTACGGTATTCGAGGACTTATGCAGGAAATCATCAATTCTTTCGGCTTTGAGGGGTACGTGTCGATGTATAAGTTCCTAGTAACTACTGAAGACTCAGTATGTCACAAAAATTTCCTCGATTACCTTGAAGTTAAGGGAGTTGTCGGAAAACTGCGCTCCTAAAGCAATTTATAGACAAATTCAGACTATCTGATTTCTTGGAGTGTTTACTATCATTTATTGAGGTTACTTGAGTCCTAACTTTCTGTATTGGAGATACTTCAGAGTATATGGAGACCCATGGATACCGAGATATCCGACTCGACCGCCAAATTAGGGATTTTCACTCATTCTTGAAGCATCTTACAATTTTAAAGGGTTCTTCTCCGGTAGCGCCTCCGAAAGTTACTCTTGCACTTTTCTCGTATCTCGCTTCGTTTCCGAGCTGTAATCAAAAAGATGTTAAAATTGCTTAAATCGTCGAATTTCGCTGAAAATACGCCTTTTACGGTATTCGAGGACTTATGCAGGAAATCATCCATTCTTTCGGCTTTAAGGGGTACGTGTCGATGTATAAGTTCCTAGTAACTACTGACGACTCAGTATGTCACAAAAATTTTCTCGATTACCTTGAAGTTAACGGAGTTGTTGGAAAACTGCGCTCCTAAAGCAATTTATAAACAAATTCAGACTATTTTATTTCTTGAAGTGTGTACTATCATTTATTGAGGTTACTTGAGTCCTAACTTTCAGTAATGGAGATACTTCAGAGTATATGGAGTCCCATTGATACCGAGATATCCGACTCGTCCGCCAAATTAGGGAGTTTCACTAATTCTTGAAGCAGCTTATGGCCAAAGCCCAATGTTACAACCTTAAAGGGTTCTTCTCCGGTAGCGCATCCGAAAGTTACTCTTGCACTTTTCTCGTATCTCGCTTCGTTTCCGAGCTGTAATCAAAAAGACGTTAAAAATGCTTAAATCGTCGAATTTCGCTGAAAATATGCCTTTTACGGTATTCGAGGACTTATGCAGGAAATCATCCATTCTTTCGGCTTTAAGGGGTACGTGTCGATGTATAAGTTCCTAGTAACTACTGAAGACTCAGTATGTCACAAAAATTTCCTTGATTACCTTGAAGTTAAGGGAGTTGTTGGAAAACTGCGCTCCTAAAGCAATTTATAGACAAATTCAGACTATCTGATTTCTTGGAGTGTTTACTATCATTTATTGAGGTTACTTGAGTCCTAACTTTCAGTAATGGAGATACTTCAGAGTATATGGAGACCCATGGATACCGAGATATCCGACTCGACCGCCAAATTAGGGAGTTTCACTCATTCTTGAAGCAGCTTATGGCCAAAGCCCAATGTTACAACCTTAAAGGGTTCTTCTCCGGTAGCGCCTCCGAAAGTTACTCTTGCACTTTTCTCGTATGACGCTTCGTTTCCGAGATGTAATCAAAAAGACGTTAAAATTGCTTAAATCGTCGAATTTCGCTGAAAATACGCCTTTTACGGTATTCGAGGACTTATGCAGGAAATCATCCATTCTTTCGGCTTTAAGGGGTACGTGTCGATGTATAAGTTCCTAGTAACTACTGACGACTCAGTATGTCACAAAAATTTTCTCGATTACCTTGAAGTTAACGGAGTTGTTGGAAAACTGCGCTCCTAAAGCAATTTATAAACAAATTCAGACTATTTTATTTCTTGAAGTGTGTACTATCATTTATTGAGGTTACTTGAGTCCTAACTTTCAGTAATGGAGATACTTCAGAGTATATGGAGTCCCATTGATACCGAGATATCCGACTCGTCCGCCAAATTAGGGAGTTTCACTAATTCTTGAAGCAGCTTATGGCCAAAGCCCAATGTTACAACCTTAAAGGGTTCTTCTCCGGTAGCGCATCCGAAAGTTACTCTTGCACTTTTCTCGTATGACGCTTCGTTTCCGAGATGTAATCAAAAAGACGTTAAAATTGCTTAAATCGTCGAATTTCGCTGAAAATACGCCTTTTACGGTATTCGAGGACTTATGCAGGAAATCATCCATTCTTTCGGCTTTAAGGGGTACGTGTCGATGTATAAGTTCCTAGTAACTACTGAAGACTCAGTATGTCACAAAAATTTCCTTGATTACCTTGAAGTTAAGGGAGTTGTTGGAAAACTGCGCTCCTAAAGCAATTTATAGACAAATTCAGACTATCTGATTTCTTGGAGTGTTTACTATCATTTATTGAGGTTACTTGAGTCCTAACTTTCAGTAATGGAGATACTTCAGAGTATATGGAGACCCATGGATACCGAGATAACCGACTCGACCGCCAAATTAGGGAGTTTCACTCATTCTTGAAGCAGCTTATGGCCAAAGCCCAATGTTACAATCTTAAAGGGTTCTTCTCCGGTAGCGCCTCCGAAAGTTACTCTTGCACTTTTCTCGTATGACGCTTCGTTTCCGAGCTGTAATCAAAAAGACGTTAAAATTGCTTAAATCGTCGAATTTCGCTGAAAATACGCCTTTTACGGTATTCGAGGACTTATGCAGGAAATCATCCATTCTTTCGGCTTTAATGGGTACGTGTCGATGTATAAGTTCCTAGTAACTACTGAAGACTCAGTATGTCACAAAAATTTCCTCGATTACCTTGAAGTTAAGGGAGTTGTTGGAAAACTGCGCTCCTAAAGCAATTTATAGACAAATTCAGACTATCTGATTTCTTTTAGTGTTTACCATCATTTATTGAGGTTACTTGAGTCCTAACTTTCAGTACTGGAGATACTTCAGAGTATATGGAGACCCATGGATACCGAGATATCCGACTCGACCGCCAAATTAGGGAGTTTCACTCATTCTTGAAGCAGCTTATGGCCAAAGCCCAATGTTACAATCTTAAAGGGTTCTTCTCCGGTAGCGCCTCCGAAAGTTACTCATGCACTTTTCTCGTATCTCACTTCTTTTCCGAGCTGTAATCAAAAAGATGTTAAAATTGCTTAAATCGTCGAATTTCGCTGAAAATACGCCTTTTACGGTATTCGAGGACTTATGCAGGAAATCATCCATTCTTTCGGCTTTAATGGGTACGTGTCGATGTATAAGTTCCTAGTAACTACTGAAGACTCAGTATGTCACAAAAATTTCCTCGATTACCTTGAAGTTAAGGGAGTTGTCGGAAAACTGCGCTCCTAAAGCAATTTATAGACAAATTCAGACTATCTGATTTCTTGGAGTGTATACTATCATTTATTGAGGTTACTTGAGTCCTAACTTTCTGTATTGGAGATACTTCAGAGTATATGGAGACCCATGGATACCGAGATATCCGACTCGACCGCCAAATTAGGGATTTTCACTCATTCTTGAAGCATCTTACAATTTTAAAGGGTTCTTCTCCGGTAGCGCCTCCGAAAGTTACTCTTGCACTTTTCTCGTATCTCGCTTCGTTTCCGAGCTGTAATCAAAAAGATGTTAAAATTGCTTAAATCGTCGAATTTCGCTGAAAATACGCCTTTTACGGTATTCGAAGACTTATGCAGGAAATCATCAATTCTTTCGGCTTTGAGGGGTACGTGTCGATGTATAAGTTCCTAGTAACTACTGAAGACTCAGTATGTCACAAAAATTTCCTCGATTACCTTGAAGTTAAGTGAGTTGTTGGAAAACTGCGCTCCTAAAGCAATTTATAAACAAATTCAGACTATTTTATTTCTTGAAGTGTGTACTATCATTTATTGAGGTTACTTGAGTCCTAACTTTCAGTAATGGAGATACTTCAGAGTATATGGAGACCCATGGATACCGAGATATCCGACTCGACCGCCAAATTAGGGATTTCCACTCATTCTTGAAGCAGCTTATAGCCAAAGCCCAATGTTACAATCTTAAAGGGTTCTTCTCCGGTAGCGCCTCCGAAAGTTACTCTTGCACTTTTCTCGTATCTCGCTTCGTTTCCGAGCTGTAATCAAAAAGACGTTAAAATTGCTTAAATCGTCGAATTTCTCTGAAAAAAAGCCTTTTACGGTATTCGAGGACTTATGCAGGGAATCATCGATTCTTTCGGCTTTAAGGGGTACGTGTCGATGTATAAGTCCCTAGTAACTACTGAAGACTCAGTATGTCACAAGAATTTCCTCGATTACCTTGAAGTTAAGGGAGTTGTTGGAAAACTGCGCCCCTAAAGCAATTTATAGACAAATTCAGACTATCTGATTTCTTGGAGTGTTTACTACCATTTATTGAGGTTACTTGAGCCCTAACTTTCAGTAATGGAGATACTTCAGAGAATATGGAGACCCATGGATACCGAGATATCCGACTCGACCGCCAAATTAGGGATTTTCACTCATTCTTGAAGCAGCTTATGGCCAAAGCCCAACGTTACAATCTTAAAGGGTTCTTCTCCGGTAGCGCCTCCGAAAGTTACTCTTGCACTTTTCTCGTATCTGGCTTCGTTTCCGAGCTGTAATCAAAAAGACGTTAAAATTGATTAAATCGTCGAATTTCGCTGAAAATACGCCTTTTACGGTATTCGAGGACTTATGCAGGAAATCATCCATTCTTTCGGCTTTAAGGGGTACGTGTCGATGTAATAGGTTCCTAGTAACTACTGAAGAGTCAGTATGTCACAAAAATTTCCTCGATTACCTTGAAGTTAAGGGAGTTGTTGGAAAACTGCGCTCCTAAAGCAGTTTATAGACAAACTGAGACTATCTGATTTCTTGGAGTGTTTACTATCATTTATTGAGGTTACTTGAGTCCTAACTTTCAGTAATGGAGATACTTCAGAGTATATGGAGACCCATGGATACCGAGATATCCGACTCGACCGCCAAATTAAGGATTTTCACTCATTCTTGAAGCAGCTTATGGCCAAAGCCCAATGTTACAATCTTAAAGGGTTCTTCTCCGGTAGGGCCTCCGAAAGTTACTCTAGCACTTTTCTTGTATGACGCTTCGTTTCCGAGCTGTAATCAAAAAGACGTTAAAATTGCTTAAATCGTCGAATTTCGCTGAAAATACGCCTTTTACGGTATTCGAGGACTTATGCAGGAAATCATCAATTCTTTCGGCTTTATGGGGTACGTGTCGATGTATAAGTTCCTAGTAACTACTGAAGACTCAGTATGTCACAAAAATTTCCTCGATTACCTTGAAGTTAAGGGAGTTGTTGGAAAACTGCGCTCCTAAAGCAATTTATAGACAAATTCAGACTATTTTATTTCTTGAAGTGTTTACTATCATTTATTGAGGTTACTTGAGTCCTAACTTTCAGTAATGGAGATACTTCAGAGTATATGGAGACCCATGGATACCGAGATATCTGACTCGACCGCCAAATTAGGGATTTTCACTCATTCTTGAAGCAGCTTATGGCCAAAGCCCAAAGTTACAATCATAAAGGGTTCTTCTCTGGTAGCGCCTCCGAAAGTTACTCTTGCACTTTTCTCGTATCTGGCTTCGTTTCCGAGCTGTAATCAAAAAGACGTTAAAATTGATTAAATCGTCGAATTTCCCTGAAAATACGCCTTTTACGGTATTCGAGGACTTATGCAGGAAATCATCCATTCTTTCGGCTTAAGGGGTACGTGTCGATGAAATAGGTTCCTAGTAACTACTGAAGAGTCAGTATGTCACAAAAATTTCCTCGATTACCATGAAGTTAAGGGAGTTGTTGGAAAACTGTGCTCCTAAAGCAGTTTATAGACAAACTCAGACTATCTGATTTCTTGGAGTGTTTACTATCATTTATTGAGGTTACTTGAGTCCTAACTTTCAGTAATGGAGATACTTCAGAGTATATGGAGACCCATGGATACCGAGATATCCGACTCGACCGCCAAATTAAGGATTTTCACTCATTCTTGAAGCAGCTTATGGCCAAAGCCCAATGTTACAATCTTAAAGGGTTCTGCTCCGGTAGGGCCTCCGAAAGTTACTCTTGCACTTTTCTCGTATGACGCTTCGTTTCCGAGCTGTAATCAAAAAGACGTTAAAATTGCTTAAATCGTCGAATTTCGCTGAAAATACGCCTTTTACGGTATTCGAGGACTTATGCAGGAAATCATCCATTCTTTCGGCTTTAAGGGGTACGTGTCGATTTATAAGTTCCTAGTAACTACTGAAGGCTCAGTATGCCACAAAAATTTCGTCGATTACCTTGAAGTTGGAAAACTGCGCTCCTAAAGCAATTTATAGACAAATTCAGACTATCTGATTCCTTGGAGTGTTTACTATCATTTATTGAGGTTACTTGAGTCCTAACTTTCAGTAATGGAGATACTTCAGAGTATATGGAGACCCATGGATACCGAGATATCTGATTCGACCGCCAAATTAGGGATTTTCACTCATTCTTGAAGCAGCTTATTTCTAAAGCCCAATGTTACAATCTTAAAGGGTTCTTCTCCGGTAGCGCCTCAGAAAGTTCCTCTTGCACTTTTCTCGTATCTCGCTTCGTTTCCGAGCTGTAATCAAAAAGACGTTAAAATTGCTTAAATCGTCGAATTTCGCTGAAAATACGCGTTTTACGGTATTCGAGGACTTATGCAGGAAATCATCCATTCTTTCGGCTTTAAGGGGTACGTGTCGATGTATAAGTTCCTAGTAACTACTGAAGACTCAGTATGTCACAAAAATTTCCTCGATTACCTTGAAGTTAAGGGAGTTGTTGGAAAACTGCGCTCCTAAAGCAATTTATAGACAAATTCAGACTATCTGATTTCTTGAAGTGTTTACTATCATTTATTGAGGTTACTTGAGTCCTAACTTTCAGTAATGGAGATACTTCAGAGTATATGGAGACCCATGGATACCGAGATATCCGACTCGACCGCCAAATTAGGGAGTTTCACTCATTCTTGAAGCAGCTTATGGCCAAAGCCCAATGTTACAATCTTAAAGGGTTCTTCTCCGGTAGCGCCTCCGAAAGTTACTCTTGCACTTTTTTAGTATCTCGCTTCGTTTCCGAGCTGTAATCAAAAAGACGTTAAAAATGCTTAAATCGTCAAATTTCGCTGAAAATACGCCTATTACAGTATTCGAGGACTTATGCAGGAAATCATCCATTCTTTCGGCTTTAAGGTTTACGTGTCGATGTATAAGTTCCTAGTAACTACTGAAGACTCAGTATGTCACAAAAATTTCCTCGACTACCTTGAAGTTAAGGGAGTTGTTGGAAAACTGCGCTCCTGAAGCAATTTATAAACAAATTCAAACTATTTTATTTCTTGAAGTGTGTACTATCATTTATTGAGGTTACTTGAGTCCTAACTTTCAGTAATGGAGATACTTCAGAGTATATGAAGTCCCATGGATACCGAGATATCCGACTCGACCGCCAAATTAGGGAGTTTCACTCATTCTTGAAGCAGCTTATGGCCAAAGCCCAATGTTACAATCTTAAAGGGTTCTTCTCCGGTAGCGCCTCCGAAAGTTACTCTTGCACTTTTCTCGTATGACGCTTCGTTTCCGAGCTGTAATCAAAAAGACGTTAAAATTGCTTAAATCGTCGAATTTCGCTGAAAATACGCCTTTTACGGTATTCGAGGACTTATGCAGGAAATCATCCATTCTTTCGGCTTTAATGGGTACGTGTCGATGTATAAGTTCCTAGTAACTACTGAAGACTCAGTATGTCACAAAAATTTCCTCGATTACCTTGAAGTTAAGGGAGTTGTTGGAAAACTGCGCTCCTAAAGCAATTTATAGACAAATTCAGACTATCTGATTTCTTTTAGTGTTTACCATCATTTATTGAGGTTACTTGAGTCCTAACTTTCAGTAATGGAGATACTTCAGAGTATATGGAGACCCATGGATACCGAGATATCCGACTCGACCGCCAAATTAGGGAGTTTCACTCATTCTTGAAGCAGCTTATGGCCAAAGCCCAATGTTACAATCTTAAAGGGTTCTTCTCCGGTAGCGCCTCCGAAAGTTACTCATGCACTTTTCTCGTATCTCACTTCTTTTCCGAGCTGTAATCAAAAAGACGTTAAAAATGCTTAAATCGTCGAATTTCGCTGAAAATACGCCTTTTACGGTATTCGAGGACTTATGCAGGAAATCATCCATTCTTTCGGCTTTAAGGGGTACGTGTCGATGTATAAGTTCCTAGTAACTACTGAAGACTCAGTATGTCACAAAAATTTCCTCGATTACCTAGAAGTTAAGGGAGTTGTTGGAAAACTGCGCTCCTAAAGCAATTTATAAACAAATTCAGACTATTTTATTTCTTGAAGTGTGTACTATCATTTATTGAGGTTACTTGAGTCCTAACTTTCAGTAATGGAGATACTTCAGAGTATATGGAGACCCATGGATACCGAGATATCCGACTCGACCGCCAAATTAGGGATTTTCACTCATTCTTGAAGCAGCTTATAGCCAAAGCCCAATGTTATAATCTTAAAGGGTCCTTCTCCGGTAGCGCCTCCGAAAGTTACTCTTGCACTTTTCTCGTATCTCGCTTCGTTTCCGAGCTGTAATCAAAAAGACGTTAAAATTGCTTAAATCGTCGAATTTCTCTGAAAAAAAGCCTTTTACGGTATTCGAGGACTTATGCAGGGAATCATCGATTCTTTCGGCTTTAAGGGGTACGTGTCGATGTATAAGTTCCTAGTAACTACTGAAGACTCAGTATGTCACAAGAATTTCCTCGATTACCTTGAAGTTAAGGGAGTTGTTGGAAAACTGCGCTCCTAAAGCAATTTATAGACAAATTCAGACTATCTGATTTCTTGGAGTGTTTACTACCATTTATTGAGGTTACTTGAGTCCTAACTTTCAGTAATGGAGATACTTCAGAGTATATGGAGACACATGGATACCGAGATATCCGACTCGACCGCCAAATTAGGGATTTTCACTCATTCTTGAAGCAGCTTATGGCCAAAGCCCAATGTTACAATCTCAAAGGGTTCTTCTCCGGTAGCGCCTCCGAAAGTTACTCTTGCACTTTTCTCGTATGACGCTTCGTTTCCGAGCTGTAATCAAAAAGACGTTAAAATTGCTTAAATCGTCGAATTTCGCTGAAAATACGCCTTTTACGGTATTCGAGGACTTATGCAGGAAATCATTCATTCTTTCGGCTTTAAGGGGTACGTGTCGATGTATAAGTTCCTAGTAACTACTGAAGACTCAGTATGTCACAAAAATTTCCTCGATTACCTTGAAGTTAAGGGAGTTGTTGGAAAACTGCGCTCCTAAAGCAATTTATAGACAAATTCAGACTATTTTATTTCTTGAAGTGTTTACTATCATTTATTGAGGTTACTTGAGTCCTAACTTTCAGTAATGGAGATACTTCAGAGTATATGGAGACCCATGGATACCGAGATATCTGACTCGACCGCCAAATTAGGTATTTTCAATCATTCTTGAAGCAGCTTATGGCCAAAGCCCAAAGTTACAATCATAAAGGGTTCTTCTCCGGTAGCGCCTCCGAAAGTTACTCTTGCACTTTTCTCGTATCTGGCTTCGTTTCCGAGCTGTAATCAAAAAGACGTTAAAATTGATTAAATCGTCGAATTTCGCTGAAAATACGCCTTTTACGGTATTCGAGGACTTATGCAGGAAATCATCCATTCTTTCGGCTTTAAGGGGTACGTGTCGATTTATAAGTTCCTAGTAACTACTGAAGACTCAGTATGTCACAAGAATTTCCTCGATTACCTTGAAGTTAAGGGAGTTGTCGGAAAACTGCGCTCCTAAAGCAATTTATAGACAAATTCAGACTATTTTATTTCTTGAAGTGTGTACTATCATTTATTGAGGTTACTTGAGTCCTAACTTTCAGTAATGGAGATACTTCAGAGTATATGGAGACCCATGGATACCGAGATATCCGACTCGATCGCCAAATTAGGGATTTTCACTCATTCTTGAAGCATCTTACAATCTTAAAGGGTTCTTCTCCGGTAGCGCCTCCGAAAGTTACTCTTGCACTTTTCTCGTATCTCGCTTCGTTTCCGAGCTGTAATCAAAAAGATGTTAAAATTGCTTAAATCGTCGAATTTCGCTGAAAATACGCCTTTTACGGTATTCGAGGACTTATGCAGGAAATCATCAATTCTTTCGGCTTTGAGGGGTACGTGTCGATGTATAAGTTCCTAGTAACTACTGAAGACTCAGTATGTCACAAAAATTTCCTCGATTACCTTGAAGTTAAGGGAGTTGTCGGAAAACTGCGCTCCTAAAGCAATTTATAGACAAATTCAGACTATCTGATTTCTTGGAGTGTTTACTATCATTTATTGAGGTTACTTGAGTCCTAACTTTCTGTATTGGAGATACTTCAGAGTATATGGAGACCCATGGATACCGAGATATCCGACTCGACCGCCAAATTAGGGATTTTCACTCATTCTTGAAGCATCTTACAATTTTAAAGGGTTCTTCTCCGGTAGCGCCTCCGAAAGTTACTCTTGCACTTTTCTCGTATCTCGCTTCGTTTCCGAGCTGTAATCAAAAAGATGTTAAAATTGCTTAAATCGTCGAATTTCGCTGAAAATACGCCTTTTACGGTATTCGAAGACTTATGCAGGAAATCATCAATTCTTTCGGCTTTGAGGGGTACGTGTCGATGTATAAGTTCCTAGTTACTACTGAAGACTCAGTATGTCACAAAAATTTCCTCGATTACCTTGAAGTTAAGGGAGTTGTTGGAAAACTGCGCTCCTAAAGCAATTTATAAACAAATTCAGACTATTTTATTTCTTGAAGTGTGTACTATCATTTATTGAGGTTACTTGAGTCCTAACTTTCAGTAATGGAGATACTTCAGAGTATATGGAGACCCATGGATACCGAGATATCCGACTCGACCGCCAAATTAGGGATTTCCACTCATTCTTGAAGCAGCTTATAGCCAAAGCCCAATGTTACAATCTTAAAGGGCTCTTCTCCGGTAGCGCCTCCGAAAGTTACTCTTGCACTTTTCTCGTATCTCGCTTCGTTTCCGAGCTGTAATCAAAAAGACGTTAAAATTGCTTAAATCGTCGAATTTCTCTGAAAAAAAGCCTTTTACGGTATTCGAGGACTTATGCAGGGAATCATCGATTCTTTCGGCTTTAAGGGGTACGTGTCGATGTATAAGTTCCTAGTAACTACTGAAGACTCAGTATGTCACAAGAATTTCCTCGATTACCTTGAAGTTAAGGGAGTTGTTGGAAAACTGCGCCCCTAAAGCAATTTATAGACAAATTCAGACTATCTGATTTCTTGGAGTGTTTACTACCATTTATTGAGGTTACTTGAGTCCTAACTTTCAGTAATGGAGATACTTCAGAGAATATGGAGACCCATGGATACCGAGATATCCGACTCGACCGCCAAATTAGGGATTTTCACTCATTCTTGAAGCAGCTTATGGCCAAAGCCCAACGTTACAATCTTAAAGGGTTCTTCTCCGGTAGCGCCTCCGAAAGTTACTCTTGCACTTTTCTCGTATCTGGCTTCGTTTCCGAGCTGTAATCAAAAAGACGTTAAAATTGATTAAATCGTCGAATTTCGCTGAAAATACGCCTTTTACGGTATTCGAGGACTTATGCAGGAAATCATCCATTCTTTCGGCTTTAAGGGGTACGTGTCGATGTAATAGGTTCCTAGTAACTACTGAAGAGTCAGTATGTCACAAAAATTTCCTCGATTACCTTGAAGTTAAGGGAGTTGTTGGAAAACTGCGCTCCTAAAGCAGTTTATAGACAAACTGAGACTATCTGATTTCTTGGAGTGTTTACTATCATTTATTGAGGTTACTTGAGTCCTAACTTTCAGTAATGGAGATACTTCAGAGTATATGGAGACCCATGGATACCGAGATATCCGACTCGACCGCCAAATTAAGCATTTTCACTCATTCTTGAAGCAGCTTATGGCCAAAGCCCAATGTTACAATCTTAAAGGGTTCTTCTCCGGTAGGGCCTCCGAAAGTTACTCTAGCACTTTTCTTGTATGACGCTTCGTTTCCGAGCTGTAATCAAAAAGACGTTAAAATTGCTTAAATCGTCGAATTTCGCTGAAAATACGCCTTTTACGGTATTCGAGGACTTATGCAGGAAATCATCAATTCTTTCGGCTTTATGGGGTACGTGTCGATGTATAAGTTCCTAGTAACTACTGAAGACTCAGTATGTCACAAAAATTTCCTCGATTACCTTGAAGTTAAGGGAGTTGTTGGAAAACTGCGCTCCTAAAGCAATTTATAGACAAATTCAGACTATTTTATTTCTTGAAGTGTTTACTATCATTTATTGAGGTTACTTGAGTCCTAACTTTCAGTAATGGAGATACTTCAGAGTATATGGAGACCCATGGATACCGAGATATCTGACTCGACCGCCAAATTAGGGATTTTCACTCATTCTTGAAGCAGCTTATGGCCAAAGCCCAAAGTTACAATCATAAAGGGTTCTTCTCCGGTAGCGCCTCCGAAAGTTACTCTTGCACTTTTCTCGTATCTGGCTTCGTTTCCGAGCTGTAATCAAAAAGACGTTAAAATTGATTAAATCGTCGAATTTCCCTGAAAATACGCCTTTTACGGTATTCGAGGACTTATGCAGGAAATCATCCATTCTTTCGGCTTAAGGGGTACCTCTCGATGAAATAGGCTCCTAGTAACTACTGAAGAGTCAGTATGTCACAAAAATTTCCTCGATTACCATGAAGTTAAGGGAGTTGTTGGAAAACTGCGCTCCTAAAGCAGTTTATAGACAAACTCAGACTATCTGATTTCTTGGAGTGTTTAATATCATTTATTGAGGTTACTTGAGTCCTAACTTTCAGTAATGGAGATACTTCAGAGTATATGGAGACCCATGGATACCGAGATATCCGACTCGACCGCCAAATTAAGGATTTTCACTCATTCTTGAAGCAGCTTATGGCCAAAGCCCAATGTTACAATCTTAAAGGGTTCTGCTCCGGTAGGGCCTCCGAAAGTTACTCTTGCACTTTTCTCGTATGACGCTTCGTTTCCGAGCTGTAATCAAAAAGACGTTAAAATTGCTTAAATCGTCGAATTTCGCTGAAAATACGCCTTTTACGGTATTCGAGGACTTACGCAGGAAATCATCCATTCTTTCGGCTTTAAGGGGTACGTGTCGATTTATAAGTTCCTAGTAACTACTGAAGGCTCAGTATGCCACAAAAATTTCGTCGATTACCTTGAAGTTGGAAAACTGCGCTCCTAAAGCAATTTATAGACAAATTCAGACTATCTGATTCCTTGGAGTGTTTACTATCATTTATTGAGGTTACTTGAGTCCTAACTTTCAGTAATGGAGATACTTCAGAGTATATGGAGACCCATGGATACCGAGATATCTGATTCGACCGCCAAATTAGGGATTTTCACTCATTCTTGAAGCAGCTTATTTCTAAAGCCCAATGTTACAATCTTAAAGGGTTCTTCTCCGGTAGCGCCTCAGAAAGTTCCTCTTGCACTTTTCTCGTATCTCGCTTCGTTTCCGAGCTGTAATCAAAAAGACGTTAAAATTGCTTAAATCGTCGAATTTCCCTGAAAATACGCGTTTTACGGTATTCGAGGACTTATGCAGGAAATCATCCATTCTTTCGGCTTTAAGGGGTACGTGTCGATGTATAAGTTCCTAGTAACTACTGAAGACTCAGTATGTCACAAAAATTTCCTCGATT
Organism: Xestobium rufovillosum; assembly: GCA_963966045.1. NCBI lineage: Eukaryota > Metazoa > Arthropoda > Insecta > Coleoptera > Ptinidae > Xestobium > Xestobium rufovillosum. Next base: position 7,536,848 of record OZ014493.1, read on the forward strand.
ACCTTGAAGTTAAGGGAGTTGTTGGAAAACTGCGCTCCTAAAGCAATTTATAGACAAATTCAGACTATCTGATTTCTTGAAGTGTTTACTATCATTTATTGAGGTTACTTGAGTCCTAACTTTCAGTAATGGAGATACTTCAGAGTATATGGAGACCCATGGATACCGAGATATCCGACTCGACCGCCAAATTAGGGAGTTTCACTCATTCTTGAAGCAGCTTATGGCCAAAGCCCAATGTTACAATCTTAAAGGGTTCTTCTCCGGTAGCGCCTCCGAAAGTTACTCTTGCACTTTTTTAGTATCTCGCTTCGTTTCCGAGCTGTAATCAAAAAGACGTTAAAAATGCTTAAATCGTCAAATTACGCTGAAAATACGCCTATTACAGTATTCGAGGACTTATGCAGGAAATCATCCATTCTTTCGGCTTTAAGGTTTACGTGTCGATGTATAAGTTCCTAGTAACTACTGAAGACTCAGTATGTCACAAAAATTTCCTCGACTACCTTGAAGTTAAGGGAGTTGTTGGAAAACTGCGCTCCTGAAGCAATTTATAAACAAATTCAGACTATTTTATTTCTTGAAGTGTGTACTATCATTTATTGAGGTTACTTGAGTCCTAACTTTCAGTAATGGAGATACTTCAGAGTATATGAAGTCCCATGGATACCGAGATATCCGACTCGACCGCCAAATTAGGGAGTTTCACTCATTCTTGAAGCAGCTTATGGCCGAAGCCCAATGTTACAATCTTAAAGGGTTCTTCTCCGGTAGCGCCTCCGAAAGTTACTCTTGCACTTTTCTCGTATGACGCTTCGTTTCCTAGCTGTAATCAAAAAGACGTTAAAATTGCTTAAATCGTCGAATTTCGCTGAAAATACGCCTTTTACGGTATTCGACTACTTATGCAGGAAATCATCCATTCTTTCGGCTTTAAGGGGTACGTGTCGATGTATAAGTTCCTAGTAACTACTGAAGACTCAGTATGTCACAAAAATTTCCTCGATTACCTAGAAGTTAAGGGAGTTGTTGGAAAACTGCGCTCCTAAAGCAATTTATAAACAAATTCAGACTATTTTATTTCTTGAAGTGTGTACTATCATTTATTGAGGTTACTTGAGTCCTAACTTTCAGTAATGGAGATACTTCAGAGTATATGGAGACCCATGGATACCGAGATATCCGACTCGACCGCCAAATTAGGGATTTTCACTCATTCTTGAAGCAGCTTATAGCCAAAGCCCAATGTTATAATCTTAAAGGGTCCTTCTCCGGTAGCGCCTCCGAAAGTTACTCTTGCACTTTTCTCGTATCTCGCTTCGTTTCCGAGCTGTAATCAAAAAGACGTTAAAATTGCTTAAATCGTCGAATTTCGCTGAAAATACGCCTTTTACGGTATTCGAGGACTTATGCAGGAAATCATTCTTCTTTCGGCTTTAAGGGGTACGTGTCGATGTATAAGTTCCTAGTAACTACTGAAGACTCAGTATGTCACAAAAATTTCCTCGATTACCTTGAAGTTAAGGGAGTTGTTGGAAAACTGCGCTCCTAAAGCAATTTATAGACAAATTCAGACTATTTTATTTCTTGAAGTGTTTACTATCATTTATTGAGGTTACTTGAGTCCTAACTTTCAGTAATGGAGATACTTCAGAGTATATGGAGACCCATGGATACCGAGATATCTGACTCGACCGCCAAATTAGGTATTTTCAATCATTCTTGAAGCAGCTTATGGCCAAAGCCCAAAGTTACAATCATAAAGGGTTCTTCTCCGGTAGCGCCTCCGAAAGTTACTCTTGCACTTTTCTCGTATCTGGCTTCGTTTCCGAGCTGTAATCAAAAAGACGTTAAAATTGATTAAATCGTCGAATTTCGCTTAAAATACGCCTTTTACGGTATTCGAGGACTTATGCAGGAAATCATCCATTCTTTCGGCTTTAAGGGGTACGTGTCGATTTATAAGTTCCTAGTAACTACTGAAGACTCAGTATGTCACAAGAATTTCCTCGATTACCTTGAAGTTAAGGGAGTTGTCGGAAAACTGCGCTCCTAAAGCAATTTATAGACAAATTCAGACTATTTTATTTCTTGAAGTGTGTACTATCATTTATTGAGGTTACTTGAGTCCTAACTTTCAGTAATGGAGATACTTCAGAGTATATGGAGACCCATGGATACCGAGATATCCGACTCGATCGCCAAATTAGGGATTTTCACTCATTCTTGAAGCATCTTACAATCTTAAAGGGTTCTTCTCCGGTAGCGCCTCCGAAAGTTACTCTTGCACTTTTCTCGTATCTCGCTTCGTTTCCGAGCTGTAATCAAAAAGATGTTAAAATTGCTTAAATCGTCGAATTTCGCTGAAAATACGCCTTTTACGGTATTCGAGGACTTATGCAGGAAATCATCAATTCTTTCGGCTTTGAGGGGTACGTGTCGATGTATAAGTTCCTAGTAACTACTGAAGACTCAGTATGTCACAAAAATTTCCTCGATTACCTTGAAGTTAAGGGAGTTGTCGGAAAACTGCGCTCCTAAAGCAATTTATAGACAAATTCAGACTATCTGATTTCTTGGAGTGTTTACTATCATTTATTGAGGTTACTTGAGTCCTAACTTTCTGTATTGGAGATACTTCAGAGTATATGGAGACCCATGGATACCGAGATATCCGACTCGACCGCCAAATTAGGGATTTTCACTCATTCTTGAAGCATCTTACAATTTTATAGGGGGTCTTCTCCGGTAGCGCCTCCGAAAGTTACTCTTGCACTTTTCTCGTATCTCGCTTCGTTTCCGAGCTGTAATCAAAAAGATGTTAAAATTGCTTAAATCGTCGAATTTCGCTGAAAATACGCCTTTTACGGTATTCGAAGACTTATGCAGGAAATCATCAATTCTTTCGGCTTTGAGGGGTACGTGTCGATGTATAAGTTCCTAGTAACTACTGAATACTCAGTATGTCACAAAAATTTCCTCGATTACCTTGAAGTTAAGGGAGTTGTTGGAAAACTGCGCTCCTAAAGCAATTTATAAACAAATTCAGACTATTTTATTTCTTGAAGTGTGTACTATCATTTATTGAGGTTACTTGAGTCCTAACTTTCAGTAATGGAGATACTTCAGAGTATATGGAGACCCATGGATACCGAGATATCCGACTCGACCGCCAAATTAGGGATTTCCACTCATTCTTGAAGCAGCTTATAGCCAAAGCCCAATGTTACAATCTTAAAGGGTTCTTCTCCGGTAGCGCCTCCGAAAGTTACTCTAGCACTTTTCTCGTATCTCGCTTCGTTTCCGAGCTGTAATCAAAAAGACGTTAAAATTGCTTAAATCGTCGAATTTCTCTGAAAAAAAGCCTTTTACGGTATTCGAGGACTTATGCAGGGAATCATCGATTCTTTCGGCTTTAAGGGGTACGTGTCGATGTATAAGTTCCTAGTAACTACTGAAGACTCAGTATGTCACAAGAATTTCCTCGATTACCTTGAAGTTAAGGGAGTTGTTGGAAAACTGCGCCCCTAAAGCAGTTTATAGACAAACTGAGACTATCTGATTTCTTGGAGTGTTTACTATCATTTATTGAGGTTACTTGAGTCCTAACTTTCAGTAATGGAGATACTTCAGAGTATATGGAGACCCATGGATACCGAGATATCCGACTCGACCGCCAAATTAAGGATTTTCACTCATTCTTGAAGCAGCTTATGGCCAAAGCCCAATGTTACAATCTTAAAGGGTTCTTCTCCGGTAGCGCCTCCGAAAGTTACTCTAGCACTTTTCTCGTATCTCGCTTCGTTTCCGAGCTGTAATCAAAAAGACGTTAAAATTGCTTAAATCGTCGAATTTCTCTGAAAAAAAGCCTTTTACGGTATTCGAGGACTTATGCAGGGAATCATCGATTCTTTCGGCTTTAAGGGGTACGTGTCGATGTATAAGTTCCTAGTAACTACTGAAGACTCAGTATGTCACAAGAATTTCCTCGATTACCTTGAAGTTAAGGGAGTTGTTGGAAAACTGCGCCCCTAAAGCAGTTTATAGACAAACTGAGACTATCTGATTTCTTGGAGTGTTTACTATCATTTATTGAGGTTACTTGAGTCCTAACTTTCAGTAATGGAGATACTTCAGAGTATATGGAGACCCATGGATACCGAGATATCCGACTCGACCGCCAAATTAAGGATTTTCACTCATTCTTGAAGCAGCTTATGGCCAAAGCCCAACGTTACAATCTTAAAGGGTTCTTCTCCGGTAGCGCCTCCGAAAGTTACTCTTGCACTTTTCTCGTATCTGGCTTCGTTTCCGAGCTGTAATCAAAAAGACGTTAAAATTGATTAAATCGTCGAATTTCGCTGAAAATACGCCTTTTACGGTATTCGAGGACTTATGCAGGAAATCATCCATTCTTTCGGCTTTAAGGGGTACGTGTCGATGTAATAGGTTCCTAGTAACTACTGAAGAGTCAGTATGTCACAAAAATTTCCTCGATTACCTTGAAGTTAAGGGAGTTGTTGGAAAACTGCGCTCCTAAAGCAGTTTATAGACAAACTGAGACTATCTGATTTCTTGGAGTGTTTACTATCATTTATTGAGGTTACTTGAGTCCTAACTTTCAGTAATGGAGATACTTCAGAGTATATGGAGACCCATGGATACCGAGATATCCGACTCGACCGCCAAATTAAGGATTTTCACTCATTCTTGAAGCAGCTTATGGCCAAAGCCCAATGTTACAATCTTAAAGGGTTCTTCTCCGGTAGGGCCTCCGAAAGTTACTATAGCACTTTTCTTGTATGACGCTTCGTTTCCGAGCTGTAATCAAAAAGACGTTAAAATTGCTTAAATCGTCGAATTTCGCTGAAAATACGCCTTTTACGGTATTCGAGGACTTATGCAGGAAATCATCAATTCTTTCGGCTTTATGGGGTACGTGTCGATGTATAAGTTCCTAGTAACTACTGAAGACTCAGTATGTCACAAAAATTTCCTCGATTACCTTGAAGTTAAGGGAGTTGTTGGAAAACTGCGCTCCTAAAGCAATTTATAGACAAATTCAGACTATTTTATTTCTTGAAGTGTTTACTATCATTTATTGAGGTTACTTGAGTCCTAACTTTCAGTAATGGAGATACTTCAGAGTATATGGAGACCCATGGATACCGAGATATCTGACTCGACCGCCAAATTAGGGATTTTCACTCATTCTTGAAGCAGCTTATGGCCAAAGCCCAAAGTTACAATCATAAAGGGTTCTTCTCCGGTAGCGCCTCCGAAAGTTACTCTTGCACTTTTCTCGTATCTGGCTTCGTTTCCGAGCTGTAATCAAAAAGACGTTAAAATTGATTAAATCGTCGAATTTCCCTGAAAATACGCCTTTTACGGTATTCGAGGACTTATGCAGGAAATCATCCATTCTTTCGGCTTAAGGGGTACGTGTCGATGAAATAGGTTCCTAGTAACTACTGAAGAGTCAGTATGTCACAAAAATTTCCTCGATTACCTTGAAGTTAAGGGAGTTGTCGGAAAACTGCGCTCCTAAAGCAATTTATAGACAAATTCAGACTATCTGATTTCTTGGAGTGTTTACTATCATTTATTGAGGTTACTTGAGTCCTAACTTTCAGTAATGGAGATACTTCAGAGTATATGGAGACCCATGGATACCGAGATATCCGACTCGGCCGCCAAATTAGGGATTTTCACTCATTCTTGAAGCATCTTACAATCTTAAAGGGTTCTTCTCCGGTCGCGCCTCCGAAAGTTACTCTTGCACTTTTCTCGTATCTCGCTTCGTTTCCGAGCTGTAATCAAAAAGATGTTAAAATTGCTTAAATCGTCGAATTTCGCTGAAAATACGCCATTTACGGTATTCGAGGACTTATGCAGGAAATCATCAATTCTTTCGGCTTTGAGGGGTACGTGTCTATGTATAAGTTCCTAGTAACTACTGAAGACTCAGTATGTCACAAAAATTTCCTCGATTACCTTGAAGTTAAGGGAGTTGTCGGAAAACTGCGCTCCTAAAGCAATTTATAGACAAATTCAGACTATTTTATTTCTTGAAGTGTTTACTATCATTTATTGAGGTTGCTTGAGTCCTAACTTTCAGTAATGGAGATACTTCAGAGTATATGGAGACCCATGGATATCGAGATATCTGACTCGACCGCCAAATTAGGGATTTTCACTCATTCTTGAAGCAGCTTATGGCCAAAGCCCAAAGTTACAATCATAAAGGGTTCTTCTCCGGTAGCGCCTCCGAAAGTTACTCTTGCACTTTTCTCGTATCTGGCTTCGTTTCCGAGCTGTAATCAAAAAGACGTTAAAATTGATTAAATCGTCGAATTTCGCTGAAAATACGCCTTTTACGGTATTCGAGCACTTATGCAGGAAATCATCCATTATTTCGGCTTTAAGGGGTACGTGTCGATGTAATAGGTTCCTAGTAACTACTGAAGACTCAGTATGTCACAAAAATTTCCTCGATTACCTTGAAGTTAAGGGAGTTGTCGGAAAACTGCGCTCCTAAAGCAATTTATAGACAAATTCAGACTATTTTATTTCTTGAAGTGTTTACTATCATTTATTGAGGTTACTTGAGTCCTAACTTTCAGTAATGGAGATACTTCAGAGTATATGGAGACCCATGGATACCGAGATATCTGACTCGACCGCCAAATTAGGGATTTTCACTCATTCTTGAAGCAGCTTATGGCCAAAGCCCAAAGTTACAATCATAAAGGGTTCTTCTCCGGTAGCGCCTCCGAAAGTTACTCTTGCACTTTTCTCGTATCTGGCTTCGTTTCCGAGCTGTAATCAAAAAGACGTTAAAATTGATTAAATCGTCGAATTTCCCTGAAAATACGCCTTTTACGGTATTCGAGGACTTATGCAGGAAATCATCCATTCTTTCGGCTTAAGGGGTACGTGTCGATGAAATAGGTTCCTAGTAACTACTGAAGAGTCAGTATGTCACAAAAATTTCCTCGATTACCATGAAGTTAAGGGAGTTGTTGGAAAACTGCGCTCCTAAAGCAGTTTATAGACAAACTCAGACTATCTGATTTCTTGGAGTGTTTACTATCATTTATTGAGGTTACTTGAGTCCTAACTTTCAGTAATGGAGATACTTCAGAGTATATGGAGACCCATGGATACCGAGATATCCGACTCGACCGCCAAATTAAGGATTTTCACTCATTCTTGAAGCAGCTTATGGCCAAAGCCCAATGTTACAATCTTAAAGGGTTCTGCTCCGGTAGGGCCTCCGAAAGTTACTCTTGCACTTTTCTCGTATGACGCTTCGTTTCCGAGCTGTAATCAAAAAGACGTTAAAATTGCTTAAATAGTCGAATTTCGCTGAAAATACGCCTTTTACGGTATTCGACTACTTATGCAGGAAATCATCCATTCTTTCGGCTTTAACGGGTACGTGTCGATGTATAAGTTCCTAGTAACTACTGAAGACTCAGTATGTCACAAAAATTTCCTCGATTACCTTGAAGTTAAGGGAGTTGTCGGAAAACTGCGCTCCTAAAGCAATTTATAGACAAATTCAGACTATCTGATTTCTTGGAGTGTTTACTATCATTTATTGAGGTTACTTGAGTCCTAACTTTCAGTAATGGAGATACTTCAGAGTATATGGAGACCCATGGATACCGAGATATCCGACTCGGCCGCCAAATTAGGGATTTTCACTCATTCTTGAAGCATCTTACAATCTTAAAGGGTTCTTCTCCGGTCGCGCCTCCGAAAGTTACTCTTGCACTTTTCTCGTATCTCGCTTCGTTTCCGAGCTGTAATCAAAAAGATGTTAAAATTGCTTAAATCGTCGAATGTCGCTGAAAATACGCCATTTACGGTATTCGAGGACTTATGCAGGAAATCATCAATTCTTTCGGCTTTGAGGGGTACGTGTCTATGTATGAGTTCCTAGTAACTACTGAAGACTCAGTATGTCACAAAAATTTCCTCGATTACCTTGAAGTTAAGGGAGTTGTCGGAAAACTGCGCTCCTAAAGCAATTTATAGACAAATTCAGACTATTTTATTTCTTGAAGTGTTTTCTATCATTTATTGAGGTTGCTTGAGTCCTAACTTTCAGTAATGGAGATACTTCAGAGTATATGGAGACCCATGGATATCGAGATATCTGACTCGACCGCCAAATTAGGGATTTTCACTCATTCTTGAAGCAGCTTATGGCCAAAGCCCAAAGTTACAATCATAAAGGGTTCTTCTCCGGTAGCGCCTCCGAAAGTTACTCTTGCACTTTTCTCGTATCTGGCTTCGTTTCCGAGCTGTAATCAAAAAGACGTTAAAATTGATTAAATCGTCGAATTTCGCTGAAAATACGCCTTTTACGGTATTCGAGCACTTATGCAGGAAATCATCCATTATTTCGGCTTTAAGGGGTACGTGTCGATGTAATAGGTTCCTAGTAACTACTGAAGACTCAGTATGTCACAAAAATTTCCTCGATTACCTTGAAGTTAAGGGAGTTGTCGGAAAACTGCGCTCCTAAAGCAATTTATAGACAAATTCAGACTATTTTATTTCTTGAAGTGTTTACTATCATTTATTGAGGTTACTTGAGTCCTAACTTTCAGTAATGGAGATACTTCAGAGTATATGGAGACCCATGGATACCGAGATATCTGACTCGACCGCCAAATTAGGGATTTTCACTCATTCTTGAAGCAGCTTATGGCCAAAGCCCAAAGTTACAATCATAAAGGGTTCTTCTCCGGTAGCGCCTCCGAAAGTTACTCTTGCACTTTTCTCGTATCTGGCTTCGTTTCCGAGCTGTAATCAAAAAGACATTAAAATTGATTAAATCGTCGAATTTCGCTGAAAATACGCCTTTTACGGTATTCGAGGACTTATGCAGGAAATCATCCATTCTTTCGGCTTTAAGGGGTACGTGTCGATGTAATACGTTCCTAGTAACTACTGAAGAGTCAGTATGTCACAAAAATTTCCTCGATTACCTTGAAGTTAAGGGAGTTGTTGGAAAACTGCGCTCCTAAAGCAGTTTATAGACAAACTCAGACTATCTGATTTCTTGGAGTGTTTACTATCATTTATTGAGGTTACTTGAGTCCTAACTTTCAGTAATGGAGATACTTCAGAGTATATGGAGACCCATGGATACCGAGATATCCGACTCGACCGCCAAATTAAGGATTTTCACTCATTCTTGAAGCAGCTTATGGCCAAAGCCCAATGTTACAATCTTAAAGGGTTCTTCTCCGGTAGGGCTTCCGAAAGTTACTCTTGCACTTTTCGCGTATGACGCCTCGTTTCCGAGCTGTAATCAAAAAGACGTTAAAATTGCTTAAATCGTCGAATTTCGCTGAAAATACGCCTTTTACGGTATTCGAGGACTTATGCAGGAAATCATCAATTCTTTCGGCTTTATGGGGTACGTGTCGATGTATAAGTTCCTAGTAACTACTGAAGACTCAGTATGTCACAAAAATTTCCTCGATTACCTTGAAGTTAAGGGAGTTGTTGGAAAACTGCGCTCCTAAAGCAATTTATAGACAAATTCAGACTATTTTATTTCTTGAAGTGTTTACTATCATTTATTGATTTTACTTGAGTCCTAACTTTCAGTAATGGAGATACTTCAGAGTATATGGAGACCCATGGATACCGAGATATCTGACTCGACCGCCAAATTAGGGATTTTCACTCATTCTTGAAGCAGCTTATGGCCAAAGCCCAATGTTACAATCATAAAGGGTTCTTCTCCGGTAGCGACTCCGAAAGTTACTCTTGCACTTTTCTCGTATCTGGCTTCGTTTCCGAGCTGTAATCAAAAAGACGTTAAAATTGATTAAATCGTCGAATTTCGCTGAAAATACGCCTTTTACGGTATTCGAGGACTTATGCAGGAAATCATCCATTCTTTCGGCTTTAAGGGGTACGTGTCGATGTAATAGGTACCTAGTAACTACTGAAGAGTCAGTATGTCACAAAAATTTCCTCGATTACCTTGAAGTTAAGGGAGTTGTTGGAAAACTGCGCTCCTAAAGCAATTTATAGACAAATTCAGACTATCTGATTTCTTGAAGTGTTTACTATCATTTATTGAGGTTACTTGAATCCTAACTTTCAGTAATGGAGATACTTCAGAGTATATGGAGGCCCATGGATACCGAGATATCCGACTCGACCGCCAAATTAGGGAGATTCACTCATTCTTGAAGCAGCTTATGGCCAGAGCCCAATGTTACAATCTTAAAGGGTTCTTCTCCGGTAGCGCCTCCGAAAGTTACTCTTGCACTTTTTTAGTATCTCGCTTCGTTTCCGAGCTGTAATCAAAAAGACGTTAAAAATGCTTAAATCGTCGAATTTCGCTGAAAATACGCCTATTACGGTATTCGAGGACTTATGCAGGAAATCATCCATTCTTTCGGCTTTAAGGTTTACGTGTCGATGTATAAGTTCCTAGTAACTACTGAAGACTCAGTATGTCACAAAAATAAAATTTATTTTATTGAAGTTAAGGGAGTTGTTGGAAAACTGCGCTCCTAAAGCAATTTATAAACAAATTCAGACTATTTTATTTCTTGAAGTGTGTACTATCATTTATTGAGGTTACTTGAGTCCTAACTTTCAGTAATGGAGATACTTCAGAGTATATGAAGTCCCATGGATACCGAGATATCCGACTCGACCGCCAAATTAGGGATTTTCACTCATTCTTGAAGCATCTTACAATCTTAAAGGGTTCTTCTCCGGTCGCGCCTCCGAAAGTTACTCTTGCACTTTTCTCGTATCTCGCTTCGTTTCCGAGCTGTAATCAAAAAGATGTAAAAATTGCTTAAATCGTCGAATTTCGCTGAAAATACGCCATTTACGGTATTCGAGGACTTATGCAGGAAATCATCAATTCTTTCGGCTTTGAGGGGTACGTGTCTATGTATAAGTTCCTAGTAACTACTGAAGACTCAGTTTGTCACAAAAATTTCCTCGATTACCTTGAAGTTAAGGGAGTTGTCGGAAAACTGTGCTCCTAAAGCAATTTATAGACAAATTCAGACTATTTTATTTCTTGAAGTGTTTACTATCATTTATTGAGGTTACTTGAGTCCCAACTTTCAGTAATGGAGATACTTCAGAGTATATGGAGACCCATGGATACCGAGATATCTGACTCGACCGCCAAATTAGGGATTTTCACTCATTCTTGAAGCAGCTTATGGCCAAAGTCCAAAGTTACAATCATAAAGGGTTCTTCTCCGGTAGCGCCTCCGAAAGTTACTCTTGCACTTTTCTCGTATCTGGTTTCGTTTCCGAGCTGTAATCAAAAAGACGTTAAAATTGATTAAATCGTCGAATTTCGCTGAAAATACGCCTTTTACGGTATTCGAGGACTTATGCAGGAAATCATCCATTCTTTCGGCTTTAAGGGGTACGTGTCGATGTAATAGGTTCCTAGTAACTACTGAAGAGTCAGTATGTCACAAAAATTTCCTCGATTACCTTGAAGTTAAGGGAGTTGTTGGAAAACTGCGCTCCTAAAGCAGTTTATAGACAAACTGAGACTATCTGATTTCTTGGAGTGTTTACTATCATTTATTGAGGTTACTTGAGTCCTAACTTTCAGTAATGGAGATACTTCAGAGTATATGGAGACCCATGGATACCGAGATATCCGACTCGACCGCCAAATTAAGGATTTTCACTCATTCTTGAAGCAGCTTATGGCCAAAACCCAATGTTACAATCTTAAAGGGTTCTTCTCCGGTAGGGCCTCCGAAAGTTACTCTAGCACTTTTCTTGTATGACGCTTCGTTTCCGAGCTGTAATCAAAAAGACGTTAAAATTGCTTAAATCGTCGAATTTCGCTGAAAATACGCCTTTTACGGTATTCGAGGACTTATGCAGGAAATCATCAATTCTTTCGGCTTTATGGGGTACGTGTCGATGTATAAGTTCCTAGTAACTACTGAAGACTCAGTATGTCACAAAAATTTCCTCGATTACCTTGAAGTTAAGGGAGTTGTTGGAAAACTGCGCTCCTAAAGCAATTTATAGACAAATTCAGACTATTTTATTTCTTGAAGTGTTTACTATCATTTATTGAGGTTACTTGAGTCCTAACTTTCAGTAATGGAGATACTTCAGAGTATATGGAGACCCATGGATACCGAGATATCTGACTCGACCGCCAAATTAGGGATTTTCACTCATTCTTGAAGCAGCTTATGGCCAAAGCCCAAAGTTACAATCATAAAGGGTTCTTCTCCGGTAGCGCCTCCGAAAGTTACTCTTGCACTTTTCTCGTATCTGGCTTCGTTTCCGAGCTGTAATCAAAAAGACGTTAAAATTGATTAAATCGTCGAATTTCCCTGAAAATACGCCTTTTACGGTATTCGAGGACTTATGCAGGAAATCATCCATTCTTTCGGCTTTAAGGGGACGTGTCGATGAAATAGGTTCCTAGTAACTTCTGAAGAGTCAGTATGTCACAAAAATTTCCTCGATTACCTTGAAGTTAAGGGAGTTGTTGGAAAACTGCGCTCCTAAAGCAGTTTATAGACAAACTCAGACTATCTGATTTCTTGGAGTGTTTACTATCATTTATTGAGGTTACTTGAGTCCTAACTTTCAGTAATGGAGATACTTCAGAGTATATGGAGACCCATGGATACCGAGATATCCGACTCGACCGCCAAATTAAGGATTTTCACTCATTCTTGAAGCAGCTTATGGCCAAAACCCAATGTTACAATCTTAAAGGGTTCTTCTCCGGTAGGGCCTCCGAAAGTTACTCTAGCACTTTTCTTGTATGACGCTTCGTTTCCGAGCTGTAATCAAAAAGACGTTAAAATTGCTTAAATCGTCGAATTTCGCTGAAAATACGCCTTTTACGGTATTCGAGGACTTATGCAGGAAATCATCAATTCTTTCGGCTTTATGGGGTACGTGTCGATGTATAAGTTCCTAGTAACTACTGAAGACTCAGTATGTCACAAAAATTTCCTCGATTACCTTGAAGTTAAGGGAGTTGTTGGAAAACTGCGCTCCTAAAGCAATTTATAGACAAATTCAGACTATTTTATTTCTTGAAGTGTTTACTATCATTTATTGAGGTTACTTGAGTCCTAACTTTCAGTAATGGAGATACTTCAGAGTATATGGAGACCCATGGATACCGAGATATCTGACTCGACCGCCAAATTAGGGATTTTCACTCATTCTTGAAGCAGCTTATGGCCAAAGCCCAAAGTTACAATCATAAAGGGTTCTTCTCCGGTAGCGCCTCCGAAAGTTACTCTTGCACTTTTCTCGTATCTGGCTTCGTTTCCGAGCTGTAATCAAAAAGACGTTAAAATTGATTAAATCGTCGAATTTCCCTGAAAATACGCCTTTTACGGTATTCGAGGACTTATGCAGGAAATCATCCATTCTTTCGGCTTTAAGGGGATGTGTCGATGAAATAGGTTCCTAGTAACTTCTGAAGAGTCAGTATGTCACAAAAATTTCCTCGATTACCTTGAAGTTAAGGGAGTTGTTGGAAAACTGCGCTCCTAAAGCAGTTTATAGACAAACTCAGACTATCTGATTTCTTGGAGTGTTTACTATCATTTATTGAGGTTACTTGAGTCCTAACTTTCAGTAATGGAGATACTTCAGAGTATATGGAGACCCATGGATACCGAGATATCTGATTCGACCGCCAAATTAGGGATTTTCACTCATTCTTGAAGCAGCTTATTTCCAAAGCCCAATGTTACAAACTTAAAGGGTTCTTCTCCGGTAGCGCCTCAGAAAGTTCCTCTTGCACTTTTCTCGTATCTCGCTTCGTTTCCGAGCTGTAATCAAAAAGACGTTAAAATTGCTTAAATCGTCGAATTTCGCTGAAAATACGCGTTTTACGGTATTCGAGGACTTATGCAGGAAATCATCCATTCTTTCGGCTTTAAGGGGTACGTGTCGATGTATAAGTTCCTAGTAACTACTGAAGACTCAGTATGTCACAAAAATTTCCTCGATTACCTTGAAGTTAAAGGAGTTGTTGGAAAACTGCGCTCCTAAAGCAATTTATAGACAAATTCAGACTATCTGATTTCTTGAAGTGTTTACTATCATTTATTGAGGTTACTTGAGTCCTAACTTTCAGTAATGGAGATACTTCAGAGTATATGGAGACCCATGGATACCGAGATATCCGACTCGACCGCCAAATTAGGGAGTTTCACTCATTCTTGAAGCAGCTTATGGCCAAAGCCCAATGTTACAATCTTAAAGGGTTCTTCTCCGGTAGCGCCTCCGAAAGTTACTCTTGCACTTTTTTAGTATCTCGCTTCGTTTCCGAGCTGTAATCAAAAAGACGTTAAAAATGCTTAAATCGTCGAATTTCGCTGAAAATACGCCTATTACGGTATTCGAGGACTTATGCAGGAAATCATCCATTCTTTCGGCTTTAAGGTTTACGTGTCGATGTATAAGTTCCTAGTAACTACTGAAGACTCAGTATGTCACAAAAATTTCCTCGACTACCTTGAAGTTAAGGGAGTTGTTGGAAAACTGCGCTCCTGAAGCAATTTATAAACAAATTCAGACTATTTTATTTCTTGAAGTGTGTACTATCATTTATTGAGGTTACTTGAGTCCTAACTTTCAGTAATGGAGATACTTCAGAGTATATGAAGTCCCATGGATACCGAGATATCCGACTCGACCGCCAAATTAGGGATTTTCACTCATTCTTGAAGCAGCTTATGGCCAAAGCCCAAAGTTACAATCATAAAGGGTTCTTCTCCGGTAGCGCCTCCGAAAGTTACTCTTGCACTTTTCTCGTATCTGGCTTCGTTTCCGAGCTGTAATCAAAAAGACGTTAAAATTGATTAAATCGTCGAATTTCCCTGAAAATACGCCTTTTACGGTATTCGAGGACTTATGCAGGAAATCATCCATTCTTTCGGCTTTAAGGGGTACGTGTCGATGAAATAGGTTCCTAGTAACTACTGAAGAGTCAGTATGTCACAAAAATTTCCTCGATTACCTTGAAGTTAAGGGAGTTGTTGGAAAACTGCGCTCCTAAAGCAGTTTATAGACAAACTCAGACTATCTGATTTCTTGGAGTGTTTACTATCATTTATTGAGGTTACTTGAGTCCTAACTTTCAGTAATGGAGATACTTCAGAGTATATGGAGACCCATGGATACCGAGATATCCGACTCGACCGCCAAATTAAGGATTTTCACTCATTCTTGAAGCAGCTTATGGCCAAAGCCCAATGTTACAATCTTAAAGGGTTCTTCTCCGGTAGGGCCTCCGAAAGTTACTCTTGCACTTTTCTCGTATGACGCTTCGTTTCTGAGCTGTAATCAAAAAGACGTTAAAATTGCTTAAATCGTCGAATTTCGCTGAAAATACGCCTTTTACGGTATTCGAGGACTTATGCAGGAAATCATCCATTCTTTCGGCTTTAAGGGGTACGTGTCGATTTATAAGTTCCTAGTAACTACTGAAGGCTCAGTATGCCACAAAAATTTCGTCGATTACCTTGAAGTTGGAAAACTGCGCTCCTAAAGCAATTTATAGACAAATTCAGACTATCTGATTCCTTGGAGTGTTTACTATCATTTATTGAGGTTACTTGAGTCCTAACTTTCAGTAATGGAGATACTTCAGAGTATATGGAGACCCATGGATACCGAGATATCTGATTCGACCGCCAAATTAGGGATTTTCACTCATTCTTGAAGCAGCTTATTTCCAAAGCCCAATGTTACAATCTTAAAGGGTTCTTCTCCGGTAGCGCCTCAGAAAGTTCCTCTTGCACTTTTCTCGTATCTCGCTTCGTTTCCGAGCTGTAATCAAAAAGACGTTAAAATTGCTTAAATCGTGGAATTTCGCTGAAAATACGCGTTTTACGGTATTCGAGGACTTATGCAGGAAATCATCCATTCTTTCGGCTTTAAGGGGTACGTGTCGATGTACAAGTTCCTAGTAACTACTGAAGACTCAGTATGTCACAAAAATTTCCTCGATTACCTTGAAGTTAAGGGAGTTGTTGGAAAACTGCGCTCCTAAAGCAATTTATAGACAAATTCAGACTATCTGATTTCTTGAAGTGTTTACTATCATTTATTGAGGTTACTTGAGTCCTAACTTTCAGTAATGGAGATACTTCAGAGTATATGGAGACCCATGGATACCGAGATATCCGACTCGACCGCCAAATTAGGGAGTTTCACTCATTCTTGAAGCAGCTTATGGCCAAAGCCCAATGTTACAATCTTAAAGGGTTCTTCTCCGGTAGCGCCTCCGAAAGTTACTCTTGCACTTTTTTAGTATCTCGCTTCGTTTCCGAGCTGTAATCAAAAAGACGTTAAAAATGCTTAATGATGAAATAGAAAATTACTATGCGTACTACCAATAAGTATAAAAATTATTTTATTGACCGGTTTCAAGATTCACAAACGATCTCATCATCAGAAATGGTAAATTAAATTGTAAACAAATTATTATGACAGTTGACAAGGAAACTAAAATTGATAAAACAATACAAAAAATAATGATATCCATGAAACATGTTAACTAGATAACTGAATTTCAGTATTTACCTACGGGGCATAAGTATAAAAATTATTTTATTGAAATTCAGTTATCTAGTTAACATGTTTCATGGATATCATTATTTTTTGTATTGTTTTATCAATTTTAGTTTCCTTGTCAACTGTCATAATAATTTGTTTACAATTTAATTTACCATTTCTGATGATGAGATCGTTTGTGAATCTTGAAACCGGTCAATAAAATAATTTTTATACTTATTGGTAGTACGCATAGTAATTTTCTATTTCATCATGGATTTCTACCAAATAGTCAAGACAGAAAATATTAACTACATAAAAATGCTTAAATCGTCGAATTTCGCTGAAAATACGCCTATTACGGTATTCGAGGACTTATGCAGGAAATCATCCATTCTTTCGGCTTTAAGGTTTACGTGTCGATGTATAAGTTCCTAGTAACTACTGAAGACTCAGTATGTCACAAAAATTTCCTCGACTACCTTGAAGTTAAGGGAGTTGTTGGAAAACTGCGCTCCTGAAGCAATTTATAAACAAATTCAGACTATTTTATTTCTTGAAGTGTGTACTATCATTTATTGAGGTTACTTGAGTCCTAACTTTCAGTAATGGAGATACTTCAGAGTATATGAAGTCCCATGGATACCGAGATACCCGACTCGACCGCCAAATTAGGGAGTTTCACTCATTCTTGAAGGAGCTTATGGCCGAAGCCCAATGTTACAATCTTAAAGGGTTCTTCTCCGGTAGCGCCTCCGAAAGTTACTCTTGCACTTTTCTCGTATGACGCTTCGTTTCCGAGCTGTAATCAAAAAGACGTTAAAATTGCTTAAATCGTCGAATTTCGCTGAAAATACGCCTTTTACGGTATTCGACTACTTATGCAGGAAATCATCCATTCTTTCGGCTTTAAGGGGTACGTGTCGATGTATAAGTTCCTAGTAACTACTGAAGACTCAGTATGTCACAAAAATTTCCTCGATTACCTTGAAGTTAAGGGAGTTGTCGGAAAACTGCGCTCCTAAAGCAATTTATAGACAAATTCAGACTATCTGATTTCTTGGAGTGTTTACTATCATTTATTGAGGTTACTTGAGTCCTAACTTTCAGTAATGGAGATACTTCAGAGTATATGGAGGCCCATGGATACCGAGATATCCGACTCGGCCGCCAAATTAGGGATTTTCACTCATTCTTGAAGCATCTTACAATCTTAAAGGGTTCTTCTCCGGTCGCGCCTCCGAAAGTTACTCTTGCACTTTTCTCGTATCTCGCTTCGTTTCCGAGCTGTAATCAAAAAGATGTTAAAATTGCTTAAATCGTCGAATTTCGCTGAAAATACGCCATTTACGGTATTCGAGGACTTATGCAGGAAATCATCAATTCTTTCGGCTTTGAGGGGTACGTGTCTATGTATAAGTTCCTAGTAACTACTGAAGACTCAGTATGTCACAAAAATTTCCTCGATTACCTTGAAGTTAAGGGAGTTGTCGGAAAACTGCGCTCCTAAAGCAATTTATAGACAAATTCAGACTATTTTATTTCTTGAAGTGTTTACTATCATTTATTGAGGTTGCTTGAGTCCTAACTTTCAGTAATGGAGATACTTCAGAGTATATGGAGACCCATGGATACCGAGATATCTGACTCGACCGCCAAATTAGGGATTTTCACTCATTCTTGAAGCAGCTTATGGCCAAAGCCCAAAGTTACAATCATAAAGGGTTCTTCTCCGGTAGCGCCTCCGAAAGTTACTCCTGCACTTTTCTCGTATCTGGCTTCGTTTCCGAGCTGTAATCAAAAAGACGTTAAAATTGATTAAATCGTCGAATTTCGCTGAAAATACGCCTTTTACGGTATTCGAGCACTTATGCAGGAAATCATCCATTATTTCGGCTTTAAGGGGTACGTGTCGATGTAATAGGTTCCTAGTAACTACTGAAGACTCAGTATGTCACAAAAATTTCCTCGATTACCTTGAAGTTAAGGGAGTTGTCGGAAAACTGCGCTCCTAAAGCAATTTATAGACAAATTCAGACTATTTTATTTCTTGAAGTGTTTACTATCATTTATTGAGGTTACTTGAGTCCTAACTTTCAGTAATGGAGATACTTCAGAGTATATGGAGACCCATGGATACCGAGATATCCGACTCGGCCGCCAAATTAGGGATTTTCACTCATTCTTGAAGCATCTTACAATCTTAAAGGGTTCTTCTCCGGTCGCGCCTCCGAAAGTTACTCTTGCACTTTTCTCGTATCTCGCTTCGTTTCCGAGCTGTAATCAAAAAGATGTTAAAATTGCTTAAATCGTCGAATTTCGCTGAAAATACGCCATTTACGGTATTCGAGGACTTATGCAGGAAATCATCAATTCTTTCGGCTTTGAGGGGTACGTGTCTATGTATAAGTTCCTAGTAACTACTGAAGACTCAGTATGTCACAAAAATTTCCTCGATTACCTTGAAGTTAAGGGAGTTGTCGGAAAACTGCGCTCCTAAAGCAATTTATAGACAAACTCAGACTATCTGATTTCTTGGAGTGTTTACTATCATTTATTGAGGTTACTTGAGTCCTAACTTTCAGTAATGGAGATACTTCAGAGTATATGGAGACCCATGGATACCGAGATATCCGACTCGACCGCCAAATTAAGGATTTTCACTCATTCTTGAAGCAGCTTATGGCCAAAGCCCAATGTTACAATCTTAAAGGGTTCTTCTCCGGTAGGGCCTCCGAAAGTTACTCTTGCACTTTTCTCGTATGACGCTTCGTTTCTGAGCTGTAATCAAAAAGACGTTAAAATTGCTTAAATCGTCGAATTTCGCTGAAAATACGCCTTTTACGGTATTCGAGGACTTATGCAGGAAATCATCCATTCTTTCGGCTTTAAGGGGTACGTGTCGATTTATAAGTTCCTAGTAACTACTGAAGGCTCAGTATGCCACAAAAATTTCGTCGATTACCTTGAAGTTGGAAAACTGCGCTCCTAAAGCAATTTATAGACAAATTCAGACTATCTGATTCCTTGGAGTGTTTACTATCATTTATTGAGGTTACTTGAGTCCTAACTTTCAGTAATGGAGATACTTCAGAGTATATGGAGACCCATGGATACCGAGATATCTGATTCGACCGCCAAATTAGGGATTTTCACTCATTCTTGAAGCAGCTTATTTCCAAAGCCCAATGTTACAATCTTAAAGGGTTCTTCTCCGGTAGCGCCTCAGAAAGTTCCTCTTGCACTTTTCTCGTATCTCGCTTCGTTTCCGAGCTGTAATCAAAAAGACGTTAAAATTGCTTAAATCGTCGAATTTCGCTGAAAATACGCGTTTTACGGTATTCGAGGACTTATGCAGGAAATCATCCAATCTTTCGGCTTTAAGGGGTACGTGTCGATGTATAAGTTCCTAGTAACTACTGAAGACTCAGTATGTCACAAAAATTTCCTCGATTACCTTGAAGTTAAGGGAGTTGTTGGAAAACTGCGCTCCTAAAGCAATTTATAGACAAATTCAGACTATCTGATTTCTTGAAGTGTTTACTATCATTTATTGAGGTTACTTGAGTCCTAACTTTCAGTAATGGAGATACTTCAGAGTATATGGAGACCCATGGATACCGAGATATCCGACTCGACCGCCAAATTAGGGAGTTTCACTCATTCTTGAAGCAGCTTATGGCCAAAGCCCAATGTTACAATCTTAAAGGGTTCTTCTCCGGTAGCGCCTCCGAAAGTTACTCTTGCACTTTTTTAGTATCTCGCTTCGTTTCCGAGCTGTAATCAAAAAGACGTTAAAAATGCTTAATGATGAAATAGAAAATTACTATGCGTACTACCAATAAGTATAAAAATTATTTTATTGACCGGTTTCAAGATTCACAAACGATCTCATCATCAGAAATGGTAAATTAAATTGTAAACAAATTATTATGACAGTTGACAAGGAAACTAAAATTGATAAAACAATACAAAAAATAATGATATCCATGAAACATGTTAACTAGATAACTGAATTTCAGTATTTACCTACGGGGCATAAGTATAAAAATTATTTTATTGAAATTCAGTTATCTAGTTAACATGTTTCATGGATATCATTATTTTTTGTATTGTTTTATCAATTTTAGTTTCCTTGTCAACTGTCATAATAATTTGTTTACAATTTAATTTACCATTTCTGATGATGAGATCGTTTGTGAATCTTGAAACCGGTCAATAAAATAATTTTTATACTTATTGGTAGTACGCATAGTAATTTTCTATTTCATCATGGATTTCTACCAAATAGTCAAGACAGAAAATATTAACTACATAAAAATGCTTAAATCGTCGAATTTCGCTGAAAATACGCCTATTACGGTATTCGAGGACTTATGCAGGAAATCATCCATTCTTTCGGCTTTAAGGTTTACGTGTCGATGTATAAGTTCCTAGTAACTACTGAAGACTCAGTATGTCACAAAAATTTCCTCGACTACCTTGAAGTTAAGGGAGTTGTTGGAAAACTGCGCTCCTGAAGCAATTTATAAACAAATTCAGACTATTTTATTTCTTGAAGTGTGTACTATCATTTATTGAGGTTACTTGAGTCCTAACTTTCAGTAATGGAGATACTTCAGAGTATATGAAGTCCCATGGATACCGAGATACCCGACTCGACCGCCAAATTAGGGAGTTTCACTCATTCTTGAAGGAGCTTATGGCCGAAGCCCAATGTTACAATCTTAAAGGGTTCTTCTCCGGTAGCGCCTCCGAAAGTTACTCTTGCACTTTTCTCGTATGACGCTTCGTTTCCGAGCTGTAATCAAAAAGACGTTAAAATTGCTTAAATCGTCGAATTTCGCTGAAAATACGCCTTTTACGGTATTCGACTACTTATGCAGGAAATCATCCATTCTTTCGGCTTTAAGGGGTACGTGTCGATGTATAAGTTCCTAGTAACTACTGAAGACTCAGTATGTCACAAAAATTTCCTCGATTACCTTGAAGTTAAGGGAGTTGTCGGAAAACTGCGCTCCTAAAGCAATTTATAGACAAATTCAGACTATCTGATTTCTTGGAGTGTTTACTATCATTTATTGAGGTTACTTGAGTCCTAACTTTCAGTAATGGAGATACTTCAGAGTATATGGAGGCCCATGGATACCGAGATATCCGACTCGGCCGCCAAATTAGGGATTTTCACTCATTCTTGAAGCATCTTACAATCTTAAAGGGTTCTTCTCCGGTCGCGCCTCCGAAAGTTACTCTTGCACTTTTCTCGTATCTCGCTTCGTTTCCGAGCTGTAATCAAAAAGATGTTAAAATTGCTTAAATCGTCGAATTTCGCTGAAAATACGCCATTTACGGTATTCGAGGACTTATGCAGGAAATCATCAATTCTTTCGGCTTTGAGGGGTACGTGTCTATGTATAAGTTCCTAGTAACTACTGAAGACTCAGTATGTCACAAAAATTTCCTCGATTACCTTGAAGTTAAGGGAGTTGTCGGAAAACTGCGCTCCTAAAGCAATTTATAGACAAATTCAGACTATTTTATTTCTTGAAGTGTTTACTATCATTTATTGAGGTTGCTTGAGTCCTAACTTTCAGTAATGGAGATACTTCAGAGTATATGGAGACCCATGGATACCGAGATATCTGACTCGACCGCCAAATTAGGGATTTTCACTCATTCTTGAAGCAGCTTATGGCCAAAGCCCAAAGTTACAATCATAAAGGGTTCTTCTCCGGTAGCGCCTCCGAAAGTTACTCCTGCACTTTTCTCGTATCTGGCTTCGTTTCCGAGCTGTAATCAAAAAGACGTTAAAATTGATTAAATCGTCGAATTTCGCTGAAAATACGCCTTTTACGGTATTCGAGCACTTATGCAGGAAATCATCCATTATTTCGGCTTTAAGGGGTACGTGTCGATGTAATAGGTTCCTAGTAACTACTGAAGACTCAGTATGTCACAAAAATTTCCTCGATTACCTTGAAGTTAAGGGAGTTGTCGGAAAACTGCGCTCCTAAAGCAATTTATAGACAAATTCAGACTATTTTATTTCTTGAAGTGTTTACTATCATTTATTGAGGTTACTTGAGTCCTAACTTTCAGTAATGGAGATACTTCAGAGTATATGGAGACCCATGGATACCGAGATATCCGACTCGGCCGCCAAATTAGGGATTTTCACTCATTCTTGAAGCATCTTACAATCTTAAAGGGTTCTTCTCCGGTCGCGCCTCCGAAAGTTACTCTTGCACTTTTCTCGTATCTCGCTTCGTTTCCGAGCTGTAATCAAAAAGATGTTAAAATTGCTTAAATCGTCGAATTTCGCTGAAAATACGCCATTTACGGTATTCGAGGACTTATGCAGGAAATCATCAATTCTTTCGGCTTTGAGGGGTACGTGTCTATGTATAAGTTCCTAGTAACTACTGAAGACTCAGTATGTCACAAAAATTTCCTCGATTACCTTGAAGTTAAGGGAGTTGTCGGAAAACTGCGCTCCTAAAGCAATTTATAGACAAACTCAGACTATCTGATTTCTTGGAGTGTTTACTATCATTTATTGAGGTTACTTGAGTCCTAACTTTCAGTAATGGAGATACTTCAGAGTATATGGAGACCCATGGATACCGAGATATCCGACTCGACCGCCAAATTAAGGATTTTCACTCATTCTTGAAGCAGCTTATGGCCAAAGCCCAATGTTACAATCTTAAAGGGTTCTTCTCCGGTAGGGCCTCCGAAAGTTACTCTTGCACTTTTCTCGTATGACGCTTCGTTTCTGAGCTGTAATCAAAAAGACGTTAAAATTGCTTAAATCGTCGAATTTCGCTGAAAATACGCCTTTTACGGTATTCGAGGACTTATGCAGGAAATCATCCATTCTTTCGGCTTTAAGGGGTACGTGTCGATTTATAAGTTCCTAGTAACTACTGAAGGCTCAGTATGCCACAAAAATTTCGTCGATTACCTTGAAGTTGGAAAACTGCGCTCCTAAAGCAATTTATAGACAAATTCAGACTATCTGATTCCTTGGAGTGTTTACTATCATTTATTGAGGTTACTTGAGTCCTAACTTTCAGTAATGGAGATACTTCAGAGTATATGGAGACCCATGGATACCGAGATATCTGATTCGACCGCCAAATTAGGGATTTTCACTCATTCTTGAAGCAGCTTATTTCCAAAGCCCAATGTTACAATCTTAAAGGGTTCTTCTCCGGTAGCGCCTCAGAAAGTTCCTCTTGCACTTTTCTCGTATCTCGCTTCGTTTCCGAGCTGTAATCAAAAAGACGTTAAAATTGCTTAAATCGTCGAATTTCGCTGAAAATACGCGTTTTACGGTATTCGAGGACTTATGCAGGAAATCATCCAATCTTTCGGCTTTAAGGGGTACGTGTCGATGTATAAGTTCCTAGTAACTACTGAAGACTCAGTATGTCACAAAAATTTCCTCGATTACCTTGAAGTTAAGGGAGTTGTTGGAAAACTGCGCTCCTAAAGCAATTTATAGACAAATTCAGACTATCTGATTTCTTGAAGTGTTTACTATCATTTATTGAGGTTACTTGAGTCCTAACTTTCAGTAATGGAGATACTTCAGAGTATATGGAGACCCATGGATACCGAGATATCCGACTCGACCGCCAAATTAGGGAGTTTCACTCATTCTTGAAGCAGCTTATGGCCAAAGCCCAATGTTACAATCTTAAAGGGTTCTTCTCCGGTAGCGCCTCCGAAAGTTACTCTTGCACTTTTTTAGTATCTCGCTTCGTTTCCGAGCTGTAATCAAAAAGACGTTAAAAATGCTTAAATCGTCAAATTACGCTGAAAATACGCCTATTACAGTATTCGAGGACTTATGCAGGAAATCATCCATTCTTTCGGCTTTAAGGTTTACGTGTCGATGTATAAGTTCCTAGTAACTACTGAAGACTCAGTATGTCACAAAAATTTCCTCGACTACCTTGAAGTTAAGGGAGTTGTTGGAAAACTGCGCTCCTGAAGCAATTTATAAACAAATTCAGACTATTTTATTTCTTGAAGTGTGTACTATCATTTATTGAGGTTACTTGAGTCCTAACTTTCAGTAATGGAGATACTTCAGAGTATATGAAGTCCCATGGATACCGAGATATCCGACTCGACCGCCAAATTAGGGAGTTTCACTCATTCTTGAAGCAGCTTATGGCCGAAGCCCAATGTTACAATCTTAAAGGGTTCTTCTCCGGTAGCGCCTCCGAAAGTTACTCTTGCACTTTTCTCGTATGACGCTTCGTTTCCTAGCTGTAATCAAAAAGACGTTAAAATTGCTTAAATCGTCGAATTTCGCTGAAAATACGCCTTTTACGGTATTCGACTACTTATGCAGGAAATCATCCATTCTTTCGGCTTTAAGGGGTACGTGTCGATGTATAAGTTCCTAGTAACTACTGAAGACTCAGTATGTCACAAAAATTTCCTCGATTACCTAGAAGTTAAGGGAGTTGTTGGAAAACTGCGCTCCTAAAGCAATTTATAAACAAATTCAGACTATTTTATTTCTTGAAGTGTGTACTATCATTTATTGAGGTTACTTGAGTCCTAACTTTCAGTAATGGAGATACTTCAGAGTATATGGAGACCCATGGATACCGAGATATCCGACTCGACCGCCAAATTAGGGATTTTCACTCATTCTTGAAGCAGCTTATAGCCAAAGCCCAATGTTATAATCTTAAAGGGTCCTTCTCCGGTAGCGCCTCCGAAAGTTACTCTTGCACTTTTCTCGTATCTCGCTTCGTTTCCGAGCTGTAATCAAAAAGACGTTAAAATTGCTTAAATCGTCGAATTTCGCTGAAAATACGCCTTTTACGGTATTCGAGGACTTATGCAGGAAATCATTCTTCTTTCGGCTTTAAGGGGTACGTGTCGATGTATAAGTTCCTAGTAACTACTGAAGACTCAGTATGTCACAAAAATTTCCTCGATTACCTTGAAGTTAAGGGAGTTGTTGGAAAACTGCGCTCCTAAAGCAATTTATAGACAAATTCAGACTATTTTATTTCTTGAAGTGTTTACTATCATTTATTGAGGTTACTTGAGTCCTAACTTTGAGTAATGGAGATACTTCAGAGTATATGGAGACCCATGGATACCGAGATATCTGACTCGACCGCCAAATTAGGTATTTTCAATCATTCTTGAAGCAGCTTATGGCCAAAGCCCAAAGTTACAATCATAAAGGGTTCTTCTCCGGTAGCGCCTCCGAAAGTTACTCTTGCACTTTTCTCGTATCTGGCTTCGTTTCCGAGCTGTAATCAAAAAGACGTTAAAATTGATTAAATCGTCGAATTTCGCTTAAAATACGCCTTTTACGGTATTCGAGGACTTATGCAGGAAATCATCCATTCTTTCGGCTTTAAGGGGTACGTGTCGATTTATAAGTTCCTAGTAACTACTGAAGACTCAGTATGTCACAAGAATTTCCTCGATTACCTTGAAGTTAAGGGAGTTGTCGGAAAACTGCGCTCCTAAAGCAATTTATAGACAAATTCAGACTATTTTATTTCTTGAAGTGTGTACTATCATTTATTGAGGTTACTTGAGTCCTAACTTTCAGTAATGGAGATACTTCAGAGTATATGGAGACCCATGGATACCGAGATATCCGACTCGATCGCCAAATTAGGGATTTTCACTCATTCTTGAAGCATCTTACAATCTTAAAGGGTTCTTCTCCGGTAGCGCCTCCGAAAGTTACTCTTGCACTTTTCTCGTATCTCGCTTCGTTTCCGAGCTGTAATCAAAAAGATGTTAAAATTGCTTAAATCGTCGAATTTCGCTGAAAATACGCCTTTTACGGTATTCGAGGACTTATGCAGGAAATCATCAATTCTTTCGGCTTTGAGGGGTACGTGTCGATGTATAAGTTCCTAGTAACTACTGAAGACTCAGTATGTCACAAAAATTTCCTCGATTACCTTGAAGTTAAGGGAGTTGTCGGAAAACTGCGCTCCTAAAGCAATTTATAGACAAATTCAGACTATCTGATTTCTTGGAGTGTTTACTATCATTTATTGAGGTTACTTGAGTCCTAACTTTCTGTATTGGAGATACTTCAGAGTATATGGAGACCCATGGATACCGAGATATCCGACTCGACCGCCAAATTAGGGATTTTCACTCATTCTTGAAGCATCTTACAATTTTATAGGGGGTCTTCTCCGGTAGCGCCTCCGAAAGTTACTCTTGCACTTTTCTCGTATCTCGCTTCGTTTCCGAGCTGTAATCAAAAAGATGTTAAAATTGCTTAAATCGTCGAATTTCGCTGAAAATACGCCTTTTACGGTATTCGAAGACTTATGCAGGAAATCATCAATTCTTTCGGCTTTGAGGGGTACGTGTCGATGTATAAGTTCCTAGTAACTACTGAATACTCAGTATGTCACAAAAATTTCCTCGATTACCTTGAAGTTAAGGGAGTTGTTGGAAAACTGCGCTCCTAAAGCAATTTATAAACAAATTCAGACTATTTTATTTCTTGAAGTGTGTACTATCATTTATTGAGGTTACTTGAGTCCTAACTTTCAGTAATGGAGATACTTCAGAGTATATGGAGACCCATGGATACCGAGATATCCGACTCGACCGCCAAATTAGGGATTTCCACTCATTCTTGAAGCAGCTTATAGCCAAAGCCCAATGTTACAATCTTAAAGGGTTCTTCTCCGGTAGCGCCTCCGAAAGTTACTCTAGCACTTTTCTCGTATCTCGCTTCGTTTCCGAGCTGTAATCAAAAAGACGTTAAAATTGCTTAAATCGTCGAATTTCTCTGAAAAAAAGCCTTTTACGGTATTCGAGGACTTATGCAGGGAATCATCGATTCTTTCGGCTTTAAGGGGTACGTGTCGATGTATAAGTTCCTAGTAACTACTGAAGACTCAGTATGTCACAAGAATTTCCTCGATTACCTTGAAGTTAAGGGAGTTGTTGGAAAACTGCGCCCCTAAAGCAGTTTATAGACAAACTGAGACTATCTGATTTCTTGGAGTGTTTACTATCATTTATTGAGGTTACTTGAGTCCTAACTTTCAGTAATGGAGATACTTCAGAGTATATGGAGACCCATGGATACCGAGATATCCGACTCGACCGCCAAATTAAGGATTTTCACTCATTCTTGAAGCAGCTTATGGCCAAAGCCCAATGTTACAATCTTAAAGGGTTCTTCTCCGGTAGCGCCTCCGAAAGTTACTCTAGCACTTTTCTCGTATCTCGCTTCGTTTCCGAGCTGTAATCAAAAAGACGTTAAAATTGCTTAAATCGTCGAATTTCTCTGAAAAAAAGCCTTTTACGGTATTCGAGGACTTATGCAGGGAATCATCGATTCTTTCGGCTTTAAGGGGTACGTGTCGATGTATAAGTTCCTAGTAACTACTGAAGACTCAGTATGTCACAAGAATTTCCTCGATTACCTTGAAGTTAAGGGAGTTGTTGGAAAACTGCGCCCCTAAAGCAGTTTATAGACAAACTGAGACTATCTGATTTCTTGGAGTGTTTACTATCATTTATTGAGGTTACTTGAGTCCTAACTTTCAGTAATGGAGATACTTCAGAGTATATGGAGACCCATGGATACCGAGATATCCGACTCGACCGCCAAATTAAGGATTTTCACTCATTCTTGAAGCAGCTTATGGCCAAAGCCCAACGTTACAATCTTAAAGGGTTCTTCTCCGGTAGCGCCTCCGAAAGTTACTCTTGCACTTTTCTCGTATCTGGCTTCGTTTCCGAGCTGTAATCAAAAAGACGTTAAAATTGATTAAATCGTCGAATTTCGCTGAAAATACGCCTTTTACGGTATTCGAGGACTTATGCAGGAAATCATCCATTCTTTCGGCTTTAAGGGGTACGTGTCGATGTAATAGGTTCCTAGTAACTACTGAAGAGTCAGTATGTCACAAAAATTTCCTCGATTACCTTGAAGTTAAGGGAGTTGTTGGAAAACTGCGCTCCTAAAGCAGTTTATAGACAAACTGAGACTATCTGATTTCTTGGAGTGTTTACTATCATTTATTGAGGTTACTTGAGTCCTAACTTTCAGTAATGGAGATACTTCAGAGTATATGGAGACCCATGGATACCGAGATATCCGACTCGACCGCCAAATTAAGGATTTTCACTCATTCTTGAAGCAGCTTATGGCCAAAGCCCAATGTTACAATCTTAAAGGGTTCTTCTCCGGTAGGGCCTCCGAAAGTTACTATAGCACTTTTCTTGTATGACGCTTCGTTTCCGAGCTGTAATCAAAAAGACGTTAAAATTGCTTAAATCGTCGAATTTCGCTGAAAATACGCCTTTTACGGTATTCGAGGACTTATGCAGGAAATCATCAATTCTTTCGGCTTTATGGGGTACGTGTCGATGTATAAGTTCCTAGTAACTACTGAAGACTCAGTATGTCACAAAAATTTCCTCGATTACCTTGAAGTTAAGGGAGTTGTTGGAAAACTGCGCTCCTAAAGCAATTTATAGACAAATTCAGACTATTTTATTTCTTGAAGTGTTTACTATCATTTATTGAGGTTACTTGAGTCCTAACTTTCAGTAATGGAGATACTTCAGAGTATATGGAGACCCATGGATACCGAGATATCTGACTCGACCGCCAAATTAGGGATTTTCACTCATTCTTGAAGCAGCTTATGGCCAAAGCCCAAAGTTACAATCATAAAGGGTTCTTCTCCGGTAGCGCCTCCGAAAGTTACTCTTGCACTTTTCTCGTATCTGGCTTCGTTTCCGAGCTGTAATCAAAAAGACGTTAAAATTGATTAAATCGTCGAATTTCCCTGAAAATACGCCTTTTACGGTATTCGAGGACTTATGCAGGAAATCATCCATTCTTTCGGCTTAAGGGGTACGTGTCGATGAAATAGGTTCCTAGTAACTACTGAAGAGTCAGTATGTCACAAAAATTTCCTCGATTACCTTGAAGTTAAGGGAGTTGTCGGAAAACTGCGCTCCTAAAGCAATTTATAGACAAATTCAGACTATCTGATTTCTTGGAGTGTTTACTATCATTTATTGAGGTTACTTGAGTCCTAACTTTCAGTAATGGAGATACTTCAGAGTATATGGAGACCCATGGATACCGAGATATCCGACTCGGCCGCCAAATTAGGGATTTTCACTCATTCTTGAAGCATCTTACAATCTTAAAGGGTTCTTCTCCGGTCGCGCCTCCGAAAGTTACTCTTGCACTTTTCTCGTATCTCGCTTCGTTTCCGAGCTGTAATCAAAAAGATGTTAAAATTGCTTAAATCGTCGAATTTCGCTGAAAATACGCCATTTACGGTATTCGAGGACTTATGCAGGAAATCATCAATTCTTTCGGCTTTGAGGGGTACGTGTCTATGTATAAGTTCCTAGTAACTACTGAAGACTCAGTATGTCACAAAAATTTCCTCGATTACCTTGAAGTTAAGGGAGTTGTCGGAAAACTGCGCTCCTAAAGCAATTTATAGACAAATTCAGACTATTTTATTTCTTGAAGTGTTTACTATCATTTATTGAGGTTGCTTGAGTCCTAACTTTCAGTAATGGAGATACTTCAGAGTATATGGAGACCCATGGATATCGAGATATCTGACTCGACCGCCAAATTAGGGATTTTCACTCATTCTTGAAGCAGCTTATGGCCAAAGCCCAAAGTTACAATCATAAAGGGTTCTTCTCCGGTAGCGCCTCCGAAAGTTACTCTTGCACTTTTCTCGTATCTGGCTTCGTTTCCGAGCTGTAATCAAAAAGACGTTAAAATTGATTAAATCGTCGAATTTCGCTGAAAATACGCCTTTTACGGTATTCGAGCACTTATGCAGGAAATCATCCATTATTTCGGCTTTAAGGGGTACGTGTCGATGTAATAGGTTCCTAGTAACTACTGAAGACTCAGTATGTCACAAAAATTTCCTCGATTACCTTGAAGTTAAGGGAGTTGTCGGAAAACTGCGCTCCTAAAGCAATTTATAGACAAATTCAGACTATTTTATTTCTTGAAGTGTTTACTATCATTTATTGAGGTTACTTGAGTCCTAACTTTCAGTAATGGAGATACTTCAGAGTATATGGAGACCCATGGATACCGAGATATCTGACTCGACCGCCAAATTAGGGATTTTCACTCATTCTTGAAGCAGCTTATGGCCAAAGCCCAAAGTTACAATCATAAAGGGTTCTTCTCCGGTAGCGCCTCCGAAAGTTACTCTTGCACTTTTCTCGTATCTGGCTTCGTTTCCGAGCTGTAATCAAAAAGACGTTAAAATTGATTAAATCGTCGAATTTCCCTGAAAATACGCCTTTTACGGTATTCGAGGACTTATGCAGGAAATCATCCATTCTTTCGGCTTAAGGGGTACGTGTCGATGAAATAGGTTCCTAGTAACTACTGAAGAGTCAGTATGTCACAAAAATTTCCTCGATTACCATGAAGTTAAGGGAGTTGTTGGAAAACTGCGCTCCTAAAGCAGTTTATAGACAAACTCAGACTATCTGATTTCTTGGAGTGTTTACTATCATTTATTGAGGTTACTTGAGTCCTAACTTTCAGTAATGGAGATACTTCAGAGTATATGGAGACCCATGGATACCGAGATATCCGACTCGACCGCCAAATTAAGGATTTTCACTCATTCTTGAAGCAGCTTATGGCCAAAGCCCAATGTTACAATCTTAAAGGGTTCTGCTCCGGTAGGGCCTCCGAAAGTTACTCTTGCACTTTTCTCGTATGACGCTTCGTTTCCGAGCTGTAATCAAAAAGACGTTAAAATTGCTTAAATAGTCGAATTTCGCTGAAAATACGCCTTTTACGGTATTCGACTACTTATGCAGGAAATCATCCATTCTTTCGGCTTTAACGGGTACGTGTCGATGTATAAGTTCCTAGTAACTACTGAAGACTCAGTATGTCACAAAAATTTCCTCGATTACCTTGAAGTTAAGGGAGTTGTCGGAAAACTGCGCTCCTAAAGCAATTTATAGACAAATTCAGACTATCTGATTTCTTGGAGTGTTTACTATCATTTATTGAGGTTACTTGAGTCCTAACTTTCAGTAATGGAGATACTTCAGAGTATATGGAGACCCATGGATACCGAGATATCCGACTCGGCCGCCAAATTAGGGATTTTCACTCATTCTTGAAGCATCTTACAATCTTAAAGGGTTCTTCTCCGGTCGCGCCTCCGAAAGTTACTCTTGCACTTTTCTCGTATCTCGCTTCGTTTCCGAGCTGTAATCAAAAAGATGTTAAAATTGCTTAAATCGTCGAATGTCGCTGAAAATACGCCATTTACGGTATTCGAGGACTTATGCAGGAAATCATCAATTCTTTCGGCTTTGAGGGGTACGTGTCTATGTATGAGTTCCTAGTAACTACTGAAGACTCAGTATGTCACAAAAATTTCCTCGATTACCTTGAAGTTAAGGGAGTTGTCGGAAAACTGCGCTCCTAAAGCAATTTATAGACAAATTCAGACTATTTTATTTCTTGAAGTGTTTTCTATCATTTATTGAGGTTGCTTGAGTCCTAACTTTCAGTAATGGAGATACTTCAGAGTATATGGAGACCCATGGATATCGAGATATCTGACTCGACCGCCAAATTAGGGATTTTCACTCATTCTTGAAGCAGCTTATGGCCAAAGCCCAAAGTTACAATCATAAAGGGTTCTTCTCCGGTAGCGCCTCCGAAAGTTACTCTTGCACTTTTCTCGTATCTGGCTTCGTTTCCGAGCTGTAATCAAAAAGACGTTAAAATTGATTAAATCGTCGAATTTCGCTGAAAATACGCCTTTTACGGTATTCGAGCACTTATGCAGGAAATCATCCATTATTTCGGCTTTAAGGGGTACGTGTCGATGTAATAGGTTCCTAGTAACTACTGAAGACTCAGTATGTCACAAAAATTTCCTCGATTACCTTGAAGTTAAGGGAGTTGTCGGAAAACTGCGCTCCTAAAGCAATTTATAGACAAATTCAGACTATTTTATTTCTTGAAGTGTTTACTATCATTTATTGAGGTTACTTGAGTCCTAACTTTCAGTAATGGAGATACTTCAGAGTATATGGAGACCCATGGATACCGAGATATCTGACTCGACCGCCAAATTAGGGATTTTCACTCATTCTTGAAGCAGCTTATGGCCAAAGCCCAAAGTTACAATCATAAAGGGTTCTTCTCCGGTAGCGCCTCCGAAAGTTACTCTTGCACTTTTCTCGTATCTGGCTTCGTTTCCGAGCTGTAATCAAAAAGACATTAAAATTGATTAAATCGTCGAATTTCGCTGAAAATACGCCTTTTACGGTATTCGAGGACTTATGCAGGAAATCATCCATTCTTTCGGCTTTAAGGGGTACGTGTCGATGTAATACGTTCCTAGTAACTACTGAAGAGTCAGTATGTCACAAAAATTTCCTCGATTACCTTGAAGTTAAGGGAGTTGTTGGAAAACTGCGCTCCTAAAGCAGTTTATAGACAAACTCAGACTATCTGATTTCTTGGAGTGTTTACTATCATTTATTGAGGTTACTTGAGTCCTAACTTTCAGTAATGGAGATACTTCAGAGTATATGGAGACCCATGGATACCGAGATATCCGACTCGACCGCCAAATTAAGGATTTTCACTCATTCTTGAAGCAGCTTATGGCCAAAGCCCAATGTTACAATCTTAAAGGGTTCTTCTCCGGTAGGGCTTCCGAAAGTTACTCTTGCACTTTTCGCGTATGACGCCTCGTTTCCGAGCTGTAATCAAAAAGACGTTAAAATTGCTTAAATCGTCGAATTTCGCTGAAAATACGCCTTTTACGGTATTCGAGGACTTATGCAGGAAATCATCAATTCTTTCGGCTTTATGGGGTACGTGTCGATGTATAAGTTCCTAGTAACTACTGAAGACTCAGTATGTCACAAAAATTTCCTCGATTACCTTGAAGTTAAGGGAGTTGTTGGAAAACTGCGCTCCTAAAGCAATTTATAGACAAATTCAGACTATTTTATTTCTTGAAGTGTTTACTATCATTTATTGATTTTACTTGAGTCCTAACTTTCAGTAATAGAGATACTTCAGAGTATATGGAGACCCATGGATACCGAGATATCTGACTCGACCGCCAAATTAGGGATTTTCACTCATTCTTGAAGCAGCTTATGGCCAAAGCCCAATGTTACAATCATAAAGGGTTCTTCTCCGGTAGCGACTCCGAAAGTTACT
The DNA here is from genome assembly GCA_963966045.1 of Xestobium rufovillosum. NCBI lineage: Eukaryota > Metazoa > Arthropoda > Insecta > Coleoptera > Ptinidae > Xestobium > Xestobium rufovillosum. Next base: position 7,570,665 of record OZ014493.1, read on the forward strand.
CTTGCACTTTTCTCGTATCTGGCTTCGTTTCCGAGCTGTAATCAAAAAGACGTTAAAATTGATTAAATCGTCGAATTTCGCTGAAAATACGCCTTTTACGGTATTCGAGGACTTATGCAGGAAATCATCCATTCTTTCGGCTTTAAGGGGTACGTGTCGATGTAATAGGTACCTAGTAACTACTGAAGAGTCAGTATGTCACAAAAATTTCCTCGATTACCTTGAAGTTAAGGGAGTTGTTGGAAAACTGCGCTCCTAAAGCAATTTATAGACAAATTCAGACTATCTGATTTCTTGAAGTGTTTACTATCATTTATTGAGGTTACTTGAATCCTAACTTTCAGTAATGGAGATACTTCAGAGTATATGGAGGCCCATGGATACCGAGATATCCGACTCGACCGCCAAATTAGGGAGATTCACTCATTCTTGAAGCAGCTTATGGCCAGAGCCCAATGTTACAATCTTAAAGGGCTCTTCTCCGGTAGCGCCTCCGAAAGTTACTCTTGCACTTTTTTAGTATCTCGCTTCGTTTCCGAGCTGTAATCAAAAAGACGTTAAAAATGCTTAAATCGTCGAATTTCGCTGAAAATACGCCTATTACGGTATTCGAGGACTTATGCAGGAAATCATCCATTCTTTCGGCTTTAAGGTTTACGTGTCGATGTATAAGTTCCTAGTAACTACTGAAGACTCAGTATGTCACAAAAATAAAATTTATTTTATTGAAGTTAAGGGAGTTGTTGGAAAACTGCGCTCCTAAAGCAATTTATAAACAAATTCAGACTATTTTATTTCTTGAAGTGTGTACTATCATTTATTGAGGTTACTTGAGTCCTAACTTTCAGTAATGGAGATACTTCAGAGTATATGAAGTCCCATGGATACCGAGATATCCGACTCGACCGCCAAATTAGGGATTTTCACTCATTCTTGAAGCATCTTACAATCTTAAAGGGTTCTTCTCCGGTCGCGCCTCCGAAAGTTACTCTTGCACTTTTCTCGTATCTCGCTTCGTTTCCGAGCTGTAATCAAAAAGATGTAAAAATTGCTTAAATCGTCGAATTTCGCTGAAAATACGCCATTTACGGTATTCGAGGACTTATGCAGGAAATCATCAATTCTTTCGGCTTTGAGGGGTACGTGTCTATGTATAAGTTCCTAGTAACTACTGAAGACTCAGTTTGTCACAAAAATTTCCTCGATTACCTTGAAGTTAAGGGAGTTGTCGGAAAACTGTGCTCCTAAAGCAATTTATAGACAAATTCAGACTATTTTATTTCTTGAAGTGTTTACTATCATTTATTGAGGTTACTTGAGTCCCAACTTTCAGTAATGGAGATACTTCAGAGTATATGGAGACCCATGGATACCGAGATATCTGACTCGACCGCCAAATTAGGGATTTTCACTCATTCTTGAAGCAGCTTATGGCCAAAGTCCAAAGTTACAATCATAAAGGGTTCTTCTCCGGTAGCGCCTCCGAAAGTTACTCTTGCACTTTTCTCGTATCTGGTTTCGTTTCCGAGCTGTAATCAAAAAGACGTTAAAATTGATTAAATCGTCGAATTTCGCTGAAAATACGCCTTTTACGGTATTCGAGGACTTATGCAGGAAATCATCCATTCTTTCGGCTTTAAGGGGTACGTGTCGATGTAATAGGTTCCTAGTAACTACTGAAGAGTCAGTATGTCACAAAAATTTCCTCGATTACCTTGAAGTTAAGGGAGTTGTTGGAAAACTGCGCTCCTAAAGCAGTTTATAGACAAACTGAGACTATCTGATTTCTTGGAGTGTTTACTATCATTTATTGAGGTTACTTGAGTCCTAACTTTCAGTAATGGAGATACTTCAGAGTATATGGAGACCCATGGATACCGAGATATCCGACTCGACCGCCAAATTAAGGATTTTCACTCATTCTTGAAGCAGCTTATGGCCAAAACCCAATGTTACAATCTTAAAGGGTTCTTCTCCGGTAGGGCCTCCGAAAGTTACTCTAGCACTTTTCTTGTATGACGCTTCGTTTCCGAGCTGTAATCAAAAAGACGTTAAAATTGCTTAAATCGTCGAATTTCGCTGAAAATACGCCTTTTACGGTATTCGAGGACTTATGCAGGAAATCATCAATTCTTTCGGCTTTATGGGGTACGTGTCGATGTATAAGTTCCTAGTAACTACTGAAGACTCAGTATGTCACAAAAATTTCCTCGATTACCTTGAAGTTAAGGGAGTTGTTGGAAAACTGCGCTCCTAAAGCAATTTATAGACAAATTCAGACTATTTTATTTCTTGAAGTGTTTACTATCATTTATTGAGGTTACTTGAGTCCTAACTTTCAGTAATGGAGATACTTCAGAGTATATGGAGACCCATGGATACCGAGATATCTGACTCGACCGCCAAATTAGGGATTTTCACTCATTCTTGAAGCAGCTTATGGCCAAAGCCCAAAGTTACAATCATAAAGGGTTCTTCTCCGGTAGCGCCTCCGAAAGTTACTCTAGCACTTTTCTCGTATCTGGCTTCGTTTCCGAGCTGTAATCAAAAAGACGTTAAAATTGATTAAATCGTCGAATTTCCCTGAAAATACGCCTTTTACGGTATTCGAGGACTTATGCAGGAAATCATCCATTCTTTCGGCTTTAAGGGGACGTGTCGATGAAATAGGTTCCTAGTAACTTCTGAAGAGTCAGTATGTCACAAAAATTTCCTCGATTACCTTGAAGTTAAGGGAGTTGTTGGAAAACTGCGCTCCTAAAGCAGTTTATAGACAAACTCAGACTATCTGATTTCTTGGAGTGTTTACTATCATTTATTGAGGTTACTTGAGTCCTAACTTTCAGTAATGGAGATACTTCAGAGTATATGGAGACCCATGGATACCGAGATATCCGACTCGACCGCCAAATTAAGGATTTTCACTCATTCTTGAAGCAGCTTATGGCCAAAACCCAATGTTACAATCTTAAAGGGTTCTTCTCCGGTAGGGCCTCCGAAAGTTACTCTAGCACTTTTCTTGTATGACGCTTCGTTTCCGAGCTGTAATCAAAAAGACGTTAAAATTGCTTAAATCGTCGAATTTCGCTGAAAATACGCCTTTTACGGTATTCGAGGACTTATGCAGGAAATCATCAATTCTTTCGGCTTTATGGGGTACGTGTCGATGTATAAGTTCCTAGTAACTACTGAAGACTCAGTATGTCACAAAAATTTCCTCGATTACCTTGAAGTTAAGGGAGTTGTTGGAAAACTGCGCTCCTAAAGCAATTTATAGACAAATTCAGACTATTTTATTTCTTGAAGTGTTTACTATCATTTATTGAGGTTACTTGAGTCCTAACTTTCAGTAATGGAGATACTTCAGAGTATATGGAGACCCATGGATACCGAGATATCTGACTCGACCGCCAAATTAGGGATTTTCACTCATTCTTGAAGCAGCTTATGGCCAAAGCCCAAAGTTACAATCATAAAGGGTTCTTCTCCGGTAGCGCCTCCGAAAGTTACTCTTGCACTTTTCTCGTATCTGGCTTCGTTTCCGAGCTGTAATCAAAAAGACGTTAAAATTGATTAAATCGTCGAATTTCCCTGAAAATACGCCTTTTACGGTATTCGAGGACTTATGCAGGAAATCATCCATTCTTTCGGCTTTAAGGGGATGTGTCGATGAAATAGGTTCCTAGTAACTTCTGAAGAGTCAGTATGTCACAAAAATTTCCTCGATTACCTTGAAGTTAAGGGAGTTGTTGGAAAACTGCGCTCCTAAAGCAGTTTATAGACAAACTCAGACTATCTGATTTCTTGGAGTGTTTACTATCATTTATTGAGGTTACTTGAGTCCTAACTTTCAGTAATGGAGATACTTCAGAGTATATGGAGACCCATGGATACCGAGATATCTGATTCGACCGCCAAATTAGGGATTTTCACTCATTCTTGAAGCAGCTTATTTCCAAAGCCCAATGTTACAAACTTAAAGGGTTCTTCTCCGGTAGCGCCTCAGAAAGTTCCTCTTGCACTTTTCTCGTATCTCGCTTCGTTTCCGAGCTGTAATCAAAAAGACGTTAAAATTGCTTAAATCGTCGAATTTCGCTGAAAATACGCGTTTTACGGTATTCGAGGACTTATGCAGGAAATCATCCATTCTTTCGGCTTTAAGGGGTACGTGTCGATGTATAAGTTCCTAGTAACTACTGAAGACTCAGTATGTCACAAAAATTTCCTCGATTACCTTGAAGTTAAAGGAGTTGTTGGAAAACTGCGCTCCTAAAGCAATTTATAGACAAATTCAGACTATCTGATTTCTTGAAGTGTTTACTATCATTTATTGAGGTTACTTGAGTCCTAACTTTCAGTAATGGAGATACTTCAGAGTATATGGAGACCCATGGATACCGAGATATCCGACTCGACCGCCAAATTAGGGAGTTTCACTCATTCTTGAAGCAGCTTATGGCCAAAGCCCAATGTTACAATCTTAAAGGGTTCTTCTCCGGTAGCGCCTCCGAAAGTTACTCTTGCACTTTTTTAGTATCTCGCTTCGTTTCCGAGCTGTAATCAAAAAGACGTTAAAAATGCTTAAATCGTCGAATTTCGCTGAAAATACGCCTATTACGGTATTCGAGGACTTATGCAGGAAATCATCCATTCTTTCGGCTTTAAGGTTTACGTGTCGATGTATAAGTTCCTAGTAACTACTGAAGACTCAGTATGTCACAAAAATTTCCTCGACTACCTTGAAGTTAAGGGAGTTGTTGGAAAACTGCGCTCCTGAAGCAATTTATAAACAAATTCAGACTATTTTATTTCTTGAAGTGTGTACTATCATTTATTGAGGTTACTTGAGTCCTAACTTTCAGTAATGGAGATACTTCAGAGTATATGAAGTCCCATGGATACCGAGATATCCGACTCGACCGCCAAATTAGGGATTTTCACTCATTCTTGAAGCAGCTTATGGCCAAAGCCCAAAGTTACAATCATAAAGGGTTCTTCTCCGGTAGCGCCTCCGAAAGTTACTCTTGCACTTTTCTCGTATCTGGCTTCGTTTCCGAGCTGTAATCAAAAAGACGTTAAAATTGATTAAATCGTCGAATTTCCCTGAAAATACGCCTTTTACGGTATTCGAGGACTTATGCAGGAAATCATCCATTCTTTCGGCTTTAAGGGGTACGTGTCGATGAAATAGGTTCCTAGTAACTACTGAAGAGTCAGTATGTCACAAAAATTTCCTCGATTACCTTGAAGTTAAGGGAGTTGTTGGAAAACTGCGCTCCTAAAGCAGTTTATAGACAAACTCAGACTATCTGATTTCTTGGAGTGTTTACTATCATTTATTGAGGTTACTTGAGTCCTAACTTTCAGTAATGGAGATACTTCAGAGTATATGGAGACCCATGGATACCGAGATATCCGACTCGACCGCCAAATTAAGGATTTTCACTCATTCTTGAAGCAGCTTATGGCCAAAGCCCAATGTTACAATCTTAAAGGGTTCTTCTCCGGTAGGGCCTCCGAAAGTTACTCTTGCACTTTTCTCGTATGACGCTTCGTTTCTGAGCTGTAATCAAAAAGACGTTAAAATTGCTTAAATCGTCGAATTTCGCTGAAAATACGCCTTTTACGGTATTCGAGGACTTATGCAGGAAATCATCCATTCTTTCGGCTTTAAGGTGTACGTGTCGATTTATAAGTTCCTAGTAACTACTGAAGGCTCAGTATGCCACAAAAATTTCGTCGATTACCTTGAAGTTGGAAAACTGCGCTCCTAAAGCAATTTATAGACAAATTCAGACTATCTGATTCCTTGGAGTGTTTACTATCATTTATTGAGGTTACTTGAGTCCTAACTTTCAGTAATGGAGATACTTCAGAGTATATGGAGACCCATGGATACCGAGATATCTGATTCGACCGCCAAATTAGGGATTTTCACTCATTCTTGAAGCAGCTTATTTCCAAAGCCCAATGTTACAATCTTAAAGGGTTCTTCTCCGGTAGCGCCTCAGAAAGTTCCTCTTGCACTTTTCTCGTATCTCGCTTCGTTTCCGAGCTGTAATCAAAAAGACGTTAAAATTGCTTAAATCGTGGAATTTCGCTGAAAATACGCGTTTTACGGTATTCGAGGACTTATGCAGGAAATCATCCATTCTTTCGGCTTTAAGGGGTACGTGTCGATGTACAAGTTCCTAGTAACTACTGAAGACTCAGTATGTCACAAAAATTTCCTCGATTGCCTTGAAGTTAAGGGAGTTGTTGGAAAACTGCGCTCCTAAAGCAATTTATAGACAAATTCAGACTATCTGATTTCTTGAAGTGTTTACTATCATTTATTGAGGTTACTTGAGTCCTAACTTTCAGTAATGGAGATACTTCAGAGTATATGGAGACCCATGGATACCGAGATATCCGACTCGACCGCCAAATTAGGGAGTTTCACTCATTCTTGAAGCAGCTTATGGCCAAAGCCCAATGTTACAATCTTAAAGGGTTCTTCTCCGGTAGCGCCTCCGAAAGTTACTCTTGCACTTTTTTAGTATCTCGCTTCGTTTCCGAGCTGTAATCAAAAAGACGTTAAAAATGCTTAATGATGAAATAGAAAATTACTATGCGTACTACCAATAAGTATAAAAATTATTTTATTGACCGGTTTCAAGATTCACAAACGATCTCATCATCAGAAATGGTAAATTAAATTGTAAACAAATTATTATGACAGTTGACAAGGAAACTAAAATTGATAAAACAATACAAAAAATAATGATATCCATGAAACATGTTAACTAGATAACTGAATTTCAGTATTTACCTACGGGGCATAAGTATAAAAATTATTTTATTGAAATTCAGTTATCTAGTTAACATGTTTCATGGATATCATTATTTTTTGTATTGTTTTATCAATTTTAGTTTCCTTGTCAACTGTCATAATAATTTGTTTACAATTTAATTTACCATTTCTGATGATGAGATCGTTTGTGAATCTTGAAACCGGTCAATAAAATAATTTTTATACTTATTGGTAGTACGCATAGTAATTTTCTATTTCATCATGGATTTCTACCAAATAGTCAAGACAGAAAATATTAACTACATAAAAATGCTTAAATCGTCGAATTTCGCTGAAAATACGCCTATTACGGTATTCGAGGACTTATGCAGGAAATCATCCATTCTTTCGGCTTTAAGGTTTACGTGTCGATGTATAAGTTCCTAGTAACTACTGAAGACTCAGTATGTCACAAAAATTTCCTCGACTACCTTGAAGTTAAGGGAGTTGTTGGAAAACTGCGCTCCTGAAGCAATTTATAAACAAATTCAGACTATTTTATTTCTTGAAGTGTGTACTATCATTTATTGAGGTTACTTGAGTCCTAACTTTCAGTAATGGAGATACTTCAGAGTATATGAAGTCCCATGGATACCGAGATACCCGACTCGACCGCCAAATTAGGGAGTTTCACTCATTCTTGAAGGAGCTTATGGCCGAAGCCCAATGTTACAATCTTAAAGGGTTCTTCTCCGGTAGCGCCTCCGAAAGTTACTCTTGCACTTTTCTCGTATGACGCTTCGTTTCCGAGCTGTAATCAAAAAGACGTTAAAATTGCTTAAATCGTCGAATTTCGCTGAAAATACGCCTTTTACGGTATTCGACTACTTATGCAGGAAATCATCCATTCTTTCGGCTTTAAGGGGTACGTGTCGATGTATAAGTTCCTAGTAACTACTGAAGACTCAGTATGTCACAAAAATTTCCTCGATTACCTTGAAGTTAAGGGAGTTGTCGGAAAACTGCGCTCCTAAAGCAATTTATAGACAAATTCAGACTATCTGATTTCTTGGAGTGTTTACTATCATTTATTGAGGTTACTTGAGTCCTAACTTTCAGTAATGGAGATACTTCAGAGTATATGGAGGCCCATGGATACCGAGATATCCGACTCGGCCGCCAAATTAGGGATTTTCACTCATTCTTGAAGCATCTTACAATCTTAAAGGGTTCTTCTCCGGTCGCGCCTCCGAAAGTTACTCTTGCACTTTTCTCGTATCTCGCTTCGTTTCCGAGCTGTAATCAAAAAGATGTTAAAATTGCTTAAATCGTCGAATTTCGCTGAAAATACGCCATTTACGGTATTCGAGGACTTATGCAGGAAATCATCAATTCTTTCGGCTTTGAGGGGTACGTGTCTATGTATAAGTTCCTAGTAACTACTGAAGACTCAGTATGTCACAAAAATTTCCTCGATTACCTTGAAGTTAAGGGAGTTGTCGGAAAACTGCGCTCCTAAAGCAATTTATAGACAAATTCAGACTATTTTATTTCTTGAAGTGTTTACTATCATTTATTGAGGTTGCTTGAGTCCTAACTTTCAGTAATGGAGATACTTCAGAGTATATGGAGACCCATGGATACCGAGATATCTGACTCGACCGCCAAATTAGGGATTTTCACTCATTCTTGAAGCAGCTTATGGCCAAAGCCCAAAGTTACAATCATAAAGGGTTCTTCTCCGGTAGCGCCTCCGAAAGTTACTCCTGCACTTTTCTCGTATCTGGCTTCGTTTCCGAGCTGTAATCAAAAAGACGTTAAAATTGATTAAATCGTCGAATTTCGCTGAAAATACGCCTTTTACGGTATTCGAGCACTTATGCAGGAAATCATCCATTATTTCGGCTTTAAGGGGTACGTGTCGATGTAATAGGTTCCTAGTAACTACTGAAGACTCAGTATGTCACAAAAATTTCCTCGATTACCTTGAAGTTAAGGGAGTTGTCGGAAAACTGCGCTCCTAAAGCAATTTATAGACAAATTCAGACTATTTTATTTCTTGAAGTGTTTACTATCATTTATTGAGGTTACTTGAGTCCTAACTTTCAGTAATGGAGATACTTCAGAGTATATGGAGACCCATGGATACCGAGATATCCGACTCGGCCGCCAAATTAGGGATTTTCACTCATTCTTGAAGCATCTTACAATCTTAAAGGGTTCTTCTCCGGTCGCGCCTCCGAAAGTTACTCTTGCACTTTTCTCGTATCTCGCTTCGTTTCCGAGCTGTAATCAAAAAGATGTTAAAATTGCTTAAATCGTCGAATTTCGCTGAAAATACGCCATTTACGGTATTCGAGGACTTATGCAGGAAATCATCAATTCTTTCGGCTTTGAGGGGTACGTGTCTATGTATAAGTTCCTAGTAACTACTGAAGACTCAGTATGTCACAAAAATTTCCTCGATTACCTTGAAGTTAAGGGAGTTGTCGGAAAACTGCGCTCCTAAAGCAATTTATAGACAAACTCAGACTATCTGATTTCTTGGAGTGTTTACTATCATTTATTGAGGTTACTTGAGTCCTAACTTTCAGTAATGGAGATACTTCAGAGTATATGGAGACCCATGGATACCGAGATATCCGACTCGACCGCCAAATTAAGGATTTTCACTCATTCTTGAAGCAGCTTATGGCCAAAGCCCAATGTTACAATCTTAAAGGGTTCTTCTCCGGTAGGGCCTCCGAAAGTTACTCTTGCACTTTTCTCGTATGACGCTTCGTTTCTGAGCTGTAATCAAAAAGACGTTAAAATTGCTTAAATCGTCGAATTTCGCTGAAAATACGCCTTTTACGGTATTCGAGGACTTATGCAGGAAATCATCCATTCTTTCGGCTTTAAGGGGTACGTGTCGATTTATAAGTTCCTAGTAACTACTGAAGGCTCAGTATGCCACAAAAATTTCGTCGATTACCTTGAAGTTGGAAAACTGCGCTCCTAAAGCAATTTATAGACAAATTCAGACTATCTGATTCCTTGGAGTGTTTACTATCATTTATTGAGGTTACTTGAGTCCTAACTTTCAGTAATGGAGATACTTCAGAGTATATGGAGACCCATGGATACCGAGATATCTGATTCGACCGCCAAATTAGGGATTTTCACTCATTCTTGAAGCAGCTTATTTCCAAAGCCCAATGTTACAATCTTAAAGGGTTCTTCTCCGGTAGCGCCTCAGAAAGTTCCTCTTGCACTTTTCTCGTATCTCGCTTCGTTTCCGAGCTGTAATCAAAAAGACGTTAAAATTGCTTAAATCGTCGAATTTCGCTGAAAATACGCGTTTTACGGTATTCGAGGACTTATGCAGGAAATCATCCAATCTTTCGGCTTTAAGGGGTACGTGTCGATGTATAAGTTCCTAGTAACTACTGAAGACTCAGTATGTCACAAAAATTTCCTCGATTACCTTGAAGTTAAGGGAGTTGTTGGAAAACTGCGCTCCTAAAGCAATTTATAGACAAATTCAGACTATCTGATTTCTTGAAGTGTTTACTATCATTTATTGAGGTTACTTGAGTCCTAACTTTCAGTAATGGAGATACTTCAGAGTATATGGAGACCCATGGATACCGAGATATCCGACTCGACCGCCAAATTAGGGAGTTTCACTCATTCTTGAAGCAGCTTATGGCCAAAGCCCAATGTTACAATCTTAAAGGGTTCTTCTCCGGTAGCGCCTCCGAAAGTTACTCTTGCACTTTTTTAGTATCTCGCTTCGTTTCCGAGCTGTAATCAAAAAGACGTTAAAAATGCTTAATGATGAAATAGAAAATTACTATGCGTACTACCAATAAGTATAAAAATTATTTTATTGACCGGTTTCAAGATTCACAAACGATCTCATCATCAGAAATGGTAAATTAAATTGTAAACAAATTATTATGACAGTTGACAAGGAAACTAAAATTGATAAAACAATACAAAAAATAATGATATCCATGAAACATGTTAACTAGATAACTGAATTTCAGTATTTACCTACGGGGCATAAGTATAAAAATTATTTTATTGAAATTCAGTTATCTAGTTAACATGTTTCATGGATATCATTATTTTTTGTATTGTTTTATCAATTTTAGTTTCCTTGTCAACTGTCATAATAATTTGTTTACAATTTAATTTACCATTTCTGATGATGAGATCGTTTGTGAATCTTGAAACCGGTCAATAAAATAATTTTTATACTTATTGGTAGTACGCATAGTAATTTTCTATTTCATCATGGATTTCTACCAAATAGTCAAGACAGAAAATATTAACTACATAAAAATGCTTAAATCGTCGAATTTCGCTGAAAATACGCCTATTACGGTATTCGAGGACTTATGTAGGAAATCATCCATTCTTTCGGCTTTAAGGTTTACGTGTCGATGTATAAGTTCCTAGTAACTACTGAAGACTCAGTATGTCACAAAAATTTCCTCGACTACCTTGAAGTTAAGGGAGTTGTTGGAAAACTGCGCTCCTGAAGCAATTTATAAACAAATTCAGACTATTTTATTTCTTGAAGTGTGTACTATCATTTATTGAGGTTACTTGAGTCCTAACTTTCAGTAATGGAGATACTTCAGAGTATATGAAGTCCCATGGATACCGAGATATCCGACTCGACCGAAAAAATAAGGGAGTTTCACTCATTCTTGAAGCAGCTTATGGCCGAAGCCCAATGTTACAATCTTAAAGGGTTCTTCTCCGGTAGCGCCTCCGAAAGTTACTCTTGCACTTTTCTCGTATGACGCTTCGTTTCCGAGCTGTAATCAAAAAGACGTTAAAATTGCTTAAATCGTCGAATTTCGCTGAAAATACGCCTTTTACGGTATTCGACTACTTATGCAGGAAATCATCCATTCTTTCGGCTTTAAGGGGTACGTGTCGATGTATAAGTTCCTAGTAACTACTGAAGACTCAGTATGTCACAAAAATTTCCTCGATTACCTTGAAGTTAAGGGAGTTGTCGGAAAACTGCGCTCCTAAAGCAATTTATAGACAAATTCAGACTATCTGATTTCTTGGAGTGTTTACTATCATTTATTGAGGTTACTTGAGTCCTAACTTTCAGTAATGGAGATACTTCAGAGTATATGGAGACCCATGGATACCGAGATATCCGACTCGGCCGCCAAATTAGGGATTTTCACTCATTCTTGAAGCATCTTCCAATCTTAAAGGGTTCTTCTCCGGTCGCGCCTCCGAAAGTTACTCTTGCACTTTTCTCGTATCTCGCTTCGTTTCCGAGCTGTAATCAAAAAGATGTTAAAATTGCTTAAATCGTCGAATTTCGCTGAAAATACGCCATTTACGGTATTCGAGGACTTATGCAGGAAATCATCAATTCTTTCGGCTTTGAGGGGTACGTGTCTATGTATAAGTTCCTAGTAACTACTGAAGACTCAGTATGTCACAAAAATTTCCTCGATTACCTTGAAGTTAAGGGAGTTGTCGGAAAACTGCGCTCCTAAAGCAATTTATAGACAAATTCAGACTATTTTATTTCTTGAAGTGTTTACTATCATTTATTGAGGTTGCTTGAGTCCTAACTTTCAGTAATGGAGATACTTCAGAGTATATGGAGACCCATGGATACCGAGATATCTGACTCGACCGCCAAATTATGGATTTTCACTCATTCTTGAAGCAGCTTATGGCCAAAGCCCAAAGTTACAATCATAAAGGGTTCTTCTCCGGTAGCGCCTCCGAAAGTTACTCTTGCACTTTTCTCGTATCTGGCTTCGTTTCCGAGCTGTAATCAAAAAGACGTTAAAATTGATTAAATCGTCGAATTTCGCTGAAAATACGCCTTTTACGGTATTCGAGCACTTATGCAGGAAATCATCCATTATTTCGGCTTTAAGGGGTACGTGTCGATGTAATAGGTTCCTAGTAACTACTGAAGACTCAGTATGTCACAAAAATTTCCTCGATTACCTTGAAGTTAAGGGAGTTGTCGGAAAACTGCGCTCCTAAAGCAATTTATAGACAAATTCAGACTATTTTATTTCTTGAAGTGTTTACTATCATTTATTGAGGTTACTTGAGTCCTAACTTTCAGTAATGGAGATACTTCAGAGTATATGGAGACCCATGGATACCGAGATATCCGACTCGGCCGCCAAATTAGGGATTTTCACTCATTCTTGAAGCATCTTACAATCTTAAAGGGTTCTTCTCCGGTCGCGCCTCCGAAAGTTACTCTTGCACTTTTCTCGTATCTCGCTTCGTTTCCGAGCTGTAATCAAAAAGATGTTAAAATTGCTTAAATCGTCGAATTTCGCTGAAAATACGCCATTTACGGTATTCGAGGACTTATGCAGGAAATCATCAATTCTTTCGGCTTTGAGGGGTACGTGTCTATGTATAAGTTCCTAGTAACTACTGAAGACTCAGTATGTCACAAAAATAAAATTTATTTTATTGAAGTTAAGGGAGTTGTTGGAAAACTGCGCTCCTAAAGCAATTTATAAACAAATTCAGACTATTTTATTTCTTGAAGTGTGTACTATCATTTATTGAGGTTACTTGAGTCCTAACTTTCAGTAATGGAGATACTTCAGAGTATATGAAGTCCCATGGATACCGAGATATCCGACTCGACCGCCAAATTAGGGATTTTCACTCATTCTTGAAGCATCTTACAATCTTAAAGGGTTCTTCTCCGGTCGCGCCTCCGAAAGTTACTCTTGCACTTTTCTCGTATCTCGCTTCGTTTCCGAGCTGTAATCAAAAAGATGTAAAAATTGCTTAAATCGTTGAATTTCGCTGAAAATACGCCATTTACGGTATTCGAGGACTTATGCAGGAAATCATCAATTCTTTCGGCTTTGAGGGGTACGTGTCTATGTATAAGTTCCTAGTAACTACTGAAGACTCAGTTTGTCACAAAAATTTCCTCGATTACCTTGAAGTTAAGGGAGTTGTCGGAAAACTGCGCTCCTAAAGCAATTTATAGACAAATTCAGACTATTTTATTTCTTGAAGTGTTTACTATCATTTATTGAGGTTACTTGAGTCCCAACTTTCAGTAATGGAGATACTTCAGAGTATATGGAGACCCATGGATACCGAGATATCTGATTCGACCGCCAAATTAGGGATTTTCACTCATTCTTGAAGCAGCTTATTTCCAAAGCCCAATGTTACAATCTTAAAGGGTTCTTCTCCGGTAGCGCCTCAGAAAGTTCCTCTTGCACTTTTCTCGTATCTCGCTTCGTTTCCGAGCTGTAATCAAAAAGACGTTAAAATTGCTTAAATCGTCGAATTTCGCTGAAAATACGCGTTTTACGGTATTCGAGGACTTATGCAGGAAATCATCCAATCTTTCGGCTTTAAGGGGTACGTGTCGATGTATAAGTTCCTAGTAACTACTGAAGACTCAGTATGTCACAAAAATTTCCTCGATTACCTTGAAGTTAAGGGAGTTGTTGGAAAACTGCGCTCCTAAAGCAATTTATAGACAAATTCAGACTATCTGATTTCTTGAAGTGTTTACTATCATTTATTGAGGTTACTTGAGTCCTAACTTTCAGTAATGGAGATACTTCAGAGTATATGGAGACCCATGGATACCGAGATATCCGACTCGACCGCCAAATTAGGGAGTTTCACTCATTCTTGAAGCAGCTTATGGCCAAAGCCCAATGTTACAATCTTAAAGGGTTCTTCTCCGGTAGCGCCTCCGAAAGTTACTCTTGCACTTTTTTAGTATCTCGCTTCGTTTCCGAGCTGTAATCAAAAAGACGTTAAAAATGCTTAATGATGAAATAGAAAATTACTATGCGTACTACCAATAAGTATAAAAATTATTTTATTGACCGGTTTCAAGATTCACAAACGATCTCATCATCAGAAATGGTAAATTAAATTGTAAACAAATTATTATGACAGTTGACAAGGAAACTAAAATTGATAAAACAATACAAAAAATAATGATATCCATGAAACATGTTAACTAGATAACTGAATTTCAGTATTTACCTACGGGGCATAAGTATAAAAATTATTTTATTGAAATTCAGTTATCTAGTTAACATGTTTCATGGATATCATTATTTTTTGTATTGTTTTATCAATTTTAGTTTCCTTGTCAACTGTCATAATAATTTGTTTACAATTTAATTTACCATTTCTGATGATGAGATCGTTTGTGAATCTTGAAACCGGTCAATAAAATAATTTTTATACTTATTGGTAGTACGCATAGTAATTTTCTATTTCATCATGGATTTCTACCAAATAGTCAAGACAGAAAATATTAACTACATAAAAATGCTTAAATCGTCGAATTTCGCTGAAAATACGCCTATTACGGTATTCGAGGACTTATGTAGGAAATCATCCATTCTTTCGGCTTTAAGGTTTACGTGTCGATGTATAAGTTCCTAGTAACTACTGAAGACTCAGTATGTCACAAAAATTTCCTCGACTACCTTGAAGTTAAGGGAGTTGTTGGAAAACTGCGCTCCTGAAGCAATTTATAAACAAATTCAGACTATTTTATTTCTTGAAGTGTGTACTATCATTTATTGAGGTTACTTGAGTCCTAACTTTCAGTAATGGAGATACTTCAGAGTATATGAAGTCCCATGGATACCGAGATATCCGACTCGACCGAAAAAATAAGGGAGTTTCACTCATTCTTGAAGCAGCTTATGGCCGAAGCCCAATGTTACAATCTTAAAGGGTTCTTCTCCGGTAGCGCCTCCGAAAGTTACTCTTGCACTTTTCTCGTATGACGCTTCGTTTCCGAGCTGTAATCAAAAAGACGTTAAAATTGCTTAAATCGTCGAATTTCGCTGAAAATACGCCTTTTACGGTATTCGACTACTTATGCAGGAAATCATCCATTCTTTCGGCTTTAAGGGGTACGTGTCGATGTATAAGTTCCTAGTAACTACTGAAGACTCAGTATGTCACAAAAATTTCCTCGATTACCTTGAAGTTAAGGGAGTTGTCGGAAAACTGCGCTCCTAAAGCAATTTATAGACAAATTCAGACTATCTGATTTCTTGGAGTGTTTACTATCATTTATTGAGGTTACTTGAGTCCTAACTTTCAGTAATGGAGATACTTCAGAGTATATGGAGACCCATGGATACCGAGATATCCGACTCGGCCGCCAAATTAGGGATTTTCACTCATTCTTGAAGCATCTTCCAATCTTAAAGGGTTCTTCTCCGGTCGCGCCTCCGAAAGTTACTCTTGCACTTTTCTCGTATCTCGCTTCGTTTCCGAGCTGTAATCAAAAAGATGTTAAAATTGCTTAAATCGTCGAATTTCGCTGAAAATACGCCATTTACGGTATTCGAGGACTTATGCAGGAAATCATCAATTCTTTCGGCTTTGAGGGGTACGTGTCTATGTATAAGTTCCTAGTAACTACTGAAGACTCAGTATGTCACAAAAATTTCCTCGATTACCTTGAAGTTAAGGGAGTTGTCGGAAAACTGCGCTCCTAAAGCAATTTATAGACAAATTCAGACTATTTTATTTCTTGAAGTGTTTACTATCATTTATTGAGGTTGCTTGAGTCCTAACTTTCAGTAATGGAGATACTTCAGAGTATATGGAGACCCATGGATACCGAGATATCTGACTCGACCGCCAAATTATGGATTTTCACTCATTCTTGAAGCAGCTTATGGCCAAAGCCCAAAGTTACAATCATAAAGGGTTCTTCTCCGGTAGCGCCTCCGAAAGTTACTCTTGCACTTTTCTCGTATCTGGCTTCGTTTCCGAGCTGTAATCAAAAAGACGTTAAAATTGATTAAATCGTCGAATTTCGCTGAAAATACGCCTTTTACGGTATTCGAGCACTTATGCAGGAAATCATCCATTATTTCGGCTTTAAGGGGTACGTGTCGATGTAATAGGTTCCTAGTAACTACTGAAGACTCAGTATGTCACAAAAATTTCCTCGATTACCTTGAAGTTAAGGGAGTTGTCGGAAAACTGCGCTCCTAAAGCAATTTATAGACAAATTCAGACTATTTTATTTCTTGAAGTGTTTACTATCATTTATTGAGGTTACTTGAGTCCTAACTTTCAGTAATGGAGATACTTCAGAGTATATGGAGACCCATGGATACCGAGATATCCGACTCGGCCGCCAAATTAGGGATTTTCACTCATTCTTGAAGCATCTTACAATCTTAAAGGGTTCTTCTCCGGTCGCGCCTCCGAAAGTTACTCTTGCACTTTTCTCGTATCTCGCTTCGTTTCCGAGCTGTAATCAAAAAGATGTTAAAATTGCTTAAATCGTCGAATTTCGCTGAAAATACGCCATTTACGGTATTCGAGGACTTATGCAGGAAATCATCAATTCTTTCGGCTTTGAGGGGTACGTGTCTATGTATAAGTTCCTAGTAACTACTGAAGACTCAGTATGTCACAAAAATAAAATTTATTTTATTGAAGTTAAGGGAGTTGTTGGAAAACTGCGCTCCTAAAGCAATTTATAAACAAATTCAGACTATTTTATTTCTTGAAGTGTGTACTATCATTTATTGAGGTTACTTGAGTCCTAACTTTCAGTAATGGAGATACTTCAGAGTATATGAAGTCCCATGGATACCGAGATATCCGACTCGACCGCCAAATTAGGGATTTTCACTCATTCTTGAAGCATCTTACAATCTTAAAGGGTTCTTCTCCGGTCGCGCCTCCGAAAGTTACTCTTGCACTTTTCTCGTATCTCGCTTCGTTTCCGAGCTGTAATCAAAAAGATGTAAAAATTGCTTAAATCGTTGAATTTCGCTGAAAATACGCCATTTACGGTATTCGAGGACTTATGCAGGAAATCATCAATTCTTTCGGCTTTGAGGGGTACGTGTCTATGTATAAGTTCCTAGTAACTACTGAAGACTCAGTTTGTCACAAAAATTTCCTCGATTACCTTGAAGTTAAGGGAGTTGTCGGAAAACTGCGCTCCTAAAGCAATTTATAGACAAATTCAGACTATTTTATTTCTTGAAGTGTTTACTATCATTTATTGAGGTTACTTGAGTCCCAACTTTCAGTAATGGAGATACTTCAGAGTATATGGAGACCCATGGATACCGAGATATCTGACTCGACCGCCAAATTAGGGATTTTCACTCATTCTTGAAGCAGCTTATGGCCAAAGCCCAAAGTTACAATCATAAAGGGTTCTTCTCCGGTAGCGCCTCCGAAAGTTACTCTTGCACTTTTCTCGTATCTGGCTTCGTTTCCGAGCTGTAATCAAAAAGACGTTAAAATTGATTAAATCGTCGAATTTCGCTGAAAATACACCTTTTACGGTATTCGAGGACTTATGCAGGAAATCATCCATTCTTTCGGCTTTAAGGGGTACGTGTCGATGTAATAGGTTCCTAGTAACTACTGAAGAGTCAGTATGTCACAAAAATTTCCTCGATTACCTTGAAGTTAAGGGAGTTGTTGGAAAACTGCGCTCCTAAAGCAGTTTATAGACAAACTGAGACTATCTGATTTCTTGGAGTGTTTACTATCATTTATTGAGGTTACTTGAGTCCTAACTTTCAGTAATGGAGATACTTCAGAGTATATGGAGACCCATGGATACCGAGATATCCGACTCGACCGCCAAATTAAGGATTTTCACTCATTCTTGAAGCAGCTTATGGCCAAAGCCCAATGTTACAATCTTAAAGGGTTCTTCTCCGGTAGGGCCTCCGAAAGTTACTCTAGCACTTTTCTTGTATGACGCTTCGTTTCCGAGCTGTAATCAAAAAGACGTTAAAATTGCTTAAATCGTCGAATTTCGCTGAAAATACGCCTTTTACGGTATTCGAGGACTTATGCAGGAAATCATCAATTCTTTCGGCTTTATGGGGTACGTGTCGATGTATAAGTTCCTAGTAACTACTGAAGACTCAGTATGTCACAAAAATTTCCTCGATTACCTTGAAGTTAAGGGAGTTGTTGGAAAACTGCGCTCCTAAAGCAATTTATAGACAAATTCAGACTATTTTATTTCTTGAAGTGTTTACTATCATTTATTGAGGTTACTTGAGTCCTAACTTTCAGTAATGGAGACACTTCAGAGTATATGGAGACCCATGGATACCGAGATATCTGACTCGACCGCCAAATTAGGGATTTTCACTCATTCTTGAAGCAGCTTATGGCCAAAGCCCAAAGTTACAATCATAAAGGGTTCTTCTCCGGTAGCGCCTCCGAAAGTTACTCTTGCACTTTTCTCGTATCTGGCTTCGTTTCCGAGCTGTAATCAAAAAGACGTTAAAATTGATTAAATCGTCGAATTTCCCTGAAAATACGCCTTTTACGGTATTCGAGGACTTATGCAGGAAATCATCCATTCTTTCGGCTTTAAGGGGTACGTGTCGATGAAATAGGTTCCTAGTAACTACTGAAGGCTCAGTATGCCACAAAAATTTCGTCGATTACCTTGAAGTTGGAAAACTGCGCTCCTAAAGCAATTTATAGACAAATTCAGACTATCTGATTCCTTGGAGTGTTTACTATCATTTATTGAGGTTACTTGAGTCCTAACTTTCAGTAATGGAGATACTTCAGAGTATATGGAGACCCATGGATACCGAGATATCCGACTCGACTGCCAAATTAAGGATTTTCACTCATTCTTGAAGCAGCTTATGGCCAAAACCCAATGTTACAATCTTAAAGGGTTCTTCTCCGGTAGGGCCTCCGAAAGTTACTCTTGCACTTTTCTCGTATGACGCTTCGTTTCCGAGCTGTAATCAAAAAGACGTTAAAATTGCTTAAATCGTCGAATTTCGCTGAAAATACGCCTTTTACGGTATTCGAGGACTTATGCAGGAAATCATCCATTCTTTCGGCTTTAAGGGGTACGTGTCGATTTATAAGTTCCTAGTAACTACTGAAGGCTCAGTATGCCACAAAAATTTCGTCGATTACCTTGAAGTTGGAAAACTGCGCTCCTAAAGCAATTTATAGACAAATTCAGACTATCTGATTCCTTGGAGTGTTTACTATCATTTATTGAGGTTACTTGAGTCCTAACTTTCAGTAATGGAGATACTTCAGAGTATATGGAGACCCATGGATACCGAGATATCTGATTCGACCGCCAAATTAGGGATTTTCACTCATTCTTGAAGCAGCTTATTTCCAAAGCCCAATGTTACAATCTTAAAGGGTTCTTCTCCGGTAGCGCCTCAGAAAGTTCCTCTTGCACTTTTCTCGTATCTCGCTTCGTTTCCGAGCTGTAATCAAAAAGACGTTAAAATTGCTTAAATCGTCGAATTTCGCTGAAAATACGCGTTTTACGGTATTCGAGGACTTATGCAGGAAATCATCCATTCTTTCGGCTTTAAGGGGTACGTGTCGATGTATAAGTTCCTAGTAACTACTGAAGACTCAGTATGTCACAAAAATTTCCTCGATTACCTTGAAGTTAAGGGAGTTGTTGGAAAACTGCGCTCCTAAAGCAATTTATAGACAAATTCAGACTATCTGATTTCTTGAAGTGTTTACTATCATTTATTGAGGTTACTTGAGTCCTAACTTTCAGTAATGGAGATACTTCAGAGTATATGGAGACCCATGGATACCGAGATATCCGACTCGACCGCCAAATTAGGGAGTTTCACTCATTCTTGAAGCAGCTTATGGCCAAAGCCCAATGTTACAATCTTAAAGGGTTCTTCTCCGGTAGCGCCTCCGAAAGTTACTCTTGCACTTTTTTAGTATCTCGCTTCGTTTCCGAGCTGTAATCAAAAAGACGTTAAAAATGCTTAAATCGTCGAATTTCGCTGAAAATACGCCTATTACGGTATTCGAGGACTTATGCAGGAAATCATCCATTCTTTCGGCTTTAAGGTTTACGTGTCGATGTATAAGTTCCTAGTAACTACTGAAGACTCAGTATGTCACAAAAATTTCCTCGACTACCTTGAAGTTAAGGGAGTTGTTGGAAAACTGCGCTCCTGAAGCAATTTATAAACAAATTCAGACTATTTTATTTCTTGAAGGGTGTACTATCATTTATTGAGGTTACTTGAGTCCTAACTTTCAGTAATGGAGATACTTCAGAGTATATGAAGTCCCATGGATACCGAGATATCCGACTCGACCGCCAAATTAGGGAGTTTCACTCATTCTTGAAGCAGCTTATGGCCGAAGCCCAATGTTACAATCTTAAAGGGTTCTTCTCCGGTAGCGCCTCCGAAAGTTACTCTTGCACTTTTCTCGTATGACGCTTCGTTTCCGAGCTGTAATCAAAAAGACGTTAAAATTGCTTAAATCGTCGAATTTCGCTGAAAATACGCCTTTTACGGTATTCGACTACTTATGCAGGAAATCATCCATTCTTTCGGCTTTAAGGGGTACGTGTCGATGTATAAGTTCCTAGTAACTACTGAAGACTCAGTATGTCACAAAAATTTCCTCGATTACCTTGAAGTTAAGGGAGTTGTCGGAAAACTGCGCTCCTAAAGCAATTTATAGACAAATTCAGACTATCTGATTTCTTGGAGTGTTTACTATCATTTATTGAGGTTACTTGAGTCCTAACTTTCAGTAATGGACATACTTCAGAGTATATGGAGACCCATGGATACCGAGATATCCGACTCGGCCGCCAAATTAGGGATTTTCACTCATTCTTGAAGCATCTTACAATCTTAAAGGGTTCTTCTCCGGTCGCGCCTCCGAAAGTTACTCTTGCACTTTTCTCGTATCTCGCTTCGTTTCCGAGCTGTAATCAAAAAGATGTTAAAATTGCTTAAATCGTCGAATTTCGCTGAAAATACGCCATTTACGGTATTCGAGGACTTATGCAGGAAATCATCAATTCTTTCGGCTTTGAGGGGTACGTATCTATGTATAAGTTCCTAGTAACTACTGAAGACTCAGTATGTCACAAAAATTTCCTCGATTACCTTGAAGTTAAGGGAGTTGTCGGAAAACTGCGCTCCTAAAGCAATTTATAGACAAATTCAGACTATTTTATTTCTTGAAGTGTTTACTATCATTTATTGAGGTTGCTTGAGTCCTAACTTTCAGTAATGGAGATACTTCAGAGTATATGGGGACCCATGGATACCGAGATATCTGACTCGACCGCCAAATTAGGGATTTTCACTCATTCTTGAAGCAGCTTATGGCCAAAGCCCAAAGTTACAATCATAAAGGGTTCTTCTCCGGTAGCGCCTCCGAAAGTTACTCTTGCACTTTTCTCGTATCTGGCTTCGTTTCCGAGCTGTAATCAAAAAGACGTTAAAATTGATTAAATCGTCGAATTTCGCTGAAAATACGCCTTTTACGGTATTCGAGCACTTATGCAGGAAATCATCCATTATTTCGGCTTTAAGGGGTACGTGTCGATGTAATAGGTTCCTAGTAACTACTGAAGACTCGGTATGTCACAAAAATTTCCTCGATTACCTTGAAGTTAAGGGAGCTGTCGGAAAACTGCGCTCCTAAAGCAATTTATAGACAAATTCAGACTATTTTATTTCTTGAAGTGTTTACTATCATTTATTGAGGTTACTTGAGTCCTAACTTTCAGTAATGGAGATACTTCAGAGTATATGGAGACCCATGGATACCGAGATATCTGACTCGACCGCCAAATTAGGGATTTTCACTCATTCTTGAAGCAGCTTATGGCCAAAGCCCAAAGTTACAATCATAAAGGGTTCTTCTCCGGTAGCGCCTCCGAAAGTTACTCTTGCACTTTTCTCGTATCTGGCTTCGTTTCCGAGCTGTAATCAAAAAGACGTTAAAATTGATTAAATCGTCGAATTTCGCTGAAAATACGCCTTTTACGGTATTCGAGGACTTATGCAGGAAATCATCCATTCTTTCGGCTTTAAGGGGTACGTGTCGATGTAATACGTTCCTAGTAACTACTGAAGAGTCAGTATGTCACAAAAATTTCCTCGATTACCTTGAAGTTAAGGGAGTTGTTGGAAAACTGCGCTCCTAAAGCAGTTTATAGACAAACTCAGACTATCTGATTTCTTGGAGTGTTTACTATCATTTATTGAGGTTACTTGAGTCCTAACTTTCAGTAATGGAGATACTTCAGAGTATATGGAGACCCATGGATACCGAGATATCCGACTCGACCGCCAAATTAAGGATTTTCACTCATTCTTGAAGCAGCTTATGGCCAAAGCCCAATGTTACAATCTTAAAGGGTTCTTCTCCGGTAGGGCTTCCGAAAGTTACTCTTGCACTTTTCGCGTATGACGCCTCGTTTCCGAGCTGTAATCAAAAAGACGTTAAAATTGCTTAAATCGTCGAATTTCGCTGAAAATACGCCTTTTACGGTATTCGAGGACTTATGCAGGAAATCATCAATTCTTTCGGCTTTATGGGGTACGTGTCGATGTATAAGTTCCTAGTAACTACTGAAGACTCAGTATGTCACAAAAATTTCCTCGATTACCTTGAAGTTAAGGGAGTTGTTGGAAAACTGCGCTCCTAAAGCAATTTATAGACAAATTCAGACTATTTTATTTCTTGAAGTGTTTACTATCATTTATTGAGGTTACTTGAGTCCTAACTTTCAGTAATGGAGATACTTCAGAGTATATGGAGACCCATGGATACCGAGATATCTGACTCGACCGCCAAATTAGGGATTTTCACTCATTCTTGAAGCAGCTTATGGCCAAAGCCCAATGTTACAATCATAAAGGGTTCTTCTCCGGTAGCGACTCCGAAAGTTACTCTTGCACTTTTCTCGTATCTGGCTTCGTTTCCGAGCTGTAATCAAAAAGACGTTAAAATTGATTAAATCGTCGAATTTCGCTGAAAATACGCCTTTTACGGTATTCGAGGACTTATGCAGGAAATCATCCATTCTTTCGGCTTTAAGGGGTACGTGTCGATGTAATAGGTACCTAGTAACTACTGAAGAGTCAGTATGTCACAAAAATTTCCTCGATTACCTTGAAGTTAAGGGAGTTGTTGGAAAACTGCGCTCCTAAAGCAATTTATAGACAAATTCAGACTATCTGATTTCTTGAAGTGTTTACTATCATTTATTGAGGTTACTTGAATCCTAACTTTCAGTAATGGAGATACTTCAGAGTATACGGAGGCCCATGGATACCGAGATATCCGACTCGACCGCCAAATTAGGGAGATTCACTCATTCTTGAAGCAGCTTATGGCCAGAGCCCAATGTTACAATCTTAAAGGGTTCTTCTCCGGTAGCGCCTCCGAAAGTTACTCTTGCACTTTTTTAGTATCTCGCTTCGTTTCCGAGCTGTAATCAAAAAGACGTTAAAAATGCTTAAATCGTCGAATTTCGCTGAAAATACGCCTATTACGGTATTCGAGGACTTATGCAGGAAATCATCCATTCTTTCGGCTTTAAGGTTTACGTGTCGATGTATAAGTTCCTAGTAACTACTGAAGACTCAGTATGTCACAAAAATAAAATTTATTTTATTGAAGTTAAGGGAGTTGTTGGAAAACTGCGCTCCTAAAGCAATTTATAAACAAATTCAGACTATTTTATTTCTTGAAGTGTGTACTATCATTTATTGAGGTTACTTGAGTCCTAACATTCAGTAATGGAGATACTTCAGAGTATATGAAGTCCCATGGATACCGAGATATCCGACTCGACCGCCAAATTAGGGATTTTCACTCATTCTTGAAGCATCTTACAATCTTAAAGGGTTCTTCTCCGGTCGCGCCTCCGAAAGTTACTCTTGCACTTTTCTCGTATCTCGCTTCGTTTCCGAGCTGTAATCAAAAAGATGTTAAAATTGCTTAAATCGTCGAATTTCGCTGAAAATACGCCTATTACGGTATTCGAGGACTTATGCAGGAAATCATCCATTCTTTTGGCTTTAAGGTTTACGTGTCGATGTATAAGTTCCTAGTAACTACTGAAGACTCAGTATGTCACAAAAATTTCCTCGACTACCTTGAAGTTAAGGGAGTTGTTGGAAAACTGCGCTCCTGAAGCAATTTATAAACAAATTCAGACTATTTTATTTCTTGAAGTGTGTACTATCATTTATTGAGGTTACTTGAGTCCTAACTTTCAGTAATGGAGATACTTCAGAGTATATGAAGTCCCATGGATACCGAGATATCCGACTCGACCGCCAAATTAGGGAGTTTCACTCATTCTTGAAGCAGCTTATGGCCGAAGCCCAATGTTACAATCTTAAAGGGTTCTTCTCCGGTAGCGCCTCCGAAAGTTACTCTTGCACTTTTCTCGTATGACGCTTCGTTTCCGAGCTGTAATCAAAAAGACGTTAAAATTGCTTAAATCGTCGAATTTCGCTGAAAATACGCCTTTTACGGTATTCGACTACTTATGCAGGAAATCATCCATTCTTTCGGCTTTAAGGGGTACGTGTCGATGTATAAGTTCCTAGTAACTACTGAAGACTCAGTATGTCACAAAAATTTCCTCGATTACCTTGAAGTTAAGGGAGTTGTCGGAAAACTGCGCTCCTAAAGCAATTTATAGACAAATTCAGACTATCTGATTTCTTGGAGTGTTTACTATCATTTATTGAGGTTACTTGAGTCCTAACTTTCAGTAATGGACATACTTCAGAGTATATGGAGACCCATGGATACCGAGATATCCGACTCGGCCGCCAAATTAGGGATTTTCACTCATTCTTGAAGCATCTTACAATCTTAAAGGGTTCTTCTCCGGTCGCGCCTCCGAAAGTTACTCTTGCACTTTTCTCGTATCTCGCTTCGTTTCCGAGCTGTAATCAAAAAGATGTTAAAATTGCTTAAATCGTCGAATTTCGCTGAAAATACGCCATTTACGGTATTCGAGGACTTATGCAGGAAATCATCAATTCTTTCGGCTTTGAGGGGTACGTATCTATGTATAAGTTCCTAGTAACTACTGAAGACTCAGTATGTCACAAAAATTTCCTCGATTACCTTGAAGTTAAGGGAGTTGTCGGAAAACTGCGCTCCTAAAGCAATTTATAGACAAATTCAGACTATTTTATTTCTTGAAGTGTTTACTATCATTTATTGAGGTTGCTTGAGTCCTAACTTTCAGTAATGGAGATACTTCAGAGTATATGGGGACCCATGGATACCGTGATATCTGACTCGACCGCCAAATTAGGGATTTTCACTCATTCTTGAAGCAGCTTATGGCCAAAGCCCAAAGTTACAATCATAAAGGGTTCTTCTCCGGTAGCGCCTCCGAAAGTTACTCTTGCACTTTTCTCGTATCTGGCTTCGTTTCCGAGCTGTAATCAAAAAGACGTTAAAATTGATTAAATCGTCGAATTTCGCTGAAAATACGCCTTTTACGGTATTCGAGCACTTATGCAGGAAATCATCCATTATTTCGGCTTTAAGGGGTACGTGTCGATGTAATAGGTTCCTAGTAACTACTGAAGACTCGGTATGTCACAAAAATTTCCTCGATTACCTTGAAGTTAAGGGAGCTGTCGGAAAACTGCGCTCCTAAAGCAATTTATAGACAAATTCAGACTATTTTATTTCTTGAAGTGTTTACTATCATTTATTGAGGTTACTTGAGTCCTAACTTTCAGTAATGGAGATACTTCAGAGTATATGGAGACCCATGGATACCGAGATATCTGACTCGACCGCCAAATTAGGGATTTTCACTCATTCTTGAAGCAGCTTATGGCCAAAGCCCAAAGTTACAATCATAAAGGGTTCTTCTCCGGTAGCGCCTCCGAAAGTTACTCTTGCACTTTTCTCGTATCTGGCTTCGTTTCCGAGCTGTAATCAAAAAGACGTTAAAATTGATTAAATCGTCGAATTTCGCTGAAAATACGCCTTTTACGGTATTCGAGGACTTATGCAGGAAATCATCCATTCTTTCGGCTTTAAGGGGTACGTGTCGATGTAATACGTTCCTAGTAACTACTGAAGAGTCAGTATGTCACAAAAAT
Source organism: Xestobium rufovillosum (assembly GCA_963966045.1). NCBI lineage: Eukaryota > Metazoa > Arthropoda > Insecta > Coleoptera > Ptinidae > Xestobium > Xestobium rufovillosum. The sequence goes on from OZ014493.1 coordinate 7,597,371, forward strand.
TTCCTCGATTACCTTGAAGTTAAGGGAGTTGTTGGAAAACTGCGCTCCTAAAGCAGTTTATAGACAAATTCAGACTATTTTATTTCTTGAAGTGTTTACTATCATTTATTGAGGTTGCTTGAGTCCTAACTTTCAGTAATGGAGATACTTCAGAGTATATGGGGACCCATGGATACCGAGATATCTGACTCGACCGCCAAATTAGGGATTTTCACTCATTCTTGAAGCAGCTTATGGCCAAAGCCCAAAGTTACAATCATAAAGGGTTCTTCTCCGGTAGCGCCTCCGAAAGTTACTCTTGCACTTTTCTCGTATCTGGCTTCGTTTCCGAGCTGTAATCAAAAAGACGTTAAAATTGATTAAATCGTCGAATTTCGCTGAAAATACGCCTTTTACGGTATTCGAGCACTTATGCAGGAAATCATCCATTATTTCGGCTTTAAGGGGTACGTGTCGATGTAATAGGTTCCTAGTAACTACTGAAGACTCGGTATGTCACAAAAATTTCCTCGATTACCTTGAAGTTAAGGGAGCTGTCGGAAAACTGCGCTCCTAAAGCAATTTATAGACAAATTCAGACTATTTTATTTCTTGAAGTGTTTACTATCATTTATTGAGGTTACTTGAGTCCTAACTTTCAGTAATGGAGATACTTCAGAGTACATCTCGTATCTGGCTTCGTTTCCGAGCTGTAATCAAAAAGACGTTAAAATTGATTAAATCGTCGAATTTCGCTGAAAATACGCCTTTTACGGTATTCGAGGACTTATGCAGGAAATCATCCATTCTTTCGGCTTTAAGGGGTACGTGTCGATGTAATACGTTCCTAGTAACTACTGAAGAGTCAGTATGTCACAAAAATTTCCTCGATTACCTTGAAGTTAAGGGAGTTGTTGGAAAACTGCGCTCCTAAAGCAGTTTATAGACAAACTCAGACTATCTGATTTCTTGGAGTGTTTACTATCATTTATTGAGGTTACTTGAGTCCTAACTTTCAGTAATGGAGATACTTCAGAGTATATGGAGACCCATGGATACCGAGATATCCGACTCGACCGCCAAATTAAGGATTTTCACTCATTCTTGAAGCAGCTTATGGCCAAAGCCCAATGTTACAATCTTAAAGGGTTCTTCTCCGGTAGGGCTTCCGAAAGTTACTCTTGCACTTTTCGCGTATGACGCCTCGTTTCCGAGCTGTAATCAAAAAGACGTTAAAATTGCTTAAATCGTCGAATTTCGCTGAAAATACGCCTTTTACGGTATTCGAGGACTTATGCAGGAAATCATCAATTCTTTCGGCTTTATGGGGTACGTGTCGATGTATAAGTTCCTAGTAACTACTGAAGACTCAGTATGTCACAAAAATTTCCTCGATTACCTTGAAGTTAAGGGAGTTGTTGGAAAACTGCGCTCCTAAAGCAATTTATAGACAAATTCAGACTATTTTATTTCTTGAAGTGTTTACTATCATTTATTGAGGTTACTTGAGTCCTAACTTTCAGTAATGGAGATACTTCAGAGTATATGGAGACCCATGGATACCGAGATATCTGACTCGACCGCCAAATTAGGGATTTTCACTCATTCTTGAAGCAGCTTATGGCCAAAGCCCAATGTTACAATCATAAAGGGTTCTTCTCCGGTAGCGACTCCGAAAGTTACTCTTGCACTTTTCTCGTATCTGGCTTCGTTTCCGAGCTGTAATCAAAAAGACGTTAAAATTGATTAAATCGTCGAATTTCGCTGAAAATACGCCTTTTACGGTATTCGAGGACTTATGCAGGAAATCATCCATTCTTTCGGCTTTAAGGGGTACGTGTCGATGTAATAGGTACCTAGTAACTACTGAAGAGTCAGTATGTCACAAAAATTTCCTCGATTACCTTGAAGTTAAGGGAGTTGTTGGAAAACTGCGCTCCTAAAGCAATTTATAGACAAATTCAGACTATCTGATTTCTTGAAGTGTTTACTATCATTTATTGAGGTTACTTGAATCCTAACTTTCAGTAATGGAGATACTTCAGAGTATACGGAGGCCCATGGATACCGAGATATCCGACTCGACCGCCAAATTAGGGAGATTCACTCATTCTTGAAGCAGCTTATGGCCAGAGCCCAATGTTACAATCTTAAAGGGTTCTTCTCCGGTAGCGCCTCCGAAAGTTACTCTTGCACTTTTTTAGTATCTCGCTTCGTTTCCGAGCTGTAATCAAAAAGACGTTAAAAATGCTTAAATCGTCGAATTTCGCTGAAAATACGCCTATTACGGTATTCGAGGACTTATGCAGGAAATCATCCATTCTTTCGGCTTTAAGGTTTACGTGTCGATGTATAAGTTCCTAGTAACTACTGAAGACTCAGTATGTCACAAAAATAAAATTTATTTTATTGAAGTTAAGGGAGTTGTTGGAAAACTGCGCTCCTAAAGCAATTTATAAACAAATTCAGACTATTTTATTTCTTGAAGTGTGTACTATCATTTATTGAGGTTACTTGAGTCCTAACTTTCAGTAATGGAGATACTTCAGAGTATATGAAGTCCCATGGATACCGAGATATCCGACTCGACCGCCAAATTAGGGATTTTCACTCATTCTTGAAGCATCTTACAATCTTAAAGGGTTCTTCTCCGGTCGCGCCTCCGAAAGTTACTCTTGCACTTTTCTCGTATCTCGCTTCGTTTCCGAGCTGTAATCAAAAAGATGTTAAAATTGCTTAAATCGTCGAATTTCGCTGAAAATACGCCATTTACGGTATTCGAGGACTTATGCAGGAAATCATCAATTCTTTCGGCTTTGAGGGGTACGTGTCTATGTATAAGTTCCTAGTAACTACTGAAGACTCAGTTTGTCACAAAAATTTCCTCGATTACCTTGAAGTTAAGGGAGTTGTCGGAAAACTGCGCTCCTAAAGCAATTTATAGACAAATTCAGACTATTTTATTTCTTGAAGTGTTTACTATCATTTATTGAGGTTACTTGAGTCCCAACTTTCAGTAATGGAGATACTTCAGAGTATATGGAGACCCATGGATACCGAGATATCTGACTCGACCGCCAAATTAGGGATTTTCACTAATTCTTGAAGCAGCTTATGGCCAAAGCCCAAAGTTACAATCATAAAGGGTTCTTCTCCGGTAGGGCCTCCGAAAGTTACTCTAGCACTTTTCTTGTATGACGCTTCGTTTCCGAGCTGTAATCAAATAGACGTTAAAATTGCTTAAATCGTCGAATTTCGCTGAAAATACGCCTTTTACGGTATTCGAGGACTTATGCAGGAAATCATCAATTCTTTCGGCTTTATGGGGTACGTGTCGATGTATAAGTTCCTAGTAACTACTGAAGACTCAGTATGTCACAAAAATTTCCTCGATTACCTTGAAGTTAAGGGAGTTGTTGGAAAACTGCGCTCCTAAAGCAATTTATAGACAAATTCAGACTATTTTATTTCTTGAAGTGTTTACTATCATTTATTGAGGTTACTTGAGTCCTAACTTTCAGTAATGGAGATACTTCAGAGTATATGGAGACCCATGGATACCGAGATATCTGACTCGACCGCCAAATTAGGGATTTTCACTCATTCTTGAAGCAGCTTATGGCCAAAGCCCAAAGTTACAATCATAAAGGGTTCTTCTCCGGTAGCGCCTCCGAAAGTTACTCTTGCACTTTTCTCGTATCTGGCTTCGTTTCCGAGCTGTAATCAAAAAGACGTTAAAATTGATTAAATCGTCGAATTTCCCTGAAAATACGCCTTTTACGGTATTCGAGGACTTATGCAGGAAATCATCCATTCTTTCGGCTTTAAGGGGTACGTGTCGATGAAATAGGTTCCTAGTAACTACTGAAGAGTCAGTATGTCACAAAAATTTCCTCGATTACCTTGAAGTTAAGGGAGTTGTTGGAAAACTGCGCTCCTAAAGCAGTTTATAGACAAACTCAGACTATCTGATTTCTTGGAGTGTTTACTATCATTTATTGAGGTTACTTGAGTCCTAACTTTCAGTAATGGAGATACTTCAGAGTATATGGAGACCCATGGATACCGAGATATCCGACTCGACCGCCAAATTAAGGATTTTCACTCATTCTTGAAGCAGCTTATGGCCAAAGCCCAATGTTACAATCTTAAAGGGTTCTTCTCCGGTAGGGCCTCCGAAAGTTACTCTTGCACTTTTCTCGTATGACGCTTCGTTTCCGAGCTGTAATCAAAAAGACGTTAAAATTGCTTAAATCGTCGAATTTCGCTGAAAATACGCCTTTTACGGTATTCGAGGACTTATGCAGGAAATCATCCATTCTTTCGGCTTTAAGGGGTACGTGTCGATTTATAAGTTCCTAGTAACTACTGAAGGCTCAGTATGCCACAAAAATTTCGTCGATTACCTTGAAGTTGGAAAACTGCGCTCCTAAAGCAATTTATAGACAAATTCAGACTATCTGATTCCTTGGAGTGTTTACTATCATTTATTGAGGTTACTTGAATCCTAACTTTCAGTAATGGAGATACTTCAGAGTATATGGAGACCCATGGATACCGAGATATCTGATTCGACCGCCAAATTAGGGATTTTCACTCATTCTTGAAGCAGCTTATTTCCAAAGCCCAATGTTACAATCTTAAAGGGTTCTTCTCCGGTAGCGCCTCAGAAAGTTCCTCTTGCACTTTTCTCGTATCTCGCTTCGTTTCCGAGCTGTAATCAAAAAGACGTTAAAATTGCTTAAATCGTCGAATTTCGCTGAAAATACGCGTTTTACGGTATTCGAGGACTTATGCAGGAAATCATCCATTCTTTCGGCTTTAAGGGGTACGTGTCGATGTATAAGTTCCTAGTAACTACTGAAGACTCAGTATGTCACAAAAATTTCCTCGATTACCTTGAAGTTAAGGGAGTTGTTGGAAAACTGCGCTCCTAAAGCAATTTATAGACAAATTCAGACTATCTGATTTCTTGAAGTGTTTACTATCATTTATTGAGGTTACTTGAGTCCTAACTTTCAGTAATGGAGATACTTCAGAGTATATGGAGACCCATGGATACCGAGATATCCGACTCGACCGCCAAATTAGGGAGTTTCACTCATTCTTGAAGCAGCTTATGGCCAAAGCCCAATGTTACAATCTTAAAGGGTTCTTCTCCGGTAGCGCCTCCGAAAGTTGCTCTTGCACTTTTTTAGTATCTCGCTTCGTTTCCGAGCTGTAATCAAAAAGACGTTAAAAATGCTTAAATCGTCGAATTTCGCTGAAAATACGCCTATTACGGTATTCGAGGACTTATGCAGGAAATCATCCATTCTTTCGGCTTTAAGGTTTACGTGTCGATGTATAAGTTCCTAGTAACTACTGAAGACTCAGTATGTCACAAAAATTTCCTCGACTACCTTGAAGTTAAGGGAGTTGTTGGAAAACTGCGCTCCTGAAGCAATTTATAAACAAATTCAGACTATTTTATTTCTTGAAGTGTGTACTATCATTTATTGAGGTTACTTGAGTCCTAACTTTCAGTAATGGAGATACTTCAGAGTATATGAAGTCCCATGGATACCGAGATATCCGACTCGACCGCCAAATTAGGGAGTTTCACTCATTCTTGAAGCAGCTTATGGCCGAAGCCCAATGTTACAATCTTAAAGGGTTCTTCTCCGGTAGCGCCTCCGAAAGTTACTCTTGCACTTTTCTCGTATGACGCTTCGTTTCCGAGCTGTAATCAAAAAGACGTTAAAATTGCTTAAATCGTCGAATTTCGCTGAAAATACGCCTTTTACGGTATTCGACTACTTATGCAGGAAATCATCCATTCTTTCGGCTTTAAGGGGTACGTGTCGATGTATAAGTTCCTAGTAACTACTGAAGACTCAGTATGTCACAAAAATTTCCTCGATTACCTTGAAGTTAAGGGAGTTGTCGGAAAACTGCGCTCCTAAAGCAATTTATAGACAAATTCAGACTATCTGATTTCTTGGAGTGTTTACTATCATTTATTGAGGTTACTTGAGTCCTAACTTTCAGTAATGGAGATACTTCAGAGTATATGGAGACCCATGGATACCGAGATATCCGACTCGACCGCCAAATTAAGGATTTTCACTCATTCTTGAAGCAGCTTATGGCCAAAGCCCAATGTTACAATCTTAAAGGGTTCTTCTCCGGTAGGGCCTCCGAAAGTTACTCTTGCACTTTTCTCGTATGACGCTTCGTTTCCGAGCTGTAATCAAAAAGACGTTAAAATTGCTTAAATCGTCGAATTTCGCTGAAAATACGCCTTTTACGGTATTCGAGGACTTATGCAGGAAATCATCCATTCTTTCGGCTTTAAGGGGTACGTGTCGATTTATAAGTTCCTAGTAACTACTGAAGGCTCAGTATGCCACAAAAATTTCGTCGATTACCTTGAAGTTGGAAAACTGCGCTCCTAAAGCAATTTATAGACAAATTCAGACTATCTGATTCCTTGGAGTGTTTACTATCATTTATTGAGGTTACTTGAATCCTAACTTTCAGTAATGGAGATACTTCAGAGTATATGGAGACCCATGGATACCGAGATATCTGATTCGACCGCCAAATTAGGGATTTTCACTCATTCTTGAAGCAGCTTATTTCCAAAGCCCAATGTTACAATCTTAAAGGGTTCTTCTCCGGTAGCGCCTCAGAAAGTTCCTCTTGCACTTTTCTCGTATCTCGCTTCGTTTCCGAGCTGTAATCAAAAAGACGTTAAAATTGCTTAAATCGTCGAATTTCGCTGAAAATACGCGTTTTACGGTATTCGAGGACTTATGCAGGAAATCATCCATTCTTTCGGCTTTAAGGGGTACGTGTCGATGTATAAGTTCCTAGTAACTACTGAAGACTCAGTATGTCACAAAAATTTCCTCGATTACCTTGAAGTTAAGGGAGTTGTTGGAAAACTGCGCTCCTAAAGCAATTTATAGACAAATTCAGACTATCTGATTTCTTGAAGTGTTTACTATCATTTATTGAGGTTACTTGAGTCCTAACTTTCAGTAATGGAGATACTTCAGAGTATATGGAGACCCATGGATACCGAGATATCCGACTCGACCGCCAAATTAGGGAGTTTCACTCATTCTTGAAGCAGCTTATGGCCAAAGCCCAATGTTACAATCTTAAAGGGTTCTTCTCCGGTAGCGCCTCCGAAAGTTACTCTTGCACTTTTTTAGTATCTCGCTTCGTTTCCGAGCTGTAATCAAAAAGACGTTAAAAATGCTTAAATCGTCGAATTTCGCTGAAAATACGCCTATTACGGTATTCGAGGACTTATGCAGGAAATCATCCATTCTTTCGGCTTTAAGGTTTACGTGCCGATGTATAAGTTCCTAGTAACTACTGAAGACTCAGTATGTCACAAAAATTTCCTCGACTACCTTGAAGTTAAGGGAGTTGTTGGAAAACTGCGCTCCTGAAGCAATTTATAAACAAATTCAGACTATTTTATTTCTTGAAGTGTGTACTATCATTTATTGAGGTTACTTGAGTCCTAACTTTCAGTAATGGAGATACTTCAGAGTATATGAAGTCCCATGGATACCGAGATATCCGACTCGACCGCCAAATTAGGGAGTTTCACTCATTCTTGAAGCAGCTTATGGCCGAAGCCCAATGTTACAATCTTAAAGGGTTCTTCTCCGGTAGCGCCTCCGAAAGTTACTCTTGCACTTTTCTCGTATGACGCTTCGTTTCCGAGCTGTAATCAAAAAGACGTTAAAATTGCTTAAATCGTCGAATTTCGCTGAAAATACGCCTTTTACGGTATTCGACTACTTATGCAGGAAATCATCCATTCTTTCGGCTTTAAGGGGTACGTGTCGATGTATAAGTTCCTAGTAACTACTGAAGACTCAGTATGTCACAAAAATTTCCTCGATTACCTTGAAGTTAAGGGAGTTGTCGGAAAACTGCGCTCCTAAAGCAATTTATAGACAAATTCAGACTATCTGATTTCTTGGAGTGTTTACTATCATTTATTGAGGTTACTTGAGTCCTAACTTTCAGTAATGGAGATACTTCAGAGTATATGGAGACCCATGGATACCGAGATATCCGACTCGGCCGCCAAATTAGGGATTTTCACTCATTCTTGAAGCATCTTACAATCTTAAAGGGTTCTTCTCCGGTCGCGCCTCCGAAAGTTACTCTTGCACTTTTCTCGTATCTCGCTTCGTTTCCGAGCTGTAATCAAAAAGATGTTAAAATTGCTTAAATCGTCGAATTTCGCTGAAAATACGCCATTTACGGTATTCGAGGACTTATGCAGGAAATCATCAATTCTTTCGGCTTTGAGGGGTACGTGTCTATGTATAAGTTCCTAGTAACTACTGAAGACTCAGTATGTCACAAAAATTTCCTCGATTACCTTGAAGTTAAGGGAGTTGTCGGAAAACTGCGCTCCTAAAGCAATTTATAGACAAATTCAGACTATTTTATTTCTTGAAGTGTTTACTATCATTTATTGAGGTTACTTGAGTCCTAACTTTCAGTAATGGAGATACTTCAGAGTATATGGAGACCCATGGATACCGAGATATCTGACTCGACCGCCAAATTAGGGATTTTCACTCATTCTTGAAGCAGCTTATGGCCAAAGCCCAAAGTTACAATCATAAAGGGTTCATCTCCGGTAGCGCCTCCGAAAGTTACTCTTGCACTTTTCTCGTATCTGGCTTCGTTTCCGAGCTGTAATCAAAAAGACGTTAAAATTGATTAAATCGTCGAATTTCCCTGAAAATACGCCTTTTACGGTATTCGAGGACTTATGCAGGAAATCATCCATTCTTTCGGCTTTAAGGGGTACGTGTCGATGAAATAGGTTCCTAGTAACTACTGAAGAGTCAGTATGTCACAAAAATTTCCTCGATTACCTTGAAGTTAAGGGAGTTGTTGGAAAACTGCGCTCCTAAAGCAGTTTATAGACAAACTCAGACTATCTGATTTCTTGGAGTGTTTACTATCATTTATTGAGGTTACTTGAGTCCTAACTTTCAGTAATGGAGATACTTCAGAGTATATGGAGACCCATGGATACCGAGATATCCGACTCGACCGCCAAATTAAGGATTTTCACTCATTCTTGAAGCAGCTTATGGCCAAAGCCCAATGTTACAATCTTAAAGGGTTCTTCTCCGGTAGGGCCTCCGAAAGTTACTCTTGCACTTTTCTCGTATGACGCTTCGTTTCCGAGCTGTAATCAAAAAGACGTTAAAATTGCTTAAATCGTCGAATTTCGCTGAAAATACGCCTTTTACGGTATTCGAGGACTTATGCAGGAAATCATCCATTCTTTCGGCTTTAAGGGGTACGTGTCGATTTATAAGTTCCTAGTAACTACTGAAGGCTCAGTATGCCACAAAAATTTCGTCGATTACCTTGAAGTTGGAAAACTGCGCTCCTAAAGCAATTTATAGACAAATTCAGACTATCTGATTCCTTGGAGTGTTTACTATCATTTATTGAGGTTACTTGAATCCTAACTTTCAGTAATGGAGATACTTCAGAGTATATGGAGACCCATGGATACCGAGATATCTGATTCGACCGCCAAATTAGGGATTTTCACTCATTCTTGAAGCAGCTTATTTCCAAAGCCCAATGTTACAATCTTAAAGGGTTCTTCTCCGGTAGCGCCTCAGAAAGTTCCTCTTGCACTTTTCTCGTATCTCGCTTCGTTTCCGAGCTGTAATCAAAAAGACGTTAAAATTGCTTAAATCGTCGAATTTCGCTGAAAATACGCGTTTTACGGTATTCGAGGACTTATGCAGGAAATCATCCATTCTTTCGGCTTTAAGGGGTACGTGTCGATGTATAAGTTCCTAGTAACTACTGAAGACTCAGTATGTCACAAAAATTTCCTCGATTACCTTGAAGTTAAGGGAGTTGTTGGAAAACTGCGCTCCTAAAGCAATTTATAGACAAATTCAGACTATCTGATTTCTTGAAGTGTTTACTATCATTTATTGAGGTTACTTGAGTCCTAACTTTCAGTAATGGAGATACTTCAGAGTATATGGAGACCCATGGATACCGAGATATCCGACTCGACCGCCAAATTAGGGAGTTTCACTCATTCTTGAAGCAGCTTATGGCCAAAGCCCAATGTTACAATCTTAAAGGGTTCTTCTCCGGTAGCGCCTCCGAAAGTTGCTCTTGCACTTTTTTAGTATCTCGCTTCGTTTCCGAGCTGTAATCAAAAAGACGTTAAAAATGCTTAAATCGTCGAATTTCGCTGAAAATACGCCTATTACGGTATTCGAGGACTTATGCAGGAAATCATCCATTCTTTCGGCTTTAAGGTTTACGTGTCGATGTATAAGTTCCTAGTAACTACTGAAGACTCAGTATGTCACAAAAATTTCCTCGACTACCTTGAAGTTAAGGGAGTTGTTGGAAAACTGCGCTCCTGAAGCAATTTATAAACAAATTCAGACTATTTTATTTCTTGAAGTGTGTACTATCATTTATTGAGGTTACTTGAGTCCTAACTTTCAGTAATGGAGATACTTCAGAGTATATGAAGTCCCATGGATACCGAGATATCCGACTCGACCGCCAAATTAGGGAGTTTCACTCATTCTTGAAGCAGCTTATGGCCGAAGCCCAATGTTACAATCTTAAAGGGTTCTTCTCCGGTAGCGCCTCCGAAAGTTACTCTTGCACTTTTCTCGTATGACGCTTCGTTTCCGAGCTGTAATCAAAAAGACGTTAAAATTGCTTAAATCGTCGAATTTCGCTGAAAATACGCCTTTTACGGTATTCGACTACTTATGCAGGAAATCATCCATTCTTTCGGCTTTAAGGGGTACGTGTCGATGTATAAGTTCCTAGTAACTACTGAAGACTCAGTATGTCACAAAAATTTCCTCGATTACCTTGAAGTTAAGGGAGTTGTCGGAAAACTGCGCTCCTAAAGCAATTTATAGACAAATTCAGACTATCTGATTTCTTGGAGTGTTTACTATCATTTATTGAGGTTACTTGAGTCCTAACTTTCAGTAATGGAGATACTTCAGAGTATATGGAGACCCATGGATACCGAGATATCCGACTCGACCGCCAAATTAAGGATTTTCACTCATTCTTGAAGCAGCTTATGGCCAAAGCCCAATGTTACGATCTTAAAGGGTTCTTCTCCGGTAGGGCCTCCGAAAGTTACTCTAGCACTTTTCTTGTATGACGCTTCGTTTCCGAGCTGTAATCAAATAGACGTTAAAATTGCTTAAATCGTCGAATTTCGCTGAAAATACGCCTTTTACGGTATTCGAGGACTTATGCAGGAAATCATCAATTCTTTCGGCTTTATGGGGTACGTGTCGATGTATAAGTTCCTAGTAACTACTGAAGACTCAGTATGTCACAAAAATTTCCTCGATTACCTTGAAGTTAAGGGAGTTGTTGGAAAACTGCGCTCCTAAAGCAATTTATAGACAAATTCAGACTATTTTATTTCTTGAAGTGTTTACTATCATTTATTGAGGTTACTTGAGTCCTAACTTTCAGTAATGGAGATACTTCAGAGTATATGGAGACCCATGGATACCGAGATATCTGACTCGACCGCCAAATTAGGGATTTTCACTCATTCTTGAAGCAGCTTATGGCCAAAGCCCAAAGTTACAATCATAAAGGGTTCTTCTCCGGTAGCGCCTCCGAAAGTTACTCTTGCACTTTTCTCGTATCTGGCTTCGTTTCGAGCTGTAATCAAAAAGACGTTAAAATTGATTAAATCGTCGAATTTCCCTGAAAATACGCCTTTTACGGTATTCGAGGACTTATGCAGGAAATCATCCATTCTTTCGGCTTTAAGGGGTACGTGTCGATGAAATAGGTTCCTAGTAACTACTGAAGAGTCAGTATGTCACAAAAATTTCCTCGATTACCTTGAAGTTAAGGGAGTTGTTGGAAAACTGCGCTCCTAAAGCAGTTTATAGACAAACTCAGACTATCTGATTTCTTGGAGTGTTTACTATCATTTATTGAGGTTACTTGAGTCCTAACTTTCAGTAATGGAGATACTTCAGAGTATATGGAGACCCATGGATACCGAGATATCCGACTCGACCGCCAAATTAAGGATTTTCACTCATTCTTGAAGCAGCTTATGGCCAAAGCCCAATGTTACAATCTTAAAGGGTTCTTCTCCGGTAGGGCCTCCGAAAGTTACTCTTGCACTTTTCTCGTATGACGCTTCGTTTCCGAGCTGTAATCAAAAAGACGTTAAAATTGCTTAAATCGTCGAATTTCGCTGAAAATACGCCTTTTACGGTATTCGAGGACTTATGCAGGAAATCATCCATTCTTTCGGCTTTAAGGGGTACGTGTCGATTTATAAGTTCCTAGTAACTACTGAAGGCTCAGTATGCCACAAAAATTTCGTCGATTACCTTGAAGTTGGAAAACTGCGCTCCTAAAGCAATTTATAGACAAATTCAGACTATCTGATTCCTTGGAGTGTTTACTATCATTTATTGAGGTTACTTGAATCCTAACTTTCAGTAATGGAGATACTTCAGAGTATATGGAGACCCATGGATACCGAGATATCTGATTCGACCGCCAAATTAGGGATTTTCACTCATTCTTGAAGCAGCTTATTTCCAAAGCCCAATGTTACAATCTTAAAGGGTTCTTCTCCGGTAGCGCCTCAGAAAGTTCCTCTTGCACTTTTCTCGTATCTCGCTTCGTTTCCGAGCTGTAATCAAAAAGACGTTAAAATTGCTTAAATCGTCGAATTTCGCTGAAAATACGCGTTTTACGGTATTCGAGGACTTATGCAGGAAATCATCCATTCTTTCGGCTTTAAGGGGTACGTGTCGATGTATAAGTTCCTAGTAACTACTGAAGACTCAGTATGTCACAAAAATTTCCTCGATTACCTTGAAGTTAAGGGAGTTGTTGGAAAACTGCGCTCCTAAAGCAATTTATAGACAAATTCAGACTATCTGATTTCTTGAAGTGTTTACTATCATTTATTGAGGTTACTTGAGTCCTAACTTTCAGTAATGGAGATACTTCAGAGTATATGGAGACCCATGGATACCGAGATATCCGACTCGACCGCCAAATTAGGGAGTTTCACTCATTCTTGAAGCAGCTTATGGCCAAAGCCCAATGTTACAATCTTAAAGGGTTCTTCTCCGGTAGCGCCTCCGAAAGTTACTCTTGCACTTTTTTAGTATCTCGCTTCGTTTCCGAGCTGTAATCAAAAAGACGTTAAAAATGCTTAAATCGTCGAATTTCGCTGAAAATACGCCTATTACGGTATTCGAGGACTTATGCAGGAAATCATCCATTCTTTCGGCTTTAAGGTTTACGTGTCGATGTATAAGTTCCTAGTAACTACTGAAGACTCAGTATGTCACAAAAATTTCCTCGACTACCTTGAAGTTAAGGGAGTTGTTGGAAAACTGCGCTCCTGAAGCAATTTATAAACAAATTCAGACTATTTTATTTCTTGAAGTGTGTACTATCATTTATTGAGGTTACTTGAGTCCTAACTTTCAGTAATGGAGATACTTCAGAGTATATGAAGTCCCATGGATACCGAGATATCCGACTCGACCGCCAAATTAGGGAGTTTCACTCATTCTTGAAGCAGCTTATGGCCGAAGCCCAATGTTACAATCTTAAAGGGTTCTTCTCCGGTAGCGCCTCCGAAAGTTACTCTTGCACTTTTCTCGTATGACGCTTCGTTTCCGAGCTGTAATCAAAAAGACGTTAAAATTGCTTAAATCGTCGAATTTCGCTGAAAATACGCCTTTTACGGTATTCGACTACTTATGCAGGAAATCATCCATTCTTTCGGCTTTAAGGGGTACGTGTCGATGTATAAGTTCCTAGTAACTACTGAAGACTCAGTATGTCACAAAAATTTCCTCGATTACCTTGAAGTTAAGGGAGTTGTCGGAAAACTGCGCTCCTAAAGCAATTTATAGACAAATTCAGACTATCTGATTTCTTGGAGTGTTTACTATCATTTATTGAGGTTACTTGAGTCCTAACTTTCAGTAATGGAGATACTTCAGAGTATATGGAGACCCATGGATACCGAGATATCCGACTCGGCCGCCAAATTAGGGATTTTCACTCATTCTTGAAGCATCTTACAATCTTAAAGGGTTCTTCTCCGGTCGCGCCTCCGAAAGTTACTCTTGCACTTTTCTCGTATCTCGCTTCGTTTCCGAGCTGTAATCAAAAAGATGTTAAAATTGCTTAAATCGTCGAATTTCGCTGAAAATACGCCATTTACGGTATTCGAGGACTTATGCAGGAAATCATCAATTCTTTCGGCTTTGAGGGGTACGTGTCTATGTATAAGTTCCTAGTAACTACTGAAGACTCAGTATGTCACAAAAATTTCCTCGATTACCTTGAAGTTAAGGGAGTTGTCGGAAAACTGCGCTCCTAAAGCAATTTATATACAAATTCAGACTATTTTATTTCTTGAAGTGTTTACTATCATTTATTGAGGTTACTTGAGTCCTAACTTTCAGTAATGGAGATACTTCAGAGTATATGGAGACCCATGGATACCGAGATATCTGACTCGACCGCCAAATTAGGGATTTTCACTCATTCTTGAAGCAGCTTATGGCCAAAGCCCAAAGTTACAATCATAAAGGGTTCTTCTCCGGTAGCGCCTCCGAAAGTTACTCTTGCACTTTTCTCGTATCTGGCTTCGTTTCCGAGCTGTAATCAAAAAGACGTTAAAATTGATTAAATCGTCGAATTTCCCTGAAAATACGCCTTTTACGGTATTCGAGGACTTATGCAGGAAATCATCCATTCTTTCGGCTTTAAGGGGTACGTGTCGATGAAATAGGTTCCTAGTAACTACTGAAGAGTCAGTATGTCACAAAAATTTCCTCGATTACCTTGAAGTTAAGGGAGTTGTTGGAAAACTGCGCTCCTAAAGCAGTTTATAGACAAACTCAGACTATCTGATTTCTTGGAGTGTTTACTATCATTTATTGGGGTTACTTGAGTCCTAACTTTCAGTAATGGAGATACTTCAGAGTATATGGAGACCCATGGATACCGAGATATCCGACTCGACCGCCAAATTAAGGATTTTCACTCATTCTTGAAGCAGCTTATGGCCAAAGCCCAATGTTACAATCTTAAAGGGTTCTTCTCCGGTAGGGCCTCCGAAAGTTACTCTTGCACTTTTCTCGTATGACGCTTCGTTTCCGAGCTGTAATCAAAAAGACGTTAAAATCGCTTAAATCGTCGAATTTCGCTGAAAATACGCCTTTTACGGTATTCGAGGACTTATGCAGGAAATCATCCATTCTTTCGGCTTTAAGGGGTACGTGTCGATTTATAAGTTCCTAGTAACTACTGAAGGCTCAGTATGCCACAAAAATTTCGTCGATTACCTTGAAGTTGGAAAACTGCGCTCCTAAAGCAATTTATAGACAAATTCAGACTATCTGATTCCTTGGAGTGTTTACTATCATTTATTGAGGTTACTTGAATCCTAACTTTCAGTAATGGAGATACTTCAGAGTATATGGAGACCCATGGATACCGAGATATCTGATTCGACCGCCAAATTAGGGATTTTCACTCATTCTTGAAGCAGCTTATTTCCAAAGCCCAATGTTACAATCTTAAAGGGTTCTTCTCCGGTAGCGCCTCAGAAAGTTCCTCTTGCACTTTTCTCGTATCTCGCTTCGTTTCCGAGCTGTAATCAAAAAGACGTTAAAATTGCTTAAATCGTCGAATTTCGCTGAAAATACGCGTTTTACGGTATTCGAGGACTTATGCAGGAAATCATCCATTCTTTCGGCTTTAAGGGGTACGTGTCGATGTATAAGTTCCTAGTAACTACTGAAGACTCAGTATGTCACAAAAATTTCCTCGATTACCTTGAAGTTAAGGGAGTTGTTGGAAAACTGCGCTCCTAAAGCAATTTATAGACAAATTCAGACTATCTGATTTCTTGAAGTGTTTACTATCATTTATTGAGGTTACTTGAGTCCTAACTTTCAGTAATGGAGATACTTCAGAGTATATGGAGACCCATGGATACCGAGATATCCGACTCGACCGCCAAATTAGGGAGTTTCACTCATTCTTGAAGCAGCTTATGGCCAAAGCCCAATGTTACAATCTTAAAGGGTTCTTCTCCGGTAGCGCCTCCGAAAGTTACTCTTGCACTTTTTTAGTATCTCGCTTCGTTTCCGAGCTGTAATCAAAAAGACGTTAAAAATGCTTAAATCGTCGAATTTCGCTGAAAATACGCCTATTACGGTATTCGAGGACTTATGCAGGAAATCATCCATTCTTTCGGCTTTAAGGTTTACGTGTCGATGTATAAGTTCCTAGTAACTACTGAAGACTCAGTATGTCACAAAAATTTCCTCGACTACCTTGAAGTTAAGGGAGTTGTTGGAAAACTGCGCTCCTGAAGCAATTTATAAACAAATTCAGACTATTTTATTTCTTGAAGTGTGTACTATCATTTATTGAGGTTACTTGAGTCCTAACTTTCAGTAATGGAGATACTTCAGAGTATATGAAGTCCCATGGATACCGAGATATCCGACTCGACCGCCAAATTAGGGAGTTTCACTCATTCTTGAAGCAGCTTATGGCCGAAGCCCAATGTTACAATCTTAAAGGGTTCTTCTCCGGTAGCGCCTCCGAAAGTTACTCTTGCACTTTTCTCGTATGACGCTTCGTTTCCGAGCTGTAATCAAAAAGACGTTAAAATTGCTTAAATCGTCGAATTTCGCTGAAAATACGCCTTTTACGGTATTCGACTACTTATGCAGGAAATCATCCATTCTTTCGGCTTTAAGGGGTACGTGTCGATGTATAAGTTCCTAGTAACTACTGAAGACTCAGTATGTCACAAAAATTTCCTCGATTACCTTGAAGTTAAGGGAGTTGTCGGAAAACTGCGCTCCTAAAGCAATTTATAGACAAATTCAGACTATCTGATTTCTTGGAGTGTTTACTATCATTTATTGAGGTTACTTGAGTCCTAACTTTCAGTAATGGAGATACTTCAGAGTATATGGAGACCCATGGATACCGAGATATCCGACTCGGCCGCCAAATTAGGGATTTTCACTCATTCTTGAAGCATCTTACAATCTTAAAGGGTTCTTCTCCGGTCGCGCCTCCGAAAGTTACTCTTGCACTTTTCTCGTATCTCGCTTCGTTTCCGAGCTGTAATCAAAAAGATGTTAAAATTGCTTAAATCGTCGAATTTCGCTGAAAATACTCCATTTACGGTATTCGAGGACTTATGCAGGAAATCATCAATTCTTTCGGCTTTGAGGGGTACGTGTCTATGTATAAGTTCCTAGTAACTACTGAAGACTCAGTATGTCACAAAAATTTCCTCGATTACCTTGAAGTTAAGGGAGTTGTCGGAAAACTGCGCTCCTAAAGCAATTTATAGACAAATTCAGACTATTTTATTTCTTGAAGTGTTTACTATCATTTATTGAGGTTGCTTGAGTCCTAACTTTCAGTAATGGAGATACTTCAGAGTATATGGAGACCCATGGATACCGAGATATCTGACTCGACCGCCAAATTAGGGATTTTCACTCATTCTTGAAGCAGCTTATGGCCAAAGCCCAAAGTTACAATCATAAAGGGTTCTTCTCCGGTAGCGCCTCCGAAAGTTACTCTTGCACTTTTCTCGTATCTGGCTTCGTTTCCGAGCTGTAATCAAAAAGACGTTAAAATTGATTAAATCGTCGAATTTCGCTGAAAATACGCCTTTTACGGTATTCGAGCACTTATGCAGGAAATCATCCATTATTTCGGCTTTAAGGGGTACGTGTCGATGTAATAGGTTCCTAGTAACTACTGAAGACTCGGTATGTCACAAAAATTTCCTCGATTACCTTGAAGTTAAGGGAGCTGTCGGAAAACTGCGCTCCTAAAGCAATTTATAGACAAATTCAGACTATTTTGTTTCTTGAAGTGTTTACTATCATTTATTGAGGTTACTTGAGTCCTAACTTTCAGTAATGGAGATACTTCAGAGTATATGGAGACCCATGGATACCGAGATATCTGACTCGACCGCCAAATTAGGGATTTTCACTCATTCTTGAAGCAGCTTATGGCCAAAGCCCAAAGTTACAATCATAAAGGGTTCTTCTCCGGTAGCGCCTCCGAAAGTTACTCTTGCACTTTTCTCGTATCTGGCTTCGTTTCCGAGCTGTAATCAAAAAGACGTTAAAATTGATTAAATCGTCGAATTTCGCTGAAAATACGCCTTTTACGGTATTCGAGGACTTATGCAGGAAATCATCCATTCTTTCGGCTTTAAGGGGTACGTGTCGATGTAATACGTTCCTAGTAACTACTGAAGAGTCAGTATGTCACAAAAATTTCCTCGATTACCTTGAAGTTAAGGGAGTTGTTGGAAAACTGCGCTCCTAAAGCAGTTTATAGACAAACTCAGACTATCTGATTTCTTGGAGTGTTTACTATCATTTATTGAGGTTACTTGAGTCCTAACTTTCAGTAATGGAGATACTTCAGAGTATATGGAGACCCATGGATACCGAGATATCCGACTCGACCGCCAAATTAAGGATTTTCACTCATTCTTGAAGCAGCTTATGGCCAAAGCACAATGTTACAATCTTAAAGGGTTCTTCTCCGGTAGGGCTTCCGAAAGTTACTCTTGCACTTTTCGCGTATGACGCCTCGTTTCCGAGCTGTAATCAAAAAGACGTTAAAATTGCTTAAATCGTCGAATTTCGCTGAAAATACGCCTTTTACGGTATTCGAGGACTTATGCAGGAAATCATCAATTCTTTCGGCTTTATGGGGTACGTGTCGATGTATAAGTTCCTAGTAACTACTGAAGACTCAGTATGTCACAAAAATTTCCTCGATTACCTTGAAGTTAAGGGAGTTGTTGGAAAACTGCGCTCCTAAAGCAATTTATAGACAAATTCAGACTATTTTATTTCTTGAAGTGTTTACTATCATTTATTGAGGTTACTTGAGTCCTAACTTTCAGTAATGGAGATACTTCAGAGTATATGGAGACCCATGGATACCGAGATATCTGACTCGACCGCCAAATTAGGGATTTTCACTCATTCTTGAAGCAGCTTATGGCCAAAGCCCAATGTTACAATCATAAAGGGTTCTTCTCCGGTAGCGACTCCGAAAGTTACTCTTGCACTTTTCTCGTATCTGGCTTCGTTTCCGAGCTGTAATCAAAAAGACGTTAAAATTGATTAAATCGTCGAATTTCGCTGAAAATACGCCTTTTACGGTATTCGAGGACTTATGCAGGAAATCATCCATTCTTTCGGCTTTAAGGGGTACGTGTCGATGTAATAGGTACCTAGTAACTACTGAAGAGTCAGTATGTCACAAAAATTTCCTCGATTACCTTGAAGTTAAGGGAGTTGTTGGAAAACTGCGCTCCTAAAGCAATTTATAGACAAATTCAGACTATCTGATTTCTTGAAGTGTTTACTATCATTTATTGAGGTTACTTGAATCCTAACTTTCAGTAATGGAGATACTTCAGAGTATATGGAGGCCCATGGATACCGAGATATCCGACTCGACCGCCAAATTAGGGAGATTCACTCATTCTTGAAGCAGCTTATGGCCAGAGCCCAATGTTACAATCTTAAAGGGTTCTTCTCCGGTAGCGCCTCCGAAAGTTACTCTTGCACTTTTTTAGTATCTCGCTTCGTTTCCGAGCTGTAATCAAAAAGACGTTAAAAATGCTTAAATCGTCGAATTTCGCTGAAAATACGCCTATTACGGTATTCGAGGACTTATGCAGGAAATCATCCATTCTTTCGGCTTTAAGGTTTACGTGTCGATGTATAAGTTCCTAGTAACTACTGAAGACTCAGTATGTCACAAAAATAAAATTTATTTTATTGAAGTTAAGGGAGTTGTTGGAAAACTGCGCTCCTAAAGCAATTTATAAACAAATTCAGACTATTTTATTTCTTGAAGTGTGTACTATCATTTATTGAGGTTACTTGAGTCCTAACTTTCAGTAATGGAGATACTTCAGAGTATATGAAGTCCCATGGATACCGAGATATCCGACTCGACCGCCAAATTAGGGATTTTCACTCATTCTTGAAGCATCTTACAATCTTAAAGGGTTCTTCTCCGGTCGCGCCTCCGAAAGTTACTCTTGCACTTTTCTCGTATCTCGCTTCGTTTCCGAGCTGTAATCAAAAAGATGTTAAAATTGCTTAAATCGTCGAATTTCGCTGAAAATACGCCATTTACGGTATTCGAGGACTTATGCAGGAAATCATCAATTCTTTCGGCTTTGAGGGGTACGTGTCTATGTATAAGTTCCTAGTAACTACTGAAGACTCAGTTTGTCACAAAAATTTCCTCGATTACCTTGAAGTTAAGGGAGTTGTCGGAAAACTGCGCTCCTAAAGCAATTGATAGACAAATTCAGACTATTTTATTTCTTGAAGTGTTTACTATCATTTATTGAGGTTACTTGAGTCCCAACTTTCAGTAATGGAGATACTTCAGAGTATATGGAGACCCATGGATACCGAGATATCTGACTCGACCGCCAAATTAGGGATTTTCACTCATTTTTGAAGCAGCTTATGGCCAAAGCCCAAAGTTACAATCATAAAGGGTTCTTTTCCGGTAGCGCCTCCGAAAGTTACTCTTGCACTTTTCTCGTATCTGGCTTCGTTTCCGAGCTGTAATCAAAAAGACGTTAAAATTGATTAAATCGTCGAATTTCGCTGAAAATACGCCTTTTACGGTATTCGAGGACTTATGCAGGAAATCATCCATTCTTTCGGCTTTAAGGGGCACGTGTCGATGTAATAGGTTCCTAGTAACTACTGAAGAGTCAGTATGTCACAAAAATTTCCTCGATTACCTTGAAGTTAAGGGAGTTGTTGGAAAACTGCGCTCCTAAAGCAGTTTATAGACAAACTCAGACTATCTGATTTCTTGGAGTGTTTACTATCATTTATTGAGGTTACTTGAGTCCTAACTTTCAGTAATGGAGATACTTCAGAATATATGGAGACCCATGGATACCGAGATATCCGACTCGACCGCCAAATTAAGGATTTTCACTCATTCTTGAAGCAGCTTATGGCCAAAGCCCAATGTTACAATCTTAAAGGGTTCTTCTCCGGTCGCGCCTCCGAAAGTTACTCTTGCACTTTTCTCGTATCTCGCTTCGTTTCCGAGCTGTAATCAAAAAGATGTTAAAATTGCTTAAATCGTCGAATTTCGCTGAAAATACACCTTTTACGGTATTCGAGGACTTATGCAGGAAATCATCAATTCTTTCGGCTTTGAGGGGTACGTGTCTATGTATAAGTTCCTAGTAACTACTGAAGACTCAGTATGTCACAAAAATTTCCTCGATTACCTTGAAGTTAAGGGAGTTGTCGGAAAACTGCGCTCCTAAAGCAATTTATAGACAAATTCAGACTATTTTATTTCTTGAAGTGTTTACTATCATTTATTGAGGTTACTTGAGTCCTAACTTTCAGTAATGGAGATACTTCAGAGTATATGGAGACCCATGGATACCGAGATATCTGACTCGACCGCCAAATTAGGGATTTTCACTCATTCTTGAAGCAGCTTATGGCCAAAGTCCAAAGTTACAATCATAAAGGGTTCTTCTCCGGTAGCGCCTCCGAAAGTTACTCTTGCACTTTTCTCGTATCTGGTTTCGTTTCCGAGCTGTAATCAAAAAGACGTTAAAATTGATTAAATCGTCGAATTTCGCTGAAAATACGCCTTTTACGGTATTCGAGGACTTATGCAGGAAATCATCCATTCTTTCAGCTTTAAGGGGTACGTGTCGATGTAATAGGTTCCTAGTAACTACTGAAGAGTCAGTATGTCACAAAAATTTCCTCGATTACCTTGAAGTTAAGGGAGTTGTTGGAAAACTGCGCTCCTAAAGCAGTTTATAGACAAACTGAGACTATCTGATTTCTTGGAGTGTTTACTATCATTTATTGAGGTTACTTGAGTCCTAACTTTCAGTAATGGAGATACTTCAGAGTATATGGAGACCCATGGATACCGAGATATCCGACTCGACCGCCAAATTAAGGATTTTCACTCATTCTTGAAGCAGCTTATGGCCAAAGCCCAATGTTACAATCTTAAAGGGTTCTTCTCCGGTAGGGCCTCCGAAAGTTACTCTAGCACTTTTCTTGTATGACGCTTCGTTTCCGAGCTGTAATCAAAAAGACGTTGAAATTGCTTAAATCGTCGAATTTCGCTGAAAATACGCCTTTTACGGTATTCGAGGACTTATGCAGGAAATCATCAATTCTTTCGGCTTTATGGGGTACGTGTCGATGTATAAGTTCCTAGTAACTACTGAAGACTCAGTATGTCACAAAAATTTCCTCGATTACCTTGAAGTTAAGGGAGTTGTTGGAAAACTGCGCTCCTAAAGCAATTTATAGACAAATTCAGACTATTTTATTTCTTGAAGTGTTTACTATCATTTATTGAGGTTACTTGAGTCCTAACTTTCAGTAATGGAGATACTTCAGAGTATATGGAGACCCATGGATACCGAGATATCTGACTCGACCGCCAAATTAGGGATTTTCACTCATTCTTGAAGCAGCTTATGGTCAAAGCCCAAAGTTACAATCATAAAGGGTTCTTCTCCGGTAGCGCCTCCGAAA
The DNA here is from genome assembly GCA_963966045.1 of Xestobium rufovillosum. Taxonomy (NCBI): domain Eukaryota; kingdom Metazoa; phylum Arthropoda; class Insecta; order Coleoptera; family Ptinidae; genus Xestobium; species Xestobium rufovillosum. The sequence continues at coordinate 7,620,050 of OZ014493.1, forward strand.
GTTACTCTTGCACTTGAGTCCTAACTTTCAGTAATGGAGATACTTCAGAGTATATGGAGACCCATGGATACCGAGATATCCGACTCGACCGCCAAATTAAGGATTTTCACTCATTCTTGAAGCAGCTTATGGCCAAAGCCCAATGTTACAATCTTAAAGGGTTCTTCTCCGGTAGGGCCTCCGAAAGTTACTCTTGCACTTTTCTCGTATGACGCTTCGTTTCCGAGCTGTAATCAAAAAGACGTTAAAATTGCTTAAATCGTCGAATTTCGCTGAAAATACGCCTTTTACGGTATTCGAGGACTTATGCAGGAAATCATCCATTCTTTCGGCTTTAAGGGGTACGTGTCGATTTATAAGTTCCTAGTAACTACTGAAGGCTCAGTATGCCACAAAAATTTCGTCGATTACCTTGAAGTTGGAAAACTGCGCTCCTAAAGCAATTTATAGACAAATTCAGACTATCTGATTCCTTGGAGTGTTTACTATCATTTATTGAGGTTACTTGAGTCCTAACTTTCAGTAATGGAGATACTTCAGAGTATATGGAGACCCATGGATACCGAGATATCTGATTCGACCGCCAAATTAGGGATTTTCACTCATTCTTGAAGCAGCTTATTTCCAAAGCCCAATGTTACAATCTTAAAGGGTTCTTCTCCGGTAGCGCCTCAGAAAGTTCCTCTTGCACTTTTCTCGTATCTCGCTTCGTTTCCGAGCTGTAATCAAAAAGACGTTAAAATTGCTTAAATCGTCGAATTTCGCTGAAAATACGCGTTTTACGGTATTCGAGGACTTATGCAGGAAATCATCCATTCTTTCGGCTTTAAGGGGTACGTGTCGATGTATAAGTTCCTAGTAACTACTGAAGACTCAGTATGTCACAAAAATTTCCTCGATTACCCTGAAGTTAAGGGAGTTGTTGGAAAACTGCGCTCCTAAAGCAATTTATAGACAAATTCAGACTATCTGATTTCTTGAAGTGTTTACTATCATTTATTGAGGTTACTTGAGTCCTAACTTTCAGTAATGGAGATACTTCAGAGTATATGGAGACCCATGGATACCGAGATATCCGACTCGACCGCCAAATTAGGGAGTTTCACTCATTCTTGAAGCAGCTTATGGCCAAAGAACAATGTTACAATCTTAAAGGGTTCTTCTCCGGTAGCGCCTCCGAAAGTTACTCTTGCACTTTTTTAGTATCTCGCTTCGTTTCCGAGCTGTAATCAAAAAGACGTTAAAAATGCTTAAATCGTCGAATTTCGCTGAAAATACGCCTATTACGGTATTCGAGGACTTATGCAGGAAATCATCCATTCTTTCGGCTTTAAGGTTTACGTGTCGATGTATAAGTTCCTAGTAACTACTGAAGACTCAGTATGTCACAAAAATTTCCTCGACTACCTTGAAGTTAAGGGAGTTGTTGGAAAACTGCGCTCCTGAAGCAATTTATAAACAAATTCAGACTATTTTATTTCTTGAAGTGTGTACTATCATTTATTGAGGTTACTTGAGTCCTAACTTTCAGTAATGGAGATACTTCAGAGTATATGAAGTCCCATGGATACCGAGATATCCGACTCGACCGCCAAATTAGGGAGTTTCACTCATTCTTGAAGCAGCTTATGGCCGAAGCCCAATGTTACAATCTTAAAGGGTTCTTCTCCGGTAGCGCCTCCGAAAGTTACTCTTGCACTTTTCTGGTATGACGCTTCGTTTCCGAGCTGTAATCAAAAAGACGTTAAAATTGCTTAAATCGTCGAATTTCGCTGAAAATACGCCTTTTACGGTATTCGACTACTTATGCAGGAAATCATCCATTCTTTCGGCTTTAAGGGGTACGTGTCGATGTATAAGTTCCTAGTAACTACTGAAGACTCAGTATGTCACAAAAATTTCCTCGATTACCTTGAAGTTAAGGGAGTTGTCGGAAAACTGCGCTCCTAAAGCAATTTATAGACAAATTCAGACTATCTGATTTCTTGGAGTGTTTACTATCATTTATTGAGGTTACTTGAGTCCTAACTTTCAGTAATGGAGATACTTCAGAGTATATGGAGACCCATGGATACCGAGATATCCGACTCGGCCGCCAATTTAGGGATTTTCAGTCATTCTTGAAGCATCTTACAATCTTAAACGGTTCTTCTCCGGTAGCGCCTCCGAAAGTTACTCTTGCACTTTTCTCGTATCTCGCTTCGTTTCCGAGCTGTAATCAAAAAGATGTTAAAATTGCTTAAATCGTCGAATTTCGCTGAAAATACGCCTTTTACGGTATTCGAGGACTTATGCAGGAAATCATCAATTCTTTCGGCTTTGAGGGGTACGTGTCTAGGTATAAGTTCCTAGTAACTACTGAAGACTCAGTATGTCACAAAAATTTCCTCGATTACCTTGAAGTTAAGGGAGTTGTCGGAAAACTGCGCTCCTAAAGCAATTTATAGACAAATTCAGACTATCTGATTTCTTGGAGTGTTTACTATCATTTATTGAGGTTACTTGAGTCCTAACTTTCAGTAATGGAGATACTTCAGAGTATATGGAGACCCATGGATACCGAGATATCCGACTCGACCGCCAAATTAGGGATTTTCACTCATTCTTGAAGCATCTTACAATCTTAAAGGGTTCTTCTCCGGTCGCGCCTCCGAAAGTTACTCTTGCACTTTTCTCGTATCTCGCTTCGTTTCCGAGCTGTAATCAAAAAGATGTTAAAATTGCTTAAATCGTCGAATTTCGCTGAAAATACGCCTTTTACGGTATTCGAGGACTTATGCAGGAAATCATCAATTTTTCGGCTTTATGGGGTACGTGTCGATGTATAAGTTCCTAGTAACTACTGAAGACTCAGTATGTCACAAAAATTTCCTCGATTACCTTGAAGTTAAGGGAGTTGTTGAAAAACTGCGCTCCTAAAGCAATTTATAGACAAATTCAGACTATTTTATTTCTTGAAGTGTTTACTATCATTTATTGAGGTTACTTGAGTCCTAACTTTCAGTAATGGAGATACTTCAGAGTATATGGAGACCCATGGATACCGAGATATCTGACTCGACCGCCAAATTAGGGATTTTCACTCATTCTTGAAGCAGCTTATGGCCAAAGCCCAATGTTACAATCATAAAGGGTTCTTCTCCGGTAGCGACTCCGAAAGTTACTCTTGCACTTTTCTCGTATCTGGCTTCGTTTCCGAGCTGTAATCAAAAAGACGTTAAAATTGATTAAATCGTCGAATTTCGCTGAAAATACGCCTTTTACGGTATTCGAGGACTTATGCAGGAAATCATCCATTCTTTCGGCTTTAAGGGGTACGTGTCGATGTAATAGGTTCCTAGTAACTACTGAAGACTCAGTATGTCACAAAAATTTCCTCGATTACCTTGAAGTTAAGGGAGTTGTCGGAAAACTGCGCTCCTAAAGCAATTTATAGACAAATTCAGACTATTTTATTTCTTGAAGTGTTTACTATCATTTATTGAGGTTACTTGAGTCCTAACTTTCAGTAATGGAGATACTTCAGAGTATATGGAGACCCATGGATACCGAGATATCTGACTCGACCGCCAAATTAGGGATTTTCACTCATTCTTGAAGCAGCTTATGGCCAAAGCCCAAAGTTACAATCATAAAGGGTTCTTCTCCGGTAGCGCCTCCGAAAGTTACTCTTGCACTTTTCTCGTATCTGGCTTCGTTTCCGAGCTGTAATCAAAAAGACGTTAAAATTGATTAAATCGTCGAATTTCGCTGAAAATACGCCTTTTACGGTATTCGAGGACTTATGCAGGAAATCATCCATTCTTTCGGCTTTAAGGGGTACGTGTCGATGTAATAGGTTCCTAGTAACTACTGAAGAGTCAGTATGTCACAAAAATTTCCTCGATTACCTTGAAGTTAAGGGAGTTGTTGGAAAACTGCGCTCCTAAAGCAGTTTATAGACAAACTCAGACTATCTGATTTCTTGGAGTGTTTACTATCATTTATTGAGGTTACTTGAGTCCTAACTTTCAGTAATGGAGATACTTCAGAGTATATGGAGACACTTCAGAGTATATGGAGACCCATGGATACCGAGATATCCGACTCGACCGCCAAATTAAGGATTTCCACTCATTCTTGAAGCAGCTTATGGCCAAAGCCCAATGTTACAATCTTAAAGGGTTCTTCTCCGGTTGGGCCTCCGAAAGTTACTCTTGCACTTTTCGCGTATGACGCTTCGTTTCCGAGCTGTAATCAAAAAGACGTTAAAATTGCTTAAATCGTCGAATTTCGCTGAAAATACGCCTTTTACGGTATTCGAGGACTTATGCAGGAAATCATCAATTCTTTCGGCTTTATGGGGTACGTGTCGATGTATAAGTTCCTAGTAACTACTGAAGACTCAGTATGTTACAAAAATTTCCTCGATTACCTTGAAGTTAAGGGAGTTGTTGGAAAACTGCGCTCCTAAAGCAATTTATAGACAAATTCAGACTATTTTATTTCTTGAAGTGTTTACTATCATTTATTGAGGTTACTTGAGTCCTAACTTTCAGTAATGGAGATACTTCAGGGTATATGGAGACCCATGGATACCGAGATATCTGACTCGACCGCCAAATTAGGGATTTTCACTCATTCTTGAAGCAGCTTATGGCCAAAGCCCAAAGTTACAATCATAAAGGGTTCTTCTCCGGTAGCGACTCCGAAAGTTACTCTTGCACTTTTCTCGTATCTGGCTTCGTTTCCGAGCTGTAATCAAAAAGACGTTAAAATTGATTAAATCGTCGAATTTCGCTGAAAATACGCCTTTTAGGGTATTCGAGGACTTATGCAGGAAATCATCCATTCTTTCGGCTTTAAGGGGTACGTGTCGATGTAATAGGTTCCTAGTAACTACTGAAGAGTCAGTATGTCACAAAAATTTCCTCGATTACCTTGAAGTTAAGGGAGTTGTTGGAAAACTGCGCTCCTAAAGCAGTTTATAGACAAACTCAGACTATCTGATTTCTTGGAGTGTTTACTATCATTTATTGAGGTTACTTGAGTCCTAACTTTCAGTAATGGAGATACTTCAGAGTATATGGAGACCCATGGATACCGAGATATCCGACTCGACCGCCAAATTAAGGATTTTCACTCATTCTTGAAGCAGCTTATGGCCAAAGCCCAATGTTACAATCTTAAAGGGTTCTTCTCCGGTAGGGCCTCCGAAAGTTACTCTTGCACTTTTCTCGTATGACGCTTCGTTTCCGAGCTGTAATCAAAAAGACGTTAAAATTGCTTAAATCGTCGAATTTCGCTGAAAATACGCCTTTTACGGTATTCGAGGACTTATGCAGGAAATCATCCATTCTTTCGGCTTTAAGGGGTACGTGTCGATTTATAAGTTCCTAGTAACTACTGAAGACTCAGTATGCCACAAGAATTTCGTCGATTACCTTGAAGTTGGAAAACTGCGCTCCTAAAGCAATTTATAGACAAATTCAGACTATCTGATTCCTTGGAGTGTTTACTATCATTTATTGAGGTTACTTGAGTCCTAACTTTCAGTAATGGAGATACTTCAGAGTATTTGGAGACCCATGGATACCGAGATATCTGATTCGACCGCCAAATTAGGGATTTTCACTCATTCTTGAAGCAGCTTATTTCCAAAGCCCAATGTTACAATCTTAAAGGGTTCTTCTCCGGTAGCGCCTCCGAAAGTTACTCTTGCACTTTTCTCGTATCTCGCTTCGTTTCCGAGCTGTAATCAAAAAGACGTTAAAATTGCTTAAATCGTCGAATTTCGCTGAAAATATGCCTTTTACGGTATTCGAGGACTTATGCAGGAAATCATCCATTCTTTCGGCTTTAAGGGGTACGTGTCGATGTATAAGTTCCTTGTAACTACTGAAGACTCAGTATGTCACAAAAATTTCCTCGATTACCTTGAAGTTAAGGGAGTTGTTGGAAAACTGCGCTCCTAAAGCAATTTATAGACAAATTCAGACTATCTGATTTCTTGAAGTGTTTACTATCATTTGTTGAGGTTACTTGAGTCCTAACTTTCAGTAATGGAGGTACTTCAGAGTATATGGAGACCCATGGATACCGAGATATCCGACTCGACCGCCAAATTAGGGAGTTTCACTCATTCTTGAAGCAGCTTGTAGCCAAAGCCCAATGTTACAATCTTAAAGGGTTCTTCTCCGGTAGCGCCTCCGAAAGTTACTCTTGCACTTTTCTCGTATCTCGCTTCGTTTCCGAGCTGTAATCAAAAAGACGTTAAAATTGCTTAAATCGTCGAATTTCTCTGAAAAAAAGCCTTTTACGGTATTCGATGACTTATGCAGGGAATCATCGATTCTTTCGGCTTTAAGGGGTACGTGTCGATGTATAAGTTCCTAGTAACTACTGAAGACTCAGTATGTCACAAGAATTTCCTCGATTACCTTGAAGTTAAGGGAGTTGTTGGAAAACTGCGCTCCTAAAGCAATTTATAGACAAATTCATACTATCTGATTTCTTGGAGTGTTTACTACCATTTATTGAGGTTACTTGAGTCCTAACTTTCAGTAATGGAGATACTTCAGAGAATATGGAAACCCATGGATACCGAGATATCCGACTCGACCGCCAAATTAGGGATTTTCACTCATTCTTGAAGCATCTTACAATCTTAAAGGGTTCTTCTCCGGTCGCGCCTCCGAAAGTTACTCTTGCACTTTTCTCGTATCTCGCTTCGTTTCCGAGCTTTAATCAAAAAGATGTTAAAATTGCTTAAATCGTCGAATTTCGCTGAAAATACGCCTTTTACGGTATTCGAAGACATGCAGGAAATCATCAATTCTTTCGGCTTTGAGGGGTACGTGTCGATGTATAAGTTCCTAGTAACTACTGAAGACTCAGTATGTCACAAAAATTTCCTCGATTACCTTGAAGTTAAGGGAGTTGTCGGAAAACTGCGCTCCTAAAGCAATTTATAGACAAATTCAGACTATCTGATTTCTTGGAGTGTTTACTATCATTTATTGAGGTTACTTGAGTCCTAACTTACAGTAATGGAGATACTTCAGAGTATATGGAGACCCATGGATACCGAGATATCCGACTCGACCGCCAAATTAGGGATTTTCACTCATTCTTGAAACATCTTACAATCTTAAAGGGTTCTTCTCCGGTAGCGCCTCCGACAGTTACTCTTGCACTTTTCTCGTATCTCGCTTCGTTTCCGAGCTGTATTCAAAAAGATCTTAAAATTGCTTAAATCGTCGAATTTCGCTGAAAATACGCCTTTTACGGTATTCGAAGACTTATGCAGGAAATCATCAATTCTTTCGGCTTTGAGGGGTACGTGTCGATGTATAAGTTCCTAGTAACTACTGAAGACTCAGTATGTCACAAAAATTTCCTCGATTACCTTGAAGTTAAGGGAGTTGTTGGAAAACTGCGCTCCTAAAGCAATTTATAAACAAATTCAGACTATTTTATTTCTTGAAGTGTGTACTATCATTTATTTATGTTACTTGAGTCCTAACTTTCAGTAATGGAGATACTTCAGAGTATATGGAGACCCATGGATACCGAGATATCCGACTCGACCGCCAAATTAGGGATTTTCACTCATTCTTCAAGCAGCTTATGGCCGAAGCCCAATGTTACAATCTTAAAGGGTTCTTATCCGGTAGCGCCTCCGAAAGTTACTCTTGCACTTTTCTCGTATCTCGCTTCGTTTCCGAGCTGTAATCAAAAAGATGTTAAAATTGCTTAAATCGTCGAATTTCGCTGAAAATACGCCTTTTATGGTATTCGAAGACTTATGCAGGAAATCATCAATTCTTTCGGCTTTGAGGGGTACGTGTCGATGTATAAGTTCCTAGTAACTACTGAAGACTCAGTATGTCACAAAAATTTCCTCGATTACCTTGAAGTTAAGGGAGTTGTTGGAAAACTGCGCTCCTAAAGCAATTTATAAACAAATTCAGACTATTTTATTTCTTGAAGTGTGTACTATCATTTATTGAGGTTACTTGAGTCCTAACTTTCAGTAGTGGAGATACTTCAGAGTATATGGAGACCCATGGATACCGAGATATCCGACTCTACCGCCAAATTAGGGATTTTCACTCATTCTTGAAGCAGCTTATAGCCAAAGCCCAATGTTACAATTTTAAAGGGTTCTTCTCCGGTAGCGCCTCCGAAAGTTACTCTTGCACTTTTCTCGTATCTCGCTTCGTTTCCGAGCTGTAATCAAAAAGACGTTAAAATTGCTTAAATCGTCGAATTTCTCTGAAAAAAAGCCTTTTACGGTATTCGAGGACTTATGCAGGGAATCATCGATTCTTTCGGCTTTAAGGGGTACGTGTCGATGTATCAGTTCCTAGTAACTACTGAAGACTCAGTATGTCACAAGAATTTCCTCGATTACCTTGAAGTTAAGGGAGTTGTTGGAAAACTGCGCTCCTAAAGCAATTTATAGACAAATTCAGACTATCTGATTTCTTGGAGTGTTTACTACCATTTATTGAGGTTACTTGAGTCCTAACTTTCAGTAATGGAGATACTTCAGAGTATATGGAGACCCATGGATACCGAGATATCCGACTCGATCGCCAAATTAGGGATTTTCACTCATTCTTGAAGCATCTTACAATCTTAAAGGGTTCTTCTCCGGTAGCGCCTCCGAAAGTTACTCTTGCACTTTTCTCGTATCTCGCTTCGTTTCCGAGCTGTAATCAAAAAGATGTTAAAATTGCTTAAATCGTCGAATTTCGCTGAAAATACGCCTTTTACGGTATTCGAGGACTTATGCAGGAAATCATCAATTCTTTCGGCTTTGAGGGGTACGTGTCGATGTATAAGTTCCTAGTAACTACTGAAGACTCAGTATGTCACAAAAATTTCCTCGATTACCTTGAAGTTAAGGGAGTTGTCGGAAAACTGCGCTCCTAAAGCAATTTATAGACAAATTCAGACTATCTGATTTCTTGGAGTGTTTACTATCATTTATTGAGGTTACTTGAGTCCTAACTTTCAGTAATTGAGATACTTCAGGGTATATGGAGACCCATGGATACCGAGATATCCGACTCGACCGCCAAATTAGGGATTTTCACTCATTCTTGAAGCATCTTACAATCTTAAAGGGTTCTTCTCCGGTAGCGCCTCCGAAAGTTACTCTTGCACTTTTCTCGTATCTCGCTTCGTTTCCGAGCTGTAATCAAAAAGATGTTAAAATTGCTTAAATCGTCGAATTTCGCTGAAAATACGCCTTTTACGGTATTCGAAGACTTATGCAGGAAATCATCAATTCTTTCGGCTTTGAGGGGTACGTGTCAATGTATAAGTTCCTAGTAACTACTGAAGACTCAGTATGTCACAAAAATTTCCTCGATTACCTTGAAGTTAAGGGAGTTGTTGGAAAACTGCGCTCCTAAAACAATTTATAAACAAATTCAGACTATTTTATTTCTTGAAGTGTGTACTATCATTTATTGAGGTTACTTGAGTCCTAACTTTCAGTAGTGGAGATACTTCAGAGTATATGGAGACCCATGGATACCGAGATATCCGACTCGACCGCCAAATTAGGGATTTTCACTCATTCTTGAAGCAGCTTATGGCCAAAGCCCAATGTTACAATCTTAAAGGGTTCTTCTCCGGTAGCGCCTCCGAAAGTTACTCTTGCACTTTTCTCGTATGACGCTTCGTTTCCGAGCTGTAATCAAAAAGACGTTAAAATTGCTTAAATCGTCGAATTTCGCTGAAAATACGCCTTTTACGGTATTCGAGGACTTATGCAGGAAATCATCCATTCTTTCGGCTTTAAGGGGTACGTGTCGATGTATAAGTTCCTAGTAACTACTGAAGACTCAGTATGTCACAAAAATTTCCTCGATTACCTTGAAGTTAAGGGAGTTGTTGGAAAACTGCGCTCCTAAAGCAATTTATAGACAAATTCAGACTATCTGATTTCTTGGAGTGTTTACTATCATTTATTGAGGTTACTTGAGTCCTAACTTTCAGTAATGGAGATACTTCAGAGTATATGGAGACCCATGGATACCGAGATATCCGACTCGACCGCCAAATTAGGGATTTTCACTCATTCTTGAAGCATCTTACAATCTTAAAGGGTTCTTCTCCGGTAGCGCCTCCGAAAGTTACTCTTGCACTTTTCTCGTATCTCGCTTCGTTTCCGAGCTGTAATCAAAAAGATGTTAAAATTGCTTAAATCGTCGAATTTCGCTGAAAATACGCCTTTTACGGTATTCGAGGACTTATGCAGGAAATCATCAATTCTTTCGGCTTTGAGGGGTACGTGTCGATGTATAAGTTCCTAGTAACTACTGAAGACTCAGTATGTCACAAAAATTTCCTCGATTACCTTGAAGTTAAGGGAGTTGTCGGAAAACTGCGCTCCTAAAGCAATTTATAGACAAATTCAGACTATCTGATTTCTTGGAGTGTTTACTATCATTTATTGAGGTTACTTGAGTCCTAACTTACAGTAATGGAGATACTTCAGAGTATATGGAGACCCATGGATACCGAGATATCCGACTCGACCGCCAAATTAGGGATTTTCACTCATTCTTGAAGCATCTTACAATCTTAAAGGGTTCTTCTCAGGTAGCGCCTCCGAAAGTTACTCTTGCACTTTTCTCGTATCTCGCTTCGTTTCCGAGCTGTAATCAAAAAGATGTTAAAATTGCTTAAATCGTCGAATTTCGCTGAAAATACGCCTTTTACGGTATTCGAAGACTTATGCAGGAAATCATCAATTCTTTCGGCTTTGAGGGGTACGTGTCGATGTATAAGTTCCTAGTAACTACTGAAGACTCAGTATGTCACAAAAATTTCCTCGATTACCTTGAAGTTAAGGGAGTTGTTGGAAAACTGCGCTCCTAAAGCAATTTATAAACAAATTCAGACTATTTTATTTCTTGAAGTGTGTACTATCATTTATTGAGGTTACTTGAGTCCTAACTTTCAGTAATGGAGATACTTCAGAGTATATGGAGACCCATGGATACCGAGGTATCCGACTCGATCGCCAAATTAGTAATTTTCACTCATTCTTGAAGCATCTTACAATCTTAAAGGGTTCTTCTCCGGTAGCGCCTCCGAAAGTTACTCTTGCACTTTTCTCGTATCTCGCTTCGTTTCCGAGCTGTAATCAAAAAGATGTTAAAATTGCTTAAATCGTCGAATTTCGCTGAAAATACGCCTTTTACGGTATTCGAGGACTTATGCAGGAAATCATCAATTCTTTCGGCTTTGAGGGGTACGTGTCGATGTATAAGTTCCTAGTAACTACTGAAGACTCAGTATGTCACAAAAATTTCCTCGATTACCTTGAAGTTAAGGGAGTTGTCGGAAAACTGCGCTCCTAAAGCAATTTATAGACAAATTCAGACTATCTGATTTCTTGGAGTGTTTACTATCATTTATTGAGGTTACTTGAGTCCTAACTTTCAGTAATGGAGATACTTCAGAGTATATGGAGACCCATGGATACCGAGATATCCGACTCGACCGCCAAATTAGGGATTTTCACTCATTCTTGAAGCACCTTACAATCTTAAAGGGTTCTTCTCCGGTAGCGCCTCCGAAAGTTACTCTTGCACTTTTCTCGTATCTCGCTTCGTTTCCGAGCTGTAATCAAAAAGATGTTAAAATTGCTTAAATCGTCGAATTTCGCTGAAAATACGCCTTTTACGGTATTCGAAGACTTATGCAGGAAATCATCAATTCTTTCGGCTTTGAGGGGTACGTGTCGATGTATAAGTTCCTAGTAACTACTGAAGACTCAGTATGTCACAAAAATTTCCTCGATTACCTTGAAGTTAAGGGAGTTGTTGGAAAACTGCGCTCCTAAAGCAATTTATAAACAAATTCAGACTATTTTATTTCTTGAAGTGTGTACTATCATTTATTTATGTTACTTGAGTCCTAACTTTCAGTAATGGAGATACTTCAGAGTATATGGAGACCCATGGATACCGAGATATCCGACTCGACCGCCAAATTAGGGATTTTCACTCATTCTTCAAGCAGCTTATGGCCGAAGCCCAATGTTACAATCTTAAAGGGTTCTTATCCGGTAGCGCCTCCGAAAGTTACTCTTGCACTTTTCTCGTATCTCGCTTCGTTTCCGAGCTGTAATCAAAAAGATGTTAAAATTGCTTAAATCGTCGAATTTCGCTGAAAATACGCCTTTTATGGTATTCGAAGACTTATGCAGGAAATCATCAATTCTTTCGGCTTTGAGGGGTACGTGTCGATGTATAAGTTCCTAGTAACTACTGAAGACTCAGTATGTCACAAAAATTTCCTCGATTACCTTGAAGTTAAGGGAGTTGTTGGAAAACTGCGCTCCTAAAGCAATTTATAAACAAATTCAGACTATTTTATTTCTTGAAGTGTGTACTATCATTTATTGAGGTTACTTGAGTCCTAACTTTCAGTAGTGGAGATACTTCAGAGTATATGGAGACCCATGGATACCGAGATATCCGACTCTACCGCCAAATTAGGGATTTTCACTCATTCTTGAAGCAGCTTATAGCCAAAGCCCAATGTTACAATTTTAAAGGGTTCTTCTCCGGTAGCGCCTCCGAAAGTTACTCTTGCACTTTTCTCGTATCTCGCTTCGTTTCCGAGCTGTAATCAAAAAGACGTTAAAATTGCTTAAATCGTCGAATTTCTCTGAAAAAAAGCCTTTTACGGTATTCGAGGACTTATGCAGGGAATCATCGATTCTTTCGGCTTTAAGGGGTACGTGTCGATGTATCAGTTCCTAGTAACTACTGAAGACTCAGTATGTCACAAGAATTTCCTCGATTACCTTGAAGTTAAGGGAGTTGTTGGAAAACTGCGCTCCTAAAGCAATTTATAGACAAATTCAGACTATCTGATTTCTTGGAGTGTTTACTACCATTTATTGAGGTTACTTGAGTCCTAACTTTCAGTAATGGAGATACTTCAGAGTATATGGAGACCCATGGATACCGAGATATCCGACTCGATCGCCAAATTAGGGATTTTCACTCATTCTTGAAGCATCTTACAATCTTAAAGGGTTCTTCTCCGGTAGCGCCTCCGAAAGTTACTCTTGCACTTTTCTCGTATCTCGCTTCGTTTCCGAGCTGTAATCAAAAAGATGTTAAAATTGCTTAAATCGTCGAATTTCGCTGAAAATACGCCTTTTACGGTATTCGAGGACTTATGCAGGAAATCATCAATTCTTTCGGCTTTGAGGGGTACGTGTCGATGTATAAGTTCCTAGTAACTACTGAAGACTCAGTATGTCACAAAAATTTCCTCGATTACCTTGAAGTTAAGGGAGTTGTCGGAAAACTGCGCTCCTAAAGCAATTTATAGACAAATTCAGACTATCTGATTTCTTGGAGTGTTTACTATCATTTATTGAGGTTACTTGAGTCCTAACTTTCAGTAATTGAGATACTTCAGGGTATATGGAGACCCATGGATACCGAGATATCCGACTCGACCGCCAAATTAGGGATTTTCACTCATTCTTGAAGCATCTTACAATCTTAAAGGGTTCTTCTCCGGTAGCGCCTCCGAAAGTTACTCTTGCACTTTTCTCGTATCTCGCTTCGTTTCCGAGCTGTAATCAAAAAGATGTTAAAATTGCTTAAATCGTCGAATTTCGCTGAAAATACGCCTTTTACGGTATTCGAAGACTTATGCAGGAAATCATCAATTCTTTCGGCTTTGAGGGGTACGTGTCAATGTATAAGTTCCTAGTAACTACTGAAGACTCAGTATGTCACAAAAATTTCCTCGATTACCTTGAAGTTAAGGGAGTTGTTGGAAAACTGCGCTCCTAAAACAATTTATAAACAAATTCAGACTATTTTATTTCTTGAAGTGTGTACTATCATTTATTGAGGTTACTTGAGTCCTAACTTTCAGTAGTGGAGATACTTCAGAGTATATGGAGACCCATGGATACCGAGATATCCGACTCGACCGCCAAATTAGGGATTTTCACTCATTCTTGAAGCAGCTTATGGCCAAAGCCCAATGTTACAATCTTAAAGGGTTCTTCTCCGGTAGCGCCTCCGAAAGTTACTCTTGCACTTTTCTCGTATGACGCTTCGTTTCCGAGCTGTAATCAAAAAGACGTTAAAATTGCTTAAATCGTCGAATTTCGCTGAAAATACGCCTTTTACGGTATTCGAGGACTTATGCAGGAAATCATCCATTCTTTCGGCTTTAAGGGGTACGTGTCGATGTATAAGTTCCTAGTAACTACTGAAGACTCAGTATGTCACAAAAATTTCCTCGATTACCTTGAAGTTAAGGGAGTTGTTGGAAAACTGCGCTCCTAAAGCAATTTATAGACAAATTCAGACTATCTGATTTCTTGGAGTGTTTACTATCATTTATTGAGGTTACTTGAGTCCTAACTTTCAGTAATGGAGATACTTCAGAGTATATGGAGACCCATGGATACCGAGATATCCGACTCGACCGCCAAATTAGGGATTTTCACTCATTCTTGAAGCATCTTACAATCTTAAAGGGTTCTTCTCCGGTAGCGCCTCCGAAAGTTACTCTTGCACTTTTCTCGTATCTCGCTTCGTTTCCGAGCTGTAATCAAAAAGATGTTAAAATTGCTTAAATCGTCGAATTTCGCTGAAAATACGCCTTTTACGGTATTCGAGGACTTATGCAGGAAATCATCAATTCTTTCGGCTTTGAGGGGTACGTGTCGATGTATAAGTTCCTAGTAACTACTGAAGACTCAGTATGTCACAAAAATTTCCTCGATTACCTTGAAGTTAAGGGAGTTGTCGGAAAACTGCGCTCCTAAAGCAATTTATAGACAAATTCAGACTATCTGATTTCTTGGAGTGTTTACTATCATTTATTGAGGTTACTTGAGTCCTAACTTACAGTAATGGAGATACTTCAGAGTATATGGAGACCCATGGATACCGAGATATCCGACTCGACCGCCAAATTAGGGATTTTCACTCATTCTTGAAGCATCTTACAATCTTAAAGGGTTCTTCTCAGGTAGCGCCTCCGAAAGTTACTCTTGCACTTTTCTCGTATCTCGCTTCGTTTCCGAGCTGTAATCAAAAAGATGTTAAAATTGCTTAAATCGTCGAATTTCGCTGAAAATACGCCTTTTACGGTATTCGAAGACTTATGCAGGAAATCATCAATTCTTTCGGCTTTGAGGGGTACGTGTCGATGTATAAGTTCCTAGTAACTACTGAAGACTCAGTATGTCACAAAAATTTCCTCGATTACCTTGAAGTTAAGGGAGTTGTTGGAAAACTGCGCTCCTAAAGCAATTTATAAACAAATTCAGACTATTTTATTTCTTGAAGTGTGTACTATCATTTATTGAGGTTACTTGAGTCCTAACTTTCAGTAATGGAGATACTTCAGAGTATATGGAGACCCATGGATACCGAGGTATCCGACTCGATCGCCAAATTAGTAATTTTCACTCATTCTTGAAGCATCTTACAATCTTAAAGGGTTCTTCTCCGGTAGCGCCTCCGAAAGTTACTCTTGCACTTTTCTCGTATCTCGCTTCGTTTCCGAGCTGTAATCAAAAAGATGTTAAAATTGCTTAAATCGTCGAATTTCGCTGAAAATACGCCTTTTACGGTATTCGAGGACTTATGCAGGAAATCATCAATTCTTTCGGCTTTGAGGGGTACGTGTCGATGTATAAGTTCCTAGTAACTACTGAAGACTCAGTATGTCACAAAAATTTCCTCGATTACCTTGAAGTTAAGGGAGTTGTCGGAAAACTGCGCTCCTAAAGCAATTTATAGACAAATTCAGACTATCTGATTTCTTGGAGTGTTTACTATCATTTATTGAGGTTACTTGAGTCCTAACTTTCAGTAATGGAGATACTTCAGAGTATATGGAGACCCATGGATACCGAGATATCCGACTCGACCGCCAAATTAGGGATTTTCACTCATTCTTGAAGCACCTTACAATCTTAAAGGGTTCTTCTCCGGTAGCGCCTCCGAAAGTTACTCTGGCACTTTTCTCGTATCTCGCTTCGTTTCCGAGCTGTAATCAAAAAGATGTTAAAATTGCTTAAATCGTCGAATTTCGCTGAAAATACGCCTTTTACGGTATTCGAAGACTTATGCAGGAAATCATCAATTCTTTCGGCTTTGAGGGGTACGTGTCGATGTATAAGTTCCTAGTAACTACTGAAGACTCAGTATGTCACAAAAATTTCCTCGATTACTTTGAAGTTAAGGGAGTTGTTGGAAAACTGCGCTCCTAAAGCAATTTATAAACAAATTCAGACTATTTTATTTCTTGAAGTGTGTACTATCATTTATTTATGTTACTTGAGTCCTAACTTTCAGTAATGGAGATACTTCAGAGTATATGGAGACCCATGGATACCGAGATATCCGACTCGACCGCCAAATTAGGGATTTTCACTCATTCTTCAAGCAGCTTATGGCCGAAGCCCAATGTTACAATCTTAAAGGGTTCTTATCCGGTAGCGCCTCCGAAAGTTACTCTTGCACTTTTCTCGTATCTCGCTTCGTTTCCGAGCTGTAATCAAAAAGATGTTAAAATTGCTTAAATCGTCGAATTTCGCTGAAAATACGCCTTTTATGGTATTCGAAGACTTATGCAGGAAATCATCAATTCTTTCGGCTTTGAGGGGTACGTGTCGATGTATAAGTTCCTAGTAACTACTGAAGACTCAGTATGTCACAAAAATTTCCTCGATTACCTTGAAGTTAAGGGAGTTGTTGGAAAACTGCGCTCCTAAAGCAATTTATAAACAAATTCAGACTATTTTATTTCTTGAAGTGTGTACTATCATTTATTGAGGTTACTTGAGTCCTAACTTTCAGTAGTGGAGATACTTCAGAGTATATGGAGACCCATGGATACCGAGATATCCGACTCTACCGCCAAATTAGGGATTTTCACTCATTCTTGAAGCAGCTTATAGCCAAAGCCCAATGTTACAATTTTAAAGGGTTCTTCTCCGGTAGCGCCTCCGAAAGTTACTCTTGCACTTTTCTCGTATCTCGCTTCGTTTCCGAGCTGTAATCAAAAAGACGTTAAAATTGCTTAAATCGTCGAATTTCTCTGAAAAAAAGCCTTTTACGGTATTCGAGGACTTATGCAGGGAATCATCGATTCTTTCGGCTTTAAGGGGTACGTGTCGATGTATCAGTTCCTAGTAACTACTGAAGACTCAGTATGTCACAAGAATTTCCTCGATTACCTTGAAGTTAAGGGAGTTGTTGGAAAACTGCGCTCCTAAAGCAATTTATAGACAAATTCAGACTATCTGATTTCTTGGAGTGTTTACTACCATTTATTGAGGTTACTTGAGTCCTAACTTTCAGTAATGGAGATACTTCAGAGTATATGGAGACCCATGGATACCGAGATATCCGACTCGATCGCCAAATTAGGGATTTTCACTCATTCTTGAAGCATCTTACAATCTTAAAGGGTTCTTCTCCGGTAGCGCCTCCGAAAGTTACTCTTGCACTTTTCTCGTATCTCGCTTCGTTTCCGAGCTGTAATCAAAAAGATGTTAAAATTGCTTAAATCGTCGAATTTCGCTGAAAATACGCCTTTTACGGTATTCGAGGACTTATGCAGGAAATCATCAATTCTTTCGGCTTTGAGGGGTACGTGTCGATGTATAAGTTCCTAGTAACTACTGAAGACTCAGTATGTCACAAAAATTTCCTCGATTACCTTGAAGTTAAGGGAGTTGTCGGAAAACTGCGCTCCTAAAGCAATTTATAGACAAATTCAGACTATCTGATTTCTTGGAGTGTTTACTATCATTTATTGAGGTTACTTGAGTCCTAACTTTCAGTAATTGAGATACTTCAGGGTATATGGAGACCCATGGATACCGAGATATCCGACTCGACCGCCAAATTAGGGATTTTCACTCATTCTTGAAGCATCTTACAATCGGGTTCTTCTCCGGTAGCGCCTCCGAAAGTTACTCTTGCACTTTTCTCGTATCTCGCTTCGTTTCCGAGCTGTAATCAAAAAGATGTTAAAATTGCTTAAATCGTCGAATTTCGCTGAAAATACGCCTTTTACGGTATTCGAAGACTTATGCAGGAAATCATCAATTCTTTCGGCTTTGAGGGGTACGTGTCAATGTATAAGTTCCTAGTAACTACTGAAGACTCAGTATGTCACAAAAATTTCCTCGATTACCTTGAAGTTAAGGGAGTTGTTGGAAAACTGCGCTCCTAAAACAATTTATAAACAAATTCAGACTATTTTATTTCTTGAAGTGTGTACTATCATTTATTGAGGTTACTTGAGTCCTAACTTTCAGTAGTGGAGATACTTCAGAGTATATGGAGACCCATGGATACCGAGATATCCGACTCGACCGCCAAATTAGGGATTTTCACTCATTCTTGAAGCAGCTTATGGCCAAAGCCCAATGTTACAATCTTAAAGGGTTCTTCTCCGGTAGCGCCTCCGAAAGTTACTCTTGCACTTTTCTCGTATGACGCTTCGTTTCCGAGCTGTAATCAAAAAGACGTTAAAATTGCTTAAATCGTCGAATTTCGCTGAAAATACGCCTTTTACGGTATTCGAGGACTTATGCAGGAAATCATCCATTCTTTCGGCTTTAAGGGGTACGTGTCGATGTATAAGTTCCTAGTAACTACTGAAGACTCAGTATGTCACAAAAATTTCCTCGATTACCTTGAAGTTAAGGGAGTTGTTGGAAAACTGCGCTCCTAAAGCAATTTATAGACAAATTCAGACTATCTGATTTCTTGGAGTGTTTACTATCATTTATTGAGGTTACTTGAGTCCTAACTTTCAGTAATGGAGATACTTCAGAGTATATGGAGACCCATGGATACCGAGATATCCGACTCGACCGCCAAATTAGGGATTTTCACTCATTCTTGAAGCATCTTACAATCTTAAAGGGTTCTTCTCCGGTAGCGCCTCCGAAAGTTACTCTTGCACTTTTCTCGTATCTTGCTTCGTTTCCGAGCTGTAATCAAAAAGATGTTAAAATTGCTTAAATCGTCGAATTTCGCTGAAAATACGCCTTTTACGGTATTCGAGGACTTATGCAGGAAATCATCAATTCTTTCGGCTTTGAGGGGTACGTGTCGATGTATAAGTTCCTAGTAACTACTGAAGACTCAGTATGTCACAAAAATTTCCTCGATTACCTTGAAGTTAAGGGAGTTGTCGGAAAACTGCGCTCCTAAAGCAATTTATAGACAAATTCAGACTATCTGATTTCTTGGAGTGTTTACTATCATTTATTGAGGTTACTTGAGTCCTAACTTACAGTAATGGAGATACTTCAGAGTATATGGAGACCCATGGATACCGAGATATCCGACTCGACCGCCAAATTAGGGATTTTCACTCATTCTTGAAGCATCTTACAATCTTAAAGGGTTCTTCTCAGGTAGCGCCTCCGAAAGTTACTCTTGCACTTTTCTCGTATCTCGCTTCGTTTCCGAGCTGTAATCAAAAAGATGTTAAAATTGCTTAAATCGTCGAATTTCGCTGAAAATACGCCTTTTACGGTATTCGAAGACTTATGCAGGAAATCATCAATTCTTTCGGCTTTGAGGGGTACGTGTCGATGTATAAGTTCCTAGTAACTACTGAAGACTCAGTATGTCACAAAAATTTCCTCGATTACCTTGAAGTTAAGGGAGTTGTTGGAAAACTGCGCTCCTAAAGCAATTTATAAACAAATTCAGACTATTTTATTTCTTGAAGTGTGTACTATCATTTATTGAGGTTACTTGAGTCCTAACTTTCAGTAATGGAGATACTTCAGAGTATATGGAGACCCATGGATACCGAGGTATCCGACTCGATCGCCAAATTAGTAATTTTCACTCATTCTTGAAGCATCTTACAATCTTAAAGGGTTCTTCTCCGGTAGCGCCTCCGAAAGTTACTCTTGCACTTTTCTCGTATCTCGCTTCGTTTCCGAGCTGTAATCAAAAAGATGTTAAAATTGCTTAAATCGTCGAATTTCGCTGAAAATACGCCTTTTACGGTATTCGAGGACTTATGCAGGAAATCATCAATTCTTTCGGCTTTGAGGGGTACGTGTCGATGTATAAGTTCCTAGTAACTACTGAAGACTCAGTATGTCACAAAAATTTCCTCGATTACCTTGAAGTTAAGGGAGTTGTCGGAAAACTGCGCTCCTAAAGCAATTTATAGACAAATTCAGACTATCTGATTTCTTGGAGTGTTTACTATCATTTATTGAGGTTACTTGAGTCCTAACTTTCAGTAATGGAGATACTTCAGAGTATATGGAGACCCATGGATACCGAGATATCCGACTCGACCGCCAAATTAGGGATTTTCACTCATTCTTGAAGCACCTTACAATCTTAAAGGGTTCTTCTCCGGTAGCGCCTCCGAAAGTTACTCTTGCACTTTTCTCGTATCTCGCTTCGTTTCCGAGCTGTAATCAAAAAGATGTTAAAATTGCTTAAATCGTCGAATTTCGCTGAAAATACGCCTTTTACGGTATTCGAAGACTTATGCAGGAAATCATCAATTCTTTCGGCTTTGAGGGGTACGTGTCGATGTATAAGTTCCTAGTAACTACTGAAGACTCAGTATGTCACAAAAATTTCCTCGATTACCTTGAAGTTAAGGGAGTTGGTGGAAAACTGCGCTCCTAAAGCAATTTATAAACAAATTCAGACTATTTTATTTCTTGAAGTGTGTACTATCATTTATTGAGGTTACTTGAGTCCTAACTTTCAGTAATGGAGATACTTCAGAGTATATGGAGACCCATGGATACCGAGATATCCGACTCGACCGCCAAATTAGGGATTTTCACTCATTCTTGAAGCAGCTTATAGCCAAAGCCCAATGTTACGATCTTAAAGGGTTCTTCTCCGGTATCGCCTCCGAAAGTTACTCTTGCACTTTTCTCGTATCTCGCTTCGTTTCCGAGCTGTAATAAAAAAGACGTTAAAATTGCTTAAATCGTCGAATTTCTCTGAAAAAAAGCCTTTTACGGTATTCGAGGACTTATGCAGGGAATCATCAATTCTTTCGGCTTTAAGGGGTACGTGTCGATGTATAAGTTCCTAGTAACTACTGAAGACTCAGTATGTCACAAGAATTTCCTCGATTACCTTGAAGTTAAGGGAGTTGTTGGAAAACTGCGCTCCTAAAGCAATTTATAGACAAATTCAGACTATCTGATTTCTTGGAGTGTTTACTACCATTTATTGAGGTTACTTGAGTCCTAACTTTCAGTAATGGAGATACTTCAGAGAATATGGAGACCCATGGATACCGAGATATCCGACTCGACCGCCAAATTAGGGATTTTCACTCATTCTTGAAGCAGCTTATGGCCAAAGCCCAATGTTACAATCTTAAAGGATTCTTCTCCGGTCGCGCCTCCGAAAGTTACTCTTGCACTTTTCTCGTATCTCGCATCGTTTCCGAGCTGTAATCAAAAAGATGTTAAAATTGCTTTAATCGTCGAATTTCGCTGAAAATACGCCATTTACGGTATTCGAGGACTTATGCAGGAAATCATCAATTCTTTCGGCTTTGAGGGGTACGTGTCTATGTATAAGTTCCTAGTAACTACTGAAGACTCAGTATGTCACAAAAATTTCCTCGATTACCTTGAAGTTAAGGGAGTTGTCGGAAAACTGCGCTCCTAAAGCAATTTATAGACAAATTCAGACTATTTTATTTCTTGAAGTGTTTACTATCATTTATTGAGGTTGCTTGAGTCCTAACTTTCAGTAATGGAGATACTTCAGAGTATATGGAGACCCATGGATACCGAGATATCTGACTCGACCGCCAAATTAGGGATTTTCGCTCATTCTTGAAGCAGCTTATGGCCAAAGCCCAAAGTTACAATCATAAAGGGTTCTTCTCCGGTAGCGCCTCCGAAAGTTACTCTTGCACTTTTCTCGTATCTGGCTTCGTTTCCGAGCTGTAATCAAAAAGACGTTAAAATTGATTAAATCGTCGAATTTCGCTGAAAATAAGCCTTTTACGGTATTCGAGGACTTATGCAGGAAATCATCCATTCTTTCGGCTTTAAGGGGTACGTGTCGATGTAATAGGTTCCTAGTAACTACTGAAGACTCAGTATGTCACAAAAATTTCCTCGATTACCTTGAAGTTAAGGGAGTTGTCGGAAAACTGCGCTCCTAAAGCAATTTATAGACAAATTCAGACTATTTTATTTCTTGAAGTGTTTACTATCATTTATTGAGGTTACTTGAGTCCTAACTTTCAGTAATGGAGATACTTCAGAGTATATGGAGACCCATGGATACCGAGATATCTGACTCGACCGCCAAATTAGGGATTTTCACTCATTCTTGAAGCAGCTTATGGCCAAAGCCCAAAGTTACAATCATAAAGGGTTCTTCTCCGGTAGCGCCTCCGAAAGTTACTCTTGCACTTTTCTCGTATCTGGCTTCGTTTCCGAGCTGTAATCAAAAAGACGTTAAAATTGATTAAATCGTCGAATTTCGCTGAAAATACGCCTTTTACGGTATTCGAGGACTTATGCAGGAAATCATCCATTCTTTCGGCTTTAAGGGGTACGTGTCGATGTAATAGGTTCCTAGTAACTACTGAAGAGTCAGTATGTCACAAAAATTTCGTCGATTACCTTGAAGTTAAGGGAGTTGTTGGAAAACTGCGCTCCTAAAGCAGTTTATAGACAAACTCAGACTATCTGATTTCTTGGAGTGTTTACTATCATTTATTGAGGTTACTTGAGTCCTAACTTTCAGTAATGGAGATACTTCAGAGTATATGGAGACCCATGGATACCGAGATATCCGACTCGACCGCCAAATTAGGGAGTTTCACTCATTCTTGAAGCAGCTTATGGCCAAAGCCCAATGTTACAATCTTAAAGGGTTCTTCTCCGGTAGCGCCTCCGAAAGTTACTCTTGCACTTTTCTCGTATCTCGCATCGTTTCCGAGCTGTAATCAAAAAGACGTTAAAATTGCTTAGATCGTCGAATTTCTCTGAAAAAAAGCATTTTACGGTATTCGATGATTTATGCAGGGAATCATCGATTCTTTCGGCTTTAAGGGGTACGTGTCGATGTATAAGTTCCTAGTAACTACTGAAGACTCAGTATGTCACAAGAATTTTTTCGATTACCTTGAAGTTAAGGGAGTTGTTGGAAAACTGCGCTCCTAAAGCAATTTATAGACAAATTCAGACTATCTGATTTCTTGGAGTGTTTACTACCATTTATTGAGGTTACTTGAGTCCTAACTTTCAGTAATGGAGATACTTCAGGGAATATGGAAACCCATGGATACCGAGATATCCGACTCGACCGCCAAATTAGGGATTTTCACTCATTCTTGAAGCATCTTACAATCTTAAAGGGTTCTTCTCCGGTCGCGCCTCCGAAAGTTACTCTTGCACTTTTCTCGTATCTCGCTTCGTTTCCGAGCTGTAATCAAAAAGATGTTAAAATTGCTTAAATCGTCGAATTTCGCTGAAAATACGCCTTTTACGGTATTCGAAGACATGCAGGAAATCATCAATTCTTTCGGCTTTGAGGGGTACGTGTCGATGTATAAGTTCCTAGTAACTACTGAAGACTCAGTATGTCACAAAAATTTCCTCGATTACCTTGAAGTTAAGGGAGTTGTCGGAAAACTGCGCTCCTAAAGCAATTTATAGACAAATTCAGACTATCTGATTTCTTGGAGTGTTTACTATCATTTATTGAGGTTACTTGAGTCCTAACTTACAGTAATGGAGATACTTCAGAGTATATGGAGACCCATGGATACCGAGATATCCGACTCGACCGCCAAATTAGGGATTTTCACTCATTCTTGAAACATCTTACAATCTTAAAGGGTTCTTCTCCGGTAGCGCCTCCGACAGTTACTCTTGCACTTTTCTCGTATCTCGCTTCGTTTCCGAGCTGTAATCAAAAAGATGTTAAAATTGCTTAAATCGTCGAATTTCGCTGAAAATACGCCTTTTACGGTATTCGAAGACTTATGCAGGAAATCATCAATTCTTTCGGCTTTGAGGGGTACGTGTCGATGTATAAGTTCCTAGTAACTACTGAAGACTCAGTATGTCACAAAAATTTCCTCGATTACCTTGAAGTTAAGGGAGTTGTTGGAAAACTGCGCTCCTAAAGCAATTTATAAACAAATTCAGACTATTTTATTTCTTGAAGTGTGTACTATCATTTATTGATGTTACTTGAGTCCTAACTTTCAGTAATGGAGATACTTCAGAGTATATGGAGACCCATGGATACCGAGATATCCGACTCGACCGCCAAATTAGGGATTTTCACTCATTCTTCAAGCAGCTTATGGCCGAAGCCCAATGTTACAATCTTAAAGGGTTCTTATCCGGTAGCGCCTCCGAAAGTTACTCTTGCACTTTTCTCGTATCTCGCTTCGTTTCCGAGCTGTAATCAAAAAGACGTTAAAATTGCTTAAATCGTCGAATTTCGCTAAAAATACGCCTTTTACGGTATTCGAAGACTTATGCAGGAAATCATCAATTCTTTCGGCTTTGAGGGGTACGTGTCGATGTATAAGTTCCTAGTAACTACTGAAGACTCAGTATGTCACAAAAATTTCCTCGATTACCTTGAAGTTAAGGGAGTTGTTGGAAAACTGCGCTCCTAAAGAAATTTATAAACAAATTCAGACTATTTTATTTCTTGAAGTGTGTACTATCATTTATTGAGGTTACTTGAGTCCTAACTTTCAGTAATGGAGATACTTCAGAGTATATGGAGACCCATGGATACCGAGATATCCGACTCGACCGCCAAATTAGGGATTTTCACTCATTCTTGAAGCAGCTTATAGCCAAAGCCCAATGTTACAATCTTAAAGGGTTCTTCTCCGGTAGCGCCTCCGAAAGTTACTCTTGCACTTTTCTCGTATCTCGCTTCGTTTCCGAGCTGTAATCAAAAAGACGTGAAAATTGCTTAAATCGTCGAATTTCTCTGAAAAAAAGCCTTTTACGGTATTCGATGACTTATGCAGGGAATCATCGATTCTTTCGGCTTTAAGGGGTACGTGTCGATGTATAAGTTCCTAGTAACTACTGAAGACTCAGTATGTCACAAGAATTTTTTCGATTACCTTGAAGTTAAGGGAGTTGTTGGAAAACTGCGCTCCTAAAGCAATTTATAGACAAATTCAGACTATCTGATTTCTTGGAGTGTTTACTACCATTTATTGAGGTTACTTGAGTCCTAACTTTCAGTAATGGAGATACTTCAGGGAATATGGAAACCCATGGATACCGAGATATCCGACTCGACCGCCAAATTAGGGATTTTCACTCATTCTTGAAGCATCTTACAATCTTAAAGGGTTCTTCTCCGGTCGCGCCTCCGAAAGTTACTCTTGCACTTTTCTCGTATCTCGCTTCGTTTCCGAGCTGTAATCAAAAAGATGTTAAAATTGCTTAAATCGTCGAATTTCGCTGAAAATACGCCTTTTACGGTATTCGAAGACATGCAGGAAATCATCAATTCTTTCGGCTTTGAGGGGTACGTGTCGATGTATAAGTTCCTAGTAACTACTGAAGACTCAGTATGTCACAAAAATTTCCTCGATTACCTTGAAGTTAAGGGAGTTGTCGGAAAACTGCGCTCCTAAAGCAATTTATAGACAAATTCAGACTATCTGATTTCTTGGAGTGTTTACTATCATTTATTGAGGTTACTTGAGTCCTAACTTACAGTAATGGAGATACTTCAGAGTATATGGAGACCCATGGATACCGAGATATCCGACTCGACCGCCAAATTAGGGATTTTCACTCATTCTTGAAACATCTTACAATCTTAAAGGGTTCTTCTCCGGTAGCGCCTCCGAAAGTTACTCTTGCACTTTTCTCGTATCTCGCTTCGTTTCCGAGCTGTAATCAAAAAGATGTTAAAATTGCTTAAATCGTCGAATTTCGCTGAAAATACGCCTTTTACGGTATTCGAAGACTTATGCAAGAAATCATCAATTCTTTCGGCTTTGAGGGGTACGTGTCGATGTATAAGTTCCTAGTAACTACTGAAGACTCAGTATGTCACAAAAATTTCCTCGATTACCTTGAAGTTAAGGGAGTTGTTGGAAAACTGCGCTCCTAAAGCAATTTATAAACAAATTCAGACTATTTTATTTCTTGAAGTGTGTACTATCATTTATTGAGGTTACTTGAGTCCTAACTTTCAGTAGTGGAGATACTTCAGAGTATATGGAGACCCATGGATACCGAGATATCCGACTCGACCGCCAAATTAGGGATTTTCACTCATTCTTGAAGCAGCTTATAGCCAAAGCCCAATGTTACAATTTTAAAGGGTTCTTCTCCGGTAGCGCCTCCGAAAGTTACTCTTGTACTTTTCTCGTATCTCGCTTCGTTTCCGAGCTTAAATCAAAAAGACGTTAAAATTGCTTAAATCGTCGAATTTCTCTGAAAAAAAGCCTTTTACGGTATTCGAGGACTTATGCAGGGAATCATCGATTCTTTCGGCTTTAAGGGGTACGTGTCGATGTATCAGTTCCTAGTAACTACTGAAGACTCAGTATGTCACAAGAATTTCCTCGATTACCTTGAAGTTAAGGGAGTTGTTGGAAAACTGCGCTCCTAAAGCAATTTATAGACAAATTCAGACTATCTGATTTCTTGGAGTGTTTACTACCATTTATTGAGGTTACTTGAGTCCTAACTTTCAGTAATGGAGATACTTCAGAGTATATGGAGACCCATGGATACCGAGATATCCGACTCGATCGCCAAATTAGGGATTTTCACTCATTCTTGAAGCATCTTACAATCTTAAAGGGTTCTTCTCCGGTAGCGCCTCCGAAAGTTACTCTTGCACTTTTCTCGTATCTCGCTTCGTTTCCGAGCTGTAATCAAAAAGATGTTAAAATTGCTTAAATCGTCGAATTTCGCTGAAAATACGCCTTTTACGGTATTCGAAGACTTATGCAGGAAATCATCAATACTTTCGGCTTTGAGGGGTACGTGTCGATGTATAAGTTCCTAGTAACTACTGAAGACTCAGTATGTCAAAAAAATTTCCTCGATTACCTTGAAGTTAAGGGAGTTGTTGGAAAACTGCGCTCCTAAAACAATTTATAAACAAATTCAGACTATTTTATTTCTTGAAGTGTGTACTATCATTTCTCTTTTCTATCGTTTTTTCTGTAGGATTTGTAGATTTAGAAAAAGCCTTCGACAACGTAAAATGGGGGGAAGATGTTCGAAGTGCTGAGAAAGGTAGGGATGAAATACAGGGACAGAAGAATAATACATAATCTCTACAAAGAGCAAAAGGCAGTTATAGAATGTGAGCAGGAACAAAGGGAAGTAGATATCCGGAAGGGAGTGAGACAGGGATGTGCATTGTCACCTCTAGTTTTCAACTTATATATCGAAGAGGCGATTAATATTGTTAAGGAAAGAACAGCCTCAGCGATCAATGTACAGGGCCAAACTATTAACATGCTCAGATTTGCGGATGATATAGCAGTGTTAGCATCTAGCAAAGAAGAATTAGGAGCGGCTTTGAATGAAATGGAAGCAGTTTTGACACAGGGCTTCGGCATGAAAATCAATAAAAAGAAAACTAAAATTTTGGTATGTAGGGGATGCGAAAATAGAACTAAAATGGAAATACAAATTGGAAATGAGAAGATAGAGGAGGTCGCGGATTTCTGCTACTTAGGAAGTAAAATAACTCAAGACGGTAGGAGCACTAAAGATATAAAACAAAGAATGGCGCAGGGCCGAGTTGCGTTTAACAAAAAGAAACAACTGTTATGCTCGAGAACGGTTAATATAGAGACTAGGAAGAGACTCTTAACGTCGTATGTATGGAGTACGGCATTATACGGGTGCGAAACTTGGACAATAGGAGAAGCGGATAGAAAAAGAGTAGAAGCGTTTGAAATGTGGTGCTACAGACGCATGATGAAGATACCGTGGATAGATAAGGTTAGCAATAGGGAAGTATTAGAAAGAGTTGGGGAAAAGCGAAAGGTATGGAAAACAATAAAGAGTAGGAGAGATAGGATGGTAGAACACCTTCTAAGACACGAAGGAATAGTTCGCGACGTACTAGAGTCAGAGATAGGAATAAAAAGAGGTAGGGGTAGGCCTAGATTAGACTACTGCTCTCAAATAGTTAGGGATGTAGGATGTTCTACTTTTAGGGAAATGCGTAGGTTAGCTCAGGAAAGAAAAGGATGGAGGTACGCGTCCAACCAGTCTTCGGACTGAGAACCTTATGATGATGATGTACTATCATTTATTGAGGTTACTTGTTTCCTAACTTTCAGTAATGGAGATACTTCAGAGTATATGGAGAACCATGGATACCGAGATATCCGACTCGACCGCCAAATTAGGGATTTTCACTCATTCTTGAAGCAGCTTATAGCCAAAGCCCAAAGTTACAATCTTAAAGGGTTCTTCTCCGGTAGCGCCTCCGAAAGTTACTCTCGCACTTTTCTCGTATCTCGCTTCGTTTCCGAGCTGTAATAAAAAAGACGTTAAAATTGCTTAAATCGTGGAATTTCTCTGAAAAAAAGCCTTTTACGGTATTTGAGGACTTATGCAGGGAATCATCGATTCTTTCGGCTATAAGGGGTACGTGTCGATGCATAAGTTCCTAGTAACTACTGAAGACTCAGTATGTCACAAGAATTTCCTCGATTACCTTGAAGTTAAGGGAGTTGTTGGAAAACTGCGCTCCTAAAGCAATTTATAGACAAATTCAGACTATCTGATTTCTTGGAGTGTTTACTACCATTTATTGAGGTTACTTGAGTCCTAACTTTCAGTAATGGAGATACTTCAGAGAATATGGAGACCCATGGATACCGAGATATCCGACTCGACCGCCAACTTAGGGATTTTCACTCATTCTTGAAGCAGCTTATGGCCAAAGCCCAATGTTACAATCTTAAAGGGTTCTTCTCCGGTAGCGCCTCCGAAAGTTACTCTTGCACTTTTCTCGTATGACGCTTCGTTTCCGAGCTGTAATCAAAAAGACGTTAAAATTGCTTAAATCGTCGAATTTCGCTGAAAATACGCCTTTTACGGTATTCGAGGACTTATGCAGGAAATCATCCATTCTTTCGGCTTTAAGGGGTACGTGTCGATGTATAAGTTCCTAGTAACTACTGAAGACTCAGTATGTCACAAAAATTTCCTCGATTACCTTGAAGTTAAGGGAGTTGTTGGAAAACTGCGCTCCTAAAGCAATTTATAGACAAATTCAGACTATCTGATTTCTTGGAGTGTTTACTATCATTTATTGAGGTTACTTGAGTCCTAACTTTCAGTAATGGAGATACTTCAGAGTATATGGAGACCCATGGATACCGAGATATCCGACTCGACCGCCAAATTAGGGATTTTCACTCATTCTTGAAGCATCTTACAATCTTAAAGGGTTCTTCTCCGGTAGCGCCTCCGAAAGTTACTCTTGCACTTTTCTCGTATCTCGCTTCGTTTCCGAGCTGTAATCAAAAAGATGTTAAAATTGCTTAAATCGTCGAATTTCGCTGAAAATACGCCTTTTACGGTATTCGAGGACTTATGCAGGAAATCATCAATTCTTTCGGCTTTGAGGGGTACGTGTCGATGTATAAGTTCCTAGTAACTACTGAAGACTCAGTATGTCACAAAAATTTCCTCGATTACCTTGAAGTTAAGGGAGTTGTCGGAAAACTGCGCTCCTAAAGCAATTTATAGACAAATTCAGACTATCTGATTTCTTGGAGTGTTTACTATCATTTATTGAGGTTACTTGAGTCCTAACTTACAGTAATGGAGATACTTCAGAGTATATGGAGACCCATGGATACCGAGATATCCGACTCGACCGCCAAATTAGGGATTTTCACTCATTCTTGAAGCATCTTACAATCTTAAAGGGTTCTTCTCCGGTAGCGCCTCCGAAAGTTACTCTTGCACTTTTCTCGTATCTCGCTTCGTTTCCGAGCTGTAATCAAAAAGATGTTAAAATTGCTTAAATCGTCGAATTTCGCTGAAAATACGCCTTTTACGGTATTCGAAGACTTATGCAGGAAATCATCAATTCTTTCGGCTTTGAGGGGTACGTGTCGATGTATAAGTTCCTAGTAACTACTGAAGACTCAGTATGTCACAAAAATTTCCTCGATTACCTTGAAGTTAAGGGAGTTGTTGGAAAACTGCGCTCCTAAAGAAATTTATAAACAAATTCAGACTATTTTATTTCTTGAAGTGTGTACTATCATTTATTGAGGTTACTTGAGTCCTAACTTTCAGTAATGGAGATACTTCAGAGTATATGGAGACCCATGGATACCGAGATATCCGACTCGACCGCCAAATTAGGGATTTTCACTCATTCTTGAAGCAGCTTATAGCCAAAGCCCAATGTTACAATCTTAAAGGGTTCTTCTCCGGTAGCGCCTCCGAAAGTTACTCTTGCACTTTTCTCGTATCTCGCTTCGTTTCCGAGCTGTAATCAAAAAGACGTGAAAATTGCTTAAATCGTCGAATTTCTCTGAAAAAAAGCCTTTTACGGTATTCGATGACTTATGCAGGGAATCATCGATTCTTTCGGCTTTAAGGGGTACGTGTCGATGTATAAGTTCCTAGTAACTACTGAAGACTCAGTATGTCACAAGAATTTTTTCGATTACCTTGAAGTTAAGGGAGTTGTTGGAAAACTGCGCTCCTAAAGCAATTTATAGACAAATTAAGACTATCTGATTTCTTGGAGTGTTTACTACCATTTATTGAGGTTACTTGAGTCCTAACTTTCAGTAATGGAGATACTTCAGGGAATATGGAAACCCATGGATACCGAGATATCCGACTCGACCGCCAAATTAGGGATTTTCACTCATTCTTGAAGCATCTTACAATCTTAAAGGGTTCTTCTCCGGTCGCGCCTCCGAAAGTTACTCTTGCACTTTTCTCGTATCTCGCTTCGTTTCCGAGCTGTAATCAAAAAGATGTTAAAATTGCTTAAATCGTCGAATTTCGCTGAAAATACGCCTTTTACGGTATTCGAAGACATGCAGGAAATCATCAATTCTTTCGGCTTTGAGGGGTACGTGTCGATGTATAAGTTCCTAGTAACTACTGAAGACTCAGTATGTCACAAAAATTTCCTCGATTACCTTGAAGTTAAGGGAGTTGTCGGAAAACTGCGCTCCTAAAGCAATTTATAGACAAATTCAGACTATCTGATTTCTTGGAGTGTTTACTATCATTTATTGAGGTTACTTGAGTCCTAACTTACAGTAATGGAGATACTTCAGAGTATATGGAGACCCATGGATACCGAGATATCCGACTCGACCGCCAAATTAGGGATTTTCACTCATTCTTGAAACATCTTACAATCTTAAAGGGTTCTTCTCCGGTAGCGCCTCCGAAAGTTACTCTTGCACTTTTCTCGTATCTCGCTTCGTTTCCGAGCTGTAATCAAAAAGATGTAAAAATTGCTTAAATCGTCGAATTTCGCTGAAAATACGCCTTTTACGGTATTCGAAGACTTATGCAAGAAATCATCAATTCTTTCGGCTTTGAGGGGTACGTGTCGATGTATAAGTTCCTAGTAACTACTGAAGACTCAGTATGTCACAAAAATTTCCTCGATTACCTTGAAGTTAAGGGAGTTGTTGGAAAACTGCGCTCCTAAAGCAATTTATAAACAAATTCAGACTATTTTATTTCTTGAAGTGTGTACTAACATTTATTGAGGTTACTTGAGTCCTAACTTTCAGTAGTGGAGATACTTCAGAGTATATGGAGACCCATGGATACCGAGATATCCGACTCGACCGCCAAATTAGGGATTTTCACTCATTCTTGAAGCAGCTTATAGCCAAAGCCCAATGTTACAATTTTAAAGGGTTCTTCTCCGGTAGCGCCTCCGAAAGTTACTCTTGTACTTTTCTCGTATCTCGCTTCGTTTCCGAGCTTAAATCAAAAAGACGTTAAAATTGCTTAAATCGTCGAATTTCTCTGAAAAAAAGCCTTTTACGGTATTCGAGGACTTATGCAGGGAATCATCGATTCTTTCGGCTTTAAGGGGTACGTGTCGATGTATCAGTTCCTAGTAACTACTGAAGACTCAGTATGTCACAAGAATTTCCTCGATTACCTTGAAGTTAAGGGAGTTGTTGGAAAACTGCGCTCCTAAAGCAATTTATAGACAAATTCAGACTATCTGATTTCTTGGAGTGTTTACTACCATTTATTGAGGTTACTTGAGTCCTAACTTTCAGTAATGGAGATACTTCAGAGTATATGGAGACCCATGGATACCGAGATATCCGACTCGATCGCCAAATTAGGGATTTTCACTCATTCTTGAAGCATCTTACAATCTTAAAGGGTTCTTCTCCGGTAGCGCCTCCGAAAGTTACTCTTGCACTTTTCTCGTATCTCGCTTCGTTTCCGAGCTGTAATCAAAAAGATGTTAAAATTGCTTAAATCGTCGAATTTCGCTGAAAATACGCCTTTTACGGTATTCGAGGACTTATGCAGGAAATCATCAATTCTTTCGGCTTTGAGGGGTACGTGTCGATGTATAAGTTCCTAGTAACTACTGAAGACTCAGTATGTCACAAAAATTTCCTCGATTACCTTGAAGTTAAGGGAGTTGTCGGAAAACTGCGCTCCTAAAGCAATTTATAGACAAATTCAGACTATCTGATTTCTTGGAGTGTTTACTATCATTTATTGAGGTTACTTGAGTCCTAACTTTCAGTAATGGAGATACTTCAGAGTATATGGAGACGCATGGATACCGAGATATCCGACTCGACCGCCAAATTAGGGATTTTCACTCATTCTTGAAGCATCTTACAATCTTAAAGGGTTCTTCTCCGGTAGCGCCTCCGAAAGTTACTCTTGCACTTTTCTCGTATCTCGCTTCGTTTCCGAGCTGTAATCAAAAAGATGTTAAAATTGCTTAAATCGTCGAATTTCGCTGAAAATACGCCTTTTACGGTATTCGAAGACTTATGCAGGAAATCATCAATACTTTCGGCTTTGAGGGGTACGTGTCGATGTATAAGTTCCTAGTAACTACTGAAGACTCAGTATGTCAAAAAAATTTCCTCGATTACCTTGAAGTTAAGGGAGTTGTTGGAAAACTGCGCTCCTAAAACAATTTATAAACAAATTCAGACTATTTTATTTCTTGAAGTGTGTACTATCATTTCTCTTTTCTATCGTTTTTTCTGTAGGATTTGTAGATTTAGAAAAAGCCTTCGACAACGTAAAATGGGGGGAAGATGTTCGAAGTGCTGAGAAAGGTAGGGATGAAATACAGGGACAGAAGAATAATACATAATCTCTACAAAGAGCAAAAGGCAGTTATAGAATGTGAGCAGGAACAAAGGGAAGTAGATATCCGGAAGGGAGTGAGACAGGGATGTGCATTGTCACCTCTAGTTTTCAACTTATATATCGAAGAGGCGATTAATATTGTTAAGGAAAGAACAGCCTCAGCGATCAATGTACAGGGCCAAACTATTAACATGCTCAGATTTGCGGATGATATAGCAGTGTTAGCATCTAGCAAAGAAGAATTAGGAGCGGCTTTGAATGAAATGGAAGCAGTTTTGACACAGGGCTTCGGCATGAAAGTCAATAAAAAGAAAACTAAAATTTTGGTATGTAGGGGATGCGAAAATAGAACTAAAATGGAAATACAAATTGGAAATGAGAAGATAGAGGAGGTCGCGGATTTCTGCTACTTAGGAAGTAAAATAACTCAAGACGGTAGGAGCACTAAAGATATAAAACAAAGAATGGCGCAGGGCCGAGTTGCGTTTAACAAAAAGAAACAACTGTTATGCTCGAGAACGGTTAATATAGAGACTAGGAAGAGACTCTTAACGTCGTATGTATGGAGTACGGCATTATACGGGTGCGAAACTTGGACAATAGGAGAAGCGGATAGAAAAAGAGTAGAAGCGTTTGAAATGTGGTGCTACAGACGCATGATGAAGATACCGTGGATAGATAAGGTTAGCAATAGGGAAGTATTAGAAAGAGTTGGGGAAAAGCGAAAGGTATGGAAAACAATAAAGAGTAGGAGAGATAGGATGGTAGAACACCTTCTAAGACACGAAGGAATAGTTCGCGACGTACTAGAGTCAGAGATAGGAATAAAAAGAGGTAGGGGTAGGCCTAGATTAGACTACTGCTCTCAAATAGTTAGGGATGTAGGATGTTCTACTTTTAGGGAAATGCGTAGGTTAGCTCAGGAAAGAAAAGGATGGAGGTACGCGTCCAACCAGTCTTCGGACTGAGAACCTTATGATGATGATGTACTATCATTTATTGAGGTTACTTGAGTCCTAACTTTCAGTAATGGAGATACTTCAGAGTATATGGAGAACCATGGATACCGAGATATCCGACTCGACCGCCAAATTAGGGATTTTCACTCATTCTTGAAGCAGCTTATAGCCAAAGCCCAAAGTTACAATCTTAAAGGGTTCTTCTCCGGTAGCGCCTCCGAAAGTTACTCTTGCACTTTTCTCGTATCTTGCTTCGTTTCCGAGCTGTAATAAAAAAGACGTTAAAATTGCTTAAATCGTGGAATTTCTCTGAAAAAAAGCCTTTTACGGTATTTGAGGACTTATGCAGGGAATCATCGATTCTTTCGGCTTTAAGGGGTACGTGTCGATGCATAAGTTCCTAGTAACTACTGAAGACTCAGTATGTCACAAGAATTTCCTCGATTACCTTGAAGTTAAGGGAGTTGTTGGAAAACTGCGCTCTTAAAGCAATTTATAGACAAATTCAGACTATCTGATTTCTTGGAGTGTTTACTACCATTTATTGAGGTTACTTGAGTCCTAACTTTCAGTAATGGAGATACTTCAGAGAATATGGAGACCCATGGATACCGAGATATCCGACTCGACCGCCAACTTAGGGATTTTCACTCATTCTTGAAGCAGCTTATGGCCAAAGCCCAATGTTACAATCTTAAAGGGTTCTTCTCCGGTAGCGCCTCCGAAAGTTACTCTTGCACTTTTCTCGTATGACGCTTCGTTTCCGAGCTGTAATCAAAAAGACGTTAAAATTGCTTAAATCGTCGAATTTCGCTGAAAATACGCCTTTTACGGTATTCGAGGACTTATGCAGGAAATCATCCATTCTTTCGGCTTTAAGGGGTACGTGTCGATGTATAAGTTCCTAGTAACTACTGAAGACTCAGTATGTCACAAAAATTTCCTCGATTACCTTGAAGTTAAGGGAGTTGTTGGAAAACTGCGCTCCTAAAGCAATTTATAGACAAATTCAGACTATCTGATTTCTTGGAGTGTTTACTATCATTTATTGAGGTTACTTGAGTCCTAACTTTCAGTAATGGAGATACTTCAGAGTATATGGAGACCCATGGATACCGAGATATCCGACTCGACCGCCAAATTAGGGATTTTCACTCATTCTTGAAGCATCTTACAATCTTAAAGGGTTCTTCTCCGGTAGCGCCTCCGAAAGTTACTCTTGCACTTTTCTCGTATCTCGCTTCGTTTCCGAGCTGTAATCAAAAAGATGTTAAAATTGCTTAAATCGTCGAATTTCGCTGAAAATACGCCTTTTACGGTATTCGAGGACTTATGCAGGAAATCATCAATTCTTTCGGCTTTGAGGGGTACGTGTCGATGTATAAGTTCCTAGTAACTACTGAAGACTCAGTATGTCACAAAAATTTCCTCGATTACCTTGAAGTTAAGGGAGTTGTCGGAAAACTGCGCTCCTAAAGCAATTTATAGACAAATTCAGACTATCTGATTTCTTGGAGTGTTTACTATCATTTATTGAGGTTACTTGAGTCCTAACTTACAGTAATGGAGATACTTCAGAGTATATGGAGACCCATGGATACCGAGATATCCGACTCGACC
Source organism: Xestobium rufovillosum (assembly GCA_963966045.1). Lineage (NCBI taxonomy): Eukaryota > Metazoa > Arthropoda > Insecta > Coleoptera > Ptinidae > Xestobium > Xestobium rufovillosum. Next base: position 7,656,005 of record OZ014493.1, read on the forward strand.
GCCAAATTAGGGATTTTCACTCATTCTTGAAGCATCTTACAATCTTAAAGGGTTCTTCTCCGGTAGCGCCTCCGAAAGTTACTCTTGCACTTTTCTCGTATCTCGCTTCGTTTCCGAGCTGTAATCAAAAAGATGTTAAAATTGCTTAAATCGTCGAATTTCGCTGAAAATACGCCTTTTACGGTATTCGAAGACTTATGCAGGAAATCATCAATTCTTTCGGCTTTGAGGGGTACGTGTCGATGTATAAGTTCCTAGTAACTACTGAAGACTCAGTATGTCACAAAAATTTCCTCGATTACCTTGAAGTTAAGGGAGTTGTTGGAAAACTGCGCTCCTAAAGCAATTTATAAACAAATTCAGACTATTTTATTTCTTGAAGTGTGTACTATCATTTATTGAGGTTACTTGAGTCCTAACTTTCAGTAATGGAGATACTTCAGAGTATATGGAGACCCATGGATACCGAGATATCTGACTCGATCGCCAAATTAGGGATTTTCACTCATTCTTGAAGCATCTTACAATCTTAAAGGGTTCTTCTCCGGTAGCGCCTCCGAAAGTTACTCTTGCACTTTTCTCGTATCTCGCTTCGTTTCCGAGCTGTAATCAAAAAGATGTTAAAATTGCTTAAATCGTCGAATTTCGCTGAAAATACGCCTTTTACGGTATTCGAGGACTTATGCAGGAAATCATCAATTCTTTCGGCTTTGAGGGGTACGTGTCGATGTATAAGTTCCTAGTAACTACTGAAGACTCAGTATGTCACAAAAATTTCCTCGATTACCTTGAAGTTAAGGGAGTTGTTGGAAAACTGCGCTCCTAAAGAAATTTATAAACAAATTCAGACTATTTTATTTCTTGAAGTGTGTACTATCATTTATTGAGGTTACTTGAGTCCTAACTTTCAGTAATGGAGATACTTCAGAGTATATGGAGACCCATGGATACCGAGATATCCGACTCGACCGCCAAATTAGGGATTTTCACTCATTCTTGAAGCAGCTTATAGCCAAAGCCCAATGTTACAATCTTAAAGGGTTCTTCTCCGGTAGCGCCTCCGAAAGTTACTCTTGCACTTTTCTCGTATCTCGCTTCGTTTCCGAGCTGTAATCAAAAAGATGTTAAAATTGCTTAAATCGTCGAATTTCTCTGAAAAAAAGCCTTTTACGGTATTCGAGGACTTATGCAGGGAATCATCGATTCTTTCGGCTTTAAGGGGTACGTGTCGATGTATAAGTTCCTAGTAACTACTGAAGACTCAGTATGTCACAAAAATTTCCTCGATTACCTTGAAGTTAAGGGAGTTGTTGGAAAACTGCGCTCCTAAAGCAATTTATAGACAAATTCAGACTATTTTATTTCTTGAAGTGTTTACTATCATTTATTGAGGTTACTTGAGTCCTAACTTTCAGTAATGGAGATACTTCAGAGTATATGGAGACCCATGGATACCGAGATATCTGACTCGACCGCCAAATTAGGGATTTTCACTCATTCTTGAAGCAGCTTATGGCCAAAGCCCAAAGTTACAATCATAAAGGGTTCTTCTCCGGTGGCGCCTCCGAAAGTTACTCTTGCACTTTTCTCGTATCTGGCTTCGTTTCCGAGCTGTAATCAAAAAGACGTTAAAATTGATTAAATCGTCGAATGTCGCTGAAAATACGCTTTTTACGGTATTCGAGGACTTATGCAGGAAATCATCCATTCTTTCGGCTTTAAGGGGTACGTGTCGATGTAATAGGTTCCTAGTAACTACTGAAGAGTGAGTATGTCACAAAAATTTCCTCGATTACCTTGAAGTTAAGGGAGTTGTTGGAAAACTGCGCTCCTAAAGCAGTTTATAGACAAACTCAGACTATCTGATTTCTTGGAGTGTTTACTATCATTTATTGAGGTTACTTGAGTCCTAACTTTCAGTAATGGAGATACTTCAGAGTATATGGTGACCCATGGATACCGAGATATCCGACTCGACCGCCAAATTAAGGATTTTCACTCATTCTTGAAGCAGCTTATGGCCAAAGCCCAATGTTACAATCTTAAAGGGTTCTTCTCCGGTAGGGCCTCCGAAAGTTACTCTTGCACTTTTCTCGTATGACGCTTCGTTTCCGAGCTGTAGTCAAAAAGACGTTAAAATTGCTTAAATCGTCGAATTTCGCTGAAAATACGCCTTTTACGGTATTCGAGGACTTATGCAGGAAATCATCAATTCTTTCGGCTTTATGGGGTACGTGTCGATGTATAAGTTCCTAGTAACTACTGAAGACTCTGTATGTCACAAACATTTCCTCGATTACCTTGAAGTTAAGGGAGTTGTTGGAAAACTGCGCTCCTAAAGCAATTTATAGACAAATTCAGACTATTTTATTTCTTGAAGTGTTTACTATCATTTATTGAGGTTACTTGAGTCCTAACTTTCAGTAATGGAGATACTTCAGAGTATATGGAGACCCATGGATACCGAGATATCTGACTCGACCGCCAAATTAGGTATTTTCACTCATTCTTGAAGCAGCTTATGGCCAAAGCCCAAAGTTACAATCATAAAGGGTTCTTCTCCGGTAGCGCCTCCGAAAGTTACTCTTGCACTTTTCTCGTATCTGGCTTCGTTTCCGAGCTGCAATCAAAAAGACGTTAAAATTGATTAAATCGTCGAATTTCGCTAAAAATACGCCTTTTACGGTATTCGAGGACTTATGCAGGAAATCATCAATTCTTTCGGCTTTATGGGGTACGTGTCGATGTATAAGTTCCTAGTAACTACTGAAGACTCAGTATGTCACATAAATTTCCTCGATTACCTTGAAGTTAAGGGAGTTGTTGGAAAACTGCGCTCCTAAAGCAATTTATAGACAAATTCAGACTATTTTATTTCTTGAAGTGTTTACTATCATTTATTGAGGTTACTTGAGTCCTAACTTTCAGTAATGGAGATACTTCAGAGTATATGGAGACCCATGGATACCGAGATATCAAACTCGACCGCCAAATTAAGGATTTTCACTCATTCTTGAAGCAACTTATGGCCAATGCCCAATGTTACAATCTTAAAGGGTACTTCTCCGGTAGCGCCTCCGAAGGTTACTCTTGCACATTTCTCGTATGACGCTTCGTTTCCGAACTGTAATCAAAAAGACGTTAAAATTGCTTAAATCGTCGAATTTCGCTGAAAATACGCCTTTTACGGTATTCGAGGACTTATGCAGGAAATCATCCATTCTTTCGGCTTTAAGGGGTACGTGTCGATGTATAAGTTCCTAGTAACTACTGAAGACTCAGTATGTCACAAAAATGTCCTCGATTACCTTGAAGTTAAGGGAGTTGTTGGAAAACTGCGCTCCTAAAGCAATTTATAGACAAATTCAGACTATCTGATTTCTTGGAGTGTTTACTATCATTTATTCAGGTTACTTGAGTCCTAACTTTCAGTAATGGAGATACTTCAGAGTATATGGAGACCCATGGATACCGAGATATCCGACTCGACCGCCAAATTAGGGATTTTCACTCATTCTTGAAGCAGCTTATGGCCAAAGCCCAATGTTACAATCTTAAAGGGTTCGTCTCCGGTAGCGCCTCCGAAAGTTACTCTTGCACTTTTCTCGTATGACGCTTCGTTTCCGAGCTGTAATCAAAAAGACGTTAAAATTGCTTAAATCGTCTAATTTCGCCGAAAATACGCCTTTTACGGTATTCGAGGACTTATGCAGGAAATCATCCATTCTTTCGGCTTTAAGGGGTACGTGTCGATGTATAAGTTCCTAGTAACTACTGAAGACTCAGTATGTCACAAAAATGTCCTCGATTACCTTGAAGTTAAGGGAGTTGTTGGAAAACTGCGCTCCTAAAGCAATTTATAGACAAATTCAGACTATCTGATTCCTTGGAGTGTTTACTATCATTTATTGAGGTTACTTGAGTCCTAACTTTCAGTAATGGAGATACTTCAGAGTATATGGAGACCCATGGATACCGAGATATCTGACTCGACCGCCAAATTAATGATTTTCACTCATTCTTGAAGCATCTTACAATCTTATAGGGTTCTTCTCCGGTAGCGCCTCCGAAAGTTACTCTTGCACTTTTCTCGTATCTCGCTTCGTTTCCGAGCTGTAATAAAAAAGACGTTAAAATTGCTTAAATCGTCGAATTTCTCTGAAAAAAAGCCTTTTACGGTATTCGAGGACTTATGCAGGAAATCATCCATTCTTTCGGCTTTAAGGGGTACGTGTCGATGTATAAGTTCCTAGTAACTACTGAAGACTCAGTATGTCACAAAAATTTCCTCGATTACCTTGAAGTTAAGGGAGTTGTTAGAAAACTGCGCTCCTAAAGCAATTTATAAACAAATTCAGACTATTTTATTTCTTGAAGTGTGTACTATCATTTATTGAGGTTACTTGAGTCCTAACTTTCAGTAATGGAGATACTTCAGAGTATATGGAGGGAGACCCATGGATACCGAGATATCCGACTCGACCGCCAAATTAGGGATTTTCACTCATTCTTGAAGCAGCTTATAGCCAAAGCCCAATGTTACAATCTTAAAGGATTCTTCTCCGGTAGCGCCTCCGAAAGTTACTCTTGCACTTTTCTCGTATCTCGCTTCGTTTCCGAGCTGTAATAAAAAAGACGTTAAAATTGCTTAAATCGTCGAATTTCTCTGAAAAAAAGCCTTTTACGGTATTCGAGGACTTATGCAGGGAATCATCGATTCTTTCGGCTTTAAGGGGTACGTGTCGATGTATAAGTTCCTAGTAACTACTGAAGACTCAGTATGTCACAAGAATTTCCTCGATTACCTTGAAGTTAAGGGAGTTGTTGGAAAACTGCGCTCCTAAAGCAATTTATAGACAAATTCAGACTATCTGATTTCTTGGAGTGTTTACTATCATTTATTGAGGTTACTTGAGTCCTAACTTTCAGTAATGGAGATACTTCATAATATATGGAGACCCATGGATACCGAGATATCCGACTCGACCGCCAAATTAGGGATTTTCACTCATTCTTGAAGCATCTTACAATCTTAAAGGGTTCTTCTCCGGTAGCGCCTCCGAAAGTTACTCTTGCACTTTTCTCGTATCTCGCTTCGTTTCCGAGCTGTAATAAAAAAGACGTTAAAATTGCTTAAATCGTCGAATTTCTCTGAAAAAAAGCCTTTTACGGTATTCGAGGACTTATGCAGGAAATCATCCATTCTTTCGGCTTTAAGGGGTACGTGTCGATGTATAAGTTCCTAGTAACTACTGAAGACTCAGTATGTCACAAAAATTTCCTCGATTACCTTGAAGTTAAGGGAGTTGTTGGAAAACTGCGCTCCTAAAGCAATTTATAGACAAATTCAGACTATCTGATTTCTTGGAGTGTTTACTATCATTTATTGAGGTTACTTGAGTCCTAACTTTCAGTAATGGAGATACTTCATAATATATGGAGACCCATGGATACCGAGATATCCGACTCGACCGCCAAATTAGGGATTTTCACTCATTCTTGAAGCATCTTACAATCTTAAAGGGTTCTTCTCCGGTAGCGCCTCCGAAAGTTACTCTTGCACTTTTCTCGTATCTCGCTTCGTTTCCGAGCTGTAATCAAAAAGATGTTAAAATTGCTTTAATCGTCGAATTTCGCTGAAAATACGCCTTTTACGGTATTCGAGGACTTATGCAGGAAATCATCAATTCTTTCGGCTTTGAGGGGTACGTGTCGATGTATAAGTTCCTAGTAACTACTGAAGACTCAGTATGTCACAAAAATTTCCTCGATTACCTTGAAGTTAAGGGAGTTGTCGGAAAACTGCGCTCCTAAAGCAATTTATAGACAAATTCAGACTATCTGATTTCTTGGAGTGTTTACTATCATTTATTGAGGTTACTTGAGTCCTAACTTACAGTAATGGAGATACTTCAGAGTATATGGAGACCCATGGATACCGAGATATCCGACTCGACCGCCAAATTAGGGATTTTCACTCATTCTTGAAGCATCTTACAATCTTAAAGGGTTCTTCTCCGGTAGCGCCTCCGAAAGTTACTCTTGCACTTTTCTCGTATCTCGCTTCGTTTCCGAGCTGTAATCAAAAAGATGTTAAAATTGCTTAAATCGTCGAATTTCGCTGAAAATACGCCTTTTACGGTATTCGAAGACTTATGCAGGAAATCATCAATTCTTTCGGCTTTGAGGGGTACGTGTCGATGTATAAGTTCCTAGTAACTACTGAAGACTCAGTATGTCACAAAAATTTCCTCGATTACCTTGAAGTTAAGGGAGTTGTTGGAAAACTGCGCTCCTAAAGCAATTTATAAACAAATTCAGACTATTTTATTTCTTGAAGTGTGTACTATCATTTATTGAGGTTACTTGAGTCCTAACTTTCAGTAATGGAGATACTTCAGAGTATATGGAGACCCATGGATACCGAGATATCCGACTCGACCGCCTAATTAGGGATTTTCACTCATTCTTGAAGCAGCTTATAGCCAAAGCCCAATGTTACAATCTTAAAGGGTTCTTCTCCGGTAGCGCCTCCGAAAGTTACTCTTGCACTTTTCTCGTATCTCGCTTCGTTTCCGCGCTGTAATCAAAAAGACGTTAAAATTGCTTAAATCGTCGAATTTCTCTGAAAAAAGCCTTTTACGGTATTCGAGGACTTATGCAGGGAATCATCGATTCTTTCGGCTTTAAGGGGTACGTGTCGATGTATAAGTTCCTAGTAACTACTGAAGACTCAGTATGTCACAAAAATTTCCTCGATTACCTTGAAGTTAAGGGAGTTGTTGGAAAACTGCGCTCCTAAAGCAATTTATAGACAAATTCAGACTATCTGATTTCTTGGAGTGTTTACTATAATTTATTGAGGTTACTTGAGTCCTAACTTTCAGTAATGGAGATACTTCAGAGTATATGGAGACCCATGGATACCGAGATATCCGACTCGACCGCCAAATTAAGGATTTTCACTCATTCTTGAAGCAGCTTATGGCCAAAGCCCAATGTTACAATCTTAAAGGGTTCTTCTCCGGTAGGGCCTCCGAAAGTTACTCTTGCACTTTTCTCGTATGACGCTTCGTTTCCGAGCTGTAATCAAAAAGACGTTAAAATTGCTTAAATCGGCGAATTTCGCTGAAAATACGCCTTTTACGGTATTCGAGGACTTATGCAGGAAATCATCAATTCTTTCGGCTTTATGGGGTACGTGTCGATGTATAAGTCCTAGTAACTACTGAAGACTCAGTATGTCATAAAAATTTCCTCGATTACCTTGAAGTTAAGGGAGTTGTTGGAAAACTGCGCTCCTAAAGCAATTTATAGACAAATTCAGACTATTTTATTTCTTGAAGTGTTTACTATCATTTATTGAGGTTACTTGAGTCCTAACTTTCAGTAATGGAGATACTTCAGAGTATATGGAAACCCATGGATACCGTGATATCTGACTCGACCGCCAAATTAGGGATTTTCACTCATTCTTGAAGCAGCTTATGGCCAAAGCCCAAAGTTACAATCATAAAGGGTTCTTCTCCGGTGGCGCCTCCGAAAGTTACTCTTGCACTTTTCTCGTATCTGGCTTCGTTTCCGAGCTGTAATCAAAAAGACGTTAAAATTGATTAAATCGTCGAATGTCGCTGAAAATACGCTTTTTACGGTATTCGAGGACTTATGCAGGAAATCATCAATTCTTTCGGCTTTATGGGGTACGTGTCGATGTATAAGTTCCTAGTAACTACTGAAGACTCAGTATGTCACAAAAATTTCCTCGATTACTTTGAAGTTAAGGGAGTTGTTGGAAAACTGCGCTCCTAAAGCAATTTATAGACAAATTCAGACTATTTTATTTCTTGAAGTGTTTACTATCATTTATTGAGGTTACTTGAGTCCTAACTTTCAGTAATGGAGATACTTCAGAGTATATGGAGACAGATGGATACCGAGATATCTGACTCGACCGCCAAATTAGGTATTTTCACTCATTCTTGAAGCAGCTTATGGCCAAAGCCCAATGTTACAATCTTAAAGGGTTCTTCTCCGGTAGCGCCTCCGAAAGTTACTCTTGCACTTTTCTCGTATGACGCTTCGTTTCCAAGCTGTAATCAAAAAGACGTTAAAATTGATTAAATCGTCGAATTTCGCTGAAAATACGCCTTTTACGGTATTCGAGGACATATGCAGGAAATCATTAATTCTTTCGGCTTTAAGGGGTACGTGTCGATGTATAAGTTCCTAGTAACTACTAAAGACTCAGTATGTCACAAAAATTTCCTCGATTACTTTGAAGTTAAGGGAGTTGTTGGAAAACTGCGCTCCTAAAGCAATTTATAGACAAATTCAGACTATTTTATTTCTTGAAGTGTTTACTATCATTTATTGAGGTTATTTGAGTCCTAACTTTCAGTAATGGAGATACTTCAGAGTATATGGAGACCCATGGATACCGAGATAGCCGACTCGACCGCCAAATGAGGGATTTTCAGTCATTCTTGAAGCAGCTTATGGCCAAAGCCCAATGTTACAATCTTAAAGGGTTCTTCTCCGGCAGCGCATCCGAAAGTTACTCTTGCACTTTTCTCGTATGACGCTTCGTTTCCAAGCTGTAATCAAAAAGACGTTAAAATTGCTTAAATCGTCGAATTTCGCTGAAAATACCACTTTCACGGTACTAGAGGACTTATGCAGGAAATCATCCATTCTTTCGGCTGTAAGGGGTACGTGTCGATGTATAAGATCCTAGTAACTACTAAAGACTCAGTATGTCACAAAAATTTCCTCGATTACCTTGAAGTTAAGGGAGTTGTTGGAAAACTGCGCTCCTAAAGCAATTTATAGACAAATTCAGACTATTTTATTTCTTGAAGTGTTTACTATCATTTATTGAGGTTATTTGAGTCCTAACTTTCAGTAATGGAGATACTTCAGAGTATATGGAGACCCATGGATACCGAGATAGCCTACTCGACCGCCAAATGAGGGATTTTCAGTCATTCTTGAAGCAGCTTATGGCCAAAGCCCAATGTTACAATCTTAAAGGGTTCTACTCCGGTAGCGCCTCCGAAAGTTACTCTTGCACTTTTCTCGTATGACGCTTCGTTTCCGAGCTGTAATCAAAACGACGTTAAAATTGCTTAAACCGTCGAATTTCGCTGAAAATACGCCTTTTACGGTATTCGAGGACTTATGCAGGAAATCATCAATTCTTTCGGCTTTATGGGGTACGTGTCGATGTATAAGTTCCTAGTAACTACTGAAGACTCAGTATGTCACAAAAATTTCCTCGATTACCTTGAAGTTAAGGGAGTTGTTGGAAAACTGCGCTCCTAAAGCAATTTATAGACAAATTCAGACTATTTTATTTCTTGAAGTGTTTACTATCATTTATTGAGGTTACTTGAGTCCTAACTTTCAGTAATGGAGATACTTCAGAGTATATGGAGACCCATGGATACCGAGATATCTGACTCGACCGCCAAATTAGGTATTTTCACTCATTCTTGAAGCAGCTTATGGCCAAAGCCCAAAGTTACAATCATAAAGGGTTCTTCTCCGGTAGCGCCTCCGAAAGTTACTCTTGCACTTTTCTCGTATGACGCTTCGTTTCCGAGCTGTAATCAAAAAGACGTTAAAATTGCTTAAATCGTCAAATTTCCCTGAAAATAAGCCTTTTACGGTATTCGAGGACTTATGCAGGAAATCATCCATTCTTTCGGCTTTAAGGGGTACGTGTCGATTTATAAGTTCCTAGTAACTACTGAAGACTCAGTATGCCACAAAAATTTCGTCGATTACCTTGAAGTTGGAAAACTGCGCTCCTAAAGCAATTTATAGACAAATTCAGACTATCTGATTCCTTGGAGTGTTTACTATGATTTATTGAGGTTACTTGAGTCCTAACTTTCAGTAATGGAGATACTTCAGAGTATATGGAGTCCCATGGATACCGAGATATCTGACTCGACCGCCAAATTAGTGATTTTCACTCATTCTTGAAGCAGCTTATTTCCAAAGCCCAATGTTACAATCTTAAAGGGTTCTTCTCCGGTAGCGCCTCCGAAAGTTACTCTTGCACTTTTCTCGTATCTCGCTTCGTTTCCGAGCTGTAATCAAAAAGACGTTAAAATTGCTTAAATCGTCGAATTTCCCTGAAAATACGCCTTTTACGGTATTCGAGGACTTATGCAGGAAATCATCCATTCTTTCGGCTTTAAGTGGTACGTGTCGATGTATAAGTTCCTAATAACTACTGAAGACTCAGTATGTCACAAAAATTTCCTCGATTACCTTGAAGTTAAGGGAGTTGTTGGAAAACTGCGCTCCTAAAGCAATTTATAGACAAATTCAGACTATCTGACTTCTTGAAGTGTTTACTATCATTTATTGAGGTTACTTGAGTCCTAACTTTCAGTAATGGAGATACTTCAGAGTATATGGAGACCCATGGATACCGAGATATCCGACTCGACCGCCAAATTAGGAAGTTTCACTCATTCTTGAAGCAGCTTATGGCCAAAGCCCAATGTTACAATCTTAAAGGGTTCTTCTCCGGTAGCGCCTCCGAAAGTTACTCTTGCACTTTTTTAGTATCTCGCTTCGTTTCCGAGCTGTAATCAAAAAGACGTTAAAAATGCTTAAATCGTCGAATTTCGCTGAAAATACGCCTATTACTGTATTCGAGGACTTATGCAGGAAATCATCCATTCTTTCGGCTTTAAGGGGTACGTGTCGATGTATAAGTTCCTAGTAACTACTGAAGGCTCAGTATGTCACAAAAATTTCCTCGACTACCTTGAAGTTAAGGGAGTTGTTGGAAAACTGCGCTCCTAAAGCAATTTATAAACAAATTCAGACTATTTTATTTCTTGAAGTGTGTACTATCATTTATTGAGCTTACTTGAGTCCTAACTTTCAGTAATGGAGATACTTCAGAGTATATGAAGTCCCATGGATACCGAGATATCCGACTCGACCGCCAAATTAGGGAGTTTCACTCATTCTTGAAGCAGCTTGTGGCCGAAGCCCAATGTTACAATCTTAAAGGGTTCTTCTCCGGTAGCGCCTCCGAAAGTTACTCTTGCACTTTTCTCGTATGACGCTTCGTTTCCGAGCTGTAATCAAAACGACGTTAAAATTGCTTAAATCGTCGAATTTCGCTGAAAATACGCCTTTTACGGTATTCGACTACTTATGCAGGAAATCATCCATTCTTTCGGCTTTAAGGGGTACGAGTCGATGTATAAGTTCCTAGTAACTACTGAAGACTCAGTATGTCACAAAAATTTCCTCGATTACCTTGAAGTTAAGGGAGTTGTTGGAAAACTGCGCTCCTAAAGCAATTTATAGACAAATTCAGACTATTTTATTTCTTGAAGTGTTTACTATCATTTATTGAGGTTACTTGAGTCCTAACTTTCAGTAATGGAGATACTTCAGAGTATATGGAGACCCATGTATACCGAGATATCTGACTCGTCCGCCAAATTAGGGATTTTCACTCATTCTTGAAGCAGCTTATGGCCAAAGCCCAAAGTTACAATCATAAAGGGTTCTTCTCCGGTAGCGCCTCCGAAAGTTACTCTTGCACTTTTCTCGTATCTGGCTTCGTTTCCGAGCTGTAATCAAAAAGACGTTAAAATTGATTAAATCTTCGAATTTCGCTGAAAATACGCCTTTTACGGTATTCGAGGACTTATGCAGGAAATCATCCATTCTTTCGGCTTTAAGGGGTACGTGTCGATGTAATAGGTTCCTAGTAACTACTGAAGAGTCAGTATGTCACAAAAATTTCCTCGATTACCTTGAAGTTAAGGGAGTTGTTGGAAAACTGCGCTCCTAAAGCAGTTTATAGACAAACTCAGACTATCTGATTTCTTGGAGTGTTTACTATCATTTATTGAGGTTACTTGAGTCCTAACTTTCAGTAATGGAGATACTTCAGAGTATATGGAGACCCATGGATACCGAGATATCCGACTCGACCGCCAAATTAAGGATTTTCACTCATTCTTGAAGCAGCTTATGGCCAAAGCCCTATGTTACAATCTTAAAGGGTTCTTCTCCGGTAGGGCCTCCGAAAGTTACTCTTGCACTTTTCTCGTATGACGCTTCGTTTCCGAGCTGTAATCAAAAAGACGTTAAAATTGCTTAAATCGTCGAATTTCGCTGAAAATACGCCTTTTACGGTATTCGAGGACTTATGCAGGAAATCATCAATTCTTTCGGCTTTATGGGGTACGTGTCGATGTATAAGTTCCTAGTAACTACTGAAGACTCAGTATGTCACAAAAATTTCCTCGATTACCTTGAAGTTAAGGGAGTTGTTGGAAAACTGCGCTCCTAAAGCAATTTATAGACAAATTCAGACTATTTTATTTCTTGAAGTGTTTACTATCATTTATTGAGGTTACTTGAGTCCTAACTTTCAGTAATGGAGATACTTCAGAGTATATGGAGACCAATGGATACCGAGATATCTGACTCGACCGCCAAATTAGGTATTTTCACTCATTCTTGAAGCAGCTTATGGCCAAAGCCCAAAGTTACAATCATAAAGGGTTCTTCTCCGGTAGCGCCTCCGAAAGTTACTCTTGCACTTTTCTCGTATGACGCTTCGTTTCCGAGCTGTAATCAAAAAGACGTTAAAATTGCTTAAATCGTCAAATTTCGCTGAAAATAAGCCTTTTACGGTATTCGAGGACTTATGCAGGAAATCATCCATTCTTTCGGCTTTAAGGGGTACGTGTCGATTTATAAGTTCCTAGTAACTACTGAAGACTCAGTATGCCACAAAAATTTCGTCGATTACCTTGAAGTTGGAAAACTGCGCTCCTAAAGCAATTTATAGACAAATTCAGACTATCTGATTCCTTGGAGTGTTTACTATGATTTATTGAGGTTACTTGAGTCCTAACTTTCAGTAATGGAGATACTTCAGAGTATATGGAGACCCATGGATACCGAGATATCTGACTCCACCGCCAAATTAGTGATTTTCACTCATTCTTGAAGCAGCTTATTTCCAAAGCCCAATGTTACAATCTTAGAGGGTTCTTCTCCGGTAGCGCCTCCGAAAGTTACTCTTGCACTTTTCTCGTATCTCGCTTCGTTTCCGAGCTGTAATCAAAAAGACGTTAAAATTGCTTAAATCGTCGAATTTCCCTGAAAATACGCCTTTTACGGTATTCGAGGACTTATGCAGGAAATCATCCATTCTTTCGGCTTTAAGTGGTACGTGTCGATGTATAAGTTCCTAATAACTACTGAAGACTCAGTATGTCACAAAAATTTTCTCGATTACCTTGAAGTTAAGGGAGTTGTTGGAAAACTGCGCTCCTAAAGCAATTTATAGACAAATTCAGACTATCTGACTTCTTGAAGTGTTTACTATCATTTATTGAGGTTACTTGAGTCCTAACTTTCAGTAATGGAGATACTTCAGAGTATATGGAGACCCATGGATACCGAGATATCCGACTCGACCGCCAAATTAGGGAGTTTCACTCATTCTTGAAGCAGCTTGTGGCCGAAGCCCAATGTTACAATCTTAAAGGGTTCTTCTCCGGTAGCGCCTCCGAAAGTTACTCTTGCACTTTTCTCGTATGACGCTTCGTTTCCGAGCTGTAATCAAAACGACGTTAAAATTGCTTAAATCGTCGAATTTCGCTGAAAATACGCCTTTTACGGTATTCGACTACTTATGCAGGAAATCATCCATTCTTTCGGCTTTAAGGGGTACGAGTCGATGTATAAGTTCCTAGTAACTACTGAAGACTCAGTATGTCACAAAAATTTCCTCGATTACCTTGAAGTTAAGGGAGTTGTTGGAAAACTGCGCTCCTAAAGCAATTTATAGACAAATTCAGACTATTTTATTTCTTGAAGTGTTTACTATCATTTATTGAGGTTACTTGAGTCCTAACTTTCAGTAATGGAGATACTTCAGAGTATATGGAGACCCACGTATACCGAGATATCTGACTCGTCCGCCAAATTAGGGATTTTCACTCATTCTTGAAGCAGCTTATGGCCAAAGCCCAAAGTTACAATCATAAAGGGTTCTTCTCCGGTAGCGCCTCCGAAAGTTACTCTTGCACTTTTCTCGTATCTGGCTTCGTTTCCGAGCTGTAATCAAAAAGACGTTAAAATTGATTAAATCTTCGAATTTCGCTGAAAATACGCCTTTTACGGTATTCGAAGACTTATGCAGGAAATCATCCATTCTTTCGGCTATAAGGGGTACGTGTCGATGTAATAGGTTCCTAGTAACTACTGAAGAGTCAGTATGTCACAAAAATTTCCTCGATTACCTTGAAGTTAAGGGAGTTGTTGGAAAACTGCGCTCCTAAAGCAGTTTATAGACAAACTCAGACTATCTGATTTCTTGGAGTGTTTACTATCATTTATTGAGGTTACTTGAGTCCTAACTTTCAGTAATGGAGATACTTCAGAGTATATGGAGACCCATGGATACCGAGATATCCGACTCGACCGCCAAATTAGGGAGTTTCACTCATTCTTGAAGCAGCTTGTGGCCGAAGCCCAATGTTACAATCTTAAAGGGTTCTTCTCCGGTAGCGCCTCCGAAAGTTACTCTTGCACTTTTCTCGTATGACGCTTCGTTTCCGAGCTGTAAACAAAACGACGTTAAAATTGCTTAAATCGTCGAATTTCGCTGAAAATACGCCTTTTACGGTATTCGACTACTTATGCAGGAAATCATCCATTCTTTCGGCTTTAAGGGGTACGAGTCGATGTATAAGTTCCTAGTAACTACTGAAGACTCAGTATGTCACAAAAATTTCCTCGATTACCTTGAAGTTAAGGGAGTTGTTGGAAAACTGCGCTCCTAAAGCAATTTATAGACAAATTCAGACTATTTTATTTCTTGAAGTGTTTACTATCATTTATTGAGGTTACTTGAGTCCTAACTTTCAGTAATGGAGATACTTCAGAGTATATGGAGACAAATGTATACCGAGATATCTGACTCGTCCGCCAAATTAGGGATTTTCACTCATTCTTGAAGCAGCTTATGGCCAAAGCCCAAAGTTACAATCATAAAGGGTTCTTCTCCGGTAGCGCCTCCGAAAGTTACTCTTGCACTTTTCTCGTATCTGGCTTCGTTTCCGAGCTGTAATCAAAAAGACGTTAAAATTGATTAAATCTTCGAATTTCGCTGAAAATACGCCTTTTACGGTATTCGAAGACTTATGCAGGAAATCATCCATTCTTTCGGCTTTAAGGGGTACGTGTCGATGTAATAGGTTCCTAGTAACTACTGAAGAGTCAGTATGTCACAAAAATTTCCTCGATTACCTTGAAGTTAAGGGAGTTGTTGGAAAACTGCGCTCCTAAAGCAGTTTATAGACAAACTCAGACTATCTGATTTCTTGGAGTGTTTACTATCATTTATTGAGGTTACTTGAGTCCTAACTTTCAGTAATGGAGATACTTCAGAGTATATGGAGACCCATGGATACCGAGATATCCGACTCGACCGCCAAATTAAGGATTTTCACTCATTCTTGAAGCAGCTTATGGCCAAAGCCCTATGTTACAATCTTAAAGGGTTCTTCTCCGGTAGGGCCTCCGAAAGTTACTCTTGCACTTTTCTCGTATGACGCTTCGTTTCCGAGCTGTAATCAAAAAGACGTTAAAATTGCTTAAATCGTCGAATTTCGCTGAAAATACGCCTTTTACGGTATTCGAGGACTTATGCAGGAAATCATCAATTCTTTCGGCTTTATGGGGTACGTGTCGATGTATAAGTTCCTAGTAACTACTGAAGACTCAGTATGTCACAAAAATTTCCTCGATTACCTTGAAGTTAAGGGAGTTGTTGGAAAACTGCGCTCCTAAAGCAATTTATAGACAAATTCAGACTATTTTATTTCTTGAAGTGTTTACTATCATTTATTGAGGTTACTTGAGTCCTAACTTTCAGTAATGGAGATACTTCAGAGTATATGGAGACCCATGGATACCGAGATATCTGACTCGACCGCCAAATTAGGTATTTTCACTCATTCTTGAAGCAGCTTATGGCCAAAGCCCAAAGTTACAATCATAAAGGGTTCTTCTCCGGTAGCGCCTCCGAAAGTTACTCTTGCACTTTTCTCGTATGACGCTTCGTTTCCGAGTTGTAATCAAAAAGACGTTAAAATTGCTTAAATCGTCAAATTTCGCTGAAAATAAGCCTTTTACGGTATTCGAGGACTTATGCAGGAAATCATCCATTCTTTCGGCTTTAAGGGGTACGTGTCGATTTATAAGTTCCTAGTAACTACTGAAGACTCAGTATGCCACAAAAATTTCGTCGATTACCTTGAAGTTGGAAAACTGCGCTCCTAAAGCAATTTATAGACAAATTCAGACTATCTGATTCCTTGGAGTGTTTACTATGATTTATTGAGGTTACTTGAGTCCTAACTTTCAGTAATGGAGATACTTCAGAGTATATGGAGACCCATGGATACCGAGATATCTGACTCGACCGCCAAATTAGTGATTTTCACTCATTCTTGAAGCAGCTTATTTCCAAAGCCCAATGTTACAATCTTAAAGGGTTCTTCTCCGGTAGCGCCTCCGAAAGTTACTCTTGCACTTTTCTCGTATCTCGCTTCGTTTCCGAGCTGTAATCAAAAAGACGTTAAAATTGCTTAAATCGTCGAATTTCCCTGAAAATACGCCTTTTACGGTATTCGAGGACTTATGCAGGAAATCATCCATTCTTTCGGCTTTAAGTGGTACGTGTCGATGTATAAGTTCCTAATAACTACTGAAGACTCAGTATGTCACAAAAATTTCCTCGATTACCTTGAAGTTAAGGGAGTTGTTGGAAAACTGCGCTCCTAAAGCAATTTATAGACAAATTCAGACTATCTGACTTCTTGAAGTGTTTACTATCATTTATTGAGGTTACTTGAGTCCTAACTTTCAGTAATGGAGATACTTCAGAGTATATGGAGACCCATGGATACCGAGATATCCGAATCGACCGCCAAATTAGGAAGTTTCACTCATTCTTGAAGCAGCTTATGGCCAAAGCCCAATGTTACAATCTTAAAGGGTTCTTCTCCGGTAGCGCCTCCGAAAGTTACTCTTGCACTTTTTTAGTATCTCGCTTCGTTTCCGAGCTGTAATCAAAAAGACGTTAAAAATGCTTAAATCGTCGAATTTCGCTGAAAATACGCCTATTACTGTATTCGAGGACTTATGCAGGAAATCATCCATTCTTTCGGCTTTAAGGGGTACGTGTCGATGTATAAGTTCCTAGTAACTACTGAAGACTCAGTATGTCACAAAAATTTCCTCGATTACCTTGAAGTTAAGGGAGTTGTTGGAAAACTGCGCTCCTAAAGCAATTTATAGACAAATTCAGACTATTTTATTTCTTGAAGTGTTTACTATCATTTATTGAGGTTACTTGAGTCCTAACTTTCAGTAATGGAGATACTTCAGAGTATATGGAGACAAATGTATACCGAGATATCTGACTCGTCCGCCAAATTAGGGATTTTCACTCATTCTTGAAGCAGCTTATGGCCAAAGCCCAAAGTTACAATCATAAAGGGTTCTTCTCCGGTAGCGCCTCCGAAAGTTACTCTTGCACTTTTCTCGTATCTGGCTTCGTTTCCGAGCTGTAATCAAAAAGACGTTAAAATTGATTAAATCTTCGAATTTCGCTGAAAATACGCCTTTTACGGTATTCGAAGACTTATGCAGGAAATCATCCATTCTTTCGGCTTTAAGGGGTACGTGTCGATGTAATAGGTTCCTAGTAACTACTGAAGAGTCAGTATGTCACAAAAATTTCCTCGATTACCTTGAAGTTAAGGGAGTTGTTGGAAAACTGCGCTCCTAAAGCAGTTTATAGACAAACTCAGACTATCTGATTTCTTGGAGTGTTTACTATCATTTATTGAGGTTACTTGAGTCCTAACTTTCAGTAATGGAGATACTTCAGAGTATATGGAGACCCATGGATACCGAGATATCCGACTCGACCGCCAAATTAAGGATTTTCACTCATTCTTGAAGCAGCTTATGGCCAAAGCCCTATGTTACAATCTTAAAGGGTTCTTCTCCGGTAGGGCCTCCGAAAGTTACTCTTGCACTTTTCTCGTATGACGCTTCGTTTCCGAGCTGTAATCAAAAAGACGTTAAAATTGCTTAAATCGTCGAATTTCGCTGAAAATACGCCTTTTACGGTATTCGAGGACTTATGCAGGAAATCATCAATTCTTTCGGCTTTATGGGGTACGTGTCGATGTATAAGTTCCTAGTAACTACTGAAGACTCAGTATGTCACAAAAATTTCCTCGATTACCTTGAAGTTAAGGGAGTTGTTGGAAAACTGCGCTCCTAAAGCAATTTATAGACAAATTCAGACTATTTTATTTCTTGAAGTGTTTACTATCATTTATTGAGGTTACTTGAGTCCTAACTTTCAGTAATGGAGATACTTCAGAGTATATGGAGACCCATGGATACCGAGATATCTGACGCGACCGCCAAATTAGGTATTTTCACTCATTCTTGAAGCAGCTTATGGCCAAAGCCCAAAGTTACAATCATAAAGGGTTCTTCTCCGGTAGCGCCTCCGAAAGTTACTCTTGCACTTTTCTCGTATGACGCTTCGTTTCCGAGTTGTAATCAAAAAGACGTTAAAATTGCTTAAATCGTCAAATTTCGCTGAAAATAAGCCTTTTACGGTATTCGAGGACTTATGCAGGAAATCATCCATTCTTTCGGCTTTAAGGGGTACGTGTCGATTTATAAGTTCCTAGTAACTACTGAAGACTCAGTATGCCACAAAAATTTCGTCGATTACCTTGAAGTTGGAAAACTGCGCTCCTAAAGTAATTTATAGACAAATTCAGACTATCTGATTCCTTGGAGTGTTTACTATGATTTATTGAGGTTACTTGAGTCCTAACTTTCAGTAATGGAGATACTTCAGAGTATATGGAGACCCATGGATACCGAGATATCTGACTCGACCGCCAAATTAGTGATTTTCACTCATTCTTGAAGCAGCTTATTTCCAAAGCCCAATGTTACAATCTTAAAGGGTTCTTCTCCGGTAGCGCCTCCGAAAGTTACTCTTGCACTTTTCTCGTATCTCGCTTCGTTTCCGAGCTGTAATCAAAAAGACGTTAAAATTGCTTAAATCGTCGAATTTCCCTGAAAATACGCCTTTTACGGTATTCGAGGACTTATGCAGGAAATCATCCATTCTTTCGGCTTTAAGTGGTACGTGTCGATGTATAAGTTCCTAATAACTACTGAAGACTCAGTATGTCACAAAAATTTCCTCGATTACCTTGAAGTTAAGGGAGTTGTTGGAAAACTGCGCTCCTAAAGCAATTTATAGACAAATTCAGACTATCTGACTTCTTGAAGTGTTTACTATCATTTATTGAGGTTACTTGAGTCCTAACTTTCAGTAATGGAGATACTTCAGAGTATATGGAGACCCATGGATACCGAGATATCCGAATCGACCGCCAAATTAGGAAGTTTCACTCATTCTTGAAGCAGCTTATGGCCAAAGCCCAATGTTACAATCTTAAAGGGTTCTTCTCCGGTAGCGCCTCCGAAAGTTACTCTTGCACTTTTTTAGTATCTCGCTTCGTTTCCGAGCTGTAATCAAAAAGACGTTAAAAATGCTTAAATCGTCGAATTTCGCTGAAAATACGCCTATTACTGTATTCGAGGACTTATGCAGGAAATCATCCATTCTTTCGGCTTTAAGGGGTACGTGTCGATGTATAAGTTCCTAGTAACTACTGAAGGCTCAGTATGTCACAAAAATTTCCTCGACTACCTTGAAGTTAAGAGAGTTGTTGGAAAACTGCGCTCCTAAAGCAATTTATAAACAAATTCAGACTATTTTATTTCTTGAAGTGTGTACTATCATTTATTGAGCTTACTTGAGTCCTAACTTTCAGTAATGGAGATACTTCAGAGTATATGAAGTCCCATGGATACCGAGATATCCGACTCGACCGCCAAATTAGGGAGTTTCACTTGTTCTTGAAGCAGCTTGTGGCCGAAGCCCAATGTTACAATCTTAAAGGGTTCTTCTCCGGTAGCGCCTCCGAAAGTTACTCTTGCACTTTTCTCGTATGACGCTTCGTTTCCGAGCTGTAATCAAAACGACGTTAAAATTGCTTAAATCGTCGAATTTCGCTGAAAATACCACTTTCACGGTACTAGAGGACTTATGCAGGAAATCATCCATTTTTTCGGCTGTAAGGGGTACGTGTCGATGTATAAGATCCTAGTAACTACTAAAGACTCAGTATGTCACAAAAATTTCCTCGATTACCTTGAAGTTAAGGGAGTTGTTGGAAAACTGCGCTCCTAAAGCAATTTATAGACAAATTCAGACTATTTTATTTCTTGAAGTGTTTACTATCATTTATTGAGGTTATTTGAGTCCTAACTTTCAGTAATGGAGATACTTCAGAGTATATGGAGACCCATGGATACCGAGATAGCCTACTCGACCGCCAAATGAGGGATTTTCAGTCATTCTTGAAGCAGCTTATGGCCAAAGCCCAATGTTACAATCTTAAAGGGTTCTACTCCGGTAGCGCCTCCGAAAGTTACTCTTGCACTTTTCTCGTATGACGCTTCATTTCCGAGCTGTAATCAAAACGACGTTAAAATTGCTTAAACCGTCGAATTTCGCTGAAAATACGCCTTTTACGGTATTCGAGGACTTATGCAGGAAATCATCAATTCTTTCGGCTTTATGGGGTACGTGTCGATGTATAAGTTCCTAGTAACTACTGAAGACTCAGTATGTCACAAAAATTTCCTCGATTACCTTGAAGTTAAGGGAGTTGTTGGAAAACTGCGCTCCTAAAGCAATTTATAGACAAATTCAGACTATTTTATTTCTTGAAGTGTTTACTATCATTTATTGAGGTTACTTGAGTCCTAACTTTCAGTAATGGAGATACTTCAGAGTATATGGAGACCCATGGATACCGAGATATCTGACTCGACCGCCAAATTAGGTATTTTCACTCATTCTTGAAGCAGCTTGTGGCCGAAGCCCAATGTTACAATCTTAAAGGGTTCTTCTCCGGTAGCGCCTCCGAAAGTTACTCTTGCACTTTTCTCGTATGACGCTTCGTTTCCGAGCTGTAATCAAAACGACGTTAAAATTGCTTAAATCGTCGAATTTCGCTGAAAATACGCCTTTTACGGTATTCGACTACTTATGCAGGAAATCATCCATTCTTTCGGCTTTAAGGGGTACGAGTCGATGTATAAGTTCCTAGTAACTACTGAAGACTCAGTATGTCACAAAAATTTCCTCGATTACCTTGAAGTTAAGGGAGTTGTTGGAAAACTGCGCTCCTAAAGCAATTTATAGACAAATTCAGACTATTTTATTTCTTGAAGTGTTTACTATCATTTATTGAGGTTACTTGAGTCCTAACTTTCAGTAATGGAGATACTTCAGAGTATATGGAGACCCATGTATACCGAGATATCTGACTCGTCCGCCAAATTAGGGATTTTCACTCATTCTTGAAGCAGCTTATGGCCAAAGCCCAAAGTTACAATCATAAAGGGTTCTTCTCCGGTAGCGCCTCCGAAAGTTACTCTTGCACTTTTCTCGTATCTGGCTTCGTTTCCGAGCTGCAATCAAAAAGACGTTAAAATTGATTAAATCTTCGAATTTCGCTGAAAATACGCCTTTTACGGTATTCGAGGACTTATGCAGGAAATCATCCATTCTTTCGGCTTTAAGGGGTACGTGTCGATGTAATAGGTTCCTAGTAACTACTGAAGAGTCAGTATGTCACAAAAATTTCCTCGATTACCTTGAAGTTAAGGGAGTTGTTGGAAAACTGCGCTCCTAAAGCAGTTTATAGACAAACTCAGACTATCTGATTTCTTGGAGTGTTTACTATCATTTATTGAGGTTACTTGAGTCCTAACTTTCAGTAATGGAGATACTTCAGAGTATATGGAGACCCATGGATACCGAGATATCCGACTCGACCGCCAAATTAAGGATTTTCACTCATTCTTGAAGCAGCTTATGGCCAAAGCCCTATGTTACAATCTTAAAGGGTTCTTCTCCGGTAGGGCCTCCGAAAGTTACTCTTGCACTTTTCTCGTATGACGCTTCGTTTCCGAGCTGTAATCAAAAAGACGTTAAAATTGCTTAAATCGTCGAATTTCGCTGAAAATACGCCTTTTACGGTATTCGAGGACTTATGCAGGAAATCATCAATTCTTTCGGCTTTATGGGGTACGTGTCGATGTATAAGTTCCTAGTAACTACTGAAGACTCAGTATGTCACAAAAATTTCCTCGATTACCTTGAAGTTAAGGGAGTTGTTGGAAAACTGCGCTCCTAAAGCAATTTATAGACAAATTCAGACTATTTTATTTCTTGAAGTGTTTACTATCATTTATTGAGGTTACTTGAGTCCTAACTTTCAGTAATGGAGATACTTCAGAGTATATGGAGACCCATGGATACCGAGATATCTGACTCGACCGCCAAATTAGGTATTTTCACTCATTCTTGAAGCAGCTTATGGCCAAAGCCCAAAGTTACAATCATAAAGGGTTCTTCTCCGGTAGCGCCTCCGAAAGTTACTCTTGCACTTTTCTCGTATGACGCTTCGTTTCCGAGCTGTAATCAAAAAGACGTTAAAATTGCTTAAATCGTCAAATTTCGCTGAAAATAAGCCTTTTACGGTATTCGAGGACTTATGCAGGAAATCATCCAATCTTTCGGCTTTAAGGGGTACGTGTCGATTTATAAGTTCCTAGTAACTACTGAAGACTCAGTATGCCACAAAAATTTCGTCGATTACCTTGAAGTTGTAAAACTGCGCTCCTAAAGCAATTTATAGACAAATTCAGACTATCTGATTCCTTGGAGTGTTTACTATGATTTATTGAGGTTACTTGAGTCCTAACTTTCAGTAATGGAGATACTTCAGAGTATATGGAGACCCATGGATACCGAGATATCTGACTCCACCGCCAAATTAGTGATTTTCACTCATTCTTGAAGCAGCTTATTTCCAAAGCCCAATGTTACAATCTTAGAGGGTTCTTCTCCGGTAGCGCCTCCGAAAGTTACTCTTGCACTTTTCTCGTATCTCGCTTCGTTTCCGAGCTGTAATCAAAAAGACGTTAAAATTGCTTAAATCGTCGAATTTCCCTGAAAATACGCCTTTTACGGTATTCGAGGACTTATGCAGGAAATCATCCATTCTTTCGGCTTTAAGTGGTACGTGTCGATGTATAAGTTCCTAATAACTACTGAAGACTCAGTATGTCACAAAAATTTTCTCGATTACCTTGAAGTTAAGTTAGTTGTTGGAAAACTGCGCTCCTAAAGCAATTTATAGACAAATTCAGACTATCTGACTTCTTGAAGTGTTTACTATCATTTATTGAGGTTACTTGAGTCCTAACTTTCAGTAATGGAGATACTTCAGAGTATATGGAGACCCATGGATACCGAGATATCCGACTCGACCGCCAAATTAGGGAGTTTCACTCATTCTTGAAGCAGCTTGTGGCCGAAGCCCAATGTTACAATCTTAAAGGGTTCTTCTCCGGTAGCGCCTCCGAAAGTTACTCTTGCACTTTTCTCGTATGACGCTTCGTTTCCGAGCTGTAATCAAAACGACGTTAAAATTGCTTAAATCGTCGAATTTCGCTGAAAATACGCCTTTTACGGTATTCGACTACTTATGCAGGAAATCATCCATTCTTTCGGCTTTAAGGGGTACGAGTCGATGTATAAGTTCCTAGTAACTACTGAAGACTCAGTATGTCACAAAAATTTCCTCGATTACCTTGAAGTTAAGGGAGTTGTTGGAAAACTGCGCTCCTAAAGCAATTTATAGACAAATTCAGACTATTTTATTTCTTGAAGTGTTTACTATCATTTATTGAGGTTACTTGAGTCCTAACTTTCAGTAATGGAGATACTTCAGAGTATATGGAGACCCACGTATACCGAGATATCTGACTCGTCCGCCAAATTAGGGATTTTCACTCATTCTTGAAGCAGCTTATGGCCAAAGCCCAAAGTTACAATCATAAAGGGTTCTTCTCCGGTAGCGCCTCCGAAAGTTACTCTTGCACTTTTCTCGTATCTGGCTTCGTTTCCGAGCTGTAATCAAAAAGACGTTAAAATTGATTAAATCTTCGAATTTCGCTGAAAATACGCCTTTTACGGTATTCGAAGACTTATGCAGGAAATCATCCATTCTTTCGGCTTTAAGGGGTACGTGTCGATGTAATAGGTTCCTAGTAACTACTGAAGAGTCAGTATGTCACAAAAATTTCCTCGATTACCTTGAAGTTAAGGGAGTTGTTGGAAAACTGCGCTCCTAAAGCAGTTTATAGACAAACTCAGACTATCTGATTTCTTGGAGTGTTTACTATCATTTATTGAGGTTACTTGAGTCCTAACTTTCAGTAATGGAGATACTTCAGAGTATATGGAGACCCATGGATACCGAGATATCCGACTCGACCGCCAAATTAGGGAGTTTCACTCATTCTTGAAGCAGCTTGTGGCCGAAGCCCAATGTTACAATCTTAAAGGGTTCTTCTCCGGTAGCGCCTCCGAAAGTTACTCTTGCACTTTTCTCGTATGACGCTTCGTTTCCGAGCTGTAAACAAAACGACGTTAAAATTGCTTAAATCGTCGAATTTCGCTGAAAATACGCCTTTTACGGTATTCGACTACTTATGCAGGAAATCATCCATTCTTTCGGCTTTAAGGGGTACGAGTCGATGTATAAGTTCCTAGTAACTACTGAAGACTCAGTATGTCACAAAAATTTCCTCGATTACCTTGAAGTTAAGGGAGTTGTTGGAAAACTGCGCTCCTAAAGCAATTTATAGACAAATTCAGACTATTTTATTTCTTGAAGTGTTTACTATCATTTATTGAGGTTACTTGAGTCCTAACTTTCAGTAATGGAGATACTTCAGAGTATATGGAGACAAATGTATACCGAGATATCTGACTCGTCCGCCAAATTAGGGATTTTCACTCATTCTTGAAGCAGCTTATGGCCAAAGCCCAAAGTTACAATCATAAAGGGTTCTTCTCCGGTAGCGCCTCCGAAAGTTACTCTTGCACTTTTCTCGTATCTGGCTTCGTTTCCGAGCTGTAATCAAAAAGACGTTAAAATTGATTAAATCTTCGAATTTCGCTGAAAATACGCCTTTTACGGTATTCGAAGACTTATGCAGGAAATCATCCATTCTTTCGGCTTTAAGGGGTACGTGTCGATGTAATAGGTTCCTAGTAACTACTGAAGAGTCAGTATGTCACAAAAATTTCCTCGATTACCTTGAAGTTAAGGGAGTTGTTGGAAAACTGCGCTCCTAAAGCAGTTTATAGACAAACTCAGACTATCTGATTTCT
Organism: Xestobium rufovillosum; assembly: GCA_963966045.1. Taxonomy (NCBI): domain Eukaryota; kingdom Metazoa; phylum Arthropoda; class Insecta; order Coleoptera; family Ptinidae; genus Xestobium; species Xestobium rufovillosum. Next base: position 7,681,437 of record OZ014493.1, read on the forward strand.
TGGAGTGTTTACTATCATTTATTGAGGTTACTTGAGTCCTAACTTTCAGTAATGGAGATACTTCAGAGTATATGGAGACCCATGGATACCGAGATATCCGACTCGACCGCCAAATTAAGGATTTTCACTCATTCTTGAAGCAGCTTATGGCCAAAGCCCTATGTTACAATCTTAAAGGGTTCTTCTCCGGTAGGGCCTCCGAAAGTTACTCTTGCACTTTTCTCGTATGACGCTTCGTTTCCGAGCTGTAATCAAAAAGACGTTAAAATTGCTTAAATCGTCGAATTTCGCTGAAAATACGCCTTTTACGGTATTCGAGGACTTATGCAGGAAATCATCAATTCTTTCGGCTTTATGGGGTACGTGTCGATGTATAAGTTCCTAGTAACTACTGAAGACTCAGTATGTCACAAAAATTTCCTCGATTACCTTGAAGTTAAGGGAGTTGTTGGAAAACTGCGCTCCTAAAGCAATTTATAGACAAATTCAGACTATTTTATTTCTTGAAGTGTTTACTATCATTTATTGAGGTTACTTGAGTCCTAACTTTCAGTAATGGAGATACTTCAGAGTATATGGAGACCCATGGATACCGAGATATCTGACTCGACCGCCAAATTAGGTATTTTCACTCATTCTTGAAGCAGCTTATGGCCAAAGCCCAAAGTTACAATCATAAAGGGTTCTTCTCCGGTAGCGCCTCCGAAAGTTACTCTTGCACTTTTCTCGTATGACGCTTCGTTTCCGAGTTGTAATCAAAAAGACGTTAAAATTGCTTAAATCGTCAAATTTCGCTGAAAATAAGCCTTTTACGGTATTCGAGGACTTATGCAGGAAATCATCCATTCTTTCGGCTTTAAGGGGTACGTGTCGATTTATAAGTTCCTAGTAACTACTGAAGACTCAGTATGCCACAAAAATTTCGTCGATTACCTTGAAGTTGGAAAACTGCGCTCCTAAAGCAATTTATAGACAAATTCAGACTATCTGATTCCTTGGAGTGTTTACTATGATTTATTGAGGTTACTTGAGTCCTAACTTTCAGTAATGGAGATACTTCAGAGTATATGGAGACCCATGGATACCGAGATATCTGACTCGACCGCCAAATTAGTGATTTTCACTCAATCTTGAAGCAGCTTATTTCCAAAGCCCAATGTTACAATCTTAAAGGGTTCTTCTCCGGTAGCGCCTCCGAAAGTTACTCTTGCACTTTTCTCGTATCTCGCTTCGTTTCCGAGCTGTAATCAAAAAGACGTTAAAATTGCTTAAATCGTCGAATTTCCCTGAAAATACGCCTTTTACGGTATTCGAGGACTTATGCAGGAAATCATCCATTCTTTCGGCTTTAAGTGGTACGTGTCGATGTATAAGTTCCTAATAACTACTGAAGACTCAGTATGTCACAAAAATTTCCTCGATTACCTTGAAGTTAAGGGAGTTGTTGGAAAACTGCGCTCCTAAAGCAATTTATAGACAAATTCAGACTATCTGACTTCTTGAAGTGTTTACTATCATTTATTGAGGTTACTTGAGTCCTAACTTTCAGTAATGGAGATACTTCAGAGTATATGGAGACCCATGGATACCGAGATATCCGAATCGACCGCCAAATTAGGAAGTTTCACTCATTCTTGAAGCAGCTTATGGCCAAAGCCCAATGTTACAATCTTAAAGGGTTCTTCTCCGGTAGCGCCTCCGAAAGTTACTCTTGCACTTTTTTAGTATCTCGCTTCGTTTCCGAGCTGTAATCAAAAAGACGTTAAAAATGCTTAAATCGTCGAATTTCGCTGAAAATACGCCTATTACTGTATTCGAGGACTTATGCAGGAAATCATCCATTCTTTCGGCTTTAAGGGGTACGTGTCGATGTATAAGTTCCTAGTAACTACTGAAGACTCAGTATGTCACAAAAATTTCCTCGATTACCTTGAAGTTAAGGGAGTTGTTGGAAAACTGCGCTCCTAAAGCAATTTATAGACAAATTCAGACTATTTTATTTCTTGAAGTGTTTACTATCATTTATTGAGGTTACTTGAGTCCTAACTTTCAGTAATGGAGATACTTCAGAGTATATGGAGACAAATGTATACCGAGATATCTGACTCGTCCGCCAAATTAGGGATTTTCACTCATTCTTGAAGCAGCTTATGGCCAAAGCCCAAAGTTACAATCATAAAGGGTTCTTCTCCGGTAGCGCCTCCGAAAGTTACTCTTGCACTTTTCTCGTATCTGGCTTCGTTTCCGAGCTGTAATCAAAAAGACGTTAAAATTGATTAAATCTTCGAATTTCGCTGAAAATACGCCTTTTACGGTATTCGAAGACTTATGCAGGAAATCATCCATTCTTTCGGCTTTAAGGGGTACGTGTCGATGTAATAGGTTCCTAGTAACTACTGAAGAGTCAGTATGTCACAAAAATTTCCTCGATTACCTTGAAGTTAAGGGAGTTGTTGGAAAACTGCGCTCCTAAAGCAGTTTATAGACAAACTCAGACTATCTGATTTCTTGGAGTGTTTACTATCATTTATTGAGGTTACTTGAGTCCTAACTTTCAGTAATGGAGATACTTCAGAGTATATGGAGACCCATGGATACCGAGATATCCGACTCGACCGCCAAATTAAGGATTTTCACTCATTCTTGAAGCAGCTTATGGCCAAAGCCCTATGTTACAATCTTAAAGGGTTCTTCTCCGGTAGGGCCTCCGAAAGTTACTCTTGCACTTTTCTCGTATGACGCTTCGTTTCCGAGCTGTAATCAAAAAGACGTTAAAATTGCTTAAATCGTCGAATTTCGCTGAAAATACGCCTTTTACGGTATTCGAGGACTTATGCAGGAAATCATCAATTCTTTCGGCTTTATGGGGTACGTGTCGATGTATAAGTTCCTAGTAACTACTGAAGACTCAGTATGTCACAAAAATTTCCTCGATTACCTTGAAGTTAAGGGAGTTGTTGGAAAACTGCGCTCCTAAAGCAATTTATAGACAAATTCAGACTATTTTATTTCTTGAAGTGTTTACTATCATTTATTGAGGTTACTTGAGTCCTAACTTTCAGTAATGGAGATACTTCAGAGTATATGGAGACCCATGGATACCGAGATATCTGACTCGACCGCCAAATTAGGTATTTTCACTCATTCTTGAAGCAGCTTATGGCCAAAGCCCAAAGTTACAATCATAAAGGGTTCTTCTCCGGTAGCGCCTCCGAAAGTTACTCTTGCACTTTTCTCGTATGACGCTTCGTTTCCGAGTTGTAATCAAAAAGACGTTAAAATTGCTTAAATCGTCAAATTTCGCTGAAAATAAGCCTTTTACGGTATTCGAGGACTTATGCAGGAAATCATCCATTCTTTCGGCTTTAAGGGGTACGTGTCGATTTATAAGTTCCTAGTAACTACTGAAGACTCAGTATGCCACAAAAATTTCGTCGATTACCTTGAAGTTGGAAAACTGCGCTCCTAAAGCAATTTATAGACAAATTCAGACTATCTGATTCCTTGGAGTGTTTACTATGATTTATTGAGGTTACTTGAGTCCTAACTTTCAGTAATGGAGATACTTCAGAGTATATGGAGACCCATGGATACCGAGATATCTGACTCGACCGCCAAATTAGTGATTTTCACTCATTCTTGAAGCAGCTTATTTCCAAAGCCCAATGTTACAATCTTAAAGGGTTCTTCTCCGGTAGCGCCTCCGAAAGTTACTCTTGCACTTTTCTCGTATCTCGCTTCGTTTCCGAGCTGTAATCAAAAAGACGTTAAAATTGCTTAAATCGTCGAATTTCCCTGAAAATACGCCTTTTACGGTATTCGAGGACTTATGCAGGAAATCATCCATTCTTTCGGCTTTAAGTGGTACGTGTCGATGTATAAGTTCCTAATAACTACTGAAGACTCAGTATGTCACAAAAATTTCCTCGATTACCTTGAAGTTAAGGGAGTTGTTGGAAAACTGCGCTCCTACAGCAATTTATAGACAAATTCAGACTATCTGACTTCTTGAAGTGTTTACTATCATTTATTGAGGTTACTTGAGTCCTAACTTTCAGTAATGGAGATACTTCAGAGTATATGGAGACCCATGGATACCGAGATATCCGAATCGACCGCCAAATTAGGAAGTTTCACTCATTCTTGAAGCAGCTTATGGCCAAAGCCCAATGTTACAATCTTAAAGGGTTCTTCTCCGGTAGCGCCTCCGAAAGTTACTCTTGCACTTTTTTAGTATCTCGCTTCGTTTCCGAGCTGTAATCAAAAAGACGTTAAAAATGCTTAAATCGTCGAATTTCGCTGAAAATACGCCTATTACTGTATTCGAGGACTTATGCAGGAAATCATCCATTCTTTCGGCTTTAAGGGGTACGTGTCGATGTATAAGTTCCTAGTAACTACTGAAGGCTCAGTATGTCACAAAAATTTCCTCGACTACCTTGAAGTTAAGAGAGTTGTTGGAAAACTGCGCTCCTAAAGCAATTTATAAACAAATTCAGACTATTTTATTTCTTGAAGTGTGTACTATCATTTATTGAGCTTACTTGAGTCCTAACTTTCAGTAATGGAGATACTTCAGAGTATATGAAGTCCCATGGATACCGAGATATCCGACTCGACCGCCAAATTAGGGAGTTTCACTTGTTCTTGAAGCAGCTTGTGGCCGAAGCCCAATGTTACAATCTTAAAGGGTTCTTCTCCGGTAGCGCCTCCGAAAGTTACTCTTGCACTTTTCTCGTATGACGCTTCGTTTCCGAGCTGTAATCAAAACGACGTTAAAATTGCTTAAATCGTCGAATTTCGCTGAAAATACCACTTTCACGGTACTAGAGGACTTATGCAGGAAATCATCCATTCTTTCGGCTGTAAGGGGTACGTGTCGATGTATAAGATCCTAGTAACTACTAAAGACTCAGTATGTCACAAAAATTTCCTCGATTACCTTGAAGTTAAGGGAGTTGTTGGAAAACTGCGCTCCTAAAGCAATTTATAGACAAATTCAGACTATTTTATTTCTTGAAGTGTTTACTATCATTTATTGAGGTTATTTGAGTCCTAACTTTCAGTAATGGAGATACTTCAGAGTATATGGAGACCCATGGATACCGAGATAGCCTACTCGACCGCCAAATGAGGGATTTTCAGTCATTCTTGAAGCAGCTTATGGCCAAAGCCCAATGTTACAATCTTAAAGGGTTCTACTCCGGTAGCGCCTCCGAAAGTTACTCTTGCACTTTTCTCGTATGACGCTTCATTTCCGAGCTGTAATCAAAACGACGTTAAAATTGCTTAAACCGTCGAATTTCGCTGAAAATACGCCTTTTACGGTATTCGAGGACTTATGCAGGAAATCATCAATTCTTTCGGCTTTATGGGGTACGTGTCGATGTATAAGTTCCTAGTAACTACTGAAGACTCAGTATGTCACAAAAATTTCCTCGATTACCTTGAAGTTAAGGGAGTTGTTGGAAAACTGCGCTCCTAAAGCAATTTATAGACAAATTCAGACTATTTTATTTCTTGAAGTGTTTACTATCATTTATTGAGGTTACTTGAGTCCTAACTTTCAGTAATGGAGATACTTCAGAGTATATGGAGACCCATGGATACCGAGATATCTGACTCGACCGCCAAATTAGGTATTTTCACTCATTCTTGAAGCAGCTTGTGGCCGAAGCCCAATGTTACAATCTTAAAGGGTTCTTCTCCGGTAGCGCCTCCGAAAGTTACTCTTGCACTTTTCTCGTATGACGCTTCGTTTCCGAGCTGTAATCAAAACGACGTTAAAATTGCTTAAATCGTCGAATTTCGCTGAAAATACGCCTTTTACGGTATTCGACTACTTATGCAGGAAATCATCCATTCTTTCGGCTTTAAGGGGTACGAGTCGATGTATAAGTTCCTAGTAACTACTGAAGACTCAGTATGTCACAAAAATTTCCTCGATTACCTTGAAGTTAAGGGAGTTGTTGGAAAACTGCGCTCCTAAAGCAATTTATAGACAAATTCAGACTATTTTATTTCTTGAAGTGTTTACTATCATTTATTGAGGTTACTTGAGTCCTAACTTTCAGTAATGGAGATACTTCAGAGTATATGGAGACCCATGTATACCGAGATATCTGACTCGTCCGCCAAATTAGGGATTTTCACTCATTCTTGAAGCAGCTTATGGCCAAAGCCCAAAGTTACAATCATAAAGGGTTCTTCTCCGGTAGCGCCTCCGAAAGTTACTCTTGCACTTTTCTCGTATCTGGCTTCGTTTCCGAGCTGTAATCAAAAAGACGTTAAAATTGATTAAATCTTCGAATTTCGCTGAAAATACGCCTTTTACGGTATTCGAGGACTTATGCAGGAAATCATCCATTCTTTCGGCTTTAAGGGGTACGTGTCGATGTAATAGGTTCCTAGTAACTACTGAAGAGTCAGTATGTCACAAAAATTTCCTCGATTACCTTGAAGTTAAGGGAGTTGTTGGAAAACTGCGCTCCTAAAGCAGTTTATAGACAAACTCAGACTATCTGATTTCTTGGAGTGTTTACTATCATTTATTGAGGTTACTTGAGTCCTAACTTTCAGTAATGGAGATACTTCAGAGTATATGGAGACCCATGGATACCGAGATATCCGACTCGACCGCCAAATTAAGGATTTTCACTCATTCTTGAAGCAGCTTATGACCAAAGCCCTATGTTACAATCTTAAAGGGTTCTTCTCCGGTAGGGCCTCCGAAAGTTACTCTTGCACTTTTCTCGTATGACGCTTCGTTTCCGAGCTGTAATCAAAAAGACGTTAAAATTGCTTAAATCGTCGAATTTCGCTGAAAATACGCCTTTTACGGTATTCGAGGACTTATGCAGGAAATCATCAATTCTTTCGGCTTTATGGGGTACGTGTCGATGCATAAGTTCCTAGTAACTACTGAAGACTCAGTATGTCATAAAAATTTCCTCGATTACCTTGAAGTTAAGGGAGTTGTTGGAAAACTGCGCTCCTAAAGCAATTTATAGACAAATTCAGACTATTTTATTTCTTGAAGTGTTTACTATCATTTATTGGGGTTACTTGAGTCCTAACTTTCAGTAATGGAGATACTTCAGAGTATATGGAGACCCATGGATACCGAGATATCCGAATCGACCGCCAAATTAGGAAGTTTCACTCATTCTTGAAGCAGCTTATGGCCAAAGCCCAATGTTACAATCTTAAAGGGTTCTTCTCCGGTAGCGCCTCCGAAAGTTACTCTTGCACTTTTTTAGTATCTCGCTTCGTTTCCGAGCTGTAATCAAAAAGACGTTAAAAATGCTTAAATCGTCGAATTTCGCTGAAAATACGCCTATTACTGTATTCGAGGACTTATGCAGGAAATCATCCATTCTTTCGGCTTTAAGGGGTACGTGTCGATGTATAAGTTCCTAGTAACTACTGAAGGCTCAGTATGTCACAAAAATTTCCTCGACTACCTTGAAGTTAAGAGAGTTGTTGGAAAACTGCGCTCCTAAAGCAATTTATAAACAAATTCAGACTATTTTATTTCTTGAAGTGTGTACTATCATTTATTGAGCTTACTTGAGTCCTAACTTTCAGTAATGGAGATACTTCAGAGTATATGAAGTCCCATGGATACCGAGATATCCGACTCGACCGCCAAATTAGGGAGTTTCACTTGTTCTTGAAGCAGCTTGTGGCCGAAGCCCAATGTTACAATCTTAAAGGGTTCTTCTCCGGTAGCGCCTCCGAAAGTTACTCTTGCACTTTTCTCGTATGACGCTTCGTTTCCGAGCTGTAATCAAAAAGACGTTAAAATTGCTTAAATCGTCGAATTTCGCTGAAAATACGCCTTTTACGGTATTCGAGGACTTATGCAGGAAATCATCAATTCTTTCGGCTTTATGGGGTACGTGTCGATGCATAAGTTCCTAGTAACTACTGAAGACTCAGTATGTCATAAAAATTTCCTCGATTACCTTGAAGTTAAGGGAGTTGTTGGAAAACTGCGCTCCTAAAGCAATTTATAGACAAATTCAGACTATTTTATTTCTTGAAGTGTTTACTATCATTTATTGGGGTTACTTGAGTCCTAACTTTCAGTAATGGAGATACTTCAGAGTATATGGAGACCCATGGATACCGAGATATCTGACTCGACCGCCAAATTAGGGATTTTCACTCATTCTTGAAGCAGCTTATTGCCAAAGCCCAAAGTTACAATCATAAAGGGTTCTTCTCCGGTAGGGCCTCCGAAAGTTACTCTTGCACTTTTCTCGTATGACGCTTCGTTTCCGAGCTGTAATCAAAAAGACGTTAAAATTCCTTAAATCGTCGAATTTCGCTGAAAATACGCCTTTTACGGTATTCGAGGACTTATGCAGGAAATCATCAATTCTTTCGGCTTTATGGGGTACGTGTCGATGTATAAGTTCCTAGTAACTACTGAAGACTCAGTATGTCACAAAAATTTCCTCGATTACCTTGAAGTTAAGGGAGTTGTTGGAAAACTGCGCTCCTAAAGCAATTTATAGACAAATTCAGACTATTTTATTTCTTGAAGTGTTTACTATCATTTATTGAGGTTACTTGAGTCCTAACTTTCAGTAATGGAGATACTTCAGAGTATATGGAGACCCATGGATACCGAGATATCTGACTCGACCGCCAAATTAGGTATTTTCACTCATTCTTGAAGCAGCTTATGGCCAAAGCCCAAAGTTACAATCATAAAGGGTTCTTCTCCGGTAGCGCCTCCGAAAGTTACTCTTGCACTTTTCTCGTATGACGCTTCGTTTCCGAGCTGTAATCAAAAAGACGTTAAAATTGCTTAAATCGTCAAATTTCGCTGAAAATAAGCCTTTTACGGTATTCGAGGACTTATGCAGGAAATCATCCATTCTTTCGGCTTTAAGGGGTACGTGTCGATTTATAAGTTCCTAGTAACTACTGAAGACTCAGTATGCCACAAAAATTTCGTCGATTACCTTGAAGTTGGAAAACTGCGCTCCTAAAGCAATTTATAGACAAATTCAGACTATCTGATTCCTTGGAGTGTTTACTATGATTTATTGAGGTTACTTGAGTCCTAACTTTCAGTAATGGAGATACTTCAGAGTATATGGAGACCCATGGATACCGAGATATCTGACTCGACCGCCAAATTAGTGATTTTCACTCATTCTTGAAGCAGCTTATTTCCAAAGCCCAATGTTACAATCTTAAAGGGTTCTTCTCCGGTAGCGCCTCCGAAAGTTACTCTTGCACTTTTTTAGTATCTCGCTTCGTTTCCGAGCTGTAATCAAAAAGACGTTAAAAATGCTTAAATCGTCGAATTTCGCTGAAAATACGCCTATTACTGTATTCGAGGACTTATGCAGGAAATCATCCATTCTTTCGGCTTTAAGGGGTACGTGTCGATGTATAAGTTCCTAGTAACTACTGAAGGCTCAGTATGTCACAAAAATTTCCTCGACTACCTTGAAGTTAAGAGAGTTGTTGGAAAACTGCGCTCCTAAAGCAATTTATAAACAAATTCAGACTATTTTATTTCTTGAAGTGTGTACTATCATTTATTGAGCTTACTTGAGTCCTAACTTTCAGTAATGGAGATACTTCAGAGTATATGAAGTCCCATGGATACCGAGATATCCGACTCGACCGCCAAATTAGGGAGTTTCACTTGTTCTTGAAGCAGCTTGTGGCCGAAGCCCAATGTTACAATCTTAAAGGGTTCTTCTCCGGTAGCGCCTCCGAAAGTTACTCTTGCACTTTTCTCGTATGACGCTTCGTTTCCGAGCTGTAATCAAAACGACGTTAAAATTGCTTAAATCGTCGAATTTCGCTGAAAATACGCCTTTTACGGTATTCGACTACTTATGCAGGAAATCATCCATTCTTTCGGCTTTAAGGGGTACGAGTCGATGTATAAGTTCCTAGTAACTACTGAAGACTCAGTATGTCACAAAAATTTCCTCGATTACCTTGAAGTTAAGGGAGTTGTTGGAAAACTGCGCTCCTAAAGCAATTTATAGACAAATTCAGACTATTTTATTTCTTGAAGTGTTTACTATCATTTATTGAGGTTACTTGAGTCCTAACTTTCAGTAATGGAGATACTTCAGAGTATATGGAGACCCATGTATACCGAGATATCTGACTCGTCCGCCAAATTAGGGATTTTCACTCATTCTTGAAGCAGCTTATGGCCAAAGCCCAAAGTTACAATCATAAAGGGTTCTTCTCCGGTAGCGCCTCCGAAAGTTACTCTTGCACTTTTCTCGTATGACGCTTCGTTTCCGAGCTGTAATCAAAAAGACGTTAAAATTGCTTAAATCGTCGAATTTCCCTGAAAATACGCCTTTTACGGTATTCGAGGACTTATGCAGGAAATCATCCATTCTTTCGGCTTTAAGTGGTACGTGTCGATGTATAAGTTCCTAATAACTACTGAAGACTCAGTATGCCACAAAAATTTCGTCGATTACCTTGAAGTTGGAAAACTGCGCTCCTAAAGCAATTTATAGACAAATTCAGACTATCTGATTCCTTGGAGTGTTTACTATGATTTATTGAGGTTACTTGAGTCCTAACTTTCAGTAATGGAGATACTTCAGAGTATATGGAGACCCATGGATACCGAGATATCTGACTCCACCGCCAAATTAGTGATTTTCACTCATTCTTGAAGCAGCTTATTTCCAAAGCCCAATGTTACAATCTTAAAGGGTTCTTCTCCGGTAGCGCCTCCGAAAGTTACTCTTGCACTTTTCTCGTATCTCGCTTCGTTTCCGAGCTGTAATCAAAAAGACGTTAAAATTGCTTAAATCGTCGAATTTCCCTGAAAATACGCCTTTTACGGTATTCGAGGACTTATGCAGGAAATCATCCATTCTTTCGGCTTTAAGTGGTACGTGTCGATGTATAAGTTCCTAATAACTACTGAAGACTCAGTATGTCACAAAAATTTCCTCGATTACCTTGAAGTTAAGGGAGTTGTTGGAAAACTGCGCTCCTAAAGCAATTTATAGACAAATTCAGACTATCTGACTTCTTGAAGTGTTTACTATCATTTATTGAGGTTACTTGAGTCCTAACTTTCAGTAATGGAGATACTTCAGAGTATATGGAGACCCATGGATACCGAGATATCCGACTCGACCGCCAAATTAGGGAGTTTCACTCATTCTTGAAGCAGCTTGTGGCCGAAGCCCAATGTTACAATCTTAAAGGGTTCTTCTCCGGTAGCGCCTCCGAAAGTTACTCTTGCACTTTTCTCGTATGACGCTTCGTTTCCGAGCTGTAATCAAAACGACGTTAAAATTGCTTAAATCGTCGAATTTCGCTGAAAATACGCCTTTTACGGTATTCGACTACTTATGCAGGAAATCATCCATTCTTTCGGCTTTAAGGGGTACGAGTCGATGTATAAGTTCCTAGTAACTACTGAAGACTCAGTATGTCACAAAAATTTCCTCGATTACCTTGAAGTTAAGGGAGTTGTTGGAAAACTGCGCTCCTAAAGCAATTTATAGACAAATTCAGACTATTTTATTTCTTGAAGTGTTTACTATCATTTATTGAGGTTACTTGATTCCTAACTTTCAGTAATGGAGATACTTCAGAGTATATGGAGACCCATGTATACCGAGATATCTGACTCGTCCGCCAAATTAGGGATTTTCACTCATTCTTGAAGCAGCTTATGGCCAAAGCCCAAAGTTACAATCATAAAGGGTTCTTCTCCGGTAGCGCCTCCGAAAGTTACTCTTGCACTTTTCTCGTATCTGGCTTCGTTTCCGAGCTGTAATCAAAAAGACGTTAAAATTGATTAAATCTTCGAATTTCGCTGAAAATACGCCTTTTACGGTATTCGAGGACTTATGCAGGAAATCATCCATTCTTTCGGCTTTAAGGGGTACGTGTCGATGTAATAGGTTCCTAGTAACTACTGAAGAGTCAGTATGTCACAAAAATTTCCTCGATTACCTTGAAGTTAAGGGAGTTGTTGGAAAACTGCGCTCCTAAAGCAGTTTATAGACAAACTCAGACTATCTGATTTCTTGGAGTGTTTACTATCATTTATTGAGGTTACTTGAGTCCTAACTTTCAGTAATGGAGATACTTCAGAGTATATGGAGACCCATGGATACCGAGATATCCGACTCGACCGCCAAATTAAGGATTTTCACTCATTCTTGAAGCAGCTTATGACCAAAGCCCTATGTTACAATCTTAAAGGGTTCTCCTCCGGTAGGGCCTCCGAAAGTTACTCTTGCACTTTTCTCGTATGACGCTTCGTTTCCGAGCTGTAATCAAAAAGACGTTAAAATTGCTTAAATCGTCGAATTTCGCTGAAAATACGCCTTTTACGGTATTCGAGGACTTGTGCAGGAAATCATCAATTCTTTCGGCTTTATGGGGTACGTGTCGATGCATAAGTTCCTAGTAACTACTGAAGACTCAGTATGTCATAAAAATTTCCTCGATTACCTTGAAGTTAAGGGAGTTGTTGGAAAACTGCGCTCCTAAAGCAATTTATAGACAAATTCAGACTATTTTATTTCTTGAAGTGTTTACTATCATTTATTGGGGTTACTTGAGTCCTAACTTTCAGTAATGGAGATACTTCAGAGTATATGGAGACCCATGGATACCGAGATATCTGACTCGACCGCCAAATTAGGGATTTTCACTCATTCTTGAAGCAGCTTATTGCCAAAGCCCAAAGTTACAATCATAAAGGGTTCTTCTCCGGTAGCGAATCCGAAAGTTACTCTTGCACTTTTCTTGTATCTGGCTTCGTTTCCGAGCTGTAATCAAAAAGACGTTAAAATTGATTAAATCGTCGAATGTCGCTGAAAATACGCCTTTTACGGTATTCGAGGACTTATGCAGGAAATCATCCATTCTTTCGGCTTTAAGGGGTACGTGTCGATGTAATAGGTTCCTAGTAACTACTGAAGAGTCAGTGTGTCACAAAAATTTCCTCGATTACCTTGAAGTTAAGGGAGTTGTTGGAAAACTGCGCTCCTAAAGCAGTTTATAGACAAACTCAGACTATCTGATTTCTTGGAGTGCTTACTATCATTTATTGAGGTTACTTGAGTCCTAACTTTCAGTAATGGAGATACTTCAGAGTATATGGAGACCCATGGATACCGAGATATCCGACTCGACCGCCAAATTAAGGATTTTCACTCATTCTTGAAGCAGCTTATGGCCAAAGCCCAATGTTACAATCTTAAAGGGTTCTTCTCCGGTAGGACCTCCGAAAGTTACTCTTGCACTTTTCTCGTATGACGCTTCGTTTCCGAGCTGTAATCAAAAAGACGTTAAAATTGATTAAATCGTCGAATGTCGCTGAAAATACGCTTTTTACGGTATTCGAGGACTTATGCAGGAAATCATCAATTCTTTCGGCTTTATGGGGTACTTGTCGATGTATAAGTTCCTAGTAACTACTGAAGACTCAGTATGTCACAAAAATTTCCTCGATTACCTTGAAGTTAAGGGAGTTGTTGGAAAACTGCGCTCCTAAAGCAATTTATAGACAAATTCAGACTATTTTATTTCTTGAAGTGTTTACTATCATTTATTGAGGTTACTTGAGTCCTAACTTTCAGTAATGGAGATACTTCAGAGTATATGGAGACCCATGGATACCGAGATATCTGACTCGACCGCCAAATTAGGTATTTTCACTCATTCTTGAAGCAGCTTATGGCCAAAGCCCAAAGTTACAATCATAAAGGGTTCTTCTCCGGTAGCGCCTCCGAAAGTTACTCTTGCACTTTTCTCGTATAACGCTTCGTTTCCGAGCTGTAATCAAAAAGACGTTAAAATTGCTTAAATCGTCAAATTTCGCTGAAAATAAGCCTTTTACGGTATTCGAGGACTTATGCAGGAAATCATCCATTCTTTCGGCTTTAAGGGGTACGTGTCGATTTATAAGTTCCTAGTAACTACTGAAGACTCAGTATGCCACAAAAATTTCGTCGATTACCTTGAAGTTGGAAAACTGCGCTCCTAAAGCAATTTATAGACAAATTCAGACTATCTGATTCCTTGGAGTGTTTACTATGATTTATTGAGGTTACTTGAGTCCTAACTTTCAGTAATGGAGATACTTCAGAGTATATGGAGACCCATGGATACCGAGATATCTGACTCCACCGCCAAATTAGTGATTTTCACTCATTCTTGAAGCAGCTTATTTCCAAAGCCCAATGTTACAATCTTAAAGGGTTCTTCTCCGGTAGCGCCTCCGAAAGTTACTCTTGCACTTTTCTCGTATCTCGCTTCGTTTCCGAGCTGTAATCAAAAAGACGTTAAAATTGCTTAAATCGTCGAATTTCCCTGAAAATACGCCTTTTACGGTATTCGAGGACTTATGCAGGAAATCATCCATTCTTTCGGCTTTAAGTGGTACGTGTCGATGTATAAGTTCCTAATAACTACTGAAGACTCAGTATGTCACAAAAATTTCCTCGATTACCTTGAAGTTAAGGGAGTTGTTGGAAAACTGCGCTCCTAAAGCAATTTATAGACAAATTCAGACTATCTGACTTCTTGAAGTGTTTACTATCATTTATTGAGGTTACTTGAGTCCTAACTTTCAGTAATGGAGATACTTCAGAGTATATGGAGACCCATGGATACCGAGATATCCGACTCGACCGCCAAATTAGGGAGTTTCACTCATTCTTGAAGCAGCTTGTGGCCGAAGCCCAATGTTACAATCTTAATGGGTTCTTCTCCGGTAGCGCCTCCGAAAGTTACTCTTGCACTTTTCTCGTATGACGCTTCGTTTCCGAGCTGTAATCAAAACGACGTTAAAATTGCTTAAATCGTCGAATTTCGCTGAAAATACGCCTTTTACGGTATTCGACTACTTATGCAGGAAATCATCCATTCTTTCGGCTTTAAGGGGTACGAGTCGATGTATAAGTTCCTAGTAACTACTGAAGACTCAGTATGTCACAAAAATTTCCTCGATTACCTTGAAGTTAAGGGAGTTGTTGGAAAACTGCGCTCCTAAAGCAATTTATAGACAAATTCAGACTATTTTATTTCTTGAAGTGTTTACTATCATTTATTGAGGTTACTTGAGTCCTAACTTTCAGTAATGGAGATACTTCAGAGTATATGGAGACCCATGTATACCGAGATATCTGACTCGTCCGCCAAATTAGGGATTTTCACTCATTCTTGAAGCAGCTTATGGCTAAAGCCCAAAGTTACAATCATAAAGGGTTCTTCTCCGGTAGCGCCTCCGAAAGTTACTCTTGCACTTTTCTCGTATCTGGCTTCGTTTCCGAGCTGTAATCAAAAAGACGTTAAAATTGATTAAATCTTCGAATTTCGCTGAAAATACGCCTTTTACGGTATTCGAGGACTTATGCAGGAAATCATCCATTCTTTCGGCTTTAAGGGGTACGTGTCGATGTAATAGGTTCCTAGTAACTACTGAAGAGTCAGTATGTCACAAAAATTTCCTCGATTACCTTGAAGTTAAGGGAGTTGTTGGAAAACTGCGCTCCTAAAGCAGTTTATAGACAAACTCAGACTATCTGATTTCTTGGAGTGTTTACTATCATTTATTGAGGTTACTTGAGTCCTAACTTTCAGTAAAGGAGATACTTCAGAGTATATGGAGACCCATGGATACCGAGATATCCAACTCGACCGCCAAATTAAGGATTTTCACTCATTCTTGAAGCAGCTTATGGCCAAAGCCCTATGTTACAATCTTAAAGGGTTCTTCTCCGGTAGGGCCTCCGAAAGTTACTCTTGCACTTTTCTCGTATGACGCTTCGTTTCCGAGCTGTAATCAAAAAGACGTTAAAATTACTTAAATCGTCGAATTTCGCTGAAAATACGCCTTTTACGGTATTCGAGGACTTATGCAGGAAATCATCAATTCTTTCGGCTTTATGGGGTACGTGTCGATGTATAAGTTCCTAGTAACTACTGAAGACTCAGTATGTCACAAAAATTTCCTCGATTACCTTGAAGTTAAGGGAGTTGTTGGAAAACTGCGCTCCTAAAGCAATTTATAGACAAATTCAGACTATTTTATTTCTTGAAGTGTTTACTATCATTTATTGAGGTTACTTGAGTCCTAACTTTCAGTAATGGAGATACTTCAGAGTATATGGAGACCCATGGATACCGAGATATCCGACTCGACCGCCAAATTAGGAAGTTTCACTCATTCTTGAAGCAGCTTATGGCCAAAGCCCAATGTTACAATCTTAAAGGGTTCTTCTCCGGTAGCGCCTCCGAAAGTTACTCTTGCACTTTTCTCGTATGACGCTTCGTTTCCGAGCTGTAATCAAAACGACGTTAAAATTGCTTAAATCGTCGAATTTCGCTGAAAATACGCCTTTTACGGTATTCGACTACTTATGCAGGAAATCATCCATTCTTTCGGCTTTAAGGGGTACGAGTCGATGTATAAGTTCCTAGTAACTACTGAAGACTCAGTATGTCACAAAAATTTCCTCGATTACCTTGAAGTTAAGGGAGTTGTTGGAAAACTGCGCTCCTAAAGCAATTTATAGACAAATTCAGACTATTTTATTTCTTGAAGTGTTTACTATCATTTATTGAGGTTACTTGAGTCCTAACTTTCAGTAATGGAGATACTTCAGAGTATATGGAGACCCATGTATACCGAGATATCTGACTCGTCCGCCAAATTAGGGATTTTCACTCATTCTTGAAGCAGCTTATGGCCAAAGCCCAAAGTTACAATCATAAAGGGTTCTTCTCCGGTAGCGCCTCCGAAAGTTACTCTTGCACTTTTCTCGTATGACGCTTCGTTTCCGAGCTGTAATCAAAAAGACGTTAAAATTGCTTAAATCGTCAAATTTCGCTGAAAATAAGCCTTTTACGGTATTCGAGGACTCATGCAGGAAATCATCCATTCTTTCGGCTTTAAGGGGTACGTGTCGATTTATAAGTTCCTAGTAACTACTGAAGACTCAGTATGCCACAAAAATTTCGTCGATTACCTTGAAGTTGGAAAACTGCGCTCCTAAAGCAATTTATAGACAAATTCAGACTATCTGATTCCTTGGAGTGTTTACTATGATTTATTGAGGTTACTTGAGTCCTAACTTTCAGTAATGGAGATACTTCAGAGTATATGGAGACCCATGGATACCGAGATATCTGACTCCACCGCCAAATTAGTGATTTTCACTCATTCTTGAAGCAGCTTATTTCCAAAGCCCAATGTTACAATCTTAAAGGGTTCTTCTCCGGTAGCGCCTCCGAAAGTTACTCTTGCACTTTTCTCGTATCTCGCTTCGTTTCCGAGCTGTAATCAAAAAGACGTTAAAATTGCTTAAATCGTCGAATTTCCCTGAAAATACGCCTTTTACGGTATTCGAGGACTTATGCAGGAAATCATCCATTCTTTCGGCTTTAAGTGGTACGTGTCGATGTATAAGTTCCTAATAACTACTGAAGACTCAGTATGTCACAAAAATTTCCTCGATTACCTTGAAGTTAAGGGAGTTGTTGGAAAACTGCGCTCCTAAAGCAATTTATAGACAAATTCAGACTATCTGACTTCTTGAAGTGTTTACTATCATTTATTGAGGTTACTTGAGTCCTAACTTTCAGTAATGGAGATACTTCAGAGTATATGGAGACCCATGGATACCGAGATATCCGACTCGACCGCCAAATTAGGGAGTTTCACTCATTCTTGAAGCAGCTTGTGGCCGAAGCCCAATGTTACAATCTTAAAGGGTTCTTCTCCGGTAGCGCCTCCGAAAGTTACTCTTGCACTTTTCTCGTATGACGCTTCGTTTCCGAGCTGTAATCAAAACGACGTTAAAATTGCTTAAATCGTCGAATTTCGCTGAAAATACGCCTTTTACGGTATTCGACTACTTATGCAGGAAATCATCCATTCTTTCGGCTTTAAGGGGTACGAGTCGATGTATAAGTTCCTAGTAACTACTGAAGACTCAGTATGTCACAAAAATTTCCTCGATTACCTTGAAGTTAAGGGAGTTGTTGGAAAACTGCGCTCCTAAAGCAATTTATAGACAAATTCAGACTATTTTATTTCTTGAAGTGTTTACTATCATTTATTGAGGTTACTTGAGTCCTAACTTTCAGTAATGGAGATACTTCAGAGTATATGGAGACCCATGTATACCGAGATATCTGACTCGTCCGCCAAATTAGGGATTTTCACTCATTCTTGAAGCAGCTTATGGCCAAAGCCCAAAGTTACAATCATAAAGGGTTCTTCTCCGGTAGCGCCTCCGAAAGTTACTCTTGCACTTTTCTCGTATCTGGCTTCGTTTCCGAGCTGTAATCAAAAAGACGTTAAAATTGATTAAATCTTCGAATTTCGCTGAAAATACGCCTTTTACGGTATTCGAGGACTTATGCAGGAAATCATCCATTCTTTCGGCTTTAAGGGGTACGTGTCGATGTAATAGGTTCCTAGTAACTACTGAAGAGTCAGTATGTCACAAAAATTTCCTCGATTACCTTGAAGTTAAGGGAGTTGTTGGAAAACTGCGCTCCTAAAGCAGTTTATAGACAAACTCAGACTATCTGATTTCTTGGAGTGTTTACTATCATTTATTGAGGTTACTTGAGTCCTAACTTTCAGTAATGGAGATACTTCAGAGTATATGGAGACCCATGGATACCGAGATATCCGACTCGACCGCCAAATTAAGGATTTTCACTCATTCTTGAAGCAGCTTATGACCAAAGCCCTATGTTACAATCTTAAAGGGTTCTTCTCCGGTAGGGCCTCCGAAAGTTACTCTTGCACTTTTCTCGTATGACGCTTCGTTTCCGAGCTGTAATCAAAAAGACGTTAAAATTGCTTAAATCGTCGAATTTCGCTGAAAATACGCCTTTTACGGTATTCGAGGACTTATGCAGGAAATCATCAATTCTTTCGGCTTTATGGGGTACGTGTCGATGCATAAGTTCCTAGTAACTACTGAAGACTCAGTATGTCATAAAAATTTCCTCGATTACCTTGAAGTTAAGGGAGTTGTTGGAAAACTGCGCTCCTAAAGCAATTTATAGACAAATTCAGACTATTTTATTTCTTGAAGTGTTTACTATCATTTATTGGGGTTACTTGAGTCCTAACTTTCAGTAATGGAGATACTTCAGAGTATATGGAGACCCATGGATACCGAGATATCTGACTCGACCGCCAAATTAGGGATTTTCACTCATTCTTGAAGCAGCTTATTGCCAAAGCCCAAAGTTACAATCATAAAGGGTTCTTCTCCGGTAGCGAATCCGAAAGTTACTCTTGCACTTTTCTTGTATCTGGCTTCGTTTCCGAGCTGTAATCAAAAAGACGTTAAAATTGATTAAATCGTCGAATGTCGCTGAAAATACGCCTTTTACGGTATTCGAGGACTTATGCAGGAAATCATCCATTCTTTCGGCTTTAAGGGGTACGTGTCGATGTAATAGGTTCCTAGTAACTACTGAAGAGTCAGTGTGTCACAAAAATTTCCTCGATTACCTTGAAGTTAAGGGAGTTGTTGGAAAACTGCGCTCCTAAAGCAGTTTATAGACAAACTCAGACTATCTGATTTCTTGGAGTGCTTACTATCATTTATTGAGGTTACTTGAGTCCTAACTTTCAGTAATGGAGATACTTCAGAGTATATGGAGACCCATGGATACCGAGATATCCGACTCGACCGCCAAATTAAGGATTTTCACTCATTCTTGAAGCAGCTTATGGCCAAAGCCCAATGTTACAATCTTAAAGGGTTCTTCTCCGGTAGGACCTCCGAAAGTTACTCTTGCACTTTTCTCGTATGACGCTTCGTTTCCGAGCTGTAATCAAAAAGACGTTAAAATTGATTAAATCGTCGAATGTCGCTGAAAATACGCTTTTTACGGTATTCGAGGACTTATGCAGGAAATCATCAATTCTTTCGGCTTTATGGGGTACTTGTCGATGTATAAGTTCCTAGTAACTACTGAAGACTCAGTATGTCACAAAAATTTCCTCGATTACCTTGAAGTTAAGGGAGTTGTTGGAAAACTGCGCTCCTAAAGCAATTTATAGACAAATTCAGACTATTTTATTTCTTGAAGTGTTTACTATCATTTATTGAGGTTACTTGAGTCCTAACTTTCAGTAATGGAGATACTTCAGAGTATATGGAGACCCATGGATACCGAGATATCTGACTCGACCGCCAAATTAGGTATTTTCACTCATTCTTGAAGCAGCTTATGGCCAAAGCCCAAAGTTACAATCATAAAGGGTTCTTCTCCGGTAGCGCCTCCGAAAGTTACTCTTGCACTTTTCTCGTATAACGCTTCGTTTCCGAGCTGTAATCAAAAAGACGTTAAAATTGCTTAAATCGTCAAATTTCGCTGAAAATAAGCCTTTTACGGTATTCGAGGACTTATGCAGGAAATCATCCATTCTTTCGGCTTTAAGGGGTACGTGTCGATTTATAAGTTCCTAGTAACTACTGAAGACTCAGTATGCCACAAAAATTTCGTCGATTACCTTGAAGTTGGAAAACTGCGCTCCTAAAGCAATTTATAGACAAATTCAGACTATCTGATTCCTTGGAGTGTTTACTATGATTTATTGAGGTTACTTGAGTCCTAACTTTCAGTAATGGAGATACTTCAGAGTATATGGAGACCCATGGATACCGAGATATCTGACTCCACCGCCAAATTAGTGATTTTCACTCATTCTTGAAGCAGCTTATTTCCAAAGCCCAATGTTACAATCTTAAAGGGTTCTTCTCCGGTAGCGCCTCCGAAAGTTACTCTTGCACTTTTCTCGTATCTCGCTTCGTTTCCGAGCTGTAATCAAAAAGACGTTAAAATTGCTTAAATCGTCGAATTTCCCTGAAAATACGCCTTTTACGGTATTCGAGGACTTATGCAGGAAATCATCCATTCTTTCGGCTTTAAGTGGTACGTGTCGATGTATAAGTTCCTAATAACTACTGAAGACTCAGTATGTCACAAAAATTTCCTCGATTACCTTGAAGTTAAGGGAGTTGTTGGAAAACTGCGCTCCTAAAGCAATTTATAGACAAATTCAGACTATCTGACTTCTTGAAGTGTTTACCATCATTTATTGAGGTTACTTGAGTCCTAACTTTCAGTAATGGAGATACTTCAGAGTATATGGAGACCCATGGATACCGAGATATCCGACTCGACCGCCAAATTAGGGAGTTTCACTCATTCTTGAAGCAGCTTGTGGCCGAAGCCCAATGTTACAATCTTAATGGGTTCTTCTCCGGTAGCGCCTCCGAAAGTTACTCTTGCACTTTTCTCGTATGACGCTTCGTTTCCGAGCTGTAATCAAAACGACGTTAAAATTGCTTAAATCGTCGAATTTCGCTGAAAATACGCCTTTTACGGTATTCGACTACTTATGCAGGAAATCATCCATTCTTTCGGCTTTAAGGGGTACGAGTCGATGTATAAGTTCCTAGTAACTACTGAAGACTCAGTATGTCACAAAAATTTCCTCGATTACCTTGAAGTTAAGGGAGTTGTTGGAAAACTGCGCTCCTAAAGCAATTTATAGACAAATTCAGACTATTTTATTTCTTGAAGTGTTTACTATCATTTATTGAGGTTACTTGAGTCCTAACTTTCAGTAATGGAGATACTTCAGAGTATATGGAGACCCATGTATACCGAGATATCTGACTCGTCCGCCAAATTAGGGATTTTCACTCATTCTTGAAGCAGCTTATGGCTAAAGCCCAAAGTTACAATCATAAAGGGTTCTTCTCCGGTAGCGCCTCCGAAAGTTACTCTTGCACTTTTCTCGTATCTGGCTTCGTTTCCGAGCTGTAATCAAAAAGACGTTAAAATTGATTAAATCTTCGAATTTCGCTGAAAATACGCCTTTTACGGTATTCGAGGACTTATGCAGGAAATCATCCATTCTTTCGGCTTTAAGGGGTACGTGTCGATGTAATAGGTTCCTAGTAACTACTGAAGAGTCAGTATGTCACAAAAATTTCCTCGATTACCTTGAAGTTAAGGGAGTTGTTGGAAAACTGCGCTCCTAAAGCAGTTTATAGACAAACTCAGACTATCTGATTTCTTGGAGTGTTTACTATCATTTATTGAGGTTACTTGAGTCCTAACTTTCAGTAAAGGAGATACTTCAGAGTATATGGAGACCCATGGATACCGAGATATCCAACTCGACCGCCAAATTAAGGATTTTCACTCATTCTTGAAGCAGCTTATGGCCAATGCCCTATGTTACAATCTTAAAGGGTTCTTCTCCGGTAGGGCCTCCGAAAGTTACTCTTGCACTTTTCTCGTATGACGCTTCGTTTCCGAGCTGTAATCAAAAAGACGTTAAAATTACTTAAATCGTCGAATTTCGCTGAAAATACGCCTTTTACGGTATTCGAGGACTTATGCAGGAAATCATCAATTCTTTCGGCTTTATGGGGTACGTGTCGATGTATAAGTTCCTAGTAACTACTGAAGACTCAGTATGTCACAAAAATTTCCTCGATTACCTTGAAGTTAAGGGAGTTGTTGGAAAACTGCGCTCCTAAAGCAATTTATAGACAAATTCAGACTATTTTATTTCTTGAAGTGTTTACTATCATTTATTGAGGTTACTTGAGTCCTAACTTTCAGTAATGGAGATACTTCAGAGTATATGGAGACCCATGGATACCGAGATATCTGACTCGACCGCCAAATTAGGTATTTTCACTCATTCTTGAAGCAGCTTATGGCCAAAGCCCAAAGTTACAATCATAAAGGGTTCTTCTCCGGTAGCGCCTCCGAAAGTTACTCTTGCACTTTTCTCGTATGACGCTTCGTTTCCGAGCTGTAATCAAAAAGACGTTAAAATTGCTTAAATCGTCAAATTTCGCTGAAAATAAGCCTTTTACGGTATTCGAGGACTTATGCAGGAAATCATCCATTCTTTCGGCTTTAAGGGGTACGTGTCGATTTATAAGTTCCTAGTAACTACTGAAGACTCAGTATGCCACAAAAATTTCGTCGATTACCTTGAAGTTGGAAAACTGCGCTCCTAAAGCAATTTATAGACAAATTCAGACTATCTGATTCCTTGGAGTGTTTACTATGATTTATTGAGGTTACTTGAGTCCTAACTTTCAGTAATGGAGATACTTCAGAGTATATGGAGACCCATGGATACCGAGATATCTGACTCGACCGCCAAATTAGTGATTTTCACTCATTCTTGAAGCAGCTTATTTCCAAAGCCCAATGTTACAATCTTAAAGGGTTCTTCTCCGGTAGCGCCTCCGAAAGTTACTCTTGCACTTTTCTCGTATCTCGCTTCGTTTCCGAGCTGTAATCAAAAAGACGTTAAAATTGCTTAAATCGTCGAATTTCCCTGAAAATACGCCTTTTACGGTATTCGAGGACTTATGCAGGAAATCATCCATTCTTTCGGCTTTAAGTGGTACGTGTCGATGTATAAGTTCCTAATAACTACTGAAGACTCAGTATGTCACAAAAATTTCCTCGATTACCTTGAAGTTAAGGGAGTTGTTGGAAAACTGCGCTCCTAAAGCAATTTATAGACAAATTCAGACTATCTGACTTCTTGAAGTGTTTACTATCATTTATTGAGGTTACTTGAGTCCTAACTTTCAGTAATGGAGATACTTCAGAGTATATGGAGACCCATGGATACCGAGATATCCGACTCGACCGCCAAATTAGGAAGTTTCACTCATTCTTGAAGCAGCTTATGGCCAAAGCCCAATGTTACAATCTTAAAGGGTTCTTCTCCGGTAGCGCCTCCGAAAGTTACTCTTGCACTTTTCTCGTATGACGCTTCGTTTCCGAGCTGTAATCAAAACGACGTTAAAATTGCTTAAATCGTCGAATTTCGCTGAAAATACGCCTTTTACGGTATTCGACTACTTATGCAGGAAATCATCCATTCTTTCGGCTTTAAGGGGTACGAGTCGATGTATAAGTTCCTAGTAACTACTGAAGACTCAGTATGTCACAAAAATTTCCTCGATTACCTTGAAGTTAAGGGAGTTGTTGGAAAACTGCGCTCCTAAAGCAATTTATAGACAAATTCAGACTATTTTATTTCTTGAAGTGTTTACTATCATTTATTGAGGTTACTTGAGTCCTAACTTTCAGTAATGGAGATACTTCAGAGTATATGGAGACCCATGTATACCGAGATATCTGACTCGTCCGCCAAATTAGGGATTTTCACTCATTCTTGAAGCAGCTTATGGCCAAAGCCCAAAGTTACAATCATAAAGGGTTCTTCTCCGGTAGCGCCTCCGAAAGTTACTCTTGCACTTTTCTCGTATGACGCTTCGTTTCCGAGCTGTAATCAAAAAGACGTTAAAATTGCTTAAATCGTCAAATTTCGCTGAAAATAAGCCTTTTACGGTATTCGAGGACTCATGCAGGAAATCATCCATTCTTTCGGCTTTAAGGGGTACGTGTCGATTTATAAGTTCCTAGTAACTACTGAAGACTCAGTATGCCACAAAAATTTCGTCGATTACCTTGAAGTTGGAAAACTGCGCTCCTAAAGCAATTTATAGACAAATTCAGACTATCTGATTCCTTGGAGTGTTTACTATGATTTATTGAGGTTACTTGAGTCCTAACTTTCAGTAATGGAGATACTTCAGAGTATATGGAGACCCATGGATACCGAGATATCTGACTCCACCGCCAAATTAGTGATTTTCACTCATTCTTGAAGCAGCTTATTTCCAAAGCCCAATGTTACAATCTTAAAGGGTTCTTCTCCGGTAGCGCCTCCGAAAGTTACTCTTGCACTTTTCTCGTATCTCGCTTCGTTTCCGAGCTGTAATCAAAAAGACGTTAAAATTGCTTAAATCGTCGAATTTCCCTGAAAATACGCCTTTTACGGTATTCGAGGACTTATGCAGGAAATCATCCATTCTTTCGGCTTTAAGTGGTACGTGTCGATGTATAAGTTCCTAATAACTACTGAAGACTCAGTATGTCACAAAAATTTCCTCGATTACCTTGAAGTTAAGGGAGTTGTTGGAAAACTGCGCTCCTAAAGCAATTTATAGACAAATTCAGACTATCTGACTTCTTGAAGTGTTTACTATCATTTATTGAGGTTACTTGAGTCCTAACTTTCAGTAATGGAGATACTTCAGAGTATATGGAGACCCATGGATACCGAGATATCCGACTCGACCGCCAAATTAGGGAGTTTCACTCATTCTTGAAGCAGCTTGTGGCCGAAGCCCAATGTTACAATCTTAAAGGGTTCTTCTCCGGTAGCGCCTCCGAAAGTTACTCTTGCACTTTTCTCGTATGACGCTTCGTTTCCGAGCTGTAATCAAAACGACGTTAAAATTGCTTAAATCGTCGAATTTCGCTGAAAATACGCCTTTTACGGTATTCGACTACTTATGCAGGAAATCATCCATTCTTTCGGCTTTAAGGGGTACGAGTCGATGTATAAGTTCCTAGTAACTACTGAAGACTCAGTATGTCACAAAAATTTCCTCGATTACCTTGAAGTTAAGGGAGTTGTTGGAAAACTGCGCTCCTAAAGCAATTTATAGACAAATTCAGACTATTTTATTTCTTGAAGTGTTTACTATCATTTATTGAGGTTACTTGAGTCCTAACTTTCAGTAATGGAGATACTTCAGAGTATATGGAGACCCATGTATACCGAGATATCTGACTCGTCCGCCAAATTAGGGATTTTCACTCATTCTTGAAGCAGCTTATGGCCAAAGCCCAAAGTTACAATCATAAAGGGTTCTTCTCCGGTAGCGCCTCCGAAAGTTACTCTTGCACTTTTCTCGTATCTGGCTTCGTTTCCGAGCTGTAATCAAAAAGACGTTAAAATTGATTAAATCTTCGAATTTCGCTGAAAATACGCCTTTTACGGTATTCGAGGACTTATGCAGGAAATCATCCATTCTTTCGGCTTTAAGGGGTACGTGTCGATGTAATAGGTTCCTAGTAACTACTGAAGAGTCAGTATGTCACAAAAATTTCCTCGATTACCTTGAAGTTAAGGGAGTTGTTGGAAAACTGCGCTCCTAAAGCAGTTTATAGACAAACTCAGACTATCTGATTTCTTGGAGTGTTTACTATCATTTATTGAGGTTACTTGAGTCCTAACTTTCAGTAATGGAGATACTTCAGAGTATATGGAGACCCATGGATACCGAGATATCCGACTCGACCGCCAAATTAAGGATTTTCACTCATTCTTGAAGCAGCTTATGACCAAAGCCCTATGTTACAATCTTAAAGGGTTCTTCTCCGGTAGGGCCTCCGAAAGTTACTCTTGCACTTTTCTCGTATGACGCTTCGTTTCCGAGCTGTAATCAAAAAGACGTTAAAATTGCTTAAATCGTCGAATTTCGCTGAAAATACGCCTTTTACGGTATTCGAGGACTTATGCAGGAAATCATCAATTCTTTCGGCTTTATGGGGTACGTGTCGATGCATAAGTTCCTAGTAACTACTGAAGACTCAGTATGTCATAAAAATTTCCTCGATTACCTTGAAGTTAAGGGAGTTGTTGGAAAACTGCGCTCCTAAAGCAATTTATAGACAAATTCAGACTATTTTATTTCTTGAAGTGTTTACTATCATTTATTGGGGTTACTTGAGTCCTAACTTTCAGTAATGGAGATACTTCAGAGTATATGGAGACCCATGGATACCGAGATATCTGACTCGACCGCCAAATTAGGGATTTTCACTCATTCTTGAAGCAGCTTATTGCCAAAGCCCAAAGTTACAATCATAAAGGGTTCTTCTCCGGTAGCGCCTCCGAAAGTTACTCTTGCACTTTTCTTGTATCTGGCTTCGTTTCCGAGCTGTAATCAAAAAGACGTTAAAATTGATTAAATCGTCGAATGTCGCTGAAAATACGCCTTTTACGGTATTCGAGGACTTATGCAGGAAATCATCCATTCTTTCGGCTTTAAGGGGTACGTGTCGATGTAATAGGTTCCTAGTAACTACTGAAGAGTCAGTATGTCACAAAAATTTCCTCGATTACCTTGAAGTTAAGGGAGTTGTTGGAAAACTGCGCTCCTAAAGCAGTTTATAGACAAACTCAGACTATCTGATTTCTTGGAGTGTTTACTATCATTTATTGAGGTTACTTGAGTCCTAACTTTCAGTAATGGAGATACTTCAGAGTATATGGAGACCCATGGATACCGAGATATCCGACTCGACCGCCAAATTAAGGATTTTCACTCATTCTTGAAGCAGCTTATGGCCAAAGCCCTATGTTACAATCTTAAAGGGTTCTTCTCCGGTAGGGCCTCCGAAAGTTACTCTTGCACTTTTCTCGTATGACGCTTCGTTTCCGAGCTGTAATCAAAAAGACGTTAAAATTGCTTAAATCGTCGAATTTCGCTGAAAATACGCCTTTTACGGTATTCGAGGACTTATGCAGGAAATCATCAATTCTTTCGGCTTTATGCGGTACGTGTCGATGTATAAGTTCCTAGTAACTACTGAAGACTCAGTATGTCACAAAAATTTCCTCGATTACCTTGAAGTTATGGGAGTTGTTGGAAAACTGCGCTCCTAAAGCAATTTATAGACAAATTCAGACTATTTTATTTCTTGAAGTGTTTACTATCATTTATTGAGGTTACTTGAGTAATAACTTTCAGTAATGGAGATACTTCAGAGTATATGGAGACCCATGGATACCGAGATATCTGACTCGACCGCCAAATTAGGTATTTTCACTCATTCTTGAAGCAGCTTATGGCCAAAGCCCAAAGTTACAATCATAAAGGGTTCTTCTCCGGTAGCGCCTCCGAAAGTTACTCTTGCACTTTTCTCGTATCTGGCTTCGTTTCCGAGCTGTAATCAAAAAGACGTTAAAATTGATTAAATCGTCGAATGTCGCTGAAAATACGCCTTTTACGGTATTCGAGGACTTATGCAGGAAATCATCCATTCTTTCGGCTTTAAGGGGTACGTGTCGATGTATAAGTTCCTAGTAACTACTGAAGACTCAGTATGTCACAAAAATTTCCTCGATTACCTTGAAGTTAAGGGAGTTGTTGGAAAACTGCGCTCCTAAAGCAATTTATAGACAAATTCAGACTATCTGATTTCTTGGAGTGTTTACTATCATTTATTCAGGTTACTTGAGTCCTAACTTTCAGTAATGGAGATACTTCAGAGTATATGGAGACCCATGGATACCGAGATATCCGACTCGACCGCCAAATTAGGGATTTTCACTCATTCTTGAAGCAGCTTATGGCCAAAGCCCAATGTTACAATCTTAAAGGGTTCGTCTCCGGTAGCGCCTCCGAAAGTTACTCTTGCACTTTTCTCGTATGACGCTTCGTTTCCGAGCTGTAATCAAAAAGACGTTAAAATTGCTTAAATCGTCTAATTTCGCTGAAAATACGCCTTTTACGGTATTCGAGGACTTATGCAGGAAATCATCCATTCTTTCGGCTTTAAGGGGTACGTGTCGATTTATAAGTTCCTAGTAACTACTGAAGACTCAGTATGCCACAAAAATTTCGTCGATTACCTTGAAGTTGGAAAACTGCGCTCCTAAAGCAATTTATAGACAAATTCAGACTATCTGATTCCTTGGAGTGTTTACTATCATTTATTGAGGTTACTTGAGTCCTAACTTTCAGTAATGGAGATACTTCAGAGTATATGGAGACCCATGGATACCGAGATATCTGACTCGACCGCCAAATTAGGGATTTTCACTCATTCTTGAAGCATCTTACAATCTTAAAGGGTTCTTCTCCGGTAGCGCCTCCGAAAGTTACTCTTGCACTTTTCTCGTATCTCGCTTCGTTTCC
Organism: Xestobium rufovillosum; assembly: GCA_963966045.1. Lineage (NCBI taxonomy): Eukaryota > Metazoa > Arthropoda > Insecta > Coleoptera > Ptinidae > Xestobium > Xestobium rufovillosum. Next base: position 7,710,278 of record OZ014493.1, read on the forward strand.
GAGCTGTAATCAAAAAGATGTTAAAATTGCTTAAATCGTCGAATTTCGCTGAAAATACGCCTTTTACGGTATTCGAGAACTTATGCAGGAAATCATCAATTCTTTCGGCTTTGAGGGGTACGTGTCGATGTATAAGTTCCTAGTAACTACTGAAGACTCAGTATGTCACAAAAATTTCCTCGATTACCTTGAAGTTAAGGGAGTTGTCGGAAAACTGCGCTCCTAAAGCAATTTATAGACAAATTCATACTATCTGATTTCTTGGAGTGTTTACTATCATTTATTGAGGTTACTTGAGTCCTAACTTACAGTAATGGAGATACTTCAGAGTATATGGAGACCCATGGATACCGAGATATCCGACTCGACCGCCAAATTAGGGATTTTCACTCATTCTTGAAGCATCTTACAATCTTAAAGGGTTCTTCTCCGGTAGCGCCTCCGAAAGTTACTCTTGCACTTTTCTCGTATCTCGCTTCGTTTCCGAGCTGTAATCAAAAAGATGTTAAAATTGCTTAAATCGTCGAATTTCGCTGAAAATACGCCTTTTACGGTATTCGAAGACTTATGCAGGAAATCATCAATTCTTTCGGCTTTGAGGGGTACGTGTCGATGTATAAGTTCCTAGTAACTACTGAAGACTCAGTATGTCACAAAAATTTCCTCGATTACCTTGAAGTTAAGGGAGTTGTTGGAAAACTGCGCTCCTAAAGCAATTTATAAACAAATTCAGACTATTTTATTTCTTGAAGTGTGTACTATCATTTATTGAGGTTACTTGAGTCCTAACTTTCAGTAATGGAGATACTTCAGAGTATATGGAGACCCATGGATACCGAGATATCCGACTCGACCGCCAAATTATTGATTTTCACTCATTCTTGAAGCAGCTTATAGCCAAAGCCCAATGTTACAATCTTAAAGGGTTCTTCTCCGGTAGCGCCTCCGAAAGTTACTCTTGCACTTTTCTCGTATCTCGCTTCGTTTCCGAGTTGTAATCAAAAAGACGTTAAAATTGCTTAAATCGTCGAATTTCTCTGAAAAAAAGCCTTTTACGGTATTCGAGGACTTATGCAGGGAATCATCGATTCTTTCGGCTTTAAGGGGTACGTGTCGATGTATAAGTTCCTAGTAACTACTGAAGACTCAGTATGTCACAAAAATTTCCTCGATTACCTTGAAGTTAAGGGAGTTGTTGGAAAACTGCGCTCCTAAAGCAATTTATAGACAAATTCAGACTATCTGATTTCTTGGAGTGTTTACTATCATTTATTGAAGTTACTTGAGTCCTAACTTTCAGTAATGGAGATACTTCAGAGTATATGGAGACCCATGGATACCGAGATATCCGACTCGACCGCCAAATTAAGGATTTTCACTCATTCTTGAAGCAGCTTATGGCCAAAGCCCAATGTTACAATCTTAAAGGGTTCTTCTCCGGTAGGGCCTCCGAAAGTTACTCTTGCACTTTTCTCGTATGACGCTTCGTTTCCGAGCTGTAATCAAAAAGACGTTAAAATTGCTTAAATCTTCGAATTTCGCTGAAAATACGCCTTTTACGGTATTCGAGGACTTATGCAGGAAATCATCAATTCTTTCGGCTTTATGGGGTACTTGTCGATGTATAAGTTCCTAGTAACTACTGAAGACTCAGTATGTCACAAAAATTTCCTCGATTACCTTGAAGTTAAGGGAGTTGTTGGAAAACTGCGCTCCTAAAGCAATTTATAGACAAATTCAGACTATTTTATTTCTTGAAGTGTTTACTATCATTTATTGAGGTTACTTGAGTCCTAACTTTCAGTAATGGAGATACTTCAGAGTATATGGAGACCCATGGATACCGAGATATCCGACTCGACCGCCAAATTAAGGATTTTCACTCATTCTTGAAGCAGCTTATGGCCAAAGCCCAATGTTACAATCTTAAAGGGTTCTTCTCCGGTAGGGCCTCCGAAAGTTACTCTTGCACTTTTCTCGTATGACGCTTCGTTTCCGAGCTGCAATCAAAAAGACGTTAAAATTGATTAAATCGTCTAATTTCGCTGAAAATACGCCTTTTACGGTATTCGAGGACTTATGCAGGAAATCATCAATTCTTTCGGCTTTATGGGGTACTTGTCGATGTATAAGTTCCTAGTAACTACTGAAGACTCAGTATGTCACAAAAATTTCCTCGATTACCTTGAAGTTAAGGGAGTTGTTGGAAAACTGCGCTCCTAAAGCAATTTATAGACAAATTCAGACTATCTGATTTCTTGGAGTGTTTACTATCATTTATTCAGGTTACTTGAGTCCTAACTTTCAGTAATGGAGATACTTCAGAGTATATGGAGACCCATGGATACCGAGATATCCGACTCGACCGCCAAATTAGGGATTTTCACTCATTCTTGAAGCAGCTTATGGCCAAAGCCCAATGTTACAATCTTAAAGGGTTCGTCTCCGGTAGCGCCTCCGAAAGTTACTCTTGCACTTTTCTCGTATGACGCTTCGTTTCCGAGCTGTAATCAAAAAGACGTTAAAATTGCTTAAATCGTCTAATTTCGCTGAAAATACGCCTTTTACGGTATTCGAGGACTTATGCAGGAAATCATCCATTTTTTCGGCTTTAAGGGGTACGTGTCGATTTATAAGTTCCTAGTAACTACTGAAGACTCAGTATGCCACAAAAATTTCGTCGATTACCTTGAAGTTGGAAAACTGCGCTCCTAAAGCAATTTATAGACAAATTCAGACTATCTGATTCCTTGGAGTGTTTACTATCATTTATTGAGGTTACTTGAGTCCTAACTTTCAGTAATGGAGATACTTCAGAGTATATGGAGACCCATGGATACCGAGATATCTGACTCGACCGCCAAATTAGGGATTTTCACTCATTCTTGAAGCATCTTACAATCTTAAAGGGTTCTTCTCCGGTAGCGCCTCCGAAAGTTACTCTTGCACTTTTCTCGTATCTCGCTTCGTTTCCGAGCTGTAATCAAAAAGATGTTAAAATTGCTTAAATCGTCGAATTTCGCTGAAAATACGCCTTTTACAGTATTCGAGAACTTATGCAGGAAATCATCAATTCTTTCGGCTTTGAGGGGTACGTGTCGATGTATAAGTTCCTAGTAACTACTGAAGACTCAGTATGTCACAAAAATTTCCTCGATTACCTTGAAGTTATGGGAGTTGTTGGAAAACTGCGCTCCTAAAGCAATTTATAGACAAATTCAGACTATTTTATTTCTTGAAGTGTTTACTATCATTTATTGAGGTTACTTGAGTCCTAACTTTCAGTAATGGAGATACTTCAGAGTATATGGAGACCCATGGATACCGAGATATCTGACTCGACCGCCAAATTAGGGATTTTCACTCATTCTTGAAGCAGCTTATGGCCAAAGCCGAAAGTTACAATCATAAAGGGTTCTTCTCCGGTAGCGCCTCCGAAAGTTACTCTTGCACTTTTCTCGTATCTGGCTTCGTTTCCGAGCTGTAATCAAAAAGACGTTAAAATTGATTAAATCTTCGAATTTCGCTGAAAATACGCCTTTTACGGTATTCGAGGACTTATGCAGGAAATCATCAATTCTTTCGGCTTTATGGGGTACGTGTCGATGCATAAGTTCCTAGTAACTACTGAAGACTCAGTATATCATAAAAATTTCCTCGATTACCATGAAGTTAAGGGAGTTGTTGGAAAACTGCGCTCCTAAAGCAATTTATAGACAAATTCAGACTATTTTATTTCTTGAAGTGTTTACTATCATTTATTGAGGTTACTTGAGTCCTAACTTTCAGTAATGGAGATACTTCAGAGTATATGGAGACCCATGGATACCGAGATATCTGACTCGACCGCCAAATTAGGGATTTTCACTCATTCTTGAAGCAGCTTATGGCCAAAGCCGAAAGTTACAATCATAAAGGGTTCTTCTCCGGTAGCGCCTCCGAAAGTTACTCTTGCACTTTTCTTGTATCTGGCTTCGTTTCCGAGCTGTAATCAAAAAGACGTTAAAATTGATTAAATCGTCGAATGTCGCTGAAAATACGCCTTTTACGGTATTCGAGGACTTATGCAGGAAATCATCCATTCTTTCGGCTTTAAGGGGTACGTGTCGATGTAATAGGTTCCTAGTAACTACTGAAGAGTCAGTATGTCACAAAAATTTCCTCGATTACCTTGAAGTTAAGGGAGTTGTTGGAAAACTGCGCTCCTAAAGCAGTTTATAGACAAACTCAGACTATCTGATTTCTTGGAGTGTTTACTATCATTTATTGAGGTTACTTGAGTCCTAACTTTCAGTAATGGAGATACTTCAGAGTATATGGAGACCCATGGATACCGAGATATCCGACTCGACCGCCAAATTAAGGATTTTCACTCATTCTTGAAGCAGCTTATGGCCAAAGCCCAATGTTACAATCTTAAAGGGTTCTTCTCCGGTAGGGCCTCCGAAAGTTACTCTTGCACTTTTCTCGTATGACGCTTCGTTTCCGAGCTGTAATCAAAAAGACGTTAAAATTGCTTAAATCGTCGAATTTCGCTGAAAATACGCCTTTTACGGTATTCGAGGACTTATGCAGGAAATCATCAATTCTTTCGGCTTTATGCGGTACGTGTCGATGTATAAGTTCCTAGTAACTACTGAAGACTCAGTATGTCACAAAAATTTCCTCGATTACCTTGAAGTTATGGGAGTTGTTGGAAAACTGCGCTCCTAAAGCAATTTATAGACAAATTCAGACTATTTTATTTCTTGAAGTGTTTACTATCATTTATTGAGGTTACTTGAGTAATAACTTTCAGTAATGGAGATACTTCAGAGTATATGGAGACCCATGGATACCGAGATATCTGACTCGACCGCCAAATTAGGTATTTTCACTCATTCTTGAAGCAGCTTATGGCCAAAGCCCAAAGTTACAATCATAAAGGGTTCTTCTCCGGTAGCGCCTCCGAAAGTTACTCTTGCACTTTTCTCGTATCTGGCTTCGTTTCCGAGCTGTAATCAAAAAGACGTTAAAATTGATTAAATCGTCGAATGTCGCTGAAAATACGCCTTTTACGGTATTCGAGGACTTATGCAGGAAATCATCCATTCTTTCGGCTTTAAGGGGTACGTGTCGATGTATAAGTTCCTAGTAACTACTGAAGACTCAGTATGTCACAAAAATTTCCTCGATTACCTTGAAGTTAAGGGAGTTGTTGGAAAACTGCGCTCCTAAAGCAATTTATAGACAAATTCAGACTATCTGATTTCTTGGAGTGTTTACTATCATTTATTCAGGTTACTTGAGTCCTAACTTTCAGTAATGGAGATACTTCAGAGTATATGGAGACCCATGGATACCGAGATATCCGACTCGACCGCCAAATTAGGGATTTTCACTCATTCTTGAAGCAGCTTATGGCCAAAGCCCAATGTTACAATCTTAAAGGGTTCGTCTCCGGTAGCGCCTCCGAAAGTTACTCTTGCACTTTTCTCGTATGACGCTTCGTTTCCGAGCTGTAATCAAAAAGACGTTAAAATTGCTTAAATCGTCTAATTTCGCTGAAAATACGCCTTTTACGGTATTCGAGGACTTATGCAGGAAATCATCCATTCTTTCGGCTTTAAGGGGTACGTGTCGATTTATAAGTTCCTAGTAACTACTGAAGACTCAGTATGCCACAAAAATTTCGTCGATTACCTTGAAGTTGGAAAACTGCGCTCCTAAAGCAATTTATAGACAAATTCAGACTATCTGATTCCTTGGAGTGTTTACTATCATTTATTGAGGTTACTTGAGTCCTAACTTTCAGTAATGGAGATACTTCAGAGTATATGGAGACCCATGGATACCGAGATATCTGACTCGACCGCCAAATTAGGGATTTTCACTCATTCTTGAAGCATCTTACAATCTTAAAGGGTTCTTCTCCGGTAGCGCCTCCGAAAGTTACTCTTGCACTTTTCTCGTATCTCGCTTCGTTTCCGAGCTGTAATCAAAAAGATGTTAAAATTGCTTAAATCGTCGAATTTCGCTGAAAATACGCCTTTTACGGTATTCGAGAACTTATGCAGGAAATCATCAATTCTTTCGGCTTTGAGGGGTACGTGTCGATGTATAAGTTCCTAGTAACTACTGAAGACTCAGTATGTCACAAAAATTTCCTCGATTACCTTGAAGTTAAGGGAGTTGTTGGAAAACTGCGCTCCTAAAGCAATTTATAGACAAATTCAGACTATCTGATTTCTTGGAGTGTTTACTATCATTTATTCAGGTTACTTGAGTCCTAACTTTCAGTAATGGAGATACTTCAGAGTATATGGAGACCCATGGATACCGAGATATCCGACTCGACCGCCAAATTAAGGATTTTCACTCATTCTTGAAGCAGCTTATGGCCAAAGCCCAATGTTACAATCTTAAAGGGTTCTTCTCCGGTAGGGCCTCCGAAAGTTACTCTTGCACTTTTCTCGTATGACGCTTCGTTTCCGAGCTGTAATCAAAAAGACGTTAAAATTGCTTAAATCTTCGAATTTCGCTGAAAATACGCCTTTTACGGTATTCGAGGACTTATGCAGGAAATCATCAATTCTTTCGGCTTTATGGGGTACTTGTCGATGTATAAGTTCCTAGTAACTACTGAAGACTCAGTATGTCACAAAAATTTCCTCGATTACCTTGAAGTTAAGGGAGTTGTTGGAAAACTGCGCTCCTAAAGCAATTTATAGACAAATTCAGACTATTTTATTTCTTGAAGTGTTTACTATCATTTATTGAGGTTACTTGAGTCCTAACTTTCAGTAATGGAGATACTTCAGAGTATATGGAGACCCATGGATACCGAGATATCCGACTCGACCGCCAAATTAAGGATTTTCACTCATTCTTGAAGCAGCTTATGGCCAAAGCCCAATGTTACAATCTTAAAGGGTTCTTCTCCGGTAGGGCCTCCGAAAGTTACTCTTGCACTTTTCTCGTATGACGCTTCGTTTCCGAGCTGCAATCAAAAAGACGTTAAAATTGATTAAATCGTCTAATTTCGCTGAAAATACGCCTTTTACGGTATTCGAGGACTTATGCAGGAAATCATCAATTCTTTCGGCTTTATGGGGTACTTGTCGATGTATAAGTTCCTAGTAACTACTGAAGACTCAGTATGTCACAAAAATTTCCTCGATTACCTTGAAGTTAAGGGAGTTGTTGGAAAACTGCGCTCCTAAAGCAATTTATAGACAAATTCAGACTATCTGATTTCTTGGAGTGTTTACTATCATTTATTCAGGTTACTTGAGTCCTAACTTTCAGTAATGGAGATACTTCAGAGTATATGGAGACCCATGGATACCGAGATATCCGACTCGACCGCCAAATTAGGGATTTTCACTCATTCTTGAAGCAGCTTATGGCCAAAGCCCAATGTTACAATCTTAAAGGGTTCGTCTCCGGTAGCGCCTCCGAAAGTTACTCTTGCACTTTTCTCGTATGACGCTTCGTTTCCGAGCTGTAATCAAAAAGACGTTAAAATTGCTTAAATCGTCTAATTTCGCTGAAAATACGCCTTTTACGGTATTCGAGGACTTATGCAGGAAATCATCCATTTTTTCGGCTTTAAGGGGTACGTGTCGATTTATAAGTTCCTAGTAACTACTGAAGACTCAGTATGCCACAAAAATTTCGTCGATTACCTTGAAGTTGGAAAACTGCGCTCCTAAAGCAATTTATAGACAAATTCAGACTATCTGATTCCTTGGAGTGTTTACTATCATTTATTGAGGTTACTTGAGTCCTAACTTTCAGTAATGGAGATACTTCAGAGTATATGGAGACCCATGGATACCGAGATATCTGACTCGACCGCCAAATTAGGGATTTTCACTCATTCTTGAAGCATCTTACAATCTTAAAGGGTTCTTCTCCGGTAGCGCCTCCGAAAGTTACTCTTGCACTTTTCTCGTATCTCGCTTCGTTTCCGAGCTGTAATCAAAAAGATGTTAAAATTGCTTAAATCGTCGAATTTCGCTGAAAATACGCCTTTTACAGTATTCGAGAACTTATGCAGGAAATCATCAATTCTTTCGGCTTTGAGGGGTACGTGTCGATGTATAAGTTCCTAGTAACTACTGAAGACTCAGTATGTCACAAAAATTTCCTCGATTACCTTGAAGTTATGGGAGTTGTTGGAAAACTGCGCTCCTAAAGCAATTTATAGACAAATTCAGACTATTTTATTTCTTGAAGTGTTTACTATCATTTATTGAGGTTACTTGAGTCCTAACTTTCAGTAATGGAGATACTTCAGAGTATATGGAGACCCATGGATACCGAGATATCTGACTCGACCGCCAAATTAGGGATTTTCACTCATTCTTGAAGCAGCTTATGGCCAAAGCCGAAAGTTACAATCATAAAGGGTTCTTCTCCGGTAGCGCCTCCGAAAGTTACTCTTGCACTTTTCTCGTATCTGGCTTCGTTTCCGAGCTGTAATCAAAAAGACGTTAAAATTGATTAAATCTTCGAATTTCGCTGAAAATACGCCTTTTACGGTATTCGAGGACTTATGCAGGAAATCATCAATTCTTTCGGCTTTATGGGGTACGTGTCGATGCATAAGTTCCTAGTAACTACTGAAGACTCAGTATATCATAAAAATTTCCTCGATTACCATGAAGTTAAGGGAGTTGTTGGAAAACTGCGCTCCTAAAGCAATTTATAGACAAATTCAGACTATTTTATTTCTTGAAGTGTTTACTATCATTTATTGAGGTTACTTGAGTCCTAACTTTCAGTAATGGAGATACTTCAGAGTATATGGAGACCCATGGATACCGAGATATCTGACTCGACCGCCAAATTAGGGATTTTCACTCATTCTTGAAGCAGCTTATGGCCAAAGCCGAAAGTTACAATCATAAAGGGTTCTTCTCCGGTAGCGCCTCCGAAAGTTACTCTTGCACTTTTCTTGTATCTGGCTTCGTTTCCGAGCTGTAATCAAAAAGACGTTAAAATTGATTAAATCGTCGAATGTCGCTGAAAATACGCCTTTTACGGTATTCGAGGACTTATGCAGGAAATCATCCATTCTTTCGGCTTTAAGGGGTACGTGTCGATGTAATAGGTTCCTAGTAACTACTGAAGAGTCAGTATGTCACAAAAATTTCCTCGATTACCTTGAAGTTAAGGGAGTTGTTGGAAAACTGCGCTCCTAAAGCAGTTTATAGACAAACTCAGACTATCTGATTTCTTGGAGTGTTTACTATCATTTATTGAGGTTACTTGAGTCCTAACTTTCAGTAATGGAGATACTTCAGAGTATATGGAGACCCATGGATACCGAGATATCCGACTCGACCGCCAAATTAAGGATTTTCACTCATTCTTGAAGCAGCTTATGGCCAAAGCCCAATGTTACAATCTTAAAGGGTTCTTCTCCGGTAGGGCCTCCGAAAGTTACTCTTGCACTTTTCTCGTATGACGCTTCGTTTCCGAGCTGTAATCAAAAAGACGTTAAAATTGCTTAAATCGTCGAATTTCGCTGAAAATACGCCTTTTACGGTATTCGAGGACTTATGCAGGAAATCATCAATTCTTTCGGCTTTATGCGGTACGTGTCGATGTATAAGTTCCTAGTAACTACTGAAGACTCAGTATGTCACAAAAATTTCCTCGATTACCTTGAAGTTATGGGAGTTGTTGGAAAACTGCGCTCCTAAAGCAATTTATAGACAAATTCAGACTATTTTATTTCTTGAAGTGTTTACTATCATTTATTGAGGTTACTTGAGTAATAACTTTCAGTAATGGAGATACTTCAGAGTATATGGAGACCCATGGATACCGAGATATCTGACTCGACCGCCAAATTAGGTATTTTCACTCATTCTTGAAGCAGCTTATGGCCAAAGCCCAAAGTTACAATCATAAAGGGTTCTTCTCCGGTAGCGCCTCCGAAAGTTACTCTTGCACTTTTCTCGTATCTGGCTTCGTTTCCGAGCTGTAATCAAAAAGACGTTAAAATTGATTAAATCGTCGAATGTCGCTGAAAATACGCCTTTTACGGTATTCGAGGACTTATGCAGGAAATCATCCATTCTTTCGGCTTTAAGGGGTACGTGTCGATGTATAAGTTCCTAGTAACTACTGAAGACTCAGTATGTCACAAAAATTTCCTCGATTACCTTGAAGTTAAGGGAGTTGTTGGAAAACTGCGCTCCTAAAGCAATTTATAGACAAATTCAGACTATCTGATTTCTTGGAGTGTTTACTATCATTTATTCAGGTTACTTGAGTCCTAACTTTCAGTAATGGAGATACTTCAGAGTATATGGAGACCCATGGATACCGAGATATCCGACTCGACCGCCAAATTAGGGATTTTCACTCATTCTTGAAGCAGCTTATGGCCAAAGCCCAATGTTACAATCTTAAAGGGTTCGTCTCCGGTAGCGCCTCCGAAAGTTACTCTTGCACTTTTCTCGTATGACGCTTCGTTTCCGAGCTGTAATCAAAAAGACGTTAAAATTGCTTAAATCGTCTAATTTCGCTGAAAATACGCCTTTTACGGTATTCGAGGACTTATGCAGGAAATCATCCATTCTTTCGGCTTTAAGGGGTACGTGTCGATTTATAAGTTCCTAGTAACTACTGAAGACTCAGTATGCCACAAAAATTTCGTCGATTACCTTGAAGTTGGAAAACTGCGCTCCTAAAGCAATTTATAGACAAATTCAGACTATCTGATTCCTTGGAGTGTTTACTATCATTTATTGAGGTTACTTGAGTCCTAACTTTCAGTAATGGAGATACTTCAGAGTATATGGAGACCCATGGATACCGAGATATCTGACTCGACCGCCAAATTAGGGATTTTCACTCATTCTTGAAGCATCTTACAATCTTAAAGGGTTCTTCTCCGGTAGCGCCTCCGAAAGTTACTCTTGCACTTTTCTCGTATCTCGCTTCGTTTCCGAGCTGTAATCAAAAAGATGTTAAAATTGCTTAAATCGTCGAATTTCGCTGAAAATACGCCTTTTACGGTATTCGAGAACTTATGCAGGAAATCATCAATTCTTTCGGCTTTGAGGGGTACGTGTCGATGTATAAGTTCCTAGTAACTACTGAAGACTCAGTATGTCACAAAAATTTCCTCGATTACCTTGAAGTTAAGGGAGTTGTCGGAAAACTGCGCTCCTAAAGCAATTTATAGACAAATTCATACTATCTGATTTCTTGGAGTGTTTACTATCATTTATTGAGGTTACTTGAGTCCTAACTTACAGTAATGGAGATACTTCAGAGTATATGGAGACCCATGGATACCGAGATATCCGACTCGACCGCCAAATTAGGGATTTTCACTCATTCTTGAAGCATCTTACAATCTTAAAGGGTTCTTCTCCGGTAGCGCCTCCGAAAGTTACTCTTGCACTTTTCTCGTATCTCGCTTCGTTTCCGAGCTGTAATCAAAAAGATGTTAAAATTGCTTAAATCGTCGAATTTCGCTGAAAATACGCCTTTTACGGTATTCGAGAACTTATGCAGGAAATCATCGATTCTTTCGGCTTTGAGGGGTACGTGTCGATGTATAAGTTCCTAGTAACTACTGAAGACTCAGTATGTCACAAAAATTTCCTCGATTACCTTGAAGTTAAGGGAGTTGTCGGAAAACTGCGCTCCTAAAGCAATTTATAGACAAATTCAGACTATCTGATTTCTTGGAGTGTTTACTATCATTTATTGAGGTTACTTGAGTCCTAACTTACAATAATGGAGATACTTCAGAGTATATGGAGACCCATGGATACCGAGATATCCGACTCGACCGCCAAATTAGGGATTTTCACTCATTCTTGAAGCATCTTACAATCTTAAAGGGTTCTTCTCCGGTAGCGCCTCCGAAAGTTACTCTTGCACTTTTCTCGTATCTCGCTTCGTTTCCAAGCTGTAATCAAAAAGATGTTAAAATTGCTTAAATCGTCGAATTTCGCTGAAAATACGCCTTTTACGGTATTCGAAGACTTATGCAGGAAATCATCAATTCTTTCGGCTTTGAGGGGTACGTGTCGATGTATAAGTTCCTAGTAACTACTGAAGACTCAGTATGTCACAAAAATTTCCTCGATTACCTTGAAGTTAAGGGAGTTGTTGGAAAACTGCGCTCCTAAAGCAATTTATAAACAAATTCAGACTATTTTATTTCTTGAAGTGTGTACTATCATTTATTGAGGTTACTTGAGTCCTAACTTTCAGTAATGGAGATACTTCAGAGTATATGGAGACCCATGGATACCGAGATATCCGACTCGACCGCCAAATTATTGATTTTCACTCATTCTTGAAGCAGCTTATAGCCAAAGCCCAATGTTACAATCTTAAAGGGTTCTTCTCCGGTAGCGCCTCCGAAAGTTACTCTTGCACTTTTCTCGTATCTCGCTTCGTTTCCGAGTTGTAATCAAAAAGACGTTAAAATTGCTTAAATCGTCGAATTTCTCTGAAAAAAAGCCTTTTACGGTATTCGAGGACTTATGCAGGGAATCATCGATTCTTTCGGCTTTAAGGGGTACGTGTCGATGTATAAGTTCCTAGTAACTACTGAAGACTCAGTATGTCACAAAAATTTCCTCGATTACCTTGAAGTTAAGGGAGTTGTTGGAAAACTGCGCTCCTAAAGCAATTTATAGACAAATTCAGACTATCTGATTTCTTGGAGTGTTTACTATCATTTATTGAAGTTACTTGAGTCCTAACTTTCAGTAATGGAGATACTTCAGAGTATATGGAGACCCATGGATACCGAGATATCCGACTCGACCGCCAAATTAAGGATTTTCACTCATTCTTGAAGCAGCTTATGGCCAAAGCCCAATGTTACAATCTTAAAGGGTTCTTCTCCGGTAGGGCCTCCGAAAGTTACTCTTGCACTTTTCTCGTATGACGCTTCGTTTCCGAGCTGTAATCAAAAAGACGTTAAAATTGCTTAAATCGTCGAATTTCGCTGAAAATACGCCTTTTACGGTATTCGAGGACTTATGCAGGAAATCATCAATTCTTTCGGCTTTATGGATTACTTGTCGATGTATAAGTTCCTAGTAACTACTGAAGACTCAGTATGTCACAAAAATTTCCTCGATTACCTTGAAGTTAAGGGAGTTGTTGGAAAACTGCGCTCCTAAAGCAATTTATAGACAAATTCAGACTATTTTATTTCTTGAAGTGTTTACTATCATTTATTGAGGTTACTTGAGTCCTAACTTTCAGTAATGGAGATACTTCAGAGTATATGGAGACCCATGGATACCGAGATATCCGACTCGACCGCCAAATTAAGGATTTTCACTCATTCTTGAAGCAGCTTATGGCCAAAGCCCAATGTTACAATCTTAAAGGGTTCTTCTCCGGTAGGGCCTCCGAAAGTTACTCTTGCACTTTTCTCGTATGACGCTTCGTTTCCGAGCTGCAATCAAAAAGACGTTAAAATTGATTAAATCGTCTAATTTCGCTGAAAATACGCCTTTTACGGTATTCGAGGACTTATGCAGGAAATCATCAATTCTTTCGGCTTTATGGGGTACTTGTCGATGTATAAGTTCCTAGTAACTACTGAAGACTCAGTATGTCACAAAAATTTCCAAGATTACCTTGAAGTTAAGGGAGTTGTTGGAAAACTGCGCTCCTAAAGCAATTTATAGACAAATTCAGACTATCTGATTTCTTGGAGTGTTTACTATCATTTATTCAGGTTACTTGAGTCCTAACTTTCAGTAATGGAGATACTTCAGAGTATATGGAGACCCATGGATACCGAGATATCTGACTCGACCGCCAAATTAGGGATTTTCACTCATTCTTGAAGCAGCTTATGGCCAAAGCCCAATGTTACAATCTTAAAGGGTTCGTCTCCGGTAGCGCCTCCGAAAGTTACTCTTGCACTTTTCTCGTATGACGCTTCGTTTCCGAGCTGTAATCAAAAAGACGTTAAAATTGCTTAAATCGTCTAATTTCGCTGAAAATACGCCTTTTACGGTATTCGAGGACTTATGCAGGAAATCATCCATTCTTTCGGCTTTAAGGGGTACGTGTCGATTTATAAGTTCCTAGTAACTACTGAAGACTCAGTATGCCACAAAAATTTCGTCGATTACCTTGAAGTTGGAAAACTGCGCTCCTAAAGCAATTTATAGACAAATTCAGACTATCTGATTCCTTGGAGTGTTTACTATCATTTATTGAGGTTACTTGAGTCCTAACTTTCAGTAATGGAGATACTTCAGAGTATATGGAGACCCATGGATACCGAGATATCTGACTCGACCGCCAAATTAGGGATTTTCACTCATTCTTGAAGCATCTTACAATCTTAAAGGGTTCTTCTCCGGTAGCGCCTCCGAAAGTTACTCTTGCACTTTTCTCGTATCTCGCTTCGTTTCCGAGCTGTAATCAAAAAGATGTTAAAATTGCTTAAATCGTCGAATTTCGCTGAAAATACGCCTTTTACAGTATTCGAGAACTTATGCAGGAAATCATCAATTCTTTCGGCTTTGAGGGGTACGTGTCGATGTATAAGTTCCTAGTAACTACTGAAGACTCAGTATGTCACAAAAATTTCCTCGATTACCTTGAAGTTAAGGGAGTTGTCGGAAAACTGCGCTCCTAAAGCAATTTATAGACAAATTCATACTATCTGATTTCTTGGAGTGTTTACTATCATTTATTGAGGTTACTTGAGTCCTAACTTACAGTAATGGAGATACTTCAGAGTATATGGAGACCCATGGATACCGAGATATCCGACTCGACCGCCAAATTAGGGATTTTCACTCATTCTTGAAGCATCTTACAATCTTAAAGGGTTCTTCTCCGGTAGCGCCTCCGAAAGTTACTCTTGCACTTTTCTCGTATCTCGCTTCGTTTCCGAGCTGTAATCAAAAAGATGTTAAAATTGCTTAAATCGTCGAATTTCGCTGAAAATACGCCTTTTACGGTATTCGAGAACTTATGCAGGAAATCATCAATTCTTTCGGCTTTGAGGGGTACGTGTCGATGTATAAGTTCCTAGTAACTACTGAAGACTCAGTATGTCACAAAAATTTCCTCGATTACCTTGAAGTTAAGGGAGTTGTCGGAAAACTGCGCTCCTAAAGCAATTTATAGACAAATTCAGACTATCTGATTTCTTGGAGTGTTTACTATCATTTATTGAGGTTACTTGAGTCCTAACTTACAATAATGGAGATACTTCAGAGTATATGGAGACCCATGGATACCGAGATATCCGACTCGACCGCCAAATTAGGGATTTTCACTCATTCTTGAAGCATCTTACAATCTTAAAGGGTTCTTCTCCGGTAGCGCCTCCGAAAGTTACTCTTGCACTTTTCTCGTATCTCGCTTCGTTTCCGAGCTGTAATCAAAAAGATGTTAAAATTGCTTAAATCGTCGAATTTCGCTGAAAATACGCCTTTTACGGTATTCGAAGACTTATGCAGGAAATCATCAATTCTTTCGGCTTTGAGGGGTACGTGTCGATGTATAAGTTCCTAGTAACTACTGAAGACTCAGTATGTCACAAAAATTTCCTCGATTACCTTGAAGTTAAGGGAGTTGTTGGAAAACTGCGCTCCTAAAGCAATTTATAAACAAATTCAGACTATTTTATTTCTTGAAGTGTGTACTATCATTTATTGAGGTTACTTGAGTCCTAACTTTCAGTAATGGAGATACTTCAGAGTATATGGAGACCCATGGATACCGAGATATCCGACTCGACCGCCAAATTATTGATTTTCACTCATTCTTGAAGCAGCTTATAGCCAAAGCCCAATGTTACAATCTTAAAGGGTTCTTCTCCGGTAGCGCCTCCGAAAGTTACTCTTGCACTTTTCTCGTATCTCGCTTCGTTTCCGAGTTGTAATCAAAAAGACGTTAAAATTGCTTAAATCGTCTAATTTCTCTGAAAAAAAGCCTTTTACGGTATTCGAGGACTTATGCAGGGAATCATCGATTCTTTCGGCTTTAAGGGGTACGTGTCGATGTATAAGTTCCTAGTAACTACTGAAGACTCAGTATGTCACAAAAATTTCCTCGATTACCTTGAAGTTAAGGGAGTTGTTGGAAAACTGCGCTCCTAAAGCAATTTATAGACAAATTCAGACTATCTGATTTCTTGGAGTGTTTACTATCATTTATTGAAGTTACTTGAGTCCTAACTTTCAGTAATGGAGATACTTCAGAGTATATGGAGACCCATGGATACCGAGATATCCGACTCGACCGCCAAATTAAGGATTTTCACTCATTCTTGAAGCAGCTTATGGCCAAAGCCCAATGTTACAATCTTAAAGGGTTCTTCTCCGGTAGGGCCTCCGAAAGTTACTCTTGCACTTTTCTCGTATGACGCTTCGTTTCCGAGCTGTAATCAAAAAGACGTTAAAATTGCTTAAATCGTCGAATTTCGCTGAAAATACGCCTTTTACGGTATTCGAGGACTTATGCAGGAAATCATCAATTCTTTCGGCTTTATGGGGTACTTGTCGATGTATAAGTTCCTAGTAACTACTGAAGACTCAGTATGTCACAAAAATTTCCTCGATTACCTTGAAGTTAAGGGAGTTGTTGGAAAACTGCGCTCCTAAAGCAATTTATAGACAAATTCAGACTATTTTATTTCTTGAAGTGTTTACTATCATTTATTGAGGTTACTTGAGTCCTAACTTTCAGTAATGGAGATACTTCAGAGTATATGGAGACCCATGGATACCGAGATATCCGACTCGACCGCCAAATTAAGGATTTTCACTCATTCTTGAAGCAGCTTATGGCCAAAGCCCAATGTTACAATCTTAAAGGGTTCTTCTCCGGTAGGGCCTCCGAAAGTTACTCTTGCACTTTTCTCGTATGACGCTTCGTTTCCGAGCTGCAATCAAAAAGACGTTAAAATTGATTAAATCGTCTAATTTCGCTGAAAATACGCCTTTTACGGTATTCGAGGACTTATGCAGGAAATCATCAATTCTTTCGGCTTTATGGGGTACTTGTCGATGTATAAGTTCCTAGTAACTACTGAAGACTCAGTATGTCACAAAAATTTCCTCGATTACCTTGAAGTTAAGGGAGTTGTTGGAAAACTGCGCTCCTAAAGCAATTTATAGACAAATTCAGACTATCTGATTTCTTGGAGTGTTTACTATCATTTATTCAGGTTACTTGAGTCCTAACTTTCAGTAATGGAGATACTTCAGAGTATATGGAGACCCATGGATACCGAGATATCCGACTCTACCGCCAAATTAGGGATTTTCACTCATTCTTGAAGCAGCTTATGGCCAAAGCCCAATGTTACAATCTTAAAGGGTTCGTCTCCGGTAGCGCCTCCGAAAGTTACTCTTGCACTTTTCTCGTATGACGCTTCGTTTCCGAGCTGTAATCAAAAAGACGTTAAAATTGCTTAAATCGTCTAATTTCGCTGAAAATACGCCTTTTACGGTATTCGAGGACTTATGCAGGAAATCATCCATTCTTTCGGCTTTAAGGGGTACGTGTCGATTTATAAGTTCCTAGTAACTACTGAAGACTCAGTATGCCACAAAAATTTCGTCGATTACCTTGAAGTTGGAAAACTGCGCTCCTAAAGCAATTTATAGACAAATTCAGACTATCTGATTCCTTGGAGTGTTTACTATCATTTATTGAGGTTACTTGAGTCCTAACTTTCAGTAATGGAGATACTTCAGAGTATATGGAGACCCATGGATACCGAGATATCTGACTCGACCGCCAAATTAGGGATTTTCACTCATTCTTGAAGCATCTTACAATCTTAAAGGGTTCTTCTCCGGTAGCGCCTCCGAAAGTTACTCTTGCACTTTTCTCGTATCTCGCTTCGTTTCCGAGCTGTAATCAAAAAGATATTAAAATTGCTTAAATCGTCGAATTTCGCTGAAAATACGCCTTTTACAGTATTCGAGAACTTATGCAGGAAATCATCAATTCTTTCGGCTTTGAGGGGTACGTGTCGATGTATAAGTTCCTAGTAACTACTGAAGACTCAGTATGTCACAAAAATTTCCTCGATTACCTTGAAGTTAAGGGAGTTGTCGGAAAACTGCGCTCCTAAAGCAATTTATAGACAAATTCATACTATCTGATTTCTTGGAGTGTTTACTATCATTTATTGAGGTTACTTGAGTCCTAACTTACAGTAATGGAGATACTTCAGAGTATATGGAGACCCATGGATACCGAGATATCCGACTCGACCGCCAAATTAGGGATTTTCACTCATTCTTGAAGCATCTTACAATCTTAAAGGGTTCTTCTCCGGTAGCGCCTCCGAAAGTTACTCTTGCACTTTTCTCGTATCTCGCTTCGTTTCCGAGCTGTAATCAAAAAGATGTTAAAATTGCTTAAATCGTCGAATTTCGCTGAAAATACGCCTTTTACGGTATTCGAGAACTTATGCAGGAAATCATCAATTCTTTCGGCTTTGAGGGGTACGTGTCGATGTATAAGTTCCTAGTAACTACTGAAGACTCAGTATGGCACAAAAATTTCCTCGATTACCTTGAAGTTAAGGGAGTTGTCGGAAAACTGCGCTCCTAAAGCAATTTATAGACAAATTCAGACTATCTGATTTCTTGGAGTGTTTACTATCATTTATTGAGGTTACTTGAGTCCTAACTTACAATAATGGAGATACTTCAGAGTATATGGAGACCCATGGATACCGAGATATCCGACTCGACCGCCAAATTAGGGATTTTCACTCATTCTTGAAGCATCTTACAATCTTAAAGGGTTCTTCTCCGGTAGCGCCTCCGAAAGTTACTCTTGCACTTTTCTCGTATCTCGCTTCGTTTCCGAGCTGTAATCAAAAAGATGTTAAAATTGCTTAAATCGTCGAATTTCGCTGAA
Source organism: Xestobium rufovillosum (assembly GCA_963966045.1). Classification (NCBI taxonomy): domain Eukaryota; kingdom Metazoa; phylum Arthropoda; class Insecta; order Coleoptera; family Ptinidae; genus Xestobium; species Xestobium rufovillosum. The sequence goes on from OZ014493.1 coordinate 7,729,166, forward strand.
AATACGCCTTTTACGGTATTCGAAGACTTATGCAGGAAATCATCAATTCTTTCGGCTTTGAGGGGTACGTGTCGATGTATAAGTTCCTAGTAACTACTGAAGACTCAGTATGTCACAAAAATTTCCTCGATTACCTTGAAGTTAAGGGAGTTGTTGGAAAACTGCGCTCCTAAAGCAATTTATAAACAAATTCAGACTATTTTATTTCTTGAAGTGTGTACTATCATTTATTGAGGTTACTTGAGTCCTAACTTTCAGTAATGGAGATACTTCAGAGTATATGGAGACCCATGGATACCGAGATATCCGACTCGACCGCCAAATTATTGATTTTCACTCATTCTTGAAGCAGCTTATAGCCAAAGCCCAATGTTACAATCTTAAAGGGTTCTTCTCCGGTAGCGCCTCCGAAAGTTACTCTTGCACTTTTCTCGTATCTCGCTTCGTTTCCGAGTTGTAATCAAAAAGACGTTAAAATTGCTTAAATCGTCGAATTTCTCTGAAAAAAAGCCTTTTACGGTATTCGAGGACTTATGCAGGGAATCATCGATTCTTTCGGCTTTAAGGGGTACGTGTCGATGTATAAGTTCCTAGTAACTACTGAAGACTCAGTATGTCACAAAAATTTCCTCGATTACCTTGAAGTTAAGGGAGTTGTTGGAAAACTGCGCTCCTAAAGCAATTTATAGACAAATTCAGACTATCTGATTTCTTGGAGTGTTTACTATCATTTATTGAAGTTACTTGAGTCCTAACTTTCAGTAATGGAGATACTTCAGAGTATATGGAGACCCATGGATACCGAGATATCCGACTCGACCGCCAAATTAAGGATTTTCACTCATTCTTGAAGCAGCTTATGGCCAAAGCCCAATGTTACAATCTTAAAGGGTTCTTCTCCGGTAGGGCCTCCGAAAGTTACTCTTGCACTTTTCTCGTATGACGCTTCGTTTCCGAGCTGTAATCAAAAAGACGTTAAAATTGCTTAAATCGTCGAATTTCGCTGAAAATACGCCTTTTACGGTATTCGAGGACTTATGCAGGAAATCATCAATTCTTTCGGCTTTATGGGGTACTTGTCGATGTATAAGTTCCTAGTAACTACTGAAGACTCAGTATGTCACAAAAATTTCCTCGATTACCTTGAAGTTAAGGGAGTTGTTGGAAAACTGCGCTCCTAAAGCAATTTATAGACAAATTCAGACTATTTTATTTCTTGAAGTGTTTACTATCATTTATTGAGGTTACTTGAGTCCTAACTTTCAGTAATGGAGATACTTCAGAGTATATGGAGACCCATGGATACCGAGATATCCGACTCGACCGCCAAATTAAGGATTTTCACTCATTCTTGAAGCAGCTTATGGCCAAAGCCCAATGTTACAATCTTAAAGGGTTCTTCTCCGGTAGGGCCTCCGAAAGTTACTCTTGCACTTTTCTCGTATGACGCTTCGTTTCCGAGCTGCAATCAAAAAGACGTTAAAATTGATTAAATCGTCTAATTTCGCTGAAAATACGCCTTTTACGGTATTCGAGGACTTATGCAGGAAATCATCAATTCTTTCGGCTTTATGGGGTACTTGTCGATGTATAAGTTCCTAGTAACTACTGAAGACTCAGTATGTCACAAAAATTTCCTCGATTACCTTGAAGTTAAGGGAGTTGTTGGAAAACTGCGCTCCTAAAGCAATTTATAGACAAATTCAGACTATCTGATTTCTTGGAGTGTTTACTATCATTTATTCAGGTTACTTGAGTCCTAACTTTCAGTAATGGAGATACTTCAGAGTATATGGAGACCCATGGATACCGAGATATCCGACTCGACCGCCAAATTAGGGATTTTCACTCATTCTTGAAGCAGCTTATGGCCAAAGCCCAATGTTACAATCTTAAAGGGTTCGTCTCCGGTAGCGCCTCCGAAAGTTACTCTTGCACTTTTCTCGTATGACGCTTCGTTTCCGAGCTGTAATCAAAAAGACGTTAAAATTGCTTAAATCGTCTAATTTCGCTGAAAATACGCCTTTTACGGTATTCGAGGACTTATGCAGGAAATCATCCATTCTTTCGGCTTTAAGGGGTACGTGTCGATTTATAAGTTCCTAGTAACTACTGAAGACTCAGTATGCCACAAAAATTTCGTGGATTACCTTGAAGTTGGAAAACTGCGCTCCTAAAGCAATTTATAGACAAATTCAGACTATCTGATTCCTTGGAGTGTTTACTATCATTTATTGAGGTTACTTGAGTCCTAACTTTCAGTAATGGAGATACTTCAGAGTATATGGAGACCCATGGATACCGAGATATCTGACTCGACCGCCAAATTAGGGATTTTCACTCATTCTTGAAGCATCTTACAATCTTAAAGGGTTCTTCTCCGGTAGCGCTTCCGAAAGTTACTCTTGCACTTTTCTCGTATCTCGCTTCGTTTCCGAGCTGTAATCAAAAAGATGTTAAAATTGCTTAAATCGTCGAATTTCGCTGAAAATACGCCTTTTACGGTATTCGAGAACTTATGCAGGAAATCATCAATTCTTTCGGCTTTGAGGGGTACGTGTCGATGTATAAGTTCCTAGTAACTACTGAAGACTCAGTATGTCACAAAAATTTCCTCGATTACCTTGAAGTTAAGGGAGTTGTCGGAAAACTGCGCTCCTAAAGCAATTTATAGACAAATTCATACTATCTGATTTCTTGGAGTGTTTACTATCATTTATTGAGGTTACTTGAGTCCTAACTTACAGTAATGGAGATACTTCAGAGTATATGGAGACCCATGGATACCGAGATATCCGACTCGACCGCCAAATTAGGGATTTTCACTCATTCATGAAGCATCTTACAATCTTAAAGGGTTCTTCTCCGGTAGCGCCTCCGAAAGTTACTCTTGCACTTTTCTCGTATCTCGCTTCGTTTCCGAGCTGTAATCAAAAAGATGTTAAAATTGCTTAAATCGTCGAATTTCGCTGAAAATACGCCTTTTACGGTATTCGAGAACTTATGCAGGAAATCATCAATTCTTTCGGCTTTGAGGGGTACGTGTCGATGTATAAGTTCCTAGTAACTACTGAAGACTCAGTATGTCACAAAAATTTCCTCGATTACCTTGAAGTTAAGGGAGTTGTCGGAAAACTGCGCTCCTAAAGCAATTTATAGACAAATTCAGACTATCTGATTTCTTGGAGTGTTTACTATCATTTATTGAGGTTACTTGAGTCCTAACTTACAGTAATGGAGATACTTCAGAGTATATGGAGACCCATGGATACCGAGATATCCGACTCGACCGCCAAATTAGGGATTTTCACTCATTCTTGAAGCATCTTACAATCTTAAAGGGTTCTTCTCCGGTAGCGCCTCCGAAAGTTACTCTTGCACTTTTCTCGTATCTCGCTTCGTTTCCGAGCTGTAATCAAAAAGATGTTAAAATTGCTTAAATCGTCGAATTTCGCTGAAAATACGCCTTTTACGGTATTCGAAGACTTATGCAGGAAATCATCAATTCTTTCGGCTTTGAGGGGTACGTGTCGATGTATAAGTTCCTAGTAAATACTGAAGACTCAGTATGTCACAAAAATTTCCTCGATTACCTTGAAGTTAAGGGAGTTGTTGGAAAACTGCGCTCCTAAAGCAATTTATAAACAAATTCAGACTATTTTATTTCTTGAAGTGTGTACTATCATTTATTGAGGTTACTTGAGTCCTAACTTTCAGTAATGGAGATACTTCAGAGTATATGGAGACCCATGGATACCGAGATATCCGACTCGACCGCCAAATTATTGATTTTCACTCATTCTTGAAGCATCTTACAATCTTAAAGGGTTCTTCTCCGGTAGCGCCTCCGAAAGTTACTCTTGCACTTTTCTCGTATCTCGCTTCGTTTCCGAGCTGTAATCAAAAAGACGTTAAAATTGCTTAAATCGTCGAATTTCTCTGAAAAAAAGCCTTTTACGGTATTCGAGGACTTATGCAGGGAATCATCGATTCTTTCGGCTTTAAGGGGTACGTGTCGATGTATAAGTTCCTAGTAACTACTGAAGACTCAGTATGTCACAAAAATTTCCTCGATTACCTTGAAGTTAAGGGAGTTGTTGGAAAACTGCGCTCCTAAAGCAATTTATAGACAAATTCAGACTATCTGATTTCTTGGAGTGTTTACTATCATTTATTGAAGTTACTTGAGTCCTAACTTTCAGTAATGGAGATACTTCAGAGTATATGGAGACCCATGGATACCGAGATATCCGACTCGACCGCCAAATTAAGGATTTTCACTCATTCTTGAAGCAGCTTATGGCCAAAGCCCAATGTTACAATCTTAAAGGGTTCTTCTCCGGTAGGGCCTCCGAAAGTTACTCTTGCACTTTTCTCGTATGACGCTTCGTTTCCGAGCTGTAATCAAAAAGACGTTAAAATTGCTTAAATCGTCGAATTTCGCTGAAAATACGCCTTTTACGGTATTCGAGGACTTATGCAGGAAATCATCAATTCTTTCGGCTTTATGGGGTACTTGTCGATGTATAAGTTCCTAGTAACTACTGAAGACTCAGTATGTCACAAAAATTTCCTCGATTACCTTGAAGTTAAGGGAGTTGTTGGAAAACTGCGCTCCTAAAGCAATTTATAGACAAATTCAGACTATTTTATTTCTTGAAGTGTTTACTATCATTTATTGAGGTTACTTGAGTCCTAACTTTCAGTAATGGAGATACTTCAGAGTATATGGAGACCCATGGATACCGAGATATCCGACTCGACCGCCAAATTAAGGATTTTCACTCATTCTTGAAGCAGCTTATGGCCAAAGCCCAATGTTACAATCTTAAAGGGTTCTTCTCCGGTAGGGCCTCCGAAAGTTACTCTTGCACTTTTCTCGTATGACGCTTCGTTTCCGAGCTGCAATCAAAAAGACGTTAAAATTGATTAAATCGTCGAATTTCGCTGAAAATACGCCTTTTACGGTATTCGAGGACTTATGCAGGAAATCATCAATTCTTTCGGCTTTATGGGGTACTTGTCGATGTATAAGTTCCTAGTAACTACTGAAGACTCAGTATGTCACAAAAATTTCCTCGATTACCTTGAAGTTAAGGGAGTTGTTGGAAAACTGCGCTCCTAAAGCAATTTATAGACAAATTCAGACTATTTTATTTCTTGAAGTGTTTACTATCATTTATTGAGGTTACTTGAGTCCTAACTTTCAGTAATGGAGATACTTCAGAGTATATGGAGACCCATGGATACCGAGATATCTGACTCGACCGCCAAATTAGGTATTTTCACTCATTCTTGAAGCAGCTTATGGCCAAAGCCCAAAGTTACAATCATAAAGGGTTCTTCTCCGGTAGCGCCTCCGAAAGTTACTCTTGCACTTTTCTCGTATCTGGCTTCGTTTCCGAGCTGCAATCAAAAAGACGTTAAAATTAATTAAATCGTCGAATTTCGCTGAAAATACGCCTTTTACGGTATTCGAGGACTTATGCAGGAAATCATCAATTCTTTCGGCTTTATGGGGTACGTGTCGATGTATAAGTTCCTAGTAACTACTGAAGACTCAGTATGTCACAAAAATTTCCTCGATTACCTTGAAGTTAAGGGAGTTGTTGGAAAACTGCGCTCCTAAAGCAATTTATAGACAAATTCAGACTATTTTATTTATTGAAGTGTTTACTATCATTTATTGAGGTTACTTGAGTCCTAACTTTCAGTAATGGAGATACTTCAGAGTATATGGAGACCCATGGATACCGAGATATCCGACTCGACCGCCAAATTAAGGATTTTCACTCATTCTTGAAGCAGCTTATGGCCAATGCCCAATGTTACAATCTTAAAGGGTACTTCTCCGGTAGCGCCTCCGAAGGTTACTCTTGCACATTTCTCGTATGACGCTTCGTTTCCGAACTGTAATCAAAAAGACGTTAAAATTGCTTAAATCGTCGAATTTCGCTGAAAATACGCCTTTTACGGTATTCGAGGACTTATGCAGGAAATCATCCATTCTTTCGGCTTTAAGGGGTACGTGTCGATGTATAAGTTCCTAGTAACTACTGAAGACTCAGTATGTCACAAAAATTTCCTCGATTACCTTGAAGTTAAGGGAGTTGTTGGAAAACTGCGCTCCTAAAGCAATTTATAGACAAATTCAGACTATCTGATTTCTTGGAGTGTTTACTATCATTTATTCAGGTTACTTGAGTCCTAACTTTCAGTAATGGAGATATTTCAGAGTATATGGAGACCCATGGATACCGAGATATCCGACTCGACCGCCAAATTAGGGATTTTCACTCATTCTTGAAGCAGCTTATGGCCAAAGCCCAATGTTACAATCTTAAAGGGTTCGTCTCCGGTAGCGCCTCCGAAAGTTACTCTTGCACTTTTCTCGTATGACGCTTCGTTTCCGAGCTGTAATCAAAAAGACGTTAAAATTGCTTAAATCGTCTAATTTCGCTGAAAATACGCCTTTTACGGTATTCGAGGACTTATGCAGGAAACCATCCATTCTTTCGGCTTTAAGGGGTACGTGTCGATTTATACGTTCCTAGTAACTACTGAAGACTCAGTATGCCACAAAAATTTCGTCGATTACCTTGAAGTTGGAAAACTGCGCTCCTAATGCAATTTATAGACAAATTCAGACTATCTGATTCCTTGGAGTGTTTACTATCATTTATTGAGGTTACTTGAGTCCTAACTTTCAGTAATGGAGATACTTCAGAGTATATGGAGACCCATGGATACCGAGATATCTGACTCGACCGCCAAATTAGGGATTTTCACTCATTCTTGAAGCATCTTACAATCTTAAAGGGTTCTTCTCCGGTAGCGCCTCCGAAAGTTACTCTTGCACTTTTCTCGTATCTCGCTTCGTTTCCGAGCTGTAATCAAAAAGATGTTAAAATTGCTTAAATCGTCGAATTTCGCTGAAAATACGCCTTTTACGGTATTCGAGAACTTATGCAGGAAATCATCAATTCTTTCGGCTTTGAGGGGTACGTGTCGATGTATAAGTTCCTAGTAACTACTGAAGACTCAGTATGTCACAAAAATTTCCTCGATTACCTTGAAGTTAAGGGAGTTGTCGGAAAACTGCGCTCCTAAAGCAATTTATAGACAAATTCATACTATCTGATTTCTTGGAGTGTTTACTATCATTTATTGAGGTTACTTGAGTCCTAACTTACAGTAATGGAGATACTTCAGAGTATATGGAGACCCATGGATACCGAGATATCCGACTCGACCGCCAAATTAGGGATTTTCACTCATTCTTGAAGCATCTTACAATCTTAAAGGGTTCTTCTCCGGTAGCGCCTCCGAAAGTTACTCTTGCACTTTTCTCGTATCTCGCTTCGTTTCCGAGCTGTAATCAAAAAGATGTTAAAATTGCTTAAATCGTCGAATTTCGCTGAAAATACGCCTTTTACGGTATTCGAGAACTTATGCAGGAAATCATCAATTCTTTCGGCTTTGAGGGGTACGTGTCGATGTATAAGTTCCTAGTAACTACTGAAGACTCAGTATGTCACAAAAATTTCCTCGATTACCTTGAAGTTAAGGGAGTTGTCGGAAAACTGCGCTCCTAAAGCAATTTATAGACAAATTCAGACTATCTGATTTCTTGGAGTGTTTACTATCATTTATTGAGGTTACTTGAGTCCTAACTTACAGTAATGGAGATACTTCAGAGTATATGGAGACCCATGGATACCGAGATATCCGACTCGACCGCCAAATTAGGGATTTTCACTCATTCTTGAAGCATCTTACAATCTTAAAGGGTTCTTCTCCGGTAGCGCCTCCGAAAGTTACTCTTGCACTTTTCTCGTATCTCGCTTCGTTTCCGAGCTGTAATCAAAAAGATGTTAAAATTGCTTAAATCGTCGAATTTCGCTGAAAATACGCCTTTTACGGTATTCGAAGACTTATGCAGGAAATCATCAATTCTTTCGGCTTTGAGGGGTACGTGTCGATGTATAAGTTCCTAGTAACTACTGAAGACTCAGTATGTCACAAAAATTTCCTCGATTACCTTGAAGTTAAGGGAGTTGTTGGAAAACTGCGCTCCTAAAGCAATTTATAAACAAATTCACACTATTTTATTTCTTGAAGTGTGTACTATCATTTATTGAGGTTACTTGAGTCCTAACTTTCAGTAATGGAGATACTTCAGAGTATATGGAGACCCATGGATACCGAGATATCCGACTCGACCGCCAAATTATTGATTTTCACTCATTCTTGAAGCAGCTTATAGCCAAAGCCCAATGTTACAATCTTAAAGGGTTCTTCTCCGGTAGCGCCTCCGAAAGTTACTCTTGCACTTTTCTCGTATCTCGCTTCGTTTCCGAGCTGTAATCAAAAAGACTTTAAAATTGCTTAAATCGTCGAATTTCTCTGAAAAAAAGCCTTTTACGGTATTCGAGGACTTATGCAGGGAATCATCGATTCTTTCGGCTTTAAGGGGTACGTGTCGATGTATAAGTTCCTAGTAACTACTGAAGACTCAGTATGTCACAAAAATTTCCTCGATTACCTTGAAGTTAAGGGAGTTGTTGGAAAACTGCGCTCCTAAAGCAATTTATAGACAAATTCAGACTATCTGATTTCTTGGAGTGTTTACTATCATTTATTGAAGTTACTTGAGTCCTAACTTTCAGTAATGGAGATACTTCAGAGTATATGGAGACCCATGGATACCGAGATATCCGACTCGACCGCCAAATTAAGGATTTTCACTCATTCTTGAAGCAGCTTATGGCCAAAGCCCAATGTTACAATCTTAAAGGGTTCTTCTCCGGTAGGGCCTCCGAAAGTTACTCTTGCACTTTTCTCGTATGACGCTTCGTTTCCGAGCTGTAATCAAAAAGACGTTAAAATTGCTTAAATCGTCGAATTTCGCTGAAAATACGCCTTTTACGGTATTCGAGGACTTATGCAGGAAATCATCAATTCTTTCGGCTTTATGGGGTACTTGTCGATGTATAAGTTCCTAGTAACTACTGAAGACTCAGTATGTCACAAAAATTTCCTCGATTACCTTGAAGTTAAGGGAGTTGTTGGAAAACTGCGCTCCTAAAGCAATTTATAGACAAATTCAGACTATTTTATTTCTTGAAGTGTTTACTATCATTTATTGAGGTTACTTGAGTCCTAACTTTCAGTAATGGAGATACTTCAGAGTATATGGAGACCCATGGATACCGAGATATCCGACTCGACCGCCAAATTAAGGATTTTCACTCATTCTTGAAGCAGCTTATGGCCAAAGCCCAATGTTACAATCTTAAAGGGTTCTTCTCCGGTAGGGCCTCCGAAAGTTACTCTTGCACTTTTCTCGTATGACGCTTCGTTTCCGAGCTGCAATCAAAAAGACGTTAAAATTGATTAAATCGTCGAATTTCGCTGAAAATACGCCTTTTACGGTATTCGAGGACTTATGCAGGAAATCATCAATTCTTTCGGCTTTATGGGGTACTTGTCGATGTATATGTTCCTAGTAACTACTGAAGACTCAGTATGTCACAAAAATTTCCTCGATTACCTTGAAGTTAAGGGAGTTGTTGGAAAACTGCGCTCCTAAAGCAATTTATAGACAAATTCAGACTATTTTATTTCTTGAAGTGTTTACTATCATTTATTGAGGTTACTTGAGTCCTAACTTTCAGTAATGGAGATACTTCAGAGTATATGGAGACCCATGGATACCGAGATATCTGACTCGACCGCCAAATTAGGTATTTTCACTCATTCTTGAAGCAGCTTATGGCCAAAGCCCAAAGTTACAATCATAAAGGGTTCTTCTCCGGTAGCGCCTCCGAAAGTTACTCTTGCACTTTTCTCGTATCTGGCTTCGTTTCCGAGCTGCAATCAAAAAGACGTTAAAATTAATTAAATCGTCGAATTTCGCTGAAAATACGCCTTTTACGGTATTCGAGGACTTATGCAGGAAATCATCAATTCTTTCGGCTTTATGGGGTACGTGTCGATGTATAAGTTCCTAGTAACTACTGAAGACTCAGTATGTCACAAAAATTTCCTCGATTACCTTGAAGTTAAGGGAGTTGTTGGAAAACTGCGCTCCTAAAGCAATTTATAGACAAATTCAGACTATTTTATTTATTGAAGTGTTTACTATCATTTATTGAGGTTACTTGAGTCCTAACTTTCAGTAATGGAGATACTTCAGAGTATATGGAGACCCATGGATACCGAGATATCCGACTCGACCGCCAAATTAAGGATTTTCACTCATTCTTGAAGCAGCTTATGGCCAATGCCCAATGTTACAATCTTAAAGGGTACTTCTCCGGTAGCGCCTCCGAAGGTTACTCTTGCACATTTCTCGTATGACGCTTCGTTTCCGAACTGTAATCAAAAAGACGTTAAAATTGCTTAAATCGTCGAATTTCGCTGAAAATACGCCTTTTACGGTATTCGAGGACTTATGCAGGAAATCATCAATTCTTTCGGCTTTATGGGGTACGTGTCGATGTATAAGTTCCTAGTAACTACTGAAGACTCAGTATGTCACAAAAATTTCCTCGATTACCTTGAAGTTAAGGGAGTTGTTGGAAAACTGCGCTCCTAAAGCAATTTATAGACAAATTCAGACTATTTTATTTATTGAAGTGTTTACTATCATTTATTGAGGTTACTTGAGTCCTAACTTTCAGTAATGGAGATACTTCAGAGTATATGGAGACCCATGGATACCGAGATATCCGACTCGACCGCCAAATTAAGGATTTTCACTCATTCTTGAAGCAGCTTATGGCCAAAGCCCAATGTTACAATCTTAAAGGGTTCTTCTCCGGTAGGGCCTCCGAAAGTTACTCTTGCACTTTTCTCGTATGACGCTTCGTTTCCGAGCTGCAATCAAAAAGACGTTAAAATTGATTAAATCGTCGAATTTCGCTGAAAATACGCCTTTTACGGTATTCGAGGACTTATGCAGGAAATCATCAATTCTTTCGGCTTTATGGGGTACTTGTCGATGTATATGTTCCTAGTAACTACTGAAGACTCAGTATGTCACAAAAATTTCCTCGATTACCTTGAAGTTAAGGGAGTTGTTGGAAAACTGCGCTCCTAAAGCAATTTATAGACAAATTCAGACTATTTTATTTCTTGAAGTGTTTACTATCATTTATTGAGGTTACTTGAGTCCTAACTTTCAGTAATGGAGATACTTCAGAGTATATGGAGACCCATGGATACCGAGATATCTGACTCGACCGCCAAATTAGGTATTTTCACTCATTCTTGAAGCAGCTTATGGCCAAAGCCCAAAGTTACAATCATAAAGGGTTCTTCTCCGGTAGCGCCTCCGAAAGTTACTCTTGCACTTTTCTCGTATCTGGCTTCGTTTCCGAGCTGCAATCAAAAAGACGTTAAAATTAATTAAATCGTCGAATTTCGCTGAAAATACGCCTTTTACGGTATTCGAGGACTTATGCAGGAAATCATCAATTCTTTCGGCTTTATGGGGTACGTGTCGATGTATAAGTTCCTAGTAACTACTGAAGACTCAGTATGTCACAAAAATTTCCTCGATTACCTTGAAGTTAAGGGAGTTGTTGGAAAACTGCGCTCCTAAAGCAATTTATAGACAAATTCAGACTATTTTATTTATTGAAGTGTTTACTATCATTTATTGAGGTTACTTGAGTCCTAACTTTCAGTAATGGAGATACTTCAGAGTATATGGAGACCCATGGATACCGAGATATCCGACTCGACCGCCAAATTAAGGATTTTCACTCATTCTTGAAGCAGCTTATGGCCAATGCCCAATGTTACAATCTTAAAGGGTACTTCTCCGGTAGCGCCTCCGAAGGTTACTCTTGCACATTTCTCGTATGACGCTTCGTTTCCGAACTGTAATCAAAAAGACGTTAAAATTGCTTAAATCGTCGAATTTCGCTGAAAATACGCCTTTTACGGTATTCGAGGACTTATGCAGGAAATCATCCATTCTTTCGGCTTTAAGGGGTACGTGTCGATGTATAAGTTCCTAGTAACTACTGAAGACTCAGTATGTCACAAAAATTTCCTCGATTACCTTGAAGTTAAGGGAGTTGTTGGAAAACTGCGCTCCTAAAGCAATTTATAGACAAATTCAGACTATCTGATTTCTTGGAGTGTTTACTATCATTTATTCAGGTTACTTGAGTCCTAACTTTCAGTAATGGAGATATTTCAGAGTATATGGAGACCCATGGATACCGAGATATCCGACTCGACCGCCAAATTAGGGATTTTCACTCATTCTTGAAGCAGCTTATGGCCAAAGCCCAATGTTACAATCTTAAAGGGTTCGTCTCCGGTAGCGCCTCCGAAAGTTACTCTTGCACTTTTCTCGTATGACGCTTCGTTTCCGAGCTGTAATCAAAAAGACGTTAAAATTGCTTAAATCGTCTAATTTTGCTGAAAATACGCCTTTTACGGTATTCGAGGACTTATGCAGGAAATCATCCATTCTTTCGGCTTTAAGGGGTACGTGTCGATTTATACGTTCCTAGTAACTACTGAAGGCTCAGTATGCCACAAAAATTTCGTCGATTACCTTGAAGTTGGAAAACTGCGCCCCTAAAGCAATTTATAGACAAATTCAGACTATCTGATTCCTTAGAGTGTTTACTATCATTTATTGAGGTTACTTGAGTCCTAACTTTCAGTAATGGAGATATTTCAGAGTATATGGAGACCCATGGATACCGAGATATCCGACTCGACCGCCAAATTAGGAAGTTTCACTCATTCTTGAAGCAGCTTATGGCCAAAGCCCAATGTTACAATCTTAAAGGGTTCTTCTCCGGTAGCGCCTCCGAAAGTTACTCTTGCACTTTTTTAGTATCTCGCTTCGTTTCCGAGCTGTAATCAAAAAGACGTTAAAAATGCTTAAATCGTCGAATTTCGCTGAAAATACGCCTATTACTGTATTCGAGGACTTATGCAGGAAATCATCCATTCTTTCGGCTTTAAGGGGTACGTGTCGATGTATAAGTTCCTAGTAACTACTGAAGACTCAGTATGTCACAAAAATTTCCTCGACTACCTTGAAGTTAAGGGAGTTGTTGGAAAACTGCGCTCCTAAAGCAATTTATAAACAAATTCAGACTATTTTATTTCTTGAAGTGTGTACTATCATTTATTGAGCTTACTTGAGTCCTAACTTTCAGTAATGGAGATACTTCAGAGTATATGAAGTCCCATGGATACCGAGATATCCGACTCGACCGCCAAATTAGGGAATTTCACTCATTCTTGAAGCAGCTTATGGCCGAAGCCCAATGTTACAATCTTAAACGGTTCTTCTCCGGTAGCGCCTCCGAAAGTTACTCTTGCACTTTTCTCGTATGCGCTTCGTTTCCGAGCTGTAATCAAAACGACGTTAAAATTGCTTAAATCGTCGAATTTCGCTGAAAATACGCCTTTTACGGTATTCGACTACTTATGCAGGAAATCATCCAATCTTTCGGCTTTAAGGGGTACGAGTCGATGTATAAGTTCCTAGTAACTACTGAAGACTCAGTATGTCACAAAAATTTCCTCGACTACCTTGAAGTTAAGGGAGTTGTTGGAAAACTGCGCTCCTAAAGCAATTTATAGACAAATTCAGACTATTTTATTTCTTGAAGTGTTTACTATCATTTATTGAGGTTACTTGAGTCCTAACTTTCAGTAATGGAGATACTTCAGAGTATATGGAGACCCATGTATACCGAGATATCTGACTCGACCGCCAAATTAGGGATTTTCACTCATTCTTGAAGCAGCTTATGGCCAAAGTCCAAAGTTACAATCATAAAGGGTTCTTCTCCGGTAGCGCCTCCGAAAGTTACTCTTGCACTTTTCTCGTATCTGGCTTCGTTTCCGAGCTGTAATCAAAAAGACGTTAAAATTGATTAAATCTTCGAATTTCGCTGAAAATACGCCTTTTACGGTATTCGAGGACTTATGCTGGAAATCATCCATTCTTTCGGCTTTAAGGGGTACGTGTCGATGTAATAGGTTCCTAGTAACTACTGAAGAGTCAGTATGTCACAAAAATTTCCTCGATTACCTTGAAGTTAAGGGAGTTGTTGGAAAACTGCGCTCCTAAAGCAGTTTATAGACAAACTCAGACTATCTGATTTCTTGGAGTGTTTACTATCATTTATTGAGGTTACTTGAGTCCTAACTTTCAGTAATGGAGATACTTCAGAGTATATGGAGACCCATGGATACCGAGATATCCGACTCGACCGCCAAATTAAGGATTTTCACTCATTCTTGAAGCAGCTAATGGCCAAAGCCCAATGTTACAATCTTAAAGGGTTCTTCTCCGGTGGGGCCTCCGAAAGTTACTCTTGCACTTTTCTCGTATGACGCTTCGTTTCCGAGCTGTAATCAAAAAGACGTTAAAATTGCTTAAATCGTCGAATTTCGCTGAAAATACGCCTTTTACGGTATTCGAGGACTTATGCAGGAAATCATCAATTCTTTCGGCTTTATGCGGTACGTGTCGATGTATAAGTTCCTAGTAACTACTGAAGACTCAGTATGTCACAAAAATTTCCTCGATTACCTTGAAGTTAAGGGAGTTGTTGGAAAACTGCGCTCCTAAAGCAATTTATAGAAAAATTCAGACTATTTTATTTCTTGAAGTGTTTACTATCATTTATTGAGGTTACTTGAGTCCTAACTTTCAGTAATAGAGATACTTCAGAGTATATGGAGACCCATGGATACCGAGATATCCGAGTCGACCGCCAAATTAAGGATTTTCACTCATTCTTGAAGCAGCTTATGGCCAATGCCCAATGTTACAATCTTAAAGGGTTCTTCTCCGGTAGGGCCTCCGAAAGTTACTCTTGCACTTTTCTCGTATGACGCTTCGTTTCCGAGCTGTAATCAAAAAGACGTTAAAATTGCTTAAATCGTCGAATTTCGCTGAAAATACGCCTTTTACGGTATTCGAGGACTTATGCAGGAAATCATCCATTCTTTCGGCTTTAAGGGGTACGTGTCGATTTATAAGTTCCTAGTAACTACTGAAGGCTCAGTATGCCACAAAAATTTCGTCGATTACCTTGAAATTGGAAAACTGCGCCCCTAAAGCAATTTATAGACAAATTCAGACTATCTGATTCCTTAGAGTGTTTACTATCATTTATTGAGGTTACTTGAGTCCTAACTTTTAGTAATGGAGACACTTCAGAGTATATGGAGACCCATGGATACCGAGATATCTGACTCGACCGCCAAATTAGGGATTTTCACTCATTCTTGAAGCAGCTTATTTCCAAAGCCCAATGTTACAATCTTAAAGGGTTTTTCTCCGGTAGCGCCTCCGAAAGTTACTCTTGCACTTTTCTCGTATCTCGCTTCGTTTCCGACCTGTAATCAAAAAGACGTTAAAATTGCTTAAATCGTCGAATTTCCCTGAAAATACGCCTTTTACGGTATTCGAGGACTTATGCAGGAAATCATCCATTCTTTCGGCTTTAAGGGGTACGTGTCGATGTATAAGTTCCTAGTAACTACTGAAGACTCAGTATGTCACAAAAATTTCCTCGACTACCTTGAAGTTAAGGGAGTTGTTGGAAAACTGCGCTCCTAAAGCAATTTATAAACAAATTCAGACTATTTTATTTCTTGAAGTGTGTACTATCATTTATTGAGGTTACTTGAGTCCTAACTTTCAGTAATGGAGATACTTCAGAGTATATGGAGACCCATGGATACCGAGATATCCGACTCGACCGCCAAATTAGGGAGTTTCACTCATTCTTGAAGCAGCTCATGGCCGAAGCCCAATGTTACAATCTTAAAGGGTTCTTCTCCGGTAGCGCCTCCGAAAGTTACTCTTGCACTTTTCTCGTATCTCGCTTCGTTTCCGAGCTGTAATCAAAAAGACGTTAAAATTGCTTAAATCGTCGAATTTCTCTGAAAAAAAGCCTTTTACGGTATTCGAGGACTTATGCAGGGAATCATCGATTCTTTCGGCTTTAAGGGGTACGTGTCGATGTATAAGTTCCTAGTAACTACTGAAGACTCAGTATGTCACAAGAATTTCCTCGATTACCTTGAAGTTAAGGGAGTTGTTGGAAAACTGCGCTCCTAAAGCAATTTATAGACAAATTCAGACTATCTGATTTCTTGGAGTGTTTACTACCATTTATTGAGGTTACTTGAGTCCTAACTTTCAGTAATGGAGATACTTCAGAGTATATGGAGACCCATGGATACCGAGATATCCGACTCGACCGCCAAATTAGGGATTTTCACTCATTCTTGAAGCATCTTACAATCTTAAAGGGTTCTTCTCCGGTAGAGCCTCCGAAAGTTACTCTTGCACTTTTCTCGTATCTCGCTTCGTTTCCGAGCTGTAATCAAAAAGATGTTAAAATTGCTTAAATCGTCGAATTTCGCTGAAAATACGCCTTTTACGGTATTCGAGGACTTATGCAGGAAATCATCAATTCTTTCGGCTTTGAGGGGTACGTGTCGATGTATAAGTTCCTAGTAACTACTGAAGACTCAGTATGTCACAAAAATTTCCTCGATTACCTTGAAGTTAAGGGAGTAGTTGGAAAACTGCGCTCCTAAAGCAATTTATAGACAAATTCAGACTATCTGATTTCTTGAAGTGTTTACTATCATTTATTGAGGTTACTTGAGTCCTAACTTTCAGTAATGGAGATACTTCAGAGTATATGGAGACCCATGGATACCGAGATATCCGACTCGACCGCCAAATTAGGGAGTTTCACTCATTCTTGAAGCAGCTTATGGCCAAAGCCCAATGTTACAATCTTAAAGGGTTCTTCTCCGGTAGCGCCTCCGAAAGTTACCCTTGCACTTTTTTAGTATCTCGCTTCGTTTCCGAGCTGTAATCAAAAAGACGTTAAAAATGCTTAAATCGTCGAATTTCGCTGAAAATACGCCTATTACGGTATTCGAGGACTTATGCAGGAAATCATCCATTCTTTCGGCTTTAAGGGGTACGTGTCGATGTATAAGTTCCTAGTAACTACTGAAGACTCAGTATGTCACAAAAATTTCCTCGACTACCTTGAAGTTAAGGGAGTTGTTGGAAAACTGCGCTCCTAAAGCAATTTATAAACAAATTCAGACTATTTTATTTCTTGAAGTGTGTACTATCATTTACTGAGGTTACTTGAGTCCTAACTTTCAGTAATGGAGATACTTCAGAGTATATGAAGTCCCATGGATACCGAGATATCCGACTCGACCGCCAAATTAGGGAGTTTCACTCATTCTTGAAGCAGCTCATGGCCGAAGCCCAATGTTACAATCTTAAAGGGTTCTTCTCCGGTAGGGCCTCCGAAAGTTACTCTTGCACTTTTCTCGTATGACGCTTCGTTTCCGAGCTGTAATCAAAAAGACGTTAAAATTGCTTAAATCGTCGAATTTCGCTGAAAATACGCCTTTTACGGTATTCGAGGACTTATGCAGGAAATCATCAATTCTTTCGGCTTTAAGGGGTACGTGTCGATGTATAAGTTCCTAGTAACTACAGAAGACTCAGTATGTCACAAAAATTTCCTCGATTACCTTGAAGTTAAGGGAGTTGTTGGAAAACAGCGCTCCTAAAGCAATTTATAGACAAATTCAGACTATCTGATTTCTTGGAGTGTTTACTATCATTTATTCAGGTTACTTGAGTCCTAACTTTCAGTAATGGAGTTACTTCAGAGTATATGGAGACCCATGGATACCGAGATATCTGACTCGACCGCCAAATTAGGTATTTTCACTCATTCTTGAAGCAGCTTATGGCCAAAGCCCAAAGTTACAATCATAAAGGGTTCTTCTCCGGTAGCGCCTCCGAAAGTTACTCTTGCACTTTTCTCGTATCTGGCTTCGTTTCCGAGCTGCAATCAAAAAGACGTTAAAATTGATTAAATCGTCGAATTTCGCTGAAAATACGCCTTTTACGGTATTCGAGGACTTATGCAGGAAATCATCAATTCTTTCGGCTTTAAGGGGTACGTGTCGATGTATAAGTTCCTAGTAACTACTGAAGACTCAGTATGTCACAAAAATTTCCTCGATTACCTTGAAGTTAAGGGAGTTGTTGGAAAACTGCGCTCCTAAAGCAATTTATAGACAAATTCAGACTATTTTATTTCTTGAAGTGTTTACTATCATTTATTGAGGTTACTTGAGTCCTAACTTTCAGTAATGGAGATACTTCAGAGTATATGGGGACCCATGGATACCGAGATATCCGACTCGACCGCCAAATTAAGGATTTTCACTCATTCTTGAAGCAGCTTATGGCCAATGCCCAATGTTACAATCTTAAAGGGTACTTCTCCGGTAGCGCCTCCGAAAGTTACTCTTGCACATTTCTCGTATGACGCTTCGTTTCCGAACTGTAATCAAAAAGACGTTAAAATTGCTTAAATCGTCGAATTTCGCTGAAAATACGCCTTTTACGGTATTCGAGGACTTATGCAGGAAATCATCCATTCTTTCGGCTTTAAGGGGTACGTGTCGATGTATAAGTTCCTAGTAACTACAGAAGACTCAGTATGTCACAAAAATTTCCTCGATTACCTTGAAGTTAAGGGAGTTGTTGGAAAACAGCGCTCCTAAAGCAATTTATAGACAAATTCAGACTATCTGATTTCTTGGAGTGTTTACTATCATTTATTCAGGTTACTTGAGTCCTAACTTTCAGTAATGGAGATACTTCAGAGTATATGGAGACCCATGGATACCGAGATATCCGACTCGACCGCCAAATTAGGGATTTTCACTCATTCTTGAAGCAGCTTATGGCCAAAGCCCAATGTTACAATCTTAAAGGGTTCGTCTCCGGTAGCGCCTCCGAAAGTTACTCTTGCACTTTTCTCGTATGACGCTTCGTTTCCGAGCTGTAATCAAAAAGACGTTAAAATTGCTTAAATTGTCGAATTTCGCTGAAAATACGCCTCTTACGGTATTCGAGGACTTATGCAGGAAATCATCCATTCTTTCGGCTTTAAGGGGTACGTGTCGATTTATAAGTTCCTAGTAACTACTGAAGACTCAGTATGCCACAAAAATTTCGTCGATTACCTTGAAGTTGGAAAACTGCGCTCCTAAAGCAATTTATAGACAAATTCAGACTATCTGATTCCTTGGAGTGTTTACTATCATTTATTGAGGTTACTTGAGTCCTAACTTTCAGTAATGGAGATACTTCAGAGTATATGGAGACCCATGGATACCGAGATATCTGACTCGACCGCCAAATTAGGGATTTTCACTCATTCTTGAAGCAGCTTATTTCCAAAGCCCAATGTTACAATCTTAAAGGGTTCTTCTCCGGTAGCGCCTCCGAAAGTTACTCTTGCACTTTTCTCGTATCTCGCTTCGTTTCCGAGCTGTAATCAAAAAGACGTTAAAATTGCTTAAATCGTCGAATTTCCCTGAAAATACGCCTTTTACGGTATTCGAGGACTTATGCAGGAAATCATCCATTCTTTCGGCTTTAAGGGGTACGTGTCGATGTAATAGGTTCCTAGTAACTACTGAAGAGTGAGTGTGTCACAAAAATTTCCTCGATTACCTTGAAGTTAAGGGAGTTGTTGGAAAACTGCGCTCCTAAAGCAGTTTATAGACAAACTCAGACTATCTGATTTCTTGGAGTGTTTACTATCATTTATTGAGGTTACTTGAGTCCTAACTTTCAGTAATGGAGATACTTCAGAGTATATGGAGACCCATGGATACCGAGATATCCGACTCGACCGCCAAATTAAGGATTTTCACTCATTCTTGAAGCAGCTTATGGCCAAAGCCCAATGATACAATCTTAAAGGGTTCTTCTCCGGTAGGGCCTCCGAAAGTTACTCTTGCACTTTTCTCGTATGACGCTTCGTTTCCGAGCTGTAATCAAAAAGACGTTAAAATTGCTTAAATCGTCGAATTTCGCTGAAAATACGCCTTTTACGGTATTCGAGGACTTATGCAGGAAATCATCAATTCTTTCGGCTTTAAGGGGTACGTGTCGATGTATAAGTTCCTAGTAACTACAGAAGACTCAGTATGTCACAAAAATTTCCTCGATTACCTTGAAGTTAAGGGAGTTGTTGGAAAACAGCGCTCCTAAAGCAATTTATAGACAAATTCAGACTATCTGATTTCTTGGAGTGTTTACTATCATTTATTCAGGTTACTTGAGTCCTAACTTTCAGTAATGGAGTTACTTCAGAGTATATGGAGACCCATGGATACCGAGATATCTGACTCGACCGCCAAATTAGGTATTTTCACTCATTCTTGAAGCAGCTTATGGCCAAAGCCCAAAGTTACAATCATAAAGGGTTCTTCTCCGGTAGCGCCTCCGAAAGTTACTCTTGCACTTTTCTCGTATCTGGCTTCGTTTCCGAGCTGCAATCAAAAAGACGTTAAAATTGATTAAATCGTCGAATTTCGCTGAAAATACGCCTTTTACGGTATTCGAGGACTTATGCAGGAAATCATCAATTCTTTCGGCTTTAAGGGGTACGTGTCGATGTATAAGTTCCTAGTAACTACTGAAGACTCAGTATGTCACAAAAATTTCCTCGATTACCTTGAAGTTAAGGGAGTTGTTGGAAAACTGCGCTCCTAAAGCAATTTATAGACAAATTCAGACTATTTTATTTCTTGAAGTGTTTACTATCATTTATTGAGGTTACTTGAGTCCTAACTTTCAGTAATGGAGATACTTCAGAGTATATGGGGACCCATGGATACCGAGATATCCGACTCGACCGCCAAATTAAGGATTTTCACTCATTCTTGAAGCAGCTTATGGCCAATGCCCAATGTTACAATCTTAAAGGGTACTTCTCCGGTAGCGCCTCCGAAAGTTACTCTTGCACATTTCTCGTATGACGCTTCGTTTCCGAACTGTAATCAAAAAGACGTTAAAATTGCTTAAATCGTCGAATTTCGCTGAAAATACGCCTTTTACGGTATTCGAGGACTTATGCAGGAAATCATCCATTCTTTCGGCTTTAAGGGGTACGTGTCGATGTATAAGTTCCTAGTAACTACAGAAGACTCAGTATGTCACAAAAATTTCCTCGATTACCTTGAAGTTAAGGGAGTTGTTGGAAAACAGCGCTCCTAAAGCAATTTATAGACAAATTCAGACTATCTGATTTCTTGGAGTGTTTACTATCATTTATTCAGGTTACTTGAGTCCTAACTTTCAGTAATGGAGATACTTCAGAGTATATGGAGACCCATGGATACCGAGATATCCGACTCGACCGCCAAATTAGGGATTTTCACTCATTCTTGAAGCAGCTTATGGCCAAAGCCCAATGTTACAATCTTAAAGGGTTCGTCTCCGGTAGCGCCTCCGAAAGTTACTCTTGCACTTTTCTCGTATGACGCTTCGTTTCCGAGCTGTAATCAAAAAGACGTTAAAATTGCTTAAATTGTCGAATTTCGCTGAAAATACGCCTCTTACGGTATTCGAGGACTTATGCAGGAAATCATCCATTCTTTCGGCTTTAAGGGGTACGTGTCGATTTATAAGTTCCTAGTAACTACTGAAGACTCAGTATGCCACAAAAATTTCGTCGATTACCTTGAAGTTGGAAAACTGCGCTCCTAAAGCAATTTATAGACAAATTCAGACTATCTGATTCCTTGGAGTGTTTACTATCATTTATTGAGGTTACTTGAGTCCTAACTTTCAGTAATGGAGATACTTCAGAGTATATGGAGACCCATGGATACCGAGATATCTGACTCGACCGCCAAATTAGGGATTTTCACTCATTCTTGAAGCAGCTTATTTCCAAAGCCCAATGTTACAATCTTAAAGGGTTCTTCTCCGGTAGCGCCTCCGAAAGTTACTCTTGCACTTTTCTCGTATCTCGCTTCGTTTCCGAGCTGTAATCAAAAAGACGTTAAAATTGCTTAAATCGTCGAATTTCCCTGAAAATACGCCTTTTACGGTATTCGAGGACTTATGCAGGAAATCATCAATTCTTTCGGCTTTATGGGGTACGTGTCGATGTATAAGTTCCTAGTAACTATTGAAGACTCAGTATGTCACAAAAATTTCCTCGATTACCTTGAAGTTAAGGGAGTTGTCGGAAAACTGCGCTCCTAAAGCAATTTATAGACAAATTCAGACAATCTGATTTCTTGGAGTGTTTACTATCATTTATTGAGGTTACCTGAGTCCTAACTTTCAGTAATGGAGATACTTCAGAGTATATGGAGACCCATGGATACCGAGATATCCGACTCGACCGCCAAATTAGGGAGTTTCACTCATTCTTGAAGCAGCTTATGGCCAAAGCCCAATGTTACAATCTTAAAGGGTTCTTCTCCGGTAGCGCCTCCGAAAGTTACTCTTGCACTTTTTTAGTATCTCGCTTCGTTTCCGAGCTGTAATCAAAACGACGTTAAAATTGCTTAAATCGTCGAATTTCGCTGAAAATACGCCTTTTACGGTATTCGACTACTTATGCAGGAAATCATCCATTCTTTCGGCTTTAAGGGGTACGTGTCGATGTATAAGTTCCTAGTAACTACTGAAGACTCAGTATGTCACAAAAATTTCCTCGATTACCTTGAAGTTAAGGGAGTTGTCGGAAAACTGCGCTCCTAAAGCAATTTATAGACAAATTCAGACTATCTGATTTCTTGGAGTGTTTACTATCATTTATTGAGGTTACCTGAGTCCTAACTTTCAGTAATGGAGATACTTCAGAGTATATGGAGACCCATGGATATAGAGATATCCGACTCGATCGCCAAATTAGGGATTTTCACTCATTCTTGAAGCATCTTACAATCTTAAAGGGTTCTTCTCCGGTAGCGCCTCCGAAAGTTACTCTTGCACTTTTCTCGTATCTCGCTTCGTTTCCGAGCTGTAATCAAAAAGATGTTAAAATTGCTTAAATCGTCGAATTTCGCTGAAAATACTCCTTTTACGGTATTCGAGGACTTATGCAGGAAATCATCAATTCTTTCGGCTTTGAGTTGAACGTGTCGATATATAAGTTCCTAGTAACTACTGAAGACTCAGTATGTGACAAAAATTTCCTCGTTTACCTTGAAGTTAAGGGAGTTGTCGGAAAACTGCGCTCCTAAAGCAATTTATAGACAAATTCAGACTATCTGATTTCTTGGAGTGTTTACTATCATTTATTGAGGTTACTTGAGTCCTAACTTTCAGTAATGGAGATACTTCAGAGTATATGGAGACCCATGGATACCGAGATATCCGACTCGACCGCCAAATTAGGGATTTTCACTCATTCTTGAAGCATCTTACAATCTTAAAGGGTTCTTCTCCGGTAGCGCCTCTGAAAGTTACTCTTGCACTTTTCTCGTATCTCGCTTCGTTTCCGAGCTGTAATCAAAAAGACGTTAAAATTGCTTAATTCGTCGAATTTCGCTGAAAATACGCCTTTTACGGTATTCGAAGACTTATGCAGGAAATCATCAATTCTTTCGGCTTTGAGGGGTACGTGTCGATGTATAAGTTCCTAGTAACTACTGAAGACTCAGTATGTCACAAAAATTTCCTCGATTACCTTGAAGTTAAGGGAGTTGTTGGAAAACTGCACTCCTAAAGCAATTTATAAACAAATTCAGACTATTTTATTTCTTGAAGTGTGTACTATCATTTATTGAGGTTACTTGAGTCCTAACTTTCAGTAATGGAGATACTTCAGAGTATATGGAGACCCATGGATACCGAGATATCCGACTCGACCGCCAAATTAGGGATTTTCACTCATTCTTGAAGCAGCTTATAGCCAAAGCCCAATGTTACAATCTTAAAGGGTTCTTCTCCGGTAGCGCCTCCGAAAGTTACTCTTGCACTTTTCTCGTATCTCGCTTCGTTTCCGAGCTGTAATCAAAAAGACGTTAAAATTGCTTAAATCGTCGAATTTCTCTGAAAAAAAGCCTTTTACGGTATTCGAGGACTTATGCAGGGAATCATCGATTCTTTCGGCTTTAAGGGGTACGTGTCGATATATAAGTTCCTAGTAACTACTGAAGACTCAGTATGTCACAAGAATTTCCTCGATTACCTTGAAGTTAAGCGAGTTGTTGGAAAACTGCGCTCCTAAAGCAATTTATAGACAAATTCAGACTATCTGATTTCTTGGAGTGTTTACTACCATTTATTGAGGTTACTTGAGTCCTAACTTTCAGTAATGGAGATACTTCAGAGAATATGGAGACCCATGGATACCGAGATATCCGACTCGACCGCCAAATTAGGGATTTTCACTCATTCTTGAAGCAGCTTAAGGCCAAAGCCCAATGTTACAATCTTAAAGGGTTCTTCTCCGGTAGCGCCTCCGAAAGTTACTCTTGCACTTTTTTAGTATCTCGCTTCGTTTCCGAGCTGTAATCAAAACGACGTTAAAATTGCTTAAATCGTCGAATTTCGCTGAAAATACGCCTTTTACGGTATTCGACTACTTATGCAGGAAATCATCCATTCTTTCGGCTTTAAGGGGTACGTGTCGATGTATAAGTTCCTAGTAACTACTGAAGACTCAGTATGTCACAAAAATTTCCTCGATTACCTTGAAGTTAAGGGAGTTGTCGGAAAACTGCGCTCCTAAAGCAATTTATAGACAAATTCAGACTATCTGATTTCTTGGAGTGTTTACTATCATTTATTGAGGTTACCTGAGTCCTAACTTTCAGTAATGGAGATACTTCAGAGTATATGGAGACCCATGGATATAGAGATATCCGACTCGATCGCCAAATTAGGGATTTTCACTCATTCTTGAAGCATCTTACAATCTTAAAGGGTTCTTCTCCGGTAGCGCCTCCGAAAGTTACTCTTGCACTTTTCTCGTATCTCGCTTCGTTTCCGAGCTGTAATCAAAAAGATGTTAAAATTGCTTAAATCGTCGAATTTCGCTGAAAATACTCCTTTTACGGTATTCGAGGACTTATGCAGGAAATCATCAATTCTTTCGGCTTTGAGTTGAACGTGTCGATATATAAGTTCCTAGTAACTACTGAAGACTCAGTATGTGACAAAAATTTCCTCGTTTACCTTGAAGTTAAGGGAGTTGTCGGAAAACTGCGCTCCTAAAGCAATTTATAGACAAATTCAGACTATCTGATTTCTTGGAGTGTTTACTATCATTTATTGAGGTTACTTGAGTCCTAACTTTCAGTAATGGAGATACTTCAGAGTATATGGAGACCCATGGATACCGAGATATCCGACTCGACCGCCAAATTAGGGATTTTCACTCATTCTTGAAGCATCTTACAATCTTAAAGGGTTCTTCTCCGGTAGCGCCTCTGAAAGTTACTCTTGCACTTTTCTCGTATCTCGCTTCGTTTCCGAGCTGTAATCAAAAAGACGTTAAAATTGCTTAATTCGTCGAATTTCGCTGAAAATACGCCTTTTACGGTATTCGAAGACTTATGCAGGAAATCATCAATTCTTTCGGCTTTGAGGGGTACGTGTCGATGTATAAGTTCCTAGTAACTACTGAAGACTCAGTATGTCACAAAAATTTCCTCGATTACCTTGAAGTTAAGGGAGTTGTTGGAAAACTGCACTCCTAAAGCAATTTATAAACAAATTCAGACTATTTTATTTCTTGAAGTGTGTACTATCATTTATTGAGGTTACTTGAGTCCTAACTTTCAGTAATGGAGATACTTCAGAGTATATGGAGACCCATGGATACCGAGATATCCGACTCGACCGCCAAATTAGGGATTTTCACTCATTCTTGAAGCAGCTTATAGCCAAAGCCCAATGTTACAATCTTAAAGGGTTCTTCTCCGGTAGCGCCTCCGAAAGTTACTCTTGCACTTTTCTCGTATCTCGCTTCGTTTCCGAGCTGTAATCAAAAAGACGTTAAAATTGCTTAAATCGTCGAATTTCTCTGAAAAAAAGCCTTTTACGGTATTCGAGGACTTATGCAGGGAATCATCGATTCTTTCGGCTTTAAGGGGTACGTGTCGATATATAAGTTCCTAGTAACTACTGAAGACTCAGTATGTCACAAGAATTTCCTCGATTACCTTGAAGTTAAGCGAGTTGTTGGAAAACTGCGCTCCTAAAGCAATTTATAGACAAATTCAGACTATCTGATTTCTTGGAGTGTTTACTACCATTTATTGAGGTTACTTGAGTCCTAACTTTCAGTAATGGAGATACTTCAGAGAATATGGAGACCCATGGATACCGAGATATCCGACTCGACCGCCAAATTAGGGATTTTCACTCATTCTTGAAGCAGCTTAAGGCCAAAGCCCAATGTTACAATCTTAAAGGGTTCTTCTCCGGTAGCGCCTCCGAAAGTTACTCTTGCACTTTTCTCGTATGACGCTTCGTTTCCGAGCTGTAATCAAAAAGACGTTAAAATTGCTTAAATCGTCGAATTTCGCTGAAAATACGCCTTTTACGGTATTCGAGGACTTATGCAGGAAATCATCCATTCTTTCGGCTTTAAGGGGTACGTGTCGATGTATAAGTTCCTAGTAACTACTGAAGACTCAGTATGTCACAAAAATTTCCTCGATTACCTTGAAGTTAAGGGAGTTGTTGGAAAACTGCGCTCCTAAAGCAATTTATAGACAAATTCAGACTATCTGATTTCTTGGAGTGTTTACTATCATTTATTGAGGTTACTTGAGTCCTAACTTTCAGTAATGGAGATACTTCAGAGTATATGGAGACCCATGGATACCGAGATATCCGACTCGACCGCCAAATTAGGGATTTTCACTCATTCTTGAAGCATCTTACAATCTTAAAGGGTTCTTCTCCGGTAGCGCCTCCGAAAGTTACTCTTGCACTTTTCTCGTATCTCGCTTCGTTTCCGAGCTGTAATCAAAAAGATGTTAAGGTGAGCAACCCCCAAGAGTTTAAAGATATTAGGCCAATCAGTGTTCTCCCGGTGTTCTCTAAAATTTTTGAGAAGGTTTTAGCAAGTCAGTTGATTTTGCATTTGAATAAATTTGAGATTGTACCATCTCATCAGTCTGGTTTTCGTGGAGGATATAGCTGTGAAACTGCGTTGATGCATGTCATTGATGATGTAATAAGTGCTTTGGATAATGGTCAGTTTTGTTTGCTTATACTATTAGATTTTAAAAAAGCATTTGATACTCATCATCATAAGGTTCTCAGTCCGAAGACTGGTTGGACGCGTACCTCCATTCTTTTCTATCCTGAGCTAACCTACGCATTTCCCTAAAAGTAGAACATCCTACATCCCTAACTATTTGAGAGCAGTAGTCTAATCTAGGCCTACCCCTACCTCTTTTTATTCCTATCTCTGACTCTAGTATGTCACGAACTATTCCTTCGTGTCTTAGAAGGTGTCCTACCATCCTATCTCTCCTACTCTTTATTGTTTTCCATACCTTTCGCTTTTCTCCAACTCTTTCTAATACTTCCCTATTGCTAACCTTATCTATCCACGGTATCTTCATCATGCGTCTGTAGCACCACATTTCAAACGCTTCTACTCTTTTTCTATCCGCTTCTCCTATTGTCCAAGTTTCGCACCCGTATAATGCCGTACTCCATACATACGACGTTAAGAGTCTCTTCCTAGTCTCTATATTAACCGTTCTCGAGCATAACAGTTGTTTCTTTTTGTTAAACGCAACTCGGCCCTGCGCCATTCTTTGTTTTATATCTTTAGTGCTCCTACCGTCTTGAGTTATTTTACTTCCTAAGTAGCAGAAATCCGCGACCTCCTCTATCTTCTCATTTCCAATTTGTATTTCCATTTTAGTTCTATTTTCACATCCCCTACATACCAAAATTTTAGTTTTCTTTTTATTGATTTTCATGCCGAAGCCCTGTGTCAAAACTGCTTCCATTTCATTCAAAGCCGCTCCTAATTCTTCTTTGCTAGATGCTAACACTGCTATATCATCCGCAAATCTGAGCATGTTAATAGTTTGGCCCTGTACATTGATCCCTGAGGCTGTTCTTTCCTTAACAATATTAATCGCATCTTCGATATATAAGTTGAAAACTAGAGGTGACAATGCACATCCCTGTCTCACTCCCTTCCGGATATCTACTTCCCTTTGTTCCTGCTCACATTCTATAACTGCCTTTTGCTCTTTGTAGAGATTATGTATTATTCTTCTGTCCCTGTATTTCATCCCTACCTTTCTCAGCACTTCGAACATCTTCCCCCATTTTACGTTGTCGAAGGCTTTTTCTAAATCTACAAATCCTATATAGACGCTCTTTCTCTTTTCTATCGTTTTTTCTATAATTACTCGTAAAGCTAGAATGGCCTCGCGCGTTCCTCTATTTCGTCTAAATCCGAACTGATCTTCTCCTAATATTTCTTCCGCCTTTTTCTCCATCCTTCTTTGCACAATTCTAGTTAAAATTTTTGACGCATGGGAAGTTAAACTGATAGTTCTAAAATTTTCGCATCTATCCGCGCCTTTTCTTTTTGGCAAAGCTACTATGATGTTCCGTTTGTAATCTTCTGGAATCTCGCCTGTCAGGTATATGCGACTAACTAATTTAAATAAACGATCTATTACCTCTTGACCTGCGCACTTTAAGATTTCTGCCTGCAAGCCATCTATACCTGGTGCTTTATTATTCCTTAAACTTTTTAGTGCTATCTCAAACTCTTCTCTCATTATAGGACTCCCTAGGTTATCCCCCTCTACACTGCTTTCGCTTTCTAATATATCTTGCACTTCCTGTCCCGCATATAAGTTTCCTAAATATTCTTTCCACCTATCTGCCTTCTCCCCACTTCCGATTAGGATATCTCCTGCCTCATTTCTAATGTTTTTGGTACTAGATCCAATTTCTCTAAAGTTTCTCCTGATTATTTTATATGCTTCATCAGTCTTTCCTACTTCGAACTTATCTTCCACTTCTTTGCATTTATTATCGATCCATTGCTCTTTCGCTTTCCTACATTTCCGAATAATTTCCCACTTGATCGCCTTATATCTTTGTTTCCCTATTTCATTTGATACTATGGATCATGATATGTTAGTCGCTATTTTGCATCATATTGGCTTGAGTGGGGGTGCGTTGAATTTATTATCCAGTTATTTTAGGAACAGGTATCAAATGGTGAAAGTTAATGACCAGCTATCCCAATCAAAAAGTGTATCTCGAGGAGTGCCTCAAGGATCTGTCTTGGGCCCTGTTCTGTTTATGATATATACATCTGTCATTGTAAAATGTATTAAATATTGTTCCTACCATCTCTATGCGGATGACACGCAGTTGTATTATCAGTTTCCTGAAAATGACTTGGAGGTGGCTCGAGCTAATATAAATACCGATCTAAATAAATTCATACATCTAGCAGAGCCACATTCACTAATGATTAATACAGATAAGTCAAAGCTAATTTTATTTGGGAAACCTTTCAACGCATCCCTTCGGCGTCAAATAATGCGGAAGTTGTTGGTGACAATTAAAAATCAGCCGTTGGAATATACAGACTGTGCACGTAGTCTGGGGGTATGGTTTGACTTTAAACTTAGGTTTGAGAAACACATTACTTGTTTGGTGCGCAATGCTTACATGAACCTGAGATGTATTTATGGCATTCGAAGTTTTGTTGATTTCCGAACAAAGGTACTAATTTGTGATCTTATAGTTCTTTCAATTTTCAACTATGCCAATGGAGTGTATGGGCCTTGCTTGGACACGGTTCAGACCAGAAGGATACAGGTTGTACAAAACTCGTGTTTACGTTTAATCTATGGAATTCGCAGGGGTTATCATATTACTCATAAGCTTGCAGAGGTTTCCTGGTTGAATATGAGTTCTCGAAGATTTCATCATGCTGCTTGCTTATTTCATAAGATTATATTGAACAAATCGCCCCCATACTTATATAACAAAATAAGGTTCAGAACTGATGTGCACAGTGTGAATATTAGGAGGAAGGATATGCTCACAATTCCTAAACACAAGTTATTTTTATTTAATCGCTGCTTTTCTTCCTATGTTTGTACTGTGTACAATGCTGTTCCTCTGGAATACAAGTTTATGTCTCTGTTCGCATTTAAAAATTCGTTACGCCGTCACCTTCTGCAGTCTGCCACTATAAATAATTGATTTCATGTGAAACTATCTTGTTGTTTGGATGTCTAGCCTTTTTTTTTCTTATTTTTGTGCTTTATGTATATATTTATTATACTACTACTTATATTGTTTTCTTTATGTCTATTTTTCTTTTGTGTGTAGAAAATAAGTACCTAGTTATTATTCCATAGGCTGCTCAAACAAACAAACAAATATGTATCTTTTTTCGATCGGTTAAGTGGAAGAACAGTTATTGTCTTCCGCAAGGATAGCCAATAACTGAACTTCGCCGTTTGTCTGCTATGTGTACTCTTCAATTTTTGTTGTTATTTATGTTGTATGTTATAGCAGATAATAAAGTCGTTTATTATTATTATTATTATTATTAAAATTGCTTAAATCGTCGAATTTCGCTGAAAATACGCCTTTTACGGTATTCGAGGACTTATGCAGGAAATCATCAATTCTTTCGGCTTTGAGGGGTACGTGTCGATGTATAAGTTCCTAGTAACTACTGAAGACTCAGTATGTCACAAAAATTTCCTCGATTACCTTGAAGTTAAGGAAGTTGTCGGAAAACTGCGCTCCTAAAGCAATTTATAGACAAATTCAGACTATCTGATTTCTTGGAGTGTTTACTATCATTTATTGAGGTTACTTGAGTCCTAACTTACAGTAATGGAGATACTTCAGAGTATATGGAGACCCATGGATACCGAGATATCCGACTCGACCGCCAAATTAGGGATTTTCACTCATTCTTGAAGCATCTTACAATCTTAAAGGGTTCTTCTCCGGTAGCGCCTCCGAAAGTTACTCTTGCACTTTTCTCGTATCTCGCTTCGTTTCCGAGCTGTAATCAAAAAGATGTTAAAATTGCTTAAATCGTCGAATTTCGCTGAAAATACGCCTTTTACGGTATTCGAAGACTTATGCAGGAAATCATCAATTCTTTCGGCTTTGAGGGGTACGTGTCGATGTATAAGTTCCTAGTAACTACTGAAGACTCAGTATGTCACAAAAATTTCCTCGATTACCTTGAAGTTAAGGGAGTTGTTGGAAAACTGCGCTCCTAAAGCAATTTATAAACAAATTCAGACTATTTTATTTCTTGAAGCGTGTACTATCATTTATTGAGGTTACTTGAGTCCTAACTTTCAGTAATGGATATACTTCAGAGTACATGGAGACCCATGGATACCGAGATATCCGACTCGACCGCCAAATTAGGGAGTTTCACTCATTCTTGAAGCAGCTTATGGCCAAAGCCCAATGTTACAATCTTAAAGGGTTCTTCTCCGGTAGCGCCTCCGAAAGTTACTCTTGCACTTTTCTCGTATCTCGCTTCGTTTCCGAGCTGTAATCAAAAAGACGTTAAAATTGCTTAAATCGTCGAATTTCGCTGAAAATACGCCTTTTACGGTATTCGAGGACTTATGCAGGAAATCATCAATTCTTTCGGCTTTAAGGGGTACGTGTCGATGTATAAGTTCCTAGTAACTACTGAAGACTCAGTATGTCACAAAAATTTCCTCGATTACCTTGAAGTTAAGGGAGTTGTTGGAAAACTGCGCTCCTAAAGCAATTTATAAACAAATTCATACTATTTTATGTCTTGAAGTGTGTACTATCATTTATTGAGGTTAATTGAGTCCTAACTTTCAGTCATGGAGATACTTCAGAGTATATGGAGACCCATGGATACCGAGATATCCGACTCGACCGCTAAATTAGGGAATTTCACTCATTCTTGAAGCAGCTTATGACCAAAGCCCAATGTTACAATCTTAAAGGGTTCTTCTCCGGTAGCGCCTCCGAAAGTTACTCTTGCACTTTTCTCGTATGACGCTTCGTTTCCGAGCTGTAATCAAAAAGACGTTAAAATTGCTTAAATCGTCGAATTTCGCTGAAAATACGCCTTTTACGGTATTCGAGGACTTATGCAGGAAATCATCCATTGTTTCGGCTTTAAGGGGTACGTGTCGATGTATAAGTTCCTAGTAGCTACTGAAGACTCAGTATGTCACAAAAATTTCCTCGATTACCTTGAAGTTAAGGGAGTTGTTGGAAAACTGCGCTCCTAAAGCAATTTATAGACAAATTCAGACTATCTGATTTCTTGGAGTGTTTACTATCATTTATTGAGGTTACTTGATTCCTAACTTTCAGTAATGGAGATACTTTAGAGTATATGGAGACCCATGGATACCGAGATATCCGACTCGACGGCCAAATTAGGGATTTTCACTCATTCTTGAAGCAGCTTATGGCCAAAGCCCAATGTTACAATATTAAAGGGTTCTTCTCCGGTAGCGCCTCCGAAAGTTACTCTTGCACTTTTCTCGTATGACGCTTCGTTTCCAAGCTGTAATCAAAAAGACGTTAAAATTGCTTAAATCGTCGAATTTCGCTGAAAATACGCCTTTTACGGTATTCGAGGACTTATGCAGGAAATCATCCATTCTTTCGGCTTTAAGGGGTACGTGTCGATGTATAAGTTCCTAGTAACTACTGAAGACTCAGTATGTCACAAAAATTTCGTCGATTACCTTGAAGTTAAGGGAGTTGTTGGAAAACTGCGCTCCTAAAGCAATTTATAGACAAATTCAGACTATCTGATTTCTTGGAGTGTTTACTATCATTTATTGAGGTTACTTGAGTCCTAACTTTCAGTAATGGAGATACTTCAGAGTATATGGAGACCAATGGATACCGAGATATCCGACTCGACCGCCAAATTAGGGAGTTTCACTCATTCTTGAAGCAGCTTATGGACAAAGCCCAATGTTACAATCTTAAAGGGTTCTTCTCCGGTAGCGCCTCCGAAAGTTACCCTTGCACTTTTCTCGTATGACCCTTCCTTTCCGAGCTGTAATCAAAAAGACGTTAAAACTGCTTAAATCGTCGAATTTCGCTGAAAATACGAATTTTACGGTATTCGAGGACTTATGCAGGAAATCATCGATTCTTTCGGCTTTAAGGGGTACGTGTCGATGTATAAGTTCCTAGTAGCTACTGAAGCCTCAGTATGTCACAAAAATTTCCTCGATTACCTTGAAGTTAAGGGAGTTGTTGGAAAACTGCGCTCCTAAAGCAATTTATAGACAAATTCATACTACCTGATTTCTTGGAGTGTTTACTATCATTTATTGAGGTTACTTGAGTCCTAACTTTCAGTAATGGAGATACTTCAGAGTATATGGAGACCCATGGATACCGAGATATCCGACTCGACCGCCAAATTAGGGATTTTCACTCATTCTTGAAGCAGCTTATGGCCAAAGCAAAATGTTACAACCTTAAAGGGTTCTTCTCCGGTAGCGCCTCCGAGTGTTACTCTTGCACTTTTCTCGTATGACGCTTCGTTTCCGAGCTGTAATCAAAAAGACGTTAAAATTGTTTAAATCGTCGAATTTCGCTGAAAATACGACTTTCACGGTACTAGAGGACTTATGCAGGAAATCATCCAATCTTTCGGCTGTAAGGGGTACGTGTCGATGTATAAGTTCCTAGTAAGTACTAAAGACTCAGTATGTCACAAAAATTTCCTCGATTACCTTGAAGTTAAGGGAGTTGTTGGAAAACTGCGCTCCTAAAGCAATTTATAGACAAATTCAGACTATTTTATTTCTTGAAGTGTTTACTATCATTTATTGAGGTTATTTGAGTCCTAACTTTCAGTAATGGAGATACTTCAGAGTATATGGAGACCCATGGATACCGAGATAGCCGACTCGACCGCCAAATGAGGGATTTTCACTCATTCTTGAAGCAGCTTATGGCCAAAGCCCAATGTTACAATCTTAAAGGGTTCTTCTCCGGTAGCGCCTCCGAAAGTTACTCTTGCACTTTTCTCGTATGACGCTTCGTTTCCGAGCTGTAATCAAAAAGACGTTAAAATTGCTTAAATCGTCGAATTTCGCTGAAAATACGCCTTTTACGGTATTCGAGGACTTATGCAGGAAATCATCCATTCTTTCGGCTTTAAGGGGTACGTGTCGATGTATAAGTTCCTAGTAACTACTGAAGACTCAGTATGTCACAAAAATTTCCTCGATTACCTTGAAGTTAAGGGAGTTGTTGGAAAACTGCGCTCCTAAAGCAATTTATAGACAAATTCATACTACCTGATTTCTTGGAGTGTTTACTATCATTTATTGAGGTTACTTGAGTCCTAACTTTCAGTAATGGAGATACTTCAGAGTATATGGAGACCCATGGATACCGAGATATCCGACTCGACCGCCAAATTAGGGATTTTCACTCATTCTTGAAGCAGCTTATGGCCAAAGCAAAATGTTACAACCTTAAAGGGTTCTTCTCCGGTAGCGCCTCCGAAAGTTACTCTTGCACTTTTCTCGTATGACGCTTCGTTTCCGAGCTGTAATCAAAAAGACGTTAAAATTGTTTAAATCGTCGAATTTCGCTGAAAATACGCCTTTTACGGTATTCGAGGACTGATGCAGGAAATCATCCATTCTTTCGGCTTTAAGGGGTACGTGTCGATGTATAAGTTCCTAGTAACTACTGAAGACTCAGTATGTCACAAAAATTTCCTCGATTACCTTGAAATTAAGGGAGTTGTTGGAAAACTGCGCTCCTAAAGCAATTTATAGACAAATTCAGACTGTTTTATTTCTTGAAGTGTTTACTATCATTTATTGAGGTTTCTTGAGTCCTAACTTTCAGTAATGGAGATACTTCAGAGTATATGGAGACCCATGGATACCGAGATATCCGACTCGACCGCAAAATGGGGGATTTTCACTCATTCTTGAAGCAGCTTATGGCCAAAGCCCAATGTTACAATCTTAAAGGGTTCTTCTCCGGTAGCGCCTCCGAAAGTTACTCTTGCACTTTTCTCGTATGACGCTTCGTTTCCAAGCTGTAATCAAAAAGACGTTAAAATTGCTTAAATCGTCGAATTTCGCTGAAAATACGCCTTTTACGGTATTCGAGGACTTATGCAGGAAATCATCCATTCTTTCGGCTTTAAGGGGTACGTGTCGATGTATAAGTTCCTAGTAACTACTGAAGACTCAGTATGTCACAAAAATTTCGTCGATTACCTTGAAGTTAAGGGAGTTGTTGGAAAACTGCGCTCCTAAAGCAATTTATAAACAAATTCATACTATTTTATGTCTTGAAGTGTGTACTATCATTTATTGAGGTTAATTGAGTCCTAACTTTCAGTCATGGAGATACTTCAGAGTATATGGAGACCCATGGATACCGAGATATCCGACTCGACCGCTAAATTAGGGAATTTCACTCAT